>OW387024.1:73667029-76167029 GCA_936439885.1 Nowickia ferox
ATACCGGGATGATGAAGGAAAATTTTGCTGTTCTCTCTAAACCGCCCAGGCAGCAAAATGGGACCTATCAAGATCCAAGTGAGCCGGTTTCTCCTGAAATTGGCAGCCTGTAAAACATAATTTATTCACAAGGACCGAGAATATACATACACGTATGTACGTATATGCGCATTTCCACAAAAAATTCCACTTTTTGTCACGTTCGATCGATTACTTATATTGAAAACAAGAACAAAATTTCTTATTTTTTCAATGCAAGTTGTCGATCGAAATGTTTCTGTTGACATTGGGACAGGCCAGTTAGCTTGTATTTTAAAGCCAATCTGTTAAATTTTTTCTAAATGTAGAGCAAATTACGGTATACACCAACATGCAAGAAAGTATATATAAAATACAAAATTTTATTTGAAAAAAAAAGAAGTAGTAGTTCACAAAGAAACGTAACGTGACAAAAGGTGAACTTTTCTATGAAAATGCCCATATACTTTATGGGTTCGCATATTAATATTGTGGAAATTACACACGGCATGACAAACCTGTATATACCCTTACGATTTTCGATGAAGGGTATAATCTAGAAATGATATCATTTATATTGAATCAGATCAGTTTATATATTGGGAATGAAACCCACAATCATCCTTTAAAAAATAATGTATTATTAAAGCACTATTATCTATATTAAAAGTAACTCTGCCTAAAAACCGACTTCAATGCAAAGATCTGATAGCAGAAGATAAGAAGAAGTTCGTGAAATATAAAATTAAATTTAATGGGCGGCCTTTCGCCCACTTTTTAAATGAAAGATTGTGTGTTTTTCAGAGCTCAGGATGCGTGTTAAGTCTTGTAAAAATCGGTAAAGTAGAACTACTTAAAATAAAACATTAAATTTTAATGGGCGTGACTCCGCCCAATTTTTTAAATGCAGGATTGTGTCTATTTTAGAGCTCAAGGTGTGTGGTAAGTTTTGTAAATATCGATTAAGTACAACTGCGTGGCATATTATAATAAATTTTAATGGGCGTAACCCCGCCCATTTTTTCAAGTTTCAAATTAGGTAACTACAAGAACCAAAGGTGTTTAATAGGTTTCGCAGCAATCAAATAAGTATAATTAAATATAAAAAAAATTGTGGGCGGGCCCCCCTCACTTTTTTTACAATGGGACCAATAGCAAAAAAAAAATAATTTTTACAATCGGTCTAAAATGTACCGAGTTATGAAGTAACACCTCCAAAAAAAATAGAGACGAATTGATAACCTCCTCCTTTTTTTGAAGTCGTTTAAAAAATACTTTTCAATTAAAACATATTATATTAATTATTATGAAATTTCCATTTAAGCAAAATTTATCACAGTCGAAAGCTCGTTTGTTTTGCATTTTAATTAACCTCTCCTATTTGAATTAATTCAAACATTAAATTTTTATTAGTTAGTTTTTTTATTTTGTTTTTTAATAAGTGGTAGTAAATTGTTTATTAATCTTTATGTTAATGCAAAAATTAACCAAAAAAATGTATGCTGTTTAATGTTTTTTATTGTTTAATAATCAACGATTAACTGCGATTTTATTTTTCTTTTTTTTATAGTTTTATTTGATATTTTGTTTATTTTTGCTTTTCAAATCTGTGATTGTAAAAAATACTTATTTGTCAATATACTCACGCACTTAATTATAAAATTATTTACATACATTTCATTGCAATTTTTCTGTTTTTCTTTCTACCCAGATATTGCAATTTAATTACACTTATTTGTTAATAAATATTTGTTTAATTATCGATTGCATGTCAGTTTGCATTGTTGTTTAAACTATTGTTATTATTATTATTATTATTGTGGCTGTTGTTGCCAATAAGTTTTGCGGTTTTAAATCAACTTTGTGTGTGGGTGGTTCCAGTTTGACCATCAGTGTCATAAAAAATTATCAATAAATGATATTTAAGGCTCAGACGCAGACATTCTCCTACGCACAAACAATTTTTTAATTAAGTTTAATAATATTTATTAACAATTATTTTGTGTACAAAACTGCAATCATCAAGAATTAATAATCAATTATTTATTATTGCTTGCTTGTAGTTTGATTCTTTTTAAACATCCAAGAAAAAAAGCAGGTCAATGAGATTATGGAAGTGTTGCGTGCTGTGTGCCGCAGTTTTACTTTTAATCATTTTTAGGCCAACACTCTTTTGTGTGCAAGCCGAATTGTCAGTTGTAAATTTTTATTGATAAATTTTGTGATTGTTGTTACGCGAGGGAAAGATGTTATAAATTTGGAAGCTTAGGTTAGGATTGATCCTTAGCTATACCAGCAGATGAGAAGATAACCTGTAAGTATCGCAGCCTAGTTCGTGGTGCCTGTATCTAATTACTCCCACACAGATTTAACAAACCTTAGCAGTCTACACAGTCTACACTCTCGATACAAGTTCAAGACTCCGAAAAGTGTGAGCACCTAGACAGTTATATCTGGTGCGGTTTAGAGCCGGACAGTGGCATAGTAGATGTTCTACTGTTTCAGATACACCGGATCCTTACATTTCCTGCAGGCACCGTCAAGTATTCGTCCTATTTTGGCAGCATACGAAGCCCTCCAGCAGTGTCCAGTTATTAGCCCCACTAGAAGTTTACAGTTGCTTCTAGTTAATGATAAAAGGAATTTAGTTAATATGGGATCGTAGGAGCTCCACATGATTTTAGAAGCTTACAAGTTTCCGTCGCACGCCAACTTTCCTCCGCTTCTTGCTTTATCTTCACAAAAAAAATCTAAATGCGAATGCAGGAGGTGTTTTTTTAATCGCACGTTGCATATGAGTTGTTGATATGAAAGAAGAAGTTCTTGTACCAGTTCTTCGTAATTTGGAGCCCTTCTATTTTCAAAAAAATTGTGACATACATTTTCGAAACCTACCCATGCTCCTCCCTCTTTATTGACCAACTTACGAAAATATATCTGTGGCAATAAGTCATATTTTCAGAAATTTATTTCTTTTACAGCAAAATTGGGGAGTTCTCTGTAAACCTTTATGTGTTTTAAGCAAACAACACACTATAATTAATACATTTAAGTTGAAATATACCGAAGTATAACCTAAATTAAGCTATTATTCCAAATGATATTAGAAGTCTAAAAAAAAATAAGTCGCAAGTCATGGTGCTATAACTTCCTGAAAAATCACACAAACTATTTGGAATTTTGACCAGGGGTACCTTTAAATCTGCAGATTGCACAGGTGCCACTAACTTGAAATCAGCTTATCTCGACTTAAGCACTTTTTCCTTTTTGCCACAGTTATATCGTTACCTTAATGTAGAAAGACCCTAACTCATTAATTTTTTGAAATCGAATTTTAAAAAAAATAACGAATTACGTTTTTTCTACATTAATTTTACGATATGTATGTATATGTATATGTGACCTGCTCCACGAAAAGGTACCTCTGCGCCGAAAAGAAGTTATTGAGAAAAACGCGGCATTTGAAAGAGCGTTTTTTCCTATAAGAATCACTCAAAAAGTAAAAAAAAATTTTTTCGGCGCAGAGGTCCCTTTTCGTGGAGCAGGTCACATATGTATATATTTATTATTAATATTAAAATTTTTGATTTTTTTTCTCCTATTTTGGAGTGAATGCGTGTTAGCACACATGCTTATCAATTCTGTTCATTTTTATGGGGTACTAAAGGCAAAGCTAACTGACGGATAATGAACTTGAGTAAGCACTTGTCTAAAAAAGACTCTCTTATAACTCTTTTTTAACATATTTATAATTTATAATTTAATTTTCAAAACTTGTGCTAAGCAAATTGTTGCTGATTGTCTCAGTTTTCGTTACCCAAGGCATGTTTTACAGTTTGTTGATTTTTCTTATATTTTTTCTTCTTCTTTATTTTATCTCATCATCGTTTTATGCAACATTAGCTATTTGGTTGCCTCATTAGGTGTGGAAAAGTAAATATTTTACTTAATGTTACTGTTTTGTTTCTTTTCTATATTTATTTATGATGTCTCTCTGATAAAATACGAGAACACACTCTTGCAGCCGTATCAATCCTATTAAGTTTTGCTTGCAAGTGTAACGAGTGTTTCATTTGGAGATACTAATTTAGTAGCGATTGTTTGGCAGGTGCAGCGTGAGTAATGCAAAATTTTACACACGTTAAAAAAGTTTTAGATAAATCCAACCCATAAGATTTCAATTGCACCAACAAGCCAAACTGTCGATTAAACTTGATCTAAAAACTTATTGGGCCTAATTGCGACTGTAGTATTTCGACTACGACTACGACGATTTTGTACTAGAATCAAGAAAAACTGTTACAATGTTCTTTAGTCTAGAACAAAATCGTCGTAGTCGAGGTCGTAATACCACACTCGCAATAAGGCGCATTATAATATAAATTCTAATGTAATTTTACTGTAAATATGAAAATCTTCTAGGGACATCAGTGAATTGTTTTAAAACACCAACAACACACACAATGGCGCAACACACTTTATGGCGCACTGTATGAATTTCTGTACTGAGAGTTGTTTCTTTGTTTCTGCTCCTTGTTCTGCCATTCGCTACAGCTAAAATGCTGAACAAATACAAAATTAAAAATTCTTGGCGAAACACCAAAATTTCGCGGGATTAATTTGTAAGTCATTGTCTGATTTCGTAATACACGTTTTTAGATTGCATATGCAGCCGAAAATCGATGAATCGACTTTATAGATTTTTAGTGATAGAGACTTGGCTTTAGCGAGTTACAGAATAAGGGGCTGCAGTTCGTTTGTTTTTATAAACTTAATGGTTAATTTAATTTTTTTAACAACTTTTTCCGTTTTTCTGTTTTAAACATAAAACGTAAGACAATCAGCTCATTATAGAAACGTCCTAACTTGTTATTTTTTAAACGAGTTTTTTTTTGCATTTTTCGATAGATAAAGAAGAAGTTATCCACCAAATTCAATGATAAAGTGTTAATTTTCTTTGGAATATATTTAGCTATATTTTTACATAATATGTAAAATTTTAATCAGAAATAATTTCTTAGTCGGGCTTAAGTTCGTAATTTCAATTCTTGTTGAATGAAATATTTTTATTAATTAATGTGAGTTTTCAAAGAAGAGAAGACAAATTAAATTAGACTTTTTTATTAGCTGGAGGAAATACCGATATTTTTCTGTGCAGCCACGCACTTCATCAGCACCCAAGTCTATCTACTGGGGTAGAGTTGTTATTAACATCAGCTATTTAACGCAAATTTTCAATGAAATGGAATATGACAAATGATTATATTGTGTATAAAATTATTGATTTACCTTTGGTAAATACATTTGTAAGTATCACTATTCATTTTCTGTTTTATCCGTTTTTTCATTTTCTATCCAGGTTAGCGCGAATGTAAAATTTTAAATTTTTTGGCCTGACTTTTACAATATCTCGAAAACAACTCAGCAGACTGAGAAACCATGTTTGAACGCACGGATTTTATTGTGCAATTTCGATTTTTTTTACTAAATTTGGTCCATTTAGTAAAAAGTTATGATAATATATATGAAGTGGTAGTGCTTTAATTTTTGATCTAACGATATATCTCGCAAATTAGTGTTGTTCAAAATTTCTTATTATATATTAAAGATATGCTAAACTCTTTCCCACACACAATGTACTGTCAGCTAGTATTATAAATATAAGACCACTTGTTTAATCGACATCCAATCCATTCCACATGTTGTTCCGTTCTGCTATTGTTTGTCATAATAATTTACAATTGTGTTTGTTGCAATGTGTTTATCGCAAGTAATTTAGCTTACAGATATATGAGAACTTTAAGCTAATCGAATTATAAGCAGCGATACATTTTTATTGAAAGAAATGAGAAATCTAGGAAGAACTCAATAATTTTTTAAGTATGTACTACCGAATGAGGCACCCTTTCTCTTTAGGGTATGAATAAGAATTATTTGATTATATTTTCTTAAGGATTGAAAACAAATAAGCAAAACACCAAAAAAAGTTCTACTTAAGAACGATTATATGCGTTATAATCAGGTATGGGAAATGTGGAATTTATTCCTCTGCCCAACTTAGTTTCATGGCATATTTTGGCACTTAGCACACCCTGTTAGATACTTCATGCAAGATAGATGTGTGCAAGCGATTAGCATAAAATACAAAAATTGCAATATCCATCTGATGAGAAGCTTTTGATGCGAATTGTGTTAACTTCGACTACGACTCTTTGAATTTCTGTAGCAGAAGTTGCGATTGGGCAGCCAAAAAATAAAAAGTCGAAGAAATAGCACAATTTTACGACTTTTGCTATTTCAACTGCAGTTTTCTTAACACTGATATTAAAGTTCGTATCGCTCTGAAAACCAAATTATATGTGATAATTTTTAAGGAACTAATAATACCAAAATTAATTGTAAATATCCTGACAAAAACTAGCAAACGGAACATTTAACTATTTGGTTCACTGTGTGTGGTATCAGTTGATTTCTGCTTTATACATATACTCAGTTTTAAGTGCAAATGGAATATGTGAATTGTTTTTATTCATCGTACATATTACAATTTGCTGAAAGCTTTTTTGTAACGAAAGCTCAATTTTACCATCTCATCTTTCTGATTTTTTTTTATTTTTTTCAATTTAAGTTGCCGATGGAAGGTTTTCTGCATCACATCGTGGGTTAGGCCGTAAATGTCCCATCTCTGGTTATAAACTTATTGTATGTAGATATTTATAAGAAATTGTTATATGGAACAGTAACTTAAGAAGCGCCATATACGAAATACGTAATGCTGTTGTTTCGTTCGTCACATATTGCTGATTTATTTAATACTTGCAAAGAAAAATATTTGAGAAAGCCAGTATACAAATTCTCTGTTGGCGGACGGATAGACTTTGTGTGTGTGTATGTGTACTTGTGTATTACATGCACTCTCTTGAGCCTGTTACATATTTGCGTAACGTAATGCAGCACATGTGTTTGTAAGTAACTCTCAGTTGTTTTAGTTTCAATGGAAGTCAAGCCCAATGAAGAAGTTGCTGTTGTCGAGTGTTTCGTTCAGAGTTTTATTTATACTTAACATTTTTTTTTAAATTTTTTTTCACTGTTTTTGATTGCGCCTTAATGTGTTTTCCGCGAAAATCGTCTTTTGATTGGTATTTAATCAGACGAGGAATGACAAATACTTGCATATGAAAACATACACACATGTCATATTACATACAGATGTATGCTGTCATCTTTAAATTGTTTACTTTTAAAATTATTTTGAAACAAAATCAGCAAATATTATAAATAAATTAAACTGTATTTTTGAGATGATAAAAAATGTGTTCTAAATTTGGCATTATTTTTTTTTAACAACCATTTATTACTTCCACAACAGCATTATTACTCGTAGCATTATTTCAAAGCCGATTTATCTGAATTTTTATATTTGTGGCAAAGAGGAAAAAGTGCTTAAGACGAGATAAGCTGATTTTGAGTTAATGGTATTTCCGTAATCTGCATATTTTAAAGTACCCCTGGTCAAAATCTCAATTAATTTGTGTGATTTTTCAAGAAGTTATAGCAAAATGACTTGCGGCTTTTTTCTTAGACTTCTAATCTCATAATGTAGGTTATGTTTCGGTATATTTCAACTTGAATGTATTACTGATAGTGTGTAGAACGAGGTTTGCTTAAAAAATTAAAGGTTAACGGAGAATTTCTCAATTTAACTGTAAGACAAATAAATCTCTGAAAATCGACTTGAACGCTTAAAAGCGCTCTCCTCCAAAACAGTCAAGTATGAATTAAGCACTTTTTCCTTATTGCTACAGATATATTCTTACTAATGTTCCTTATATTTTTAACGGACTTCAAAAAAGGAGGATGACGTTATTAATTCGTCTGTATTTTTTTTGGCACTGTTACCTCATAACTCGGTAAATTTTTTACCGATTGTAACAATTCTTTCTTTTGCCTATGTATATACATATATAATACAGCTTTCAATTGGTGTCATTGTAAAAAGAGTGGGCGGGGATAAGCCACACAATTTTTTATTTGATTTTATGATATTCTACTTATTCGATTCTCGTATTGACACAATCTTGAAGTCAAAAAAATGGGCGGATCCACGCCCACTAAAATTTAATATTATATTTCAAGTGATTCTATTTCACGGATTTTAAAGAATCTTGGCACACACCCTGAATTAATAAAAAGCATAATCTTGCACTGAAAAAAGTAGGCGGGAGCAGGTCTATTAAATTTTAATATTATATTTCACATGCTTGTAATGGGTCACGCCCATTAAAATTTAATATTGTATTTCACGTGCTTCTACTTTATCGATTTTTACGAAACTTGGCACACACCTTGAGCTCTGAAAGTAACGCGGTGTTGACTTTAGAAAAGTGGACGGACACTAATATTTACGAAATTGCGTGTGACCATGCCCCGAAAAATATAAACTTGGCACTAAAAATTTTAAAATAAAACTTAAAAAAATAAATAAACACAGAAAAAAGTATTCACCAATTAATGTTTTCAATTAATAATTTAATTGATTCAATTAAATTTTTAATTGTATTAATTAATTTGAGTGGAAAAACTTAATTGATATTATCAATATGTTTATAGGTGAAAATTTAATTAATTTTTTAATTAATATTACAAATATTTTAATTAATATTAAAACTCATTCATATTACTTTTTTGTGTGAACTGACTTCAAAAACAGTTTAGATTCTGTTACACACAAAAAAGTAATATGAATGAGTTTGTAATATTAATTAAAAAATTAATTAAATTTTCACCTATAAACATATTGATAATATCAATTACGTTTTTCCACTCAAATTAATTAATACAATTAAAAATTTAATTGAATCAATTAAATTATTAATGAAAACATTAATTGGTGAATACTTTTTTCTGTGTAAATAAAATATTCTTATGTGTGTTATCTATAAATGATATTCAAAGTCAGTGACAATAATGCCGAGCACACACTATGGCATTTTGTGAGGTCGCAAACAAAAAAAATAATAGTGGGAACTAATGGCAACGTTTGTCATTTCCGATATTTTTCGATGTGTGGCATTACCACACAAACTGTTTATACATCTGGTGTAAACGGTTGTGGGAACAAGTTGGCAGCATTGCAGACACAAAAACTAAATGTCAGCATGTTGACATTTTGACATATTGTGTACATGCATACCGAAAGAATTTGAACCGTATGCGGTTATAAAAATTTAAAAGTATGGACAACGAAAAAGAAAGTAGAAAAATACAGGACGCATGACAAGACGACACAGCTTATTCAATTTTGTGGAGGTTAGTGAAGCTGTATGGAATCATCTATGTAGCATAGAAATGCAAAGGAAACTGCATGGGCAGAAATTTCAGTGGAATTATAATTCCTATAGGCTTTATGCAAACGAAATTTTTAAACCAACTTGAATCCTGCTTCCGTAAACTGGAATGCAGAGTACAATAGAATCATTTGGTGGCGCGTATAAGCCCTGATCTTTTCCACCACTTTGCCGTTTTTTTTCGATTTTCTTAATTTTTTTTATTATTGGTAAGCACACGGTGGCACTAAACAATTGAATAATTTTGCGATTATCAATTTGTATAAATATTAATTAACAAACGATACGAAAAACCAAGTCTCAGAATGGCTTAAACCATAAATACAAGGCTGAGAAAATGACACTGAATGTCATTATATCAAAATTAGTTCTTAATGTAGACAATGATGCCGTATTGCCATTATTTAGGGATGGGCAATGACACAACAAAATTGTGTGTTATCGAAAAACTTGATGGGAACGGAATTGCACAAATATGGAAATGACACCACAAAATGACAACACATGAAATGCCAGATGTAAACTCAGCCTAACAATGATAAATGAACGCATATATCATATTCCCAAAAATGTGGACAGATCTGCAAAAGTTTTTAAAGCACATTACAAAATTGAAACGATTTCAATCTTAAACTTAATTATTCGAATTTAAAAATTTTTGTTTTTCTCCTTGAAATACAAAATATATACATACATACATATATCAATGTTACTTTTTGCAAATATTTGGTTTAAAGTTTTATTACGAGTACATACCTACAGAATGACATTTATTTATACGTCTATTATATTACTAAGTTAACATTAAATACAATAAAACTCCTTTTTAATGCCATGAATTTAATTTCTATCACTTTGTCCCCTCTGTTCGAAGCTTTTAATATAATTTTTATCAATTACATGACAGAAATACGAGTCTCTTTTGACCATTAAACGTTGTAAAAATCTCATTATGTTCTCGTTACTTCGTTTATATGTTACTCAATTTTATTAGCCATTTAACTATTTGTTAGGTGGCGGAAGCACATCATTGTTGAATTTAATAAAAATCAATTTTTATTGTTACCAACAATTGTGGCCATACAGGAATATAAAACGAACTGTTTATTTACTTATACGACCATTCAAAATCAATTGTATAGACATGTACAATATAACGTACAAGCACATACGAATACATATAAAAAGTATTTATAGTGTGGTCATCGTATCAATTGAATTAATTTTTACTTTGGATGGAGTGCTGTACTCGTATGCTGGTATTAAAATTTACTATAATAATTTAACGGTTACAAAACTTTCAGCTGTACTACCGTTTTTTGATAATGTTGCGTTTTTTTTACTATTATAAAGTGTTTATTTATTACAGTCCGCAATTGCGAATAGAATAAAAGTCTCACGCATATGTGACCTGCTCCACGAAAAGGGACCTTTGCGCCGAAAAATGAAAAAATGAAAATGAAGCGCTTTTTTTAAAAGTGTTTTTCTCAATAACTTCTTTTCGGCGCAGAGGTCCCTTTTCGTGGAGCAAGTCACATATAGTCTTAAATTGATAATAACACTTTATTTACTCAATGTAGTTATTTAGCGATTTTACGCAACAGCTTCCTTGATTGATTCACAATGTTAAACTATTTCCTGCTTTAATACCACGATCACTTTTCTTAAAAAAATACTGACTGCGTCTTATGTGCAGCACTTGGTTGTCATTGATTACATGTGTATGTACATAATGGAAGATATACAGTTTTTCCATTATTCTTCTTTATACTTTTAGCTTACACTATCGTAATTAAGAAATTACACAATGACACTATAGTTATTGCAAACTAATAAATATATTGATAAATATTACGATTTTCGGTACCTAAAAAGTTACTGAATCAAGATACTAGTTGCTGTGCAATTCATTATAATTGCCGGGTTTGTTTTTTTCATAACGCGATTACGCACGACTCAACACGAAGTGTTCCTGACCGAAAATCTGGGGGTTACAATCTATTGCGATGCGAAAGGAAAATTGTACGAAATCGAACGATAGGTACTCTGCGTTTGCGTTTGTGCATTTCCCTTTCGCATCTCTTATTGTCTCTTTCCCAAGTCTGGTATCACCGCACTCTATTATGCGAAAGCGTCTATAAAAATCGTTCGATAACATGATGTGACGTATCGTGTAAGGGGAAATTTTTTGCGTGCGTGTTTCGTACTTTTTGGACATCATGATATTCGTGTTCGGGTCGTGTGGTGTTAGAAAAATCCGACACGTGCACATCTCTAGTTGGAACACGTAATACTACAAAACAAAATTCTTGCTTTAAAAGACAAAAAGTGGTTTGATTATATAATTCATAAATTAATCGATATACATATTTGGAAAGGTCGAATGTTAATATATAATATACCTTGCACCTTCGGGCTTAAACACAAAAAGTAGACCAGAGTTGAAAAAAGCTAAAATCAGCTGATTTGATCACTGTTAAAAAGAGACAAATATAGTGTGTTTTTTATTAAGTATTTTTAGTAAAATAATCAAAACAAACACCAGAAAATGTATACTTAGTGAAATGAACAATTGACCATTTTTACAAAATTAAATGAAAAAGTGTGTAGTGTTGAACTAAAATACACAATGTGTAAAAGATTATTAAGCACCCCATACACGTTTCAATTCAATTGTCAATTGAGTCTTTCAATTGAATTGATTCTTGGTCACACACATCATAAACTGATTTTTTTTTCACAATTACAAATTTAAAAATTTAAAACTTCTATTGCATTCATTCATTAATTTTTATATTTCTTATTTAAAATTCAATGAAATTAAATACAATTTCAAAAATTCATAACTTTTTCTATACAAAATAAAGCTACAAACATAAATTTTGACAGCTAATCAAGAGAGTCGAACATACACAGCACAATCGAATTGAAAGATTTACTACTCAACATAAAAAATCAAAATCTTCTGATTTTTCTTCAACCAACTCGACAACTGCCAAAATCAATTGACAGAGCCATACACGTTTTGATTTGGACAACAACCGACTTAATTGAAAATGTAATTGAATCGTGTATGGGGTGCTTTAGTATTACAAAAGTGATTAAAATTATTTTACAAATGATTACAAATTCAATTTGAAACATTTTCCTACAAAAATATTAATTTTTAACTTTAACCTACAAAAAGCACACAACGAATACATTTGAGCACATGAACATTTGTACAAAATTAAATAGAGGAATTTTGTATAGTGTTGAATTAAAAAACACAGTGCGAAAAAGATTATTAGTATTAAAAAGGTGATTAATTTTTTTTTTAAATGATTACAGACTTCATGTTTTAAGCATTTTCGTGCACAAATATTAATTTGTACCATTTATTTACAAAAATTAGGCAGCGAATGAGATCACAAAGTATAAAATGGAATTACGTTAAAATAATACCACGCGAAAGAAAAAGTAAAGAGGATTTGATGACTGTGTAAGTGAGACCTCAGAAAACATAAATATCTTCCGTCTCATGACATCTCTGGTATACTTTGTGCTTAAACAGGCAGCCCCATTCCGTAAAAAGTGGCATCAGTTTACTTCAAAATTTGTTCAATTGTCTTTAACTAAAACGCTTGTAGAAAGAAAATCCTAAATATTTCATCAATGCCAATATGATGTATTAAAGTAAATACATACATACATATATTCATATAGAATATAAATATAAATTCTCTGGGTATGGATGGAGTGGTTTTGGTCTAGGGTAAGTCTACATTATAACCATCTGTACGTGCTGAAGTATATTTTCATTTGATACTTTTTTATTCAATGTATGTATCTTCTTTTTTTTTGGAGTATCATCTCATCGTCTACATGTTTTAATACTTTCATCATTTGTTGGTTTTTCACTGGTGATTTGTTTTTATTATTTGGACAAAAGTTGGAAAAAATCGACTTAAACAAGCACATAAACATGAAGAAAGCCAAAAATCCATATTTGTTTACAAATTCGTTCACGTGCATTTACCAAACATTTACTACTCTGATTGCTCTATGAAATTCTATTCCAAATTTCAAATGCATTTGCAAATATTTATAACAAGAACGACAATAAAAGCCAAAAAATGTTAGCTTAAAATTAAATAAAAATTGTTTATTTGCTACAGATAGTTTCAAATGATTTTAGAATGACATTTACGGGTGTAGTGTCGAAGATTTTCGACATAAAAATAAGTTTTAGTTACCATATTTTTCTATTAAGAAATTTTAGCAAAGATTTCAAACCCTATTAAGAAACTTTTTAAAGAACAAATTTCTACATATAAAATTCATTGCTAATCGAACAATTTGTTAATAGGGAACATCTTTCTCTTAAGAAAAAATTTGTATGCCTTTTTTTCTAAAAATAATGTATTATTAGAGAGTTTGTTTCTGAAATCGAATAATTTTCTATAGGTGAATTTTTTTTCGAAAAATTATTAGAAGTGAAAATACCGCCAAATTAATCGTAACAAATTTCTTAACAAACGAAAATTTGTCAGAGAAATAAATACTGTCAAATTAGTAGTAAATTTATAAAAAAAATTATCTAAATGAACAAGAAATTTTTCTTTCATCGCCAAACCTTCTGAAGAAAAAATTTGAATGTTTTTAATAATTAGCTACATGACTTTTACAGAAAAAATTAATTTTTTAGCTCAAAACTGGTTTTGCAGATAATTTTTTCACAGCAAATTTTTCTATACCAGGAGTTTTATACAGAACTTTTACTCTTGTGAAATTTTCTACAGGGTTTTTGTTTAAACTAAAAAACATAAAGTTATCTACAGAAAAATCTTTTATTGAAAAAGGTGCTAAAGAGGACCTAGTAAAAAATTACACATTACCATTAGAACTACTTGCCATATAATGACTTACTTTTCTGATTGCCAAATTTCATTACTCGCTTACAAAACATAAAAATTACATAAAATTAAAAAAACTATATAGAAGTTGATTGATGAGAAGAATGATTTTTTTAGTTTTCATTGATTTCGTGAATATATTGCCCAATAAGAATCGAAAGCATATGAAAAATTTGGTGCTCAAGAAAAAAGTTTGGAGACCACTGTTGTACGTTGATGTACGTCTATTAAATTGTACTTTCATCATCCTGGAAGCTTAAATACACAGAAAGCGCATAAATAGAACTCGAAAAACATCATCCAGGTAGTTTTTTTTTTTAACAAAAAGTCTTCTAAATAAAATATTTAATATTTGCCCTTAAAAAAATTTTTCTTTTTGCAAAAATGTCTCATCAAAGTTTCTGTAAAAGAAATGCACCTATGTATAAAATCAATTTTATATATCTTAGGTGCTTATTATGTACAAATATGTATATCGTCAGCTGAAATGCAAAACTTACAACGTTTTTAATGAATTATTGGGTATTAGATCGGAACGCATGTGCCTACAAAAGTTTCAAACCTTTATCATGACAATCAGGCGAATTAAAATTTAAAATTATGAAACTTTACTTTAGTCACTTGAATAATTTTGTTTATTTTTTCTCTCTCCTATAAAATTAAAAAAGTGTAGTTACGTGATTTTGCAGTTCAACTAACGGTATATCCTATTTATGTACATGTGTATGTATGCACCTATGTATATGATTTCAAAAACAATTTATGTCATAAATTCTTCCAACTTCAGCCAATATTTATTAATTGAATAGTTTCCCATTTACACTTAAAATGTTGCCATAATTTTATTATCCTTAATGTCAACAATATGTGTTTAAATATTTATTTATGCTCTTTTCGAATGAATGAAAATACACAAAATATGTATGTGTATAAAAAAATCGTCTCTAATCATGCGTTAAATTACACTTTTCCAAAAATTAAATCGAAAAATCAACATCATACAGCAAACACCAGAGAAAAGCAAAAAAAAAAAAAAAATAAACGACAGGCAGAGAACAATAATAAATACCAAAAAACTACTAATAAATACAAGTACAACAAAAACACAAACTAAATACAAAAAATCCAACAACAAGCAAGTAAAAATGTCACATATGTTACAGCAATTTAGATTAATTTTCATTAGATCGCTAAATATACGAATCCAAACACACACAGACATACACGCAAACAAACAAATAGAAACACAGGAAATACCGTAAATACAAGGGTTGCCTGCCTGTCATCGATTCACTTACACACAGTCACAAAACAACTTAACATAATCACGATATTAAAACGCCCCTTTGATTTTCGGAAAAAGCCAACTAACTGCTATTTGCTCATTCTAGCAGATTTAATTGTAACCCTTGGCATGAAAATGAATACAAATTGTCATAAAATTTTATAAATGCGGTTAGACGAAATTCACGAAATGCTTGTACGCCCAATATTATGCAACAGTGTGTGTGTGTGTGTGTGTGTTTTGGCAGCACAAACAAATCCTTGTTGAAATGCTCTACAGATCTTTATCAGTTAAGTGCTTTATTTGCAACATAAGCTGACACTTTTTGTTAAATTGCAAATATTAAAAATTTCTAATTTTATTATTTGACGAATACTATAAATTCCCTTGAAACTATTAAATGCTATTTGATTCACACATCTCTCAAAATATTTCATACTTAAAATACGAAAAACTTTTTCGTAATTTGATTTGTGTTCAATAAACGAAAAATGTTGTACATTTTACGAAATCTTTGTAGCTTGAGCAGGAAAACAAATTTTATAATTTTACGAATTTCGTTAAGTTACAAAAATTATTTCGTACAATTATTTTCGTATACGAGTTTTCGTTTATTTTATTGAATTTAGGAGAAAATAAAAGATTTTTATAAAATTGGAAATTTTCTTAAAATAAAAAAATTTTGTTTTGTTATCATTTTGTTTACAGTACAAAATTATTCTTAAATCTACACAAGTTTCGTGAATTTTACGAAAAAAAACTTTGATATAGAATAAAGACTGTTGTTTTGTTTTATTTTTTAATATTTTCTCCATTTATTTTCATGTCATTGTATACATATATTGTATAAAAAACTATTGTGATAAAAAATTAGTTTTTGGTTTATACTTTGAAAACAACTGGGACGAACGACAAAATTTGGTCCACGGCACACCAGCGACGAATAAGTAACAGATCTTGTAATTGGATAATTGGTTATTTGTTTGTGCAAGGAGAGAGAAAATTGTTTTTTCGTCATTCATCGAAGTAAGAAATAGATATAAATCTATCGCAGAGTTCGTCACGCACGACGAATTTCGTTCGATGGCAGTATTGTGTTAATTTTCATATGAACAAATGTGTTTTATTTCCTATGACAAAAGTTCGCTTAGAAAAGTTCGTTATTCGTCCCAGTTGTGTTCCCAGCATTCCCAATTTGATTCGTGAGTTTCAGTGCAAAATATGTATGTATGTATGTGATGTATGAGGAATACAGAGGCTGTAATAATTCCCTTTAAATTATCTTTTTCTTTTCATAATTATTACGACCTTTAATTCCACAAATTACATATTACTCAACAAAATTATTTTTCAAATGTAAAAAAATATATATTTTTTGCAGATTTTTGTATATTAAAGATTTACACAAAATTTCGTAAATAACCCAAAATTGCTTTTCATGATTCACGAATTTATTTCGTAATATAAACATTGTTTTTCGTAAATTTACGAAAAAAAAAAATTGTAAAAATACAAAATTTTGTTATTTGCAGTATTTCGTAAAATAAATAAACACTATTTCTACTATTTACGAAGCATTTCGTACCGTAAAAACAAGGAGTATTTTAGTAAAATAAACCACATTTTTCGTTTATTTTTCCTATGAAATATTTTCAGTGTAGCTTTCATGTTGTACGATCAGGGATCGAAAATAACACTGTGTGACAAATTTAAATGAAATCGAAATACCTGGGACGAGTTACTATTTTTCTGGTAGGTATTGTTGAGCATAAGAACAATCTGTATTTGAAATTTTCCAAACACCCCCAAAATCCTGAGTTAAGGATAAAAAACCGGTGTTTCGTACCCGTATGCACATATCAACCTCTAACTAAGTTGAATGTCAACCGATTTCAAATTAACAAACGGATTTAGAAAGAAGAGACTAAGACCTTTCGAACTATATATATTTTGTTTCAGTAAATTTCTGATTTATGTATGTATTTTTTTTCACCAAATATATTTTTTTCGGTTTTTTCGACATTTTTCTACTTTGAATTCGCTCTCAGGCAGTTTTGTGTACTGGAACCATACTGTTTATGACTTTCTTTATAAAACATAATTGATTAAGAGTAATTCCCAGGCTTGTGTTAAAAAATTCCTTAGAAATTGACAGAGTTATTCAAAATTTTATTAGAAGACTTTCTGTTAAAAAACTACTTGTTTATGCGCTTTCTGTGTATTTAAGCTTCCAGGTTGATGAAAGTACAATTCAATAGACGTATAACGACACATAGTACAGAATTGGTACAACAGTGATCGCCAAATTTTGTTTTTTGAGAATCAAATTTTTCACATACACCAACCTTAATATATCTATTATTATAATTACTTATAGTATTTTAAAATGAGCTCTTCTTCAGCGTTCTTTATGGAATGGAATATGTGAATTGTTTTGATTCATCGTATTATAATTTGCTGAAAGCTTTTTTACAATGAAATCTCAATTTTACCATCTTTAAATTTACAACAGTCTTGCCATTGTCTGATGATTAAGGTGTAGTGACCTTCAAAAACAGCTGCCGTTCTACTCGTGTTTGTCAGAATATTTACAATTAACTTAATTATTTGCGTGTTTATTTGTTAATTTAATTACTTGTTTCTTTAATGATTATAACATGTAATTTGGCTTACAGAGCTATAGGAACTTTAGTATAATAAAAGCATAGATATACAGAAATAAATATATTTTAGTTTGAAACAATAAATGAGTTACTCTGTTTAATTAAATTAATCAAAAGCTCAATTGCTTTAAAGTTATATTTCGGTTAGTATTTCGATGCGCTTTGTTATCCAATTTAATTTATTTAATTTAATTTAATTTAGTTAAATTTAATTTAATTTAATTTAATTTAATTTAATTTAATTTAATTTAATTTATTTGAAACAATTGAATTCTTAATTGGAAATATTAAGTGGTGAATTATTTTTTCCTGTGTAGGATGTCACTTGATTCTGCTTAATTCAACTTTAATATTTCATACTTATTGTTTTCACATTTGACTGTTATCCTTTTTATCTAAACCACCACCACCAGCCATCACATAATATGATATTCCCTTCCAATATACATTTGTACTTTTCTCTAATTCATTTTTCCTAAAATTCAAACAAAATTAAAACAATTTAACACTTGCTGAGTGTTCAATTTTTTTCGTGCACTTTTCATTTGCCCAAATGAGATTATATTAGTTAAATAAATATCTAAGCCGAGTTATTTATGCTGACTGTATGTGTGTTCATGACTTTCGAGTTTGTTTGGGGTGAAATTTAGCTTGATTGAATTTAAAATGTAACTAATCCCAGATTTAGTGCAATTTTATATATTTTTTATGATTGTGGGGTGAAAATCGTTTGTTACGCTTATTGATGTTTTTTAAATTGTTGTCAATTGTTTTTGTTTTGAGGCTGATTTCATTATTGTTTACAAGTTTAAAGTCACTAAAATTAATTGATACAAATTGCTTTTATTGCCTCTACTAGCGGCACACACACAATTAGTGGAATCAATAAAATTTAAGCAAGCACCTGCAAAAAATTTATATAAATAAATAAAATCAATCAGTCAATGAGATTCTGAACTTATGATCCGGAAGTACATAGTGCAAATTTGGAGAATTTGTAATGATTTTTAAATAGAGTTGTCATTGCAAGAAGTTCTCTTTTTTTATCCATATTCAGTGAATCCGAAGTCATGTGCGTGATTTTGAGTTAATCTGACTTTTCATATGAGCTTTTTTCTTTTCCTAATTTTTTTTTAAATCAACACCGAAAAAATAAAATATCAAGCATTAGAAAGGTTTTATTCCATTAAACAAATTTGCATCAATATAGAATAATGTTTCATTTTATTAATGAAATTTGTCGTTGTACTCGTATTAATGCAAAGCGTTCAACGTAATGGTTTCATTCCCGTTACGAAGTGTTTTTCTTTCAGTGTATGTAGTATGCATTTTGGGTTTTAACTTATATCTCTTATTTAAATTTAATTTCGAGATTTGTTGTATTCAGAGTCGGATTTAATGAAGAACATTTTCATAGTAGACACTTGTTTTTCTGTGTTGGACGGCTTTTACACACACAAAGCTCAATTCGCAGTCTTGAGCTTGGAGAGAAAAGCATCATCTTTTCTCTTCCCTTCTACATACTAAAGACTTAGCAAAGTAAACTTTGCCTGTGTAAAAACCTTCTTATTTACATTTTTGTAATCAATGGTTATACATTTAACTTCCAAGTCTCTTTTTTTTAGCTCTTTCAGAAATAGCATTCATAGGTAAATTTTACTGCTCCGCCTTCCATGCCAGCTACAGCATTGATAACTTCATTTTGGAACTGTTTCAGGTGTTGCCTTTAAGAATTTTGGCTTTTTATATAAAATTTTTATATTAATTTTATTTACACGTTTATTTTTCTCGAGCAAATATGGGAAATTTTCATTTTTAAACGTGCTGCCCAAAATTTACATAATTTTTCATTTACAGGAATTTTCCCTCTTGCTTTGTTTTTAAATCTTGCAATTAGAAACTGAAAACATATTTAAAAAAACTTTTAATTACAAATAAAATCCAACACAAGCACAAACTCAAACATGCATACACACACACTCACGCACACTTGTTAACGTTCACAATTTAAAAGGTAAACAAAACGGAAACAGAAACACATGCAAATCTCAACAAAATTGAAGTAATTTGAAAAGTAATTAGCATGGCAAACACTAATTAACAAAAAAAAAAATCAGTAATAAAATCAACTCGGAAAAGGACCAAGAATCAGAACATAAAATAAATTAATTCAAAATAAAGGAATACAAAATGATGGAAGAATTAAAAAAATATATACATATCTATGTACATATCGATGGCTTAATATAAGAAAGACGTAACTAGAATTTCCAATATTTTAGAGGAGAAGGAAAAAACTAAATAAAAACAAAAGCGTTTACATGCAAGAAGAGTTTCTTAAAATTAAATAAATCTTTTATTTATCATTGTTACTTACTTCGTTCTTGAAGGAGAATGTAATTATGCGTTGGCTACCAGAAAACGTTAAAAATGCAAATTTGAAAAAAAATTGAGATATGCCCTTTTTATATTAAGCCATCGATATGTAATTATGTAATTACAAAACTCATGGTATACGAAAGAAAGAAACTATAAAATAAGCTAACAACAAACAAATATGTACAATAAAAAAAAGAAAAATAATGGCAGCAACATCGACAAAAGGAAAGAACTACAGTTTATAAATTATAAATAGACACAAACCTGTGATCAAACCCATTAGACTTGTATTGAACTAATTCAGTAAGTAGCTCGTTTTTGACACAAACCTATGCACTAGACTTGTGTCCAACCGCTCCTTTTGAACTAGTTCGTTCGCGTTCGAATCAAAAGTTTTCTCAAACTCATTTAATTTACATTGACTTTTTTAATAGACCTGTATCGAACTCATTCAGTAGCTTGTTTTTGACCCAAACCTACGATCAAACCCATGTAATTTAAATGGGGTTGAACGTAGGTTTGTGTGAATGAGTCCGATACAAGTCTAGTTTAAATGGGTTTGATCATCGGTTTGTATCAAACATGAACTAATGAACGAGTTCGACCCAAGTCTAATTTATAATATATGATATACAGTTTGTCAAGAATTGGTTTTCACATTAAGCAAAAACAAAAGTTTTTATTACATTTTATTTCATAAAGTAGTTTTTATTCTAAAACAAATTTTTTTTCTTAGTTCCAATATATAACTGCACATTTTAGCAAAACAATTACTACTCCATTTTATTGGTGTCAAGAATCTCTTTGTTTGGTTCTATGTTTAGCATTAATTTCATTTAAAAGCGAAGGAATTTTGTAGCTCTAGTAAATAATTGGTAGGGCCAGCCTTTGTGTCTGCCATGCATTGTACTCTCTTTTTCATAAAGTGTATCAATTTCTTCAAGTTATACTTGCTGGTATTTTTGACACTAATCAAGTATTGCGGCTTTGAGAGATTTCATATTTGTCGGTTGACGTTTAGCGACTTTTTTTTTTAAATGAGACCATAATTTTTTATTTTTATTTTATTTTGTTGAATACGGAAAAAGAAGTCAACACATTGCTTATCAAAATTGCCAGCAGGCATTAAACTGCATATGGGTATTTTCACAGAAAAGTCCACCTTTTATCACTTTAAGTCACCAAGCAATTAAGCTTGTATTTCGGAGCAATGCTGTTCGATTTTTTCCTTTCTTTTACTAATACAGAGCTGATTACGCTCTACACTAACATACAGAAAATTATTTAAAATATAAGTTAAAAAAAAGAGGTGAAATTTTCTGTGGAAATGCCCATATACAAACAAGAAGTTGTATGAAAACGAAACACTTATCCACACACACACAATAACAATTATTACCGAAAATAAAATTTTACTCAACAACTTTCTTCTTGGATTCTCAAAAATTTCTTTTTGGCTGAAAAATGAAATATGTATATTTTCAATAAAATATTGAATTAGTCACATTCTTTGTATATACTACTTATGTTTGGAGTCGTTATCTTGATAGATTTTAAAATTTGCCTTAATTTCTTGCACTTCTAATGAAACGCTTAAATATTGTGGCGCATCAGTTAAAGCGTAGTCGCGAATAACGTTGTAAAAGACAATTTTTATAAAGCTAATTTTGTCACTGATTACCGTTAGCATTACTCTGTTGCGTTGTTCAAAAATTAAACCATCCAAAATTATGCATCTTAAAATATAATTACAAAAAGTCAATCAGAGGAAGTACTATGTAAGTAATTAACAAAATCATTCAAAAGAAATTGTAAAAAATAATTGATAAATGTAACAGAGATATAATAACAAAAATTAAAAATTTAAAATACCCCCGATATATCTAGAAAAGATGTGATATCTTCTAAACGGCTGGACCGATTTTCTTAAGACATGACTAAGAACCCTCTCGATCAAGTCACCTTTCAAACATAAAAAACTAAATCAAAATCCGTCCAGCCATTTGGTTTGTACGTGGACACAGACAGACACACAGATACACAGACACATACTTCAAACTTTTGGTCGGGGGTTAAAAAGAAAATTAATGCTAATTATCATTATTTTCGATAAGCAAAAAAAAAACAATCGTGCTTTAAATTACGCTTTTTGGCTCTCCTGAAATTTTTTTTGTCTTTTACAACATTATTCGCGGCTAACCTTCAATTGTTGTCCCTATGAAGGCTAAATCTCCTAACAAAGGGGAAAAACAAAATAATTGCCGACATTTTTCCAAACTTTCTAAAAATGGTAACTCATAGATCCATTGAGAATTGTTTTTTGATTTTAAATTTTTTGTTGTTTTTTACAGAATTTAATTTTTTTCAAGCGATTTTAGCGCAAGAAGTGCTGCCCTACTGGCGACAAAAATGCCGATTTTCTCCCGAGCAATTTTTTTAGCACAGTATACTACCTGCCTCTAATATGGCCAATATTTCAGTCTGAAATACATTTGCACCATCGAAAAGACGGTACAATAGCTGTACTTCCTGCGAAAATTTCAAGGCAGATCATTCTTGATCCGTCAGTGTAGACTCTGGTATCTTACTCATCAAATATTTCAAACATGAGAGAATGTTTTTGAAAGTTTTATCAAAGTCCGTCACTACCACTGAGCATAAGAATACAAAAATCATGATGAAACTGTAGGGTATCAAAGGAAACAAACAACAATAAAATTTATCTAATTATAAAACAAATAAAAAAAGGTTAATCTTGGTATGGGTGTACAGATTCCTACACATGTCCACACATTAAAATGGGAATTACCAACAAATTGCAGCAGTTAAAGACACATTTCATCCTTAAAATATTCATTGTGCTTAATTACTAAAACACAAAACATTAAAACGGAGCAACAAAAATGGATAAAGCATAATTGTTGAGAAAGGGAGGAAAAACTTTAGAGCAAAGTTCAGGAGCTTTCAAAGTAAACAGACATGTATATGTATATACATACATATATATATATATATACAGGTAACCCTCAATGTACGTGTAAATCAAATGCCGTAAAATAATGTTCAGTATTGATACAAAATCTTATTTTTGGAGCAGAAATTTAGCGTTTCGCATAAATCAAAACATGAGATATTTTATTTTCAAACCTAGGAATTGCGTTAAATTCAGAACATATAAAACTATTAACTTTTTTCTTATTTTGTTTGTAGTTTTAAAAAATGAGAGGTTTTGTACACATTGTACAATTGCCCAACAACCTACTGTATGTATCTATGTTGTTGCTAATTTCTATACCTATAAACATTTGTTAAGAAACATATTGAGGCTTTTTGTTATATTTATTTTTATAAAGTTTTGGAATCAATACAGAACAAAAAATACTTCAAATATTTCAAGCAAGGCCCATTCTCTTCCAGGTAACATTAAAATTACAAAAATACAACAAGGAAAAAACAATATGGTTTTTTAGTTGAACCAAAATGTCAACAATAGAATGTGTATAACAAAATAAAAATCATTCACACTAAGTAAAAAAAATTTCTCCACTTTTTAGGTGAGCGAAATGCCGAAATTTTTCTGTGCAGGCACGCACTTCATCAGCATTCATGTCTATTTACTTGGGCAGAGATTGTTATTAACATCAGCTATTTAACGTGAATTTTTAGATAATGAAATGGAATATGAGAAATGATTCTTGTGTATACCTACCATTATTAATTTACCTTTCTTAAATACATTTGTAAGTATCACTACTCATATTCTGTTTTTCCGTTTGTTTTTTAATTTTCTCTTCAGGTTAGCATGAAGTTATGTCACTCTACCTAAGTATGTTTAACTATTCTTGTTTATCTTTTTGTTAATAACAATCTCTGCCCAAGTGCGTGGCTGCACAGAAAATGCGCACTAAATTTTTCTTCTCTTCTTTAGAAAATCACATTAATTAATAAAAATATCTCATTCACTAAGAATTGAATAATATTGAAATTAGCCCGATTAAGAAATTACTCTTGACTAAAATTCACGCTAGTTCAATTAAATTTAATATGTATCAAGTTAATATAATATTTTTCATGTTGAAATTTTCTGAAATTTTTTTTAATTTCTTCTTCGTAAACAATTTTTAAAGTTTCTGGCTAACTTTAAATAAAAAAAATAGCTTAGCTGTGTCATCGCTATTACCTGCTACTGTATTCCGCAACTTTTTGCGAACCAAAAATCGCAATATTTATCGACATATTTATTCGTTTGCGGTAACGATAATGTGATTCTGAAATTTCTTTTTTACGATAGCCTCCATCTGTATTTTAATCACAATTTAATTCAATATCATGTGCTATCTCTGAATAGAAAATTTCAAAATAAGCGAAAAGCACAAAAATTGAGGAACTAAATGAATTTGAGCTTGAGTTTTAATTTATTTTTGCTTCAACCGACAGCTAATATCGTTAAAATATGTTACTGAATAGCAATGTCGATAAATTTTCGTTATATTTATTATAGCGATATGATTGTCGTAATAAAAGTTACTGAATCCAGGTACTGGTGATTAGCACAATCATTTCAAGGCAAATTCATATGAATTTGAATGGTTAAAATTTTGTTTCCGTTTTTTTTTTGATGGTTCTTATATTTTCCCGTAAAATGAGTTTTGCCATCGAATTGGCTATTATTAATCCATGTTATATCGATATCGCGTAAATGAAGTACCGCGTAAGTCGAGGGTTACCTGTATGTATGCATATACATACATATGGATGTAAATAAATACACATGGGTGTATGTACACATTGTATGTATGTTAATAATAAAATAAGCCAAAATACAGAAAGCCATATTAAAAATTAAAAAATGGCCCTGCATGCTACTTCTTCTTCTTCCTCTACCGTGTACAAAGTAAACTGATGGCGAGCGAGGCCTGTATACAAAAGCACAAGTATATATTTATGTGCATATGTGTGTGTATTATATGGCTTAATGATGGATTTTTTATGTATCACTGGTAGTAGCAGCAACACTCCATAATGATGGTAATTATATCTCGTTTTGCTAACAATTTTAGGCTAAAAATGGAGTCTCACATTCACACCAACTACTACAACCAGTTGGAGTTGTTTTTGTGTTTATACCAGTTTTTTTTTACTATTTCATTTTCATTTTGTTTGATTGCACTTTATTATGTGAGTACGTCCGTGTATTTGGCTGCGTGCGTGTACGTATGTGAATTTAATTTCTGAAATATATGCCACACCTTTCCAATTGCCAATTTAATTCTAATCATGGCTATATTAAACCATGAATTCCATTTAACGACGCCCCTTTATAAAGAAAACGTACTTTTTCTTCTAATGTATGTATGAGAGAAAGAGACAAATGTATAAATATTTACACCATCTTTAATAAAAACGTTATGATAGTGCGCAAATGAGAATGAAATAACAGTTAAATAATTGTATGGAAATGGAGAGTTTTCTTAGTTTCACTACAGCCCAGTGAGAGCACAAAAGAGTGTTAAAATACTGGTTTAATTGTTAATGGTGGTGTGGAAGTAAAGTTTTATAAGAAAACGTGCAATAGGAAAAAGTGGTTGAGGAACAAGTGCGAATCATATGAAAGTGTTTGGTTACGGTATATGATTGAGAATTGTTCACAACTTTATCACAGATGTTTAATCGTGTTAGAACTGTGACAACGCACGCGGTTATCTTTTGGAAAAATAAAAAAATAATTGAAAATAGGTATAACTTACATTATAAAAATATAACTAAACAGTGAAAAATTAGAAAATCATTTCAAAGTAAACGAGCAATTGCTTACTATAAATCAATATAAGCAAAAACAAAACTAATAAAAAATATTTATGTTTGTGTGGTATGAAGGTAACACAAAATACTAAAGTGTATAAATGATAAAAAGTTTAAATAAAAAAATCAAAGTGAATAACAGTGAGACATACATAAATATTTAAGTGCTTAAATTTAAGCAATATGTCAAGTGCACAGGTATCGCAGCCACCTACATTGCAGCAAATGCAACAACATCAACAACAACAGCAGCAGCAACAGCAACAACAACAGCAACATATATCACATTTTCTTAATCATATAGCAGCAGCCCAACAGCAGCAGCAGCAGCAGCAACAACAGAATCACCAACATCACAATTTATCACCACCTCATAGTGATTATCAACATGATTCTAATACACGTTCAACCATCTCACCAAGATCACCACAATCTCAATTAAGTCCCACGCGTTCCACAGGATCGCCGCATTCAAACAGCAATTCCCCCAAGCCTCCTGCAAATGCGGTAAGCGAAGAATCTAATGCATCTCTAAGCACCAGCGTTACTTCCTCAGCTTTAACACCCATCAGCACATCATTACCTTTGCTGGTGCAGCCGGTCCCAATTGCCACTAATATGCACAGCATGTCACAGCTACCACCAGCCGCTGCAGCAGCTGCAGTCAACCTGAGAGATCAACGTATTTTTAGTTCTCCCCTGGTGGCTCAGCAAAGACTTTATGAATCCCTACCACCACCTCCATCCGCAGGTCATGGTGTCTATTCTATGCCTCGTTTACCTCTTATGATGGGTCCACAAAATCCCTCCAGTCCCCTCACACAGTTGCCCCAACCACCACCACCCTTATCAACATCACCCACGGCTTCACGATCACCTCCCATTCTTCAGCAAAGCCAACCAAAAAAATCATTTTGCATTGATGCTCTGTTGGCAAAGAACCAAAATTGTTCGGATACACAGTCAATAGACATAATAAGTGCTAAAACGGCTCACATGGATGATAGATTATCATTGGGTTTGCAGTACGCTCGCGATATGTCCGCCATTGGTCTAACCGAGCAGGAAGCTTTACAACGACTGCACGAGTCACATGAATACGACTCGCCCAGTCCCGACGGCATGTCAAGGTGAGTTAATAATTGTTATTTGTTATAAAAAGAAAAATTATGCTACGAGTGGGAACTGGATAATGAAATTTTTTTAACAATAATAAAAAGGTTGTTGATAAATATTTCATAAGTTTCACTTTTTTACTCTTTATTTTTCCAATTATTGCTGAGCGACTGAACACGTAAATCGGTTCGGCGGCTAGCGCCCAATATTTCTATATCTATGCGGCGGCGATACACTAATAAATCGGAGTCTTTGGTTATTTGCCCAGCGAGTTTGATGGGAATGCCACAAAGTGTATGCACAGTGGGAGGGAGTGGTAGGGTGTCATAAAGTCTTTGCTGAGCCACCAGGGCAGAACTAAAAATATGTTGATTTCTCAGGTTTTGGCAGCATTAAATTTGTGCTTAAAAGTGATAACAGCATAAGCCGACTTAAGACAAAATTGAGTTATATAGGTATGATACACGAGTTTACCAATGAAGCTTCATATTAAGTGAAATCCCCATGTCTCTAACGAAGCTCACTATAAAGACAACAACAATAAACAAAATAATATTAACCTGAGTCTTAAAAAAAGTCCAATAAAATTTTAATTAGATCGCAAAACGATCATGTGTTTCTTTTTTTTCTCGAAACCAAGTTTTTCGACTCACGCTGTTATATTTTGCGACCGCAGAACTATTTCTTCTGGTCAAGATTGCCAGAAACTGATGATGGGAGAGTGCTAAATCGTCCCAAAGTTTTAGTTAAAATGTTCTCCAGAAGAAAACATAAAATGGTAGGTTTTAAAATTACGTACATACGAGTATGTGCCCCTAATTATGAAAGTGCTCTAAGTCATGTACATTTTTGCTTCGAAGTATTAAATAAATCTTAAAAAAAAATTTTATAAATATTAAATAAATTTATATAGAAATAATTTCTTAGGCGGGCTTAAGTTCTAACTTCGTGCTAACCTGAATATAAAAAAAATGAAAAAACGGATAAACAGAAAATGAATAGTGATACTTACAAATATGTTTACCAAAGGTAAATCAATAATTCTATACACAATATTTCTCATATTCCATTTCATTAAAAATTTGCGTTAAATAGCTGATATTAATAACAATCTCTACCACAGTAGATAGACTTGGGTACTGATGAAGTGCGTTGCTGCACAGAAAAATATCGGTATTTCCCCCAGCTTATAGTCTAATTTAATTTTTCTTCTCTTCTTTAGAAACTCACATTTATTAATAAAAAATATTTCATTCAATAAGAATTGAAATTACTGAACTTAAGCCCGACTAAGAAATTATTACTGATTAAAATTCACTATAGTTCAACTAAACATTTAAAATTGTTTCACATAAATTTATATATTTACCGAGACAAGTACAACTCTTGAGTAATATAAAAAAAAATATTTTTTAATTTGAACAAATGAAATCTACTAAATATCTCGACACAAGAAATATATGTATGGCTTAGACCACTTTTATAATTACGGGCGCATATGCAAGTTTTTTCATGTGTTCTTGAAAAACTTGAATCCTTTTTAATGAAAGAATATTCTAAATTTAACTGTAGAATTGCTAAGCTGGCAACAATGCTCCTGGTACATATGTACGAGGTTTGTTCAAAACGTATCGCGAATTTTGAATTTTCGCGGGTTACGTATATTCGAATTTTGATTTTTTGTGGCGTTATGTTGGTACTCGTGTCTCTCACTTATGCCGACCTTTTCTGCCATTTTGAATGTTCAGTTAATTGTTGACAGTTGCACGTGTTTTGGGTCGTCTTCGATTTTTACATTGGTTCGTGCGGCAGCTTCCATTGGGATGCTTGAGCTTTGGTTCCCACGTCATAACCATAAACGATTCGTCACCAGTTATGACCCTCTGAAGTAAATTTGGGTCGTCGTGGACAGAGTCCAACAGCTCATTAGCAATGTTCATGCGATGCTTTTTGGTCGAAATTGAGCAAATTTTGGTACTAATTTCGCGGCGACCCGTCTTATGCCCAAATCATTGATAAAAATCGAATGGCACGAGCCAATCGATATGTCTAGGTCCTCAGCAACTTCTCTAATTGGTCAATACCATTTTCTTCGCTTCATTAATCTTTTCGTCTGTTATTGAAGAGCTCGAGCGTCCGGCACGCTCTTCGTCGTCCACATCTTCCCGGCCTTCTGAGAACATTTTGTACCACCGCTAAACGTTTCAAGGTAGCTCCTCCGTATGCCACAGGCAATATTCGGAATGTATACGCGCACTTAATTTCGTTTTTCATACAAAATTTGATACAGGTTCTTTGTTCCATGTTTTTTTTAATAGGTAAAAATCGAAAACGAGCCAAAACACGTGCAAGCAAAGCAGCTGTCAACAATTAACTGAACATTCAAAATGGCCGATATTGTCGGCATAAGTGAGAGACATGAGTACCAACGTGACGCCACAAAAAAAATCAAAATTTGAATATACGTAACCCGCGAAAATTCAAGATTCGCGGTACGTTTTGAACAAACCTCGTATTTGCGAGATATCGCTTATTTACTTATAATCACAACACAGAAAAATGTAATTTTAGAGTTATTAATCCAGAAAAATACGACATCTTATATTTTATTTTCTACAAAAAAATTTTGTCCACTAACTTTTTGAATAAATATGCGATATGTTTACATACATACACTCTAAAACTTTTGCTGGAATTTACGGTCATATATTTCCTAAATTCCTGTTGAAGAAATCTTGTTGTTTGAAATTACTTCAATTTTGTTGTTACAACAGAAAAATGCTTGAGAAGTAAACATAATTTGTCCTATTATTAAACAAAATACTAATTTTTATGTAAAAATTTAAAATTTTTAAACAAATGTGTTTAAAAATCAGTACAATATGCCTAAACAACATGAAATATGTTTAAAATTAAGCATATCTATCCAAAAAAACAACAACAATTAATGCAATACTAGCAACTCTTTAATAAAGAAGAAGCATTAAAGAGTTTTTATTTCACAAGCATATGGCGTCATATTTGCTCTGAAGGAAAAAATTAAATTTCTTTAAAGTATTAAAAATAATAATAATTGGTTGTTCGTGAAGCCAAAGCGATATACATAAGTTATATTATAACAGCCGTATTCATAAAAAAAGTAGATTGAGGTTTAAAAAGCATATTAGTTAAAAAATATTTTAAGGCTAAAAAACGATTTTTAAATATTGGTATTCATAATCAGTATTTTAACTAAAAATCAATTAACTTGTTTTTTTTTAAATATCGTGGCAACACTGTATTATCTATTTGTCATTTGCATCTTAGTTGTGCAAAACAGCGATTATTAATTCACAAAGTACTCGTATCTGTATTTGTTTTTTGTCTATTTTCAGAAAAATTTTGTTTTTATAAAATAAAAAATGTGTTCCAACTCGTATTTAATAAAAAATAAAATAAAAAGAGTTCACAGCGAATCGTTGTTAAAAGTGCTTTTTATAAGATTTTTTTATTGCAGATTAAGAAGCACTAGAATAACGAGTTTTATTTTATTTGTTTTGAGTGTTAGTTAATTTTCTACAATTATTATTATTATTGTTAACAAATAAAGTGACAAAACAATGACTAGGAATGGAAAGTTGATCGCTCCTTTTCTTATAAATATTCTTTTGGAGTCCATTTGATATTTCGGCAATAGTTTCCATAAAAAAATTAATTTTTTTTCTAAATAACATTGACATATACATAAGTACATACATACATACATACAGGGACAGTTAAAAATGCAAACAAACACGAAGCAAAATTACAACCACGTCATCTTAAAATTGGTTTAAACATGGGTGCAGTGAGTTTTAAAATTTGCTGATTTACACAAGGTTTAAAAAACGTTTCTTAAGCTAAAATTCTATACAAAAATACAATTTTAGCGATTTTTGCTTAAACAACATTTGAAATGCTGTTTAAAATTTTTATGAATACGGCTGTAAATATTTATAAAAAAAATAGTGTATCAACAAAAAATGTTGGTGTGCCAAATTTGTGAAAAAAACTTTCAAAGCTTAAAAACATATCATTTACATTTGTAGGTACCAACCGAATCACTAAAATTGTAATTTTGATTTATGTACATGAAGAGGCATTAATTATTTAAATATCACTGAAATACTATAGTTAAGTTTATTTTTATATTATTATAATCTTTTTAAAATAAATATAATTTTAAATAATAAATTTACACGTGTATTTTTATTTAATTAAACATGCTTAAAATTAAACATATATATGCGTAAAAAGGGTGGGAAACTAGACACAATGTGTTTAAAAGCATTATACTTCTTTTGTTAAATTTTAAACATATGTATGTTGTTAAAAAATGCACAAAATGTTGTGTAATTTTAGGTAAATTTATTCGGTAAAGTGTTGCCGTAATATTCAGCAAAAGTGTTTTAGAGTGTAGTATATCGTTATCTTAAACGAAAAATAGTGTTACTATATTTTTTTTTTTAATTTTGATACACAGAGAGAATAGATTGCTTAAGAATCTGTTGGAGCAACAAATATTTATTTATGTATTCCAATATTCCATATTTGCTATCAATTATCAATCAATTGTACGATTTTTTCATATTTATAAACAAAAAACCATAATTACAATGTAAATAGAACTCTCACAATATTTTTATTAGTAATAACAATTGATTCCGTTTATTTCTAATAAACATTTTAAAGTATTGGTAGACACAACTAAATTAAATTCAAGTTAGAAAGTAACGTGACTGAATATTGGCTTTTGAAATGAAAAAAACTATTCCTGTAAACAATATTTAATTTGAAAAAAAAAAATCGGTTATTGTAACCAACAAATCATTTGCCGTTGTATTGAAATTCTATTGAAATAAACAAAAAAAAAAGAAAATTGAATACTTTATTGATGTTCTCAACCGAATTTTTTATTCTGAATACAAAAGAAAAAACATATTTTGTTGTCGCAATTGAGTTATTCCTTATTTTTGGAAAAAATTTGAATGTAATAAGCAAAAAATAAAAATCATATAGAAATGTCATATAAAAAATAAATTTTGAAGCATAATTACACAAAATCTCGATTTAGTCGTAACAAAAAATGTAAGGACATTATTATATATGTATATCGCAAAATATTCGAAGTGTTATTAATATTATTCTGATGTGAAATTATTTGTGCAAATAATATGTAGTTTCTTGATTCAGTTTCTATATTCAATTCAGAATATAAGCAAAAAGTTAGAATAATATGAGATAAATATAATAATGTAATTAACATTTTTATTCTGCACAAATTGTTTTTATGAATGTATGTATGTAAGTGTATGAGCCATGTCTACCAATGATTCCTTTAGAAGTCACAATTAAAATTTCATTCTAAAAATTCACATATAGCTACTGAAAAATTGGTGCTTACAAAAGCTATATTCGTTTATTACAACAGAATTGTGTATTAGTTGTTGGAACCGACAAAATTCGATTGGCTACAAATTCAGTTATCACAACAAATCTGTTTTCTCTGTGTAGGAGAAAGAAACAGATATAAAATATTGTTAAAGTGACAGAAGTACATTGAGTTGACTTTTGTTTATAATGTCACAGTTTTTAAATACGAAGTTTAAGACTTTGGGGGAAACCGAGATATTGGTTGTTTGAGCATCTTAGAACTATCGTAATATTCACTTTACAGCCTCTTTCTGGTCGCCCACTGTAACTGATTCTGCATAAAAGCCGCTCCATTTTGAACACCCAGATGAAACATCAACCTTTAACAGCATCTCAAATTACACAGGATATTCTCGAAAGATTTGTTAAATATATATTTTTGTTACTGCATGAAGAAATTAGAGACGGGCTGGTTTTAAAGGGAGAATAGGTGAAAAAAACAATCTTTTTGACTCGTCCCTATGATGAATCATAGTGATGGTGGTGTGATGCTTTGCGGCTGTATGTCAGCCGGTGGAACAGGAAATCAAACATATATTTAGAAGTTTTAACCCTAGATAGATAAGGTACGTCTCACAGACGTACATCTTTTTCATTTTGTACTCTATCTCAATCGTTTGTCATGAGAGAAAGTTGTTACGCTCAGTATTCTCAGTCGTTATCAGTAGCTTGCTAGTGGCGGTTGCGTTCGTGCAGTAAGTTGATTTTATATCTCAGAAATTACAAATCATACGTCTCGGAGACGTATTGATATCTTTTGTGTAATATTTTGCTTAATTGTTTTATTATTTTCCGTAATAGTTATAGGTAATAAAAGGAAATTTTATTTCAATTGTTTCTAACAATGGCATGGGAACAATAAGATCCAACAAACGGAAAATTCCAGAGGAAGTAAAAAATTCGCGAGCACGTCGAGTTGGAACTACCACGTTTTGTTACGATGGTCCTTTAACATTGTTGTCGTATAAACATAAGCCATCTAAAATGGTATATTTGCTTTCTTCCTGTAATGAAAAGGCACCATTGATGATAAAACAGGAAAGCCAGACGTAATTTTATATTACAACTAAACAAAAGGCGGAGTCGACACATACGACCAAATGTGCTCCCTGATGTCATGTTCAAGGAAAACCTGCAGATGGCCAATGGCAATATTTTATGGAATGCTGAACATGACGTTTATAAACTCATATGTGATTTATTCGCACAACATAATTTCTGCTAATCAAATGCCTTTAAGTCGTAGAGAATATATGAAGAAACTTTCCTCGTCTCTAACAACACCTTGGATGCAAATAAGGCTTGAAACTCCCACTTTGTCGAAATCATTGCCTGACAACATTCAAAGTTTGGTTTACAATACACCCCAAAATGAATTGAGCAATAGTGAAGAACCATCTGTTCCTAAAAAGAAAAGATATTGTGGATTTTGTCCTTCGAAAATTCCAAGAATGTGGACAATTTTATGTGTCAAATGTCAAACACCTGTATGTGGAGAACATAAAAGGCTAGTCTGCAACACTTGCATATAATGATGCAAAAATACGGTTTCTTTTACTGACAAAGTTTGTTTTATATATAAATACTTAAATGAATTTCAAAAAAAGGTACTTTTTAATTTTTTGTTATACTTGTTTCTGATTCCTTTGAAAAAGGCTATTATTTTATGTTAATTTTTGAACCTTTTGAATTTTTTGTTATTTATTTTTATTATTATTTGTACTTGCCGAATTTTTATGCTATCAAATAAAAAACTCAATAAATAAATGATCTCAATTATAAGTATGCCAATTTTTTATCCTTTTAAGTGCTTAAAAAGATGCTAAATATCATACGTCTTTCAGACGTATCGTTATCTTTAGCGTACATAAAAATAACCTTATCTATCTAGGGTTAAGGCACAACGTGTGATCGAGTGCTGAGAAATTGGGTTTATCAAACAGGGTTTATTTTCAACAGGACAATAATCTCAAGCATAAAGCAGAAGACGTACGTCTTTAGTTGTTATAAAGGGTCCGCCATCTAACGTTTTTTTTTCAACTAGTGCTTATTTCGTTAATGGTAACACTTAGCTCATGTCTGATTTGACAGATAATTAGTTTTATCCTTCCGCTGAACGAATATGGTTGTGTATACGCTTGAACGACGCTGGGAAATATTGCCTGCGATCGACTTACAGAAGATGCCGATTTTGCCAAAAAAATCATCTTTTCAGATGAAGCTCATTTTGATCTTGGCGGGTATGTAAACAAGCAAAATTGTCGCATTTGAAAAGCCGACGCACCCAAAACGAGTCACTGTTTGGTGCGGATTTTGGTTCAGAGGCATAATTGGGCCTCTTTTTCGAAAATGAGCAAGAAGTGGCCGTTACAGTAAATGGCGATCGTTATGGGGCCATGTTGAACGAATTTTAGTTCACAAAAATTGAAGAGGATGATATTGGCAACATTTGGTTTCAACAGGACGGCGCTACGTGCCACACAGCCGAAGCTACACTCGATGTTTGTTTGTTTTCAAAAACAAAATAAGTTATCTGGCGGACCCTTTACAATGCCCATCACAATGGTCATCTGATTTAAATCTAATAAAGCATTTGGTGCCTCTTTGGAAAAATAAAATTAGAAAAAGATACAACAACGAGTATTCGAAAGCTGAAGAAGGTTGTGTTAAAGGAGTGGGCTGAAATAACACCTCAGGAGACCACTAATCTTGTAGTTTTGATGAAAAATCACTCGGCGGAAGCCTTTAACTGCTGCGGATGTTTAATTCGCTATTTAACACAAACAAATTCAGTAAAGTGCGTACGGCCTCTATATATACTATACGGACTTTAGCCTATATAATTGAATATCTTATCTGACGTTGATATTTTTAAATTTTTTTCGTTTTGCCGATGTTTTTCGGTTTTTTTTTTTAACAAACACAATTTGGGAATCGATTAGCTTGTCTGCAGAAAACACCCATTGTCTATGGCGGGAATCGAACCCACGACCTCTGGATTGAGAGGATAACATCACTACCACTCAGCCACAGGGGTGATTGTGTTTAGTTTTGATATTTTTTTTTCCTTTTTGGCAATTTTTTCGGTTGTTTTTTAGCTTCAGCTTTTTTCCAGCGATTTTTTCGATTTTTGGGGAATTTTTGAGTTTTTTGGCGATCGTTTTACTTCCGATATTTTTTTTTTTGCATTTTAAGAACTAATTTTATTTTTGGTGATATTTTTCATCTAAGCGCTTTTATTCATTTTGGGGATTTTTAGTTTCGGATTTTTTTTTAATTTGGCTTTTTTTAGTTTTAGCGTTTTTGAAATTTTCAAGAGTTTGCCTCTTACGATTTCCAACATACAGCAAGTTGTCAAAATTACTTTAACTGATAGTATACCATTGAATTTTGATTTCTTTAATTTCTGTGTTAATTGGTGTAGTCTGCATAAAGATGCACTAACATTGAAAATTTCAAGTGTCTTTATATAATTATTTGTAGATTACATTAAGCTTTCAAGATGATTCGTTGCTCGCTTTAGAATACCCTTTAATTTTTAACTGTCATAAATTTGCTTTTGTACATATTCTGTGAAAATTTCAGGTCCTTAGCTCTTACGGTTCTCGAGAAAACATGCCTGTGGCAGACAGACAGACGGACATCGTAGCGAAAGCAATAGGGTTCCTTTTTTTTTTGTTGGCGCATGCCCCAATCATAACAACAATATTGTTCACTGCCTTCCAAGTAGGTCAAATTACTGTACATATATACATATTTAAGGAGATATAAAAGGTGAAAATATCAATTTTATTCATATAACATGACTTTTAGAGGAAAAACAACGAAAGAAATAAAAGACAGTTTGAATATATTTAAAAAAACACAATTTTATTAATAAAAAAAAACTAATATCAATTCATTTGATTAAAACATAACACAATAATTCAACAAAAATTAACAGTCTCCTACACATAAAAAATAAGCCAGTGTCCGGCACACGCGATGAACGCGATTGATTTTTTCGAAGATACTAAGAAAATTGTTTAATACTGCTTTCAGAATTCTTCTTGCGACGCTTTATCTAATCTCTTGTTACTAATGTACGAGGTCGGATCAATACGTCCGTGACTTTTTCAAAGAAACACACGTTTTTTTTTTGCAAAACAATAATTTATTTTTCACCATAATCTCCTTTTAACTAAATAAACTAAGTCCAACGTTTCTCCAGTTTTTGTATCCCTTCCAAAAATATGATTTTTCGAGGTTCTTAAAATAAGCATTTGTTTAATCTCTTTCCACCGAGCCATTTCTTTACTTTTGCAAATGGGAAGTAGTCACTAGGGGCTAAATCCGCTAAATATGGCGGATGAGGTACCAATTCGTAGCCCAATTCATAGAGGTTTGCCATTGAGACTGCGGACGTGTACACTCGTCCATTATCTTAATGAAAAAGAACTTTCTTCTTGGCCATATGGGGTCCTTTTCTTTTTAAATCCTCATTAAATTGGTCTAATAAGTTGGCATAATATTCGCCGTTTATTGTTTTTCCCTTTTGAAAGTAATCGATGTAGATTATCCCGCGTGCATCCAAAAAAACTGTTGCCACCACCTTATTGGCCGACAAACTTACCTTGGCCTGTTTCGGAGCAGGTTCACCCGGAGAAACCCATTGTTTAGACTGCTGCTTGGTCTCCGGAGTACATGTTTCATCCACAGTTACAAAACTCCGCAAAAACTCATTCGGATTGCGGTTAAACAACTCCAAACAATCCTTTGAAGTTGTCACACGTTTACGTTTATGGTCAATTGAGAGCAAACGCGGCACCCATCTTGCAGACAACACTTTCTTAAACCCAGTTGATCACTTAAAATCGAAACCACACTGCCATATGAAATGCCTTTGGCATCCACAATCTCACGCACTTTTACTCTTCGATCGGCCAACACTATATCGTGGATGTTTTCGACATTTTAGGGTGTACTGACCTCAATTGGCCGTCCAAAACGTTCAGCGTCATTTGTACTTGTGCGACCACAACGAAACGTTGAAATCGATGGTGCAGAGTCTCCATAGTATTTATCGAGCTTTTCCTTGGTTTGGTTGATGGTTTTTTTTTTTGCAAAAAATAATGTTTAATGAGCACTCGAAATTCACGTTTTTTCATTTTTAGAAAATACACGAGGTTGTATGTTTTGAACAGCTGTTAAACGCAAAGTAAATGACGACGCTCAAAATTTTACAGTAGTTTATTAACAGGTGGTACTTGATGGCAACAGTGTTGCATTTCATATAGCTACGTAAATACTCATCACTGTTGGCAGATATGAAATTTTAATAAATCGTACAATGAAAGCCTTGATACTGCTTATTTTTGATATATTTTCAGTTCTAAATTGCAAAACTTTATCTATTCTCCTCCCTACTTTTCTCTATTTGTTGCAGTAATTACAAGAAATAACAATTTAAATTCTATTTATTTTTAGATCTGAATCTCCTACATCGTCTCATCGTTCTAGCCCTCCCATCAGTCCTGGCTGTGAAGATCAGCAGCATCTCGGTATGCACATGGATTTAGGTGATGAATTTAAAAAGCCTATAGTACCTCCTCATAGTCCTATTAGGCCACAAGATTTTCCTTTATATACCGGTGGTCATCCTTATCAGCTGTTAGCTCAAGGTGGTTCAGCTTTTCATCGCCCGCTCGATCCATCCGGAAAACCTATACCGGTAAGTCTAACAACAAATGTTTGTACTGTATAAAAAAACATTTTGAATGCTTTGAATAATAGTAGGAAATACAGCACGCGGCTAAAGTAACTACATATGTATATGATTTGTGTTTTAAATAAATATTGAATGGAATGTAAATTAATGATAAAAAAAGTTTATTTTATGATGTTTGTTTAAATAAATTATGAAAAATGAGAACCGTTTTCTTTTACGCAAAAATGTGCTCTTTTTATAGCATTTCCTATAACTTTGTTGAGCGTTTCTTGTGGTATACGATTAATTTCTTCTTGAATGTTGTCCTTTAGTTGCTGCAAGGTTTGGGGCTTAATAACATAAACTTTGTCTTTAGAATAGCCCCACAAAAAAAATTTGAATTTTACACCAATTGACATCACACACAGTTAACACAAGAACACTTAGGATGAAGCTGTGGCGGTCTTCACAAACAGCATATTGTTCCGTTCTGCTAGTTTTTGTTACAATAATTTATAATTGTCGTTGCTACGATTTGTTCTGTAAGAATTATCACATGTCATTTGGCTTCCTTAAAATACGACCTTTAACCTAATCAAAACCACACAGTTTGAAATTTACTTTTCGGTGGAGCGTAGAGGTCGCCACTTTAAATTTGTTGTACTCTAGCCAATATATTGGCTGGTATCACATGCATAAATTCTTCAATATTGTCTTCCAGTGCGTCAACTGTTGCGGGCCTCTCTCTATAGACATGAGCCTTAACATAGTTGCACAATAAATAGTCTACAGGCGTTAAATCGCACGATCTAAGCGGCCAATTGTCCGGCTCTAAACGTGAAATAAACTATTCACCGAACTCGCTTCTCAATTGGGCCATTGTTTTGCATGATGTATGTGATGTGGCACTGTCTTAATGAAACCACATGCCAGCCAAGTCCAGCTCTTCCATTTTGGAAAAAAAAACAGAGGCACAATTGCTAAGAATGGCGCCGAATCGAAAATCCACGCTCATCAACAACACTGGCGGATACAACTGCGATATATATATATTTCTCTGTCCGCACTCTACGTATGTGTGTTGGTGGCAGCGTTGCCGTTGTGACACTAAAGTATCACTTTTGACCATTTTTAGTGCCAATGACACTTTTTATGACCCTTTTTTTATTTTATCCCTTTGTATCATTTTAACAAAATGAATGCCACTTTTTGAAAAAGAGTTAAAGTTCCAATATTCCTCACGAAAGTTGTATACATATTTCCATACATGACTTTTGTGAACGTACATATAAAAATTGCATGCGATATCATTATTACAGCAACTGACTTTTATGCAACTGTCATATTCCATGCATACCTATTTTTTTTCATATAAAGTTTAACTATTGTGTAAAATGAACTGATGATTAACTCTGAGTAGGCCCTGATTTATAAACATACTATATTATATTAGAGCGCTGCACGAGCATCACCACACCGTGGCGTGAAAAAAATTAACGAATTTTTTCAAAACTATCACTGATTAAAAATAAGCTTACAAACAAACTTAAAATATAAACTTGTGAGTCCATGCTTTCCTCTTTCAATTTGCTCGAATTTGAGCTGGAAGAATGGATTCCAAGTGAAAAATTAATTACAAAATATAGAATAAGTATTTCTAAAAAGTGATAAACATTATCAAAAGTTTTTGTAAAAGTAATTTCTTTTTTGAGAATATGATAATGTAATTAATTAATTCTAAAAATTCGTGTTTGTTTTTTTAAATTGAAATAAATGCTTTTTTTTGTTCACAAAAAACTTGACCCTATTTTACATTAAAATATCCTTTTTTACCCTTTTTTCATAAATACCCTTTTTATGACACTTTTTCGAAATTTTCAACGGCAATCCTGGTTGGTGGTTTAATGTTCAATAATGTAATTTTGGTGCGAAATTTAGTCACAAGATTCCGAATAGATGCCTCAGAAGGTCGCCCTGAGGATTAATTTTGTTAATAAAATTCAATAATCTGCAGCGTTGCTCATTTGTAAGTCGATTCATGATTAAATTGTAGACCAAACTGAACATGTTTAACAGTAACATGACACACGAAAATAGCTGAGTTGCCAAAAACAGTGTTGCCAAAACGAAAGTTGCTCAGAAATCACCCTTTATGTATAATGTACATATTGCTCATTTACTTCAATATTGTCATAACTCAAAATATGCCTTTTTTTTAGTTAATAATGCAAAATAATTTAGTATTTCGTATTTTATCTTGTGTAAAAACAAATAACTTTTGTTACCACCTCGTGAGAGAAGAATATTTTTTCATGTCTTCATTGAAAACTTTCAACGCGTTTTCTGCAAAACTAGATTTTTTGAGTTGTGACACTATTGAAGTAAATGAGCGATATATACATACATATAAAAACTTTATTTGTCTAAAAAAAATTGCCAGGCTTAGGACTCGTCATAGCCAATTTTAATTTCTATTCTAATTTCTGATTTGCTATAGCTGTTTGTTACGAGTAGAAGAACTATCTTTATAGGACATTAACTTTCTTTTATAAGACAAATATCTAAACAAACATCATTTTCCATTTCCTATCACTTTAGATCCCCATGGGCCAACATTTCATGCCTTCACACTTGCAGTTTGAGTTTCTGGCTCGTGCCGGCATGCTACACCATCGCATACCCGAACTAGCCGCCTATCCGCATCACGCCATTTTGGGCAAGACTCGACGACCACGTACGGCCTTCACGTCGCAGCAGTTGCTGGAATTAGAAAAACAATTCAAACAAAATAAATATTTATCCCGCCCTAAGCGCTTTGAGGTGGCCAGTGGTCTCATGTTGTCGGAGACACAGGTGAAAATCTGGTTTCAGAATCGCCGCATGAAATGGAAACGTTCAAAGAAGGCACAGCAGGAGGCCAAGGAAAGAATTAAACAGCAGCAACAATCACAGCAACAGAATTCTGCACCATCAACTGTCAGTTAGTTTTTGGCCAAAGAAAGCCGGGGTTTTTATTAGTATCACACCCTTTAGACAATAACTACGACAACCAGTAACAACGACAACAACAAACTTTATCACCATTACATTTGCAGCACAGTGTTACTGCAAGGATTTTAATTTAAATGTGCATGTGTGCACGTAATATTTCAAGGATAGAATTGACAAAGTGATTGCTTGCTGCACTCCTCCAACTTCCACTCGAACTACGAGTATTCACCACACAACGACACAGTATTAGTTAAGAACAAATTAATGAGGACTGATGAGTGCTATTGATATGATGATGATGATGACAGCGAGTCTTCTAATTAGGATGCTAGTCAGTTGGCTAATGAAACTGTTAGTTTGGCCAACACCAAAAGACCATGTACGAGTGTGCATGCATAAAGTTTATTAATGCTGCATTGCATAAACAATAGGCCACAAGCAGTGTGCTGCAACTGTATCCGTCCTGTTGCAATGTTTTAATGAGAGTCTAACACGAAGGAATAGTGGCAGAAAATCTTGTTTAGTTAATTTTTTGTTTGCTTTTATTGCTTATTCTATTTGGCCTGGCAATATGATAATTACATTGCATTCATTAGTGAATAATTTAATTAAGTAAGCTACATCAAATCATTTTGCAATAATGATTTTGATTTTAGATTTTGATGGTATTCAGCGCTTAAACAATTTTCATTAAAGCATTTATGTAAAAGTTACATCAATGTGACACAAATTTGTACATTGTTTTCTTTCTAAACAATGATAAATCTTAAATTATTAAAATTATAACTTGTAAAAATCTTGTAAATATTTATTGTAAATTATATAAATAATAAATAATTATTGTACGCATAAGTTTAGGAACAATTTATTGAATTTTGAATAAACAAATTATTAATGAACAACAAAAAAAAAATTTGTAAAACATCTTTTTCAATTATTGTGATTGTGGTAGTGGTCATAATAAGGGAGGTCTAAAATAGGTAAAATTGAAAAGAGGTGCTATCAATATTGACAAAATCTACTTCGGATTACACTTATGCTTTTATAGCATGTTGTGCTCTCTTAAGCGATGCACAGGTGGGTGGGAGGGGAGGGGAGGGGGGAAGTACCCAATAAAGAGGCTTAAAAACCAGCTTAGGAACCTAGTTTCCTCAATATGCTTTGTTAGGTTTTTCTAGTCTGAATCAATAAGATATTCCATATTTGGTGTTTTTTTCAGTTGGAAGATTTGTCTTCTAGTTTGACTAAATCCTGGACAATGACACAAATAGTGCTCGAGAGCTTCATCATCTTCCTGGCAAGCTCTACATGTTATATCATCAACAATATACATGCGAGTCAGTTGGATTTTTTTTACTTTGTTCAAAGCTTCTCTTTGAACTTACTAATTATAAGTGTTAAAGTTCGTTTTTAATTTTTTGTTCGATCTTATTTGTTTTTCTATTTACGATTCAATTATGCTCAAGTTCATATATCTCTGTAAGCCAAACTAAATGTGATGATTTTTAATGAACAAATTTACAAAGGCACTTGTAATTTATTATGACAAACACCAGCAGAACGGAACAACATGCTATTATCGAAAGTGACCCGCTCTTCGTCCTGAGCGTTCTTGTGTTTGGTCCAATTAGTGTAAACTTCAGCGTAGTATACATATTTTTCATAAATTTAAAAAGTTGTTTTTTAATTATGAAATCATGCGTAATATAATATATAATATTGAAATACTAACTCACAATTTTATTGTTCAAGGTATATATAGAGTATATATAAATCCCTTTTATTCCTTGAAGGAGCATAGGGCTTCAACGATTGAGTTTTATTATTTTTTGACTGCTGCAAGTGTCTTAGGCTTGTTCGTGCCCAGAGTGGAGACTTGCTGATGACAATTGGCCAGAAAAATTTTGAGTTCGTTAATAGCATCGATTGGGAAAAACCTGAGTGGTTCTGAGGTCAACACAAGCAGTTTTCCGCGATCCGCATTCGTACAAGACAACGTATTCTTTAGAACCTCCATTTATTGTAATTATGCTTCCTGGACCTTTTCAATATGCTGTTGTTGCAGTGTGAGCTTGTCAGTATTTTTAGTGTCAATTCTCATTGCCTTGATCTTTGTTTGCTTCGGGTTCCATTTCTCTCAATGTCGACTGCATGATATGCGATTTGTGCCACAACAAACATATGTCGTCCGCATAGTCGAGATCTTCAAGACAGTCGTTTTAATTCCTCTTTACCGCGGTGCCACCAATAGCCACATTGAAAATCAAGGGCGATAGTGGACATTCTAGCTCCTACAATCAAATTGATGGGATCTCTTGTTATATTGTCATTTACAATGCAGCAGGTTGCATTCTTGTATTAAGAGACAATGAGGGTGATTAGTTTTCATGGCATTACTTTGCATCGAAGTATGTTCCATATGGCACAATGGTTAATGGTCTTAAAGTCGACGAATATCAGATAGAATGTAGCTCTCTATTCCAATGTTTGTTCTATGATTATGCTTAGACTACTGATGTGATCAAGTCCACATTTATGGGTATGAAAATCTGCTTCACCGTAGCGAATGTCATTGGCGAGAGCGTCTGCCAGTCGATTGTTCAGTAAATTTGTAATCACATTTTTTGCCATGCGAAGGAAAGTGATGCTTCTCCAGTTCTTGCACTAATTCAGATTTCCTTGCTTTGGGTTCGGTATTATTGATCCTCTTTTCAAATCGTCGCTGAAATAAGCAGTAACCCAAAATGCATCTATTATCGAAGATTTGATTCGGTCCTGTTTTTCTGTGTGCAGCGAGCACTGGCACCTGGGTGCGGTTTGAGTTGGAATGGAATTTAACATTTTTATTGTCCAGTTTTCGACGTTACTGGATCCCCCTCCTCACCCCATTACTGCTTAAAGGTGTAGTGGAGGCGAATACTTTTCTGGCCAGTTATTTAATGAAATTGTACAGTTTGCGGCTTCTGAGAGACTCTGTAGCTGCTTGGATCTCTCTAGCAAGTCCTTCAAGCAAGCGTTGTTTTTCCTGTGGCTGTATTCGTCACGGTGCCACTATCATTTCTTCCTTTCTGATATCATGGTGCCCCTGTGGCTGAGTGATAGTGATGCTATCCTCTCAGTCCAGAAGTCGTGGGTTCGATTCCCGCCATAGACCCTGGATGTTTTCTGCAGACAAACTAATCGCTTCACGAGTTGTGTTTGTTTATTAAAAGAAAAAAAAAATAAAAATCATAAATAACTTCTGAGATTCATTCCTTGGCATTTACAAAGCTGGCTTTGATTAAAGGCCAGGATACTCTTGGTTGGTTGGTTGCGATGTGATTCTAAAGATGCTTGCATGGCATTTATGTACTCTGTGTGGTATACAGTGTTGCGAAATTTGCCGATGTCAAATCTTCACTACAGTAAGATTTTTTTGTATTGCAACCACTTTTAGTCTATATGTGGCAATAAGCAGACGGTGATTGTTATTGCAATCGCCACCTCTTTTGTATAGGTTAAAAGCAGAGGCAACTAATTTGACCCAATCCTATAGTACTGTATAATTAAGACCAGGATGGCATGTTGTGTGCTCTAGTCGAAAATGTGCGGTACCCCGATATATCTTTCTGACAAAAAAAAACCTATTCGATAAACTGGCCAGACTAGAGTCCCTAAGACATTCCAAGTACGATACGTTGCCTCTATGGATAATTTGTCTTTTAAGCTACTTAAACGGTAGGCAAGGATTCAATGTTTCGTCCTCCTTCTCGCATGCTCTGCATGTGATATCCTCTAAAAGTCCCATGCCAGCTAGATAATACCTCATCTCCGTGTGGCCGGTTATCATGCAAACGCATCTACTGAGTATTGGCCTATTTAACATTGGAATCTCTTTTCACTTGTCTTGATTCGTATTACCCCTTAGAATTCTGGTTGCTCTTCCCACAGTAGCATTGTGGCAAACTCTCTCCTGTTCTTCAATCACCCATTGACTGAGTTCGATTTTGAGTCTCTTAAATGGTCTGTCGCACTACAGTGCGATGTCATGCAACGATGATCATACCTTGGCAATCCAACCAGCATATTCGTATCCTGAATAATATTATCGGTATATCTGTACAGTGTGGGTAAGAGTTTATCTCAATTTTAGATTGAAGTATGTTCTGAGACTTATTTTCCTCTTTCATTAAGGCTTTGACAACAGCTTTTATATCCGTGAAAGTGTAGACTAGCACCCTGTTGTCAATTTCCCTTTCAGTAACGGCTATGATCTCAATCTGGAAAACTGTGCTATGATCCGGCAGACGAAAACAATTTCCTTACTTTTCGACCCATGTCATTTACCCAGAAAAAAGGTTCAATTAAACGCGCCATAACTCTAATTATGTATGTAAAACAGCTGTTAGAACCAAACTTATGGTAGAATTAGTCGATTCGTATCGTGTTACTTTTGAAGTTGTCATATCGTTTAAATCTGGATGTTAGTTAATAAATATGTGAGGCTGCAAGCGAATGTGTCAGAACGTGTATTTCTCTTTGATTTATACATATGTGTGTATGTACATATGTGAGAGAGAAGTTAACGTTTGCTCCGTAAAAATATATTTTATGTAGATTTCTACCTAACATACGTTACGATACATATTAAATAAAGAGCAATAAGTTTTAATTATGTTACAGAATTTATCAGCTGATACTCACGATACGAATCTACTAATTCTACCATTATGGGCAACACTGCTTGTTTTGATTATAAAGGATCCGCCAGATAACTTTTTTTTTTTGAAAACAGGGCGCAAAACATCGAGTGTTGAAACCAAATGTTGCCAATATCATCCTCTTCAATTTTTGTGAACAAAAATTCGTTCAACATGGCCCGATAACGATCGCCATTGACTGTAACGGCCACTCCTTGCTCATTGGCCCAATTATGCCTCTGGACCAAAATCCGCACCAAACAGTGACTCGTTTTGGGTGCGTCGGCTTTTCAATGTATGCGTGCGGGTTTTTTGTGCCCCAAATGCGACAATTTTGCTTGTTTACATACCCGCCAAGATCAAAATGAGCTTCATCTGAAAAGATGATTTTTTTGGCAAAATCGGCATCTTCTGTAAGTCGATCGCAGGCAATATTTCCCAGCGTTGTTCAAGCGTATACACAACCATATTCGTTCAGCGGAAGGATAAAACTAATTATCTGTCAAATCAGACATGAGCTAAGTGTTACCATTCACGAAATAGGCACTAGTTGAAAAAAAACGTTAGATGGCGGACCCTTTAGGTGACTCGCCATAACCATAGAAGCCAATTGAATTTTAGTTGTTCGCCATATTTGTTGTTGCACTTTTGAAATTAATAAACAAATGAGCACAGCTGTTTATGTGCTCAGTTGCCAAAAGCGCAAAACTGTATAATAAGAAAATTAGTTTTTAATTTTATTTCAAATACTGCCCTTTTAAGAATTCAATTAATTCCAACCTCCAAAATCGTTCAAATAAATGTACATACATACTCGTATGTATATAAAATCGCTTCAAATTATGTAATTATAAGTACAAATTAACCAGATGTGTTTAAAAACAATGTAAACGATTTCCTATAGAATTCCTATTTCTGTGTCAAAAAGGAAAAAGTGCTTAAGTCGAGATAAGCTGATTTTGAGTTAATTGTTCCTCCGTAATCTGCGTAGTTGAAAGTACTCTTGGTAAAAATTTTAATTAATTTGTGTGATTTTTCAGGAAGTTATAGCACTATGGCTTGCGACTTATCTTCTTTAGACTTCTAATCTCATTTGGAATAATAGCTTAATGTAGGTTATGCTTCGGTGTATTTCAACTTCAATGATTTACTTATAGTGTGTAGAATGATGTATGCGTAAAAAATAAAGGTTAACAGAGAATTTCCTAATTTAACTGTAAAATAAATGAATTTCTGAAAATCGACTTGAACGCTTAAAAGTACTCTCCTGCAAAACAGTCAAATATGACTTAAGCACTTTTTCCTTGTTGCCACAGATTTCATTCGTATGCACAATTGCACACTGCAGTACGCAACAAGCAGCCATTTGTGTGTCACACTTGAAAATAAAATATCGTTTATTTCTTTTTTTTCCTGCACTCATATTTAATGCAACAAATGCTCTTAATGTGAGGGGCATAATCCTTTTGTTAGTGTTTAAAAATAAAACTACGACAATGATTGACGGACCAACTATTCAACAAGAAATGTTTTCATATGACATTCGTTAGCATTCGTGAAAATGATAATAAAAGTGGGGCTGAGCTGATGATAATTTTTATTAGCCTGAAATGTTGCTTAACCAACAGCAGCAATAAACATTATAAGAGCACATGTTTACGAGTAGATAGATGATCATTGTTTATACATACATAAATACAAACATACATCAAGCAATATGCGAAATAAAGAGTGATTTAACATGAGGTGTTAGAAGTTAATTGCTCTTCTTTTTTACAACGAAGCCAAACGACGAACCTAAAACTTGTGTGAATTAAAAAAAAATTATTTCTGTATTTAAGGGAAATTTTTTAACATAATAATTACAAGCTATCTATTGAACTTTTATCTAACACCCTTTAACCAAAGAAATTCTTCAACATCAAAAGTTGTGCAAGGGTTCCGGTAAAAGAAAACCAGTGAATATATGTGAGATTCATTCTATGCGAATAAGTGTGTTTGTGTGTGCGTTTAAAATATTTCTATTGTTCTCATACACGTTTTACCACTTTTGACACTTCCTCATTTCCACTTTAACATCATCATCCAATCCATTCATGTAAAAAGAAAAAAAAAAGAAAAACATCACTTGAACAATAATGACACTTGAGAATTTGTTGCGTCTAAATACATACAGACATACATTTGTATGTATGTACATTCATACAATTCATTCATCCAAACAGACGTCACTATTTATTTATTCATTAATTCGTTTCTTTTCACTCATTCATTCATTCATTATTTTATCCGCTGCGGAATCCATATTACGTGTTAAAGTGGTTTTTATCGGAAAAAAAGAGTGTGAAAATGTTTTCGTTTTGATTATTGCTTTTGTTGTTTAATATGAACAACGTTCTGAAGTTTATCTTAATTGTTATTGTTGTTGTTGTTGGTATTAAATAGTATCATTGTTGATTTTATTTCAGGCAAATGATCCATCCTTTTAAGCAACAATCTCTTTCGAAACGGGTGCGTAGATTTGTACATATGTATGTACATACATACTCGTACATGTTTATGTATGTATATTTCTACATACCCTGCAGTCGGCGTAGCTAGCTATTGCCTTAACTACCAATCATTACTATTAACTACCAGCACACCACTGACGATTTTAACATGGGGATGGCAAGTGCCACCATCTGCGTAACCCTTCGTCAGTGATTTCGCTATTCAATACAATTAATTTTTCTATTGATAAAACAAATAATTATTCACCCTTATCGGGAATATAAGGCGAACATTTTGTTCATGTGAAATATTTTCCGTGAACAAAATTAAAGAATAATAACGCAAACATTGGCGATCACAATTTTAGGGAAAGGGAACACATTTCGCGTGAACTTTTATCCCCGATAAGGCTGATTAATACATTTTTCAATTAATTGTTCTTTTTCTTTTTTTTCTAACAGAAAATCACTTTTTTCACAGAAGTTACACGTTCCCTGCTCACGAACTGCCAATTGTAACTGACGCCAACACAAAATCAAAATAATTACTTAAAATAATTTTTTTCTTGTTGATTTTTTTTTTGGAAAAACCACGGTTTTTTCCACTCAAAAAAAGTTTTTTTTCGAGATTAAAGGCTTGAACATATCCATGAATGAGAGAGTCAAAAGGTGAACTCTTGCATTACTTGTGCAACTGTTGTAGGTAGACGATTTTTCGTTATTGAAATGCCTAACGATTTTGAGTCAATTTCTACTTTTAAAACTACAGGGTACATACATACTTATGTATATATATACAAATGTACTTAAACTTTTTTTGTAGTTATCTTTATCTTTATTATTAATAATATTATTTATTTATTATTGTTGTTGTATTTGTTGTTATTATTTTCGGAGTTTGCTGATGTACAAAGAAGGAACATAATTGTATTTCATTAGTTTGATTATAATTAAGTTTTCTATAAACACAACAATATTACATCTGCTGCCTTTGAACTATCAGGAAAAAATTTAATTAGCTTTATGTACTTACAGTGGCTAACATTAGAGGTGGCGCAGGTAGTTTTAAAGTTTATCTTTAAATTTAAATAAAACGGTTTAACGCATATACATACCATTATGTATGGAATTTAACGTCGTGTAAATGTCTGTCACGGCTTAGCTGTATGACTCGTATCCGAAGTGCACAATATCACCGAGGCATGAGTTAGCGTTGAGAGCCCCTGTAGTTTGTGACTTAAGAAAACACCAGAATAAAAGTCGAACGGGACCAAATCGCACGATTTCTTTGGCAAGTTGACATCACCTCGATGTGAGGAGACCAGAGAGTCTACTCTGTAATTCAGAACGAAAGAAAACGCTTTCGAAGTTACATGTTATAAGAATACAAATTCGAAAACATTTCCTTTCGTTTCAAATTATGCAGTAGACCCACGGACTTTCTTATAGCTCGTGCAGAGTGTCCGTGTGGTATGATCTGTGTGGCGGGTAGCGCTATCCTTTTGGAACTCCATGGCGTTGGTGTCCATATCATACCGTTCAAAAGTAGTTGGTATGTATCGACTTGTAGTGCTCGCCGTAGACAGTGATGGCCAGCCCAAAATCTATACCAAAGATTGCCTTTTTCGGAATGGACTTCAATCTCTAACTGTCACAGGCCCCATTCAGCAAACACATGAAGTTGTCTATGTTCGATTACCTTCACCTCCTGAGTAAATTAAATTTTGTGCGGGCGCTGGCCCGAGTCATGATCTAAAATTTGGCAAGTTGTAGCCTGCGAAATGCAGAGTTTTTGTGAGCAACGCAAAAACTACTGCTTCGGATTCTACTGCATGCGGTGATGATTTCAACAGATCTTGTATTTCTTGCGAAATGTGAGTGTTAACTGATTGTCTAATGAACCAGTGGACTAAAATTTATACAACACACGGCGAATAGTCTTCTCGGAAGAACAGCCGATTATGACGAACGTAAAATATGTAAGGCTGAGCTTACATCTGGTATTTCTTGTGTGATATGTGCCCAAAAAATCGTAACCACTAATTACTAATGAAAAACCGTTTGATTCAGAAATGTATTTATTGATTTAAACTGTTTCCAATCATGTTGGATTCTATAAAATTGTCTATTACTTAATAAATACGTGTCTCAATCAAACAGTTTTTCATTAGTAATTAGTGGTTACGCTTTTTTTACGCATGTGTGGCACATGGCACACAGATGTAAACACGGCCTAAAGCCTGCAAAACACTGACCGAATAGATAAAACAATTTTATCATTTGCACGTGCTGCTGAACGATATATCCGTTCATGGAAAGCAGTCAGCGAAAACAACGTTACGTAATATATGAATGGCCCCTTAGAACTGTTGCTTCCTTTTTGTAATAAAATGTTTTAACTTTGTAAATTATCATTGTTGTGTTTGTTTAGAAATAAATGCGGGGGGATAATTTTTAAGTATAATTAAGTAGAGATGTGCAAATGTCGTGATTTTATCGTGTCACGCGTGAGTCGTGATTAAATTTATAATTAATCACGCGTGAGTGCGTGACCGTGACTTAAAAAAATTACTGGTGCGTGATCGTGCGTGATTCTTAGTAAGAATTCTCACGCTCTCACGAGATAACACTCCTGTGTGGGTATATAACTGTATTAAAAATTTAAAATTTTCTTATAATAAATACTACAATCTATGTCTGAGCTGCCCAAAGTAGCACCAGAGTACCGAACATCAATCTGCTTCTTATACAAATGAATACACATACGCGAATACATTACTCTGGTGTTTCTCTCGGTGGCAAGCTCTTACCCTGCAGGAAATGTCAATAGTAAAATTATACTGATTATCTATTGACGATGTCACCAATACTACTGACAAATTATACCCCAAGTAATGCTATGTACTATTGACATTTAACACAGGCTTTTCCTACGAAATCTACCAGTAGACTGCGTCAATACTGACTGTGTAGTTCTTGTGGGACCATATTTCGAAAATGTCAATAGTGAGATTGTACTGACTTACTATTGACGATATCATCACACTGTGGGAAATGTCCGTAGTAAAACTGTACTGATTCACTATAGACGCTGTCACCACGTGCAAAAAATTGTTTGTCATTTCTATTAAATACATATGTACGTATTGTAAATCAAAAATTGCATGTTTCGCTGAATTAGTAAAGTCAAACACTTACGTATGGATCTGAAACTGTGATAAATCTTTACATGATGGCACAAAAATTTAAGCGGTATTTGAATCGGTATCGGTATTTTTACGATACCGTTTGCCAACCTTGGTAAGAACCTATTTTTCAATTTCAATTTATCAACAAACATAAAAAATTAATTATATATTTTTCGTAAGCGTGCGTGATAAGTTGTACACCCCTCGTGCGTGATTAAGAATATGTATACGTGAGCGTGCGTGATCGTGAAAATTTTCAAAATCATTCGTGCGTGAAAGTGCGTGAGTAAAATATTTTTCTGCGTGAGCGTGCGTGTCGTGAGTCAAAAACCGCTCACGGGCACATCTCTAGAATTAAGTGATATGAATTATGTCTTAATATAAATATATATATATACATAAATAAAACTTGTGTCGAATACTGAATTTAATCTACAGCTATTTTGGCCTGCTGGGCTTACAGCTGTTACGGAAATAAATAAATAAAAAAGGAATAAACTGTAAAAATCCTAGACTAAGCAAGTCAGGTAAAATTAAATTTTCCAGATACGTTATAGTCTGTCCCTCAATCTTCCTTATATATGTACATTACCAAGGAAAGGAACCGAGGAAAAAACTTGTACTGCAGGCACATGGTAAGGCAAGGGTGATTTCTGGGCATTACAAACTATCTTGCTGAAAATCATGGTAAACAATATTACGCTATTTTTGATAAATGGATGTTGTGAATAAGAAAAGGAAATGGTGAGGAACTTGCCATGTAGCTGACAAGGTTTTCAAAAGTATCTACTCTGCCTCATATATAGAGGCAGATAATCAAACTGTAAGAACGAAATATATTATTTTTCCACAAAGAACATTATAAAAGCCTACTCATTATCATTAGTTTTGCAAGACTATCAGCGCTGTATCAAAGTTAACAGTGTTCAATTTGTTCATCGTTTAAATTTTTATCTATAGATTTTTTTTTAAAGTATTGTTTGTATATATTTTCCTATTAAAAATTTTTGTTTTCCCTATTACTTGCTATTAGTTGGAATTGTTCCCAGGGACAAATTTCACGCGGAATTTTCTTCTTGATTGCCCTGATTGTCTATAGAATGCCATATTAGAAAACACAAAATAACTTTTGCGGTTTCAGCACAGTTGCCTGCGCCGTAATTCAAAAGTTTCTACAATTTCCTTATATTCATGTAAACAAAAAGAGTTTAATTCAAAATCTCTTGTAAATATAATGATGAATTAATTTGTCGACCCTCTAACAAATACCAGCAAGAGAATGTTTGCATGCATTTACGTACGAATGACAAATGTTATTTGCCGCATCTGTTACAAATTAAATTTGAGTTATAAATACTCTGCTAATAAATCTTGAACAATGAAATCAAAGCGTTAAATTGTCGTCAAACAATTAAAACCGTAAAAGGGGGCGTCAGCCGAACACACCCTACAAATTAGAAATGAATTGAGCGCATAAATTCGTACGCACACATCCTGCCGCATAAATTCGCAACTTTCAACACGTAAAAGAAATAAATACTACAGCGAAATGCAACAAAAATGTACCAAATAAAAATAATATAGAACAGGATTAATTGTTGATGATCCTGTGCTAATAGCTGTAAATAATAAAAAAGGGAGAGAGAGGGTAAAGTTTCGTTTTGCATGTGCAACTGTGTGTGTGTGTGCGTGTGCATGTGCGTTCGTTACACTTTGGCTGCGAAACACATGCCAAAACAAATATTCTTATATGTAGAGCATTTCAGTTTGATTTCTTTGTTGTACTTTTGTTGCTGGTTTTTCTAAACATATGCAGGACTTATAGAAGAATCTGTCTGTGACAATAAAAATTTTCCACCCCAGTGTTTGAATTCATTCTTTTATATGCAGACAAATATGAAAATTATGAATTTTTAAAATTGTGTTTGCATTCGAGTGTTGATCTCTTTGTCAACACAGATGATCACATTTTGCTTCCTTTTATTGCAGCTATTTAAAATAAAATTTATTGTTTATTTTAGGGATTGAAAAATTTTGCTAAAAATTTATTTTACGGTCTATGATTAGACGGTTCCTTATGGGTGATTTAATTGTTATGATTTGGTAATTCTTGTAATAATTACTTAATTAGTTGAGTATTATTGAACAATTCCGGGCAATTATGTCAAAGTTTCTTCATCGTAAGTGACTGCTTAGTATAGCAGGACTATTCTGACACAGTAATAATAGTCACCATGGTTATAATAATTTGTAACCAAAGTTATAAAAATAGAAAATTGGTATTCTGACAAGTTTTTATCGTAACAAAAGTCAATAAAGCTACATACATACAATAAAGTAGGTAACAAAAATTAATTTAAACAATTTTTAATTCAATTTGTTAATAAAGTTAGCGGAAAAAAATTACAAAAGAAACCTTGGATTCATTTAAAATCGCTCAAATAAATTTTATCGGAAAAATAGCGAAAATTCGCGGAAAATTGCAACATTGCAAATAAGCCCTACAATTGCTTAAAAGTACTTAATATTACAAAGAATGCCAAAAATTCATGAAAAAAATTTAAAAAAAAAATTCCAAGATTAGAAGTCGATAAAACTGTAAAAAACCCACAAAACTGGCAAAAAATCTTGTGTTTTTTATAATTTTAGCTATTTTTAAAAAATTTTAGGGCTTGCAATTTTGCAGTTTTTCGCAAATGATGACTACACCAATACCTCGCTTTGCTTCGTTTCGTTTTGCGTTTTTTCGAAGTTGCGTCGCTTCTGAATTAGTACTATTTTTCACTGTGCGTCGTTAGATTGCGTTGCTTTGTTTTGGATTCGAGTCTTAAATTTTGTTTTTAAATTTTCTTTTTTTTCCCAATTAAAAATTCGTTTTGCAAATATCTATGTACCTATTTAAAAATTTTAAATGTAGAATGGATAGAATACACAAAATAATAAATCACTTCGTCCCGTCTTGATATAGGTTCATGCCGCAAAGTGGTCGATACAAATTCAGCATCCCGGAAGAAGTTCACGCCACATATTCTGCTCCACTTGGCTCTAAGATCACCTTTTACAAGCAGAAAAAGCTCCGTTAGCAGCTTTTTGTTTCGCTTTTAGCAAACACACTAATTTTTCTTCAAACTATTTTTTTTCAATTAATATTTTTGATTTCTTTTTTTAACTAAATTTCAATTTGACTTTTCGGCTCTTGAATTATTTATTTTTCTTAGTTTTTTTTTAATATATTTGTTTTCTCACTTCAACAGGTTGTAAAAAATAAATATCTTTTGACAGTTCTAATAATGAAAATAGATAACAGCTTTGTTTTCACCACTAACTGTATTAATCTACCTTGCATGGCATCAAAACTCAGGGATTCCCTTTCTAACTGAATGTTCAATTTTCTTTTTAAAAAGTAGTATTTTCGTAACCCTCGAAACTATCTTCGATCTTTAGATGGTTTGCTATGGAAAATCATAATTCACTTTGCGTCTTTTCAATTTGCGTCGCGTTTTTTTTTGGAACGTAAACACGACGCAAAGCGAGATATTGGTGTATTTTCGCGATTTTAGCCAATTTTTGGCTTTTTTAATAAATCTACCGACTTTTGATCACTAGTCGACTTTTACATATTTTTAATGTTTACAAGTTTTTTTTTGGATTTTTTTTTCAAGTTTCGAAGTTTTTGGTTATTTTTTAAATTTAGCCAGTTTTTTCGAATTTTCGTAATTTGGCATAATCAGTGACGATAAAAAAAATATGAACGATTGATTGTTCGTGTAGAAGCCAATTTTTTCTTAAATTTAAATTTTTGCATTTAAAAATATTTTTCTGAATTATTTTTTTATTACCTTGTTGCCGGAATACCAGAGCAAATAAAAGTTACTATAAGGTATTAAAAATTCGTTTACAAATTTATTATTACCAAATTACCAGAATAAGGCTGTAAATGATTTTATTTAGTGATTTATTTCTATTAATGATAGTCCAGTTTCACACACGGCAACTTTAGTTGAGCAACTTTTTAGTTCATGGGCGAGAGAGGAATATATGATGGATCTTCATTATTTTCTCCACTCTCTTCCATAAGATCAAAAGTTACTAAATTTCAGAGTATGAACCCATTTAAAGAGATATTTTTATAGGTAGTTTTATAGCTATGCTATTTATTGCGCGATACAGGAGTAAGGACGTGATATAATCGACACTATTACAGTTATAAATCTATTTTTGTTTTGATTTCTTCGTACTTAAAAGCAAAGTATGAAAATAAACGAAACAGATTGTTTGATTTTGTTTTATTTCGTTCTTTGAAGTGAGTGAAACAAAAAAAAAAACAAAAACCATGAGAACGATTGCTCACTTTGTTTTTGTTTTATTTTTGCACATGAGCACAAGCCAGAGAACACAGCCGATCCGCTGTAATCCGGCAAACAGTCGCCGCCGGCCACAAACAATACATTAATTTAATCGTACGCCGCTAGAAAAGAAAATAATGGGAAATAAATGGAAACGTTTTGAAAAATATAATTTTATTGAATTGTTATTTCACACATGAAATTTGCAGCATAGCTATAATCTCTTTTTTTACAGCGAATCGAACTCCCATACAATTTGCAGATCTGGCAATTCTAGTATTATGTATATGAATACACGTTTAAATGAAAACGATTCTACTGACGCCTTCACAACTGCAATGCTACACAGGTACATGACCACTTTTGTCGCTCTCGCCAACTTAAGCTAATTTTTATTTTTGTAAGCTACAATAATCAAACATAGTGGTGCCCACGATATAAAATTTTGATGTAAAAAATGAATTTCGCCCTTAGTGTCGGGACGGGAATGTTTTGCAGAATAATGCGACCATCTAACGTATAATTCACAGACCTACGGTCCTATATTAGGTTAGTTGATATCTGACATGTTTTCAATAGGGAGGAAATTATTTAAAAATGGTATTGCATAAAGTGTAGCTGGTGTCACCGAACTCACCTACGAAATTACTGGCTGAGAGAAAATTGGTCATGAAAATCTGTTGTTTTCTCCCGGCTGCCTTAATGTTATTTAAATGGCTTTGAAATTTATTTTCCTTGCAAGTTGCAACTCTTTTTTCTTAGAAATAATCGAAATTATTTAATTGTATTTTTATGTTATCATAATTTATCAGGTTCTGCAATTATCTATACATAAAACCAAATTTCAAATGTTTACACAAAACATCTGTTAGTATTTTAGTTCCAAAGGCCAAAAATTCTAATCTTCAAGTTACCCACAGATACAAATGCAATGCAATTACATTATGATCTACATACATACATAAGTATGTATGTATGTATGTTATATATGTATGTATGTAACTGCCCAGCGGGAAGGCTCAGAACACCTTACAGCAGGCCTAGAATTTGTTTGCTGGTTCAATAACTATTCTTATCTATAACTACTACGGAATGCCTTATATACAGAATAAACAACAAGATACATATTCCAAATTACCTTATACTTATGAGAAGGGAGAACGTTTTTTCTTTACCAAAGCAAAATCCATTAATTTGAAGGCCTTTAAGAATCTCTGATGAAAAAAGTGAGGGCGGAGCCTAGCCCGCTATAACAACGAGTGTAAAAAAGAGTAGTATGGAGTGGAGTGAGCAGGCCTTGCACATCCAAAAGGAGTACAAAGGCCTTCTCGAAGGCATCTTAACTACTTCTTTTTCCCGCTGGGTGTATATGTGCGTACGTTTGTATGTACATACATATGTATGTATCTATAATCATACACTTGTGTAGGTTGCAAATGTGCACAAGCAAATATCGAACAAAAGATTTGATGTACAAAATTTATGGCTGATATCAATTTAATCGTCACAAATTTTTGCACAATTGAAAAATTTTATTTTCCTAATTTCTGCACTAATTGCCTTTAATGTGATGAACATGAATGCACAGACTGCAATGAATAAATGCAATGTTGAATGCTGACATTATGCGCGTCCATCAAATACTCACAGTGGAAAAATTCTATTAGTCCGCTTTGAGTAGACGAATGTCAAATGTAAACAAACTATTAATGGTGGTGACAATGATTATGGATGGAGCTGGTGTTTTGCTTGCTAAGAGCATTAGCAGCTTTTCTTTTCTAGCTTTTTTTGTTGCTGTTTGCTTTAAATCACCACCAACCTTGCTATATCAGTAAAAACAACAACAATTGTCAGTTAAGTACAGAATTGTATGAACAAATACAGTGACTGAGTGAAAGAAAGTGTAAATTGTCACCATATGCGTCAACACGCAATAATTCAACACACAAAAGGCAAAAGAAAAACAAGAATAGATGCGATATTTTTGTCCCTGAATTGTAGTTGCACTAATAGAGGGGATGGGCGATATGCGAGTATTAGATGTTATCAATTAGTGTTATTCCTTGATATTGATATAAATACAGCATTTGGGCTGAAACATATCGGAAAAAATTGATTTTGAGGAAATGACGGTAATAATTAGACTTGTGTCGAACTCTTGCAGTAGCTCGTTTTAGACACAAACCCAGAAGCAAATCCAGGTAATTTAAATGGGTTTGATCACATGTTTGTGTCTAAAACGAGCTACTGAAAGAGTTCGATACAAGTCTGGCTTTTGGCACTATTTTTAGTGCGTTTTGAAGACTCAAAACGCCAAATTTTTAGCATTAGTGCCAAACTAAGAAAAGCAATATGTAGTACTTTTAAGAAATTTGTATATTTCTTAAAATTACTTTAATAAGAAAGAACTTGGTATATTTATTTTTTCAGTGTAAAGCATACCTTTTTCGTCTGATATATTTTATTAAAGAAAAGAGAATATTAAACATTATTAAACTTCACTCGTTTGGATCTTCCATTCGTTTTTCACGTTAGTGCTTTTTACGCTTCTTAGATCTCAAAATTACGCTTTTTATTTTTTTTATTTTAAATTTTGATGTGCTTTCAGAGCCCAAAAAGTTGGCATCACTGGACAAAGGTTGTACTTTTCTTAAGTTTGAAGTAATTTTGACCGTTTCATATTTTCCGAATCAAATGCCGAGTAAACACTATGGCATTTTGTGACATCGCAGTGGTGTATACTGGTGGCAACATTTGTCATTTCCGATATTTTGCGTACATTTTGAAAATGACACCACAAAATGACAACACAAGAAATAACAGATGTGTACTCGGCATAAGTCAAAATTTGTTTCTTGAATACCAGTGCGTACAATGAAATATTTTAGCTTTATTGTTTCCCACCCATTTGGTATAAAAATATCTGGAGGGACCAAAGATATTTAGACTCGTATAAAGAACGAACATACTGAATAATTTTTTTAATGATTTCTTTTATATGTTGATATCTCCTCAGAGCTATTTCAAACTGTACCTCCCTCATGGCTAAATAATTTAATTAAATCGATGTTCATTCATTCAATTAAAGTGTTTTCCGCATTTAACATTTTAGATTTAAAATTCTATATGCATAACATGCTTATCGCTAATACAATACAAATGATTGTAAAATTGTTAAACAACATGTAAATGAATTAAATAAATACATACAACATCAACATTAGATAAACAAATGCATAGAAATATTTGTGTACTCGTATACAACAACAAAATATAAAAACAAAATACAAATAAAACATGAAAAATATTAAATTGTAATCCGCTTAAATTAAAACGAATTAGAGCTAATTTGCATAATTGTTTCAAATACCAAAAACCATACTCGTATACAACATACACATACATATGTATATACACACATACAATCAACCATTTTAAGTTTTACGACAAAAAAAAACAGAACAACGGGGACGAAAACAAAAATCAGCTGAACAATAAAAACGCTGAAAGCATACAATATATTGTAACATTTTTAAATGAACGCTAAGAGGACAATTACAAATTAACAAAAAAAAAAACACCCTGGCTTAAAAACAAAAACAACAACTGAAATGGAAGACAATCGTAAAGTTGACATCATATGAAAATTAAATTAAGAGGGAAGTCTGAAAGTTATTCGTTCTACGGCATAATGCAAAATTAATGAATCTAAATTATTTTTAATTTTCAGAGCTTATTTTGTATTTTTAGGAACGTGGTTACGCCTAATTTTGATAATATAGTGTCCGCCCACTTTTCTAAATTCACTTTCAGAGCTCAAGGTGTGTGCGAAGTTTCATAAAACTCGCTCAAGTAAAAACCCGTAATATATAACCTTAATGGGTACGGCCCCGCCCATTTTTTATATACAAAATTTTTCATTCCAAGAGTCGAAAAAGTTTTTGCCAAGTTTGATGGGAATCGGATAAGCATGTTTAACATAAAATTAAATTTTTTTAGGCACGGGTTCGTCCACTTTTTGCATACAAGATTGTATCTTTTAAAGAGGTCATGGTGTGTGCCAGGTTTCGTAAATATCGGGGGGTCTACTGTGTAATTTGAAACGAAAGAACATGCTTTCGAATTTGTATGTTAATAACATTTACAATAAAAACATATCTTGCATTCAAAAAAGTAGGCGAGGCCATTTATTTTGTTATTAACAGTATTCTTAAAAATGTTTTTGTGACTGACTATACCCGACCTATGCCTTCACATATGTACATATGTAGGAAGTAGCAACGTGGTTGTCAACGAAATTCCACAAAAGAACCGCAAGACTATAACTCTCGAAGGCCAAACAATACACACAACCCTGACCGCACTTAAGAAATAATTACGATGACACGAGAGCTGTTCTTCAGCCCAGAGCTACTTAACGACTGATGTTGAGAACAGTGAAGTTAACATTGCAGTATTTTAGCAGCGAAAAGAGGCTTTAAATAGCAGTGTTGAGTACACACAGTGTCCTAATTATGTTAAATGTGTATACTTCTGACTTTTGTTTTATTTGCAATCAAGAACTTGAATAAAGAAACGTTTTCGAAAGTTACACGAATATATTTTATTCATTGAATTGCAACATTTTTTTAAATTATTGGAAACGAATATTTTTATGCCAAATTATTTAAAGATAAAAAATTTTCGTATTCGCATTCTTCTGAATTTGAATCTGAATCTGAAAACGGCCGAATATTGGAGAAGTCGAATATGAATACATACATATATTCGCACATCACATAATGCAGATATTACTTTATCGTATATAATTTTTAAAACGTCTGCAGGACCATTATTGATTTTAAAATAACATGTGATTTGATGCCATGTGATTTTCAGAACATGCCTGAATGTATGTATACTAGGGTGATCGATTATTTGAATTTTTCCACAAACCGGTTTTCGAATAGTTCGAATATTTGAAATAATGAAAAACCCGGTTTCGGTTCTTACAATTCAGGAAAAACCGGTCAACCGGTTTTTTAAGTAAGAAAATTATTATACAAAAGTTTTAAATTAATAAATTGCTTTATTAAAAAAAAATTAACAGTTCATTAAATATTATAAAAGAATACAAAAATTAAAGGTAAAACATAAAATTAATTTCATATACTTATGTAAGGTATATAATATATAATATATAATATATAATATATAATATATAATATATAATATATAATATATAATATATAATATATAATATATAATATATAATATATAATATATAATATATAATATATAATATATAATATATAATATATAATATATAATATATAATATATATGGTGTTTTTTTAGAGGTATAGAACTTCGAATTGAAATAAAACACAAGAAAATCGTTTTAATGTCCATCAATTTGGCTTTATTGGAAGGATAATTTTATGCCATTAACGTTTAAATATGATTTCGGGCATGTCGCCGCCGCGGCTGGCTCGAATAAAGCCAATTCTACAGGTCCAATTTTCAACCACTTTTTCGAGCATATGGGGCCGTATGTTGGCAATAACGCCACGAATGTTGGCTTCCAAGTCCCCTAACGTTTCTGGTTTGTTGGCGTAGACGAGCGACTTCAGCGGATGCGTATTATCACATAGAGTAAACGCAGTGCGAAAACGATCCATGGTTAACCGAATTAATTGCTCTGATGGACAATTATGTCGACCATAAAATGGACGGAGCTTGCGGTAAACTTCGCGAACTGAACCATTATTTTCGAAATAAATTTGCACGATTTGCAAGCGTTGTTCTTTTGTCAACCTGTTCATGATGAAATGGCAAACCAAACTAAATATTAATCACTTGACAGCTGACAAAATGGCCGCCAGTTAAAAAAGTGATGCCAACTTAAAGTTCTATACCTCAATAATATATAATATATAATATATAATATATAATATATAATATATAATATATAATATATAATATATAATATATAATATATAACATATAATATATAATATATATACATATGAATGTATGGACAAGGTGGATATGGATATGAAGCAAAATGTCAACAAAACTAAAAACACTTTTTGCAAATAGATTTTGACATCCATTGCACACCATAAGGCCAATTTAGTTCGCCTCTGCTAACACCTCATAAAATAATTTCGCTTTAATTTCACGTTATCAGTAAGTGTTGCCATGGTCAAAAAACGCTTAGAACTTTTACACTAAAAAAAAATACTTAGGAAAATCAACAGAACACGTTGGTCTAAGTTTTAACATAGTAAAAACTAATTTTATTGCCAAATATACAAATCGAAAAGTATTCGACTCAGCCGGTTTTTAGATTGTAGAAAAATATTCGAAAAATCAACATTTTGAAAAACCGACAACCGTATTGTGAAAAAACCGGGTTTTAAAACCGGTTGAAAAACCGAGCCGATAACCCTAATGTATACTTGTAATTTATTGCAAATAATTTCCGAAATCGCTTAACATTATTCTACATAAATCCTACCATAAGTCGAATAATTTTGCGACCATCCTCGTGCGAAGCAAAAATTAAATTAAAAATAAAACATAAACATTTAAAACGTGATGACAATATTAAATGTTTGTTAATTTGCATAATTAACATACAATTCCGAAGAAGAGACAAACTCTTAAATCCAACACGCAAACAATTATTTCCCAAGCAATTGGGATGTGAAATGTTGCCCAAGAAAAAAAAGGAAATAAAATTTAATTCAAGGTAAGCATTTAAAGCGAAAATTGGACGAGTCTAATCAACCCTTAAATGAGGTTAAGTTTTTTCATACCTTGAGGTTATTTATCGTCATTCATTCATTAAGCTGTGAAGTGCTGGGGAAAAATTAAACTTTTGTTTTTCTACCTTATGGTCGAAATTATCACACTTACATTATTCCTTTGTTCGATCTTTAACGCTGTCAAAACATTGCACCATTCAACCATGCACAAATACAAATGAGTAGTGAAATTCTATTCATTCCGCTCAGCAATTTTTACTCATAAATACGAGTATGCAGGGTTTGCTGTTTGCTTGTTTGGGTGTGTGTGTGTTGGTGAGTCTCTAGCCAAAGTGTCGGTTAATACCCTTGAGGCTTGGAATGCGTAAATTTCAATTTATTATTAGTTTGCCGCTAATTGGCTTACCCGCCGGAAGGAAGGAATGAATAAACATTTATTTCCTTCGAAGTGAGGAAAACTTGCTCCTTAAGTATTTACATGCTTTTTGTTTACCTTCAGCAAATTGTTTTATTACCATTTTTGTTTTCGTTGTTTTCATTATGAAATTGTAGCCCTAAAACCATAAAACCACACTCATTTTGTCAGAGCTTTTAGAAGATTAATTCTTTGATTGAAGGTTTGCTTTGAAGTTCAAGAAATCAAATGATCTAGCATAGGTTGCAAGCATCCCAGCAAAAATTACTGCTTCCCAGAAGCAATTTTGTAAGAAAGACTATATTAGAGAATCACTTGCTGTTGCGCATGACTAAGGCATTTTTTTATTCGAGATGAGCCAGCTAGAAGCAACACATTCAGCTTCCAAAAAGCCATGAATTTTTTGACATACCAAAGTGCTTTACAGAAGTAATAATATATAGTTTTTACTTAGAGAGCCTGCCTTACGCTAGTGCTTCTCAGAAGCATTTTAAGTTTCTTTTGTTATCAAGTAAGCAACACATTGCTTCCCTCAATTGTTAGTGCTTCCAAATCGGATTTTTTTTTGCTGCGATCATGATTGCTTTCGTTTTTTATATTAGATCAACTCTGCGAAAAGTGTACATTTTACGTAAGAGGTCGTCTAGGCTGAAGGGAGCCGACACAAAACAACACACGCAACTTGTTCCAATGTAGCAGGCTACGGTTTCAGTTTTGAGCTTTATATAAAAGGGACCGGTAAATTTTATATGTCGTTGGCGTTAGAAGAGGTCTACTGCCATATTAAAATAACACGTGATGGATATCAGATCCATCCTTGGCGTATAAGCTCAGCGGTACTCGCAGTGAATTGAACAACAAGGGTGTTTTCCCTGGTATATAAGATAAAATTTTGCAATGTATGTGTATACGCAGTCTGCATTGCATATACAGTAGCATCTCTATAATTCGTAATCGCAAAGGACCAGCCCTTTCTTACGAATTACAGGAGTTGTCGAGGTACTTTTATAGCTATGCTATTTATGTCACGACACAGGAGCTGGAACGTGATTTTCGTAACAAAAATAATCGACACTATTACAGTTATAAATTTATTTTTGTTTTGATTTCTTTGTACTTAAAGCCAGAGTACGAAAATAAACGAAAAAATTTTTTGCTTTTATTTTGTTTCGTTCTTTGAAGTGAGTGAAACAAAAACAAAACAAAAATAATGAGAAGGATTGCTCAGTTTGTTTTGGTATTGTTTTTGCACATGAGCACAAACCAGAGAATACAGCCAATCGGCTGTAAGCCGGCTAACAGCCACCGCCGGCCACAAACACAAAAGAAAATAATGGGAAATAAATGGAAACGTTTTGCAGTATTTGCGACGAATTTGACATCATCCTATAATATAATTTTATTGCATTGTTATTTAACACATTAAGTTTGTTTTATGTCGCTAAGCAGCATACCTGTAACCGGGTGTCCTAACACACATCTCTCCTTTTTTAGCTACTAAGAGTTTAAACAGATTTTCTATTAAAAAAAATTAAATTAACGAAAAAAAACGTCAGGTATGGAATTATTACGATTTAAAGCGATTTTTCAAAGGGACTAACAGTTGGTTACGAACTTTTGAGACCTTCGTTTTAAAGAGGTACTAGTTATTGGGATTCTACTGTAATAGAATTATGGTCTACAAAATCACTCTATCTTTCATATAAAGAAACAAGTTTCAAATAATACAATATGAAATATTTTGGAGAATTTATACTTTAAAAAGCGTTTTTCTCAAATGTAGTTCCTACAATGCTTAGTTTGTGATTTAGGATCAGAAACAATAATAAAAGCCACGATTATGTAACGAACTCCTTGTCACCTCTGCAATGTTGCATGTAATTTTGTCTATTGAATTTAACAAAGCAATGTAATTTTTTTATGTTTTATTTTGTTAACAAACTTTGAAAAAGTTTTGGTTTAGAGCCAACAGCATTATTCACTCCACCTCCTTTTTAGAGTAACAAAGGAAGAAGTTGCTTTTTATTTGATTTTCAAAAGTCGAGACGTAATGGAAACCCAACAATTAGGTTGCAATCAACATAAATGTTTTTTTCTTTTACTTTTGGGTATTAAAGAATATTTCGCTTGTTTTTTTCTTTCTTAATAAATAAGTACATACATACATATGTACGAGTATGTACTTACAAATACATATGTTATTGAGTCAAATTTTATATGAAACAAATTATAAAACAGATTTCCCAAGTGTGGCGAAATTTTATTTTCAACTAGAGCTCACATCACTGCACTGATTTGTTTCATAAAGAACAAATTTCCATGTAGACCCAAAGCCTCTACTCTAGCCCTCGCTCAGCAATTTTTGACAAAATTAGGGGTTTTCAAGGAAACACAACCTGAAAAAGTAAAGACAGATTATGGCACTCGATATTGAAAGAAATTTTAAAATCCCAGCTAAAAAAAATTTGTATGGTGCATATATTTTTAATGTATGAATGTATATAAATACAGGGTGTCTGGTGGCAAATTTATATTTTAAAATACGATTATTTCAAAAGGCAATAAACGTTGCGTAGGGAGGTTGGCGCATTGGTCTAGTGATCATCGCGCGTTCGCTGTGGAGACATTTTTTAAAAGTAATGATTCTTACGTAATTGCTCGTCGACAATTTTGTTCAAAGTTCGGTATTCAGCGAATACGTGATGGACCGAGTGTAAATTTAATTCGTTCGTGGGTGCACAGATTCCGCGCAACTGCTTCGACTATGAATGCCCCACGGCCAGGGCCCAGTCGATCTTCAAGGACTCCCGAAAACATTGAACAAGTTGAAAACAGTTTACTTGAAAATCCGCGACTTTCAATACGGAAAAGAGCAGCCGCATTGGGTCTTCCAAGAGCGATTATTCATGAAAATTTAAAAAATTATCTGAAGTTCCATCCTTTTAAAATTTAAATCGTTCAAGAACTGAAAGAAAGTCAGAAAAATTTTTTGTGAAACGATGTTGGAGCGTTTTCGCACTGTAAAACCCATTTTTGGAGCGACGAGGCTCATTTCCACTTAAAGGGCCACATCAACAAGCAAAACTGCCGTTACTGGTATTCAAGAACCCGCAACCCACGATTGAAACATCAAAAACATTGCATTGCCCCAGGGTAACTGTTTGGTGTGCCTTATCCACCCATGAGATAATTGGATCATTTTTTTTCGAAAGTTCTGGCAGCCAGGCGACGAATGTCAGCGGTGAAAATTATCGACGCATGATTACGGAATTCTTTTTGCCAAACCTGCGAGTTCATCCATCGTACTCTTCACACACGTGGTTTCTACAGGATGGGGCGACTGCACACACACCCAGAGCTTCGATAAATTTGCTTCGGGAAAATGTCCCCCAAAAACTGATCAGTCGCTTTGGGGACATCCATAGCCACCGAGGTCGCCCGATCTAACTCCCATGGATTTTTTATGGGGTTACCTCAAAGAGAGGGTTTATAATGGCAATCCCCAATCTCATGTGGCTTTAAAGGAAAACATTCGTCAAGAAATCAGCTCAATTGAACCATGTTTACTGAAGCGTGTGATTCCGCTGTCATGTTCATGATGTTAAGTAAATCTCATCTTTCGTATGTTCTTTTTAGGGTTTCGTACACCAAAGGTGAAAAAGAACCCGTCTGTCTGCCTGTCCGTCACAGGCTATGTTCTCGAGAACCGTAAGAGCTATGGACCTGAAATTTTGACAGAATATGTAGAACTTTTGTCGCTACAACAACAATTGCATGGGAGTTAAAAATTAAAGGGTGTTTCAAAACGAACAACGAAAAATTTTAAAATCCGATGTAATATACATACAATTATATGTACAGGGTGTTTTTTTAGAGGTATAGAACTTCGAATTGAAATAAAACACAAGAAAATCGTTTTAATGTCGATCAATTTGGCTTTATTGGAAGGATAATTTTATGCCATTAACGTTTAAATATGATTTCGGGCATGTGACCGCCGCGGCTGGCTCGAATAAAGCCAATTCTACAGGTCCAATTTTCAACCACTTTTTCGAGCATATGGGGCCGTATGTTGGCAATAACGCCACGAATGTTGGCTTCCAAGTCCCCTAACGTTTCTGGTTTGTTGGCGTAGACGAGCGACTTCACATATCCCCAAAGAAAATAATCCAATGGTGTCAAATCACACGATCTTGGTGGCCAATTGACAGGTCCATTCCGCGAAATTATGCGCTCATCGAATGTTTCCTTCAATAAATCGATTGTGACGTGCGCTGTGTGGCATGTAGCGCCGTCTTGTTGGAACCACAACTCATCCACATTCATGCCATCCAATTCGGGAACAAAATAGTCGGTTATCATGGCTCTATACCGGTCTCCATTAACGGTAACTGACTCTCCAGCATTATTTCGGAAGAAGTATGGCCCAATGACTCCACCAGCCCATAGAGCACACCAAACAGTCAGTTTTTGTGGATGTAATGGCGTCTCAAGGGTCTCATGTAGCCATTCAACCAAAAATGAGCCTCATCACTGAACAAAATTTTGCGATGAAAATCAGCATCGAGATCAATCTCATTTTCGGCCCATACACCAAAATCGCGACGCATTGCATGGTCTCGCGGCTTTAATTCTTGCACAAGCTGGATCTTGTAAGGTCCCAAGCCAAGATCTTTGCGCAAAATCTTCCATAAAGTTGATGGACAAAGCTCCAATTGCTGTGCACGGTGGCGAATCGATTCATTCGGGTCCTCTTCAACACTTTGCTCTACAGCGGCAATTGTTTCTTCGGTGCGCATTGTTCGACGTCTCTGCGGATGCGTATTATCACATAGAGTAAACGTAGTGCGAAAACGATCCATGGTTAACCGAATTAATTGCTCTGATGGACGATTATGTCGACCATAAAATGGACGGAGCTTGCGGTAAACTTCGCGAACTGAACCATTATTTTCGAAATAAATTTGCACGATTTGCAAGCGTTGTTCTTTTGTCAACCTGTTCATGATGAAATGGCAAACCAAACTAAATATTAATCACTTGACAGCTGACAAAATGGCCGCCAGTTAAAAAAGTGATGCCAACTTAAAGTTCTATACCTCAATAAAAAACACCCAATATATAGATACTTCAAATTTCTATTTTTATACCGACTACAACAACATAAAAATTTTAAAAATCTAAATTACAGGGTGTTCAATCAATTAATGTAATTTTGACTATGTAATTTTGACAACTTACTGTATCTTGGAAACCGTAAGAGGCTAACTCTCGAAATTTTCAAAAACGATCAAACTAAAAAATCCCGAAATTATAACATGGCCAAACCAAAAAAAAATAAAAAATCGCCAAAACAAAACAAACTCCAAATACAAAAAATATCATTAAAACTAAAATAAATCGCCAAAAACCGATAATGAAAAAATCTCCAAAATGAAAAAAATCGTCGAAATGAGAAAAAAATCGCCAAAACGGAAAAAAGCGACAAAACTAAAAAAATCGCTTAAAATAAAATAAGTCGTCAAAGATGGAAAATAAGCCAAAAATGCAAAAAAGTCTAAAATTAAAAAAAAAAAACGCCAAAAATAAAAAAACGCTGAAACCGAAAAAACTATGTAATATATAGGTTAAAGTTCTTGTAGTATTATATATGTAGTATCCGTACGGAAGCCTTCGTGTTCGAGTAAGTCGCACTTTACTGAATTTATTTTCTTTTCCTAAATTTCTTTTAAACCAATATATTGTTTATAAATAAAAATCTAGTACAAGCAAAAAATCAATAAAATCAAGGCATATCATAAGTATTTACGTTAACTACAAATGATCACCAATTTTGCATAAGTGAAATAGGTTATTAAATAATTGTATGGATGTAAATAATCGATTCCTGAAAAATTCATACTTATTGGACAGAGATTGTTATTAACATCAGCTATATAACATGAATTTTTAATGAAATGGAATCTGAGAAATGATTATTGCTTTTGAGTTCCAGGCAATTCCAAAAAAATAAAATCGAGAAATCCCAAAAATTAGATTTTTTTTTGAATTTTTTCTCTATTTTTTAATGTTTCGCCTTGCGTAGATAGTATTTTTGGTAATATGTATATAAAAACATATTATGTCTTAAGGTGGCATGATAAATTTGTCGGTTCCAGCATCGGAATTTGAAAAAAAGGCCTTAAATTTGATATTTATAACAAAAATCTCTGTCTATTTCAAAACGAGCTGGTTTCTTCAATAACGTAAATTTTGAGCAAAAAATTTAGTATTAACTTTTGAATAAATAAAAATATGGGGTTGGTATTTTTCCAACAATTTTTTATAAAAGCGAAATAATTAACCCATTTGTTCTGCAAAAAAGATGGCGAAATGTCAACTTTTTTCAAAATTTTAATTTAAATTGCGTATAACTTGACTTGACTTAATTGTGCTTTTGATACCAGTTTTTTATGTTAAAAATTTTGTTTTTAATACGTTATAAGTTTACTTTTCTAAATCGAACAAGATTTGACTTCTCCATTAGCAAAACAGGAGGCAAAAAAATGCAAAATTTTAATTTTTTTTCGCGAATATTTCCTAAACTGTAAGCAAAACCTTATAAATATAGCATACTTTTTTTTAGCTCTTGTATAAGAAAAAAATCCACTTGCAAAAAATCATTTTTAAAATATCAAAAACATGAGCTTGGCATCGGTTTAAATTTTTCATTAACCAAAGGTTGCTCACTTTGGGGCTTTGTGGGTGCGCTCCCTTTAAAGCTCCAGACTTAAGCTCTGCGACATCTTTTTAAATACTGTATGAAATTTTAGAAACTGCAGAATTATTTTAATTTTTTTAATGAAATGTTTTAGGTACCTTACGCCTCATTAGGCACCGTCGGATCGAGCTAAAAAACTAAGACCACATTTATGACAGCAAAACTCACGTTTCAATTAAAGAAAATAATTTTTGGGACTAGTTTAGTGTACACTTGTATTTTATATTTTATATATAGTTTAGTGTACACCTTATAACTATTACTTACTTACTGAATATTAATTACTTTTATTAATTAACAGTAAACCATTGTGCTATAGTTTCCAAAAAAAAAAACCTAAGAAATTATTGAGATTTTGCTCATTGGTACTTTTGAATACAAATATTGCAAGGCTGCCATTAACTCAAAACTTTCTTATCTCGACTTGAGTACCTTTTCCTTAGATGTATCGATAACAGTTAAGGGCATGTGCCCCATATTGAAGCAAGTATGAGGTTTGTTACTGAAGGCCAAAACGTTGGTCTTTACATATCCTAAAATACAAAAGCGAAATAGAATGGCGTATTGTCTATTGAAAGTAAGAAGTTCTTGATTCTATTTAATAAAGATGCAAAGTATCCTCTGTTATGTTTTACTCCCTTGTGGCACCAAATGTAATTTTTGCAAAAATCTAATTTTTTCACATATATGAAACATGATCTAATTGTTTATTACATTTAACAAATTATATTTTAAAAATAATTTTATTACTTAAATCAGAGTAAGAGAGTAAAAACATTATTATTTTTTATTTTATTTTTTGCAAAAATACAAAATAGAAAATGAAAATTATCATAAAAACACCATAAAATTCATAATGTACGAGTACTCTGGTACGGGAAAATGTGTATGTATGTAAGAATGTGTGGTATGAGGCCTTATAAACTGCACTTGATTACGAACAATTGAAATGGAGAAACTTGCTATTTTCCAACCACATTTTGGCAAGAACCACCCGCTGAATTTATTTCGTTTGAAAGTTAAGCAGCAGAAAACATTTTTCAATCCTGTTGTTAAGAGAAGAATGTTAAACAGGGTTAAAGACAGTGTGAGTGGGGGAGGAGAATTTGGTTTGTCTCAAATATAATATGAAAAATATTTAAGTGATTTGAGTTGCTAATTTGCAACCTTTGAACCACTAATCCGACCGAAGGCAAAGCATTTCCAAAAAGCAAATTCTTTAAATTGGCAACAAGCTGATTTGAAAAATCTCTGGGGATAATTTTGTTTGAAAATAAATAATAAATGGAACATTGCTTGCGATTTGTTTAAAGTTGTTTAAAAAACATGGAACCAACTTCACAAATAGATAAAAAATAAATAAAAATAAATTAGATTTGTATACAGGGTTTCTCAAAAGAAAAAAATTAAGATAACCTAATGGGAAGAATTCCATGGGAGTTAAATTAGAACTGGATGCCAATTTATTTGCTATTTTCCAGGCAAGTAAAGCCTCTAACTGGCATACTGAGCCCTTAATTCTTGCACCATTTGAATTTTGTAGGAGCGCGGATTTAAGTCAGTGTAAAACTCGGTGTAATGACAATCCTTGCCTAACCTTAATAGGTTAGGAAATGCGTAACGAACAGAGTGGTTAACACTTGCCATGTTTCGTTCTAACTCTAAATTTTGCTATGCTGTGCTGGTCTCCTCAATTTATTTGATTCATTGACCAATGACCTCCAATAACCTGTAATGTCGCAGAATCTTCTAAGAGCCAAATTACAATTTTTGTAAAACACTCACACTCAAAATGCGGGATCAGGTCCGGAGAAACAACTTGTAATCAGATACCCAACAAAAATTACTGCTTACCGGAAACATTTTTGTAAGGGAGACAATGTTGCAGAATCACTTGATGTTGCGCATGAAAAGATATTTTTTTGTTCGAGATTGCTAGAAGCAATACACTTAGCTTCCAAAAAGCCATGAACTTTTTTTTTGCCTTACTAAAGTGCTTCACAGAAGTAATAATATATAATTTTGTGTGAGAGAAAGAGAGATTTTTCATAACTGTCATATATTTATTGTTGTAGCGGCTAAAAATTTACATATTCTGTGTAACTCGGCTCTCGAGAAACCAGCCTGTGACAGACAGACAGGCGGACAGACATGCAGACGGATGGACATCGTAGCGAAAGCAATAGGGTTCCATTTCAACTTTGGTGTACGGAACCATAAACAATTGTTCCCAGCAGAAATTACTGTTTAGCAGAAGCTTTTTTGTAAGGGAGACAATCTTACAGAATCACTTGCTGTTGCGCATGAATAAGGCATTTTTTTTGCTCGAAATGATCCAGCTAGAAGCAATACATTCAGCTTCCAAAAAGCCATGAACTTTTTTTTTTTTTGCTTTACTAAAGTGCTTCACAGAAGCATTTTCGAAGCTTTTGTTATCAAATAAGCAATACATTGCTTCCCTCAGTTGTTAGTGCTTCCAAATTAGAAATTTTTTTGCTGGGTTATAGAAATGGTTGTAAATTTTTGAGACCTTATTTCCAATTGAATGAATTCAGATATTTTAATTCTTTTTCCTGTAAATTTACTATTAATTTTATTAGAAATTAAATGGTGTGCTTAAAACTAGTTAAAACATTTGAAACAAAAAACCAGAAATAGTCGACACGGCACTATAGAAAATGCAAAAATAATTATCTAAATCCTTAAAATTTTACAAATCGGTCAGGACTTCAGAAATTTACAGACAGACCGCTCAAAGTTTTCACACTCAAGGTATTTATATAGTTCATTCCTGTACGAGCTACAGGCTTCTCAAGCTATGATGCGGAAAGTTTTGCTCCTTTTCTAAAAAACATTTCAATTTTGAAACACATCCTTTCAGACTGCGAGTCTCGAAAGAATCGGTTTAGCAGAAGTGTACAAACTTTAATCTGAAATTTTTATGGGTGTATCCCATGCCCACTTTTTTTAATAATGGGATTGATATAAGAAAGCCGTACACAGAAAATTTTTTTTTTTAAATGAAATTTTTAATTGTTTCAATTAATAATTTATTTATTTTTGTAATCGATATTAAAAAAATTTTCATATTACTTTCTTCTACGTACGCTTCTAGAGGAACAAAAAAATATTTCACATCGGTTAATAAATGAAGGAACTCTGAAGTTCTATAATCTAAGCACGTAATATAATTTTTTAAAATTGATATTAAATTATTTTTTAATTTTTTGCAACTACTTTAGCAGTGCGTTAAATCAGAATGCCTGTAAATTTTTGAGATTCACTTGTTTTTTTTAAACGAACCTCGTATAAGTGTAGTGCTATATATATGTATATTTCTCCTGCATGCTTTAGTGCAAATTGGATTTCATTGTTATTTTCGACATTTTGTGTTGAACTTATTTTTAGAGATTGTGCTAATGGCGATTATTACCATTACCATTACCATTACCATCATCATCATCAGCATTATCATCCTTTCAAATGCTGCCATTTGCCACTCAATTTGAGGGTTTTTTAAACATTTGCCCTTGTACACGCATTTGTTGAAAGACACGAATACACAATTGCTAAAAGGCTAGATTTCCTTTAAGAGTTTTTGGAGGATTTTGTGCATTTTTCGTTGTTGTTTTTGTTGTTGTTCCGTTACTAGTAAACACCCACTTAAACCAATTTACTGTATGTGAGATGGCTGAGTATGAGACGGCAGCAGCAACCCTCCATAAACGTTTCGATTCTTATTTTCTTTAGTGTATGAATGAATGAATACAAGGTGCTTGCATGCAACAGAGTTGCCGTTGTTTTACAAGAATTTTCACTTAAATTGAGCTAGCAAGACCTCAAATAATCACAAAAGTTTAAATTTTCATAACTGGTCAAAAATGTTCTTGAAGTCCATAAATTTTTTACCGGAAAAATTTCTGGTTTCGTTAAAAATTACTTTTTCCTGGATTTGCTACTTCTGGCAACTCTTGCATGAACTTTGCACACCCTAACTCCAATTTCAGTTGCTCCCATCATTTTGTGGGTCGTCGGTTTCTTTGCATCTTGAATGCTACTTAACTGTGTAGCTGTGCACAAGTGTTTGATTTTGTATATTTAATGTGTAAAGATTTGTTGAAAAATATTGTATATGGGTATATAATCTGATATAATATTGCAGCAATTTGTTAAGTAACTGAGTGTGTGTGTGTGTGATATTCTTTACATTTTCTATTCTTATTCAAATGCTTATAAATGGCTTGTCTTGTCGTAAATCACTTTACAATTTGCAGCAGAAGCTGTTAACAATTTTACAAACACGAGTACATATGTATGTACATATGTACGAGTATGTATTTCATAATGTTCTGTGTGAGTTTGTATAATATCTGCAATTGTATGTTAATACATGATCAGATTTATAAAAATTATTTTTATGGTTTCCACTACATGTGTATGCATAAGTGCTGGTATATTTAATTTTGTATTGTTTAGTAATTTATTTTTATCAATTTGCCAAATTGAATTGATTTTAATAAAAATCCAGTATATGCGTTAAAGATTTTTTGTTACATTTTCTACAGCCAAAAATAAAAAGATTTTGCAATGGTTAAGCGCCATATCAACGTCTCAATGACCATAAAAATAATAAAAAAATTTTCATTTACACTATTTTAAAATATAAGTTTAAAAAAATCACAAGGAGGAGAGAATCGGCATTCGGGGAGTGCTAGCCCGCTGTACACAGAAAAAAAATTAAAAATTGTTTTAATTATTAAATTGCTTGAATATATTAAACAATTATTCGATTTTGCACCTATTGACTAATTAATGATAGTGTTTGTTTGAATGAATCAAAAAATTATTTGGTACTTACATATTTCATAATGAAATAATTGCCAGGGGAAAAAATTAAATAATTCCCAATGAAATAAAAGCCAAAAAATATAAAAAAGGCCAAATGATACATATATGAAGAGAAAATATGTGAATCAGGCCGAAGGCCGGCAGATATTGCACATACCATATAGAAGAGGAAATACATGAGCCCAGCCAAAGGCCGGCAAAGTAGAAAAGCGTTGGAAAGCGAAGCCAATGTTGGCCACAACTCAGAGAAAATTCTTGAGCGCGACCGAAGGTCGAACTTGTACATACCTCAGAGCCGACAATCCTTGAGACAGGGAATTCAGAAATCCTTTAGAAAGCAAAACCAAAAAAAAATTAATATCCAAAATTGTTCCTAATGAAAACTTACCAATTTTTTGTAGAGCAAAATAAGTTTTAAACAATTTGAAATAAGTCTAATATTTCTTCACCGGTGAAATAACTCCAAAAAAATTTATTTAGGAAGTATTAATTTTCAGTTTTTTGGGGCGCTATGAAATAAGGCCCAAGGAAATAATTCACAAAGAAGAAAATGATATGAAGCCCAATAAAATTAATTTTAATTTTTAACTGGGCTTTATTTTATTTGCTTTGAGTTTTATTTAATCTATTTTGGGCTTTATTTCATCTTGAGATTGGTTGGACCTTACTTAAGTTTTTTGGGCTTTATTTCATCTTGAGTTATGTTTCATTTTGCTTTATTTTATTTATTATAAATGAAATAATTACCAAGGAAATAATATAAACTCCATAATTTTGGGAGTTACTTCAAAATGCAATAACTTGCAAAATGTACATATAAAAAATTTTGGGAGTTATTTAATTTTTTTGGGCGTATTTTATTTGTTCGTTATTTCATATACAAACATATTAGATACATATTTCGAGAACATTATTTTCGAATATTCCCCAAGTCTACAAAACCAATCGGTTCATTATACTGCAAGATCTAAGTGAAGTTAGTGTCTTTAGAATTCATACAGACATTCATACACACGCATGCATGAAGATAGATATACATACACACACAAATGTACCAACATAATCGTAACAATAGTCCTAAAAGATTCCCCTGACCTCAAAACGTCGACATTAAGGTCCAATTTCACCAACTCTTTTTAAATATCAATTCATATTTAAATGTCGATTTTCATAAATTTTTGTATGGAAAAATTACTCTTAAATATGAATTGATATTTAACTTCCCATATTCATAGCAGGAAACCAAAAATATTTTGCACAAAATGTTCCTGTAAGTCACCTTATAAGAGAATGCTACGATTGTGAATAAAAATATCAGAGAGAGTTTTGATGGACACCATAAGTACATATGAAAGGAAATAGTCTTACCTTTTTGCTCATACGAGAGTGAGAAAATAAAAATATGGACATTTCGTGACGAACTAGCGTGACTGGGTGCGAAAGGTCTATCATAGAAATCAAAATGCTTTTCATAAATTAAAATTTATATTCTTTAAGCCTAACCAAGAGTCTCATGCTCAGTCGGTCTCTCTCTCTCTCTCTATCTCCTTTTCAACTTACAGGTAGCACAAAGGGATCATTGCAATGGACCCAAGTGAGCTGGACTTTAATTTTCGACTCTTCCTTGCCAGCAGCCTGCTAACCTAAGCCTAACCAAAATAATTTTTATCTATTAAAACCATAAGAAGTAATTTAATTAAATAATGGTTTTGTATAAACATACGACATTTATGTATATTTCGTAATGATAATATATTTTATACCACATTATGATTATGTGCAGCAATGATAGTAACAGAACTCGAACAGACTATGGTTATCTCAACCAGGTTTTTTTTATTCTTCTTTTCTAATCTGTCTGATTTATTATTTACATCTGTAAATAATACATTAAATTTACTTAAAGAAGAACTCCTTCTCATTAACAAATAATAGTCGATTCTTAAGCACAATGTTGCGTAATATGGCACTGATCATTAGCATAAACCTTTAACCCGTTTCATTTATCACCTCCAATCCCTGCCATTTCACAAACAAAATTAAGGTCGTTTTTACTGTATTTTTATATCTTCTTGATAACGAATTGGTGAATGTTTGCTACAAGAACAAAATACTCTCGTATCATTAAATGTAATCAAATACTTTATTGTGAAACAGAAACATTGCAAAATGAAATCGTAGTCGTTTGTAAATTTGGCAGCGACGAAAGAAAAAAATATGGAAATAAATAAGAACAATTTCAATAGACATACCCAATTTTAAACCCCGCAACCCAAACTCCACCAGCTATTTTACGAGGTCTCATACCAAAAATTACTAGTGTATAACAATATTTCAAATATTTACCATGCCATGGGATGTAATGGATAAAAGGGTTGAAATTGATTGCAAATGATGTTAAAATATGTGCATAAAAACAATATAAGAACCATGTAAAAAAATGGAGTAGATACGTTCACATATTCCGCATCTTTTACACCCTTCAGCACGATATGGAAAATAAAAATATAAACCAATTTTGTAAAAACAGGGGTCAAATCGTCACATCCGTGAACGTACAACTCGTCACGTACAAACACCATTTTCGGTGAAGATCCATTCAACTTATACGATTGACGTTTCACTTAATTTGTTTTCGTACGATTGTCGATACGATTACGGATGTGACGATTTAAACCCTGATTAATAGTTCCTAAATATCTGGAGCAATAAGCAGAAACTGCTTAAGTCATATTTCACTATTTTGCAAGAACGCACTTTTAAGCTTTCAGGTCCAATTTCAGAAATTTATTATAGCTATGCTATTTATTGCGCGACACAGGAGCTAGAACGTGATTTTCGCAACAAAAATAATCGGCACTATTACAGTCATAAATTTATTTTTGTTTTGATTTCTTTGTACTTAAAAGCAGAGTACGAAAATAAACAAACAAACAAATAAACAAATTGTTTGATTTTGTTTTGTTACTTTCTTTGAAGTGAGTGAAACATAAACAAAACAATGAGAACGATTGCTCAATGTGCAATGGCTGTAAGCCGGCTCACAGCCGCCAGCAGCCACAAAAAATACATTAATTTAATCGTACGCTGCTAGAAAATAAAATAATGGGAAATAAATAGAAACGTTTTGAAATATTTGCAGAGAATTTGACATCATCATATAATATAATTTTATTGCATTGTTATTTATTTGTTTTATATAACTAAGCAGCTTAGCTGTAACCGGGATTCCTAAGACACTTCTCTTCTTTTTTCTTTTCTTTTGCAGTTAAGTTGGAAAATTCGGCATCCACTTTTATTTTATTTAGGAAAACATTGTTCTTCACACTAAAACCAATATAATCAATTCGAAATATACAAAATTATAAGCTGAACTAAGCTACAATTCCATATGAGATTAAAAAAGATAAGCAGCAAGTCATTGCACTATAACTTCCTAAAAAAATCGCACAATGTACCGATTTTCGTCGGATCACTGAAATGAAGTCGTAAGTAATCATCTAAATTTACCTTATTTCGCAACTAATTGAAATGTAAGGTCATAATTGCACCACACTGCATTGGTAATAAAGCCATATAGACTTATTCCAGAATTAATTGAGCAATAATGCCATTTTGGCTTATCACTTATGACTGTATTGCAGTGACGAAAATCGGTACATAGTGTCGATAGTGTGATCCAGGCTTAATACAACCCTAAATTAAAATGATGCATAATATAAAAATATTTTTTTGATTTATTCAAATGTAATCTACTAAATATCTCGACCAAAAAAATATATGACTAAAACTACTTTCATAATTAAGGGCACATATGTATGTGGGAAAGAGGAAAAAGTACTTAAGTCGACCCAAGCTAATATCAAATAATGATGTCATTTTAATTTGACAGCTTAAGACTAAGACGGCTTCTTAATTCAACCTGCTAATATACAATTTAAAAATCTTCAAAGTCAAAAAAAGAAACGTAGTACGACAAGACATTTGGGGATATAAAGCAAACAAAATAAATTCAATAAAGTGCGAGTTTTGCTCGCACCGAAGGGTTCCGTACCGTACGGCGTTCATTAATTTTTAGCGGTTTTGGCGATTTTTTTTTAGTATTGACGCTTTTTTGTTTTGACATTTTTTTTTTTGGGTTTTGATGACTTTTTCGGTTTTTGGCGATTTTTTTCGTTTTTTTTACAATACATATTTTTAGCTTTAGCGATTTTTTTAGTTTGGCGCTTTTATTTCGTTTTTTGGCGATTTTTTAAATTTTTTGCTGACTTTTTTCCTTTTGGTCATATTTTCGCATTTTAACGATTTATTTTATTTTTGGTGATATTTTTCATTTAAGGTTTTTTTTAGTTTTGACGATTTTTCATTTTGGCATTGTTTTAATTTTCGGGGTTTTTAGTTTTAGCGATTTTGAAAATTTCAAGAGTTTGCCAAGACACAAATTACATTAAATTGTAGAATACCCTTTAATTTTGATTTTTTAATTTTCACTGTTAATTGATGTAGTGTGCATAAAAATATACTCACTTTGAACATTTAAAGTGTCTATATATACCTGTCTGTATATTAGATACATTGAGATTTGAACAGTTTTCGTTGCTCGCTTTAGAACACCCTTCAATTTTTAATTGTCACATATTTTTTGTTGTAGATGTCCGTAGGTCTGACGGTTATCGAGAAAACAGCCTGTGACAAAAAGACATACATACGGACATCATAGCGAAAACAATAGGTCTCCTTTTCACATTTGGTGTACCCTAAAAAACAACCGCAAAAATCACACAATTAAAAAAGATTTTGATCATATCTGATCATGGCAAATGGCATAGTTGTTGTTCAATACCTTATGTAGGGTATTAAAATAAATGGGGCTTACATTTTATTTCCAGTATTATCATTTCAATACAATGATTGTTGCCAATGATTGATGATGTTAATATTGATAAGAGGGGAGCAAGATTTTTAAATAAAAAAAAACCTAAATCTCTTAACATAAAATGAATACATGAAAAACAACAGTAAAACCAACACAAGAGCTATAACTAAAATGGCTTCATAAATGGCTTATGACTGCAGTTAAATAGTGTGTAAAACACAACAAAAACGTTAATAATAACTATAACCCTGCAATACAAATAAAACTTTTTAGCGTTAATCAATATCGTGTTAAATGCTGAGCAACTGCATGTTTTAGTGCACAATTATTTACACGCTCTTATGTGCACAGTTGTTATCTGAAAGCAGGTGTTTTTACCCGCTGTACTTGCATATAAATATGTACATATGCATATACTTCTCAAACACTGCTATTCGCCACATGCTCCCATCGCTATTTATGTACTTACACAAATGACACTCACATTGTTTAGCACCAGGATAATGATAAACTTCTAATAATGCCACCTATACAAGGTTAATAATGTCTCTCGCACACGAGCTGCTGGTGTAGCCTTATTGAATACACTGAAACTAATTTATTTTATTTACAATAGGTGTGTTTCTTTAACCTGCAGTGGGATCCTGCGGGAAAACCGTGTGCATTTTTGTATATTAATGAACTTTACCCAAAAAGTAACAGAACAGCCAAAATTACGACGCAAAGCGTTGTCTGGCTGTCAAGGTTTCTCATGCCCATACAAAATGCATGAAACCAACCGAAATAACGCGGCGTCAACGATTTGTAATTGGACAATCCAATTTTGACAGCGCATACAGAAGTGAAGTTGGCTGCAAAACTACTGTTGTTTTGTTAAGTAATGTAACTTTAGCTACTTTCAGCTCAATTAAGCATTTTCATTTCTATTTCTTATTTCTATTTAGAGTATTTTGTTAATCAAAGTGAGTAGATATTACAGTTACTGTAGACGCTCCAAATTAGGGAACTCGTTTCAGCGTAAAAGCTAAGCGCTAAATTACTTTGCGCTTTGCGTTGTAATTTAGGTTGGTCTGTAAAGAAACAAAGCTAATATAGCGTTGCCATTTACTGTACTAAAGTGCAAGACATGTACTATTTCAAATATATTTTAGCATTTTTGTATAATTTTTGCACTATTTTACTAACTGTCAAAACCTAAATAAAAATTAAAAACTCTAATTTTGAGTTATAAAATGGTGGCATTGTTTTGAAAAACTCTGAATTTAATTTGTAAAATAGTGAATTTGAATGGGGAAACTCTGAATTGGATTAAGAGAACTTGAATGCGACAGATGTTAAAGTTGATATTGCGTTAACGTAGGAATTTTTTATTTTTTCCAATAGAGTTAGGACGTTTCTATATTAACTATATGCCTTGAAGTATAAAGGCTTATAAAGGGTCCGCAAAGATAACTTTTTTTTTGAAAAGAGGGCGCAAAACATCGAGTGTAGCTTCAGCTGTGTGGCACGTAGCGCCGTCCTGTTCAAATCAAATGTTGCTAATATCCTCCTCTTCAATTTTTGTGAACAAAAAATTCGTTCAACATGGCCCGATAATGATCGCCATTGACTGTAACGGCCACTCCTTGCTCATTTTTGAAAAAAAATGGAACAATTATGCCTCTGGACCAAAATCCGCACCAAACAGTTACTCGTTTTAGGTGCGTCGGCTTTTCAATGTATGCGTGCGGGTTTTCTGTGCCCCAAATGCGACAATTTTGCTTGATTACATACCCGCCAAGATCAAAATGTGCTTCATCTGAAAATATGTTTTTTTTGGCAAAATCGGCATTTTCTGTAAGTCGTAATGTCGCAATATTTCCCAGCGTTGTTCAAGCGTATTCACAACCATATTCGTTCAGCGGAAGGATAAAATTAATTATCTGTCAAATCAGACATGAGCTAAGTGTTAACATTCACGAAACAAGCACTAGTTGAAAAAAAAACGTTAGAAGGGTCCGCCCTTTAGTATGAACAACGACTTTTAAATCTGAATTGTTATTTTTAGTTTGTTTCTATTTATTTTTTTATGTGCATTTCATTCCTACTTAAGGAACTCCTGAGTAGACTTCAATCTCAAAGTTTTTTTATTTATTTATTAATACAGTAGTTTCCGCTTAATTGCTCCCCGCTTAATTGATTTACCCGGTTAATTGCTCCACAAAACATTGAATTAAAATGTTCCTATAAAACAAATGGAAAAATACCCATTTAAATGTATGATCCAAATAGAAAATGCTAGATTCAATGGTCAGTAGTATTAGATCCACCCCGTTGAGGTACCTTTTGAGGTTTCCTCTTCCTCCGATTGGCCGTCTAGTACGTGTTTACTTAGAAATTTGTATCGCGTAGTGCCGGGCACTCGCAGAGCAGGCGAGAAGCTGTCCCTTATTTGCCGTGTTCGTGACAGTTGCGACATAATGTATTAAAAGATAGAGACCAAGCCTAGCCAATGCTAGATTTTTGCTGATTGTCTAGTGGCCCGCCAATACCGCGACCAACAGCGACATGCTATTCCTAGTTTTGCTCACTATTTCTTCCGAGCGAGTATCTTGAAAGCATGGTGACATTTCTTTTGCCAAGAAATACATACTCAGTCTACTCCATTTTCGAGTATATTCTGCTTTATGAATAAAATGTTTGAGGATAAGATTTTTAATGTTGCCAAACGGCACTACGAATGACAATGCATTAGAGGCGTCCATAGAGTATATAACACTGGCTAGTTCATCTGGCTATCCTGTTCATAGCCGATAAGGTTACTGTGTGCTGGAACCCATATAAGAGTAGTGTCGATAGTTTTTTTGGATATTGCCAACATTCATCTAAAAAAAAGTGTAAATAAATAAATAAGGAGCCATCCATATATTGGGTGTTTTTTATTGAGGTATAGAACTTTAAGTTGGCATCACTTTTTTAACTGGCGGCCATTTTGTCAGCTGTCAAGTGATTAATATTTAGTTTGGTTTGCCATTTCATCACGAACAGGTTGACAAAAGAACAACCAACGCTTGCAAATCGTGCAAATTTATTTCGAAAATAATGGTTCAGTTCGCGAAGTTTACCGCAAGCTCCGTCCATTTTATGGTCGACATAAACGTCCATCAGAGCAATTAATTCGGTTAACCATGGATCGTTTTCGCACTACGTTTACTCTATGTGATAATACGCATCCGCAGAGACGTCGAACAGTGCGCACCGAAGAAACAATTGCCGCTAGCAAAGTGTTGAAGAGGACCCGAATGAATCGATTCGCCACCGTGCACAGCAATTGGAGCTTTGTCCATCAACTTTATGGAAGATTTTGCGCAAAGATCTTGGCTTGCGACCTTACAAGATCCAGCTTGTGCAAGAATTAAAGCCGCGAGACCATGCAATGCGTCGTGATTTTGGTGTATGGGCCGAAAATGAGATTGATCTCGATGCTGATTTTCATCGCAAAATTTTGTTCAGTGATGAGGCTCATTTTTGGTTGAATGGCTACGTCAACAAGCAAAATTGCCGCATTTGGAGTGAAGAGAATCCACATGAGACCCTTGAGACGCCATTACATCCACAAAAACTGACTGTTTGGTGTGCTCTATGGGCTGGTGGAGTCATTGGGCCATACTTCTTCCGAAATAATGCTGGAGAGTCAGTTACCGTTAATGGAGACCGGTATAGAGCCATGATAACCGACTATTTTGTTCCCGAATTGGATGGCATGAATGTGGATGAGTTGTGGTTCCAACAAGACGGCGCTACATGCCACACAGCGCACGTCACAATCGATTTATTGAAGGAAACATTCGATGAGCGCATAATTTCGCGGAATGGACCTGTCAATTGGCCACCAAGATCGTGTGATTTGACACCATTGGATTATTTTCTTTGGGGATATGTGAAGTCGCTCGTCTACGCCAACAAACCAGAAACGTTAGGGGACTTGGAAGCCAACATTCGTGGCGTTATTGCCAACATACGGTCCCATATGCTCGAAAAAGTGGTTGAAAATTGGACCTGTAGAATTGGCTTTATTCGAGCCAGCCGCGGCGGCCACATGCCCGAAATCATATTTAAACGTTAATTTCATAAAATTATCCTTCCAATAAAGCCAAATTGATGGACATTAAAACGATTTTCTTGTGTTTTATTTCAATTCGAAGTTCTATACCCCTAAAAAAACACCCTGTATTACGTAACGCTGTTTTCCCTGATTTTTGACCACCCCCCTCCCCCCAGTAACAGATCGTAACAAAACCCTAACAAAACCATGTAAACAAAAAACTGCTTATTATTTAATTCTAGTCCGAACTTACCCAGAAGAAAAAGTTCGTACTAGTTTCTACAGGAAATGAAAAAAAATACTCTCTCATTCGCTCTCAAAATTGCACAAAAAATGCTATCTCGGACTGTTTTGTTATGCATTTGGAACAGACCTAATATATGTATGTAGGTAACATGTATGATTAATTAAATAAATATGTAAATGAGAAAAACATACGTATTTTTGTACGAAATTAGTATTTTTTCTCTTACGTAAAACTTTTAAAGACCCCCTCCCCACAACCATAACAAATCGTAACAAAACTCCCTAGAGCGTTACGTAATATATGGACGGCCCCTAACATCGTGGTATTCCATCAGTGAATTGTTTAACATTGTAGGCTTAAAAGCTATTGATATCAGTGTTGAGTAAAGAAAGTCTCTGCTTTGATAAGAATTGCACACTTTTACATTTTTTTAATATGAAATCTTCCAACCTTCAAAAATTACGTTTTATAAAACTCTCACGCTTAAACACTTTAAACGTAACAATTATAATAATTTAGAATAGCAGAATTGGTTATTTCAACATAAAATCAAACTTTAAATGCAAAAGAAATCTACTTTGTTGTTTTACATACTAGGAAAAATTTGTTGTTTTGCAACAACAATTTTTACTATCTACAGTACTTTTATACAGTACATCACAACAAAAATTTGCATTTGAATAAAATAAAAATGTCAGACTAATTACATTAATTAGACAATAGTGCAACAACAATATAATATATCTCTTATAAATCTGCCAGCTGAAATTGGTTAATTTGACCTACAAAATTTTGCTCTGTGCAGGCATTTTTTTCAGTGTAGTATCATTAATGCTGCTGAGAATATAACGTATTTTTTTATGTAACCGTAAATAGCTTTATTATTGCCAAGTGACAGCAATACATTCACTAATGCCCATTAGCACCTACTTCATTTACACATACTTATCTTCTATTTAGTAATTAATTAATGCATTCACTATTACAGGTACATAATATTGAAATTAGTGCAGATAAAACACGTTCTTACAACTTTAAATAATTATGGAATTTTCGTTGAGCAATTTTCAGTTCATAAGCAAGAGCGGAATATGTAATGGTTCCTATCTTCATTATGCTCTCCTCTCTCTCACTCTCTCTCTGCCATAAGCTCAAAAGATGCCCAACCAAATTGCCATGCGTGATCCCAGTGTAACGAATGTGAGAACTTTTCGAGTCGAAATTTTTTTATCAATTTGCGAAACACATGATGAGTAAGAAAAAAACTAAATTTGTTAAAATTCTCGTATGGATATTTACATTGAAAACAAAAACAAATTTTGAGTGCTTTCAATATAAATAGGCTGATGAGAATTTTTACATGGCTTCTATGAACTGGCAGTAAGTTTTTATTTGAATAACCTTGTGTAAAATAGGACAACCAATGTATTTATTTAATTTTTCTTCTCACAATATCGAGGAAAATTTTTCGTGAGTTAACATTTTAATATTCCTCTTAAAATTTGTATACCCGTTTTGGCGACGAAATGAATTTGAATTCCTACTCTTATCATTCCAGTGATGAACTTTTTATCCAAACCACAGATCACTATAAGGGAAGAAGGCTATCTTAACCACAATGCTTCTGGTTTCAACGTTTTCACTGATGGTTCAAAGATGGATGGAGGGGGAGCTCGGTATAGAGGAATCTTATAAACTTCCTGATCACTGTAGCATCTTCCAGGCAGAAATCTATGCAGTCAAAATGGCAGCAGAATTAGCCTCCACCCCTCAAACCATGAATGCCCATATAAATATGTATATAAACAGTCAAGCAGCTTTAAAGCAATTTCAGCTGACTGCAATTACTCCTCGGTTGTGCTCATGTGTAGGAAGGCCCTAAGTATGTTATGTGCTGGTAGACAAGTACATATATTCTGGGTCCGGGGACACATGGGAATTGAGAGAAATTAAATGGCCGATACACTGGCCAAAAGGGGAATTCAATTACCAGCTGAGGAAACGGTATATGTCCGAAAACCAATTCAAAACCTTAAAGAGATCATAGACTCTAAGATGAGGGAAGAAGCGGACAAATGTTGGCGTACGATCAAGTGGAGCTCCTATGATCCCAAATCGACTTAATTTCTTTTATCATTAACTAGGAGCAACTGCAAGCTTCTAGTGGGGGTAATAACTGGACACTGCTGGACGGCTTCGTATGCTGTCAAAATAGGATGAATACTTGACGGAACCTGCAGGAAGTGCAAGGAAACCGATGTATTGCACTAGATATAACTGTCTTGGTGGTCACCCACCAGGGGAGTTTATTTTGGACTACGGGTGTTGGCAATCCCGGGGCTCCTGCTGGGGTGATGTGGCTTTTTCGGTTGACGTACCTTTGGTACATTACCCATAGAACTTATGTATTACTACCCAATCTCTTGCAACAGAACAACGGATGTGCACATATTTATTAAAAGGAAACAGGTCTGTGTTGTCAATCAGGTGCAGCGTCACCTAGAACTTCCCTGAGTTCAAAAGACGATAGAGGTGAAGCCCTTGTGGTGGATCTTCGAGGTATCACCAGATGCTTGTCTCTGGTTCCACGGGTGCCGGTTGCCCGACAGTCGAGCTGCTCTAGGTGTTCGGGTGTATGTAGCGGCCGTCAGGATCCTTTGCTAAAAGGTCGATTTCGTCCTACCCCACGGGGTTAAAGGGATGATGTTGATCAGTGTGGAGTAGGTACTGGATTGTTGGCGACACAAGCCTGCGTCTGACACTGATGAGTGGTTGAGCTGTGCCGGCAATGGTGAGGAATTCTCTTGGAGACCTCGCTGTGAGTGTAAGCACTTGCGGCGTGAGAACTTGGAGAATCGTACGTGGTGGCTGTGGTTGCTACGAAAAACGCTGGGAGAATAGTCTTGGCTTCCCAGTGTTAAATCAATGCTAGTGATTGGCGTGACGCGGTCAGCCGGACACTATTCCAGGTGCTGTTGCCATACAACAGAAGCTGCTATGGGCACGGACATAGCAGCAGAGCTTAGATAGCTCAAAGTACCTCAGCAAGGTACAGATATAGTACAGGGATAGCTACTATGATCGAAGATTGCAACCTATGTGTCTTGTGGAGTGGACACATAGTTCATTCTTAAGGGTGCATGGGGGCGATGGTTGGCGTCCTACCTACACCCGGTGTTAAGACCACCGTGAGATAAGGCCGTAAAGGCAAGTGCTCACGCAAATCTTGAACACATCTGTCTTGGTGGTCACACTTTTCGTAGTCTTGAACTTGTATCGAGAGTGGAACTGTGTAGATTGCTAAAATTTGTTAAATCTGTGTGGGAGTCATTCGATACAGGCACCACGAACTAGGCTGCGATACTTACAGGTTCTCTTCTCATCTGCTGGTATCGCTAAGGATCAATCCCGGTCTATGCGAGGTCGTTGGACCACCCAGATTAACCTAACCTAACTTACTCTCAGCTGAACCTTTAAATATATAATTTACTATTAAGAATCACCGAAAGAATATGACAATATAAGTATTATAAAGAAAAACTAATTGCATTAACGCCGAGCACACATCTGGCGTAACCACCACTTACTAATGAAAAACTGTTTGATTCAGAAACGTATTTATTAAGTTAAACAGTTTCATACATAATTAATAGACAATTTTATAGGATCCAACATTATTGGAAACTGTTTAAATCAATGAAACATGTCTGAATCAAACATTTTTTCATTAGTAATTAGTGGTTATGCTTTTTTGGGAACATATGTGCCAGATGTGTACTCGGCATAGGTTAGGTTAGGCTAGGAAGGGTCCATTGTGATTCCCTTCTATTGCCAATTAAAAGTAATCTTTACCCCCCCTTTTGTACCCAGAAGTGACCCCATTATCCGTCATTAAACCACTGAATTCCCATGATGAAGCCCATGATGTCCGCTAGTTTAAATCTCCCGATATCAGTAATTCTCTCATGGAAACGCCTGCTAAGTCATATAAGCCTATGACTACGGCAGTGACAGATAATATGTTCAATAGTTTCTGGTTCCTCTTCATCCCCACACATCCTAGAGAAATTTGGAGTGCCAGTTTACCATATGCTGCTTCTTGCTCTGACCGAGACAGCCACCAATCAACGCCCCTATCATGGTTCGCATCACCTTCCTATCCATGTTCAGTAGCAGTTTGGATCTTCGTGAGTCAAGTTTTGGCCACATAGCCCTCGAGACTACAATCCTGCCTACTTCGCCTTGAACTGTTGGTCCTGCTTTCTACCCAATCCGTAATTTCACCGATCTGTCACACATTCCCTCATCTAACGCCGACCCTATTCTTCCCAGCTCATCGGCAGTTTCATTTCCCTCAACACTGCTTTGGCCAGGAACCCAACATAGTCTGACACTATATTTGTGCATAAGCAAGTTGAGGCTGATGGTGAGAACCTTCTCATCTTTAGCTACATTGCTGCCCACCAGTTCCGTGGCCCTGAGGATCGCCAAGATCTCAGCTTGGAAAACGCTGCATTCATTCGGCAGCCTGAAAGAACTACGAATGTTCGTTCCCAAGATAAGTCGATAAGTCCATGAATAATAGGTTTTTAAAAAAAAATTATACACTATATCCAATGTTTCCCAACATTTTTTTATCACTTCTAAAAAATAAAATTTTTTGATATATTTTTATAAATTTATTTCATCGTTGGAGTTAAATCTTTTGGTACCGAGCCATTTCTTCAGGTTTGGAAGAAGTAGTGGACACTCGGGGATAAGTCCGTTCAATGGGGTGGATAAAGGAGCGATTCGTAGCCAAATTCACTAGTTTTTCTTTAATTTTAAGATATTTTACTTATCTGATTGCTATGAAACCCAGCAAACACATTGGTCTCTTGTAACAACACAATCTCGAAGTTGATAAATTATCAATAATATATATCAAGTGCTTCTATTTAAACGATCTTAACAAAACTTGGCACACTCCCTTAGTACTAAAAACATAATCTTGCATTAAAAAAGTGCGCGGTACTAAAATTTAATATTTTTTACACGCATTTATATATGGTTATTTAATTCAAATAAAAAAAACGGCTGGCTGTTCCGTTCAACTATGTGTTGTCAGAATATTTACAACTAACTTTGATGTTATTTGTTCATTAATAATTATCACATGTAATTTGGCTTAAAAGGCGATACGAACATTAGCCTGTTCAATTCATTAAATATACAAATAAAAAAAGATTTCTTAAAGATTTGTTTGTTTGGCTGACTAAATGTTTTCAATTAAATGACTTATGCCAGTTTTAAAATAAACGGCTCATGCGGTTAGTTTATTATTGCTAAGTAATTACATGCTACTCGTATTATCTCTGAGACGCCAAAGTTGTTATTAATTTCTAATCTATATTCGATAATAATTCTTGCACAAGGAATTGTAAGTGGTCCCATAAATTAATAAATTGAAAGATAAAACTTAATTTATTCCAATTCGTTTCTCCTTTCTCGCCAACGAATTAAACAAATTATTTTGTATTTAATTTTTATTCAATATTCTATTATTTGTAGTCACATTTTTTAATTAACCACCAGTAGCATTGATAAGATTATATGTATATTTTTTTTTTTTTTTTTGCTAAAGGAAAATTTGTTTGAGGTTTTTAGTGAAGCTGATTAAAAAATTATCTATTTTATTTTACTTCAGGTATCAAAAGTATTTAAACTAATCAAAAGTCTTGAGAGGAAATAATGGTAGATTACTGATTAAAAATTTAATTAAAAAAATTTCACTTTTTAATAATGAAACCACTTTTAGAAAGATTATTTATTAATTTTCAAAAAAGAAATCAACACAAAGTTTTATTTATTACGAATTTAAATTATAGTTTAAAAACACTTAAATTTATTTTAAATTTCCTCACAACTCTTAATTGTTCTCACAAAACTCGTAAATTTCTAACTCAAGTATTTGACAAATCCATGAAATAATCAAATTCCCTCACACACACGCATACTCCCCTATACAATGTGATTAGTTTGCTATCTTATCGCAATAGCAATTGAACAATAATTAAAATGTAATCATTTTTAACTCAAACGAAATAACACAACAAAGCAGCGAATTGAAAAAAAGTAAGAAAAATCAACGCTGTCACTTGAAAATAAAATATTTAATATTATTTCGTATTTATTGAATGATTAAAAGAGGATTGTTACGAGCATTTCACAAGGCCGTTAGCTTTTTATGTAATGAAGAGTAAAGATTTTAAATACAATTGAACTGACTTCCACAATAAGCACTAAAAAGTTGACAATAATTTGGAATCCGTTAAATAAAAAATTTTTATAAGAGCTACCTGTACACACACACACAAATGAAAAAACTAAGCTCAAAAAAGTCGCGAAGGTTGATTTAACCAATTTGAATTGTTAATTATACTGTAAATTAAAGTTTTTGTCGTGATTCGTTTGAAAAGCTATTGTTGTTGTTCAATCTTATTATTTTTAATTATTATTATTGAAATAATAAATTTAAATTGTTAATGTACCGTTTGTTAGTTGCTATCTCCCACTCTTCGTATGTACATTATGCTGTTGGAAAATTTGAAGCATCGTTGTGGTTGAGCACAGGTTGTGCTTAATTCATTCATTCATGAGACTATGCAAAAAAATTATTAAGAAAATACTTGATATGAAAATTCAAGAAATTTATTATTCGACATATTGTCATAATTATATTATAAGTGCAATTTATTTGCTGGTGGTTTAGCGATGTCTATATGCATTTCATTGTTGCTTTAACAAATCGTCAGTAGACTTCAACCACACATTTTGAACAGTCACAAACCTCTTCTCTTCACAAATAATAATATTTTTGAAAATCACAAAAGCAAAATAAGCGTAGTAGGCTTAGAAACTTATACAAAACCAAGCAAATAATTTTTATTCGATATGAATCTATTTGATTTTTCTACACCTTTATACAATTAGAAATCCATCGGATAACAATAAAAGTATTAATAAGGCAAAATGAAAAATAAAATCTTAATTAAACATTCGAATAATAGACATATTGTCATAATCATATTATAAGTGAAATTTATTTGCTGGTGGTTAAGCGATGTCTATTTGTGGGATATAAAATTAAATTTTAATGGGCGTGCCTCCACTCATTTTTTAAGTGCAAGATTTTGTGTTTTTTAGAGGTCAGGGTGTGTATTAAGTTTTCTAAAAATCGGTACAGTAGAAATACTTAAAATAAAATATTAAATTTTAATGGGCGTGATTTCGCAGCAATCAAATAAGTAGAATATAATAAAATCAAATAAAATTATTTGTGGGAGTATTGTCCGCCCAATTGTTTTGCAATGGGAGCAATGGGAAGCTATACCCTCTCAGGTAATAAAAAACTTTTTACAATCGGTCTAATATGAACCGAGTTATGACGTAACACCGCCAAAAAAATGAAGACGAATTGATAACTTCCTCCTTTTTTTGAAGTCGGTTAAAAATAATAGAATTCATTTTCATATAAGTAGCACCTGCTATGAAAATGCTTAAAAATCCTACTTTTGATGGAATAACGCATTGAAAGGGGCTTTAAAAAATCTTTTAGATGATGTACTTTTTTTTAATATGTTGTCTTGGGACAAAATATGAAAATATGCAAACAAAAAAACTTCAATAATACACTTTTTTACCCGGCTGCGCGACTGTATGTATGTATGTGTGTTCCTTTGCGGCACTATATAAACCGAAGGCGTGGATCAACCTTAATTCCGGGAATGTCATTAAGCATATGTGACCTGCTCCACGAAGAGGGACCTCTGCGCCGAAAAGAAGTTATTGAGAAAAACGCGTTTAAAGGTGAAAAGCAGCAAAATACAGAAGAACCACCAGAAAAGCGTGTTAGGAGTAAAAAAGAGTAAAATTTTGATATTTTTGTAATTTTGTACCTTTGATATTGAACTTTTTTTAAATTTCAAATATTATATAATATATATTATATAATATATATATCTGTTTATATCACATTTTTCAATTTTTTCATTAATTATGTTCATCTTTACAGGTGATTTGTAAAAAAAACTAAAAGACATAGAAACTTGCGGTTTGCGGCATTTGAAAGATCGTTTTTTTCCTATAAGAATAACTCAAAAAGTAAAAAAAAAATTTTTTCGGAGCAGAGGTCCCTTTTCGTGGAGCAGGTCACATATGACAGTAATGAAAAAAATATGGCGGCCAACATACGCCATTTTGTAAACACAAAAAAAGTCTGCGATATTTAACGGTTCAAAAATGGTCGCAGTGGGGTTTTTTAATTTTTTAATTACTATTTGCTTGGACACTGTCCATCTCACGCACGGTCCCAAATGTTTTGGGAGTCCTCATTAAAAGGACCGATCTTTGATTTGAGAGGGAACACATAGTCGTGTTTTTCATCTCCCTTTAATGTGCGTACATATATATGTTTTTTTTTAAATATTTTTTGGACTTAATTATTTGTTTTTATTAAAAACAAAATGAAAATTATGAGCGTGTGCACAGAAAAAAGTATTCACCAATTAATGTTTTCAATTAATAATTTAATTGATTCAATTAAATTTTTAATTGTATTATTTAATTTGTGTGGAAAAACTTAATTGATATTATCAAATTGTTTATAGGTGAAACTTTAATTAATTTTTTAATTAATATTACAAATATTTTAATTAATATTACAAACTCATTCATATTACTTTTTTGTGTGTGGAATAATAAAAATTTTGAATAAATAAACGGCTACTAATTGTTATCGCATTTTCCAGTGAATGAGATAAAAATGCAATAATGCATTTTATATTATTGACATTTGGACAAAAATAAAGATTTATAGTCGTTGAAGAAATTGCTTGCACCAAATATAGTATATACTCGTATGTATGTAAGTACTACTATCTCCTTTTTTTTTAACATAAAACAAATAAATGGGTTTTAACAGCAAATACGAATACACAGGTACATATTCCAAAGTAGATATGTAGATCCCTTCGATTTATGAACCTTAATGTTTTTGGGTTTTTTTTTCAAAGAGATAATGTTTTATAATGATATTTTATGTTTGTTTTTGCTTGTGATTGACTTGCTTATCGCAAAACTAAACCAGACAAAAAGAAAAAATAATACAGATAAATTCAGAAACAAAAATATTCAATGTTAAAAGATAAATAAAGAAAAACTCGTTTAATTTCTTGAATTGACAGCTACTGTTTGTTGTGTCGAAAAGTAAACAAACAAGAAATAAAAATTCACGATAAAACGCAGCCAAATGTAGATATAAATTTAAAAACAGAGAAAAAATATTTATAATTCACAATTTTCTTATCTTGTGTCGATTACGCTACTGGCGAAGGTGAGTTAATTGGATATTCGAATGAATAATCGTTAATCGATTAGCCAATTGGTTTTTGTAGACTAATAGCTGACGCCAAATAAAGTAATTTCGTGATTTCGATCGAAACCAAATTGAAATTAAGAAATTTCCCATGCATTTTGATATTTTCCAAATTAATTTATTTTACTTATTTTCGACGAAATCAACCTGAGATTACAGTAAGCAAAGCTATTTTTGTAATAAAACTACTTTTTTGCAACTTTGAGAAACAACAAATAAATAATAAGAATATTTAAAATGATTATGTAAGACGCGTTTTGCAATAAAAATTTGTATAAGTGTAACAAAGTATTTATTCAACTGAAAAAATTACTTCAGTGTCTGTCTACTTCGTCACTAGATTATTTCGAAATCTACTGAAAATCTAGTAGAACTAGTGAAACTATGTTCTTTTTTTATCAAAATTATAGTAAGAAACAAATAGCTCTACTTAATAAGGTGTGCGAATTAGCTGCATTGCAATTGTTTGGTTGTAATTTAGGAAACATTTCATTCAATGGTTTTGATTTTTGATAGGAAATCTTGATAAATATCAAAAAATCTTTGTGTAAACGATATAGATTTTAATGAAGATTTTAAATATACTTGAATTCGTGCAGCTTTAAATTTCCTATAAGTTTCACTTTTTGACTCCGAGATTAGAAATTAAATTAACTTTAATCTTTGTTTGTAGATTTTGAGTTTCATATTGCTTACTAGTTTCAGCGGCAAAAAGCGGTGTTTTAATCTTATATTAATACTGACAGTTGTTTTAAATAATAAAGGGTGATTTTTTAGCAAGTTTCTTTTTGGCAACACTGTGATTGGCAACTCAGCTATTTTCGTGTATCATGTTACTGTTCAACATGTTCAGTTTGGTCTATAATTTAACCACGAATTGACTTACAAATGAACAACGCTTGCAGATTATTAATTTATTATTGCATCCGTGTACTTCTTTCATTTTATGGTCAGTTTGGGCGACCTTCTGAGGCGTCTATTCGGAATCGTGTGACTAAATTTTGCACCAAAATTACATTATTGAACATTAAACCACCAACACGCATACGTGGAGTAGAGACAGAGGCAAATATCGCAGCTGTATCCACCAGTGTTGTTGATGAGCGTGGATTATCGATTCGGCGCCATTCGTTGCAATTGGGCAACTATTACTTTTTTTTGCCCAAAATGGAAGAGCTGGACTTGGCTGGCATGTGGTTTCAGCAAGACGATGCCACATGTCACACATTATGCGAAACAATGGTTGGGCCAGAGGCGAGTTCGGTGAACAATTTATTTCATGTTTGGGCCGGTCAATTGGACACCTAGATCGTGCGATTTAACGCCTTTAGAATATTTTTTTGGTGCTTTGTTAAGGCTCATGTCTAAAGGGACAAGCCTGCAACGGTTGCCACACTGGTAGACAACATTGACGAATTTATTTGTCAGATACCGGCGATATGATGGAGAAATTATGCCAAAATTGTATGCAGCGTATGAACCATTTCAGACATATCCGTGGTCAAAATTTACATGAAATCATCTTTATTAATATTATTTCGGTCTAATTCATAAAAAATATTTTAGGTTTATTACAGGTTTATTTGACAAGTTTCCCATAGAAATATGTCAAACAAGCGCTTAATAAACCTGAAATATTTTTTATGAATAAGGCAGTTTATCTTTAAGAAATTTATTATTTGACATATTGTCGTAATAAAATAGTGAAATTTATTTGTTGGTGGTTAAGCATGTCTATATGCATTTCATTGGCGCTTTACACAAATCGTCGGGAGACTTCAAACACACCTTTTGAACTATCACATGCCTCCATTTGAGAATTCACAAACAATAATATTTTTGAAAACACAATCGATATGAATCTATTTTATTGTATGAATTGCCTAAAAACGCAATTTTCCCATGTTTTCTACCATTTATTAATTCTTACATATAACGATATACAAACATACTCGTATATTGAAGCATTGATGAACATGTCTTATAAAGAAACTTTTTGAATTATTTTCATATAACACATATTAAAAAGATACCATATGAAAGGCTTTTTAAATATTCGTAGCCCATTGTAAGCACTGGCACTCATAAAAATGCATGGAAAAAGCATTTTTATTTACATTAATATCGTGATTGGCGTCAAGTTCCATGTCAATTTTTATTATTTTTCATAGTTCTTTTCTAAATGTGCTGCCCCGCAAGAGAACCTACAAAAATGAAAACTAAAATTATAAATTTCATGACAGTAGCTGAATTTTCAATTACAACAGATGCATAGATTGATAAAATATGTATCTAGCAAACATAATAATTGAAATTGTGCCTCTACCTCCTGCTGCGCCAGCTTCTTTCTCATCACTTTCTTATCAAAAAGTCAGTGAAATTTTATTAACAGTTACACACGCAGTACAATCACACATAAGAGCATGACTTGTGTTCGATCAATGAATGCATTTCTGTTTAACTGTCAACATGTTGAACAACTGAATGTAATGAGTCTTGTTTGAGAGCCACTGAATTGAGTTTCTATGTTGTTTTGTTCTTCGAATTAATTATTTTTTTTAATTATAAGAACATCGATTTTAGAAAATAAATAATGATAATAATTTAAGAAAATCAATAGGGAATACTCGTAATTGATGTGGAAGATTGTTTCACCAAACTGAGTATTTTTCGACTACCTTAGATGATGACTTCGAGAAGCGTCCTTAAAATAAATCGTTACAATCTATATGATTCAAAGGAACCGAGAGGAAGAGCAGGCACTATATCATTGACAACATTTGTGAAGAATATATGCAAACAACGAATATTTTCACAGAAAATTGTTGTGCGAATTTCGTGATTTCATCAATTTACTCAGCTCCCAGATTTTCAATCATTGAGGATCAGTACGAGGATTTCTACAAATCTCTTGGACCTTGTTTCGTAGCAGCTGGCGACTACAATGCAAAACATATGCTCTGGGGCTCGCGCCTTATTACACCTACAACTAACTAAGTAAAAATACAAAAAATTCCGTATTTTATAGATTTTGGCATCATGAAAAATATTTCTAGGGATTTAGTTCATGTTGAAGCTTCTTTAAATCTCTCCTCCGACCACTCCCCCACTATCGTTACGGTCTGTAACTCACTAAGAAGTGTTTCACCTCACCCATATGTAAAGATGATCAATCGTGTTAATTGGCTGGGGTTCAAAAAATATCTCAGTAGCCATTGTACGGAAAACATTAAGCTAAGAACATACGAAGATATTTAATTTAACATTGCCAATCTTAACGTAAATATTAAACAGGCTGCTGAACATGCTACTAACTCCCATCCACAGGCTGGGTTTAATAGAATTTATTCTACGGATATTGAACGTCTCGGATGTGAAAAAAGAAGAGCTAGAAGGGAATGCCAAGTGCAATAAACGACTCCAAGAGTTAATTGCATCTGAAAAGACTGCATCTTTTAAAAATTATCTGGAAGGTCTTGATGTCACACCAGCATCTGATTACTCCTTGTGACGCGCTGCTAGAAAGCTTAAAACACCCGTTGAGTTTAAACCATCTCTGCGCACTTCTCCGAAGGTTGGGCAAGAAGCGATACAGAAAAAGGTAAACTATTTGCTGAGCATTTAAAATCCGTATTTATCCCAAACACATGTACTGGTGTTGTTGATTTGCCGAGTGCAGTTGCTCTACCCCCTCGATCCATAAAATTTAAGAAGCGTGATGTACAAAAACTAATCAGATTGAGTTCAACCTGAAGAAAGCTCTAGGTATTGATGGATACCATTTCATACCGACAGTGGTATCTTTTATGCTCATTTGTATTTATTTTACTCGCGTCCAAAAACACTCAAATATAACCAAAACTTTCCTAAAATGCTAGCTGAATTGATAGACTCGAGGCCGTTTTAAAAATGTGGAACATGCTCCCCTTTTGCTACTAATCGTACACACACTCTTTTCCCAATTGCTTGTTTTGTGTCATACTTTTTGAAAGTAAATAAAGTTTTTCTCCTTAATTACAACGACGATACGATAATAAACTCAAATAGATGGTGGCAAATCATCAATTGAGTGCTTGATATCAAACTGACATTTGTATTTACACCTCTATTCACACTTCTTTCTATCTATTAGCTTTATTTACGAGCAAATTGTTATTCAATTCATGTTATTTGCGTGCAATTTTCAATAAAATTTGTTTTGACTTTTATACTCCTACAATTCGTTCCCTCATTCAAAGTTTATTTTACGTTTATTTGCATTTGTTGTTGTATATGCTTTTTTATGATTGTTTACTTTCATAATTTTAAAATCAATAGAAATTTATACGTTTACCTAAAATAACAATATACATACATACATACTTACAAACATAAACGCTTATTGTATGCTTAATACAGACAACTCTGTATCTGCCAGTTAGTGTGAGTATTTGTAGGAATCATTTAGTTAGTCAGTGAGTTAAAGTATACACAGAAACAAAAAAGATAACTAACAGTCAATCATCGATGGTTAAGGGGACCAGATGAAAAGTTGTATTGAGATTAAATTAGACTTTTTTGTGGAAGTGTTAGTGGGTCCATATCATTCAACAGACGTACTGAACGCATTCTTGCATAGACATACGTTTGGCACTGCAACCATGTACAGCCAGCATGCACCATGAAGGATCTGCAATAGCATCTTCCACGTCTCTATACGAAGGCCTATTACAGAATTCACCAATGTTAATATCTAAATAACCTAAGGTATGCACGATTGCTAAATAGCCTTCACTGAATCCATCCGATGGCGCTTCTGGCTTTCTTAAACGTTTTAAACTTATATAATTATATTTTTTCTCAGTTTCTCAAAGCTTTTGAATTCCCTTGAAATATATTTGCCACTGCAAACATGCACCATGAAGGATCTTCAATAGCTTCTGCCACGTTTCTATCCGAATGTCTTCTACTGTAAATATCTAAATAACCTAAGGTATGTACGATTGTTCAGTAGCCTTCATTGAATCTCGCGGATGGTTCTTCTGGTTTTCTTAAACATTTTAAAGCTTATTTCATTAGATTTATTCTCAGTTAGGGTCAAAGCTTTCGATTTCATTTAACAAGTTTGTTATATTCCATATCGAGGAGTTATTTTTTTTACTCAATAACGAGAATCCAGTTATTTATGCTAATATACAGATAATAAATGCACTCTTGCATGTGATGTAAAGGCGACACTATCTTCAGGTGATAGTCTAACCACTGAAATTGATCCCTTAATAAGGTTGTACAACGCTCCGTCAGAAGGAATAAACGCAACCACATCGACCAAGCAACTGTTTTTAAGCGAAATATACTTCCTTATCATTCTTTGAGGGACGAACGGGACAATCTCCTAAATACCGATGATGAAAAACTTTTCCCTTGGAGACAATATTTTTTTAATCTCCTGAACACTGAGATCCATGCAACCAACAGCTGCAACCTTTTTATCCTAGAACCTATTGAGCAAATACAGGGATGTGGTCAAAAACGCCATGTTTGAGTGAAGTTTCCACTGCTATCAAACAGCTACCAAATGGCATACCCGCCGAAATAGTCAGCTTCAGCGCTGAAATTCTATAATAATAGTGAAAATTGCAAAGGTGGGATACTTAAAAGACTGTGGGAACTCGCATGATATTTGCGTACTACCGACGATATCAAAATTGATTACAAAAATTATACTTAACCGCATCAAAGATCATCTAGAAGATTCTATTGACTTGGCTCAACTTTTCCTCAGGAGAAATTCTTAGGAGAGAGAGACATGGGTGCCAACATAACGCCACAAAAAATCAAAATTCGAATATACGTAACCCGCGAAAATTCAAAATTTGGCGATACTTTTTGAACAGACCTTGTACATCTATAAATCTACTTTTCATCGATTTTGAAAAGATATTGGGCAGTATTAACCGTGACTGCATCTATTCCTACTTGTTATCGAAGACGTACTATCTTCAACCCCATTCCAACGTATGGTGTATCCAATGGCGAATTGATTGCACATTATTAAGCTACCTAGCCTACCTATACATATGCGGATGACATTTGTATACTGTCAAACAAAGTGTTTGATACTCGTATAGAACAGTCTGCTTCAAATCTTCAAGGCAATCGGAATGGCACAGGCCTACTTGTTCATAGTACAGGGCTAACTATTTGTGATTTAACCCCAATGAATTATTTTCTTTGGGGTTATGTTAAGTCACTTGGCTACGTCGATAAACCACAAACCATTGAACACCTGGAAATCAAAATTCGAAGAGTTATTAGCGAAATACGGCCGCCAATGCTGCAAAAAGTTTTTGAACATTTGTGTTCCAGATTGCATCTACGCGACAGCTATGGCGGCCACATGGCAGAAATAATATTTAAACATTAATTTCATAAAATTTTATTTCTAATAAAGTCCGTTTAATTGATATTAAAAATATAGTTCCTTGTTTTATTATGATTTGAACTTGTGTAACTCTATAAAAAACACCCTTTACTACGTCGCGAGCATAATGACATTGCGAAGCAGGCGTTGCATTGGAATCCATTTACCCAAGAAGGAAGAACAGTTGGTATACTACGGACAACTTGGATACGTTCTAACAAAACAGAAATGAGATCTATTGGGTTAACATCGAATCAACTGTTGGTGCTCTATGCTCCAGTGGGAGTTAAAGGAATATGAGTATGTAGCATCCTACTCTAATTTGCTCTTTTGAATCAAGAACCCTGTATTAAGATTTTGAAGTGATCGTCGTAAGCATGTCATACCTATTCACTATTCCGGCAAGGAAGCAAGAAAACTCTCTGGTCACTCCAAAATCTATCAACATCATCAACAAAGTTATTTACCAACAATTTTTATTTACCGTTTATGTTCAATTATAATCTTTTATTGTTTAATAGATTCTTATTGAAAATGTGCTGTTTGGTTTTATAGACGACGCAATAACGATGTCGTTGTTTGCGTTGCCAACAGAAGTCATTTATGGAGGCACATAATTATTAAAATAATAGCCATAGATTGAACATGACTTCTGAGAGCCTCCCACATTATTATTTTTTTGCGAATAAAGTACAATGACAACATTCAAAGTTAATTCTTGTTTACTTATGGATGTACATATATAAAAAAATACTTTCAAAAGAAAGAAACATTTTTCACTGCAAACAGCATGAGAATGAAAAGGCATGATTGATTTTGAACAAATTGTCAAATCAAATTTCGTCGGCATTAACCCTAAATAAATATCACGTAACCGCAAAAGAAAATTCTTAAAATTAAACATTTTAACATTTTTGCTTCTCAATGTTTTTTTGCTGTTGTTGTTTATTTTTTTATTATTTCATTATCACAACCAATTGTATAACAAACTTAACATTCCATGACATCATAACCACAATTGTTTGGTTGTTGTGGAAAAACAATAACGAATTTCATTATCCCTTCGAGTTAAATCAACCCTTTAATTAATTGATGTTGTTATTTTACTATGACATGCGAATATCTTCTTAAAATCGTTTCAATCATGCTAATGCCATGTTGCTATCTAGACATTTGTCCAGTATTCAATAACGTGATCCGAAAGCTGAATTCTTAGTATAAAAAATTAACGTGGATAATGTAGTCTTGTCAGTAGGATATACATCTTGAATTCGATCTTCCAGCAACACATACAACATAAATGTGTGATTGGGTAGAATGTGTGGCTCTCAAGGAAAAAAGTTTGGCGACCACTGTTGTAGCAATTTTGTACTATGTGTTGATTTATGCTTATTAAAGCCCCTAGTGTCGTCCTCAACTTGATTCAGTTTGGTTGTCTGAGAGTCAACTCAACTTTACATTGGTATTGCCATTGACACCTTAAATAATCGTTGAGTTTTTAGTTGTCTTGTGCCACAACATTTTAAAGTAACTAATAAACTGTGATTCACAGTACGAGTATCAAAATGTAATTGGGTTGTATCAAAGTTGGGTTCACTCTCCGACAACCAAACTGAGTTGAGTTGAGAACAGCAATAAGGGGCATATAGTGCTTTTGGCATTATTTTTAATGCTTTTTAAAGACTCAAAACGCCAAATTTTGAGCGTTAGTGGTTTTAAGAAATTTGGGTATTTCTTAAAATTACTTTGATAAAAACTTGGTGTATTTTTTTTCAGTGTAAAGCATACATTTTTCATATTATATATTTCATTAAAGATGTTGATACTATTGCCGAAATAGAAAATAGCTTAGAAAATATTAAACATTATTAAACTTCACTCGATTACATCTTCACTCGTTTTTCACGTTAGTGGTGTTTACGCTTTTTAGATCTCCAAATTACGCTTTTTAGTGCTACTTTTAAATTTTGGTGTGCTTTTTGAGCAAAAAAATTTGGCATCACTGATAACGGGTGTAAATTGTGCTTTCATCATCCTGGAAGCTGCACTGCACAGAAAGTGCTTAAAGAAAGCACGAAAAACATTATGCAGGCAGATTTTTTTTTAAATATCTTCTAATAAAATATTTAATAACTCAGACAATTTCTAAGCGGGGTGTAATGAAGAGCCCGGGTTTTACTCGTAAGAACATCTCCGTAGTTGAAAAATTATAAAAAAAACGAAAAAAATTTATTTGGTACAAAATACATACATAAATCTCAAATGTATTTAAACACAATGTATATTGTTGAAAAGTTCTAAGTTATTTGTTTCTAAACCCTTCATAGATTTTAAATTGATTGATATTCAACTCAATTACAGGATGAGTAGTGCACACGGGCACGAAAAGCCAGTTTTTATCCGTTCAAAAACAAAAAAGCAGAGTCCTTCACATTTGTTTATTTTTCAGTACTGCATCTTTATCAAAGCTTGCAAATCAGTACCTGGATTCAGTAACTTTTATTACGATAATCGTATCGCTATAATAAATATAACGAAAATTTATCGACTTTGCTAGTCAGTAACATATTTTAACGATATTCGCCATTGGTTGGAGAAAAAAATAAAATAAAATCACAAGCTCAAATTCATTGAGTTTTTCTTTATTATTCTTTGTGCTTTTCGCTTATTTTCACATTTTCTTTACAGATATTTCACAGAATATTGAATTAAATGGTGAGTAAGAAAGAATAAAGCTGGAGACTATCGTAAAATATAAATTACATAATCACATTATCGTTGCCGTAAACAAATAAATATGTCGATAAATATTACGATTTTCGGTTTGCAAAAAGTTACAGAATCCAGGTACAGTACTTGGTTTCAGTCACTTTTTGCAAACCGAAAATCGTAATATATATCGACACATTTATTCATTTGAAGCAACGATAACGCTGTTCTGTAATTTAATTGTTACGAGGTTGTAACAGCTGTTTCTTTCTCAACTTGTAAATTAATTTTAGGTGGCATCACTGCATACACAATGTCAAAATAAGAGAAAAGCACAGAAAATAATAAATGAATTCGAGCTTGTGATTTAACTTTTTTACTTCAACTGACAGCGAATATCATTAAAAAATGTTACTGGGTAGCAAAGCGATAAGTTTTCATTTCATTAAGAGCATTGTAATAAAAGTTACTGTACCCAGGTCTAGCTCTAGGTTTCCCTGAAAGGCGCTGTGCGCAGTGATCTAAATTGTTCTTAAGGTATTTGATTACGTAGGGTCTACACCTAACATAATATGTAAAACAAGAGCGTCAAATTCAATCGCAGAGAGAATTATGTTACGTGTAGACTTCAGGTAGAGGTCCATAGTAGAATCAATCAAAAAAGTAGAATCAATGTAATAGGTCACATTGCAAAAAGCGCAGAACGCGTAGGCGCGTTCAAAGCAAAAATTAGGTCTACTTTTGTACGCGTTACAAGCACCATGAAAGAAAGTCAGCTGTTCTTGAATGCTAAAGATGTTAAATAATACTTTATTTCTTACGTTATCGATAAATATTATTTTGCCGTTGATAATTTTTTTCTTTTTTTTTAATAAAAAAAATTTCTTATTAAAAAAACTTGTTTAATAAAATATGTGAATATTTTCATTAATGCGATGTATTTTAATTAACTTTTCACCACACTTTTCTCAGTAACAAATTTTGCATATTAGTTATCGATTACTTTTACGTACTGAGTGTCATCTCCGCTAAATCTGTATTAAATAGCTGCTTAGAAAAGTTATTGCTTAAGCCAATAATGTGCATACATTTATATGTAATTTTCAATTTACTTACATTAAAGTCAACAACAGCCGACAATCTGCTGGAATAGCCCTGGCCCGAATTCTTCTCAAGACTATCTTTTAAAATGCTGAATAAATAGTCAAAGACATCTGCAGACATTCTTGTCGCGGTTCGAAATTGCTCAGGGTCAGAACTTTTAATTTTTTAAATGTTGTTTCAAGAAACCCACTTAAATTCCGTTCTAAATACAACGGCCGTACCCAAAACCTTTTCTTTTTTGAAATTGTTCATAGGCATTTTTTGCACATAAAAATAAATATACAAACTCGACTAACTCCACAAATTCTTTTAAAAACTCGATTTCACTCTCCATTTTTTCTTTATAAGTACATATTTATAAACAAACGCACACAGCTGATCAAAACAAAAATAAAATGGCGCATGAAAAGCAGTGCATGTAACTCAACGCGAACAAAGTATAGAATGAAACAAGAGGATGAAACGCGTGTAAAGTATAACGCGCAAAAAGCGAGCTATGGACCTCTACCTCTCAAATTAGTGTTATGTCAATCTTATAAGATTTTTTATAAGAGCGTTGTTATAAGAAATCCTAGAACAACAATCTTATGTGATGAACTGTCAAAAAACACACGTACATGAAAATAAATTAGTATGCATATGTGAGTGTTTATTAAAATAAATGAAAAACAATGTTTTGGACAAATTTCTGGGATTTTATATGTTTAAATGTGCTTAATTTGATTTATAAATAAAAGTTTGTGTGAAAAAGTGAAAACAAAATAAATAATTATACAAAAATAATACATGTTAACTCGATGAGAATTTGCATAAAATGAAATTTTATAAGAAAGGTAAAATTACGTGTTCCTGTTGTATGAGATGAAGAGAAATATCGGCATTTTATTATTGTTATTTTTGAGGTATCGGTAAGTATGTAGAGTTATTCTTTTTGTGTAGAAGTATATAAATTCGTTGCAAGCCTCTTTCACAAAAACCAAAATTACGTATTTCCAGTTTAGATACATATTTTGTTGATTACAAAATATTTATTTGTCTTACTTTTTTCAGTTTCCTTTTTAGAATATACGAAGAAGGGGATGAGTTATTTGCTTCACTGGCTTGCTTACTGGTAACAAATGCTTATAAAAAGATATATTGTGTAAGGAAAAATATTGCTACGGTTAGTGCTGGCGAACTTTACCACTTTCAATTAATCTATATATTTAACTGATTCGTTTTTTTTCTGTTGTTTGGTTTGTACAAGTAGCATTTATCCCGAAAATAAAATTGGATAAATGCTGCTTTACAAAACAAAAACGAATCAATTAAAAATAATGTGAAAAAAGCAAAATTATAAATAAATATTCACAAATTTTACTTACAGTTCATTTAATAGCAAAGTGTGCCCAAATTGATGTTTCATTATATTGATTGTCATATTTCATTATGGGCTTTTATCGATAAATGATTTTAAGAAATTATTAGATTTCTTCGGTGTTATAGTAGACAGACGTGGATGGCGATGAATTGTGTGTTGGCAGAGAAATTGCAGCATTCCCCGAACCATAGTTTGGCAAGGATGGCAGTTAGAATGTCGATCTTTCTTAGATCCTTCTAGTCTATTGTGATACCACGGAATCGCTGGTTGTTCAACCAATTAGAGCTCAATACGAGTATAAAACTACTAATACATTCCCTGAACTCGATAGCACCCGTGGAGACCATTCTCTTTCTAACTAATCCATAGAAATGGCACAGACAATGTTCTGCATTTTCATCTTCGTCTATATCTTGACAACTATGACAAAAGTCATTATATGCAACCCTTAACCTCTGTTAATGGCCGGTCAACACTGACACTAAAACATTAACAATTTGTTTTTTGGTTGCATTTTTGATGATTTATTTTTTCAGTGTATGAGAATTAACAACGTTAGCACCAATAACATCATGCTATAGGGCCAGCCAATCGAATGTATAGATAGCTTCTGCTATCTACACAGTACTGTCACAAAGAATGGCGGCACAGAAACAGATGTAAATAAAGCGAGAGCAGCATTCGGACGACTACAAACAGTATGGAGAAGCTCACAAATATCCAGACAATGCAAGCTTAGAATATTCAAACCATGTGTAAATTCAAATCTGTTGTACGTAAGTGTAACCGGGTTAGTATCGAACACCATCACGCAAAAGCTGGTGGTATTCATTAGCAAGTACCTCAGAATCATATGCAGGATATTCTGGCCTAACAACATCAGCAAAATGGATCTCTGGAACCTTACCAACGAAGAACCCGTACTAATACAAATAAATTCACTACAGTGCTCCTTTGACACGCACGTATTGACACTATTAACATATGTAATACTAAACGAACTTTAACCTACACAGAAAAAAGTATTCACCAATTAATGTTTTCAATTAATAATTTAATTGATTCAATTAAATTTTTAATTGTATTAATTAATTTGAGTGGAAAAACTTAATTGATATTATCAAATTGTTTATAGGTGAAAATTTAATTAATTTTTTAATTAATATTACAAATATTTTAATTAATATTACAAACTCATTCATATTACTTTTTTGTGTGTATGTAATAGAATATCATATTTTGATGTAGAAATTTAAAAAAAAAAAACTAAGTACCCGGTAACCCTTTTTTGTTTTTGGGATTTTTTCGGTTTTTGTCGCTATTTTGAGTTTTTTTTTCGTTTTTGTCGATTTTTTCGGTTCTTATTGGTTTAGTTAAGTTTAAGAGTTTTTTTTTAGTTCTAACGCTTTTTTTCATTATGGCTAGTTTTGCTGTTTTTGGCGATTTTTTATTTTGGGATTTTAAATTTTAGAATTTTGTAAAATTTCAAGAGTTTGAATCTTAGTTGTCAAAATTATTTCTTTAAATTTAAGTGTTGCTTGGTGCATAACTACACATAACTATACAATAAGTTTGAAAATTTCAAGTATTTTTAACTGTCATAAAGTTTTTTTTAATAGCGTCCGAAATTTTACATATTCTGCCTTTTAGGTCCGTAGCTCTTACGGTTCTCGAGAAAACAACCTGTGACGGACAGACGAACATCGTAGCGAAAACAATAGGGTGCCTTTTCACCTTTGGTGTAAAGAGCCCTAACAAAACGTAGGAAGGAAAAGGGGGTGGATCGGCCATATTATCAGAAAGAATTTTGAATTATCAGAGAGAATTCTGATAGTATTACATTGCGGATTGCGCTAGACCAGAATCCTCAAGGATCAAGAAGACGTGGCCGACCAAAAACAGCTGGAGATGCACGATGCTCCAAGAACTAAAACAGTGCAATCTTACATGGGAAGACGCGAGACATGTGCTCCCAAAGATAAAGAAATATTAAAAAATAAAAAATATAGCGGCTCAGCTATCAATGTATAGCAAAGATCCCTACCTAGTAAGCCCTGCACGAAGACCATATATCCCTGAGTCAACTCCGTAACCCACATCTTTTTTTGAGTTTTGATGCCATCCGTCGGGAGTACCATTCTTCCACGCTTCACAGAATGGCATCCAAAAACTGCAGAGCGTTCATAAAATAGAGCGGGGGAGATTTTTCCCCCAACCATTCTAATATAAAATATTTTATCAACTCAAGAAATTCACATTAATTAAAAAAATTTTTTTTAATGAATTGAATTTAATTGAAACTAGAAAGCGTAGTTAGGAAAAATTATTTCTTAAATTAAAATTATAAAAGGCTCATAAATTAAATTTTTTGTGAAAATCTGGTAGAAAGTTATGGAATTAGATATCGAATGAAATTTGAAAATAATTCCATTTAAACTCTTCTTTGAAATTTCGATCGATATCAAAGGCCGTAAATTGCCCAACTGATTTATAAGACTTTTATAAATCAAAAATATGTTTTATGCAAAAGGCCTTAAATACATATATAAAAATAACATATCCGAGTATATAACAGATCTTTGCTTAACGTTATATATATATATATATATATCTATATATATTTTATTTTATTGTATTTAGTTATAAAGCGAAACTCTGAATATATGCAGTAACTAATTTTTTAATACTGAGGAGGCAAAACGAGAAAACAAATACTCGTTACTCCGAACCCACTTCTCGATATTTTGTCAGCACTGAGCAAGATTCCCTTACAAGTTCCTATTTACTAATAGTTTTTTATAATTCAATAATGAAATAAAAAAGAGACGACCAGCAAACAAAACAAAACATGGGATCGTTTGTAGAGCAAAAGTGTAATGAAGTAAAAAATTGCAAAATAACCAAAAATTAAATGTTTAGCTTTTATTTTATCAATTTGCGAAATACGATGTTACTGCAGCAATTTTTATTTTAGCTGACTGCCAATTATGGAGGAAATATTTAATTTTCATTGTACGGGTATTCTTTGTGGGTAAGTGTGTTATTATAAAATAAAAAACTCTTTAATATTACTCAATTTAATGATTGTAGAATTTTGTTTCAAATTTAAGATTTCGGTTTTAAGATATACGCTTCAACAACACAATAAAATTATTCAAATTTAATACAAAAGTTGTGAAATTTTTGCGGTCACAGTTTGCAAAACTAAGGAGTTTTTGTATCGTCGTGAAACACTTTCTCGGCCAACAAGTGTAAAACTGGTGGAAAATTTTTAGCTGTTGCACATCGCTCAACAGCAACTTCTAATATTACTTATTACATAGTCCTTATAGTACGGGAGCTAGCAGCGTAAAAAAACAAGAACTTCAGTAAACCTAAATTTTCATTATATGGTCTCTCCCAGTTCCTCGCACATTTTACAGACTGTCTGGCTGACGGTGGAGATCGGGTTCATTAGTGCGCACCGAACTTGCACAGATAAAATAATATTTTTTCTCAAATCATTTACAAAAACTTGACATACCTTAAGCTGTGAAAGCTGCAATAATGCGATTGCATTAAAAAAAGGAACGAGCACTAAAATTTGTAAAAGTTGACCATGTCTTTAAAATCTAAAATTTGCACTAGAAAGTCGAAAATAAAGCTCTAAAATATAACAAATACAAATAATTTAGTTTCAGTTAAATAAATGTAATTTAGAATTTGCTAAACTGATTTGCACTAAATCTAGTGCGAAAGGGACCATAATTTTTCGTCCCAAGTAAGAGTAATGTCGTCTTCTATGATCAGTAACACGTGGATCTGGCCTAACTTACATACAAACATACATACGAGTATGTATGTTTTTACATTACACTTTAAAATAAATTAGACTTTATACAAAATGAATTTTGCATTTTATAAAATTTCTGATGTTTAAAAGTTTATAAAAATCTTGTTGGCTAAAATATAAACTGAAATAAAATTGTAAAAGAAAAATAAGAAAAGAAATAGTTTTTAAAAATGTCTGTTACATAGTTTAGATTTATCTGTCTTTAACAACCCTGCAGTTTTAAAAGTAGAAATCGACTCAAAATCGTTAGATATTTCAATAACAAAATCGACTAACTACTACAGTTGCCACAAGTAATGCAAGAGTTCGCCTTTTGACTCTCTCACTCATGGATATAAATATTAATGCCTTTAACGACAAAACATTTTATTTTGCTGTTAACCCAAAGAAAATCAACAAGATAATTATTTTGATTTTGTATTGGCGTCAGTTACAATTGGAAGTTTGTGGTCAGTGAACGTGTAATTTTTAGTGAAAAAAGTGATTTTCTTTTAGAAAGTTAAAATGAGTAGCAGAAGTCAATTAAAATGTTGCATAAAAAAAGAACAATTAATTTAAAAATGTATTAATCACACTCATCGGGAATAAAAGTCCACCTAAAATGTGTTCCCTTTCCCTAAAATTGTTCACCAATGTTTGCGTTGTTGTTGTCCCAGTATACTATTCTTTAATTTTGTTCACCATTTTTCTTTTCATGGAAAATATTTCGCATGAACAAAATGTTCGCCTTTTATTCCCGATAAAAGTGATTAATTAATTTTTTTATGCTAGTGAGTAGTGTGCTAGCCTATCAGTGTGGAGGTTGTGTGTTCAATTCCCACCATAGACTCTGGTCTGTTTCACTACAACGAGTGAAGGTCTTTGTTACTATTCTCATTTAAATTAAAGTTATGATATAATTTGTAATTGTATTTGTAACATTTAATTAATAAATAAAAACTAAATAATTCTTTTATCAATAGAAAAATTAATTTAATTAATTAGCGAAATCACTGACGATGACGATATGCAGATGGTGGCAATTGACTACCGTCAATGTCATCCCCATGTTAAAATCGTAGTTAGTAGTTAGGCTGGAAGTTAATGGTAACGATTGGTAGTTAACAAAATAGCTAGACATTCGCTAGCTACGCCGACTGCAGGGAAGTTACCCTAAAATACAAACAGTTACATTTATTTGTCTTATACGAGTACATACATAAATACATGTGTATGCGTTTGTGATTTGTTTAGCTTTGTACTTACAAATACTCGTATATACATATATAGATAAATATGTGTGTGTAAACAAACATACAAATACAAAGGAAATTATAAAAACATACAACATAATTTCAAATAAAAAATGTTTTGCAAAAAAAATTATATCCCAAGATAAATTTCTTAGATTGTACAATGTAACTTGTCATGGATGACTGAGATTACCAGCAGTGGAAAGGAAGGGGGCGGGGGGGGGGAGAAAACAAATACTTTGTATAAAGCTTATCCTTTTTGAGAAATTTGTAAATATACAAAAAACACATCCATACATACATATACTTACATATATTCAAGAGCATCTAGTATACGAGTAAATACAAATAATACACACTTTTTGACATTTGAACATTTTTCTTTTGGCAGATTTGAATGCGTGCTGCTGACTTTTATTGTCTGTATTTTGTAAATATTATGCTTATATTACATACTACATTTGTTAAATAGTAGGGAAAATAAGTTTAAGTTACGGTTTCACTGCCAAAAAATAAGATACTGTTTTTAGTGTTTTAAAATTGTTTTTTCCTATTATTCGCTTAGGGAATGGGACTCTTCTCAGAGATGGAAATGTTTTGATTGCCACTCACTTTTGAGTGGATAGAACAATTCCTTTGTGGAATTGTCCAAGCAACTAACTACTTCCGGTCTTTTACCAAGTATCCTGAGTGTCTGAGAGATGTCTCAGGAAAGTAGGCGATTGGACGCAAAGATAGCAGCCCTATCACAAATCTAGGGGACAAGTCCTAGCAACCCACTTCTCTCGAAACCCCAAATTTGCTAACAAATCACTATACAAATAGGGTGCACTATGCTCCAATGGGAGTTAAAGGAACATAAATCAAAAGATTTATAGGTTCCCTAACAAGTCAGCACGTTTCAAGGTTTAAAAAATATTATCGGCCTGGCCCACGATGTCGACAAGAAAGTTTCTTTCGCTTACTTACATTGAAAACAAAAACAAATTCTCTTGTTTTGTTTTTGTTTTCAATATAAGTAAGCGAAAGAAACTTTCTTGTCGACATCGTGGGCCAGGCCGTATATTTACAAAATAGTATCTGTATGAAGAGTATTACAATATTTTCAAAAATTACCTTTATAAAATAATGTTTTATAAAAGTATCTTTATTTAAAGTGCATTTCTAAAAAAGTAGCCTCAGAAAATAGGCTCACAAAAATATACAGTACTGCTTTGTGTCATTCCTCCAGCTCTTTTCTCGGATAGCCCAAGTAGAAATTTTCACTCTCATAGCTTGCGGCTAACTTCGCCACAACTTTCAGTCTTCTGCAGATTATTTACTCGAAAAAATTCCTACATGTATCTATCATACACAGTGATACATCTCGAGGCTTATTGTTCGTAAGTAATCTTACTAACTTTTGTCTCTTCAGCCTTGATTGACAAGCTTCCCTGGCTTAAGCATGCGTTTAGAGACCTTCTACTTAGTTTTCTTGACGGTGTTTTCTGGTAAAGAATCAATCAATCTTTCAGTCTTTTCAATCTTCAGTCAATCTTTATGTTGGTGACTATGAAACCAAATATTTAAGATTTTTGGTTAACAGTTTTTTTAGACTCAGGAATTGATTACCCTCTACCTCATCACGCATTTACATTAAGAAGACACTTCCTCTTGTTCCTACGTGTTGTAATTTTTAGGACATTCCTCTTGTCTCTGTAGATTTGTTGGCTTGCATTATTACACAATCTACCTCGCGTTCTTATATATTGTCTTCGGTTATATTCAGATATAAAGTCGGCAATTTCATCGTTCCACCACGCTTTATCATACATGTTTTACACGCCCACGGTATATGCTTTACCAATTGTACTGCCACAATTTCAGCTCAAACTCTCATCCATCCATCCATCCTACTTATGCGGGGTGCAAATATGTACTTATCAACCTGTACATATGTATATGATTATATGGTTTTGATCAAGGCGTGTATAAAGTTTAGATATTCTGCAGTTCAGACAATTTAATTAAATAACTGATTCACTATAACCCCTTCTGAAAGCTTGTTTATCACCGCTGCTCATGAGTGCTGCTCTTAATGCTTTAAATCTTTCTAGGAGAATTCTTCCCCTTGCATTTTACGAAGGGCATCACCATTTAACATCCCACGGATAGAATTCCCCTGCTTTTATGACATAATTTCTGGTTGCTGGGTCAATTACTATTGTAATTACTATTGTAATGCAACGAATTAAAATCGCTAGATTTGCTTATGAGGGCTTAATAAATGTCCTCTTTAGAATTTATCTCATCTATATCTCTGATCTTGATCATAACTTTATGGGATAGTGTTCGTAGTACCTGCTGCGATTTTCATTCAGTTTAATTCCGCTGGTCCAACTATCTTCTTTTTATGTCTAAGTCAGCAAATCAGCCAGCTTCCTCAACATTCGGGTCTATCTTACCAGTCGTATTTATTACGGTGTCACTTTGTTAAATATTTTCACTATTTGTGACTAACTTATTGGGCTAGGTTAGGTTTGATTAGGTTAATGTGCGTAGTCAAGGAACTCGCATAGATCGGGAGGGATCCTAAGCGATACCAGCAGCTGATAAGAAGCCTGTAATTATGGCAGCCTAGTTCGTGGTGCCTGTAGCGAATAACTTGCACACATATTTAACAAACCTTAGCAGTCTACACAGTTCTACTCTGGAAACAAGTTCAAGACTCCGAAAAGTATGGGAGGGGGATGGTATTTCTTCAAAGCTGTGTTTGGACTTCTTAGCAGCCGACTGTGAGCCATCAACTGATCTATTCCTTTCGTCACTTTCCCCCCTCTTAACGGGCTTATTGCTGTTCGATTCCAACCTTTTGAGCACGCCCTCCTCTATACTATTTGCCTATCGGGTGTCAGTGGTCTCAAAACGTTTCTTATCGGCAAAGTGTTCACGGCCTTTAGCCACTGCTACCTTAGCCCACTTAAGTCTATCTGACTGTTCAGAAGACAGATCTTTCTGTAAGCCAAGTAGGTGTGCAATCCGAAATGCTGCTTTATATTCTGAGAGAGCCTTAATAGCCTCTTTGTTCTTCGGAGCTCTCCCTCTCTTTTAATGGGAGTTGAGGTGGAAAAACCCGGAGACTTCAAGAGCTCAATCTCTGATTGTAGCTTAGCGCTTAACGGTAACACTTTCAAGGTCCGATTCTGAGTCGATCGAGGCACTTGAGTGTGCCACGTTCTTAGATGTTTTTATTATAGTTTGTTCAGTAGCACTACAACTACTGTGACCTGTTTCCATCCCAGTAGAGGTTTGACCTCTGGCGACACGCCGAGGATTTTTATTTCCCCCGTGCCCGCCGGTGGTCGCAGTCAATTCAGCCACCAACGTTTGGGCATATATTACCACCCACTTTTTATTATTTTCCTCGCTCATCATAAAAATATAAATTTTGCGTTTTATACATTCCGCCATGTACAAAGAATCGCCGACCCCTCTGGGTAAGAGACGCGGACCAGGACGCCGTCCAATATGAAGCAGACTCGCCTGGATTTTAATCGCCATCCCAATACAACCCATGGTCCATCTATTAGAAGAGAAAGAATTGGAATAACGATTACCTCCTACCTATGATCAGAGCTCATTCCAATAATGTACACAATAGGCACTACATTGCGACACTATGTTCAAAACCCTGCCCTTAGCTGTGTACCACTTAAAAGGGTTCAGTAGAAGGATTTCTTATGCCGGCCCCGAAAAGTATGAGTACCAGGGCAGTTATAGCTAGAACGACTTAGATCCGTACAGTGGTCCAGTAGATGTTCTTTCTACTGTCGCAATTACTTCGGGTTTCTTACATTTCCTGCAGGTAGCGTCAAGTATTTGTCCTACGCCAAACTTCCTCCGCTTCTTCCTTCATCTTAGAGTCTATGGCCCCTTTAAGATGTTGAAGTGGTTTCCGAACATATACCGTTTCCTTCACTTATTATTCCCATTTATTTATTTCCCTCACTGTGCAGCTCATTTCTTCTTAAGTTCAACATTCGATTTTCTTTATTTTATTTTAACAAGTTATTTTATGGTTGGTTGGTGTTATGATCCTTTATGTTAATCTTGTTACCATTGTGATTGTTGATGATTGCCGCCAATAATATAAATCACAGTCATACATTTGTTCCCATCTTCGTTTGATTACTTTGGACATATTTTTTAAGTGGCATTTTCACTTAAGTTGATGACAACATGATGATAATACTGAAGATGACGGCTGTTAAATTGTTTTTCACTTTAGGACAAATGTTTTGGTTATTAATATTGTTATATTTTGTTGGTTGTAAACATAAATATGAAAACAGATAGATAAATGTTAAGATGTTTATCAAGGATTTTGTGGTGACATCATCTGTTCATAATGAAAAGTTTGTTTGTATAGTAATAAAATATATACATATATATAGATACATATATAGATATGTATGCATGGACGTACATATTTATAATTAAACCTCTCTTAATCAACATTTAACATTGTCAATTAAAGTTTTGAAAATACTTCGGTTTCTACAATGTTTTTTTATGTTGTCTGGCTTAGTTTATAAAAACAAAATTTGATAAAAAAAACGCAACATTTTAACAGAAATTAAATCATAAATAACGTTTACATTTACTAGAAATATCAAGAATTAGAAATATGTACTAGATGTGTCAAGGATTTTCGGGAAAAAGATTTGAATGATGCAATTTTTCGCCTTAGCTAACATGTGATTTATGATTTCTTTTTCGCAAAAGAGCCTTCTCACAAACTTTATTTTCAATCAAACGTTTTCATTATGATAGCAGGCGGTCAGAGGGGAAGAAGAGCAGTCAAAAAATCAAAATTCTCTAACAATAAAACAACGAAAAGTACACCTAAATTTCAATAAATAGTTTAACTGAGACAATTTTAAATGTTTAGTTGAACTATAGTGAATTTTAAAATTATTTCTGATTAAATAGTTTAACTTCACAAAAATAAGCCCCAAACTAAACTAAAAGTTTTCAAAAATATTTAAAAATGTTGATTAACAATAAGAATATTTGTTTGTTGTTGGTTAAGCACGTCTCTTAGCATTTCGCTTTTACTTAAGAAACTCATCAGTAGACTTCAATCACAAAATTCTTGAAGCTACAAAAACTCTCAAGAGATTATTGGAAAGTACTCAAATACTTTTGAATATAATCTGCCCATATGTATGATATTAAAATGTTAAAGAAAATATAAACAGATCAAAAATCAAATCAAAATGTTTGTTTGTTATCAACTTAACAATTTTTTTTTGAGGCTTTTAAACTTATTATCAGGGAAACCACCAAATATGCAATTGCATGTTTTTTCCTGTGCGACGTATTAATGCGGTTTCCGAACTTTTTATGAATTTTAGCATTGATTTGTTAGTGCATATTTTTGCATATTTTACCTTTTAAAGCATGTTGTTGCATATTTCAGCGTTACACGCACACTTTTAGCATTATTTTGCTTCTTTAGAGCATATTTGACGTTTTTAGAGCATATTTTGATGATTTAAAGATTTTTTTTAATTTTAATATGCTTGGTCAAACTTTTTATTTTAATTTTTTTTTTCCTCTAAATCTTATTTAAAATGTTCTATGCACGTAGTGTATAGTGTACACATTTGAATAAATACAGTTGCTTTGAATAACACCATTTTTTTTGACGATTCAATAAAAATATTGGACGTAAAAATTTGATTTTGCTATTTGCACCGATTAACATCAGTAGAAGTTGAAATAAAGTTTTAACGTATAAAAGTTTATTTAGATGTGACTGTGCAACTTTTATTGCAAATGGAATATGTGAATTGTTTTGATTCATCGTATTACAATTTGCTGAAAGCTTTTTTGTAAAAAATTTAGAGATAGTAAAAATGAGCTTTCATTACAAAAAAGCTTTCAGCAAATTGTAATACTATGAATCAAAACAATTAACATATTCCATTTGCAATAAAAGTTTCGTATATAAAAGTAGAAATCTACATCAATTGACACCACACACAGCGGACCAAATACAAAGAACGCTGATGATGAAGGTGTAGTGGCCTTCGAAAACAGCCGGCTGTTCCGTTCTACTACATGTTTGTCAGAATATTTACAACTAAATTTGGTGTTATTTGTTCATTAATAATTATCACATGTAATTTGGTTTTTTTATAATTCTATGAAGTTTTTTAGCTTTAATCAGGAATAATTTCTAAATCAGGCTTAAGTTCAGTATTTTAAATTCTTATTCTAAGCAAAGTGATAAAACGGAAAAACAGAAATTAATAGTTATAGTTATAAATATATTTGGCAATGGTAAATCAGTAATTGTATATACAATTATATTTTTTTCATATTCCATTTCATTAAAAAAAATCATGTTAAATAGCTGATGTTAGCAAACAATCTCTGCGCAAGTAGATAGACATACATAAGTGCTGACGAAGTGCATGGCGGCACAAAAAAATGCCGGCATTTCCCCTTGCTAAAGTCTAGTTAAATTTTTTTGTTGTATTTTTTAGAAAATCACATTAGTTAATAAAAATATTTGATCCTATTCGATATCGATCGAAATTTTCTTTTCGATATCGAATGCCGTAATTTCCCCCTGCACATAAGCTTGATTAAGAAATTATCCTGATTAAAATTCATTCTAGTTCAATTACATTTAAATATGTATCACTTTTCTTTAGCCTTTTCAAATTATTTTTTTGCTGAAGTCTAATGATGAGTTTCTTAAGCAGAAACCAGATGCATATATAGGTGCTTAACCACCAACAAACAAAAATTATTCATGTTAATACATTACGGAATTAAAGTAAAATAAATATAAATACTTCAGTATTTTTATATTAATTTTTTTTCTTATAATTTAATGGAAATACTGTAGCTTAACTTAAATGTTTACATGGAAATAAAAAATCAATCAATACAAAGCAAACAACATGCCAAATTCACCAAAGATTCCTGGGGGTCTAATCTGTAATTCGAAACGAAAGAAAATGCTTTCGAATTTACATGTTATTAACATACAAATTCGAAAGAATTTTCTGTCGTTTCGAATTACACAGTAGATCCCCTGATTTAAAAAATAATAATAAAAAAATTCGGAAAAGTGTTTGTAAGTAAAAAATTAAAGGCAAATGTCGCAAAAAAACACAAATAACTCTAGTTAATACCCGCTAACTGATTTAATTGTTGTTTGCATAAACGTTTAATGAATAAATTCTTAAAAAATCGTTCTTTCGCCAACATTACAAATTATCCAATTAGCGAATTTTAATTACACACATCAACAACCCTTTTAACTCGGCCCCCCCTTCCCCTAACCAACACACACACACACACACACACACTACACACACATACATATGTACACCATCTTCAATTCATTTTGTTCATTTCGTCAATCCAAGAACCACTACACCATCGCCATCAACCACTTATGCATGCATGTTTGTATGTATGCAAGCATGCCACTCACTTGATATTCATCCTGGCAAATGAAATAACAACCAGTCAACCATCCACCGAAACAACAACAACAATTATAATAACAGCAACAGCAGCATCTGAATTTGTAACAAGTGAAGAAAATAATACATAAGGGAGTAATCAATTTCAATCTTCGACATTTTGAGGAAAATTACAAAACATTTTCAACGCATTTATATTCCAAATGAGAATCTTCTACAATAAAATATACTTTTTAAGCGATCCAATTACTCAATGGTAAAACAAAACCATGTTGTATAAAATAAATAAATGAACAGTGGAATTAAAATGCTCTTACGTTAATTTTTATTTGCATTAAGGATTTTAAACACGATTGTGCTTGCAAACTTTTAATCGGTTACAATTCAATTAATAAAATGAATAAAAAAAATTTTTTACGAAAGAATTATTATAAAATTGTAATTAAGGCAATTATTAAAGTCAAATCTCTCTCCACCGAGTCATTTCTTTAGGTTTGGCACTAAGTCCAGAGAATGGGGCAGATGAGGGTACTTCGCAGTCCGTTTAATGAATTTTGCCTTGGAAATTGTACATGTGAGCACCCCTTGCATTGCGCTGGTGGAAAAGAATTATTTTATTGGTCAAATGCGGTCGTTTTTTTTAATCCTTATTAAATGGAACCAATAAGTTGGCATAATTTTCAATATTGGTTGTTTTACACTTTTGAAGGTAGTTAATGTGGATTATGCCGCGTGCATCCCAAAAAGCTGCTGCCATAACTTTTTTCACTGACAAACCCCTTTGGTTTTCTTTAGCGTTGATTTTAGACTTGTATCGAACTCTTTCAGTAGCTCGTTTTTGACACAAAACCATGATCAAACCCATTTAAATTACATGGGTTTGATCATTGGTTCGTGTCAAAAACGAGCTACTGAAAGAGTTCGATCCAAGTCTAGTTGATTTACTCCGAGAAACCCACTGTTTCGACTGCTGTTTTATCTCTGAAATATTATGGTGGATAATAGAGTTGTGTCCAACAGCTCTTTATAAACTAGTTCGTTCTGTTGGACACAAGTTCGACCAAAAACATCAATGTAAATTAAATGGGTTTGAAACAACTTTTGATTCAAACGCTCTCAAACTAGTTCAAAAAGAGCTGTTGGACACAAATCTAGTGGATAAACATTCCGTCCACCCACGATTGCGATTCAACTTGTTTCCATTGAACTAGAGCTGGGTCCAACTCCAGACTTGTATCGAACTCTTTCAGTAGCTCGTTTTTGACACAAACCAATGATCAAACGCATGTAATTTAAATGGGTTTGATCATGGTTTTGTGTCGAAAACGAGCTACTGAAAGAGTTCGATACAAGGTATAGGTAACCTTTAAAAATAAACTCTACATTTTTTATTCGATAACCATACTCATGTCAACACTTAAAACCCCACAAAACTGGTACTTGAAATTAAAATGGAAAAAAATATATTCATTAAACAATGAGAGAATCATTTCATTTGTACAAGTAAATAAGACTGTATAAAAACAATTCCAATAGCAACCATGGAAAAGTGGAAAAATCCACTGGGTAGAATCCGAAAAACAAAACAAATAAATAAAATACAACAACAAAAACTCACACAAAAATTCATTTAAAATAACTTACGAATTGTATTCAGTTTGTTTAAACGTTAAACAGTATCATTCACAATCATCATCACCATTTTCGTCATTATCATCCTCATCAGAATCATTGTTTTTATCTGCAAATACAAGTCGTTCCTTAAACAACAATTGCACAGTCTGTCCTTGTATTACATAGTCGTATATAAACTTGAAATTTAAGCGCACAAAAAATCATTCACTCTGTTAAGCTCATTTTTATACATATGTACACACACATTTTGCTTTACACCCCCCTTTAGCCCACTCCTTCATTAACGGCAACCACCATTTTGTTAACTGTATACTTTCAGTCATTAAACATTTTGGTAAACGTATTAAAACACCCCATCATTGCCTTAATTAAGAGCCATAAAAGGACATTTACTTGCATTTGTGAGACGCATTTGTAAATGATTTTCTTTTTTTTTATTCTTTTTTTTTGTGCAAAAAGAAATAAAAATCCATATTTACAGACATTAAAAGACAGACAAATGAATGTGTGGACGGACTGAACGTACCAATACATGGACAATTGTCCCTTTATTTCCTTTAACGACTTGCAAATGCTTATAATAATATAGTGACAGACAGGCAGTTGTTAGCACAAGTGTACGTACATACTCGTAGATGTGTCTAATATTTACTTTGTGAAATAGGCGTAATTTATAAAAATTAAAATGTACCAAATAGTGTAAAAAATTATTATTTGAAAGTTAAGTATACATATTTGACTTCTCACGGATCCAGAAGGAAACTGACAGGTTATTATAAAGTTCTTCAGTATCATATTATTGGCCAGTAATGGCTTAATTCATGTTAAAAATCTTAAAACTTTTTTCTCCAGAACCTTTTTCACTCTGTTTGCCAAAAATACACCATATTATAAAATTCTTTTTTATTATATTATTGGCCAGCAATGGGTTAATTTATGTCAAAATTTCTAAAACATTTTCTTACAAATTTATTTATTCAAAAACAAAATATATTATAAAATGCTTTTGCATAAATAAATTACTGGCCAGTAATGGGTTAATTTATGTCAAAATTTCTAAAACTTTTTTCTTACTACACATTCATTTTCATTCTGTTACAAAATATTTGCTCCTGATTGGAATTTTTTAAAATTTTAAAGACACTACAGGTCCATAATGGGTTAAATCGTGTCATTTATGCAATAAAAAGTATCCTTTGTTTCAATCTGTATATCTATATCTATATAACCAGTCTGTGTACCGATTAGTTTAGCGGTTGTTTCGTTAACTTAATTAATGAATTTGAATTTATAACTCATTTTAATTAATACTTCCATCCCTGTATTATATTCTTAATTATTTGCTATAGAATATAATATTTTTATGCCAAAAGCCAAAAAAAAGTCGCCAAAAACGAAAAAGGCACTAAAATTAATAACTGGAAAAAATCGGCAAAAATTAAAAAAAAACTCCGAAAACCGAAAAAATCCCAAAATATATTAAAAAAAAATATTACCAAAAACCTCAAAAAATTTAACGGGTACTAGATATTAAAATAAAACGTCAGAGGAGACCAGAGTTGTAGAAAGTGACTTAAGAAAAAAGCTCAAATCATCTGATTTGATCACTGTTAAAAAGGGACAAATATAGTGTGTTTGTTATTGAATATTTTTAGTACAATAATCAAAACAAACAGCAGAAATGTATACTTAGTGAAATGAACAATTGAAAATTTTTACAAAATTAAATGAAAGATTTTGCAGTGTTGAACTAAATAAAATAATGTGTAAAACATTATTAGTAATATAAAAGTGATTAAAATTAGTTTCCAAATGCTTACAAACTCAATTTTAAAAATTTTCCTTCAAAAATATTAATTTTTAACTTCAACTTGCAAAAAGGAAACAACGAATGAGACCACAAAGCATAAATTGAAAATACACTTGAGCACATGAACATTTGCACAAAATTAAATGGAGGAATTTGTGGTATTGAATTAAAAAACACAATGCGAAAAGGATTATTAGTATTAATAAAGTGATTAAAATTTGTTTTCGAATGATTAGAGACTTCGTTTTAAGCATTTTCGTTCGCAAATATTAATTTTTACCAATTATTTACAAAAACTAGGCTGCGAATGAGACCACAAGGAATAAAATGTAATTACTTTAAAATAATACCACGCGAAAGAAAAAGTAAAGAGAATTTGATGACTGTATGAGCGAGACTTCTAAAAACACAATTATCTTCCGTCCTGTGTCACCTCTGGTCTACTTTGTGATATAGGCTAAAGTTCGTATAGTATTACATATGTAGTGCCCGTACGGAACCCTTCTTGTGCGAGTCAAAGTCGCACTTTACTGAATTTTTCATTATGTTATCAAAAATACAGGACATTATAAAATTCTTATGCGTTATATTATTGGCCAGTAATGGGTTAATTTATAGCAAAAAGCTTAAAACTTTTTCTCCAGAATCATTTTCATTGTGCTATAAGAAATACAGGCTATCATACAATATTCTTTTGTTTTATATAACTGACCAGTAATGGGTTAATTTATATAAAAATTTTTAAAACTTTTTTCTCACGAATCCTTGTCATTCTGTTACCAAATATTTGAACCTGGTTGGAATTTTTAAAAAATTAAAAACAATTTTGGTCCATAATGCGTTAAAACGTGTCAGTTTTGTCTCAATGCAGCATATAACCAGTCTGTGTACCGAATTTTATTAAAATCAGTTGAGCGGTAGTTTCGTTAAATTAATTAATGAATTTGAATTTGTATCTCATTTTAATTAATACTGCCATCCCTGTTTTATACTTTTAATTATTTGCTATAAGATGTTACCTTTTAATCTTAAAAAATATAATCATTCGTTTTAGTCAAAATTATAACATTTTTTGGCATTATTTATATTGTTAAAAAATTATTTTTTAATTTTATTCCCAAGAACACAGGGTTCGTTCCCTCACTGAGAGCAATAAAGGGAATATGTATAAGTCTGTCATTAGTATATTAAAATCATTAAAAAAGTTTCCAATTTCTACGACATCCGGATTACATAATCTGGATCTTGGCTCTTTCATAATGCCGCCCCTACACGTTGCGACTTGTTGTACAATTTGATTAAGTTCTACAGCCAATTGTTATGTTAGAGGTCTGATTGGCCAACGGTTGGTCATCAACAATTTTGATTTTCATTCAACTGACGAACAACTTAGTGCGTGTGATGGCGATATCTTCTTTCGATTGCCATTTTCATTTAGACGTTTCGTAAGCAACACCGTGCGAAGCAAACAATATATGTGAAAAAGAAGAAAAAATGTCAATGCGGAATACTATTGAAGAATATAAAACATTTTCTATTTTTCTTTTCTTGATCTTCTGTTTCTTCCATTAAAGATTTATTTATGGCCAGTAGAGCTAAAAAAAATCGGAACTCATGTTGACTCTATAAAAATTATTTCTAAATGAAGTTTGATAAAAAAAATTGGTTGATAAATTGTAGCGTATGCAGTGAACGATCAATTGGTATATGCAACTCATTTGTACGACCAGTTGCAATGTGTAGGGGCCGCATAACAGCAGCGTACAACATCCCTATCCGATTCCCCATTAAGCTCATCTATTGCATTATAAAAGAGATAAAATTATGTATTTCTTAAAGACCACCCTTAAGTTCTACTATATTTTTAAACAACATTTTTCATAACTAAATTATTAAATCCAACATAAAATATGTACGTATACTTCTTAATATCACTATCCACATACATATATACTTCCCATTCGCATACAAATTATCCTCGGTTGTATGTGTTTGTAAATGTATCTGTAGCAATAAGGAAGAAGTGCTTAAGTCAATTTTACTGTTTTATAGAAGAACACTTTTAAGCTTTCAAGTAAATTTTCAGAAATTTCTTTCTTTTACATTTAAGTTGAGGACCTGAATTTGATTTTTTAGGAAAACATCGTTTTACACATTATAAATAATATATTTACTTTGAAATATACCAGAGTAAAAGCTAAATTAAGTCTTTATTCCATATGATACTACACACAGAAAAATTGCATATAAAACTATGAAAACAAGGATAACTTACAATTTGGTTTACACTAATCTGCAAAGAACATTTTTCGTTTTGAAATTACTTTATTTCTTGTTGATTTAAGATTCCAGTACATATAAATCATAATGAAGAATTATGTTGAATCAAGTTGAAACAAGGTGAACTTTAACTGCAATAACACAAAAAATCTTGTTGAATCAAAGTTGTTTTACATTGAAACAACATGTATCTCATTTAAAGTAGTCAATTTATTTTATTAATTATTTGAATTACGTGATAGTGTGCGTTGTCACAGGCATCAGGAAAATTGTTTATTGCATTGATAAATGGCTTCTCCGGCCAAGATTTGAACTCGAAATCATTATTGCTGTAGCTTATCTCAACTTAGGCACTTTTTCCTTTGTGCCATAGATATATTTACTTATGTATGCATATAGACAGCCACTTTCACATTAATTGTATAGAGTGTGTGTTTAATTCTCTGCCAGGAATTGTAATTAAGTGAAATTTTACGTTCATTTAATGTTAAAGTGGTTCATGCTTTTTTAATGTTTAATGGTCTACTTGGGGTATTCGTAGGCCGATTAAAACACAGTCGTTTTTTTATACGCCTCTCGCGTGGGTGGAGAAGTGCTGATGATAATTAGTTCCTTCTAAGCCTTTTAGATACACAGCGATATCGTACTCTGTTTTGACTATATATTATGAATGATTTTACGCAATTGAAAATATTTTTTTAGTTGATATTACTTGACACAAGATTTAAAATAGTTTAATAAGTTTTAATATTTTTATGGCACATTTTCCCAATAATAATATTTTACTTTCTTTATGAAATCTATACTAATATTTATTATAAAGCTGAAAAGTTTGGATGTTTCTATGTATATATGTTTGTATGTTTGTAACAGGTAATCTCCGGAACTGCCGGTCCGATTTTAAATATTTTTTAAACAAAATGAAGAATGCAATCTTTTAATGGACAGAGGCTATATAAGGTTCCTCTAAAGTGCTTAGGATAGATTCCAGGGGCGGTAATATATACTTAGAAAATATTAATAATCAATTTAGAAAACATCTATTAAAGTAATAGTTTCCGTACTCAAAGGAAAACAAATCCATTTTAACGTCAGTACGCTGTTCTCTCTTTATTCCTCCTCCAGTCTATCTGACCGCTCGTCTTACTGGCTCCGAAAATATCTAAGCAATTTTAATGAAATTTCAATAATAGATAGATCAACGTAAATAAAACACAGGGTAAAAAAATAAATTAATTGAGGGTAAGACAATGTTTGTCGGGCTCTGCTAGTATTAAATATTTCTTAAAAAGCCCGGTGGGGTTTTAAATTATAAAAAATAATACACAAAATTAAATTAAATTAAAAATAATTAACTTATGGCCAAATTGTGATTTTAATAAGTCTATTGTTGCAATAGCCGGCATGAATGGTGAATTTTTTATGGATGTTATGGAGTCTTTAGGGTCTGTTGTAGATAGATTTTACTCTATATGCGGGAATTTTGCTTGCTAACAAGCCTGTTAAGCAAAAAGTGAGCTTCAAAGCTGTACAAAATTTTGCTATGAAATATCGGATCAGTTTCCAACTGCTCTATAACCCAATCGGCAAATGACGAGGTATGTATGTAATTAGATGTAGACCAGCCGCTGCTTTTAAATAAAGGTTCAAGTTTTTGAGTCTCATCTCCGATAACTCGGATAGAATGCTGAAGGATAATCTGTCAAGAAAGTGCAGATGGCGATCCTCCAGAGTGCTACAGAGGCAGAAAAGATGTATAATGCTTTACTCCTCTTCTTTATCATAACAACAGAAGCAGTATTCGTTGAACAGGAGACCCAGACATTTAGCATGGTTTCAAAAAACTCAGTGGCCGGTCAGTGTGGCCAAGAGATTCTTCAAGTGCTTCTTAGTGAAGTTAATGAATTTTTTAGTTTTATAAGGATTTAGCTGAGGCCAGGTGGGCTCATTGCGTCATCTGTCCTGAGCTAATTCATTTTTCGTCTGAAAAAATGCAGCTTTATCGAAACCAATGCCATGACTTTCTGTTTAATGGCAAGAAATCAAAAGAGAGAGCTTCCTGAGAGCAAAACTTTTCTTAATACAAATTAAAAAAAAAGCTTTCAAGGAAGTCAATAAGATCCTGAACTTGTGATCCGGAAGTAATGTGAACTTGGATAATTTCTAATGATGTTTATATAGCATTATCATTGCAAGAAGTTCTCTTTTTAACTGAATTCAAAAAATGGAGGAGATTATCAATTCGTCCCAATTTTTCTTTTTGCAGTGTTACTTCATAACTCGGTATATTTTTGACCGATTGCAAAAATTCTTTTTTTGTCTGAGAGGGTATAGCTTTCGATTGGTTCCATTGTAAAAAACACAAACTTGAAGTAAAAAAATGGGCGGTACCACGCCCAATAAGACTTAATAATATATTTCACGTGCTTCTACTTCACCCATTTTTACGAAACCTGGCACACACCCTAAGCTCGAAAAAAGGCACAATCTTGCGTTCAAAAAATTGGGCGGGGCACGCCTATTAAATGTTAATATAATATTTCACGTACTTGTACTTAACCAGTTTTGACGAAACTTGGCACCCACCTGGAACTCTTAAGATGACACAATCTTGTTTTAAAAAAAGCCCCATAAAATTTAATTTTATAATTCACGTACTTCGTCTTACCTTCTTCTATCAGATCTTTGCATTGAAGTCGGTTTTTTTTGGCAGAATTATTTTATCCACATTCAGTGAATCCGAAGTCATGTTCATAATGATGAGTAAAGGTGATTTTTCGTATGTTATTTTTTTTATTTTTCAAAATTTCAAGTCAATATGTGTATTTTTTATAAACAAAAATATAATACTTGATAATATTGATTTCATTTTCTAAAAGAAAATCAGGACATATCTTAAGTATTTGCGAAAACTACAAATTATCTCCAATTTTGCGTAAGTGAAAAGGCTTCTTAATTAATTAACTCGATGTTGTCAACAAGCAATTCCTGAAAAGCAAAAAATACAAACTTATTGATGCTTTGGAAGTAGAGAAAAACTAGTTGCTGAATAATTACTTCCAATTTTTTTCACTGGGCATTATTGAAAATTATTTACATTTAGACTACTTCTAGATCATAACATTTTAACCTTATTGGCTTTCTTTGGAAGTTGTTTTTGCAGAGTTTGTAAATCATGCAGTAACCAGCAAAAGAGTACTTTTGTAATTTATATTTCCCATGCCAAATATGCATACGAGAATCCTACTGCAGTACACGTGCATATGTACATACACACACACTACAGCCAATTTCAAGATATTATGTACAAATATATTTATGCAGTATGTGTGCACATATTTGAATCGCACTAGTGCAATCTTCTAGCAGGACAATTGAAACAGCAAAAAAAAGAAGGAAAATAAAACTTTCAAACTCTTCTAATAACTTGAGTCCTTAAGCAATAACAGACAAGGCCTCGAAGACAAATAAACATTACTGACGTGTATCTGATCTAAGGATAATGAAGTTTTTGTGATGAAGATGATTAAAAGTCTTCGGGTTATGTAAAGAGAATTGAGAAATGATGTATGAGGGTATGATGGAACATTTTATGGTACGAATGTTTGCTTTTTGGTTCCAAAAGTCAAATGCAATTTAGAGTATGTTCCCTATTCGTTGTTGAAAGTTACACATGAAACACATATTTACACAACTATCTAACATTGTTTGGACTTCTTTCCCAATTTTGTTGCTTTATACACGCAGCAAAAAACTGTGATAAATGGAACAAATGTACACCTCGATTATGCGTAATTTAATTAACCGGCCACGTAAGTTATTGGAGAAAGAAAAATTGTAATTGTTTTCTTTTTGTCCGTCGATTTCTTTTTTTTTTTGTTTGCTTCCATCAACCGTGTTTACCTCTATTATACCCATATTTCTTGAGATTTATAATGTCAAATATACATACATACATAGCTCTAGTTTCAATCGCATGTAGATTTTAAATGAAATTTTTGAGTAATGGAAGAAAATTAAAAAATTTTTATTTTTATTTTTACATTCAGCAGCGATATACAAGGGACCTTCCGATAGTGACTTCGGCGTTTGGTAGCCACATTTTGACGCTAGATGTGTTGAATTGCCTGTCATTTATTCAGTCTATTTTGATTAATTCATCATGGACGGTTATAGTATACAACAGTAGGTGCAAATAATAAAATTATTTTATCAAAACGACTATTCTCTTCGGCCAATGTTCCGCGCGCTTCGAACATTTTGCAGTATCCATACCGTCCTACCGAGATAGCTTTTCAGAGTGTGTTGGATAAATTTAAGACCACGAGTTCAGTAAACAATCAACCAACACACGCACACAATTCAATTGACCCATAGGCAAGGACGTGTGTGTGCTTAATGGACTCTGGAGCAGTTGGTAACAAACCATAATTTTCATCTAAAAATCATTTTTAGCGATTTTGCCCGATTTTGGATGAATGGTACCAAATGATACCAATTCCTATAAGATCCAAGAGTGTTCAATGCATTCCGCATGCATGGGCGCATGCATTGCCGCATCATTGGCCCATACTTCTTTGTGAATGACATTGGCCAGGGCAGCCTTAAAAGTCGATGCTTACCAACTTCTTTTGACTACAGTTAGATGTTATAGAGACCAACGACATCCAAAAGGATGGCACTACATGCCACAAAGCTCATGCCACATTGGACATTCGCCAAGTGCGATTTCATAACCTGGTCATCTCACGTGAAGGTGATGTGAACTGGCCATCGATATCGTGCCATTTCACCCCGTTAGAGTTTTTGTAACAGGACCACGTGAATAAAACACAAACCAGAACGGCCCTCAAAGTCACCACAGCTCATGCCATCGGTCGGTCAAACTCACCCTAATTTGTGCGCCAGAAACCATTAAAGATTTTAAATTTCGGCTGCGTGCCACACAGCAAAGCAGTTGCGGACATTTTCACGATATTACATATATTTCGTTCAAAATGGCATCGATAGGTCTTTCACACACACTTTGTAAATTGAAAGATAGGAAGCGCATACATACATAAACCCTGTTTTTGAAAGTGTCACAACTTTGAGTTGCCATCACTGCTTTATTTGAGCACCCATTTAACAGCTGATAGTTGCTTTTTGTTTAGTTTGCTTTGAAACTTCATTATGAACCGACTTACACCAGAGCAACGCGTGCAAATTATTGAAATTTTCAATCAAAAGAATTGTTCTATTCGTCAAATTCATCGTGCACTTCTTCCATTTAAAATTTTATTTTCCGATGAAGCCCATTTCTGATTGAATGGGTACGTAAATAAGCAGAATTGTCGCATTTAGAGTGAAGAGAGTCCACAAGCTTTTGTCGAAACACCATTACAATCACACCAAATTACTGTGTGGTGTACTTTATGGGCTGGCGGAGTCATTGGCCCATATGCCTTCAAAAACGATGAACATGAGAAACATGATTTGAAATTTTTTCGTATCTCAATTACGTGGCATTAATCTTGCTGATATGTGGTTCCAACAGGATGGAGCCACATGCCACACAACGGGCGCTACAATTGATTTACTCAAAGAAACTTTTGATGAAAAAATAATTTCACGTAATGGCCCAATTAATTGGCCACCAAGATCATGTGATTTAACTTCATTGGATTATTTTCTTTGGGGTTATGTTAAAGGCAGAATTAGTTTTTACTTTCTGTTCTGCTACGAATCAACTGACTCTTTTTTGTTTATAGAAATCTAATACAAGTCGTTAGTTTTTCTGTTTTGTTCTGTTCTGTTTCGGTTCAACCTGTGAAAATCATAAAATTGCTAAGTAAATGTAAGTGACAGCATAAATTAAATAAAAATATTTTGAAATAAATTGTGATTGTGCTTTTATAATATAAAAAATTTAATTTTTAAAAGAAAAACATAAAATTATATTGAAACTTAATGATGGACGATGCAAAACTTATCACTTTAGTGGAAAAATCCGACCCTTCTGGTCAGAAACAGCTGATAAGTTACTAATGAAGCCTTAACTCATTTGTCTACGTCGATAAACCACAAACAATTGAACACCTTGGAAATCAATATTCGAATATCGGCGAAATACGGCCGCAAATGCTGCGAAAAGTTGTTAAAAATTGATATTCCATATTGCGCCTTCTACGCGGCAGCCGTGGCGGCCACTTGCAGAAATCATATTTAAGCATTAGTTTCATAAAATTTTCTTTCGAATAAAGCCCGTTTCATTGATATTAAAAATATATTTCCTTGTTTTGTTATGATTTAAACTTATGTCGCTCTATAAAAAACACCCTTTATGTATGTATATCGTCTTTTAACTTTGAGTATAAAAAAATTTTAAATTTCTCTGTATATCATGAAAGAATTAAAACAAGCAAACAAAAAATCCTAATATATAATAAAAAAAAATTTATATTCGAGATAACAACATTTTCGGTGTATTTTCTTGTGAAGGGTGTTTTTTTTATAGATGTATAACACCTTAAGTTGGCAACACTTTTTGAACTGTCAGCCATTTTGTCAGCTGTTAAGTGATTTAAGTTTAGTTTGGTTTGGCATTTCAAAATGAATAGACTCACGCATGATCAACGCTTCCAAATTGTGCAAATTTATTTTGGAAATCATGGATCTATTCGAAATATGTATCGCGCACTACGTACATTTTAAGGTCAACAAACATCAGAGCAATTAATTCGATTAACTGTGGAACGGTTTTGCACCCCGTTTACTTTAAATGATAATATGCATCCACGTCGTAAAGTGTGTACAGAAAAAGTCATTGCTGCTGTAGAGCGTAACGTAGAGGAAGACCTGAATTTGTCTATCCGCCATGATTGCTGGCCTCTTCGTTCATCAATTGAACAACCATGATGTGCAGGAGCTGTGGTTTCAACAAGACGGTGCAACGTGGCACATAGCTCGTGTCATCACTTTTCACGTTTCGGACCCGTGAATTGGCCTCCAAGATCATGCGATCTAATGCCGCTAGACTATTTTCTGTGAGGATATGTGAAGTTTCTAGTCTACACCGATAAACACGAACATATTGTACACTTGAAGGACAACATTCGCCGCATTTTTGCCAATATACGGCCACAAATGTTGGAAGGTCGTAGAACATTTTATTTCCAGTCTGATCCAGCCGTGGCGGTCATATGCCAGAAGTCACATTTAAATTACAATGCCAGAAGATTACCTTTCGGATAAAGTAAATTTCATGTCAATTTAAAAAATTCATCGTAGTTCTATTCCATTTCAAAGTTTTATACCTCTATAAAAAACACCCTTTAGATGAGTATTTTTCTATTTCTGTGCCTTTGTCTGCGTATGCAGTATTTGTAACTTTCTGACTTTTCCGATATGTCAGTTTAATCGAAGAAGAAGTGTGAAAAGTCAAGTTAGTTGAAAAGTTTATTTTTTGCTTTTATGAATCAAAAAAAGAAAAAAGAAACAAATACAAATGTTTCTGCATAATAATGATCTTGGTTGTGCGCAAAAGTAATTTTAACTCAAGTTTGTACATGTAAGAGATGTGGAGACTTCTTTCTTCTTTGCCTACTCGTACCAACAATCTGGTATATGGATTTCGAAATCAAAAACTTGGTATTGTTACAAAAACTTCATACTACGTAGACACGTTTGTGGAAGTGGTCAAAAGGAAAAGGATACGAAATTGAAATTGAAGAAATTTGTTGGATAATTTTAGAGATTCGTTGTTTTAGAATTTCTATTTTCAATATTCCACGAGTACATTTTTTCAATGCATTAGTTTTTGGTTTTTCAGTTTGACTAAAATTTTATTGCAATAAAATCATTGCATTGGGTGATTGATGAACTTACTCGTACACTCATTCTTAGTGAGCAAGGACTTGAGATTATGGGGTACGCCATTGGCAGGTTGTAATGGCAACTGGCAAATTCGGTAACGTTCTCTTCTCGTGAACGTCGTGAACGATGCTTTGTGTACTGTTACGACATGGTGCAGGAGATATTGCCTGTCGGTCAACTCTGGCGAGACTTTTCTGGTACGTTTCTCCCTTAGAAGAAAATTTGGTCTAGGGACAGCATCATTGAATGGTTAGAATATTCCTTATTCGACTGAAATCAAATGCTTGGGACTTACTCTTAGTAGCTATCTTGGAACCAATATGTTGAATGCGTAACAAATAAAGCCATTAGGGCGAACTTGATAGTGAAGGGTTATGAGGCGTGAACTTGGGGCATGAATCCAAAAATGGTCATGTTATAGCTAGCCAATCCTTACGTACGCAGCGATTGTATGGTGGGAGAAGACTCGACAGGTTGCGCTGATATCCAAACTCTGCAAGTCAGAGATTAGCGTGTCTTTTTACAACAGACGCGATGAAGTCATATTCAACCTTGATAATTCAGGCCTTGATTGGATTAACGACATTAGCGGCAATTGCTGTTCACAGTATGGGTCTTAGGAACTCTGAACGTTGTGTTAGAAAGGGGCAATCATCAATCCTGAGTACAACTCCCTGCAAAACTACTACAAATGCCTAGTGACAGGATAAACTGTGAAATGAGGTTCGACGGGAGATTCAGGGAAATATGGAAAGAAAAGGGTCTCACTATGGATTCCGGAAGTTTGTATTGGTATACATATAGGTCCAATATGGAAGAAAGAGTTGGCGCTGGCGTCTGTAGACGCATGGGCAGGTTATTTGCGGTATTTCAGAAAGAGTACTCTGACTCACTCCAGAAATAATATGAAACAAGCGCTTTCCATTTACGGTATACCTGGTATCAGCGGTCTTCCCAAAGTCCTACTGTCATCTCTCAAAGGAAATGACACTTCGACCATAGAGGAAGTGGTGGCTGGCTTCTTCTGACTTAAGGCAGGCCACAGCATTGATGCAGCCATTTCCATATAGTGGCATCCAGAACTTCAACAAGAATGATTTACACATTGTTACGAGTTTTCTCTCTGGTCACTTTGGGCTGAAGTACTCTCTGTTGTGTGTTGATTATACCTACAAGATGATGAGACAACAAAATATATTGTCTGCGAACTCATTCGGAGTTTCTGTGTTCCTATGATATTATGCGGACTTTTCCGACCTCTGTGCTAACTTCCGTAGAAAGAGTCACATAAAGCTTAATTTAGTTCATCTATCTATGGCACAAAAGCTCCACAAAGAGTCGTAGTGTTCCTCTTTGGACCAGATATTTCCCTTATTCTATTTCATCATCCAATTTACTTCCGCAGCAAAACATGTGTTTTAAGCTCTAACAGTTTTACTTTTACTTAAGTTTTAATTTTATTTAACCTTTTCAAGTGATTTACTTCTTTCATAATTAATACTAGGAGATTGACGATTTAGCTCTTCAACTAATTAAGTTAAGGCTTGTGTAGATGTTGCTTGATACCTACTAGCCAAAGTTGCCGTTTTCTCTTAAATTAACTCTTCGAAAAACATTTAATTGAACCGAAAACTTTGTTTTCCTGCAAAGAAATGAAGTTGCTAAAGCAAGCATGAGTCTAGGGTTACATAAGCGTTTGAAAAATGTAGGCTTATGCCTCACAGACCAATCTAAATCATAAATAAATAATAAAAAAAATAACAAATCGAAATAAAAACGTTTATGCGTATTAAACTTATTTAACAATTACTCCACCTATCTTTATTTCATCTTGTATCTATTCTACCATTAATGTTTTTAAAAGTTTCAATTTGAAGTTGTTGATTTTGTTCCTTTTCTGCTGTCATTGTCAAAGAATTTGTGTATAATTTTCTCCAAAATCAATTTGCAAATTTGCCATTTTGGGATTTCAAAGTATTTTCTCTTTTTTTTTTTTTGTCTATTTACAGATATTTGTGTATGCAAAGCAAAACAAATTTAGATTGGCACATTGATATTGGTTTAAGATACTTAAATACGTCCAGTGAATTATAAATTATACTCGAAGTCAATAGATAATGTTTGAGTTGAATTGAATATTATTTTATAAACATTTTTTTTTTTTCAATTAGTGTTTTTTGTGGGAATTGTTACAATTTAAGTTTAAAACTTGTTAACGCACTAGAAATCCCAAATTATTATTTTACTTATTAAGTAAAATACTTTTTTTTAATAACAATAAATTGAAATTGATTACACTGTGGAACATTTTTGGGATTATTGTCTGGGGGTGAGAAATTCCAAGTCAGGGTGATGGTACTAGGTCAGTATAGTAAAACCCTCAAAGGGTTTGGCGTTCGTATGTGTCAGTTTTTTTTTGGCAAAAACGTAGTTTAACATAACTCGAGAACCACTTGTCCGATTTTGCTAAAACAAACTCAAAAAAATTTAGAATTACAATTTCTTTAATCCGTTCATATAACGTTTTTCTTTATAATCAACAGTTTTGCCGGTAAAAATAAATTTGTGGAGGCAAAAAAATATTTGTTTGCCTAAAAATTAAATTTTTTTTTTTTAAATTCATAAAAAATCCAAAACGGAAAAAAGGATCAAGTGTTATTAATTTCGTGTAAAGTCACATAACCTATAAACAAAATGCGACATAGATCATATAAATCGATTAACGCGTTCTGCTTTTATTATATTGCCTAGACTTCTTCGATGGTGGTTGTTCGGGACTAGTGGCATCGCATTCATCGCTATCATCAGTTTCTGAACCACACATAATGTCAATGTGTGACTCCACTGTTGGCCCTTCTGCATCTCCTGAAAATTCTTTATCATCAAGATCATCCTTGTCTTGCAACACAAGCTTACTCTACCAGCAAATTTCCGCAATTATTGCACTCGGCGACTTTTTGCCTCTATATCTGTAAGTTTTTGTTTTATATATTAAAATGAGTTTGAAAAAATAAAAAATCAGTATTACCTCATTTCAAATGGCATAGCAACTTGATGATAGCGTTCACCTTGTTCATCAGATTCGGTAGCCAATTGTTTGTTGAAGGACATGTGGACACCAATTTCCGAGAATGCTCTTAACATCCTTGCGACAGAAACATCGTAGTTGTTAGAACGATGCTTTCCCAACAAGCCTTCTATTACTTCTTTGATTGCCTGCCATGCATTCAATTCAGCGTCAATCAAAATATTGTTGAATGCGTCACTTTTAATCAGCTTTCGTATATCTGGACCATTTAGTACGCCTGATTGGAAAAAATTAATTTGTTAAGATGGAAAATCATGGGAAATGAATGTGATATTATAACTTACCTTCTTTAATTTTACTTTCGCTGAGTCTCGGGTAAATTAGTTTCAAACACAAGAAAACTTCATCTCTTTTGGCGGCAGTTTTGATAAAATTCTTAACAATTCCAAAGTTGAATATGCAGTGGAGGCAGCAATATCTTCTCCTTCGGCACTAGAGGCTCACGAATAATATTGGCCGTTTGTAACCTGCTGTGCTCTCTGAGTTTCCATCCGTGGCATGCATATTGGTCACCGGAAAATCGTGTGTCCCAATCGCACAAAAAGCACATATATTTTATATAGCCGCTTTGAAGACCGCAAAGCATTGCTACAACTTTTAAATCGCAGCATATGCGCCACATATGTTTGGCGTAGTTAACCATTTTTTAAATATTTTCCAGTGCATCATATGTTTCTTTCGTTTCTGTACTATAGGCGATTGGAACTGAAGGTTTTTTATTGGTCTTATGCAGTAAAACCGTCTTCAAGCTGAGTTTTGAACTGTCAATAAATAATCTCCAGTCATCTGCTTCATATTTTATTTCCATTGCGTCCATCAATTTTCCTACATCCGGGCAATATGCAGAAGTTTTTTCATCATTCACAAGGAATAAACTTTGGAGTGTTGCCTGACGACTTCGATAAGCTGTGACTTTCACACCGGGTGCCAACAAATTGTTTGATTTCAAAATGGAAGCCAGCTCTTCCGATTTATGCTGTGTTAATTCCAACTTGGCAACAATTGAATCAAGCTTATTTTGATTTATTAAAATTGGCACATTGGATACTGATGGCTCATATGGGGGATCATCACTTGCATGATATGTCCGAGCAGTCGTAGAAGAGAAAATATCTGGGCTAGAAGCTTTTGGCACAGGAATGTGGTCCGAATGAGGCAATGGTGTTGCGGCACTTGCAACACCAACGTAATTATACGATTTTCTTATCCTTTTTGCGGCTCCTTTATTCGCACATGCATAGCAGTTCAATGGATTGTGACCTTCGCCAGGATTAGTCCAAGTCATTGGGATACCGAATGGCATACTTTCACGTCTTCTATTTTTCCAATCCATTGGACGGTTGTTGCAGCTTTTACACACTATATTTGGTACCCAATTTTCGTTCACTATAACATTTTGGTTGAAGTACATCTCGTATGTTTGAACAAAATCAGTACTGAAATTTCCACTTTTTTTATGTGTTGAGACATATTGACCACAGCAGTAGCAAAAGCTATTTATATCTGGCTCTTCACTTTTAAAAAACTGGAGAAAAATCACTTTTACTGTTCGCGTTCGTCGGCACTTGTTGAATGACAAAAATCACAGAACCAGTGTGAGAAAGAGAAAATGTATAATGACAATGCATGTTTTATGTGAACATTACAGAACCAGTGTTGCCACATCAATATTTCTCTTTTAGTACAGCAGAAAAATATGAGAGAGTTCGGCTTGTGAGTGTCAATGTTTTCTCCAAATAATGTTGTGAATATCTGGAGCAAATTTTTGAAATTCATACATTTACCTAATTGTGAATAAATGAGAAACGCGTGCATCGATTTTCATGATCTATCCCTTTTTTTGCTCATGAGTTATGTGACTTTACGTGAAAGTAATTAGTTTTGGCACTTTTTTCCATTTTGGATTTTTTATGAATTTAAAAAAAAAAATATTTAAATTTTTAGGCAAAAAATACTTCTTTCCCTTCATACATTCATTTTTAACTTCGAAAGTGTTGCACATATAGGAAAACGGTGTAGAAACAGATTAGAGAAATTATAATTCTTAATTTTTCTAAATTTGTTTCATCAAAATCGGACAAGTGGTTCTCGAGTTATGTTAAACTACGTTTTTGCCAAAATGTTACAACTAAGCGAGAAAACATCAAGATAAGGAAAAAATTTAAAAGGTCATAAAAAAAACTGACACATACGAACGCCAAACCCTTTGAGGGTTTTACTATGCTGACCTAGTACCATCACCCTGACTTGGAATTTCTCACCCCCCAGATTGGCTGTTGTACTGTGTTATTCCGACAAAAAACACTAATTATTAAATTGACAGCACCCGGTCAAAAAAATACTTGTGTGGCAACACTCTATTCTTATTCTTCCATAGGATCCAGCTAAACCCCTCAATAATCAATTTCAATGTATTTTTATTAAAAAAAATATTTTACTTAATAAGTAAAATAATAATTTGGGATTACTAGTGCGTTAACAAATTTTAAACTTAACATTTTTTTTTTGCAAGAAAATTTCTTTTTAAAGACCACAGGCCGACCATTCCTATGACATTCATATGCTTTCTGAGTCACTTGTTAGATGGTGTAAATAAGTAATCATAAGCACCATCACCATCATGGAAAATGAATACAAAAGTTATTTTTTCACTTAATTCAGGATTGAAGCTTATTTGTTTTTTTATATATTACAACACATCACGTTAACATGGGAGTTATTCACACGATGTCTACAATTTCTAAACGAAAATTGGAAATCTACGTTAAAATCCTAAATAATTGACCGAAACCGTATATATGCCCTCTAATTAAAAAAAAATATCACCAAAATGCAACCAAGAAAACAAAATTTTTAATATTTAATTTCAATTCAAATATATATTTAATCAAAATAACTGATTAATTTGTTGATACGACAAACACAGAAAATTTTTCAACAAATTGAACTAATAAAATATTTTGTTATGCATGGTGCAACAACTCAATAGTTTTTTAATATATTTTTGATGAAAAATATCAACTAAAGTTTCTGTTGAAACTTGTGAAAAAATTAACAATCATCATTGTTGAAATTCATTGTTGAATTCATTATTTGCGTATTTAATAACGAATTGCTCTTTAGCTGAGAGGTAAGTACGTTAATCTATTAGTCAAGAGATTGCCGGTTCGATTCCCAAAGACATTTAGAGCTAATAAATCAATGAAAGCTTAAACGCTGGTTTAGTTGAACTAAACTTATGTGGTTTAAACTCAACAGGGGTAAATCAGTGAACCATACCTTATGTGTAGTTTAAAAAATAATACTGTGGCAGCACTAGAATAAATGTCAAGAAACAGCTGTTTTGCAGCAGGCTATCAATTCTTTGCACAATGAAATAGGCAACAAAGCTAACAAATATTAATTTAAGGTCGCAAAATTTTGCTGAGAATGAAATTATTTTTATGCTTGGTGAAGTAGAAAAGTATAAAGAAACAGTAGAGTGTAAGAAAACAGATCGAGCAAGATCTGTAGAAAAAGTAGAGGCTTGGAAAAAAATTAAGTGCATTAATATGGCCTGTACTGTTAGTTTAAACGCCCAAGTTTATGCGTTTAGAGATTGTTTAAATACAGTACTAATTTATTGGTTTGCTGGTTTAAACACATTTGAAACCAAAATAAGAGATTAACTTGCACTGATTTATTAGCCCTTAGTGTTCAAAAGCAAAAAATCGTTTTGAGGGTTTGTGATTGTGTATAAAAAAAATATAATAATTATGATAATCAAAATTTTTACGGAAATTCAACAATTCACATATAGTTCATATAACAATAACTTTAATTGAAATTACTTTGAAAGCTAGAAAAAAATATCAAAAATAATGTTAACAAACTATTTGGTGATATATGTACGAGGTTTGTTCAAAACATATCGCGAATTTTGAATTTTCCCGGGTTACGTATATTCGAATTTTGATTTTTTTTTGGCGTTATGTTGGTACTCATGTCTCTCTCTGTCACTTATGCCGACAATTTCGGCCATTTTGAATGTTCAGTTAATTGTTGACGGCTACTTTGCTTGCACGTGTTTTTGCTCGTCTTCGATTTTTACCTTGGTTCGTGCGGCAGCTTCCATTGAGATGATTGAGCTTTGCTTTCCTCGTCATAACGATAATCGCACGATTCGTCACCAGTTATGACCCTCTGGAGCAAATTTGGGTCGTCTTGGACAGAGTCAAACAGCTCATTAGCAATGTTCATGCGTTGCTTTTTGGTCGAAATTGAGCAATTTTGGTACGAATTTCGCGGCGACCCGTTTCGTGCTCAAATCATTGATAAAAATCGAATGGCACGAGCCAATCGATATGTCTAGGTCCTCAGCAACTTCTCTAATGGTGATTCGACGATTGGCCAATACCATTTTCTACACTTCATAAATTTTTTCGTCTGTTGTTGAAGTGCTCGGGCGTCCGGCACGCTCTTTGTCGTTCACATCTTCTCGGCCTTCTGAGAACATTTTGTACCACCAGTAAACGTTCCGAGGTAGCTTCTCCGTATGCCACAGTCAACATTCGGAATGCATCCGCGCACTTAATTTCGTTTGTCACACAAAATTTGATGCAGGTTCTGTGTTCCATTTTTTCAATAGGTAAAAAGTTCGCATTATAATATATAGTTTTTAATTAAAATGCTTTAACTAATTTGACTTAGCCCTTAAAAATTAATTATATATGCATATATTTTCAGAGAGGTAACAACTCAAAGCAAAGCTCTATTACTTTTTTGTTGCATGTGCATCAAATCACTTTAAGTTAAAATTAAATACACAAATAGTCATATTGCAATGCACATGTACATAAAAGAAAACTCAGGAAATAAACAGCTCCTTTGAACAGGGTTTTCCTAACCACTCTTTACTTTTATCATATCTTTTTACATACTCCTCCTTTGGTGTCCTTGCAATTTGTTTATTTACAAGTTATTTAAGCTTAAGTGTCAACATCTGCATGCACAATCACTCATACTCTCAACAAATTGCAACAACATTCATAGAGTTCTTAATTGCCAACTTGACTACCAACTGCCATCCAGTCAATTTCGTAGGCAAACACTTGACCACTTCAGTTTCATTTCATTTACTAAAATCCCACTCACTCGTTTTGCACTCATTCGCTTGGTGTTTATTTTAAATGAAATGATTTAAGCATTCCCTAAAGTGTAATTAATATGTAAATGATAGTCTACTAATCAAATAGTAAGTTACAAATTGAAATTAATGAGTATGAGAGATGTTTGGTACATTAAAATTTTATTCGTAGCAGCAGAAAGAACGTAAGCATGAGGAAAGGAATTGCAGCTAATTAACTTAAATAATTCAAATGTAACAGAAAGTAACTAAGATAATTATTCTTTCTATGTGGACACACGATATTTCGAAAACGTTGCCAAGTTATAGTTATATATATATATATATATATATATATATATGTATATGTGTATATGTTGTACTTAAAAGCAAAAAGAACTCAACAAAAATACTCTTAAGACCAAAAAATATCAATTAAAATTAAAAGATGAAGCTACTCTGCAAATCGATTTTGTAAAAAACCATGGGCTCCTCATGCAAAATGAAATTCAGTCTGCTAATTTCATTTACTTCCAAGTAACAATTTGTACATGTGCGATCAATTGGCACACAATAAATCTGTGACAAAAAGGAAAAAGTGCTTAAGTCGAGATAGGCTGATTTTGATTTAATGGTGCCTCCGTAATCTGCATATTCAAAAGTACCCCTGGTCAAAACGTCAATTAATTTGCGTGATTTTTCAGGAAGTTATAGCACTATGACTTGCGACCTATATTTTTAGACTTTTAATTTCATTTGGAATAATAACTTAATTTATGTTGTACTTTGGTATATTTCAACTTAAATATATTAATTATAGTGTGTAGAACGATGTTTGATTAAAAAATAAAGGTTTACAAAGAATTTCCAAATTTAACTGCAAAAGAAATAAATTTCTGAAAATCGACTTGAACGCTTAAAAGTGCTCTCCTGCAAAACAGTAAAAGATGACTCAAGCACTTTTTCCTTATTGCTACAGAAATATGATGATGCTTTCTTACACAAAAAAAAACTCTGAAAATAGCGTTAAGTAATATGTGAATTGCACCGAGTACACATCTGGAATTTATTGTGTTGTCATAGTGTGGTATCATTTTGAAAATGAAAAATATCAGAAATGACAAACCTTGCCTCCAGGATACACTATTGCGATGTCACAAAATGCCATTGTCACCCTTATCGGGAATAAAATGCGAACATACTGTTCACGTGAAATATTTCCCTTGAACAAAAAATGGTGAACAAAATTATAAAAGAGTATATTGACACAACAACAACACAAACATTGACGATCACAATTTTAGGGAAAAAGAACACATTTCACGTGAACTTTTATTTCCGATAAGGGTGACTGTGTACTCGGCATTACGTTCACACTTACGTGATTAACTCCTCATTCGTGTTTAAGACCTTCAACACGACGATTTTGAGATTTTTTACCATACATTCACTTGTTTTGTTAAACATCTCAAATGAAGTGTTTAAGATTTAAATGGAGTATTTTCAGTCCGTATTTTGATAAATGTGGCAACTGTGTGTTGTTATGGCGACACGTGAACAATTATTTGGTAAACAATTAGTTAAAAAATACTCACTGTGAAGCGTTAAGCCACAGAAGATATACCCAATTCGGCAAGCACTTATTGGAGGATTGGGAACTGGCAACTCTGGACCCACTGGCAATCCTGAGATTCATCAGGGGAGTAGGTCTAGATGAGGTGCTCTAGCACCTGGCAGGGGATACAATAGATCTACTTTGGTCGCCTTGTCTTGTGCTTCCCGCTAGGCTTAATTCATTCATTCATTCATAAAAAATACTGAATTATTTACAATAACATTTGTTGTTTGAAAACAATAAACCAATAAAAAAGCATAATTGTTCTTAATTTTTTACAAATAGAATAATTTACTGATAAACCGTCAACCATAAATATCTCAAATGTAATGTGAACGGTTGTGGTTAGTTTTTTAAAACTCTTGCCTTAAACACGTTTAAGACCAGAAGTGTGAACATAGTATTTACACTTGATTGCTTTTTCATAAGTATTGAATTCAATTGCATAGTTAAGGCCCTAAGGTATGCAACAAAAAATGTAACCCTTAAAGATTCAGCGAATCTGGCATTTCAAGTTGCATACTTTTGATACAGAAAATTTAACATTATTTAAAAATCTGGCACCTCTGTACGTTGCATTTCCATTTATAAAACTTAAAACAAAATAAGGACAACGAACAAAACGAACGAACAAAATTCGATGCCAAACAACAATAACAACATCTATGTGAGCATTTTTACCTGCCGAACTTTTAACATAAAAAGTCGGCTACACACAATGACAAAAGTCACGTGCTGCTTTGAAACATAAATAAACTGTTTGTACTTACTTGCTGGTGAGAGTGATGGAGTCATACTTTTACGATGAACTATGGTATTGAAGGATCACGCCACAAATAGTCAGCAGAAGTAAAAGAGAATATTTAGATATTTAGTATGTATGTACGTATGTACATACAATTTCCACACACATAAGTATGCACATATATTACGGAACCGTACAAACCAACTACATATTAATTTAAGTAATACAAGGTTTGATATTACATTAATTTTCTTATTTTTATACATACATACATATGTATGTAATTATGTATGTACATGCAACAACTAAACTTTAATTTTTAACACTTTTCACTCTTTTATTTTAACAAAATTATATATATATATTTGTAATTAAAATCACTTTTTGCGGATACGCGTATGTATTCAATATTATAATTAATTGTACTTTTTTATTTCGTAAAGTACAAAAAGGACAAGAGGAAGAGTTCTTATATATAATACAGTATTTTTGGTTTATAGCGAACCCGCTTAAAACGAACTTTCGCCTATAACGAACCATTTTTGAAAGTACGAATTTTTATTTCTATAAAACCATGAACATTTTTTCACTTATAACGAACCCGCTTAAAGCGAACTTTCGGTTATAACAAACTTTTTTTGCATGTAAATTGTTCTTTTTTCGCTTAAAACGAACCAAGAAGTGTGTTGCCATGAACAAAAAATTATATTTTTTAATTTGGTAACGCTGTATTTTATTTGTCGTATGCTCTATAATCAGGTACTTCCCCTAGGTTTAATTGTTTTTTGTTTTTGTGTGAAGGCGATGTGAATTCAGCAGTTGAAAATTACAAAGTTAGAAGATGGCCGTAGCAGCGGTTGCAAAACAAAGAAAGTGTTTTTCTTTAAAAGAGAAATTTGATATAATAAAACGCTTACAAGATGGGGTAAAACAAAAGCAAATATGCCAAGAAATGGGCATCAGCAAGTCAACAACAGCTACAATTTGGAAAAATAAGCTCCTGGTGCTAAATAATTTTGAGCAAAACTCCACAAGTGTAAAGAAAGTTAAAAAAAGACATGTGCACACACAATTATGGTTTCTTGATGTCTTCACTTAAAACGAACTTCGCTTAAAACGAACAAATTTGATCAGTCCATTGAAGTTCGCTTTAAGCGAAAAGCACTGTATTAGCAATTGGAAAATGTACGTTATTAATTACATATCGTCACCTAAAATGTATTGTTTTATATTTATGTTATGTTATGCATTTAATATGCCTTTCTAACTAATACAAAAGCTGTCGCGTCATAGAATGTCATGAACTTTGAATATAGTTACCAAATTATTGCCCATTACGTTAACTTTATTTTTCAATTACTAATAAATAGTTTTATTTAAAAACAAATCGCTCGATTGGATTATATTCGTTCCATCATCAAACAAAAAGTGTATGTCAGTTCCAACCTAAAATATTATATCAAATTGTTCTTATTGTATGACTAGAGTTCTGCGGTATTTTTTGGTTTTCGTATTGTATGTTAAAAAGTACAATTCTACTGAATTTATTATCATCTCTGTTTTCCGTTTCTTATTTACTTCTCCTCTTTTTATTGTTAGCTATTTCTGTACTCATTCGTTTATACTTCCTGAAATTTCAAATTAAATTTAAATAACTTATTTTTAAGACAATTGTGATTGAAAATATTATGCAAATGTCTGCGAAGAATGAAGTTCTAAAGAAGGTCGGCGACACCAAACAATTTTATTTTTTTTTATGTTGTGTAAAAATTTCATATAAATAGCTTTTACTACCACCTCGTGGAAGAAAAATATTTTTTCATTTCTTCATTGAGTTGTATGTAAATTGAAAACTTTAAACGCGTTGCCTGCGAAGCTAGTTTTTTTTTTAGTTGTGACATTATTGAAGTAAATGAGCGATATGTACATGCATATGTATTTGTATGTACAAAACATACCAAATGTTTCGACTTTTTCTGAATTCAGGCTTACCGTACCGAATTCTTTTCTGAAGTCAGGCTTGTCGTAAAGAATTCGTTAATAGGACATTTATACATGCGCAAAATCTAGAAGATTTTAATTAAAATCCTTACGAAAATCTATAATATTTACACCAACTTTTTTGACATTTATCAAGATTTATTTGATAAAGAACAAAACCCATTAACCGAAAAATTTTTAAAACTACAAACAAACAACTGCAATGTAGCCAACTCACACACCTTTTTAAGCAGACCGTAGCTAATTTACTCATCTTTTCAATAAATATGTTGTACATATTTTGATTAGATTTCCTACAAATCTACTGACAAAATAGATTTTGTTTTGTATGAGAAATCTAGTAAAAAGTAGCAAGATTTAGCTCGAAATCTCGTAACTACTAGATTTCAAGACAATGGAAATGCCCTATAAGACATTTTGTATTAAACCCATTCACTGCAGCAAGCTACCGGCTACAAATTGTCAAGGATAGAATACACATGATTATATGAGAATGATTCTTTTGAAGACAGCAAAGCATCAGGGCGGCAAGTTGTTGTCTATGCCGATTTTGTCGTTGTAGTCTAATTAATAGCCCATTCAGGCTGACGCCAAATTAATTAAAACTTCGAAAATATCATTATTTAATATGTGAATGGCCCCTTAGCACTAACTAATATAATCGCTATTTTGATATTTTTCTATTTTGCGATCTTATTGGTTTTAGGCTAAGCAAAAGCTTTGCTAAAATTCACACACAAAAACCTATTATTTTTTTGTTTTGAACCCCGAGTACGTAAACGTAAGCATGAATCAAAAAAGTAGTAATATAAAAAAAATCAAAAAAACCCGACTGCGATCAAATTTGAACCGTTCAATATCCTAAACGGTCATTCGAAATGAAAAATCATAAGAGAAATCTAAAGATGATTTTAAAATACCTGTCGAATGATACCTATTTTGATATAGTTTGCCGACTTTTTATTTACAAAATGGCGTCTGTTGGACGCCATATCTTTAGTGACACTCCCTATATTAAGACAAATCGATTGACGTAAGAATCATTAAAATCTGTCCACGTGTTCGGTTTATATAAGGCCGCAAAGGAACACACACACACACATACATACATTCATACACAGGCTGATAAACACAATACCCTTCTTTGCGTCGCGCAGTCGGGTAAAAAATAAAAATTATTGCGCAAAAAAAATTTTTTTTCTACTGCGCATCTATGTCATGATATAATACAAATGAGTGTTTGTTGTAAAAAGTGTGTGAGAGAGAGAGAGAGAGAGTGCGCTTTCCGTACACAAATGTACTTTATTTACATACATATTCTATGTCTATGTCACATAAGCAGACAAAATAACGGACCTGCAGAATGAGCAATTTTGTTTTTTTTTATTCACGGCGCTGATTTACACGGGCATAATTGTGCTGGCATAACATGCCAGTTTGTGGGTGCGAGAGGCAAAGAGAGTGGTTTTGTAGTTGGCATAATGTTTCAACCAGGTACAACTCCGCATCAGCAGCACAAAACCAATACAGACACAACTTAAAAAACAGCAAATGTTAAATGAATACGAAAAACACTAATACCCACAAAGCTGTAAATACCCTGTCGGAAATTCCGTTAGCTTTAAACTAACTTTAAGCTAACTATTTCGCAACTAGTACTGACTGGCACTTGGATTACTTTTCAATTTAATCAACTGACTATTTTAACATTGCGATGTCCTAGGCAGTAATCAATTGTCTCACTGTGCATTACTTTCAGCTAACTTAAAGTTGGCTTTTTTAAATCACCTGGTAGTCAGTAAATTAAAAAATTTTTCTGGGGTTCGAACCTGTATCATCACACGTTGTGTACTCAACGCGCTAACTACACAGCCAAGGTACCATTTAAAATAATAACATCAAAATGTTAATATAAAACTGAAATGAGTTTCACAGTAGCTGAGAATAAATGTGTTGGCTCTCACCAAATTCGATTACGTACTCAACTTAAGAATTAATTTTGGATTTGCTCTGGATGACATTGCACTTAGCTTTTAGTCAGTTTAAGAAAAGTTAACTATAAGCTTACTAGTTTTGTACTCAACCACACATTCTCCGACAGGGTACGTATACATTTTGTGCCAGATGAATTAGTCTCGTGTAATTTGGAAAAGAACAAAAATTGTGCTGCTTAAAAATTTTTCACGTGTAAACTACCTCATAGATCGCAAGCAGTTTGTTAAGGCCGTCATACCCTGGTATGATGGAGTCTACAAAAATTTTCAAAAGACAATAACAATTCATCAGATCAGGGTTGTATATTTTTGTAGGTCGTGCGATTGTATAGGATAGTGATCTATGGCCTTTACCTGTACTACCAAAAATTTGCCCCAACTGAACTTATTTTTAATAAAAGATTTAGGCTCAAGCATCTGATAGTTAAGTCATCGCTTAGCCAATATTTTTCGGTACACCCTCTTGTTGAAGAAACAATACATACATTTTCTTATATCACTACTAGGTGACCCGGAAAACGTTGTTTTGCCACATAAATTATTTCTAGAGAATAATAATAATAATAACTAACTCATTGTAAGTGTGTGCGGATGTGGTATATGAGTGATAGAGACAGGGAGTGCTGTGAACCATGACGGAATATAAAAATAGCAAAACTCCGACCATTTATTGTTTTAAATTTATTATTATTTATACTTAAATATATTAATTGTTTTCAAATTAACTCATACCAAATTTGAAGACTCTTGCTATTAAAACTTTCAAGATATAAGACTTTTATAATTACTTTGTATGGGGGTGCCCCTTCCTTCGGTTCTGTTCTACCAATATTTTGAATTACTTCGCACTTCCCTCTCAAAAGAGTCCATACCAAATTTGAATACCCTGACTCCTATAGCTTTCAAGATATAAGATATTTCGTTCGTATGGGCATGGCACATCCCTCTTAGGCTTATAAAAGATAGACTACGACGTATTCTCAGACCTATTGAATACACATACAAAATTTCATAAAAATCGGTCAAACCGTTTCGGAGGCGTTCAATTAGAAACCCCGTGACACGATTATTTTATATATACATAAATGTAATCATTTAATAAAATTCGTCCTTAATTACATATCTACTAAATAATTTTTTCAGTCAATTGTTGTTTTCGTAACTGTCGTACATACTCGTACATATAAAGCAATAAATTTCATTTCACACCCAAGAAATTTATTGGACATCATAAAGGAAAAATAAAGACACATAAAGAACACCACAAAATTGTAACATTTATATGCAGAGTACACATCTGGCATTTCTTGCGTGGTCATTTTGTGGTGTCATTTTCAAAATGTGTGCAACGCCGTTCCCATTACATATTTTTGTTATATGGAAAGCAATGCCATACAACGAAAAATATCGGAAATGACGAACTTTCCCACCAGTATACACTATTGCGATGTCACAAAATGTCATAGTATGTACTGGGCAATGTATAAAATACAAGTTAAAGTCAATACATGAAATTATAGAAAAAAATCATTGATTTTTTTTAGCTTCTCAGCCAAAAAATATTTTTCTTCAAATGGGGTGGTAGAATAATAAAATAAAAAGTTATAAAATCTACTACCAATACTACTTCAAACGCTTTTATTGAACTAAATTGTCAATTTTTATATGTTTTTATTTATTTTCTTAATTTTTTTTTTTTTTTTTTTTTGAATGCTGGTAACGCATAAAAGACGAGAGATAATAAACCGACAATAAAGTGAATGGACATATTTTATAGTTGATTGATTTTTATCGCAATGTTAACAACGTAAATTTGGATGAGCATTTTGCACTTTTTACAAACCAACCAACCAATACCCATCCACCACCACCCTTCGCTGTCACTTCAAAGTGGAAAAATTTAAGACTTTTTGAAATTTGTTCTTTTAGCAGTGGTGGCGTGGCGGTAGCGATTGAGCCAAATATCCTTAGTTGTTCTTCGTACGTCTTAAAATAAATTTCACAATTTTTATGACTTGTAAATATTTATTTTGGTTTTGTTATTAGATTTTGCCTATTTCATTTTATTTTTTGGTGACAAAGTGATTTTCTAAAGCCAAAGAGGCGTTTGCATATCTGTTGTAAATATAAATACAATAAATATTTAAGGTAATTTTGGTTTAACGTTAAGAAAATAACCATAAAATTTAATTGTTGGCATATTCTGGAATTTTATTATTATCTTGTGTTGGAAATTAGTCTGATATAAAGAAATGAAAATAAAATTATTTAATTTATGTACATATACATATGTTAACATCTCGATTTTATGACAAGAATTATTTAGAAAATATAATTTACTATAATTTTCGCCAACACTTTCATCGGTATGAATATGTACATAATTTAATAAATTTATGCAACGCCATAGAAGAACACTATGTGATGTTCGATTTGAAAATTCTTACGTGAAAAAAATAAGAAGTTAGTGAAATATATTACGCGAATTAGATATAATTAAATATCTACGTATTTTAATACTAGTTGTAGGTTTCAGGAATTTTTTCTTGTGTTTTTTTTCTTTTTTTTTTTTTGTTAAGTAACGTGTATTTACTCGGACACCAGTAGACTTCGTAAAGTCTTATCGAAAACGCCCACGGAGCCAAGTTTAATTAAGAAACCTTGTGGCAGGTGGACAACAACCGGACGTGAAAGCCTCGAGGTTCTCATGGAAGCACATTTTCCTGGCTGCTCAGTCTATGAAGATAGGGCAGAATCCGACTTGGAAACTAGATTTGAATTGATGCAGGTGCCCATCAATAGGGACAGACTTACCTGGGCAATAAACAGCTTTAGTCCTTTTAAGTCACCTGGCCCGGATGGCATCATTCCGGGTGATTTACAAACCAGGATATATATGGCATGTACAAAGTGGGCATATATTCCAACGCCATGGAGGATGTGTACGGTCGTTTTTATTCCAAAAGGAGGCAAAGCATCGCACACCACAGTGAACGATTTTAGACCCATCAGTCTTTCATCTTTCCTTTTAAAAATACTGGAAAGGCTGATTGATCTTCATCCTAGAATGACAATCGAACCTGACCATATATCAGCATCTCAACATACATATACTAAGGGTAAATCAGTTGAGACTGCATTACACGCTCTTGTTGGTTCAATAGAGAAATCTTTGGATCGAAAGGAATACGCATTGGTAGCCTTTCTTGACATAGAAGGTGCCTTTAACAATGCGAAACCAGAAACCATAATAATGGCTCTGGCGAGACTGAATATACATCAGTCAATAACTAAACTTGTATGGAGATTTCTTACTTTAGAATTATCTCATCCAACCTAGGGCAAGCTTCGATTAAACGAATAGCTAATAGAGGCACCCCACAAGGAGGAGTTCTATCTCCACTACTGTGGAACCTCGCTCTAAACTCCCTCTCAGGGAGTTGGATGTCAAGATGTTCAAGTGCGTAGCATACGCAGATGACATTGCAGTGATGGTATCAGGTAAACATCTACATACCTTATCACAGAGATTACAGGCGGCACTGGATACTATTAGTAGACAGAAGATTCAAATCTAACACATCGGGTGTGTCCAACTCGTCTATAGAAATAGAGGAAGATGTGTTTGAGGTGTACACAGATTGATCGAAGTCACACAGAGGCGTGGGTGGTGGAATCGTTATTCCTCGCTTTCAAAAGAGGATAAGTTTTAAGCTAGACAGCAGATGTAGCATATTATAGGCTGAAATCTCAGCGATAAGTAGAGCGGCTAACTGGTTGAAGTATTACAGGATATACAACTGGGATATCCATATCTTTACGGATAGCAAAGCTGCCATTAAAAATATTGCGGGTGTCTATACGACATCGAATCTGGCACATGATTGTCGGATGTCTCTAAACAAACTGGGGATGCATGCTGATCTGGAGCTACAATGGCTTCCAGGACATAATCTTGGAAATGATACTGCAGATGAGCTGGCTAAAGCTGGAGCTCGAATGCAGGATAAGGACACTGATCGGCTGGTGGGTGTTCCGATGAATTGCTGCAAAATGCAAATACCTGCTGTATGTATGACATGAGGAGATCCGGAATATTGGAGAGGATTCCAAGAGGACAGCTTCGTACTTTGGTTGCAGTCTTAACAGGAAATTTATATATAGGTATACATGCTGGTAGATTGAATCTACCATATAATGACTTCTCCAGAAGCTGTCAGGACGAGGAAGAGGAGTAAAATATTGAGCACTGCTCAGAACTTTCGGAGGAGCGGTCTGGAGAGCCTGTCGGAATGTGACATTGGTGAGGTGAATTCATTCATACGCCTTTCGGGTTGGTTCTAACAAATCATAAATAGTGAATAGAGAGAATGAGGATGGGTAGTCCACCTCAATCTGCCCAGGTAGCACAACGGGACCCAAGTGGGCTGGTTTTACTATAAAACGGCAGCCTGTTAAAACCTAACCTAACCTAACGTGTATTTACACTTCGTTCCTGCTTATGGAACTCATCAGAGTAAATTTCGGCCCTTTGGGAATAAACTAAAAGGCTTCATACATATGTTTAAGGCGTTGTCAGATATAACTTCAACGGTTTGCGTGACGTTTCTAGCGTTGGCAGAAAAGCGTAAAGCAAAATGTGTATGACACAATACAAACTTTGACAACACTCACTTTTTGTTTTACCGCTTTGTTTAATGCATAAAATACAGCACAATTCGATTATTCTGATGCCACTAACACGTTTTTTATGTAAATTTGCGAAAAGTTTAACAAAAATTCATATTTACATAAGAGTTTGGCCAAACAAATTAAGAAAAGTATACCAACTCAAAAAGTTGAGAGTTGCCTAAATTTTCGCTTCGCTTAGCGTTGTAAGTACTTTATGTGACATTTTTCATGTAAGCATGTACATTTTATCTTCGATGTCAAAGCGAATCTTCAACTCAACGCGAAGCAAAAATTTTATCTGACAGGGCCTTTACATAGTGTCCACACCTGACGATTTAATATCCATAACTCGTAATATAACGCCGGCAGAGCATATGTCATTTTTTCATTAATGTGAACACAAAAGGGTGACGTTGATGATTTTATATCACGATGAATCAAACAACTATTTGCAAAATGCTTGCCAAAAATTAAATCTAAATTGCGTGTTGTTTAATTTTTTGGTAATAAATAATGGTTGTGCCGCCTTTTTTAAACCAAAATTGTGTAATTAATAAACGTTAAACGCACAGTGACATATAAAATGACATTTGATATCAAGATAAATTTATCAGGCCGTGAGCTCTGATGATTATATCATAACGCTGCCATAATATTAATAAATTGCCTCTATACGTAATGAATTTTCATCATCATTAGGGAGTTCACAATAGCGTTTTAAAATATGTTTTAATATTGCAACGTTTCAATTTTAATACTTTAATATGGTCTGGCAAGTTTGTTGTTTTTGTTTGTGTGTAAATCAAATTGATTACCAAAAATAAGTGCATTTCATTTCAATGGCTTTTGTCAAATGATTTAGGAAAAAAGCACAATTATCTTCAATATTAAGGTTTTATATAGTTTTTTTATACTTTTGCAATTATCTAAAGTGAAAACATCAGATTTACCTCGAAAGTTTGGGTATCTTAAACCTCGTCAGCTAGGTGTAAACTCTTGGCAGTTGATTTAACGTCAGTGGAAACAGACTATAAGACTCTTAATATAGGGTTGTTATCTTCCAATTTGGAATAAGAGGACAGCCACTAAAACACCGGATTTTCCATATAAAAGTAGGACAAAAATAAAAAATAAAATTGTTTTTCCACAAACACATTAAATCATAATAATGGGCCTATTCATTTACTTTCCTAGCAGAAACTTGCAGAAATCTAAAAATTACTCTCCCAGATACGAAAAAGTAAATGAACGCTTTACTTGTAAAAACTTGCAAGAAAATTTTATTCATATCAGAACCATGGATGGAATCAATTGTACTTTTCCTGATGTATTTTGGATAATATTGTTTGATAATATTTTATACAGGGTGTTTTTTTAGAGGTATAGAACTTCGAATTGAAATAAAACACAAGAAAATCGTTTTAATGTCCATCAATTTGGCTTTATTGGAAGGATAATTTTATGCCATTAACGTTTAAATATGATTTCGGGCATGTGGCCGCCGCGGCTGGCTCGAATAAAGCCAATTCTACAGGTCCAATTTTCAACCACTTTTTCGAGCATATGGGGCCCGTATGTTGGCAATAACGCTACGAATGTTGGCTTCCAAGTCCCTTAACGTTTCTGGTTTGTTGGCGTAGACGAGCGACTTCACATATCCCCAAAGAAAATAATCCAATGGTGTCAAATCACACGATCTTGGTGGCCAATTGACAGGTCCATTCCGCGAAATTATGCGCTCATCGAATGTTTCCTTCAATAAATCGATTGTGACGTGCGCTGTGTGGCATGTAGCGCCGTCTTGTTGGAACCACAACTCATCCACATTCATGCCATCCAATTCGGGAACAAAATAGTCGGTTATCATGGCTCTATACCGGTCTCCATTAACGGTAACTGACTCTCCAGCATTATTTCGGAAGAAGTATGGCCCAATGACTCCACCAGCCCATAGAGCACACCAAACAGTCAGTTTTTGTGGATGTAATGGCGTCTCAAGGGTCTCATGTGGATTCTCTTCACTCCAAATGCGGCAATTTTGCTTGTTGACGTAGCCATTCAACCAAAAATGAGCCTCATCACTGAACAAAATTTTGCGATGAAAATCAGCATCGAGATCAATCTCATTTTCGGCCCATACACCAAACTCACGACGCATTGCATGGTCTCGCGGCTTTAATTCTTGCACAAGCTGGATCTTGTAAGGTCGCAAGCCAAGATCTTTGCGCAAAATCTTCCATAAAGTTGATGGACAAAGCTCCAATTGCTGTGCACGGTGGCGAATCGATTCATTCGGGTCCTCTTCAACACTTTGCTCTACAGCGGCAATTGTTTCTTCGGTGCGCACTGTTCGACGTCTCTGCGGATGCGTATTATCACATAGAGTAAACGTAGTGCGAAAACGATCCATGGTTAACCGAATTAATTGCTCTGATGGACGATTATGTCGACCATAAAATGGACGGAGCTTGCGGTAAACTTCGCGAACTGAACCATTATTTTCGAAATAAATTTGCACGATTTGCAAGCGTTGTTCTTTTGTCAACCTGTTCATGATGAAATGGCAAACCAAACTAAATATTAATCACTTGACAGCTGACAAAATGGCCGCCAGTTAAAAAAGTGATGCCAACTTAAAGTTCTATACCTCAATAAAAAACACCCAATACAACAAAATTTTTAAAAATCGACATTTAATATGAAATACTTACACAGCTATTACTCACTATTTTTATGCATTTGTTATTATTTCTTAATTCTATTTTATTAACAAATACAAAATACCCATTTTCCATCTCTGATCAGATGATGATAAACAAAAAAAATTTCTTGACAATTGTTGCTTAATGAGGTAATTTACACGAGAACAATTTTAAAGCCGCACAATTTTTGCTCTTTGCCAAATTACACTAGACTATAGTATTGTGAATTTATTTAACATTTCATGTTTTTTAAGGTGTGTGTACTCTTATATTGGTTTTATGCTGCTAATGTGGGTTTGAAGCTGGTTAAAAAATTATGCCAACCATCAAACTTCACCGAATTTGCCAACGAACTGCCACAATGAAAGAAAAACAATCAATTAAGAAAATGTGCTTTCTTTTTACATACATATGTACGAGTATGTACGTATACATGTTGTTTTAATAGAGGAATTAAAATTTTTGAGTTTTCCATTTTCAGATATTTTTCAAATAATTAATTTGAAAACAAACCACAGAACAGCAATTGGGATAATTCATGCAAGTAAAAAGTTTACTAGGAATAATTTGTAAGAATTTTTTTGTCTTTCATTTTATTTTTCTCTCTCTTTTGCCGCTCTTTCCTTGCAAACTTTTTGAGTTAATGAACACTTTCTAGTAAAAATTTTTGCAAATTCCTAACAATATTTTGTAAATGAACAAACCTATTGTTTGCGTGATTTTTGATATAAACTTATATGGCAAAACAAGAATTGAAATTACTAAGAAATTATTTCTGATTAAAAAATATAAAATATGTTTAATTTATAGAAAAAATAAAAAATTATTTTAGTCGGTTACTTTTATATACCAAAAAAATCCCTTTTCTGACCCTGGAAATGTTTTCTTGGCTTTTTTGATTCTTAATACCAACACTTAATTCTTACATAAATACAGGGTGTTTTTTTAGAGGTATAGAACTTCGAATTGAAATAAAACACAAGAAAATCGTTTTAATGTCCATCAATTTGGCTTTATTGGAAGGATAATTTTATGCCATTAACGTTTAAATATGATTTCGGGCATGTGGCCGCCGCGGCTGGCTCGAATAAAGCCAATTCTACAGGTCCAATTTTCAACCACTTTTTCGAGCATATGGGGCCGTATGTTGGCAATAACGCCACGAATGTTGGCTTCCAAGTCCCCTAACGTTTCTGGTTTGTTGGCGTAGACGAGCGACTTCACATATCCCCAAAGAAAATAATCCAATGGTGTCAAATCACACGATCTTGGTGGCCAATTGACCGGTTAACCGAATTAATTGCTCTGATGAACGATTATGTCGACCATAAAATGGACGGAGCTTGCGGTAAACTTCGCGAACTGAACCATTATTTTCGAAATAAATTTGCACGATTTGCAAGCGTTGTTCTTTTGTCAACCTGTTCATGATGAAATGGCAAACCAAACTAAATATTAATCACTTGACAGCTGACAAAATGGCCGCCAGTTAAAAAAGTGATGCCAACTTAAAGTTCTATACCTCAATAAAAAACACTCAATATCAAATGTGCTTATTTAACAAAAAAAAAAACAAAAATTAATATTAGCTTTACTTTTACATGGGAAAATAAAGTTTAAATTTTCCACCTCTTAAACCGTCTTTGCGATTTTGCTGATTTTCAATACCAATCTATTTCAGACAATTTCTGATACACCAGACTAAAACCAAAGTCTGTAGCTTTTCTGGGAGCTTCGGAAAACCGATTTCACGTACAGACATACGAACAGGCGGACGGACAGACAACGCTTATTTGTCTTCCCTATTTATAAGTACCCAGAACATATATGTATACTTTATGGGCCGCATATGAACATTCCAGAAATTACACACGGAATGACAAACCTACATAAACATATATATCCATTACCATTTTTGGTGATGGGTATAAAAACAGTATTGCTTTGTTTTCTAAAAGTAGGATTAATTTTTTTGTGCAAAAGTTGCCAGTCCTGGCTTAAAATTATCAGTCGTTATCGTTTACTATGTTCTGGTATTGGCGAAATTTTGTAGTCTATCATTCCGCTTTTTTTTGCACTGTGATTCATATTCACTCAATGAAATCAAATGGCAATTTTAGATTAGAAAAACCATGAAACTTTTTCTATATGCATGCCAAACACGTAAAAAGTTTTCAAAATATTATACAAACATCAAAAATAATACTTTCAGTATTATTCATGCAGAAATAAGGACTAAAAAATATTTAAAAAAAATCAATCAATCGTGTCAAACAAAAAATTTTATAACAACATAAATTTTGTTTTATTTTATGCGCGATTGCATTACAAATTCAATTCTTTTTTTTTTTAAATCACAAACTAGTTTTAGAATATGTGTAGTTTTAAATTAACATACATAAATGGTATAAAAAAATTAAATGTATAACCAACAAACGTGATATTTATAGTTTGTAGAAAAAAAAATCAATTGCCATTATTTATATAATTTCAAAATGCATCTGCGTTAGTTAACGAACATGCAACAATGAAACTTTAACTAACAAAAAGCAAATTTATATACAATAATACGAGGGTTACTTTTTATATTTCGGGAACAGGAAACACTAATGTCAACAGCTAAAATCTGGCAACACCATAATAAAGTTTGATATCGTTTAGCATAAACGTACTTAAAACGTTTCGATGTACAACTGCTATTTATTTTGTTTACAGTGAGTTCAGAAAATAAACTTGACAAAAAAATGGAAATTTCAAGAGAAAGTTTCCATTGAATTATTTTATTTTATATCGCTGGTATAGTGAATTCAATCGTGGCAGTAGTTCCGTCGCCGACGAATTTCGTGAAGGTCGCTTGTTGTGCCACAAAACACATACATATATGTATTTATGTATGCAGTATATGTAGATGTAATTTATTTATACATACATACATACATATTATATTATATTATATTCTTGATTAACTCACCATACAGACATATTATTTAGAGGAGACAAGTATTGAACCAGCAACCTTCTGACTGATAGACAAGCACTCTAAAGCCGCGTTCAGACTATTATGTATATTTGTATTTATACTTGTCAAAAATTCAAATAATACGTGCAAGTGTGATAGTCTGAACGCAAAATGTCATCAAAGTGGCAAATAATACGATACAAATTTTGACATCCCATAAGACTTTTTCGTTTTTAGAAAATTTTCTAAACGATAATACTTTTCATTAGATCAGGGTTGCATTTTCACACAAACAAAATTTCCAAGTCTGCTGTTTCGCCGCCGATAGCGTGTCGTCATTGATGTAATGTTTTCTCATATGTATATCGGCTCAAAATTTTGAATAAGCTAATCGTATGGAAGTATATTTCGTTGACGTAATTTTTTAACGTTTTTGTAATATCTTTTCTTAAATTTTTTCTGTTATTTACATAGAATATTTACAACTGCTGAATTTTTTCAAGTGCCGGCACGTCCCCGCCTACATGAAATCGCTTTGCCGCCGCTAGTCAATGAATAGCACAGACATTTTCATTGAAAAGCTGTTTTGTTTTCTGCTTGTATTACACATTTTATTTGAAGTGTGATGGTCTGAACACAGTATGTGATTTTACGTTAGATTTTTTGACAGTCGCAACGAATGTATTTAGATTTCTGTATCGTAAAATGTGATGAAAGTATTAATACTTGTATAATAGTCTGAACGGGGCTTAACCAATATGCTAATAGGCAGCCTGAATCCGCATTGAAATTATTGTACAAACATGCTTATACAAAAACGATAAATACCATGAAAAAAATTGTCTCTATGTTTATTTATAGATATGAAATAAAAAGAAACCTAATAAAATGAAGAAGATTTCCTTATTAAAAAAATTAATAAGATGTTTTACACATAATCATATAGGAACCTAATGAAAACAATAAGGAATACCTTTTTAAAAAAATCAATAAGGAAAACTCAATAAGAAATCCCTATAGTTTACAATTTAGAAGTAAACCTAATAGAATCAAGAAGTTTTTCTCTATGGATTATTTTTTGGTGCCAAAAATAACTGAAATTGAGTAAAAAAAAAGTGTGAATAACAAGATTTCTTCTTGATTTAGATAGATAAAATTAATAAGGTTTACCACATAAAAACAATAAGAAATCTCTATGGAAAAATCTTCACTTCTCTCTGCCTAAAAACTTTTCATAGAGAAAATCTTTTTGATTCTGTTAGGCAGTTTTTTCTCTGTGAGACTGTAATGGAATGTAACTGCAACAGTAGGAAACAGCTGATTGATATTTTAATGTGAAAAGTAATGAAAATGGTTAAGAAGTATAATGTAACGTAACTTACTTTTCACATAAAAATATCGATCAGCTGTTTCGTATGTTGCAGTTATTTTCCATTACAGTCGGCTAACTAAGCCTTTAGACTGTGAAAAATGCAATGTTTATTTTAATTTGAGAAAAAATTACATCATATACAATTTTTTGCTACAAGAATATGGTTTTATATAAAAGTGTCCTTTTAAAAAATATTGGTAGCCGGCGGCTTGTGGTCAAATGTTTTGCTTCACCGCCGCAGCAATTTTTTCATCAGCTTTTTTTCTATACTAAAGCGAATTTGTTAAAATTTTACATTGTCAAAAAAGATATCAGCTGGCACAGCAGAAAAATTTAATTTTTCCCCACATTCAAATATTTTTTTTACCATAGTACTTTTCTACCGTTAGACATACGCCCTTAAGGCTGGTACTCTGTTCGAAGTTGTGAAACATTTTCTGCAACATTAATTATTTCGCGTGAAAAATTTGACATGTAGTAAATGTAATCCAACTTGCGGTTTTTTTTATAAATTTCTCGCTTTTGTTGTAACATTGTCAAAATTCCGTGCGAAAAAAGTACTGCTCATGTTATTTCGCAGCGAAATTAAAAATGCCAGAGTAATTTTGCATGGAAAAACATGCTGCCACATAGATTTTACGTGATTTTCGAGTACAGAGTACTACTTTTGCAAATTTATTTCGCAAATATTTCATACCAAATACTTTTACATGTAGTTTGAAAGCATTTCGCACGAATTTGTGAACAGAATACCATGTTTTAGTTGCAAAAATTTTTTTTCTCGTTTTTTTCTGGATACCCCATTATTTATCAATCGCTCAAAAAAAGTCTCGCGTCAAGTGGTGTAAGGAAATTATTAAAAAGTTCAACGGTGGTGCTTCAAAAAATCGTGACAACAATCGATCATGTGGGTATTCCAAGACGAGCTAAATCTAACAAAAGTTATTCACGGAGGAAGCGTAGCGAAGCAAATGGTCGCCTGTTTTTTTCGGCGAAATGGGTCATGTAGAAAATGTTCCGCTTGAGCAACGTAGAACTGCCAATTCTGAGTGGTACACGACCATTTGTTTGCCAGAAGTCTTGGGAGAAACTCGTTAAACTAACCCGCGAAGACGAATCATTTTTCATCATGACAATGCGAGCTCTCACACATCTCGTCAAACCAGTGAACGAAACATCGAATTGATTGATAACTCATCCTCTGTACAGTCCTGACTTGGCACTAGAGATGGGAGCGTGTTGTGTTTTTTTTGTGACACGAACACGCACGACTCAACACGAAGTGTTCGTGACAGAAAATCTGTTTTCGTGCGTGTTCGGGTCATATCGTGTTGAGCAAAATCGACACGATAAAGACGAAACAATTTTCGGTGTTAAAATATGTTTGCATGAATTTCCAATCAAGAAAAAATTTAATATTTTGTATCGCCAAACACATAAAACCATCAAATTTGTTGATAATGTAGGGGTCTCTTAAGCTTAAAGTTCTGAAATTAAACAAAAATATGTATCTATTTGAATATAAAAAATGCTTTTTTTTTTGCTATTCAATTTGATTTCGTGCGTGTTGTGCAGTTTCATGTTTTGAAAAAATTTCGTGTGCGTGTTTCGTACGTGTTAGACATCTTGGCATTCGTGTTTGTGTCATATCGTGTTGGAAAAATTCAACACGCGCCCACCTCTACTTGGCACTCAATGACTTCTTCTTCTTCCTGAATATCAAAGGTAAACTGTGTGGTCAACGATTTGCGAACGCCAAAGAAGCAGTCGAAAATCATATTTTGGAGGTGACTCAAGAGGAATAAAAAAACTGTGATGACAAATAGCTTGAACGAATGCAAAAGTGTATTGATCACCGAGGGGAATATTTCGAAAAACAATAAAGCCATTTTCATTTAAAAATTTTTGTTATTATTTGCTATTCCCGAAACATAAATAGTACCCCTCGTATCCCCAAATATTCATGATGACAAAATATTCCATAGACAGATTGTCAGTTAATATATCAACATCAAATTGAAATGGGAGTTTTGAATTCACAAAAACAAAAAATATTATTATTACATACACACGAGTACATAGAAAGAACAATATGATAAAAAAACATACTGGAGATGCGGGGCATCGATCCCCGTACCTCTCACATGCTAAGCGAGCGCTCTACCATTTGAGCTACATCCCCGACAGAGGCGTGAATAGATATACTCGTATACATACAGACATACACTATGGAATAAAAAACCACTAAAATGTAGTATGTGTGCATGTGTTCGCTTTCCAGCCTTTAATTATTCGTAGTTATTCGTGCTCATTGTTATTTCAATATTTCTTAACTTGACCAACAAGCAACAATTTTCCGATAAGGTGGGAACTAATTAATTCCAAATTCTTTATAATCAATAATACGATTATAATTGAATGCTTTACTTAAGTTATTTGACCCATTTTTTCCCAGTGTTCTAATACCCAGCAAAAAAAAAATTCTGATTTGGAAGCACTAACAACTGAGGGAAGCAATGTATTGCTTATTTGATAACAAAAGCTTCGAAAAATACTTCTGAAAAGCACTAACTTAAGGCGGGCTCTCACAAAATTTATATATTATTACTTCTGTGAAGCACTTTAGTAAGGCAAAAACAATTAATGGCTTTTTGGAAGCTAAATTTATTGCTTCTAGCTGGCTCATCTCGAACAAAAAATATACCTTATTCATGCGCAACAGCAAGTGATTATGTAAGATTGTAAGCAGTAATTTTTGCTGGATATTGGAACATATTAGTTTTGCTCTTAAAATAATAAGTGCTCACTTATTGTTTTTTACTTCCACTTAACAGGTTTTTTTTTGAACTTTTGAAAGTGAAAAAGATGTTCTAAAGATGCCGTCAAAAAAGTTGGAATATTTTTGTAAATAATTTATATTTTTTGTTGCAATAACTACAAAAGTAATTTTAGCATTTATTTATATGTTTTATATATTTATAGAATATGTGGAAGTCAGTACTCAGTTATTTCTTGATAATAAAAAATTTTAAATTTTTGAAACACCAGGATAATAAATGGACTCCATTGGACTTATTGCTTATTTATTTCAACAACGTCATAACTAAAAAAAAAACTTGTTTTACGGAAAACGAGTTTTTAATTTAGACATAACTTAATGGAAAAATAAAAATTTATTTATATATTTAATGAATTGAACAGGCTAATGTTCGTATCGCCTTTTAAGCCAAATTACATGTGATAATTATCAATGAACAAATAACATCAAAGTTAGTTGTAAATATTCTGACAACACATAGTTGAACGGAACAGCCAGCCGTTTTCGAAGGCCACTAAAATATACTTAATAGTAACAAACCAAAAAAGTTTGTCTTAAGTAGAACAAAAATAAGCAAATTAACTAACATGTGCATAATTAGTAATGAAAAAACGACAATGGTAAGACTGTTGTAAATTTAGAGATGGTAAATTTGCGCCTTCATTACAAAACACATTTCAGCAAATTGAAATACGATGAATCAAACCAATTCACATATTCCATTTGCAGAAAAGTTTCGTATATAAGGCAGAAATCTACATCAATTGACACCACACACAGTGGACCAAACACAGAAGAACGCTGATGATGAAGGTTTAGTGGCCTTCGAAAACGGCTGGCTGTTCCGTTCAACTATGTGTTGTCAGAATATTTACAACTAACTTTGATGTTATTTGTTCATTGATAATTATCACATGTAATTTGGCTTAAAATGCGATACGAACATTAGCCTGTTCAATTCATTAAATATAGAAACAAATGCAGTTCGAATAATAATAATTAAATTAACTAAAATTTATTTATTTGATTTTTCTCTCAAGAGTTGAGTTTGAGTAAACAAGATATTGTTTTTTGTATGAAAGCTCTGCACAGTATGAATAACGATATAAGAAATGATTCGGCATAATTTTTTTTGTACATATATTTATTTACTGTATCTTCAATAAGAACTAACAATAAGTGATCAAATCTTAAACCTAAATATAATTATTAGGCCCGACCAGTGTCAGACATAAGCTTAGTCGTTAATGATTAATGATACATAAGAGAGCAAAAAATAACAAATAAAAGTATATGCAAGCAGTTACATTTGGAGTGTTGAGTATTAGAGCCATAGTATCCCTATTTTTTAAGCGGATGTGTCCATTAAAATTCAAGATGTTACGAGCAAGGGGATTAGAATGGGACTCGGGTTTTGTTAAGTACTTGCCTGCGTATTTTACAATTTCTTCAGTCACTAGTGGCATATTTAAATCACGATGTAGATTTGAATTTTTAATGTACCATGGAGCCGATGTTATCAAACGTAAAATTTTGTTTTATCTTCGTTGGATTCTCTGTACATTGGAAGAATCCAATGTAGTTTCTCTAGATTCTGCATTATTAAATCCGAAGAAATAAATTGATTTGGAGCATTCAATACTGCGTTTTGGCCACTCTAATAAATTGCAAAACGTATTTTCGGGTGCACCGCTTTGAGTTAGTTTTTCATGAAAAAGTATGCGAATATCTAAAAAGTATGTTTATAAAATATGCCACATCTAAAGGTGATCACTAGGGAAAGGATTTTCATGTAAATACATGTTTTCTGTCGTTGGTCGTAGTTCAACGTAAATATAATATCTTTGCGAATCAACAAATTTGCGAGAAAATGGCATCGATTTGTTAGTGCATATTTTTGCATATTTTATAATAAAAACATATTTTTGCATATTTCATTAAAAATTTATATTTTTAATACATTTTTTTAATCTTTTTCATTCTATAAAACAAATGTTAATGTTTTTTGATTAGTTGCAAAGTATTTTTGCAATTCTTACGACTGTGTAAGAACAAAAAAGAGGAAAACGAAAACAATTTCAACTAAGATGAGAACTCAATTCATTTGAAAAATTCAATTTAAAAAAAATTAAATAGCATGGGATAAAAGCCCTGCTAAACCCAAAAATATTTGTGTAATTTTTTTTGGGCGCTCTTTAGCGGTTCCGTACTAAGTTCATGTGGATAGAAAGTGTTTTTAATGCTCCTTTGCGTGTTGAGGCCTTTAAAAGAAATATTCAGGTATACGAATTCCCCACAGCCTATAGTAACTAGATGGGGAGCGTGGTTGAATGACGTCGATTACTATATTTATATTAACAAAGTTAAAGAATTTTTAAATTAAAAAAAACTTAGCACTGAGTTGATATTTGTGCAACCAGAAAATGGCTTTCGTGTTGACACTATATCCCAATTAGATGGTTTTGATTCCTTAACTGCTCAAGTAAAAAAATGTGTGCTCTGAAGGACAGAATAAGTGAAGAAATTAAAAACAAATTAAAGTTATACAAAAAAATTATGCACTTAAAAAATGCAACAAATTGCATCAATAGTTTATAGTTCAAACAGCTAAAATTTTGCAACTGAATATTCCAAAAACGAACTAGCAGCATTAAAACATGCACCAATAACTTTTGCTGACGTGGAATTTTGATTTTTACAATAAAAATGTTTTTTCAGAAAAAATAGTCAAAGATTTACCTTTGACAATTTATAAAAATACTTATTCATTTACGTAAATAAAGTTCTTCTTAACTGCATTTTGTATATGGAATACAAATGTTTGTTAAGAAATTTTTTTAATTTTTTAATGTTATTAAATGTTGAAAAAAAGAGTTAATAAACGCATATTTTATAAGTTTTTAATACATAATTTTATATTTTTAATGCATATTTTATGTATAGGGTGTTTTTTTTAGAGGTATAGAACTTCGAATTGAAATAAAACACAAGAAAATCGTTTTAATGTCCATCAATTTGGCTTTATTGGAAGGATAATTTTATGCCATTAACGTTTAAATATGATTTCGGGCATGTGGCCGCCGCGGCTGGCTCGAATAAAGCCAATTCTACAGGTCCAATTTTCAACCACTTTTTCGAGCATATGGGGCCGTATGTTGGCAATAACGCCACGAATGTTGGCTTCCAAGTCCCCTAACGTTTCTGGTTTGTTGGCGTAGACGAGCGACTTCAGCGGATGCGTATTATCACATAGAGTAAACGTAGTGCGAAAACGATCCATGGTTAACCGAATTAATTGCTCTGATGGACGATTATGTCGACCATAAAATGGACGGAGCTTGCGGTAAACTTCGCGAACTGAACCATTATTTTCGAAATAAATTTGCACGATTTGCAAGCGTTGTTCTTTTGTCAACCTGTTCATGATGAAATGGCAAACCAAACTAAATATTAATCACTTGACAGCTGACAAAATGGCCGCCAGTTAAAAAAGTGATGCCAACTTAAAGTTCTATACCTCAATAAAAAACACCCTTTACATAAAACGCGATTTTAAATGCATGAAAATCCTTTCCCTAGTGATCACACTTTCGATTGGCAGTTCTATTGTTATCGGGATATGTTAATGTACCAAGAAGGAGAATATTATGACAGTGCGATACAAAAATGCAATGAGACGTAATCACCCTTTTATCGGGAATAAAAGGCGAACATTTTGTTCACGTGAAATATTTCCCATGAACAAAAAATGGTGACTAAAATTAGAAAATAGTGTACTGAAACAACAACAACGCAAACATTGACGATGGGAATTTTAGGGAAAGGGAACACATTTAACGTGAACTTTTATTCCCGAAAAGGGTGAATAGATTTGTTTGGATAATTATAATCTTACACAAAATAATAAATGTGCTGAGCTTTGCCCATTTTTTTGCATAAGTTAATGCTTAAAATGAAATTAATTAATTTTTAATTGAATGCTAAAAATTATATACAAGCACACACACACACACACACACACACATATATATATATATATAAAGGTTCCACCATCTAACGTTTTTTTTTAACTAGTGCTTATTCTGATTAGACAGATAATTTTTTTTTTGTTTTACCGATTTTGCCAAAAAAAATTATCTTTTCAGATGAAGCTCATTTTGATCTTGGCGGGTATGTAAACAAGCAAAATTGTCGCATTTGGGGCAAAGAAAACCCGCACGCATACATTGAAAAGCCGACGCACCCAAAACGAGTCACCGTTTGGTGCGGATTTTGGTCCAGAGGCATATTGGGCCATTATGCAAGGAGTGGCCGTTACAGTCAATGGCGATCGTTATCGGGCCATGTTGAACGAATTTTTGTTCACAAAAATTGAAGAGGAGGATATTGGCAACATTTGGTTTCAACAGGACGGCGCTACGTGCCACACAGCCGATGTTTTGCGACCTGTTTTTGAAAAAAAAAGTTAGCTGGCGGACCCTTTATTATTGCAAGAAAATTGTATTTTATACTTTTATTTTCATATTTCTTTCTCTCTGTTTTTTATATTTTATTGAATTTTTCGTTTGTTATTATTCTTGGGAATTTGTTTCTTTAAAAATTATTGTATGCAATATATATATATATATATATATATCTTTATTTTTTCTATTTAAATGTTTCCGTGAACCCGGTGTTCCAAAATTGAAACATGTGTAAAATCAATTTTTTTGTTAATCTTTTATTTGCAAACTCTTTAAAATCATTTTATTTTATTAGCTAACCTTAAAGCGAAAAAAGATTAAGGGTTTTCATGAGAACTCTTAAAATTAGCATTTCTGCAAGCGAGACTTGTTTCATGAGGTTGCACAGGGTTAAGTCAATTTGAATGTAATGTCAAAAATATTATTTTTAATAAAAATAAAACAAGAAAATTTCAAGCAATTTGATGACTCAAATACATACATATGTGTGTATGTTTTTACATACATATATATTTCTATACAAATAAAAAGTTGAATTGTATCTAAAAACGCCCAAAGTAAGCAAAAAAACAAAATTGCTCAGATTATACGAAGAAGTTATTGCACAGCTTAAGCTTACGAGTCGAAATTGTTAGGCAAACTTAACAGGTTTGTGTAAATAAGTTTCCATACAATTTTCGACAGTTTATTTACGAGAGTGCAAAATTGCACCGTTTGTGGGAGTTTTGTGTGATTTCACGAAGACCCATATTAAAGTTATTAATATTTGAAAAAAGAAATTATTTCGGGCAAAAATGGGTTAATTATGCAAGTAATAGTGGGTACACACTTTGCAACATGTTTACGCAACACGTTAATATTACATGTTGCATATTTTTACACAGACACTGTAACCTACAATGCAACCGTCAATGCAACTTATAAACATCAAAGCAACTTCGAAAGCAACCATAAACAAGACTACACACTATGCGACCGACAATGCAACCAAGCAGGCGAAGTATATAGACGAATTTTTTTTCTGAATTTCAAAAAAGGCCAGATAGAAGGAATATTATGCTAATTGGTATAAAAAAGCCATTGAAATATTGAGTTAAATTTGACCACTTTAAGCCTTCATATTGTACTGGTATCGCCAGGAAACCATAAAAACGAGAACATTGTTAAAAAAAATTTTTTTTTTTATTTTAGATTTAAATCCTCTAGTTGGTATCACTCATTTAATGGAGTAGTGAAATTTCTTGTAACGGCTTGGCAGGTAGACTCATAATGACATGGTGGCCAATTTATGTGATCTCTTTAATGTCTTTAATTTTTGAACCAATTGAATTTTGTAGAGATGCAGCTTAAGGTCTTTATAAAATCTACCACACGATTTTATAAAGACCTTAAGCTGCATTAGAATTATGCAAATTTAAAAGACTTGCGAGCTTCCTAATTGAAAGTCAAGGATCGTCACGAACACTTTGCACGTTTATTACCGATCTTGATGATTTTGATAGTAACTAGCTTCTATGGTTTTCCAATGTTTTGATTATCTCTTCAATTATTTTTATCCATTTTGGAATGAGAGCTTTTCCTTTTCTAAAAAAAAAAAAAATGCTAAGCTTCCATCGGAAAAGTGCAATTTGGTGTTGATTTCTTGAGAATGTGCTGCTCTTTCAAATGTTGCATGCTTTCTTCTTTAAAAAAATCACCCTCACCATATTTTTTTAGTTGATCACATCCGCGTTGGCTTGCTTAACTTAATTCTAAAATTCTAAGAAATAAACAGCTTTAACCCTTTCATTTTAAATAAGAAGTAGTTTTTAACAAATTTAAATGATTTTTTCGCATAGACGTGGTACTCAAAAGCGCCAAAATATTTTCCAAGAAAATCTGCCATCTGCTTTTAAGACCTCATAAATTGGGACTTAATATCCCATGGATAGTTTTTCTACGAGAATAATAACAGACAATGGGATAGTATATTCCATGTAACTGGATCAAACGAAATCAATGGGATCTATTATCCCAAAATAACATAAAAGTTTAAAACACTTATACACACTGAAAAATCGTAAAACAACTATGCATCCAACAGAGGTTATTGCAAAATAATTATACATAATAAAAAACAGACCTGCAGGAGCATTGGTGACAATTGATCCAAACGTACTCGTCCTATGACTTGAGAAAATGCGAGTGTTACCAATAATACGGAGTACTGTATGGTGAAAAAAAGATATAACGCGTAAATGGTTACACATTCGCCATTTTCGTGATGTATCTTGAGTCAATTTAATTGGGACTCGGTCTAGTATTAGTATTGTAGTAAACGGCACTGAACATGTTCGATGTGGTTGAATCCAAGACCTATCAAATATCTGGAACCAGGCCCGTAACTATACCTAGATATTAATCTAAGCTTAACTGGTATTTATACTTTTGAAACATGAGTGGCCCTGTGGTCGAGTCGGTTTTCGGTTCGAATCTTCATTTTTACAGTTAAATTTCGGAATGACATTTACATATAATTTGTATTATTCTACACCGAAAAGGTCTCTATGGGATAGTTCAGTAGCAAGTCAAAAGGTGCACACAAAGTATCAATTAACCCCATCCTAGGTCATAGGAAGTATTAGAACTCACTAAACATACCAAAAAGAGATGATTATAAGCAGAAAATACTAAAAACTACCAATGGAACCTTTTCTCATTTAAATCGAGCGAGTATTGTATTTTTGATGCTTTTTTAATTTCTCCTGGGACGCGTGATCCCAATGGTAGTGAAAAGGTTATATTTATAAAGTTATTCGCTTCTCCTGTAAAAAAAATATAAAGTTTAGTTACGGCCTTTTGGATTTTAGGTGACGATATGCTCTGCTCAACTGCCTTTTTAATTAAATTGTTTAATTATGCCAATTATGCCAGTATGTACAATTTTTAAGTATTTTAAGCACTAGTTTTAATACAAAGTCTTCTATGGGTATATTAAATTTTAATTTATAGGCACTTCTGATGCCCCTAGAGTAGTGTCGTTTCGAAACCTTTATCTCATAATCATTTACTAAAAAAGTATGTAAAACAAATTTGAACGAAATTTGTCTCTCCAACATCGAACTAATCTTCACATAATTGTTCACCTAAAAAATAATAAAAAGTAAGAAAACCGAAAACTTTTTTAATTTAAAAAGCAGCATTAAGAAAAACTTTTGCCATTAATTTTGAAAGAAAAAAAAACTATATAGACCATTATCAATAGCACACTCATCATCGTCATTATTATCATCATCTGTGTCATCACTAATGGCTTAAAAACAAAGCAACAAAAACAACCCACATACAAACTGATACACAAACACACACACGCGAACAAAGTTTAATGATAACGGTGGCGATGGCAACGCCATCACCACCATTAAATAAAATGATGATAATACTTAAAAACAGCTAATAATGGCGTACGGAAGTGAGTATTAAGCGCACACACACATTCTCACATAAACTTATGCACTTTTTCATACGACCATGTCCCTTGTACTTGCATGAGTTTCTTTACATTTTACAAAATAACGACAAAGTCATTGTTGTTACAAAAACTGCAATTTTCTTTTAAACCAGGAATACATTCAAGTAAAATAAATAAAAAGAGACTTTGCAGCAAAATCGGCTGGTTTGGAAGTCCTTTTTGCTTCTCTTGCCGTTTGAGGTTTTTCTTCAAAAAGGTTTTTGAGCGCATGCGATGCTCTCAGTTTTCAAAGTTTACTCACACCTCCTCAAGACTCCTCCAACTCTTTATAGCTGTTATTTTTCCTACGACTCTTTTTTCTCTTTGAGGGAGGAGCTTGGATGAATCCTGCTTTTTTGCTTTACTGCTTTTTGTCTAAAACTTTTTCTTTGTTGAACTTTTGATTATTTGTTATTTATCATTGAGTTTTTGTCTTTTTGCAGCATTTTTCGCTTTTATTAATTTTTTTTTTATGTGTTGTAAAATGGCATGAGAATGATAATTGTTGCAATTATAATATTAAATTGAGAGATCATACCATTTGGGAATAAATAACTGTGCAAATGTGATGATAATGGCTACTTCGTTTTCAATACATTGCCTTGAGTACATTTTTCTTGTTAATATATTTTTCCTGATTATTAAGCAAATAATTGTTTTCTTTCTTTTGCAAAAATTAAATGCGTTTCAGGGTTTATTAAGTGTATTGATTTTGCATATTTAATTTTTAAATCACCATGTGCAAAAGCACATACATACTCGTACATACTTTAACAGAAATTTATTTTTCTTTTATATTGAATTTATACAAAACACTGTTTATAGTTACGGCAATGGTTCCAGAGTGGCTTGGCGGTATGATTGGAGGAAACAATTAACATTATATTTATACTATTTGTTATGTCCTGGATCCAACCATATCGATAATAGATCAAGACAATACATCACGACAATGATGAAGGGATATGCCCTTTTTTCACAATACACTACTCCCTACTTTTGGTAACTTTGAAAACTATCAATCTAATTTTGATGAAATTAAAACATAGATTGATCTGTGTTTAAAAAAGTACATATGCTATACATTTTTTCAAAAATGGGACCACGAGGGGAGGTAAGGGGAAATTTATTTATCCTTGAAACCATCTTTCCGATTTTTATGAAATTCGAAACATATGTAGATAGATCTGAGTTCACAAGACGGCATAGGCTATACATGATTAAAAAGAAAAGCACGTGGGGAGGTAAGGGGAAATTTCTTCCGCTTTCAAACGATTTATTCGATTTTTATGAATTCAAAAATTTTTAAATAGGAGCACGAGAAGGGGTAGGGGCAACTTTTGCCTCTCCGAAACTATCAATCTAATTTTGATGAAATTAAAACAATGATTGATCTAAGTTTAAAAAAGCACATATGCTATACATTTTTTCAACAAGTAGTAATTAAAAATAAAATCAAAAAACCCGACTGCGACCAACTTTGAACCGTTCAATATCCTAAACTGTCATTCGAAATGAAAAATCATAAGAGAAACCTAAAGATGATTTCAAAATACCAGTCGAATGATACCCATTTTGATATAGTTCGCCGATATTTGTTCGTATTTACAAAATGGCGTCTGTTGGCCGCCATATTGAATTATTACTGCTGTCATATCTTTAGTGACATTCCCGGTATTAAGACAAATCAATTGATGTAAGAATCATTAAAATCGGTCGATGCGTTCGGTTTATATAAGGCCGCAAAGGAACATACATACGTACATATGTTGATAAACACAATAACCTGCTTTGCGTCGCGCAGTCGGGAAAAAATAGGACCACGTGGGGTGTTAAGGGGAAATTTATTTATCCTTGAAACCATCTTTCCGATTTTTATGAAATTTAAAACATAGATAGATCTGAGTCTACAGGAAGGCATAGGCTATACATTATTTCAAAAATAAAAATTTTGATGAAACCAAAAAATTTTAAATGCGAACACGAGGAGGGGTAGAGGCAATTTCTGCCTCTTTGAAACTATCTAACAGATTTTCATGAAATTCAAAATATGGATAGATCTAAGACTGGCAGGATACAAACACTGTATATTTCATCAAAAAAATGCCAACTAGGGGGTGAGGGGTAATTTCTAAGGCAAGTAAGATGTAAGGAACTACGTTTCTGCCCGGTCTCCTATGACACCGTGCATTGTTTTTTTTTATAGTTGTAGCATAAACGAAAAACTAATTGGAATCGGATTTAGTCATAATTGCTTAAGAGAAAATATGTTGCATACGAATTGTTTGCGCTGCAATTATGATTATACGCAGTTACTAAAATTAAGACTCTTCACTTAAGTATATTTTTTTGAGTACTCATTGTCATTCTCTGTTGTCTATCTATCCGTTTGTCCTTCATTTGTTTTGTCGCCATTAAATTTATCAGTGCACATGAGTGTGTTTTAATTATGTGTTAAATTATCACCTACAAAATTTGTTATCTTAATGTGTGTAGTAAATGTTAATAGCAAAATTGTATTAATTCATTATTAACTTTGTCCATAATACTACTAAGCAATTATATGCCAGAAATGCTTTTTAATATACATTCATACATACATATGTAGACATACAATATATGCTTCAGAATGCATTGTTAACCTTAAAACTATTGTCTAGGTAGTTTTTAAGTTCCATTTGGTCACATTGGAACCAGAGACTGAGCACTACATTTTAATAATTGTGGTCTAATATTTGAACACTAATTGCTAGGTTTTCAGGGGAAGTACAAAAAGTTCGAGTATTCAAGCATGTTAGTATTGAAACTTTGTATGTACTCGTACATGGCAGTCGTGGCGAGAGCTTGCTGTAAAAATTCTATACCCCAGAAATAATGAGAATTAAATACGTGCACATTAACACCTACAAACTTTAATATACATTTGTACATACATACATCATACATTTATCCATAGACATATAGATATGATAGTCATTGTTTCCCCAAGTGTATTGTTTTATTTTATTTGATTAATTCGTTTTTATCTCATCAAATTATATGTTATTATATTGTTATTTGCGTACATTTAAAATACTGTATTAAGTATTTGTTTTTTTACTTAGAATTGTTGTAGCAATCAATTAAGTATGACAGCAAACAAATGTACAAATATGTATGTACATGCATATATGTACACAGAAAAAAGAATTCACCAATTAATGTTTTCAATTAAGAATTTAATTGATACAATTAAATTTTTAATTGTATTAATTATTTTAATAGAAAAACTTAGTTGATATTATCAAATTGTTTATAGGTGGAAATTTAATTATTTTTTTAATTAATATTACAAATATTTTAATTGATATTACAAAATCATTCATATTACTTTTTTGTGTGTATGTATGTACATGCATATATGTATGTACATATGTGCATACATACACTGCCGATCAAACGATTAGAGCCATGGTGCAAAAATAGAAGGTATGTATCATTTTTTCTTGACATTCACTATCTGGCAAGAATAAGAATTATGACATTTCCGGTAAAATAGTGCTACCGTATTAATTCAATATTTTCTTTTGTTTCCCGTTTGTTTGAAAATTTTACTTGAAAATTATTTCACAATTTTCTTTTTCATAAAACGGAGAAAACATAAATTCAAACAATTTATATTTTAGTGAAAAATCAAAGTAATTATAAATATTTTATTGTATGTGTACTCGTATGTGCTCGTATGTATGTTGGAATAAAATTATGAAATATTTGCTTTCACATAACCACTTTTCAAAACCAAATGGGATTTTATTTTAAAATTTAAAGTGACATCTACATACATACCATTACCTTAATATAGAAAGGGCCTAACTCATTATTTTTGTTTAAATTGAGTTTTTTGTATATGTATTTTGATAAAAGAATATCGAATGCATCGAATGATGCAAAAATCTCGAAATCAAAAAAATAATAATGAGTTAGGGCCTTTCTATATTAGTTTCGATTAGTTAAGCATTGAAGTGAACTGTGTTAATTTTGTGTTTATTCTTACATTTAAAATTAACCTTTTTTAATGATCGAATTCAAAAATGTTGTGCTGGGAGCAAGCACCAAAGGTTATGGTTATGTTTGAAATCTTTCACAAAAACAGATAAGTTTGTTAAAAACCAATATTATAGTTTTAAGTCGACCTCTAATTCTTTTTTTATGTATGTTTGTTTTGAAGTCTCAAATAAAGTTAACTTAACTTAATGATCAAGTTGTCATAGAGTGACAAGCAACGGAGCGTCAACCACGAGCCTGCTCAATATCTTCTAGGTCCCGCTCCTTCTGAGCATTTTGTCATGGTTCCCTATTCGAAGGAAAAATATCATTTATTTTGAAATTACAAGATATTCATAAAACAGAGCACATTAAAATTATTTACACTATTGAGCGCAAAGCCGAAAGAATGCTAATTATAGAGTATCGGCGGTTAAGATTCCATTCAGATAATCATCAATTCTAATTCATACAACTAATATATATAACATAAAATATTTGCAACAAGATTGTTTTGATAAGATTTCTGTTCAAATACTGCAATAGCACCCTGTACGGAACAGTTATTCGTTTGATTTGCTTTTTCATTTCGCTAAAAAAAAAATTTGTTTGAATGAAACAATTTGTTGATTGAAAAATCTGAGTTTTTTTTTCAAACAAATTATTACAAATTCTTGCATTTGAACTTACAAATTTCTTTGTAGGATCTAAATTGAAAAAATTAATATTTGATTCAAAGAGTTTTGTTTTTTCTGTGTTCTTAAGAATAACGAACGAAACCATTTTTACGTTTTTGTAACATTGAATCAATGGGTGCATTCATAAGACGTAGCTGTTGCGCAACCGTTGAATGTTTGCCTTAGAAACGCATAGTTGAGTAGTTCCGCTCCGCTCAACAGTTGAGTAATTTTCCATCATAAATTTTTTTGGCTGCCTGACAGGTAGAGCGAGCTGGGTCCAACTCGTTCATTCGTTCATTTTTGCCACAAACCTATGATCAAACTCATGTAATTTAAAAATGAACGAATGAACGAGTTGGACCCAGCTCTACTGACAGGTAGAGCACAATATTTTCAAAGAAAATATTGCCAAATTTTCCTGACAGTGAAAAAGTAAACAACATTGAACAATGTTGCCACCACATTATACAACTGTCTTGATTGTACAATAAAAATCAAAAGTCTTTTGATATTTGCCAATATATTGTTACCTTCGAATATGACATACACATTGGCGATATTATTGTACAATACGAAAAATTGCACAATTATATTGCAAGTGGGTGGGCCGCTTATTATTCACAATATAACTTTTTTTTGTACAACTGCTTGTATTATTTATTTTTACACTTTTGTGACGAGGTGTATTTGCGTGAATTGTATTGGAATCACTGAAAAACTCAATTTAGTAAGAATTACGAGTTAGGGCCTTTCTACTTGAGACCATCGATATACACAGATAAGGACGAAACCATTTGTACACTCCTCGTTTTCGGGGTTTGCGGCAAATTGAGAAGAAATTTCAAAAATAAATTAATATGAACTATTACTATATTAAGAACATATAACATCATATTTGAATGCCATTTCTTGACGGCTTGGTACCGCAAATCAGCAAATTTTCAAACAGGTTGAATATTCCCAGCATTTTGTACATATTTTTTCATGTATTTTATGCCTGTACAAATACTTTTGTCCAATGACTTTTTAATGTTTTTGTTATTATTGTTGTTATGTTAATTATTAATTACTTTTTTATATTTTGTATAAACATATTTATTAGCATTCTAAATATTGGCATAATATATTTTTTAATTTTTTTCTCAATTTACCTCAAACCCCAAAAATTATGGGTGTACAAATAGTTGTGTGATTATCTGTATCTACATGTAGACATCCAAATGTTTAAACATATGCTGCTCTGCAAATGTGTCCGCTTCGTCTGCATCTGTCACATTTCGATTTTGGGACAAAAATACTATCAATATTTGGCTCATGTCAAAAAAAATACAACATACGGAAAATTCTCGTGATGTCAGAGCTACATGCACATGTGGCATTAATATATCCCGTATAAATTTCCATTTGCTAATAGCCCACCCATTAGCTAATACAAGAACCTTGTATGTATGAAAGAGTCACACATGAACAATGGGGAAAATGGTAGTGCAGAGCGTCGATAATAATGTAAATACGTTTTCAAAATAAGTTGCCAGATAGCACATTCTAGTCGATACATAACATGTATGACCTTTTAGTAACAAGTATATAGTACGATATCAGAACTAGAGCTGGGTCCAACTCGTTCATTCGTTCATTTTTGCCACAAACCTATGATCAAACCCATTTAAATTACATGGGTTCGATCAAAGGTTTGTGGCAAAAATGAACGAATGAACGAGTTGGACCCAGCTCTAATCAGAACTATTCAAATATATGTACATATGTATATCGTCGGGTGGTTACTGGTTTGCCACACAGATATTAAAAATACATTATTGCTGCGGCAAACCAGTAGCCACCCGACGATATGCAGACGCCAACAGCTTGCCTAGAAATGAGCTGGAACCCCGGAAATGACAATAGAGCTTTATAGGAAATCATGGTGTTGGTTATTGTGCCAAGCAAGATTTTGCTCCTTCTTTTCACATTAATGTTCTTATATCCGAAAATATTAAAATATTTAACGAAAATCCGATATAGCGAACGTCCAAATTTTTTACATTAACAACTATATTATTTTGTTCTGGATATAACGAATGAGAAAAAGACACATCGCAAAATATAAAATAAAATATTGCTGGCAATATATTTCTCACATTTACTACCTTATATAGCAAATGTTTTTCTACGTGTGTTGTCTGTATAACGAATGGCCAAAATTGAACAAAATATACAGCAGCAATGTACATGCAAATAAAAACTCCATTAAACTTCCATTAATTTCTATTTGGTTGCTTATTTGAAAACAAATTGCGCAATTCTTTTTGTTTTATTGTATCATGTCTACAATAATAATAATAATAATAAATATTACACTTGAAAAAACTTTGCGATGTAACGAATTTTTCAGTATAACAAATGGGTCTGAAGTTATATCGCTCATTATACCGAGATTTGCCTATATTTCCCTTTGTGAAACATCAGCGACTTTCAAGCAATTAAATATCTATTTTTCATTTCACAAATTATTAATACTTACTTTTATTGCATTATAGCCATATCTAAACAATGCGTTTTTGGATTAATTCATCGGGTGGTATTTCTATATTGTGTAAAAGTTTAGTTTAAAAATTTATTTATGATTTGAACGCTTACCCTTTATAAAAACCACATTTGTTTATTGTCTGTCTTCATTGAGTAGGTAGGTAGGTACATATGTAGATTGAAACTTTAACCTCATATTTTTGCAGGACTATGTTTCTTTGACTTGTGATTTTGTTGAAATGACGAAGCTTGTATCTATTTCTTAGATTTTATGTATTTAGAAACAGTATGAAGAATCCTAAAATATTTTTAAATTATTGTAATTTCACAATAACGACGTTTTTTATTTTTGTCTGGCAATAACAACTCACTTCACTAAAATAAATGGCAATACTGCTTTTAGTAAGATGTTAAGTAAACGCACACATCCTTATGCACATACATGATATTTTTCTCACAGAATTTAGTGTTGTTGTGTTATAGTATTTATTAACGAACAAATAAAGAAAAGAAAATTCAAGAAAACTAAACACAAAATAGACAGGGAGATGATTATTAAACTGAGCAATAGCCAGAAAAAATTAAATAAAATCAGCAATTTGACATGTTTCACAATTGCTATAGACGAAAATAACAATAAAACTAAAAAGTAGAAATGAGTAAAAAATATTGCAAATACACCAACTAATTTCAGTCGCAATAGATGACAAGTAGCCACTAACTCATACGTAAACTATACTATTATCAAAAAAGTAAAAATAAAAAACAAAAGAAACACAATTACTTTATAAAAATAAAGTAAAATAATATGCCCAAGTATACGTACATATGTAATCAGTGATTGTGCAAAGTACTTGTATAAAAAATATGTGAATCTAATGCATAAAAATATATAACAATAGAGTTAGGAACACTAAAAACTACATCATACGCAAATAGTTTGACTTTTTATTAACAAAAGTTAGTTGCAAGTTATTCCAATACTAAAGTCAAGGCTTTAGAAAACTTCCAAAAAACAGAAAGCAGCCCATTAAAAATCTTTAGTGTAAAAATTACTCAAAGGAACAACTTATTTTGGAAAATCTTTTTGGACCTAAGCGATATACATACATACATACTTCTATACTACCTACATATGTACATACATATGTATGCGTAAATAATTTTTACACGAAAATGATGGGAAATTTTTGGAAAATCTTCATAATATTCTGGGTGTCTATACTAAGCAGTGCGTTGGTCTTTAGGTAAGTCAAAAAGAGGCATAAATACAGTGAAATTGCTGGTTGGCAAGGAAAGCAGGTAGACCGCATAATATTTATTAAGAAACGAATACATGGTATAAATGTACATACATATGTATGTATGTACACAGAAAAAATTACAGTTTTTTTTAAACAAATATGATTAATATGTACGAGTACATACATACATATGTAGTACATAATTTTAATGAAGAAAAAAAATTGTTTTTCATTTTATTAAATTTTTACGAATTTTTGTATTTGGTTTTACGAATTCTGTATTATTTGGTATTTTGAATTTAGTAATTGAATACAAATTAAAATTTTTTTCTGTGTATTTTTATTAAAACAGGTGACAATTGGTAAGAAATTTGGCTGTTTTGTAGATAAAGCAGTTTATTTCAATCAATTTTAAGGCTCAGTTAAGGCCGTGATACACTAGTCTACACGATCGTGCGAATTTTGAGAAAATACAGCCCTGGTATGATGGAGTCTATGAACATTTTCAAAAGACAAAAACAATTCATCAGATCAGGGTTGTATTTTTTCGTAGATCGCGCGATTGTGTAGGATAGTGAATCATGGCCTTTAGCCGACTGTAATATAATGTAACTGCAACAGTAGAAAACAGCTGATCGATACTGTTAGTCCATATTTACACTATGCAAGTCTTATTGCTAAGCTGATTAGTTTGACGGAGAGAGAGACGAGGGGAACAGTGACGTTTCTTTCCCCTCGTCCCTCTTTCCTAACAAACTAATCAGCTTAGCAATAAGACTTGCATAGTGTAAATTAGGACTTATGCGAAAAGTAATGGAAATGGTTATAGAGATGTAATGTAAATGTAACCTACTTTTCATATAAAAATATCGATCAGCTGTTTCCTACATTACAGCTACATTACATTACAGTCGGCTAACTGAGCCTTGAGCCCTTATACCTATGTACATATATCAGGGATGACAAAATTGGTACTATTGTATTTATTTTTTTGGTACTATTCAAATTCGAAAAGTACAATAGTACACCAATGCTTTTAAGCATTGGTGTACTACATTTAAGGAACCTCCCCAGTTTTAGAAATTTCGATACGCATTTATTTTCATTGATCAAAACTGAAAATTGACACATACATAATTTTCACTTTTAAACAATGATACTCATATTATTTACACTTGAAAAAAGTTTTGTGCAAGTAAAACGCAAAGAAAAAATCAAAAAATGTGAACTCTTCCTTTTCCAAATTATTTTTCAACTTGGAACAGGTGTGGAAAGAATACCCGAGCTCAAGCAAATTTGCCAAAATGATTCGGTAGCCTTTGTTCTGTCTACCGACAATTGTTTTAATAAAAACGTATAAAAGTAATTTTAACTAAAATACATCTATTTTAGTACACTTAAGGTCAAAAAAGTAATTTTTTTTAAATTTTAAAACCCATACCTGATACACAAATGTATATGTGACCTGCTCCACGAAAAGGGACCTCTGCGCCGAAAAGAAGTTATTGAGAAAAACGCGTTTAAAGGTGAAAAGCAGCAAAATACAGAAGAACCACCAGAAAAGCGTGTTAGGAGTAAAAAAGAGTAAAATTTTGATATTTTTGTAATTTTGTACCTTTGATATTGAACTTTTTTAAATTTCAAATACAGGGTGTTTTTTTAGACGTATAGAACTTCGAATTGAAATAAAACACAAGAAAATCGTTTTAATGTCCATCAATTTGGCTTTATTGGAAGGATAATTTTATGCCATTAACGTTTAAATATGATTTCGGGCATGTGGCCGCCGCGGCTGGCTCGAATAAAGCCAATTCTACAGGTCCAATTTTCAACCACTTTTTCGAGCATATGGGGCCGTATGTTGGCAATAACGCCACGAATGTTGGCTTCCAAGTCCCCTAACGTTTCTGGTTTGTTGGCGTAGACGAGCGACTTCACATATCCCCAAAGAAAATAATCCAATGGTGTCAAATCACACGATCTTGGTGGCCAATTGACAGGTTAACCGAATTAATTGCTCTGATGGACGATTATGTCGACCATAAAATGGACGGAGCTTGCGGTAAACTTCGCGAACTGAACCATTATTTTCGAAATAAATTTGCACGATTTGCAAGCGTTGTTCTTTTGTCAACCTGTTCATGATGAAATGGCAAACCAAACTAAATATTAATCACTTGACAGCTGACAAAATGGCCGCCAGTTAAAAAAGTGATGCCAACTTAAAGTTATATACCTCAATAAAAAACACCCTATATTATATAATATATATTTTTAAATTTTTTCATTAATTATGTTCATCTTTACAGGTGATTTGCAAAAAAACTAAAAGACATAGGAACTTGCGGTTTGCGGCATTTTCCTATAAGAATCACTCAAAAAGTAAAAAAAAAATTTTTCGGCGCAGAGGTCCCTTTTCGTGGAGGAGGTCACATATATTTATATAGCATAGGGCGCTCTAAATACTATATGTAAATCAATCAAATTACTTTATCGTCGGGTGGTTACTGGTTTGCCGCGCAGATATTAACGGTCTAATTCATAAAAAACATTTTAGGTTTATTACAGATTTATTTGACAAATTTCCAATAGAAATATTTCAAATAAGCGCTTAATAAACCTGAAATATTTTTTATGAATAAGGCACTAAGAATACATTACTGATACGGCAAAACAGTAACCACCCGACGATATTACACATCGCTCATTTACTTCAACAACGTCATAACTCCAAAAACTTAATTTTTTAGTTAATAATGCAGATTGTGTACTCATTGCGTACACAAATATCTTGTATACTCAACTCGTGAGAGAAAAATGAAATTAAATTGAAAACTTCAAGCTCGTTTTCTGGGCAACTGCTGCTTTTGAGTAATGACGTTCTTTGAGTAAATGAGCGATATGTATGTATGTAACCTGCAGGAGGTCGAACTAGTGCCCAACTGGTATTTTACTAGTTTTAGAACCACCACCACTAGTTCCCATCTGAAAACTTTCCTATACGATCTTAATGCTCAAATTATCAATGAGTGTGTTTATAAAAATCACTACATAGTACCACATTTGGACCCGAATGGGCTCTTTAAAACTATGTATATAGTTAATGTTTAAGTAACATAACTCTGCCAAAAAAAGCGAGTTTAATGCAAATATCTGATAGAACATTTTCGAAAAAAATTTATGAGATATAAAACTAAATTTTAATGGGCGTGCCTACGCCTATTTTTTAAATGTAAAAATTTGTGTTTCTCAGAGCTCAGGGTGTGTTTTTAGTTTTGTAAAAATCGGTACTGTAGAACCACTTAAAATAAAACATTAAATTTTAATGGGCGTTACTCCGCCCATTTTTTCATTTTTTTGTGTATATTTTTGAGCTCAAGGTGTGTGGTAAGTTTCGCAAAAATCAGTTACGTAGAGCCACGTGAAATATAATAATAGATTTAAATGAGCGTAGCCCCGCCCATTTTTACAACTTTAAAATTGTGTAATTACAAGAACCAAAGGTGTTTGCTAGATTTCGCAGCAATCAAATAAGTAGAATATCATAAAATCAAATAAAATAAATTGTACGCCTAATTTTTCTTTTGCAACGGAACCAATGGGAAGCTACACCTTCTCAGACAATAAAAATTTTTTACAACCGGTCTAATATAAACCGAGTTATTAAGTAAGAATGCAAAAAAAAAATTTTAAATGAATTGATAACCTCCTCCTTTTGATTATTGAGTTCTTGTTCCATCTAAGATATTAGTTGAACTTGTCATTTGTTTAAATGAACGTTTATCATAATACCTATCTTTAGTTGTTCTAAATAATTTTTGGTTAAAGGTTCCCTGCAATAGCAACAATAAAATGCGCGTAGCATCCATCTAACCCCTCAATAATCAATTTCAATATTTTTTTTAAACAATTAATATTTTACTGAACAAGTTAATTAGTTATTAATTTTGAAAAAAATTGCAATATTATAACTTAATATAAATAACACTTGCTTAAATTAATTTATACTTTCAAAAAACTCCTTTTTAGCACTTCTATTGGCACTGAAGACTTACCACCAGAAACGGTAGATCGTCTTAGGGAGATAAAACAAGACATATTCTTTTCAAATGAGCTTACATCATCGGAATATCGAGATGATTTGGATGTAGAATTGAGTCCTCGGGAAAATGTGGCCGATCACGAATGGGATGTTCTGATCTTTACGCAGCAATGGCCCGTAACAACTTGCTATCACTGGAGAGAAGAGGATAAAAACCATGAATGCAAGCTGCCAGTAATGAAGGAGTTTTGGACTATACATGGTTTGTGGCCCACAAAGTTGGGACATTTTGGTCCCTCATTTTGCAATAAAACGGCCGATTTTGATATCAAGCAATTGGATGCAATAAAAGATACTTTGAATCAATATTGGCCAGATATTGATGGCGAATCGCAGGGAGACTGGTTGTGGAAACATGAATGGCTAAAGCATGGCACATGTGCCGCCACTCTAGAGGAGCTAAGCAATGAATTGAAATACTTTAACCAGGGCATTAACTGGCGTGAAAATTATTTGCTGTCGAACATATTAGGAAGTGCCGGCATTCATCCCGACTCGAACAATACTGTGGTGGCCTTACATGCAGCCATTGTTAATGGCTTGGGTAAAAATCCCTCCATACACTGTTTGTACGATAGTAAAAATGATGTCAGCTATTTGGAGGAAATACGAATTTGTTTCAACAAGACTCTTGAGGCCATAGATTGTGATGGTGTCAGGCATGGTGACGCTGTTTCAATTTCCTATCCTGGCGGCACTGTCATAACCAATTGCCACATATCGAAACCTGTCCACTATCCCAGCCTGGTACCGAGTCTGCAGAGAGCCAGCGAAGAGAAATGGAAATTTCCCATTGTTAATATTTACAAGCTCCTACAGTTTATCATGTGGTTTACGCTATGAACAGTAGCAAAAAATGAAAAAAACTATAACAGATATAACAAATATTGAATGGAAGGGAAAAGTGAATGGTCTTCTAAAAATCAGGCGAAGGACTAGAACACCAATTATTTAGTGATAAACTGGAAACGAAAGAGTATTGGATTTTATTTTTTATCTATTATGAGACATTTTTTAATTTAAATAATCGGTTAACAACTGAAGCAAAAGAGAGCATCATTTATTTACTTAGATTATATATTGTATATTGTAAGAAGAAATACAATAGATATACTGACAAATAGTTGTATTTTGATTTCTTATCAAATTATGAATAATTTTATTTATAAGTAAGCTAAAATACTAAAAATTTTATTAACCACATACACAAAAATCACCGTACTTTTGTTAATATACATATGTGTCCTTTCTGACTTATTTTTAATTTTTCTTTTTAGAACATTTTTCTTAGTTTAAATTATAAATTATTGTCAGTTAATAACGAATAAAACTTCATTAATGTAGCGTATTTAAAGTTGAACGAAATATATGTACGAAATTACGTTTAAACTAACGAAATTATACTCTCTGATTTAATAACAAATAAAAACTAATTTATATACGAATATCACAAATAAAAATGCAGTTTAAAATTTTAAAGTTATATGATCATGTTTCATGAAATTTTCCACACGACACTTTTTCTATCCTGTAATAGAAGCGGTCTGAAAAAGAGTGCCATATTAAAAATGGTGTATCATTAGTCTCTTAAGAATTTTTCGCAGCCCTTTTTAATCTGACTCATTTCCCTACGCCTTGTTTTGGCTAGTAAGTAGTGGATTAACTTATTATTAGCACGATCGCGTGTTCCATTCCTGCCGGAGACTTTACGTGTTTCTTCAGAAAAATAAAACTTAAAAAAAACTTATCCGATCTCAAAAATAAGCACTAAAACGTTAAAAATAATTTATATTCAGTTAAATAAAAAATTTTTATCATTGATAAAAATCGAATGGCACGAGCCAATCGATATGTCTAGGTCCTCAACAACTTCTCTAATGGTGATTCGGCGACAGTACCATTTTTTTCACTTCATCAATTTTTTCGTCTGTTGTTGAAGTGCTCGGGCGTCCGGTCCGGCACGCTCTTCATCGTTCACATCTTCTCGGCCTTCTGAGAACATTTTTTACCGCCATGCTGCATTTGTTTCTATATTTAAATGAATTGAACAGGCTAATGTTCGTATCGCCTTTTAAGCCAAATTACATGTGATAATTATTAATGAACAAATAACATCAAAGTTAGTTGTAAATATTCTGACAACACATAGTTGAACGGAACAGCCAGCCGTTTTCGAAGGCCACTAAACCTTCATCATCAGCGTTCTTCTGTGTTTGGTCCACTGTGTGTGGTGTCAGTTGATGTAGATTTCTGCCTTATATACGAAACTTTTCTGCAAAGGGAATATGTGAATTGGTTTGATTCATCGTATTTCAATTTGCTGAAATGTGTTTTGTAATGAAGGCCCAAATTTACCATCACTAAATTTACAACAGTCTTACCATTGTCGTTTTTTCATTACTAATTATGCACATGTTAGTTAATTTGCTTATTTTTGTTCTACTTAAGACAAACTTTTTTGGCTTGTTACTATTAAGTATATTTTAGTGGCCTTCGAAAACGGCTGGCTGTGCCGTTCAACTATGTGTTGTCAGAATATTTACAACTAACTTTGATGTTATTTGTTCATTAATAATTATCACATGTAATTTGGCTTAAAAGGCGATACGAACATTAGCCTGTTCAATTCATTAAATATAGAAATTAGTTTAATTGGACTACAACTACAAAATCAGCATAGACAACAACCTGCAGCCCTGTTGCCTTGCTATCTTCAAAAGAATCACTCTCATATAAACATGTGTATTCTATCCTTGATATTTTGTAGTCGGTAGCTTGCTGTGGTGAATGTGTTTAATGTATCATACTTAAATATGAGGTGCAGATGGTGCTGCTGCCGTCTCCAAAATAATTAAGTAGCTGGCTACGAGGCGACAAATGCTGCTAGTGGCATTTGAAGTCGTGTGTTCGTGTAGCCTGCTGTGGTGAATGTGTTTAATGCATTAATGTAGCATGTATGCGAAAAAGGAAAAAAAGGCTGCTTAGTTTTAAGGCGTATCACAAAAGTGAGTATTTTAAAATCTAGACACGCTAAGAATTAGAAGAACTTTGTTGCCACGTGCAAAAAATTGGACATTAGGCATAAGGATTCGGGATAGCATAAGTGAATTGAGAATTTGATGTCGGACTAAAAAGTCACCAAAGGCACAAATTACGATATAGTCAAGCCATGAACAAGAATATGTAACATGTTGAGATCGGACTTTAAATGGCGGCGCTATGTACATATATATAAAAAACAAAAAGTTTTTTTTTCTCTTTTCGAAACTTCATTGAAATATCTTTTATTCTAGGGGGTGACTGGCACAACTTTCTGTTTTGTATGGAAGCTTACTCTCTATTATATTAAAATAAAAGTATTATTATTTTTTTAACGAGAAGTAACACTCAGGCAATGAATGCCTACTACTATTACTAGGTGTTACCTTCTTTAGGAAAGATATAGTGATAGAGAAGACAGGTGGTGAAGGCAGAGATAGAGAATGCAGTGTTGCAGCGCCTCTGATATCAATGAGGCGTATTAAATTTTCGAAGCTGTGTTTAGTTTAGTAGCCATTTTTATTGGTTATTTTACTTCGCCGATAATTCTGTTAACACAATACCGACGAAGGAGGGCGCTCTGATGTTACGTTAGTATACGCTGAAACCGGTGTAGTTCAGCGCCCAGTGTGTCCATGCCTTCATCACTTAAGCTTTCCTACAACAACTGATACAAAGAGACACTAATGCACATGAGAAAAATGCCGTCGGAGACCGTTCTCGAATTCAGGACCTTCGGATTTGTAGTCAACGTGTTAACTACTTCAGCCAATGCCACCCTCAAATACTTAATATCATCATTTTGATTACAGGTGCAAAGTTGAACGATGTTTTTATTGATTCAAACATTCTAGAACTCAAAGATTTCATCGAATACATTTCACGATTTAGGTTATTCGAAATTGTTGTCGTTGTGACTTATTTCTGCATATCTCTATTTATTTTCTTTTGGCTTTTTTATAAAAAATTTTGTTTCAAGAATCGAAAACGTAATGTTTATTCCAAGATATTTATGTACATATATATGTACTTAAACTCGGACCAAAGTCGATTCTACTTTCTGAATCATCAAATTATCTTTTGATCCTTTTAACCTTGAACTTTTCAATTTTCTTATCGAAGAACTCTTTAATAAGTCATGTGCTCAAATAGACAAATCACAATTTGAGTTCATTAAAATTTGTTGGCATACTCTTCGTAATTTAATATTTAAGAAAATTTAAAGAAACTCATAAAGATAAGCGTGAACAAAAATTATATTAAAAGATATTATTTGTTAATAACAGGAGAAAGTAAAAGATGCTTTAGATCCAGTCAAGACTTTATTATAGAAACAATTAATGAAATTTAAATTTAAATATAATAAATTAAAGTAATGGTTCTAGAAATACTGGTAAATTGCTAATAAAAATAATAATAATTTTGCATACATACTCCCATTTTTGTTTAGTAAAATATATTTAAATTAAAGATTATTACACTGCTGTGGGTGGCCAGAACACAAAGTTATTGTAATCGGTGCCAAAGTACGAATCATGTAGCCTGTCACAAGGAAAATCAATATTCTTTATGTATTAAAGGTAACAAATATTAAACAATTTTTTTAAATATATAATTCAAATAAATTTATAAGGCAAAGCAACTGGTGATCTTATACCATGTCCAGTAAATTATGTTTGTACACCGGATCCTTACGTCTGCTATCATCAGTCAGAGGCAAAAATCAGCTGCAGTCGTGATAAGAATCTGTGTGGCGTATGTAATGAGAATAAAGTGTATGCCTGCATAGATGAAACTACAATTGCGTTTTGCTATGGCGAAGATAAACCTTTCGAAAGAGCTGAAGTTTCTTATTGCTTGGGGGATACAGTATGTGATATTTATAGTGTAGATGGTTTCTGCACCGACAGACGTCTCACCGAGGTATTTTTTTTTAAATCAATCTAATGTGTATCTGATAGACACTTACTCAAAAAAAAAATTCTATAATATTAAATTTTAGCCAAGCTGTATTACTGATGGGGTTAATAATGTAATAAATATAACAAAACCTTCAAACACAAGTCCAGAAACTGCAACTGCAGGCACAACAACGAAAATACCGATAACTCCGAGCGTAACAACAGAATCTGCAACAGCCACAATGGCTACTTCTGTTACAACAGATGCAACTGTAAGCCCGACAATAGAATCAACTAGTGCATTATCGACAGCGTCTACAACAATAGAAACAACCACAGAGCTTATAACCACACCTGGGGAAACTTTTCCTACCACAAAACTGCCTATAACTATGACAACACAACATACAACCACAAAAACCGAACCTGCAACTAACACAACAGAAACTACAACCACCACAGCAGAATGTGCAACTACAGCAATAGATCCTTTCATTTCAACAAAACAGCCTATAACTCCAACAACAGAAATTACAACAACAACAACAACAACAGATCTTTCAAGCACAACGCTAGAATCTTTCACTACTGCAAAACTACCTGTAAGTATCTCAACTACGCCTACAACAGGAACAACAAAACAACCTACAACATACACAACAGAAGCTACAACTACAATGAAACCCGCAATCACAGCAAAAGAACCTTTAAATACAACTAAGCAACCTATTACTACCACAAAAGAAACTTCAACCATAGCAACAGAGCCATGGACTACTATAAATAAACCTATAAGTACCACTATGAAACCTACGACTACAACGACAGACTTAACTACAATCACTACAACCGATCATTTGACTACAATAAAACAACATACAACTACTGCAACAGAAAGTACAACTACAACCCCGAAAACCACAACCGCAGCAATGGAGCCAACTACCACAACGGTACCAACAACTTCCATTGCGAAACCACCAGCTTCATCTGCACCGCGTGCACCAAATACCATCTGCAGAGATGCTGGTACAACCGGTTGCTTTTATGCGGACGATCCAACTTGTACTACGTAAGTGTAGAGCAACTTATTGTTTATTGTATGCCATTCATTGCTGATCAGGTTAGGTACCTACTAGTACTTTCACTCAGATATCTTTAGATCTATTGTGAACCCCTTCTGACAAAAAACTTACCCTCTTTCTAAAACAATGAGAATCCAGTTGTATATTATCTGTCATTAATCCACCTGAGTCCCATGACGAACAACTTCACATATTCGAGCTTACGATATCTTTTAGTCTCTCACCCATCTAGATCTGTTGCGTTGTAACCTCAGGTAATATCATAAAATATTTTTCAGGAGCGAGACTCCCCATTATCCTCACATGACTTCAAAAATCTGCGGTGCTAGCCTCCCTTAAACTGATTTTTATTCTAACCTTACAGTGACCAGTTATCCAATAGTAATTCGGACTTCATCAGATCGAGCCGTGGCCATAAAGCTCTCGAGATCCTGTAATCTACCCTACTATGTACCCCAGAAACTATTCATTCCCACCAAGATCCGATTACTCTGATTTCCAAATCAGCGGCATTACCAAAGTATTCCTCGCCGCGGCGCCGTCACATTTGGCATTGATCCTAAAACTCGTTAGACTTATTCCCCTAAAGGTTTTAATAGCTTGGAAACCGTCGTAGCCTGTCCATTATCCCGTTGAGAGCCTTCTCACGGCCATTAACTACTTTCGAACTGAAAATATACGTTTTCGAAGCTTTTAGTGTTGTCTGTCTATTGGCATAGAAAGTAACTTCTTCATCTTCACTATCCGGTTTAGAAAGCTAACTATTCTAGTTCTGGGAGTCGAACTTCACTATTTTCGTGATGATGTCCTTATGGATATATGTATGTACTCGTATATTATCTACTTCCAAAAAGTAGATAATATGACCCATGTCGTGCCATATCCGCCAAAAAAGCTTAAGCGACATAATTTTCGATCATAATTTTTAAACCAAAATCGATTATTTGCGATCGTAAATAGTCGATTTTCGTAAAAAAGCTTAAGTTATTTTAGAGGTTATGGTTCGATAGGACTTGGACGTAGCTGATGTACATATATGTATATGTGTGTTTATGCATAGAAACATCTCATAACTTAAGAACGGGTCAACGGATCGAAAGAAAATTTGAGTATTCAAAATATATGGATCTCATTTAGATGTCGCAAGAATCGAATTGGTTCGATAGATTTCAAAAGTTTTGGAAAATAAAATTTTCACATAACTGTTTTTGAGGAAACTTTAGTAGTTTAAAATCAATCGATAAAGTTTAAAATCTAAACAGCTCCTGACTTAAATAAGACATGTCGATTGCTGCCAACTTGGCTAAAATCGAATGATTCGACGAAAATTTTAAAAAAATTCTTTTTCTAATAACTTCAAAGATCTGCGTCAAATCTATTTTAGATATTCCCTAATTTTTATAGACTTAGTGATACCATGATATCACTTATTGCCAATAATTCACTGAAATAAAATATTGAGCGAATAATGCAAGCTATAAACATTTTATATCTTTAAAGCTAAAGCTGCTAGAGAAAAACTAATGGTTCCATCGTAATCAGTAGATGCAAACACATGAGGATCATTCTTTTTTAAAATTTAAAAAGCTCAATTTTGTTACCATGTGTTAAATGTGTTAGTTACAGTGCTGTTCATAGAAATTCTCTACCTTACACTGTGCAATTTTAGTTGAGCAACTTTTGAGCTTATAGAAGAGAACGAGAGGAGAAGACTATGAATATTTTCCTCTCTCATCCATGAACTAAAAAGTTGCTCAACTAAAATTGTCATGTGTGAACCCAGTCCTATTGTTGTTCTCAAATAAAACACTTATATTTTATATAGCAATTAGTTGGATAAAGACTGCAATCATATTGTACTTACAACTACCATTTTTAATATTCATGTATATATTCTTCCTTTTTCTTTTACAGATTTATTGTATGTTACATTTCCAAAGGTTCATTGGTCGGTATAAAGAAGTCGTGTATACCAGGCCAATATTTTCCACCCGGTGCAATTTATTGCTCAAATGAAAAAGCTGATGTGTGTCAATAAGTTCAGAAATAAAAAACATATAAGTTTAACATTTGTTGTTTGTGCACTAATAATCCCAAATTATTATTTTACTGAATAAGTAAAATAATCACCCTTTTTCCAGTTGTCGACATCGGCGTCACTTTAGCATAATACAAACAAATGGCGACTTGTTTACTCGCTCTCGAGAACAATTTTGTGCTACTGACAATCTATTTCCGTTCCCGTTCCGTTCCGTGTAGACAATAGCGTAAACCTATCAACAGCAGTCAGTTGCTTTCGACAACGGGTGGTGCACTAGACCTAATTTTTTTATTTTGTGCTAAAGTGTCGTCGATGTCGACAACTGGAATAAGGGTGAATAATTTGAAATTATTAGTGCGTTAACAAATGTTAAACTTAATTGTAACAATTCCCAAAAAACAGCAAATAAAATATATAAATTGTGTTCAACTTTGAGGTTAGGAAGTAAATTGGCTGTCAAAAAATGAAATGTCAAGAGATGAGCTGTCGTCCTTTGACATTTATTTAGTAAACAATTGGGAAATTTTAACCATGAAACACTACACTCTTGAACAAAGAATTTTAGTTGTGAAATATGTGAATTTTAATTAGAAAGAATGGGTGGACGTGAACAAACCAGAAGCAAATGACGCTCTGAAAGATGAACTTCGGCACTGCATTGACGAGATAAGCGAAGCTTTGTGGCAAAATGAGGTTAAAAATTTTGTGAAAAAAACAGACATCTGCCGACATGACAGAGGTGGACATTTGCCTGACATCATATTATATTATTTCTAATTTACATTGGTATCAATACAACTAAACTTGTCAAAAAAAAGTGTGTTTTTAGGCCAATTTACTTCCTTATCTTAAATTTGCCCACCCTTTATATTTACAAATTACGGTGATACGTAGTATTAGATCCATCATACAATGAGCTTAAGAAATGCCAATAATATAGAAAACATTTACATAATTCAAAAATAGACAATAAAAACATTTATGTATATTAAAAGCTTACTTAAAATTTTTATTTGCGACATATTTTGTGCCAGTTATGTTAGATATACCTGAAAGTATATATAGCAGGGGTGGCCAATGATTTGATGGAAGAGTAAGTTACCAGCGCTGAAATCACAATATTTCTTTTAAGATTGTAATTTCCATAAAATGTGAATCTCTCCAAAGGGAACTTTTTCGGAGAGAAGCAGACCGATTTTCGTTCAATTTATAAACTCTTCGTAATATTGTATCGATTAAATTATATTACAATACAATAGTACAAACCAGCTACAGTGTTGCAGATGTATCTATATTTTGAGTTTCATACAAAACTGGATAATTAATGAGAGGATTAACCACTCCGTCACACAAAAAATTTTGATCTAAGTTCAAACATACCAAAAAATTGGGTGAACAAAACTGTGTGGGTGCAGATTCCAGATTTATTGCCATTTATTTTTCAAAAGGCCCCAATGTGCATTGAAGACAAGAAACTGCATATATTTTCTGTTGTTAAGGGTTTCAATTCTTCCATATCAGCCAATGCTTTATATTGGTTATTGATATTTTAAAAATTTAGCTTTTCGCTGTGAAACATATAATGCTATTGGTTTTACCAGATAAAATATTTTCAGGGGAAAGCTTACTAAACCAAACTAACATTTCATTGTCAAAGTACACTTTTGCTCTTAGAACTTGACAGAATTTAAGACAAAACTTTTTACAATTTTCTATAAACTGATTTAAACAGTTGCTTCAACATGATTTGCGTGTATATGTATATAGATAGTATATAGATAGTAGTATAGATTACACTTTTCTAAAATATCTTTACTAATAAAGTTTCGTGCCATTTGTCGAAAAAGAAATTTAATTTTTGGCAAAAATATATGCATTCGCGCGTCTTCTGACTGCATTTCTAAGTTGACTGTGAGAGTATCAAATACGTTGGGGGAGTACTACGGTACTTTTTCAGTATCAAAAAAAGTACGATCGTACCAATTTTCCCATCACTGACATGTATATACGAGGTTTGTTCAAAACGTATCGCGAATTTTGAATTTTCGCGGGTTATGTATATTCGAATTTTGATTTTTTTTGGCGTTATGTTGACACTCAGCCATTTTGAATGTTCAGTTGATTGTTGACGGCTGCTTTGCTTGCACGTGTTTTGGCTCGTATTCGATTTTTACCTTGGTTCGTGCGGCAGCTTCCATTGTAGCAAGTAGTGGATGAAAAATAAATGCAAAGAATATAAAAACAGAATTTTTGCGTCTGGACACTTTCTTACTAACAAAAAAGATAACTAAGGGTTGGGGAAAAAGTTGGATTTTTCCGGAAGCCGATTTTTTTCAAGGACAGATGACAAAAAAAATTACAGTGTTTGGAGTGAGGACGGATAACAACCCTACCTATAGATCGTACGTTTTTCATCAAAACAATTAAATGGACTATACATTTAATTTTTCATACAAAAATTTAAATATACATCATCCATTTTTCGTATAAAAACCTAAATGAGCTATACATGGACCATTTTTAATACAAAAAATTAAATGGGCTATAAATCGTCCATTTTTCATAAAAAAAAAAATTAAATGGGCTATACATGGTCCATTTTTCATACAAAAAGTTAAATGGCCTATACATACATAACATGACTAGATGGGATTTAGAAGAAAACTTTGCCAAAAAGCGGGATTTAAAAATAAATATATTTTCTAAAGTGGGATAGTATGCACATGCACAGTTTCGTGTATGCTTATTCAACACAATTTTCAACTCCGAAGAAAAGCTTTTAAATAAATAAAAGTATTTATATTTTATTTTGGAATATGTTTGCATCTAAAGGCTGGTACTCTGTTCAAAGTTGTGGAAAAATTTCAGCACCATTGATTATTTCGCGTGAAAAATTTGACATGTACTAAATGTAGCCCAACTCGCGGTTTTTTTTATAAATTTCTTGCTTTTATTGCTTGAAAGTATGCAACATTGTTAAAATTCCGTGCGAAAAAAGCACTGCTCATGTTGTTTCGCAGCTAAACTAAAATGATGCCAGACTAATTTTGCATGGAAAGACATGATTTTACGTGTTTTTCACAACAAGAACAGAGTACTACTTTTGCGAATTTATTTCGCAAATATTTCACACCAAATACTTTTATATGTAGCTTGACAGCATTTCGCACGAAATTGTGAACAAAGTACCAGACTTAATGCAGCAAGAAACGCGAAATATTGTGTGCGATCACGGCTTAACATCTGTCAAAGCATTTTGTTTGGTGCAATGGTCTGTTATTTTGAGAAATTCTAATAGGACGGTGATTTTTCAGTAAAAAAAAAATTAATACGATAGACATTGGCTGATAGGCTGTACTGTCACTTAACATATTCATAACACAGTAGTGACTTGATGCATCATCGCATGTCAAAAGTCGTTCTTCCTTTATTATAATAATTAACCAGCGCAAGTGCAATTAAGTAAGTCAACAAGTAAAATTTCAAAAAATGCTAAAACCAGACTGCGTCCAACTTTAAACCGTTTAATATCCTAAACAGTCATTAGCGAAATACCTGGTTGCCATTTTGACTGCTGTCGTATCTTTAATAGGCTGATAAACACAATACCCTTCTTTGCGTAGCATAGTCGGTTAAAAAACGTTTCCATTTACATATATTCACACATGTTTGAGTTCTTGCGAAAATATTTATCTCTATATTTTTACAAGTATGAATTTGCATTCTTACGAATTTATGAATACATATTGCAAAACAAAATGGCAAATGCAAGTAACCCTCGATTTGCACGATCTGGTGGGACCGTACAATGTACGTGTAAAATAATATTCAGTATTGGTTCAAAATCTTTTTTGGGACCAGGAACACCAGCAAATAAATTTCAACCATAATATAATTATGACAATTGTATGTCGGATACAGTGTTGCCAAAAGTAGGGGAAAATCTTTACATGTACATAGATATTTTTGATACTCAAATAGAAGCTTAGGGAAAATCGGAAAGATTTTTTATATTCTCCAAAATGTAGGGATTTTTTCGTCATGCCTCATTATTTAAGAAATAAATGCAAACATAACGTTTTTTTAGTAATATTTTCTTATTCAAAAAGGTTCAAAAATTTTCATTTCGTTAAAATCGCTTAAAAATATGTTTCCAAAGATGTTTGTGGTTTAAAAAGTTGGCGACACTAATATGTTTGTATGTATATCCTAAGGCGAATTCATATACCGGGTGGGTGTCAAGCCTCCAACAACAAAATCTGCCTAGTACTTTATTGCAATGAAAATGAACAAATCGTGCTTCCCACAAATTTTATTGAAATGAAATTTGACAAACCAAACTTCCTAAAAAAAGCAGCTGATAACTTAGCACCACCTGGTACATGAATTACATATGTTAATTTTAAAATAACCGGTTTTTGTACCTGACTTGAATTTATCCTTTAAAATTTTATTTGAAAAGAACTATTCATTTTAATTTTTAAAAAACTTTTTGTTTTAAATGAATTTAATTAAAAGTACATATATATGTGCTATTTTTTTTAGTTTTTTACTTATTTTTTACCAAAGCTTTAATAAACATATATATTTTTTTAATATCTATTTTAATGACAAAAATACGTAGGGAAGAATCGGATTTTTTTTAGCGTGTGTAGGTATTTTTTCGATAAATCTACTGGCAACACTGGTCGGATAATAAATTTCTTGAAAACTAAAAATATTTTAAGTTATATTAATTTTCCTGTTGGTTTATCATAAATCGCAGTAATCGTAAAATGAGTTTTTATATCGAAATCGCCTAAATGAAGTTCCGCGTAAATCGAGGGTTACCTGTACAATAAAATTTTAGCGGCAGATATATATCGTGCCATAACTGCCAAAAAAGCTTAACCGACACATTTTTTGAACCTGGCTTTTTATTTTTTTGACGAAAATCGATTATTTACGGTCGCAAATAATCGATTTTGGTCAAAAAAATTCAGTTCGAAAATTATGTCGCTTAAGTTTTTTTCGCGGTTATCGCACGATATGCATGAGGAAATACACAAATAAATATGTATATACATACATACATATGTTCATAAATATGTACATTTTTCCTGTCATAAACCGTTAACAAAAGAATGAAAGAAACCCCTTATCAAATTTATCTTTTACGATTATGCATCATGCTATTTTGGCGACCGCGTCTATATGAATTTTACTTATGTATCGTATAAATACATACGTATGCTCGTTATTTTTTTTATTTTTATTTAAAAACATTTGTACAAGTAGATTTAATAAGATTGTTCCGATCAAATAAAAAAATGCAAGATTTTGTTGTATACTTTGTAAGAAACTTTGACTCTTTTTAAGAATTTTTGCAAAGTGATAAATATTAAATTTAATTGAACTTGAATAAATTTTAATCAGGAATAATTTTTTAATCGGGCTTAAGTTCAAAGTTTTCAATTCTTTTTGAATGAAATGAAACGTCTAGTTTAATTTTTCTTCTCTTCTTTAGATTTTCACATTAATTAATAAAAATATTTCATGCAATAAGAATTGAGGATACTGAACTTAAGCCCAATTAAGAAATTATTCCTGATCAAAATTTTTGCAAAGTTTATTTAAAAAAACTAAATTTTTCTGTTTTAAAGAGTCTAATACTAGTCGGAGTCCACCACGTGCAAGCGAAAGTTTTACAAATAAAAGCAGATTGTGATGACTTTGAAATGCTCTGCAGCCAGCGCGTGTACACTCTTCCTTATGATTGTGATAAAACCTGCACCGAGTAAGTTTCAAATATGTACTTTATCTCCATATTATTTTGTTGAAAATCATTTGATCAAAACATCCTTAAAAATTTCCTAAAATATACACACATCTGGTGTTATGTTCTCGAGCTACTTTGCCAACTTCCTTTCGTCTGAATGATATCGGAATCACGTAATCTTTAACCTCTCTTTTAGGCTGACTTCCACCATCTCAGCCTGTGCTTTCCGCTCTAATGCCAGCCAACAACAACATTATCCAGTCTCATGTGATCATCTGTTTTGACGACCCAAAATCACGGTGATATTATTTAATGTACTCGCAATTGCACTTGCATGCCGATTTCGCATATACGAGTAAGTTGTATGCACAGGACATGGACAAAAATCATGATGAGATGGTAGATTTATATCCAACTGCACAAGGCAGATACTACAGATATTTTTATCGACCTCTGGAACTAGTCACTAGCACTAGTCTAGCATTAAGGCTTTAACTAACCGCGATAATTTACTATGGGCTTACTTGAAACCCAAAGTGTTTACAGCACCCCTTTACCACAGAATGCAATAACACATCAAGAACACATTGCTCGGAATATCATCAAAACACTGTCTGCTAAGATAATTTTCTTAGATTTGTATCTCTGTTAAATGATATTTGAAGTTTCTGTGTGCTGTTGTGCTCTACTACTCTTTTGCGAACTCATATCGTGACCTAAAACTCTAAATTCCTTAGCTAACAAAAAATTAAAATTTTACAAAAAAAAAATTCATTGAACCCCGTAATATTTTCCATATTAATATGTTATTTCCTATGAAAATGTTTGCTAGCACGTTTTGCGTTTTAGGTAACGATATGCTTCCTCATTTCCTATCGCTCTTATGTGTACTTTGAACAATGTCTGTAGCTTGATAAATAAGCCAAATTTGTTGTATAAATTGTGTATGCAACGTTGAGTTATATCACCTACTAGAAAAAAAAAATAGGCTGACCTTACAGGCCTTGCTAATTTGAAACTCAAAGCGCTGGAACATTCATACGTTTGGCATAATTACAAAAATATTTTCGAGTGCAATATTTGTTATCATTTGGCGCAGATTTTCAATTTCAAGTCCAAAGAAGTATAAGCATCCTGACAATAAGTTTTCGAGGAATTAAAACATCTCTTATTATTCTAAATTTCATTAGAGGAAATTGTTCAATCAAAAAAAGTATCTAAATGAATCCTTAAAATCTAGTTGACTAGAACTTTAGTAATTTATTAAATTAAAACATTTTTTTTCGAAATTCTTCCTCAAGGATATCAATCGATTTGAATCAACTTTTCAGAAGTTTATAATTTCTTTATGAGCTTAAGTAAGAGCTGGTTGGATTTTGGATACAATTGCCGTGAAGTTGGTTCCTATCGGTTAAGCCATTATTAGCCCTGTCGGAAAATAAGTTAACTTTAAGCTAACTATTTTGCAACTAGTGCTTACTGACACTTGGATTAATTTCCAGTGGAAACAACTAACTATTTTGAAATTGTCCTAGGCGGTAGTCAATTGTCTCACTCTGCACTACTTTTCAACTAACTTAAAGTTGATTTTATTTAAGTCACCTGGTAGTTAGTAAATTCACACAAAATGTTGCTGGGATTCGAACTATGTATCATCACACATTGTATAGTCAATGCGCTACTACCAAGCTAAGGTATCATCTAAAATAATAATAACAAAATGGATGACATTGCAGTAAATTTTAGTTAGTCTAAGTAGAGTTAACTATAAGTTGATTATTTTTGTAGTCAACCACACATTCTCCGAAAGGGAAGTTATGAGATGCTTACATGCATACATGCATACACATCCATACGGAGGATATCTTCGTAAAAATAATCACACTGACTTAAACTGATTTTTCGAAAATCTGGATTAAATCAGCAAGTTCCTATTTCAGTTTATTGCATAGATTAATTTATGTTGTTGGCGTCTAAATATAATTTAGAGTATGTAGAAACCACAGCCGACTGATAATCCAATTTTTGTTCACTTTCTTTGCACTTAGGACCGTATCGTGCACCTTCAAATCTATCAAAGTTGCTGGTTTTTCTTTTCACATAAAGAAGTCAACTGTAACATTTTCGCCTGACTTAACTTAAGTAAGAACCAATGATTCTAAAAATGAGTCTCATCAATGAGCAAAATGTTACGCTTAATCATTGTATTGACATTCTCGAAATAAACCACGATTTTCGAAATGAATTCGCAAATGTTGCACTGCCGCCAGTGTATACATGGCAAAATTATAATAGATTTGACAACCGCATAACATTTTATTCCCTGCCGAGATATCGAATCTTAAAAATAACATACGAGTACATTATGTCAAAGAATCATTCATTTAATCACCAATTGACTTCGTTCTGTGCCATTTTAATTTCGCTTCTGACTTTCAGTTGATTTAACGCAACCAAAAAATACATCTCCTAGGTTCATTTTCAAATGTGCTGCAAATTGTTGTCATAATTTAAATAAACAGACTATTTTTCTGGTTAAAATAACGAGTTTGCTACTGAATTGTAAATGTACTGTCTCGTTAGTTAAAAATTCCCCTCTATATTCATTTTATGCTTTCTAAGTTTATATGTCTTAAGGTATGGTCACACTTGGGCAAACATTTGCCCAAAAAACGTAACTAATAAATTTTAGTGAAAAACATTTTGATTCAGACACGTGCTTCTTAAGTTAAACAGTTTCATAAGCAACTAATAGAGAATGTCATAGAATCCAACATTATTGGAAACTATTAACTTAACAAACACGTCTATGAATTGAAAGCTTCTTCATTAATATTTAGGGGTTACGATTTTTGGGCAAATATTTGCCCAAGTGTGACAATACCTTTAGGCTTGATTAGGCTTCCATTGTAAATATACATACGAGGTCTGATCAAAAAATAACCGTTATTTTAAATTTTTTCAAAAAGTATTTATTTATTCATCAATAACTATCTTGTCCCCTTCAAAGTAATCCCCCTGAGATATAATACACTTATGCCAGCGTTTTTTCCAATCCTCGAAATACTTCTGAAACGCGCTTTTTGGTATCGCCAACAGCTCCTGTTTCGATTTTTCTTTTATCACCTCAATCGTAGCAAAACGCTTTCCTTTCATCGGTGTTTTCAGTTTTGGGAAGAGGAAAAAGTCAGCGGGGGCCAAGTCCGGTGAATACGGTGGTTGAGGCATGATAACGGGGTTGTTTTTGGCCAAAAACTCACGCACAAGCATCGATGTGTGAGCTGGTGCGTTATCATGGTACAAAATCCATGAACGGCGCATAACTTCAAGGTAGTATTCCTTGTTGACCGTACGACCTTGTGGCAAGAATTCATGATGCACCACGCCATTGCAGTCGAAGAAAACAGTGAGCAAAACCTTCACATTTGACCGAACTTGAGGTGCTTTTTTCGGTCTTGGCTCTTCTGGACACTTCCATTGGGATGATTGGGCTTTGGTTTCAATGTCATAGCCATACACCCATGATTCGTCAGCAGTTATGACCTTTTTGAGGAAATCTGGATCTTCGTTGACGATGTTCAACAGCTCCTGAGCGATGTCCATGCGACGTTGTTTTTGCTAAAAATTTAGCAATTTTGGAACAATCTTCGCTGCCGCACGTTTCATGCTTAAAACATCCGTAAAAATTGCTGGTCATAAGCCGAACGATATGCCAACATCATCAGCAACCTCTCTGATAGTGATTCGACGATTATTTAAAATCATTTTCTTTACTGCTTCAATGTTTTCATCGGTTGTTGACGTGTTCGGGCGACCAGGACGAGCATCGTCATTGACATCTTCTCGGCATTCCTTAAACCGGTTATACCACAATTGAACTTGTGTTCTGCTCATAGTAGACTCGCCAACCGCCACAGTCAACATTTCAAATGTCCTTGCGCATTTAATTTCATTTTTTACACAAAACTTAATAGTTTCTTTGATCCATTTTTTCGAATAGTAAAAAATCGAAGAGGAAACCAAAACACGACTAACCTTTTTATCTGACAAAAACAAACTGACAATCCAAAATGTCTGATATTGCCAACATATATAACAGACATGTGTACCAACATAACAGAAAAAAATGCGACAATCGAACATACGTAACTCACGAAATTTGAAAATAACGGTTATTTTTTGATCAGACCTCGTACATACATACATTCATATGCATGTTATCAACTGTAATAAAAGCCAATGCAGTATTTCGACTACTCATCTTCTCAATATTCCTTAAAGGACTCTGCTTTTGTGTGCAATGTCCGTAATAACGAAATAATTTTCCAAATGTATCAAAAAAACGCATTTTTTCTTCTCTTTTTTTAGATTTATTGTATGCTACACTATGAACGATAAGCCTGAGGGTGTAATAAAGCGGTGCCCCAGTGGACAGTACTACGACAGTTTCCATCAAATTTGCACTAATCAAAAGCCAGCTAATTGTTCCTAAAGTGCAACGCAATTTTCAGGTCTTTCCTTTTGGCAGCTTTTTGTTGCGTCATTGAAATAAGTATTGCAATAATAAAACCAACCCAAGTATTGGCCAGATAAGAGATAACAGTAGACGTATCTGAAATAAATGTATAAACAAAGTTATAAAGTACATATTTTTAAATAAAAAATTTCATTTATATTCCACCTACTGATGGCAGGTGACATCGTCAGATTTAAAATAACCAGTTTTTCCAATATCTCCACAGATTGTTTTCGCATCACGCGATTCAGTCTTGGGCGAGGATGTTGTTGTCACTTCGGTTGTTGTTTTTGTTTTAGACGTAGTCGTAGTTTTCAGTGTTGGTATTATGGTTTTTGTTGACATTTCTGTTGTGGACTCGGTGGTCATTTCTGTGGTTGCAGTAGTTTCATCGATTGTTGTTGAATCTGTGATTGTAGAGCTTAACAGTTCGGTTGAAGTGTCTGTAGCCATGTCTGAAGCTACGGTTGTGTGATCGGTTGTTGTAATTAAAGTTGTAGCGACGATTGTGGACTCGGTAGGTATGGTGTTAATTTCTGTTGTAGTTAATGTTTTATCGGGACACGAAGGCTTGAAATGTTAGCAAAAATATAGTTAATTTTTATAGAGTTCAAATTTGAGATTACTTTTAGTCCATTTAAGTCTTAAAAGTAGATAGACTACACGACAATACAACTTCAAATACCGCTAGCTACAATTCCCACCCTGTAGCCAGCTACTTAATTATTTTTAAAGCGGCAGCGACATCATAATCAGCTGATATTGAAGTACAAGGTGGGCTAAAAGAAATCACCCTATTGGAAGATGCTCTTATTTTTGCAAATGGCGGCCAATGTCAAATCTGTTTTGACATTTGTGAACTACACAGATGCAAAATACAAGTGAATAAGCCATGGAGCGATTCACTCCCCAAGAACGCGGAATAATCGTGTCTATTTCTCCGGGTCACCTCATCTCTCGTTTTTTCGATTTACACTGGCCCGCAAGATGTGGGATTTTTTGAAGTTCCGTGTTTACGTGAACAAGCCCAAGACCCTGGAAAACCTCAAGTACAACATTCGATTCGAGTGCGAGAATCTGTCGCCCGAACTTCTCGCCGAAGTGATGAAGAATGCCATAAAACGAGCAATCAATTGTGATGGTGCCTATTTGGCCGATATAATCTTCTCGACTTGACCAATAAAATTCTAAAGGTTCAAATAAACATAATCAAAAAACAGAACCGAAGTTTTTCATTTAGAAAAAAAAACATGAGAGCCAAACAAGAAACAGCGGATGACTTCTTTTGGCCCACCTTGTACATTTCTTAAGTAAGCGTAGCTGGTGTTGGTCCAACCCATGGGGAGAAAGTGTCCTTGCATGCTCCCTGTGCAGGGAATATAAGAAACTTAAAAAAACATCTGTAAGCTCTTGATTGGTTAACAAATGTAAAAAAAATTAGCAGCTCCTGAAAGATAATCTGAAAAGCTTTCATATGATATATGGGTAATATTGTGACACTGAATTAAAAATTTATCCAGAAACTTTGTGGGTTCGTAACTCATAAAAATATGCGCTTCCGAACATTTATTTGCTTACTTAATTTATTTTTCTACGCATTAAATTTTCTATCACTTGAGAGCTTTTTTATTTGGAGGTGTTTCTCCAAACTAAATTTTGTTGCGAATGAGTTTAATTTTAAATCATAAACAAAAAAATAAACGATAAAAATTCGTTTTAAAATTAATAGGCTGAATACTTTTTTTCTGAAAAAAGATGGCATTAATTTAGACTTACTTCATTTACATCCTCAGGCACGCAAACTTCTCGGGAATTATAGTTACAAACATAACCTTGTGGACATGGACGAAATGTACTCTCATGGGGAGTTTTATCACCAAAGCAATAGGCATAAGTGATTGCATCTAAGCAGGTGAATGTGAAATTAGTAATCTCGCATTCACCGCAGTAATCCTTATGATAACAAGACGGCATATAGCCGTCGGCTGAAGAGCGACAAATAAGCGAATCGTCGGTGCAAATCCGATTGTCAGGACATTTAGTAATTGTTGCTGTCGACCAACCTTGAAAACATGTAGTAAAATGTGTTTCATTCACACAAGCAACATCATTGCCAGGAAAACATCGGTTGCAGATGCCGACTAAATGCGGTATAATCATTTTTACAAACATCATAAAAATCTAAAAAAAAGTAAATCATTTATTGCAAAATAATAGCAAACAATTTGCAACATAGTCATAACTTAAAAAATCTGCTTTTACAAAAAAAAGGAGAGATATTCAGAAGTTTTCTTCTCTCCAGAGCTGAGAGAGAGTATAAGCTAGAGATGGGCGCGTGTTGAATTTTTCCAACACGACAGGATAAGAACACGAAAGCCAAGATGTCCACCACGTACGAAACACGCACGCGAAATTTTTTCAAAACACAAAACTGCACAACACGCACGAAATCAAATTGAATATCAAAAAAAAACATTTTTTTATATTCAAATAGATATATATTTTGTTTAATTTCAGAACTTTAAGCTTAAGAGACCCCTACACTATCAACAAATTTGATGGTTTTGCGTGTTTAACGATACAAAATATTAAATTTTTCTTTACTGGAAATTCATGCATACGAGTACATATTTTAACACCAAAAATCGTTTCGTGTTTATCGTGTCAATTTTGCTCAACACGATACGACCCGAACAAGCAGGAAATCAGATTTTCTGTCACGAACACTTCGTGTTGAGTCGTGCATGTTCGTGTCACGAAAAAAAAACAACACGCAACCATCTCTAGTACAAGCCATATTTATGAAATTTTTACACAAGCTAATATACGAGATATCGTATTATTCTGCATTATTAACTCCAACTTTAGAGATATGACTATTTTGCAATAAAGGAGCGATATGTGATATGATATTTTTTATACGCACTGTAATTCTTTTCAACATTTAACAACTTTTAACTTTCACTGAAATGTATATTTTTATATTTTACTTAAATTGGGTGAGACGCTAACAAACCTTGCGTTTAATCGCCTTTACGAATGATAGTTAATTAAATTTTAAAAATTAATACCCAAAAACGCTAAACATTTTATTTTTGTTTATTTAGCAGAGGTAAAAATACTCGCAGTACAATTTTGCAATTATTTAAATAAATATTTGTATAAATAATCTATATTTAACACCACGAATTGTATGTTCATTAAAAAGCACTTTAGCTGTTTAAAAAAATTTTAATAACCCTGTAGGAAATATTCAGCCTTATTCCAATTGTCAACATCGACGTCACGTCAATACAATACCAGAACATTTGGGTTTGTCTACCCGTTGTCGAAAGCAACTGGCTGCTATTGAAAGTCTGATGTTATTTTATAGACCTTAAGGAACAGAAATAGACTGTCGATAGCATACAATTGTTCTCGAGAGCGAGTAAACACGAGCCTTAATTTGTTGGTATTGTATTGAAGTCGTCGATGTTGACAACTGAAATAAGCGTGATTTTAACAAATTCATGTTTTCATTGCTTACATGCTCAACAAATGCAAATTTTCCACTTTTTAACAGCTATATCACAAACTCTGGGTGTTGAATCTGTAATACGAAAGGAAACTGAATGCTAGTGTTGTCATTCGAACAATAATTATTCGAATATTCGAAAAGAAATTCAAGTTTTCAATTTATACCGAGTTCATACTTTGGCATTTTGTGACATCGCAATAGTGTCTACTAGTGGCAACATTTGTCATCTTCGATAGTTTTCGTTGTGTGGCATTGCTTTCCATATAAAAAACTTAATGTGAACTGCATTGCACACATTTTGAAAATGACAACACAAAAAAAAATATAAAAAAATGCCAAATGTGTACTCGGAATTAGAATAAATAATTATTCGAATAATTTTTGTCAAATACACAATGCAACACGAAAAAATATAACCATATGAGGACACCACTACGTGACAAAAGGCAAAAAATAAAGACCCGTGTCTCCCAGTTTTGCCCCAAGTCATGCACTTTTTTTATGGTCCCCCAAAGATTTGGGGCCTCGGTGAAACTTTTGCATTTTCTCAGGCTCATATCTTACAAACCGTTTGGAATTTTAATTTATTCTCTTAGTTAAAGTTCTAGCTTTTGTCCTAAAGAACATATAAAATCAAAACCACTTCATCTTCAAGATCAAAATCGCAAAAAATTAAAAAAAAATTCGATTTTTTTTTACCTTTTTTCCCCTGTTCAGGTCTATAGGTAGCAAACCGTTCAAAATTCAAGGAAATAATCAACTACATCTAAATAAACAACTTTCTGGAACATATGAACTTCCTAGGAATGATTATCAACACCGTTTAGGTAGCGCATAAGTAGCCGCAAAAGTGAAAATTTTCCAAGCAAATGAAATTAAGAAATTGTCGGGAAATTTTTCACTTCTGCGGCAACTTAAGCGCTACCTAAACGGTGTTGATAATCATTCTTAGGAAGTTCATATCGCTCATTTACTTCAATAGTGTCATAACTCAATAAATTAGTTTTTTTAGTTAATAATGCAGAATAATGCGGCATTTCGTATTTTATCTTGTGTAAAAATTTCATATAAATTGCTTGTAAATACCATCACCTCCTCAGAGAAGAATATTTTTTCATGTCTTCATTGAGTTGTATGCAAATTGAAAGCTTAAAACGCGTTTTCTGCAAAACTAATTTTTTTGAGTTGTGACACTATTGAAGCAAATGAGCGATATGTTCTACAAAGTTGTTTATTGAGATCTTAGTTAATTTTTTTTTAATTTTGAACGGTTTGCTACCTATGGACCTGAAAAGGGGAAAAAGGTAAAAAGATTGATTTTTTTTAAATTTTTTGCGATTTTGATCTTGAAGATGAAGTTTTTTTGGTTTTATATGTTCACAATTTGTGTTCTTTATGACAAGAGCTACAACTTTGCCTCATAGAGTAAATCAAAATTCAAAACGGTTTGCAAGATATGAGCCTGTGAAAATGCAAAAATGACCCAGAGGCCCCAACTCTTGAGGGGCCATACAAAAAGTGCATGACTTGGGGCTAAACTGGGAAACACGGGTCTTTTTTGTAGTACCGGTAGAACATCGAAACATATCCCACATTGCGTTGATGCTCCAATAAGGCAATAGAGTTCGATAATAGAGCTGGCAAACTATCGATAGTCACACCAGTCGATATTTTCGATAGTTTGTTGGAAAACTATGGATACTATCGATAGTATCGAGTTATTTTATTATTTTTATAATTTTGTTCACACGGCAACCACTTGGTTCGGTCTCTGAATCACGACTGCAAATGATGCCGTTCACACGACGCATTCGTGATTCGTTTGACAGTTCTTTTTGAAGTATATAGATGGATAAAAAAATTAGGTAAAAATTATAAATAATAAATTGTATGTTTAGTTTGATTCTAATTTTTTTTAATTTTAAGCAAACATTTATTTTTTGTTTTATTTTATGTTTACAACTACATATTTATGTATACAATAATTTTGTTTTGATAGCCAATTCAGACATATTAGCGGCAATTTGTTATCAAAAGATTCAGCAAGATTCAGAATGAAACAATATTATTTATAGTTCAATCAATATTCACGCGAATACTGAATGAGAGAGCAAACCTCGATATTTGCTATGTGTGTGAACATGCTATAGGAATGTTAAATTCCATTTTTTAATACATATGGCTCATTTGTTTAAACAACGTCACAACTCAAAAAACTAGTTTTGAAAAAAATTAGTTTAGTTTTCAATTTACATACAACTCAGTGGAGTTACTAATTGAGCGATATGTACTTACATGGATTTTCAATAAAAGAAAACTAAAGGTAGAATTAGTTTGTACGTGCTGTTCCGTTCTGAATCAGCTGTTTTGTTTCTGTTCAATTGAAAGTCTGTATATGTGGTTTGTTTTTCCTTTTTGGTTCTGTTCTGTTACGGACAAATCTGTAGAAAATAGAATTCAACGTTAAGTGACAGCCAAAAGTGTGTATGTATTAGTTTGTTGTGATATTTTGTATACAACTGAAATCAGTTCTATAGGTTGGCAGCTGATTCCTTGCACAGAAAAAGTAATTGCAAAATATTTTATACAGAAAAGAACGGCACAGAACGACAACGAAAAGTAAAAACTAATGAGGCCTTAATATGTTAAATTTTATCGAGTTTATTGCCGATTTATTAATAATTTTTTTCAACGATAGTATCGCTATCGGGAAAAAACTATCGATAGTCTAATAGAAACCAAACTATCGATACTATCGATAGTACTATCGATAGTTTGCCAGCTCTATTCTATTTTCCTGTCTTAATTCATTTCATCATACAGTTGCGACTATAAATTCGAAAACTATTTGCCTTTGTCAGTTATTTATGTAATGCGAAATTTGCCTTTTTTAATGGCCTACCACTGTAGTTGATTTCTAAAATAAAAAAATTGTTTATCACTTTTAGTTATTTATTTATTATGTACTTTATTTTCTTTTTCTTCATAATAAAATCATTTTTGTTTTTAGTTTTAACAAAAGCACATTTATAACTCACATTGATTAGTTTAGGTTTTCTTTCTTGTTGATATTGTTTTAAATTCTTGTGTTTTAGTTTTATTTTTACAAATAAATTAAGACTAAAAAAATTATTATAAATTTTAGCAAAAATCTTGCAAATTAATATTATAAGTTTTGAATCAAAATAAACTATAAAATAAACTTAAATAAAAATAAAAATGCACTTAGCCAAACCATACAAACAAGTTTATTTTTTTTTTTTTAATTAATAATTTTACTCAATATATTTGAAGGAGTGCTATTTTTTAATAATAAGATAATTCAAATATTTATTGCTGTACTAAAGAAGAACATTAAATTGCTTGTAATATGTATATTTTAATACATCATTAAAAACAAAAACAAACAAAAAATTAAAATTGCAAAGAAAAGTTTTGCTTATGAAATTAGAACAAGCAAAAGCTTCAAGTCAGAAAGAGTTCAAAGATGTTTTTAGCTAAAATAGGAAACTTTAACAATTCGTATATTAGTCGACATCTGCCAAAACTTTCCATCTAACATATCGCCAAATTTCTGCAACTCACACGATTTGCTAATAAAATTTACATTACTAGTATGCTGTTACCTGAAACTTCGTCCAAGTGGTATTGATCAAATAATACTCGAAGTCCTAGTCCTTCACCCTTCTTCTTGCCAACGCACATTAATTTCAATGTGTTATGTAAATACATATACACACATCAAATTTGAGGACTGTGGCTATTGCAGCTTTCCAGATATATGTAGGATGCCTAAGAATTTTGTTGTACCCGCCAGTTTACCGCTTTACTAAGCACATTCGATCATGTTCTGTAAACCGAATACGTGTAAAGTTCTAGTTTTCCAAAAACAAATCAATCATACATACTAAATTAATTTCAGATAAGTATGTATATTTCAAGCTCTTAAAAATAGAAAACTAAATAAAAGTCTGAAAAAAATTCACTGTTAGTGGATTTAATTTTTTTAAATCGAGCGTTTTTAAATCGACTCGATTTACAGAACGTGAAATACTTCTCTTGAACGAAAAAATGGTGAACAAAATTAGAAAATAGTGTACTGTTGTGTTAACAACGCAAACATTGGCGATCGCAACTTTACTGAAAGGGAACAAATTTCACGTGAACTTTTATTCCCGATAAAGGTGAATACCTACTACTTTCTCAGCGAGTTTTTTATTCCCGCATTTGGTAAAAAAAGAAAACAAAAACAAATTCATAATAGGAGAAAAGGGGAAAAAGAGAAAACTCGTGAGGAATTTTTGTTTATGATTGGGCTGATAATTTTTGTCATTGGCATTAAATATTAACAGCCTTATGTATAAGAAAAAAAAAACTGACATGAAGTTAGCATAAGTGAAGAAATTGCACTAGGTTTTAACGAGTTCCTTCATACAATTTAACATTTTAAATCGGCGCATAATGTAGTTTTAACTCACTGTTAAATCCAAGCGTGGTTTTTAATGTAAAATTGTATGACAAAACTCTCGAGGATTATGTCCAATTTAGCCCCATAAATATGGCACCTATTATGAGCAACTTTCGATCTTCGACTGTAGTCGAAAGTACTGAGAGAACGAATTTTCATTTGGTATTATGACGAATATTCGACAAAAAATGTCCCTATTGTGTAGGGCTGTGTCGTTCATGAACGAACGAGTAAAATTGAACGAATCACTCAAATGAACGAAGTGAGCCGGTCATTTTACTGAGCTGTTTTGGTTCAGTAGTACTGACACATAAAAATAAATTGAACGAAATGAACGACCGATGACCGAGCGCACTTGGCTCTTTTTTTTTTTGTTTTGTTTTGCTTTTTCATCGTTCATGTGGGATTTTTTGTCATTTTCTCGTTTTCATTTGCCTTTTTATCTAGTAACAGTGTTACCATTATGAAATTAATTAAATTGCCATTTATATTTCTTAAGTTTTTAAAACATAATAATAGGAAGTTTTTGTAAAAAACTACGTTTAAAATTTATATGAAAAATAAAAAAAATTCGTTTCAAAAAATATTTTGCTATACTTGCTTTTTGACTTTTATTCATTGGCCATAGATTTATTTACCAGCAGAGACTTAATTGTAGCAAAATAAAAACACATCTTGAACACTTCTTAATGCTATTAATATTTTCCAAATTCCTTATTTTATGTCACACAAAAAAATACTTTAATATTGCAAAAAAAATTTACTTGCTGATTTTTCCTTTGTGTTATTTTGTTTGTTTTGATCATTTTGCCAAAAAATAACAAAAACATTGCATTTGTCTCTTATTATTGACCGAATCAATTGTTTGTTTTTTCATTTCGTTCTTTTTCTTGAAAAGAGCGGATGAACGAAATGAACGAACTCGTTCTTTTTTACAAAATGAACGAAAATGAGCGGTCACTTAAATGAACGATTTGGCACAGCTCTACTATTGTGAATATCACTCAAAGCGATTTTTAAAAAACGACAAAAAAGGTTTACCTGAAGTTTTCTCAAAGTATATCCGATAGAATTTTTTTTATTTTCACCATTGCTTCCGACATATAATTGGAAGAAATTTTAAAATTTTAGTGAATTTTCACGAATACGACATACGCAATACAGGTGAATATTACTTTATTGTAAAATTAAAAATACGTTTTGTGCCGCATACTCGTACTCCACTTTTCTTAATTTATTTTCAAAAACTAGCTTTTTGTGCTCCATACGTATACTTTACTGCTGAGAATTGGGAATTTTATTGTTTTGTTTATTTTTCTTGCTGTCTAGAGAAATAAGTCGATCGTTTAAAGCCGACCAAGAAGCCGCCGCCGTAATATATTTAACTATCGATCCGTTTACGCACTTACACAAGAAAAAAAAAGTAATTCAAGTGTATTTAATATAAAGAATGAAATTAAATGATTTCTGTTATACTGTTTATAAGTTTATATTTCCCCTTATTGTGAAATGCGTCGGCGACGTCACATCAAGACGCCAGTAAATATTGTCACTTGTCTACTCTTTATCGGCAACAATTGGCTCTTATTGACAATCTCTTACTAATCTCTAAGGCTTTATAAATTAATGGAGCATGTTAATAGTTGTAAATTGTTGTCGACAAAGAGTAGACAAGTGAACATTTTTACTGTCGTCTTGATGTGACGTCGACAACGCTATTCACAATAAGGGGGATTAGAACATTTAATCGGCGGCTGCGTCTGGGTGATGATGTTTTTGTTTAACAGTCGCCGTTGAATTTTTCTTACGGCATCTTATTTTTTTATTATTAATTTCTTATAGAAATAAAGCAAAACAAGAGTTAAGGGCCTGCCAGATGAAACTTTTGCTTCGCGTTGCGTTGAAGATTCGCTTTGACATCTAAGATGAAATGTACATGATTATATGAAACATGTCACATAAAGTACTTTTAACGCAAAGCGAAGCGAAAAGTTATAATTATCTTAATTTGTTTGGCCAAACTCGCATAAAAAAATGTAAATATGATACATATATTATTAAACTTTTGATAAATTTACATAAAAATCGAGTTAGTGGCATCAGAGTAATCGAATTGTGCTGTATTTAATGCATTACACAAAGCAGTAAAACAAAAAGTGAGTGTTATCAAAGTTTTTATTGTGTCATACACATTTTGCTTTAAACGTCACGCAAAGCGTTAAAGTTTTACCTGACACCGCCTTTACTGCCAGTTTATAGAATCCATGTAAACAAAAACAAATTGTGAGTGCTTTGTTTTTGTTTTCAATATAAATAGGCAGACGAGAATTTTTACATGGCTTCTATAAACTGGCAGTTAACGTTACTTCGCATGTTTTTGTATGAAGAATTTGACGCAGACGCCAAACTGTGGCATGTACAGCAAAACAATACTTATTAAATAAGTGAATACTTATTAAGGTAGGATCACACGATGGACGCAATGCACCAATTATTGGTTCATTTTATACGTGATTTCACAATTTATTGCCTCATACGACAATCGAAAACAATATTGTGCTGATTTATCGCAATCAAGTGCAACTCTGGTGCGACAATCGTGTGAACGGTTGATAGGAAACCATGCTCCAATAAAAATGTTAAAAATGCACCAATATTTATTGTGTTCTCGAGCGGCAATCAAAGTAGTCAATACGCGACAATTTCTTAAATTAATTTATTTTGTTCGTGTGTTCCAAGTGTTGTCATAAGTATCGACTTAAACTTACTTTACTTACTTTTATATGTAATTATAACTTATTTGAAACGTTAGCATGGAACTGTGAGACAATCTTAACACATATACATATTTAGTTTTTATTCGTTTAAAAGAACGAAAATTGCCTCTGCTTTGTATATTTAAGGAGCACAAAATATACAAAGCAGATGCAATTTCATTTGTTTTAAAACAATAAACCATTTTCATGTACAAAATAAAACGGACAAAAAATCATTTCTTTTTAAAAGAAACCCGTTTGCAAGTAAAACAAAATAAACTAAAAACTACCAAAACAGCTGTTTGTTTCTGTTGCCGTAGAACAATCGTGAGACTGGACTGCGGCAATTATTACCACAAATTCATTCTTCGCCAATCTGCGACATTCAAATTTGTATAAAATGGGGCAATCATGTGACTGCAACGTATTTGATTGGGACAATTTTATAATTGTACACCAATTTACCACAATAAAAATTGGGTCAGATTGGTGTATTTGCGGCAATCGTGTGATCCTACCTTTAAGCCTTAAAATAGTTGAAATGGATCAAAATGAATGCTAAATATCTCAGAAACCATAATTAATTTTGCGAAACATGTTTTGGATTTAAAAAGGAGATATTCGAAATATATATACACCATAACTAACTAATTTTTTTTAAATGGTCGGTGGGTCAAACCAATAATGGGCTGACGATATATTATTATATTATATTACTTTTATGCCAGTTTTTTTTTTTTTTCTTATACATAAATCTGTAAGTGTTCGTAATTGAAATCATTATTTTTTTGTATTTAAAGTGATTTTTTAAAGCATTTTTTATACAAACTTTTTTAAAATGAAAGTCCCGTTTAACAAACGTCAACTTTTGTCGATCAACTTTTAACTCAGCTGGTAGAAAAAAAAATATATTTGTATTTCCTTCTCCATCTTTCTTACAGCTGAATTACGAGCTGATCAACAAAAGTTGACGTGTGTGCACCGGGACTAAAGGAAATTCGCTGCAAAATTTTGCTTTCTAACATAAAACTTTTATTTTCTCTTGAAGTTACTAAATATAAAATTTCGTTTTTAAATAAAATAAAAGAAGAAAAATTACAACTTTTTAAAGTTAAACAACAATTAAAATTGTAAACAAAAATTATAAAAAAAAACAAGTTACAATGTTCTGTATGGATATATGTGTGTATGTATGCTTGCTTATATGTATGTATCTGAAAAGGGTGTTTGTGTGTCTGTATTACTCGTAATTATGTTTAAAAGTATATGCAAATAAATTTATTTATTTGTAATTTAATAATAATGATAAAATAAATGTGTTCTTTAATATAAATTTAAATTGTTTCAAGTTCAATTATCTTATTTCTTTTCTTTTTCTTGAAATGTATAAACTAAACAAGAAAAATATGGGTGTGTATTTCTATATAAAAAGATATAAATATAATTATATACCTTAATGTATGTTAAGGTTGGTTTTTATGTATGTTTGTATGTATGTATATAAATATAATGAATGAATTTTATTTTATTATATTTTTCATTTAAATTTATTATAATATATAATTCTATAAATCATTTAATTTTAAATAAGTTATACTTTATTGTTTACTAGTTTATATACTTAAAGAATAAATTTAATTTTAATGTTTAACACCAACTTATATAAAAAATTTTAAACTTTTATTTGTTTGCAATTTTTTATGATTTCTCTTTTTTCATTAATAATAATTTTTATAAATTTATTTAAAATAATAATAATAATAATAATAATAGTAATAAAAATTGTTTAAACATATATAAAGATTTTAGAGAGGAGCGTATTTATTTTTTCTTTTCTTTTCTAAAAAAAATTCATTTGTTTTAGATAAAATTTGTTTTTGTTTTTTTTTATTATCAGTTGTTTTAAATCAGAATTATTTGAAAATATTTATGTATGTGAGGGTGTATGTGTGTATGTATGTGTTTCTGTGTTTTCTGTTATTTATATAAAATAATCAATTAAGTGAATTTCATTTACTTAATTTACTTATTACTCTAATAAGCGCTCCATTCTCCTCCTTAAGGCGCAAGTTTTCCGCTTTGTAAGCATCCAATTGCTAAATTGAAAGAAATAAAGTAATAGAAATGGTAATTAAAGCCATTAATAAATAAAATTTTCTTTTGCATTAAAAAAAAATTAACTCAATACATTCCAAAATATTTAATTGCTATATTTATGTAAAAACAAACGAAGTTTCTTTTTTAAAACAGACATTCGCTTAAACAAAATTGCATATTGAATAATAAGTAGTATTAGACAATGATGGTGAATCTTAAGTTCGTAAACTAGTTTGCTGACATTTTAATTTAAGCAAAATAAAGCAAAACACAAGTGATTTTTACGCATGTAATTAATTTTGAATCCTGTCCAAGGGAAGAAAATATTAACACAATCGATAACACTGAACAACACACAGAGGATAAAGGCTCAGTTAGCCGACTGTAATGGAATGTAACTGCAACGTAGGGAACAGCTGATCGATATTTTTATGTGAAAAGTAGGTTACGTTACATTACATCTCTATAACCATTTTCATTACTTTCCACACAACAATATCGATCAGCTGTTTCCTACTGCTGCAGTTACGTTCCTTTACAGTCGGCTAACTGACACTTAACACTTAATTCTGGAGGCGGGGCAGAAAAGACAAGAAAAAATATGTGTACGTAAATTATAAATGGCAGCTGAAGGTTCAATCGGACGTACCATACCATGAGCATAAATATATTTGATCCTCCTATTAGTGCTGCCATAAGTCCTAATTTACACTATGCAAGTCTTATTGCTAAGCTGATTAGTTTGTTAGGAAAGAGGGACGAGGGGAAAAGAAACGTTACTGTTCCCCTCGTCTCTCTCTCCGTCAAACTAATCAGCTTAGCAATAAGTCTTGCATAGTGTAAATATGGACTAACCATAAACAGCTGTTTATGCTTTCATTTTATTATTCATCTGAAAAGTGCAACAACAAATATGTCTAACCAGCAAACAGCTGTTCATGTTTAAGGCTGGTACTATGTTCGAAGTTGTGAAAAAATTTTCAGCAACATTGATTATTTCGCGAGAAAAATTTGACATGTGTGATCTTCTCCGAGAAAAGGGACCTAGTGTGTCACAAAACGGGTTTGGACTTAAGAGTGGATTCTGGTACCTAAAAGGGTGTAGAATAAGACGAAATGAGTTAGATTTCTGATAAAAATTTATTTACCCCATAAAAACGTACAAAACGAACTTGGGAAAATGGATAAAAATGAGAAAAACATAAATATTTTTTTCTTTTTTGGTTTTAAATTGTTTTTTTTTTTCGTCAGGTCCCTTTTCTCGGAGAAGGTGACATGTACTAAATTTAGCTTAACTTGCGGTTTTTTTTTATAAATTTCTCGCTTTTGTTGCTTGAAAGTATGCAACATTGTCAAAATTCCGTGCGAAAGAACTACTGCTCATGTTATTTCGCAGCGAAACTTAAATGATGCCAGAGTAATTTTGCATGGAAAAACATGCTGCCAGATAGATTTTACGTGTTTTTCGCAATAAGAACAGAGTACTACTTTTGCAAATTTATTTCGCAAATATTTCATGCCAAATACATACTTTTACATGTAATTTGACAGCATTTCGCACGAACAGAATACCATGCTTTAGGGCGAAAAACTAAAATTAAATTGATTTCTATGGTTATGGATATGGCGTTATGGCGAGTCACCTATAATCAAAAGCAGTGTTGCCCATAAGTTTAATTCGAACAGATGTTCTGTATGGTTATGGTTATGGCACTTTCAATTGAACATTGAAGTTCCAGCTCTCTTAAACAGGCATAGAAAATTATGAAACTAGAAATGAGCGATATATCCATATCTGTTACTTAACCGCATAGATTCAAAAATCAATTGAATTGAATTTAACAAGTAACAACTACTTGAAGTGTAGCTTGTACTAAAACTTGTTCACAATACAAAATTTTTTTTATGTTTAATTTTTTTTTTTTTTGCCTATCTGTACCTGGATTCCGTAACTTTCATTACGATAATCGTATCGCTATAATAAACATAATGAAAACATTTTGACTTTGCTATCCAGTAACATATTTTAAAGCCGTGATTCACTATCCTACACAATCCCACGACTTATTAAAAAAAAAATACAACCCTGATCTGATGAATTTTTATTGTCTTTTGAAATTTTTCATAGACTCCATCATACCAGGGTTGAATTTTCTCACAAATCGCGAGATTGTATAGGATAGTTAATCCTAGCCTTTAACGATATTCCCTGTCGGTTGAAGTAAAAAAAAGTAAAATCATTAGCTTCAATTCATTTACCCCTAGTTTTTAACTTAAGAATTAAGTACGTAATTAGCTAATTTTTATTTAAAATTAAGTTGTAATTAAATACGATTTCATTTTTTCAGTGGTTAATTAAAGTTCTTATTAAATTACGTTGAAAGTACGGTAGCACTGAAAAATTTCCCAGTATTATGGAAGGCTTTTCAAACAACAGCTGTTTAACATAAATAAGAAAGTTCATGTGTATGTTTTCAATAAACACATACACGCATATAAACATATAGTGCGCTCATAAAACTTAAATAATACTTAATTACACAAGTTTGGGCATTTAATTACTATTTAATTATGCACTCAAAAACACAATTTCGTATTTAATTAGAACTTAAAAATAATTACAATTTGATTACCAACTGAAAAAATGGGCATTAGTATTTCTTTATTCTTCTTTGTGCTTTTCGCTTATTTTTACATTTGGTATGTAGAGATGCCACATGATATAGAATTAAATAGTGAGAAAAACACAACTCTACACGATCTTTAGAAAGAAATTACAGAACGACGTTATCGTTACTACAACCGAATATATATCGTCGCCCCCAGAATAGTTTTGCTCCACCGACCATTCTTAAAAAAAAATTAGTTAGGTATGGAATATATATATTTTGAATACCCTCTTTCTGAATCAAAAACGCGTTTCACGAAATTTATTATGGTTTCTGAGATTTTAAACATTCATTTTGCTCCATATCCACTATTTTTAGGTTTAATAAGTATTGTTTTGCTGTACATGCCACAGTTTGGCGATTACGTCAAATTCTTCATACAAACACGTACGAAGTAAAGTTAACTCTTGTTTTGCTTCATCTCTATAAGAAATGAATAATAAAAAAGAAGGTGCCGTAAGAAAAATTCAACGACGCCTGTTAAGCAAAAACATCATCACCCAGACGCAGCCGCCGGTTACATGTTTTAATATAAACTTATTGAACACTAAAATAAAATAAAATAAACCTTAATTATGCGCGTTTGAGTATAACAGAAATAATTCTTTATACTAAATACACTTCAATTATTTGTTTTTCTTATGTAAGTGTGTAAGCGGATAATGTAAGTTAAAATATAACCGCGGCGGACTCTTGGTCGGCGTTAAACGATCGACTTATTTCTCTGGACAGCAAGAAAAATAAACAAAAAGACTAAATTACATATGGAGCACAGAAAACTACTTTTTGAAAATAAATTGCGTATGCGGCACAAAATGTGTTTTTATTTTTACAATAAAGTAATATCAACTTCTAACTTCATTCATGAAAGTTCACAAAAATTTAAATTATTCTTTAAAACATGTGTCGGCAGCAGTGGTGCAAATACAAAATAAATTCATCCGGTATATTTTGAGTAAACTTCATGTAAACCTTCTTTGTCGTTTTTCTCCGCTCCAACTTTGTGTGCGTATGGGCTAAACCAATTCTGAGGCGACGATATGCCGATAATGATTTTCGGTTCACAAAAAAAGTTACGTAATCCGATTCGAACGGAAATGCTTTCGAATTGTAATTTTAATAATATACACATTCGAACAGTTTTCTTTTCGAATCGAATTACATAATAACCCCCCTGGTTCCAGATACTATAACGATAACGATAAAATTTTTGTTTTTGCCATGTCATTGTATCTCTCTTTTACATGCTATTTTGATTTATCTTGTTATTCGAAATTCAACTTAAGCACCAGAAGTAGGTAAAAACTTAAAACAGGTACTGGGATAAATTTCGTAACAATTAATTATGTATAGGAAAAGTTGAGTACTCTTAGTTTTATGTACTCACATGATCATGCGGTTAAAATTTGGGTAAAGCATTTTATCTGTCCTCCGCAGGAACATATTTCTTGCGAGTGAGTCTCAGAACATGCTCGATGCTAGAATTTCAATGAAAATATTTTACTAAAATATTTTGACCAGCTGGTTCCCTGCTCAAGGATATTTATTTAACCTCTTAAAAGTAAAATTTTATACAAAATTTAATTTGAAGCTTTTTTGTATTCAACAAAGGATAAGGGGCACTTTTTGACCGCTTTTTATACAATTGCAAAAAAAAACACTAACACGGAGAACAAAAATGTAAAATGTAAGCAAAAAATTAAAGCATTTAAACTTTTTCGAAAATGAAGGAGTGGCCGTTACAGTCAATGGCGATCGTTATCGGGCCATGTTGAACGAATTTTTTTCACAAAAATTGAAGAGGAGGACATTGGCAACATTTGGATTCAACAGGACGGCGCTACGTGTCACACAGCCGAAGCTACACTCGATGTTTTGCGCCCTGTTTATCAAAAAAAAAGTTATCTGGCGGACCCTATATATAAAATACATAATGGGGATGAATTTTAACTCCATTAAAATATTTAATTCAAAGGTTTGACTAATTAAGTATTATTTTCATTTCAAGATCTTTTTATAAGTCTTTTCACACAGGCAACTGTATAATGCAGGGTAAATGCGGTCACTTATTTTTATTTCAAATCTATCTAATCTTTCTAATCAAATTTTGAATTTGTAAAGCGGCCCACACACTTGCAATATAATTGCACAATTTTTCGTATTGTACAATAATATCACCAATGTGTACGTCATATTCCAAGGTGGCACAATATATTGGGGATAACATACATATGTATGTATATGTATGTCTAACCTGACAGACATCCCACTTTAAGGAGGTTATCCCGCTTTTCGTAGATCGATCCCGCCTGGAATTTCTATCCCGCTTCATCCCGCTGTTTAGAGTTTTGAAATTTTCAATCACTTAATCGCTTCTTACTAAAATTTGTCTGACAAAAATTCATTCCAAATATTTTTTAAGTGTAGTTATTGCTTAACTCGCTAAAAGTCTGTGTGCTTTGCTACACCCCATACATATGTTTTGAGATGAAAAGACAAATATTTTATATTACCAGTAGAAGTGCCATGCTTGCGGTTCAACCTTCACTATTTTGTAGAATACAATTGTCAATCTTAACACAAAAAAGCTGGTTTAAAAATTCTCGCTACATTAGTGTCCAAGATATTTTTTTAAGTAAACATTTTCTTTATTTGAGAGAAGGCTGCTCTGGCTTCCAAGATATCTTTTAACAAGTATATCTTCTATGTGGGAACTGCCATTAAAAAATTAATATCACATTGGGGTTTCACACCCACATCTCTAATTCGACCCTTCTTTTTGTAAAGACCGCAAATTGCAAAAATAGTTCCTCACACATAATTTCACGTTTCATGCTGAAAGGTATTTAAAATAAAAAAAAAACCTTTACATGAAAGATGCCACATTAAAAAAATATCGAAATCTGTGCAGCCACTCTTAATTGATGCGATTACAAACGAACGACATTTGATTTTTATTTATATAGATAAATATTTTTGTTTATTTAAAACCCTTTCGTTTTGAGTTGAAAACTGTGTTTCCTAAGTACTGTAAAAATCAAAAGGTTCTTCTATTGGAGTAAGAGGGTGCTAGGCCAGAAAAACTTCAAAAAGTTGCCTGCCTACCCGATGGTGCCGGCGCTAATTAACGCCACTGGCTCTAAATTGTTTGTAGGCAGTTGAATGCCTAGAAAGCAGATGAATGCTTTCTATTGGGTGTTTTTTATTGAGGTATAGAACTTTAAGTTGGCATCACTTTTTTAACTGGCGGCCATTTTGTCAGCTGTCAAGTGATTAATATTTAGTTTGGTTTGCCATTTCATCATGAACAGGTTGACAAAAGAACAACGCTTGCAAATCGTGCAAATTTATTTCGAAAATAATGGTTCAGTTCGCGAAGTTTACCGCAAGCTCCGTCCATTTTATGGTCGACATAATCGTCCATCAGAGCAATTAATTCGGTTAACCATGGATTGGCCACCAAGATCGTGTGATTTGACACCATTGGATTATTTTCTTTGGGGATATGTGAAGTCGCTCGTCTACGCCAACAAACCAGAAACGTTAGGGGACTTGGAAGCCAACATTCGTGGCGTTATTGCCAACATAAGGCCCCATATGCTCGAAAAAGTGGTTGAAAATTGGACCTGTAGAATTGGCTTTATTCGAGCCAGCCGCGGCGGCCACATGCCCGAAATCATATTTAAACGTTAATGGCATAAAATTATCCTTCCAATAAAGCCAAATTGATGGACATTAAAACGATTTTCTTGTGTTTTATTTCAATTCGAAGTTCTATACCTCTAAAAAAAAAGTATGGCAATTTTGGTACAGCTCAACGAGGAGCTCTTTTGACAGCAGTTTATTGATTGAATTTTCATACAAATAATTTCGGCTTATATGCTAATTATGTAAAGAATCTAGATGGTAAAATTGAGTGATTTACTAAAATACACTCAATATCTTATTTCTATTTTATATATATATATATATATATATATATATATATATATATATATATATATATATATATATATATATATTGAGTATTTTAAAAATATTTACATTTATAATTTTCATGGGAAAATAAAATGTCACTTGATATATTTAAAGTAATAAATTATTGTCCCATAAATATTGCAGTGCGCCACATACAACAACAATTCACGGTATGTTTACCAGCTGTATGAAAGACATATGATACCTTCAATTGCTATTGTATGCAGACCCGTAAAACAATCAATACATTCACTGATGTGTATGTAAAAGAATTAAATCATTGTTTACTACAGTACATACGAAACTGTGTATGTGCATATTACACATCCCGCTTTCTAAAAGATATGTATTTTAAAATCCCGCTTTTTTAGCGGTATTTTCTTCAAAATATGCCTTTTTGCAAAAAAACCATCTGGTCACGTTATGTATATCCCACTGAGTACTTTTTCTATAAAAATATATACAAATTGCCTTACTAATTTATATCAATGGGATAATAAAGGGCGATTTTTTTAGCAACTTTCATTTTGGCAACCAGTGATGCCAATTTAGCGCGTTTTAACTATGCCAACGCGCTTTTTTTTGGTCTTAGCGCGTTTACTAAAAAATACGCTAAATTAGCGCGTTTGAATAAAGTAATTTTAGTTCAATATTTTTTTTTAAACTTTTTTTTGCATAATTTCTAGTATTCAAAAGTCATAAAGTTTTTTAAATTGGTTAATGATTCAGCTGTTGCAAATAAAATTCCCTTAACTGTGGTTAGAATTGAAAACGCATTTTAATACTGTAAATGGCAAATATTTTGAAATTCACAACTAAAAATATGTACTCGTGACCAAAAAAAATTTCTATAACTTATTAAACATCTATTCTAGCTGAAGTACAAAAAGCATAGCTAAGAACCCTCTCGATCAAGTCACCTTTCAAACATAACAAAAACTAAATCAAAATACGTCCAGCCGATTGGTCTGTGCGTGGACACGGCCAGACACATAGATGCACAATACACAGACACACACTACAAACTTACAACACCCCTCTTTTTTGTCGTTGGTTAAAAATAAAAACTAATGATTTGGATTATTTGGAAGGCAATTCTGATTCTGTATTAAATGATTTTAGTTATTTAGCATATAATTTTGAAGAAACAATATTATAAAATCTGAAAAGAGCTAGTAAAAAAATCAATTGAATTTACTAATACATACACATGTATATACTCGTACATATGTATGTACATCGACTTTTATTAAAATTTAATTTAGCGCGTAGAAAAATAGCGCGTTTTGGCTATAAATAGTTGACAATGTTGTAATTTAGCGCGTTCTAGCGCGTTTTGCGAAGGGGAATAGCGCGTTTGGGTAATAAATAGTTGGCATCGCTGTTGGCAACACTATTCTTGGATTCTCAGCTGTTTTCGTGTGTAATGTTACTGTTAAACATGTTAAGTTTGGTCTATAACACTGGTGGGCACTATGAATGTATTGGCGAACTACCCACCAAACACAAAGCCATACAGTTAAAATATTAATTGAAAATAAAACATTTTCTAAGCAAACAGTCAATTGTAAAAAACTTTTTCACACTTTATTTTGGTATGGTCTACTGATAGCAAATATTTTTTTATTTTTTCCGAATATTTGCATTTTTATTTTAAATTTTTCTCTTTCCCTACCATCAAACTTGTGAAAAGCATCATAAGTCTTTAAATGATATATTTTTTTTTTCTTCTTAAATCATTGATAGCATAAAAGCATTGTATGTTACCAAATGCGTTATTTATAATAAATTATTTTTCGCATATCATAAATTTTAAAGGCAACACGTCTGTTTGTTTGTTTGCTGGATAAATATTCTTGAATGAAATGTGTAAGCATCCGCCTCATGCGCATTCGTCGCTGTCTCATCGAATACTAAATTAAAGAGGGTAAGAATACGTGTGAATGCTCTCAGCACAATTGTGCAAAGAAAAGCGCATCAATGGTCTATAATTTAACCATGAATAGACTTGCAAATGAACAACGCTTGCAGATTATTAAATTTTATCATCAAAATTCATGCACGGTTAAGAAAGTGCATCGTGCACTTCTTCCATTTTATGGTCAGTTTGGGCGACCTTCGGAATCTTGCGACTAAATTTCGCACAAAAATTACATTATCTCACATTAAACCAACAACCCGCATACTTAGGGTGCGGACAGAGGAAAATATCGCAACTGTATCCGCCAGTATTGTTGAAGACCGTGAATTATCGATTCGGCGCCATTCGCAACAATTGGGCCTCGGTTACTTGTTTTTTTTTGCCCAAAATGGAAGAGCTGGACTTGGCTGTCATGTGGTTTCAACAAGACGGTGACACGTGCCACACATCACGCTAAACAATGGCTCAATTGAGAGGCGAGTTCGGTGAACAATTTATTTCACGTTTGGAGACGGTCAATTGGCCGCCTAGATAGTGCGATTTAAGACTTTTAGACTACTTTTTTGTGGAGCTATGTTAAGGCTCATGTCTATAGGGAGAAGCTCGCAACGGTTGGCACGCCGGAAGACAATATTGCAGAATTTATTCGTGAGATACCGGCCGATATGTTGGCGAGAATATGCCAAAATTTTACCCAGCGTATGAACCATTTCAGGGGGGTTACTCTCTATTGCGATGCGAAAGAAAAATGCTACGAAATCGAACGATTGGTACTCTCTAATGCGTTTGCGCACTCGGTTTTCGCCTCTATTTTTCTTTTCTTTTGCAATCCTGGTATCACCGCACTCTTTAATGCGAAAGCGTCTGTCAAAATCGTCCGATTATCGCAAATATCTTGCGATAGGTAAATACCAAACGCAAAGGGAGAAAAAATATTTATATTTGATATTAAAATTGTTATTTTTAGAGAAAAAAAAATACATTAAATTTTGTGATCACATGCATATGTTAGATACAAAATCAAAAATCAAGGTGAAATATAATTAACCAAACCATAGCATTCATACTGTCCTGCAATTTTATGTTGAAGTGTAAGTGCTTGTTTTTGGCCGATCTAACCATCAAAACCATCATAAATCAATTTTGATATGGTTGGAACGTAGTATTCTTTCAATTCCGAGCAGACCTCTAAGCAATGTGAGCAATTATAGACCTAGGGTATGGTCCTGGCCAATTTGATGTTGATATCCGCCTTGGCCAAGTAATTTTAATGTGGCGGCTAGTTTTATAATAGTTGGAATTGCTCTGGATCTGCTTGAAACTTTTATTTCGAGTTGAATAGCGTTTAGAACATACAGAAACGCTTTCTTATTCAAACCAGGGATGGAAAAGTTGGTACAATTGTACCATTTTTAGCACTATTTGAATGCCAAAAGTACCGTAGCACCCCAATGACCATTTTAGCACTATTGAATTTTTTTCTATTATGTAATATAAATACAAATAGCATTAAAAATATAGAATATATAAGTAACGAGCGCAGGTTGATGTAGAAGTTATTAATTCCTTAAGAAACGACAGGATATGTATGTACCTTTTGCTCGAAGGTATTAGAAATGAAAAATTAGGTAAATGAAGCGATGTTTTCCGATATTTCAAAAATATGTTGGAGGAATGTTATCTATTCCAAATTCATCTGCAAATGTGAAATATATATTTCCAAAGGATGGAAAAATATATCCTAAATGTTACTTTTATATTCAGATCTCAGCAACTAATAGTCTTTTTTATACGTTCTGACATTAAAGAATAATATTAATTAGTAGTATTAATTAATAATATTATAATCATTGAACTTCAAAGTGCCTTTTTGTCAATTGTTAAGCTTTTACACATATACTATGTGTGCCTTTTTAGTTAATTAATAGAAGTATTAAAAAATTAAAACTAAAGAATTTGGTACACTCGTACTGAAAAAAGTACAATTTTTCTTGAAAATTAGTACAATTTCTAAATCTGATTTCTCATCCCTGATTCAAACAGAAATTTTGAAGAGAGTATGTTGGACTTATCTCTTAAGACTCGTCCTACACGGTCGTTTTCCTCATCAAACACTATTTTATTTTCAATTAAAAACTGTTACACTTCACTTTTTCCTAACTTTCCTTTTCTGAAAAGACGTTTTTACATATTTTAGAACCTGAGCACTTCCTCACGGAAAAAAATATTGATATAATGTTGGTCTCAGAGACTCATTTGACTTCGAGAAGTATTTTTAAAATTTCTGGCTACACCTTATATGATTCAAAGGACCCAAGAGGAAGAGCATGCGGTGGATCAGCAATTCTAATAAGGTCAAGACTCAAGCATTATATTATTGACAACATTTCTGAAGAACATCTACAAGCAACGAATATTTGTATTGAAAATTTTTGCACTAATTTTGTAATATCATCAATTTACTCTCCTCCCAGATTCGCAATTACGAGGATTTCTTCAAATCTCTTGGCCCTTGTTTCGTAGCAGCTGGGGACTATAATGCCAAACATACGTTCTGGGGTTCGCGCCTTATTACACCTAGAGGAAGAGTTTTGTTCAATACAATTTCAAAAATGGGCTTGGACGTCATTTCAAGTGGAGAGCCCACTTACTGGCCTACAGACATACAAGAAATTCCGGATGTTATAGATTTTGGCGTCATCAAAAATATTTCTAGGGATTTAATTCAAGTTGAAGCTTCTCTAGATCTCTCGTCCGACCACTCTCCCACGATCGTTTCAATTTGTAGCCCATTAAGATGTGACTTACCTCATCCTTATGTGAAGATGATAAATCGTGTTAATTGGCTGGGATTCAAAAAATATCTTAGTACTCATTGCACAGAAAATATTACGCTAAGAACACCCGATGATATTGAATCTAATATTGCCAACCTTAATGAAAATATTAAACAGGCTGCTGAACATGCCACTACCTCCCATCCGCAGACTGGGTTTAATAGAATTTATTCTACTGATATTGAACGTCTCGTGTGTGAAAAAAAGAAGAGCTAGAAGGGAATGGCAACAGCACAGATCACCTCAACATAGAACTAGGTTTAAAGAGTGCACTAAACGACTCCAAGAGTTGCTTGCATTTGAAAAAACTGCATCTCTTAAAAATTATCTGGAAGGTCTTGATGTCACACCAGCATCTAATTACTCTTTGTGGCGCGCTGCTAGAAAGCTTAAAACACCCGTCGAGTTTAAACCACCTCTGCGCACATCTACCGGAGATTGGGCAAGAAGCGACTGTGAAAAAGGTAAATTATTTGCTGAGCATTTAAAGTCCGTATTTACCCCAAACTCATGTACTGGTGCTGTTGATTTGCCGAGTGTAGTTGCGCTACCCCCTCGACCCATAAAATTTAAGACGCGTGATGTACAAAAACTAATTGCTGAACTCAACCCGAAAAAAGCTCCGGGTATTGATGAAATTAGTAACCAGATGCTGATGAAGTTGCCTCGTATTGCAATTAGAATCCTGTTATTCATTTTTAATGCCATTTTACGTCTGGAATATTATCCAAACAGCTGGAAGCTTGCCAAGGTTAAAATGATTCCAAAGCCGGGCAAAGATCTTACCGAGGCTGAGTCGTATAGGCCAATAAGTTTACTGTCAACAATGTCAAAGCTCTTTGAAAAGTTACTCATGATAAAATTGTCCCCAATTCTAACTGATAATGAGTGCATACCGGACCATCAATTTGGTTTTAGAAGTCAGCATAGCACCATTGAACAAACTCATAGATTGGTTCAATTTATACGAAAAACTTTTGAAGAAAAGAAGTATTGCTCTGCGCTGTTTATAGACGTTTCTCAGGCATTTGATAAAGTGTGGCATGAAGGCCTAATTTTAAAATTAAAGACTTATTTACCGATAAACATTCTAAATCTTTTGGAAAGTTACATTATTGCCCGGAAATTCACTGTTGTGGAAGGAGACTTTATGAGTATGCCTGAAAAAATCTCATCCGGTGTGCCACAGGGGAGTATACTGGGGCCAGTTTTGTATTTGATTTATACTTGTGATATGCCTTTGAGCAGTAATATTCACACATCTACATTTGCCGATGATACAGCCTGCCTTAGTATGCACGAAAAACCTCACGAGGCTTCCCGATATCTTCAACAACATATTACCCAGCTAGAACTATGGTTAAACAGGTGGAGAATAAAGGTAAACGAACAGAAGTGTGCTCAGGTAACATTTACCCTACGAAAAGACACTTGTTCCCCCATTACAATCAATAATCAAATTGTTCCTCAAAATTTACAAGTGAAATACCTTGGTATACACCTTGATCGAAGGCTTACATGGAAACACCACATTGACTCTAAGCTAACGCAAATGAAACTTAAACTAACTCAGATACATTGGCTGATTGGTAGAAATTCAACCCTCAGTCTAGATTGTAAACTTTTGATATACAAGTCGCTTTTAAAACCTATATGGTGCTACGGAATTCAGCTATGGGGTACTGCTTCAGCTTCAAATATAGAAAAAATTCAACGAAGGCAAAATAAAATTTTACGAATAATAACATCGGCTCCATGGTACATAAGAAATTCATATTTACATCGTGATTTGAATATGCCACAAGTAACTGAAGAAATTGCAAAATACGCAGGCAAATATCTTACAAAACTCGAGTCTCATCCTAATCCGCTTGCTCGTAATATCTTGAATTTTACTGGACACATCCGCTTAAAAAAGAGGGACACAAGGGCTCTAATACTCAACACTCCAGAAGAAATTGCTTGAAAATACTTTTGTTTTTGCTTATCACGACTTACATATGTATTATTAATAACTATCACTAAGTTTATGTCCGACACTGGTCGGGCCTAATTAATTATATTTAGATTTAAGATTTGAATAATTATTGTTAGTTCATATTTGAAGATACAATAAATAAATATATGTATTAAAAAAAAAAAAAAAATATTTTGGCATTTCATTACTGTCAATCTTTGCCATATTTCCTTTTGCAAAGTCAGTGCTGCCACTTTATCAAAGAATTTTGCGAAAGGATTTGCGAAAGTAATAGAGAATACCAAATTGGCATCTCATCGCATTTAGCTTTCGCATCGCAAGTGCTTTCACATCGCAATAGAGAGTAACCCCCCCCCCCAGGCATAGCCGCGGTCAACATTTACATGAAATTATCTTTAAACATTGAATTATGTATATATGTAGATCGCTATACCGACTCAAATAAAAAGTTCATATGGAAAAATCCCGCATAATCCTTACTAATATTATAAACTTGAAGTTGAGTTTGTTTGTTTGTTACGCTTTCACGCCCAAACCGATAAACCGACTTTGAAAATTCTTTCACCAACGGAAAGCTACATTACCAGCGTAAAATATTTTTTATCCAGTTCGGAACCAGCTTTTATACTTTATATATATTTTTATATTTTGCACGGAATTTTTCCCGAAAAACACATTTTTGGGCTGGTTAGGGTAATTTTCGTTTCGGGTTTGATTGTTTAACCAGTTTTAAAACCGGTTGTTATTTATTTTTTAAACAAATCAAAGCAAGTGGAGCGCTAGTATAATATAAAATAATTACATTATTTGAAAAAAAAATACACACTGAAAAAATCGTAAACATGGGCGCATCCAACAGAGGTTTTTGGTAAATATGTAATTGTAATAAAAAAACAATATACTCACTAAATACACTCAAAACAGCTGATTATGTGCAGAAAACACTAGACAAAAAGATACTAGCAATGGGACTTTTTCTTATTTAAATTAAATATAGGGAATATTGTATTTCTGACGTTTATTTTTAATTTCTCTTGGGACGCATGATCCAAATGGGTTAAAGCAATACATGTTATTTTTTCTTTTTTCAGTAAAAGTGCATTGAAATTTGAGCAATATCTAGTACTTACAAGATTTCGGGCAAAATCTAGTATATTTTCCATACAAAACAAAATCTACTTTGTCACTAGATTTAGCAAAATCTACTTGAAATCTAGTAGACCTTGGTGATGTAATTGTTTTTTTTTTTTTTTTTTTTTTTTTAAAGTTGTACTAAAAAGTCAAGATGTGTGAATTGGCTAGCAGTTGTTCGGTTGTAGTTTTGGAAAATTTTCCCTTAATGGGTTTTGTTTTGCATAAGAGAAAATCTAGATAAATGTAAAAAAAAAAAAACTTGGTGTAAACGGTATACATTTTCATAAAGATTTTAATGGAAATCTGCTTGATTTTGTGCAGATGTAAATGCCCTATTAAGCTAAATAAATTTCTTTATTTTTGCTTACTTTTGTACGAATTTTATGCCTGAAACTAATTTATTGCAACCTGGCTAGGCTCAACAATCTTCATAATTTTTTTTTCGATTGAGAGTTTATCGGCTTTCCCTGAATGGAGACGTCATGATTTATTTGTATATGCTTTTACTGGCTGTGACTCTACATCATCATTATTCAGGAGGGGAAAAATATAAATTTTGACATTACTTGAAAAACAGGATTTAGTGAAATTTGCCCAAGTATTCGAAGAATTTAATCATTCTACGCCAGGAACTCTAATCTTTCACGGAATTCTCTTTCTTCTGTCAGTCTATGGAGCTCCAGCAAAAATGACTTGCATTGATAAGTATCGTTACTTATCTTTTGCTAAGTAATCACTTAATAAAAAACGTGTGCAATTAGCTTGTCTTCGTCCAACCTCAGCTTCTGCTCAGCAACAGTGTATTACCAAGTTCAAGTGTGGCTTGGCGGCAATGCACTGGATCCTGAAGAATTTAGTTGGAAGCTAGTTGACAATATACTGGAGCCAATCCATACTCTACTTTTTTCGTGTCTAAACGTTGAACTTTCAACAGCAGAAGATTACAACATCAACGGCGAAACAGGTGATGATGCATCACTGCTACAAAAATTAAAATCGACTCAGGAGGATGCAGAGGAAAAAAGAAGAGGATAATTATGGAAGAAGAAATGAAGAAGAAGAATAATTAGCTCAATAAGACCTGAAACGTGTGCATATTATGGAGAATACAGCTCCAGCTAACTTTCGAATGGCTTTTTCTCAGAAATGGTAAATCTTAGAGCAAAAAGTATTTGGACGATTTTAATAGATAATTACCTGATCAACATTTTCGTCTCAGGTATTTTTATCGTAAAACTAACCGTTTGGCCAAAAAATTCAAAAACCCCATTTTTGTGGCCTTTGACCTTGAATAAAATTTTGCACATACGGAATAAATGGGGACTTTCAGGAATATAATTCGAAAACCCATATATCGACATATACGAGTATATACCCTCATATTCATAAAATTTAAAATCAGTTTGAAATGTATTTTATTTCAAATTTTTCCTACAAAATTTTCCTAAAATGGATTTCATTTAGTATTTATCTATTTCTTTTAACACGCACAATATTTTACTTGCAAAGAGTAAAATTAGGCAGTTTCTTATTCTGCCCACTAAAAATCAACGCGTGTCATTTAGGTATGCCTGGTTTTTACGATACCGGGATTCGGGATTTCAAAAAATCAAATCCCGGGATTTCGGGATTTTGCGGAAGCCCCCAACATTTTTTGAGATTCAGGAACTAACTATTCGCGACGCTGGGTTTTTTGAACATTAAAAGACACATTCTTTTTATAGGTATTCACTAAAAAGAGCTTCACAAATAAAAGTTTTATAATTATTTCATATTACGTAGTCAAAAACTATTTGAAAATTCACAAATTACTTTTTTGAAAATCACAAAAGAAACATAAGCGTAGCAGGCTTATAAAATTTAACAAAACCCAGATTCATATCGAATATAAATTACTTGCTGGGTTTTGTTAAAGTTTCCAATCTTACTACGTTTATTTTTCTTTTGTGGTTCTCAAAAATATTATTATTTGTGAATTCTTTGAAAGTCTGTGCATAAGATAAGAAGCTTGTGAATGTTCAAAATATGTGGTTGAAGTCTACTAATGATTTGGCAAAACATGAATGAAATACAATGCTTAACCACCGGCAAATAAATTTCAATTATAAAAGATCAATATTGTGTTGCCACTGTCACTATCTTACATGGGGGAAGCTCCTGATGAATTTATTTTTAAAAAACAAACAAAACTTAGTAAACAAATTCGGGATTGACTGAATCCCGAAAATCCCAGGATTAAAAAATTTAAATCCCGGGATTCGGGATTTCGGGTTTGGCATCCCTACTGTTAATAACATTCATGACTTTTGTACAGAAAATGTTGCCATTATTTTGTTCCTCAAAGCTTAAACTAGCACTCAAAAACATCAAACTCAATTCATATTAGATTAAGTTAATTTTCAAATGAACAAATTATAAATGGAAGAATTTTTTTTTTAATCTGTTAGAGGAAAAATGGGGTAGATTTCGAAAAAAAAAATTAATCAATTCCTTCTTAAAAAAAATTGTTTCTTTCAATCACTTCTTTATGTTTCAAAATGTCAGCATTTCATTATTCAGAACTTATTTTATGGCATATAAAAATGTTGAACTAACATATGGCGTTTTCTTTTCAGTAAGTCCATAAATTTTTTCTTTTGCTTTTAATAAATATTCACTTTCTAATGAAAATTAAATTTGTGTGTTTTTCGATGAAAAGGCAAAATATGTTGCCCTTATTTTGAGAAAAGAAATCGCCGATAATTTCATATATTAAAAATAATTATTTTATAAACATCGAAACAAATTAAGAAACGTGGTTAAAATATATACAATATACATACATAAATTTATTGCTTTTTTCATCGTGTCACATCACATTCAAAGTAATATTTTTATATAAATACATACATACATTCATATGTACATCAATTGCAGTAACAAATTTATTAAAACCATGCTTAGATTTCATGCAAAACTTAAAATAATGTAAAATAATGAATAATGGTAAATGTCAAATATTAATTTTTACAAAAAAAAAAACATTTTTTTTTTTGTTCTATAAAGGAAATTGAATTATGAAACGAATGCATGTATGAAGTGTATTAATACGAAATGGCCTTATCAGCTCAGCTGATCGTCAGCTGACTTTACCCCATCCGTCAAACTCAATGCGCAATAGCATAAAATCTCAACTCGAAGTGTCAACATACAAATAAAAATAATCCTGCAACAAATTTTTGTGTATATTTTTGTAATGATGCGCTTAGTGAAATTTTTTTCCCTCTAAAAATGGCAATAATCATAAATCTTCAAAAGTTGTGCTTCAATCTTTATCAAATATCAATAGAGGAGTTATATATGCGGACCAAAATTTGGGGGGGGGGGCAAATTACAGCATTCGATATCGACCGATGTATCAATACATTTGCCCATGAAGTTTGTTGAATTACTTTTAAATTTCGTTCACCTATGGAATGCCATAATTTGTTTCCTATACAAAACCAAAGGTAGTTTTTCAGAATATTACTTATGCAGCTAATCACATATGGGATTGCTAATCAGCGTGAAATTTTCGCCATTGCCATATTTCTGAATATTAATAGTTTTTACTTACATTTTATTTTAAAAGTCCTCCTCCATTGCTGTTTTAAGTTTCAAATAAAGCAGGGGGCAAATGACGGCATTCGATACGATTCGAAATTTAAAAATATTTCCATACAAACTCTGTTGAAATATTTCGTAATTTCTTTCGATAAAGAGTGCCGTAATTTGCCCCCAGCTGTTTAAGATTTATACATTTATTACCATTTTAACCCACTGTGCACGTTTTTCATTACATTACAAATTTTAATTTCACAAATGGAATTATTTGATGCGAATGTATTATGATTGATTACTAATAGGGAAAGTATGTTAAAATGTTTTTGTGAATTTAAATGATATATGATTTAAAACCTTAAATTTTAATTCAAATTTAAAGACCGAAGGTATGGCTTCATATGTGAAAGTTTTGCCTCTCATATGAAAAACTCTCAAACCCAGAAAATATATTTAATTTATAGCAGTTTTGCAATTTTACCTTTTTTGTTTGACAAAAATTTAAAAATATAGGCCGAGAAATTTCAGTCAAATAAGTGTTGTTTGCAAGCCAAAAATTCGAGGTTACTAAAACAAAACATAATTTAGCAATTGGCAACGCTTCTGAATTCTGATTTATATTAGAGATGACATTGTGAATAACTTCTCGGTCACTAACGAATATTATTTCGGCTACTAATGAAAAAAAAAAAAACTTATCGAAACCCTTGGGGTCTACTCTGTATTTCGATTCGAAAGAAAATGCTTTCGAATTTACATGTTCGGGTATGTTCTGTATTCCACGTGAAATTAAAACTTGCGGAATTGCCATTCAATTGTTGTTGGAAATACGAATTTATAACAACAATCTATGGCAATTCCGAACGATTTAATTTTACGTGGAATACAGAACATACCCGGTTTATAAACATATAAATTCGAAAGCTTTTTCTTTCGTTTCGAATACTAGAATATGACGTGGTAGTAAAAATATTAAGGACAGAAATGTAGCCCTTACAGAGCCATGAGCACCGGTATATAAAATGTTATGAACGGACTTAAAATGGCGACACAGTGAACAAAATACTAAAAGGGCGATATTTGTAGGCGTGGCAAAAAAATAAAAAACATATTTTTGAAATTGTTTTTACATTATCTTTAATCCTAGGGGGTGACTGACACAAATTTTTTTTTTGCATTGGAGGCGAACCACTCTAAGAATACAACATATCATGTACATTAGGGTGTACCTCAAAATAAAAGTTCGCCGTACACCACCGCAAGGTAGTTTAAAAAACAAATTTTTATTGCCGCATGCAGGTGTCGCCAAAATACCTTTTTCGTTATATTTTCGGCATTTACAGTCGGACCTTCAAGTGTGATATTATATCGATGTTTTTGTCTCGAGGAGACCAATGTTTTGCTTCAATAGTCATTGACCTCAAATATCCCGTTATACTATAAGATGTTTTTTAGAGTGTCACAACTTGAGTTGGCATCACTGCTTTATTTGAGCACCCATTTAACAGCTGAAAGTTGCTTTTTGTTTAGTTTGCTTTGCAATTTCATTATGAATCGACTTAGAGCAACGCGTGCAAATTGTTCGGCGAATGGGCTGAAGCACAAATTGATATTGGTTTTCCAATGAAGAACATTTCTGGTTGAATGGGTACATAAATAAGCAGAATGGTCGCATTTGGAGTGAGGAGAATCCACAAGCTTTTGTCGAAACACTATTACATCCACAGAAAATTACTGTTTGGTGCGCTTTATGGGCTGGCGGAGTCATTGGCCCATAAGCCTTCAAAAACGATGATGGTCAGAATGTTACGGTCAATGGTGAAAGGTATAGGAACATGATTAGATTTTTATACCTCAATTACGTGGCATTAATCTTGCTGATATGTGGTTCCAACAGGACGAAGCCACATGCCACACAGCAGGCGCTGAAATTGATTTACTCAAAGAAACTCAACGTAGTGACACTCTAAAAAAAACACGCTTTATTTACCCACCAGATCTCAGTTCCTAGCACCCTAATATTATAAATAATAAATAAATAATAAAAATTATTAAACTTTTGCTAATGCCAGCCATACACTACACAAGTTCATTGCACAAGTCTGGCACTGTACAGTGCGTTTGTGTAGTGTATGGAGATGATTGTGCTATTTACGCAGTGAACTGGGTAAATATCAAAACGATGTTGGTATTTGCTCAAGTTTGTAAAACTGTACAGTGAACTTGTGTAGTGTATGTTGCAAACACTCAGTTGTGTCGTGATTTTTTAAGAGTTCAAAACTAGAAATGAGAGCCGAAAAAATATTCTGGGCAGAGTTATACAAAGAATCGCCTGCATTATGGACCATTGAAATAAAAACTGCAAAGTTTACTTGTATAGTGTATGCCACAAGCTTAGTTTACTCAGTGCCAGACTTGAGCACTGAACTTGTGTTGTGTATGGCTGGCATAAGGAAGTATTTTGAAAATTCCAGCAGAAAAATTAAATTTTTTTTGGGTTGCCTTTTGAAATTGTTCGTCATATCTTCGGTATTTACTGTAGGTAGATATAACATTATGATCTCTTATCGAATGATAAATGGAATAATACCGTTAGTACTCTCTCTCTCTCTCTCTCTTACTTTGTTTTGTTATTTGATTTGCCCGTGAAATACACTCACGCAAGACCATTTGCATCAAACACCGAATACCGCCAATGTATTTTTTAAGGCAATAAATAAAAAACCCTTAAATTTTATTTATATAGGGTGTTTTTTTTAGAGGTATAGAACTTCGAATTGAAATAAAACACAAGAAAATCGTTTTAATGTCCATCAATTTGGCTTTATTGGAAGGATAATTTTATGCCATTAACGTTTAAATATGATTTCGGGCATGTGGCCGCCGCGGCTGGCTCGAATAAAGCCAATTCTACAGGTCCAATTTTCAACCACTTTTTCGAGCATATGGGGCCGTATGTTGGCAATAACGCCACGAATGTTGGCTTCCAAGTCCCCTAACGTTTCTGGTTTGTTGGCGTAGACGAGCGACTTCACATATCCCCAAAGAAAATAATCCAATGGTGTCAAATCACACGATCTTGGTGGCCAATTGATGGTTAACCGAATTAATTGCTCTGATGGACGATTATGTCGACCATAAAATGGACGGAGCTTGCGGTAAACTTCGCGAACTGAACCATTATTTTCGAAATAAATTTGCACGATTTGCAAGCGTTGTTCTTTTGTCAACCTGTTCATAATGAAATGGCAAACCAAACTAAATATTAATCACTTGACAGCTGACAAAATGGCCGCCAGTTAAAAAAGTGATGCCAACTTAAAGTTCTATACCTCAATAAAAAACACCCTATATATTTTCATTTATAATGTTTGGCACCCAGTTACTGCAATATGCAGTGGATCACAGCTTATTTCAATCAGCCTCTTTTAAAAAATAAATCCCACATAACTTCGAAACGAAACAAAATATTGAAAAGATTTAAATGAGAGTTTATAGATTACTTCTCAAACATAAAAGAGTAAGTTTCACTCAGTCTCAAATTTACACTTTTAAAAATTTACAAACTAAAAACCAAAATCATTGGTGCACAAGCAGCCACAGCTTATTTCAACAAGTCGTTTCTGACATCTGTTAAATTGGTATCGCTCCTCGATTAGCGGTAAATTTTCAAACACTGTTTCGTAATTAAATATGTATATTTGCAATTATTTGAATAAGCATTTATTGTGATTTCGTCGTGCTCATTTCATCTAAAATAAAACATAAATATCTTGGTTCGTTAATGAAAAGGGGATAAATACATGGGAAAGACAGAAAACCTACTAACAAAATTTTGAATGAAACTGATGAGCACTACTGTGTCAGAAAAATAAGGGAAACCCCGAAGCTGTCCGCTCAAAAATAGGCTATAGAAGCTAAAAATGAGCTTAACAAAACATTTAGTGCATAAATTGTTCGCCCCCTAAAATTCGCTAAATATCACATTACCAATTACTCAGGCTTTTGGGAGCATGTTATTTTTGCGGATGAGTCTAAGTTTAATACGAGTATCTTCGGCTCGGATGATCAAACTATGTTTGGCGTAAACCAAATATAGAGCTCCATAACAAAAACTTAAAAGCGTCAGTTAAAAATGATCGTGGTAGAGTCATGGAAAATACAAAGATGTGTACCTAGACATTCGAAAATCCAATTTAATGCAATGTGCCGAAAAGAAAGCAGTCTCGGTTCTATCAGGACAATGACCCGAAACATAAATCAGGTATTATACAGCCATGGCTTATTTGGAACTGTTGGTACAAGCATCTGATCTAAATGTAATTGCAAATTTATGGGCAATTTTAGATCAAAACGTACGCCAACACCAGATCCCGAACAGGAATGACCTCATAGCAGCGCTAAAGAAGGGATGGGGGAAAATAACTTCCCAAACCACAGGAAAGTTAATGAAATCCATGTCAGTTGGAAGTAATGGACGAAAAAGGAGGTCATACTAAGTTTTAAAACTAAAAAAAAAATTATTTATCTAATCGTTTGAATGTTCGTTTAAAATTAATGGTTGAAATAAGCTCTGACTACTTATGCACCTTTTCTGTTATGTTGGTACACATGTCTGTTATATATGTTGCAAATATCAGCCATTTTGGATTGTCAGTTTGTTTTTGACACATAAAAAGGTTAGTCGTGTTTTGGTGTGCTCTTCGATTTTTTACTTTTTCGGTCTTGGCTCTTCTGAACGCTTCCATTGGGATGATTGGGCTTTGGTTTCAATGTCATAGCCATACACCCATGATTCGTCACCAGTTATGACCTTTTTGAGGAAATCTAGATCTTCGTTGACGATGTTCAACAGCTCCTGAGCGATGTCCATGCGACGTTGTTTTTGCTAAAAATTTAGCAATTTTGGAACAATCTTCGCTGCCGCACGTTTCATGCTTAAAACATCCGTAAAAATTGCTGGTCATCAGCCGAACGATATGCCAACATCATCAGCAACCTCTCTGATAGTGATTCGACGATTATTTAAAATCATTTTCTTTACTGCTTCAATGTTTTCATCGGTTGTTGACGTGTTGGGGCGACCAGGACGAGCATCGTCATTGACATCTTCTCGGCATTCCTTAAACCGGTTATACCACAATTGAACTTGTGTTCTTCTCATAGTAGACTCGCCAACCGCCACAGTCAACATTTCAAATGTCCTTGCGCATTTAATTTCATTTTTTACACAAAACTTAATACAGTTTCTTTGATCCATTTTTTCGAATAGTAAAAAATCGAAGAGCACACCAAAACTGACAATCCAAAATGGCTGATATTGCCAACATATATAACAGACATGTGTACCAACATAACAGAAAAAAAAATGCGACAATAGAACATACGTAACTCCCGAAATTTTAAAATAACGGTTATTTTTTTAACAGACCTCGTACATATGTTTTTGGTTTTTAGTTTGTAAATTTTTAAAAGTGCAAATTTGAGACTCAATGAAACTTATTATTTTATGCTTGGGAAGTAATCTATAAACTCTCATTTAAAAGTTTTCAAATGGGATTTATTTTTTTAAAAGAGGATGGTTGTTGGTTGAGACTTGTGATTGCGTTTTCCAGCACACCAATTTAGATCGTAATCGCATTTCTCTGGGAAATGTGAGTTTCAGCACATGACTAAAATACTTTTAACAATTAACAAACATTTGTGCATACATACGAGTATGTCTATTGCCTTTGACTATAAAGCCAACTAAACAAAATAGATTGGCTCACATCATGAAATGGAATTTTGCATTTTGCTCAGTTTCAAGAGTTTCACGTCAACCCTTTAATATATACAAAAATATTATTAATTTATCTAATCTGTTCTCACAATTCACAATTTCCGCCATTCTGAACAAATTTTCAAGCAAATTTTCTATAAAAAGTATATACTTTTTTCTGAAAGTCAACTCAGCTCTCATATTGGTATTGCCATTCAAAACTTGAATAACGGTGGAGTTTGTAGTTGGCTTGTGCCATAACAATTACAAGTAAAAATTTGTTGCGATTCACAATATTAAAAAAAAAATTAGTTTGTGTGACTCTCAAGCAACAAAATGAGTTGAGTTGAGAACGACAATAGGGACACATATCGTTAAGGTCTCAAGTAGAAAGGCCCTAACTCAAATAATTGTAACTTTACAGGAGAAGTTAAAGACATAATAAAAGCTGTAACATTCACAATTCGCCTCTATTTTTGGTTTTTGGGGGTGTTACTTCATAGCTCGGTACATTTTAGACCGATTGTAAATTTTTTTTTTTGTCTGAGAGGGTATAGCTTCCCCTTGACCCCATTGCCCAAAAAAAAAAATTGGGCGGGGACACGCCCACAATTTTTAAAATTTAATTTTATGATATTCTACTTATTTGATGGCTGCGAAACCTAGCAAGCACTTTTGGTTCTTGTAATTACACAACTTTAAAGTTGAAAAATGTAAATGTAAAATGTATTATAATATTTCACGAGGTTCTACTAAAACGATTTTTACGAAACTTACCACACACCTTGAGCTCTAAAATGGACACAAGCCTCCATTAAAAAAATGGGCTGAGTCACGCCCATTAAAATTTAATATTTTTTAAGTGGTTCTACTGCACCGATTTTTACAAAACTTTAAAAATGGGCGGAGGCACGCCCACTAAAAATTAATTTTATATCCCATAAATTTGTTTCGAAAATGTTCTATCAGATATTTGCATTGAGGTCGGTTTTTTTTTTGACAGAATTATTTTGTAAAACTGCTTAATTCGTTACTTTTTTCACTGTTATAATACATTTTTGTAACGATGTGTATTTGTGTGCAATGTATTGGAATCACTGAAAAACTCAATTTCGTAAAAAAATACGAGGTTAGGATCTTTGTACTTGAGACAAGAGATGGGCGCGTGTTAAATTTTTCCAATACGGCACGACACGAACACGAATACCAAGACGGTCAACACGTACGAAACACGCACGCGAAAAATTTTGTCAACACGATACTAAACAACACGCACGAAATATTATTGGTATAGTATTGAAGATAAGAAAATTTAATTTATTTATTTTTTCAAGAGTCGCTTTTCCAAATATGGCACCGAGTTGGCACTCTGCCACCACAGCTGATACTATCTGTTTACGTACAGAACTTTAAGCTTCAGAGGCACATACAGCAGCAACAAATATGCTGGTGTTGTGTGTTTGACGATACAAAATATTCAATTTTTTCTCTACTGGAAATTCATTCATACATATTCTACATCTATAATTTTGCTCAACACGAAACGACCCGAACACGCACGAAATCAGATTTTTTGTCACGAATACCTCGTGTTGAGTCGTGCGTGTTCGTGTCACGAAAAAAACACGACACGCACCCATCTCTACTTGAGACCATCGCTATACCCATTTGATGTTCTTAAACTGGACAAGCTGAATTTTCACAGTGTATTGAATGTGTCTGATCATGTGTAAGTAATGAGTTAATAAAGTAAATTTGCTCTATGCGCAAATATTTTATAGATTTAAAAGTTATTTTATGTTTTTTTTTTTAAAGAAAATTCTACTTTTTAAATTATTAATTTTTATTCTGTTTACTTCCGATGCATAAGTACATAAGTTTACAATTTTAATTAACTCCTCAATTATGACTTTCCAATTTTAATATAAAATTTATCAACACCAATTTAAACAATTAAAAAAATCAACTAATGCAGATATGCAGATTAAAAAAAGATATAGTAAAATATGTATTAGTTCATTCCTAAGATTTGTTAAGTCAAAAAAATACTTTTCTAATTAAAATATAAACGTGAAATACAAAAAAAAAACCATCAAAAGAAAAATTATTATTTAATATTTATTTAAACAAATTTTATTTATATATATTTGTATTGTATAAATATTTATAATTTTCTTATATATTAAACTAAAAGTCCAAAAAACAACTGAAACAGTAAAACAGGGGGTCTTATCATTTTATATTGTGTAGATAATACTCAAACAACAAGTAGGGCCAATTTGAAGGGAAAATGAAAATCAGGAAATAAAAATGAATGGGAAAATTCAATTATTTATAGAGACAGCAGACAACAACAACAACACAATTTAAGTTAAGATAAAACTTTTGTACAAAACGATGAAGAAAACATTCATACTCATCCTCAGCATCATCTTCACAAAACGATCAGTTCGCCATTGTCTCTCAGCTCTATTTGAAAATCATTTTGCCAGCCAGTTACGCAGACGTATAGCAATTGAAAGCTGGTTTACGAATTTGTATCTCTCTCTCTCTCTCTCTCTCTCTCTTAAGGTGAATTTTGAAGCGAAGTTTTTTAATTTTCTTACTCCTCAGTGGTTACCATGAGAATGAAGTCGTATTACGAGTGTTTAAATTAATAATTGGCAGATCATATGTATGTACTTTTATTTTGTGTTGATAGGAGTTGAATAAATATTTTTAAAGGTTGCTGGTGGGATGTTGCGCAATATATGTATGTACGTATATGTAAGGTATTCAATATTTTTGTTTTGTTTAATATCTAAAGATTTGATGAATTTGTTGATTACAGTAGGCAATAAAAATTTCTACTAGCTACAATTTTTTTTTAATAATATTTTTGTTATTTTATAATATAATTTGTTTAAACAATTTTGGTGGTTTATAAATTTTCATATTTTGAACTAAATTTGGTGTAAAACTTTGAGAAATTCACACTATGTTACATTTATTACGTTAGCCCGGTTTTAAGGTACATGTTTAATTGATGTTAATATTTTTCAAGCTCAGAAATATTTATTTAAAAAATATGTTGCCGGACATGTAAAGTACTTTTTACACTAACAGAAATATTATTCATTCAGCTAATGAGGTGGCTTCATTGATATTTCTTCATCATATGAACGAAATGTTGCATTAATAGAATGATAATTTTCATTTGCTGAATGAAATTGCTCTCTTTTATGCATTTGTTAATTTTTTTATCTTTCATTGTATTTATGCTAATGTTTTCGTTGATATTATGAAGTTTAATTTTTGCTAACACTAAATAAAATCTTAACTCATTAGATTTGACGATTTCTTGCAAAATCACTTTATAATACATGAAATAAAATAAATTTCGATATGAAACGATTTTTTTTCAAATTCTCTAAAAGTCTACGAAAATGTTTCATACATACAATGAAAATGTTGCTTACCTACAACGAAACAGTTTTCATAAAACACATTTTTTATAGAAAGAAAAAAATGTAAAAGTGTTAAATGCACGTTTTAGCATTGGGTCGTTATCGAGGTAAAATAATCAATAAAATGTTGGTACACAGTTTCAGTTAATGTGCTCATTTCACAGCATTTACAAAAGGTGCAATAAATGACTTAAGTTCATATTACACATATTTCATTATTTAATTTTTTTAATGAGAGTTTCACGAAATTAATGGAGTGTGTTATATGAAATTTTATGAACATAAAATCTTACGATAGCTTCTTATTAATGCCAGAAGTCATTGATTCAATGAACAAATTCATAGTTTGCACAATGATTTTCCTTTCAGTGTAGAGAAAGTGGAGAAGTTATAGCAAAATGACTTGCGGCTTATCTTTCTTAGACTTCTAATCTCATTTGGAATAATTTAGGTTATACTTTGGTATTTATATTTCCACTTGAATGTATTATTTATAATGTGTAGAACGATATTTGCTTAAAAAATAACGGTTAAAGCCTGGTACTCTGTTCACAATTTCGTGCGAAATGCTCTCAAACTAAATACATATAAAAGTATTTGGTGTGAAATATTTGCGAAATAAATTCGCAAAAGTAGTACTCTGTTCTTGTTGTGAAAAACACGTAAAATCATGCCTTTCCATGCAAAATTAGTCTGGCATCATTTTAGTTTAGCTGCGAAACAACATGAGCAGTGCTTTTTTCGCACGGAATTTTAACAATGTTGCATACTTTCAAGCAATAAAAGCAAGAAATTTATCAAAAAAACCGCGAGTTGTGCTACATTTAGTACATGTCAAATTTTTCACGCGAAATAATCAATGGTGCGGAAAATTTTTCACAACTTTCAACAGAGTACCAGCCTTAACAGAGAATTTCCCAGTTTAACTGTAAAAGAAATAAATTGTTGAAAATCGAATTGAACGCTTTTTTAAACGCTCTCCAGCAAAACAGTAAAATATGACTTAAGCACTCTTTCCTTATTGCCACGGAATCATGTAACAGTCAACCCCATTTGCAGTCGTGTCTTTGTGAAGTCAGCTGTGGTCTATGTATCTAATGCATTATTTACAAAAATATGGCCCAGGGTTGATTAACATTTTGGAAATACTCATTTAAAATTTTAAAAATAATAGAGGTTTTCATGAGATTGTTCAAAAGTCTCGCAAACTGTGCCATTGTGCATTTTTACACTCTCGTAAATAAAATGTCAAAACTTGTATAGAAATTTATTTACGCAAACCTGTTAAGTTTGCCCAATAATTTTGACTCGTAAACTTAAGCTGTGAAATTATGCATTTTGTACACAACAACTTCTTGCTTTTTAGAATTTTTTTAAGCATTTTTCGACACACACACACACACACTTTTTTATTTTTATAGAAATATATAAATGTTTTTAAATTAAAAATTGCTTGAAATTTTCTGATTTTATTTTTATTAAATGAACTTTTTGACGTTTGTTTAAAATTTACAAAAACTATTTGCGCAAAATTTCATAAAACGAGTCTCGCAATTTTGCCCAATTACACAAATGGCAATTTTAACTTGGAGCTCACTTATCAATATATAGTATGTAAACAGATACATATTTTTTTAACAACACAGAGCACAGTGTGAATTTCGAGTTCAGCCAAAGTTGATTAAATTTAACATATTTTATAAAAGTTAATTTCATTTGACATACATGAATGACAGATTGAAAATACTAAAAAAAAAATTCAAACGTTGTGAACAAACACAAATTACTGCTAGAAAATAAAATGTACTTGACTCGATAAAATTTTTTTTATTAACAGCCAGGACCATAATGTCGAAAGAAAGCGTTCCTTGGACAATTTAGAAAACAAATTTTCATATTTTATGTATCCAAATAAATTGTCGAAGGAATGCCTGACTGTAAAATTTTAATTTATGTAAATATAACAAATATTAAACAATAAAAAAATGTTTTAATGAAACAAAAGAAAAATCATTTTGGATCAAAATTTATTTTAACTACTTTTTTGGAGAGGGAGTATGTATGTACGAGTATGTAAAAAGCGTAAATTGTAATAAGATTTTAAATATATTTTATCCCATAAATAAAATTTTAAGTTTCAATTGTTCCTAGATCTATCGTGATAAATAGTATATAGCCGAGTATATAGGTATTCGATTTATATGTTCTAATTAGTTTTGTTTTAATTTCTCTTATTGTTTGCTTTTTGACAATTGGCTCTGGGCTGACGATGTCAACTTAGAGACAACACGGGTAAGAGCACGATTTTCAGCACGTAAACGTTCATTCTCATTCTTTAGCTTCTGCAGTAGCTATAATTACAGGAATAAAATTTGTTGAGACGTGGAGAGAGAAAAAATAAATAAAAAGAAGAGAATGTAATGAATGCAAAACACAAACAATTTGTTCAATGGGGTTTAATTTGATTATTAAATGATAAATGGTAATTGTAATTGTTGATTGGAGTTTTCGGAATAAAATTAATGTGAAAACGATTAACAAAAAGAGAATAGAAGTGAAAACTGAAAAAAAAACAATTTAATATTAAAGGCCAAACAAAATCTTTGCATACTTTTATGGTGTTTCAAAATGGAAATGTACAAAATATTCCTCAACAACACCCAAAAGTAGGCTGTTAAAAAGATTTATAAATAACATTTTTAATGTGCGCTGACAAAAACAATAAGATATTATTTTGTATACATTATTTTAAAAAATTTGCGTTTCCAAGGCAAAAAAAAAAAAAAAAAAAAAAAACATTTGAAATATTGTATTCAGTACGCGGCATAAAGGGGTTGGGGCGATGTACATAAATTACAATATGATTGACAACGTACACATGAAATAATGAATGAATGACATGACATTGATAGGAAAAATATATGTATGTATATGGATGATAAATTAAGAAACTCAAAACGAAACAACAATTATTTATAGTCAGGGAAATTATGAATAAAATTCCGCGAGAAATTTCTCCCTTTTCCAATTACAATTTTTTGTTTTCCCTATTACTTGCTATTAGTTGGAATTGTTCGCCGTGAAAAATTTCTCGCGAAATTTTATTCATAATTGCACTCAGTATGTATTTTGTATTTAAAATATAGTTTGTATATGACGTGAAACGATGAAATGGTTAATGAAGATGATGTAAAAATAAATCATAATTACACACATCACATAAAAAAAGGCAGAAGGAATTGTGTCGCATAATTGTAAATAAATCGACAAAATTGGTCTGATAAGCAAATTATAAGTTTTCTCCTAGAATTTAAAGCTTCATTAAATGTTTAAAGAAACTTCTTTAAAATTTCATATTTCCGGATTTACAATAACAGATTTAGCGAATATGAAAATATGTACTTATTAATGTTTATTTTTGTATCTTTTTCAATTTTTATATCTAACAGCCTGTCCTACGATGTCGGCAGATAACGTTTCATCGATTACTTACATGTATTGTCTATTGAAAATAAATAATTTTCGTCGTTTTTTTTTTTTTTTTGTAAATAGTACACAAAAAAATTTACAAAAGTTTTGTTGTTTGCTAAAAATTACCAATTATGTACTTCAATATTTTGTAAAGCAAACAATAATTAAAACCAAGGAAAAGGAAATAAGAAATTTTAATTATTGCAATACTGCGAAAGTATTTTAATTTATATAATAATTTTTTTAATTATAGAGTTTTAAATTACGAAAGGATCATTAATTGAATGCTTCATTTGTCAATTTGATTAAATCGATAGAAGGAAAACAATGGAATTATGGGCAGATAAGTCAAAAAACACGTGTCTCGGTATTTAGAAAGTTTTAAGTCTGAAGCCAATATAAAAAGATGAATTTGTTTTTTTTTCGGTTCTGTGAGACTTTAGCGCAAATTACGAGGGCGGATCAATAAGTCCTTGACTTTTCGAACTTCCCTCGCAGTTATATGAAATGCAACACTGTTCCCATCAAGTACCACCTGTTAATAGACTACTGTCAAATTTTGAGCAAGTGTCGTCATTTACTTTGCGCTTAACAGCTGTTCAAAACATACAACCTCGTGTATTTTTCTAAAAATGGAAAAAAGTGAATTTCGAGTGCTCATTAAACATTATTTTTTGCGAAAAAAAACCGTCACTCAAAACAAGGAAAAGCTCCATAAATACTATGAGGACTCTGCACCATCGATTTCAATGGTAAAAAAAGTAGTTTACTGGCATTCGTTGTGATCGCACAAGTACAAATGACGCTGAACGTTCTGGACGGCCAATTGAGGTCAGTACACTCAAATATGTCGAAAAAATCCACGATATGGTTTTGGCCGATCGAAGAGTAAACGTGCGTGAGATTGTTGATGCCATAGGCATTTCATATGGCAGTGTGGTTTCGATTTTAAGTGACAAGCGGGGTTTAAGAAAGTTGTCTGCAAGATGGGTGCCGCGTTTGCTCTCAATTGACCATAAACGTAAAAGTAAAAGTTTAACCGCAATCCGAATGAGTTTTTGCGGCGCTTTGTAACTGTGGATGAAACATGGATCCATTACTGTACTCCGGAGACCAAGCAGCAGTCTAAACAATGGGTTTCTCCGGGTGAAGATGCTTTGAAGCAGGCCAAGGTAAGTTTGTCGGCCAATAAGGTGATGGCAACAGTTTTATTGGGATGCACGTGGCATAATCCACATCGATTACCTTCAAAAGGGAAAAATAATAAACGGCGAATATTACACCAACTTATTAGACCGATTTAATGAGGATTTAAAAAGAAATTTGGCCCATATGGCCAAGAAAAAAGTTTTTTTTTCATCAAGTTAATGCACGGGTGTACACGTGTGCAGTCTCAATGGCAAAACTCTTATGAATTGGACTACGAATTCGTACCTCATCCGCCATGTTCTTCGGGTTTAGCTCCTAGTGACTACTTCCTATTTTCAAACCTAAAGAAATGGCTCGGTGGAAAGAGATTTAGCTCCAACGATGAAATTATTGACCAAACAAATGCCTATTTTAAGGACCTCGAAAAATCCTATTTTTTGGAAGGGATACAAAAGCTGGAGAGACGTTGGACTAAGTGTCTAGAACTCAAAGAAGACTAGGTTGAAAAATAAAATAGCTTTTTATATAAAAACCTGTGTTTCCCCAAAAAGTCACTGAGTTAACGATCCACCCTCGTATGAACACTTCTGGAATTAATTTTGTAACGATTCGAGCTTTACTGTACACTGTACACAGACTTAAGGTATGGCAAATATTGTTGTGGAACATTTTAACCTGTTATATCCCTGTTTAAGGCTACTTTTTTCTTCCGTTTTTTATGAAAGAGATAAAAGAAAAGACTTTATAAATGTTAAAATGTTATTCACATCTGTTACTCTGAAGATTTTACATAAAATTTCTGAACATTTTCTTTTCGCAGGTTGTGTTGCCTGATGGTAGGGAAGGGAGAGTCCAGGTAAATATGTAGAAGTGACAGATAGATAGAGAGAAGATAAGATTATGCCCCTATCACGGGTTTCAACTTTTAAAATAGTTTGGTTGGGATTGATAAATTTGCATTGCCATTCTCCACTAAATTGTCAGTTGACTTACATAAAGTTTGGTTGAGAAAAACGTTGAGTATTCACAACTGCTCTTTAATAGTTGGGTCGGTGCAGAAAAAATGGAAAACTCGTAATTAGAAATATTTATTATGCTTAATAACAAAATTTTCTTAACAGTTTCAGTATCGGCACATACTCGTACAAAGATTTCTTTAAATATAGTTTCAGGTCATCCAACAAATAAAAAAAACTTTTCTTTGTTCTGCAGGAAATAACTAAAAAAAAACTTTCCAAAATTATTTTTTAAAGAATTCGTTCCCTATTTTGATTATTCCTTACCTTGCATTGGGTAGTTCAAGGGGATTGTAATCATCACGAATTTTTCTTTTGATACCTAGCACATTGGTTTTCGTCGTCATAAAATAAATCTACACATATTTGTATCCATTTGGAATGATTTCTTTGAACTAAAACACTCAAAACAATATTTTTTCTAAAAGTTTGTGTTTTAAATTTTCTCACAAATTAATTGCTTTCTGTCATACTAGATATTTGAAGTTGGCAACGCGATGACAATTCCAACTAAAAAACAGTTGTGGTTCATAATACAGTATGGTAAGTTTGATCTACTCTTAGACGACCAAACTGAATTTAGTTGAAAACCGTGATGGGGCATTAATTATTTTTTTTTACAACTCTGCTATTGCGCGTTTTGTTAATTTTTATAGTATCGTTGCGGCGCCTCTGGTGGTAAGTAGGTGTATTACTTGCAGCCATTTTATTAGTTATTTTAGTTCGCCGACTATTAATTGCTATAAATATCGACGAAGGAGAGTGCTGCGATATACATTAGCAGAGACTCTAACACATATCAAAAAATCTCTGATATATGATACACCGTCATTTGCATTGTAGTCAGCCAACAGTACCTCCTTTTCTTAAAGTATGGAAAATTTTTTTGTAGAACATTTCAACCTATTATATCCAGGTTGAAGGAAAGGGATACAAAGGAAAACTTTGAGAGTTAAAAAGTTCCACAAAACATACTCTGAAGATTTTAAATAAAATTGCTCAATATTTAATTCGAAACAAAAAGGCAGAACTTCAACCGTATTTCTATAAGAGGTATCTTTTGTCAACTTAGCACCTATTTATTTTACTTTTATTTATTTATTATTAATATTTTTTTTTTAAATAATTTACAATTTAATTATTTCAGAAAAATAATCTTATCTTTTACATGTATGGATGTTAATGTCTTAAATATGTTTTGAATAAATAAGAATCGAGATGATACTTGGGAATTAATTATAAAACAATTCATAAGAATTAATCGAGATAGCAAGTGAAGTATTCAATTAATAGCATTAGAAAAATAAATAAACAAAAATAATTAGGGAATTCACAATGAGTATATTAAAATTTTAATGTGGCAACATTGAGCCATCTTAATTTTTTATTGTGAGCAGGCAACGATATAAATACACATACTGTGTATATCAAAGTCAGGCAAACACACATACATCTTTATATTATTTACATATTAGTTTATAATATGAGAGAGGGAGAATAAAATGCATGTTTGTACTTATACAAACATGCATGAATTATTTTCTTCCGTACGTATGAAAATAAAAAAATTTTTTAAATTAGAAATTATTGTTGGATAAATTTTTCAAAATAACTTTTGTTCTGCGAAAAATACAAATATTTTTTTACCAACTACAGCTGAGCTGACAGTTTTAAAATGTTTAATTTAACATTACCATATTGCCATATAGAAAATGACATGCTTTTTATACTTTTAAATTTGCCACCTGGTAATAAATTTGATTTACACATAAACAAAAACAACAAACTTGCCAGACCATATTAAAGTATTAAAGTTGAAACGTTGCATTTTAAAATGCTATAGTGAACTCCCTAAATATTTTACGTCACAGTGAAATGAAATTGTTTGTGTCCTTGCTCAATAATGTACATAAAATTATAGAACTAAGGGAGCTCTAATTATGTAAGAGAGCTTTTGAGATCAAGTATTGCCGTTATTCGGCACACTGTGCAGTAGTATGAACCCTATCGATCAATTAGATAAGTCTAAAGCCAAGCATTACGTACGGCGCGAGTATGGGCTGGCTGACTGCTACGACAATGAAGCTCAGCAAAGTCTACATGCTGTCATATTTTCTTACTACTGCAGTAATGATTAGTAGAGTATCTAGCCTTGGTTATGGAGGCTACAATAGGCATTACTGATGTCCGCGATGTTGAAAAATAGGTTCGCTAGACAATTTACACTGAAAACAATACAATGCGAAAATTTATTTTTGCCTTAAATGTGATTTGTCAAACAAACGTATTTTTCCACATCGGTGAGCAGGACATGCGCAAAAATGGATTAAGTATAGATATATGAATGCCAACACAAGCAATCAATCAATCACTTAAATTGCGATCGCGTATTGATGTAGCATTAAAATGTAACCTATCGGATTCATTCCACCATATCGAGCCATAACACCTAAAATAGATTAAGCGACACATTTTTTGGACTTCGTTTTTATGACGAAAACCGACTATTTACGTTCGTAAATAATAGATTTTGGTGAAAAAATGAATTTCGGAAATTATGTCGCTTAAGCTTTTTTCGCGGTTATGGCACGATATGGTGATGCGACAAATATTTGAACAATAAAAAAAAATCGCGTTAATAACTTAGATATGCCTTCTTGGAAAAATAAATACATATAAGAAGAATGCATGGAGATAATAAAAAAGGTTTCAATTAAAAAAAGGTTTCAACAAAAATAATATTTGGTTCGGATGATTTTTGTTCTGTCCGGGGGGTTATTATGTAATTCGATTCGAAAAGAAAACTGTTCGAATTTGTATGTTATTAACATTACAATTCGCACACATTTCCGTTCGATTCGGATTACATAATAACCCCCCTGGTTTAACAATATGTTTCAATAACATACATATATAAATTGAATATATCGAAAACAAAAAAACATGTTGACACCATTTACACATGAAACTCGATCACCTCTCGAATAACAGGGCATGTTTATGTACTTACATAATAAATAATACGTGTTATTATATATATGTAGTTTTTCGCTAGGTTTTCCCTGCAAATTTTCCATGAGGGAAATTTTTAGAGACGTTACATACAAATTTTTTTCAGCATCTTAGAATGTTAATAGGTACGTATTAAATAAAGGTAATTCTTCAGTCCGCGCTAAACATCTATAAGCTCGGTTTAGCGATTTGCCCACGATAAAATTTTGTGACTTGTATACTAAATTTGACAAAATCTTCAAAATTGAATATGGCGTGCCGTAGTTTAAGCAAAAAAAAATTAGTATTATTTAAAGCATTTTAGGGCTGCTGATTACTTTATTTATTTCTTTTTGTGAAGTCTACTAAAACTAGTTCTCTATTTAGTAGAAGAGAAAAAAAATCAATTCCAGCGATTATGTAGAATTAGTCAGCTAAAACATCAATAGAGGAACATGCTGTTGACCACTTTGAAAGGGTAATACTTTTCGACTACAGTTCTTTCAATAATGCAAAAACATTTATGACCTAAAAACTTTTGTTAAAAACTGAAACAAAAAACTGAAAATTACGTATCTTCATATTATTTCAGTATTTTATTTAATGCGTGTCAAAATTAATACGGATTTAGCAAAATTATTTGTTGATGGTTTAGCATGCATTTCGTTGCAGCTAAGCAACACTTCTGTAGACTTCGAAATATGCAACATGTGCTGAATATTATTTGTTGTTTTTGAAAAAAGTTTCTTAGTCTACAGTGATTGTAGTTTTGTAATTCTTAATAATTTATTGCGAGTTTGTCTATAAACATTAGGATTTTGTAACCTTTTTTTTTTTTTTTTTGAATTGTGGTTAAAGTCCATTGAAATGTTGTCTAGCTGCAACAAAATGCACCTAGACATGGTAAATTATCAACAAATAAATTTTTTAAATTAACCTTTGTTTTCGTGGTGGTTCTTCCGAAAGGATATTGGAGGGATCGATGCCCGGCCAGCATTATTAAAATTATTTTATTTTATTTTATTATTAAGTAAATTGACAATATAGTGACTTCCAACTGTCTTTGGTTGGTGGTGGAAGCGGTGGAGGGGAGGATGGTAGGACCGTCACGTGTATCATACGGAAGTTCAAATATTGTTTTTGCAACATTTTTTATTTGTTTGTTGGTGTTTTTAGTGTGATGTTTTGTGTCTTTTATGTAGATATATATAGGTGGCTGTTGTATTTGGTACATACTTACGGTTAATATCGATTTAGTGATAAGCACATGTATGTATGTATGTATTTATGTGTGCTGTATTTGTTTGTTTTTGTTTGTTTTGTTTTGTTGAGGGGAAAAAATTAATACAATAGATTTGTCAATAAGCAGGCGATGCATTTTGTTAATTTTCAGTTTATGTTTTAACTTAATTTTATTTTTTGATGACAATTTTAAGGAACAAATTACACCAAAGACTGGCAGAACTGAAGCCGCAACACCTTCATCATCAGCGTTCATGTGTTTGCTCTACTGCGTGTATTGACAGTTTATGCAAAAAACAAAAATTCAATGCAAATAGAATACTAAAAAAAAAAATAAAAAAAATAAAAAAAAAATAAAAAAAATAAAAAATAAATAAAAAAAATTATTAAATTGACAGCACCCGATCAAAAAAATACTTGTGTGGCAACACTCTATTCTTGAATAGCTGTTGTTGTTATTTACATTTATTTTCTTTACATACTCTTACAACTACAATTTGAAGCTGAAAAAAAAGTCAGCCAATGTAGTAATGATAAAGTAAGAAAATAAAAACATGTTGATTATTGAGTTCTTGTTTCAACTTTGTTATTGGTTGAGCTTCTCATTTGTTTAAATGAAAGTTTTACATATTAACTCTAGTTGTTCTAGGAAATTTTTGGGTAAAGGTTCCCGATGATCTGCATTAGGAACAGTGAAATGCGCATAGGATCCAGCTAAACCCCTCAATAATCAATTTCAATGTATTTTTATTAAAAAAATATTTTACTTAATAAGTAAAATAATAATTTGGGATTACTAGTGCGGTAACAAATTTTAAACTTAAATTGTAACAATTCCCACAAAAAACACTAATTATTAGAATACATGAACTTTTTCATCGTATCACAATTTGTTGAAAACTTTTGTGCAATTCAAGCTCAACCTGAACGTAACTAATTTTGTTGTTTTTATTTATTATTTATTATTCAGATATGACTGAATAATACTGAGAAATTCATCCAATATAAATGTCCAATTCTGATCAACATAAGCATCTTCAACATACTCCATTGTTCACGAAGTAAATTAAATTAATTTTAAGCGAAAATTGTGAAATAAGACTTTTACAGTGTTCGAAATACTGTTTAAGAGTGAGACTAAGCAATTTTCTCTAGTTTTAGTAACCCTTGACTTTCAGATGCTTTACAAATTACTATCTCCTCCAAACGGTAGCAAATTATTTTGTGAAGCTTCAGACACCTTTCGAAATGGAATACAATACAAATGCCATTTGACAGCGGAACTGCAAGTGCTTCTCTTCACACAAAAAAAAAAAGAAAATTTCTGAGGTTACTTGCGGGCCAGACGTTAAATTTTTGCCTTCCAATTTACTAACACCCTCAAACTTTTTCAATTGGCAACTAGATTGCATTAAATTTCAGCTATCCATTTAAAGCTGGTACTCACTATCCAACACAATCACACCACTTCATCTGGCAATGTCATGTTCAATTTGAACAGCTGATCATCGCAGCAGCACTTTGAGTGAAGCTACAATTTTGAGCTGTTTCTTCGTCGGAGTCATTTACAAAATTAAATTAACTATCAACTTGTGTCACAGCTATCAATTTCAAGGAATTTTGACACACAGTATGCCTGAAAAACTTGAAAGCGACTCATTGAACCTGTGACTGATGTATTGTTAATCTTTTTTTTTTCTTTCAAAATTTTGCGTTTCCATATTATTTTAAAGAAAGAAAAAAACTCAAGTTATATTTTGAAAACGTTCAAATGAAACAAAAATTATTAACTCGCTTTTTGGAGCAACAAACAACAAATAAATATTTATTGCTTTGTCCCGGTTCAGAAGATCAATTTTTGTTGCAGCAACTTTTTATTTTTTGTGAAAAAGAGCGAGAGAGGTATACAAAATGTATATATTTCTATTTCAACACTCACCCACATCTTCAAGAATTGATGCAAGAAAAGTTGCAAGTCTGGAATTGGACTTTAAATATGTGTTAAAGTGCCACTCAGAAATATGTAGAGTCTTTGTTGTAAACCTCTGTTATGAAAACACATGAAAGCTGACCAAGTCGTTAGTAATTTGGAAATGTGTATTTTTGCTTTTTTTTATAATAAATTATGATTGATAGATTTGTTGCACCTAAAGTGGTCAACTTTGTCACCATCTTTGCTTTAATTGCTTTTAGAGTAGCTGTGAACGCAGTTTTACTGTGAATTATATTTGTATGCAAAATTTTAATTGTGTGTATTTGATAGATACTCTTATTACCATTGATTTTGCTATCGGCCCCACTGTGCCAAGGTGCTCCAGTTTCACGTGTATATGGCTTGCTTACTTATTTAAAATAAACACTGCACAGTGCAATACTTGCAATATTTTGTAGGACAAGCTAAAAATAATTGCTTTTAGCACACATAACGACAGCATGTTTTTTGTGTAAGATAAATAATAATAAAAAAAATTTAAATATTTATGTATATAAAGGTATTTTCTTTTTGTTTTGGCAAAAATTAAAATAACAAATATGTACATAGATAAACGATACAATTGTAAAAAAAAAAAATATATATGTATAAGTGTAATCAAGCTAAAAGCCAAAGTAATTTTGTTCAAATATTAATGGTGTGAGTACAAAAGCGTATAAACAAAACCAAAAATTATAAAAAAAATAAATTATCTCGGTGTATTTGTAAAACAACAACAAACAACAAAACAAAACAAAGAAATGCTGTTTTGTTTAAGTCTGGCAAAGGTTATTTAAAACAAAAATAAAATAAATAAAGTTCTGCATTATTTTATTTGTGTGAGAGGTAGAGAAAAAAACATAAGGATAAATTAAAAGGAAATTTTGTTCAAAGGTATTTACCTTAAGCTCTTCTTCCAATTCGGAAAGTTTTCGTTCCATAGCTCTCCTTTCGCGCTTTTCAATCTCTGACAGAGAATTTTTAGTGGTCTGCAAAAGTTATTAATTTGCAAAAAAAAAAATTCGTTTGATTTTTTGATCGATTGTTTTCAAATTAGCGGTGCAAATAAAATTTAAAGTGTTTCAATACTTTGGCAAAAATTTTCAAGTTTTAGGACCGGTGGTGGGGTTAATTTTACAAAATAATGAAAAAAAAGAGTTGCAAAGCGGTGTGTAGGGTTCCTCATCTCGGTTATTGGGTATTTATTTTAGTATATGTATATTAAATTTCCCTTTTATACAAATTATTAGAAGGTTTTTTTTTTTGGGGGGGGGGAATACATTAAGTGCAATTTTATCAGGGAGAGAAAGAAAAGCGCTGTTTTTTTTCTTAATAAAAGTTTCATATTATTATAATTGTTTTTTTTTTTTTTTTTTTTTTGAGAGTTAAGTGAGAGTATCTTTATACAATAGATTAAAAAGAATCATCCTAAATTTTTTGTATAAATAAATATTCCCAAAAGTTGTTGTATTTCAAAAACCCCTTAAAATAGCAAACCAAAAAATCTTGCTTTTATCTTATAAACAATATTTATAATAAATGTTTCTTTTCCAACCATAGTGTAGCGTGATATTTTACAACACATTTTCCAGCAATTACACAAGTCGTTATCGAGAATATCTAGCTGACGGCAAAAAATTGCTATATGCTTATTCGTCAAGGCAAACTCTGCAAAACGTGTATACATACTCGTAACTGCCATTTTTAGCCGTCAACATGACTCAAAGACGGCAACAACTTCAGCAATATGTGGGATTCTTTTCCTATACAAAGCTCCATTCACATGATGTGTATTTGTCATGTAGCGTATCATTTTGTGATTTCCCTGTAATTTCATGTGTTTGAATCAATCGGGTTTTTAATGAGTTTCCAATTAGATAAGGCAGGTCGATGTGTGTAAACATGCTGCGCCTACAAGATCTGTTGTCTTTTATTTAGTTGCTGATATTCAATAGCCTCTACAAATTAAAGGATCCCAATGCTTTCTAAGAACGTACGAAATCTCACATGTGGCAAACCATTCTAAACATTCAAAGGCATTTAAACAATGCTAATAAATCTATATTATGTTCTGAACTAGTGATCCTATTACAAAATAATGTTTAGAAATTTAATTCGGAAAATGTAGATTTACTGCCATTATTTTAAATATTATGGCCCGATTAGGGATGGTAACTTAACTTTAGTTGCATTGTCAACTGGCAATGCAACCTAACTTAGTTTTATGTGTGGCAAATTTCTCCAGTTGCCTAAAAGTTACCTTAAATTACGATTATGACAGATTAGCAACTGAAAATAATGTTTACGAAATATAAAAAAATATAAGTGCTTAAAAGAAAATTCTTAAGTCAAAAGGCTCAAAACAAAATGTTAACCATAACGATGATTAGTTCAGTACAACTGTTTTTCGATTAAGAGAAGGAAGTACTAAGTAAGGCACAATTCAAATCTTTTAGAATTACCTCTTTCACCGTGAGTAAATGTTATTGCTTAAAATAATTTTTAATTAACAATTTCCATTTTAGCTTTAAAGCAAATGTTCGCCCCCTTCAAGGAGGATTGCTTTATTTCATTTAATACTATTACAATATGGCAACTGAAATCAAGAGCTGTTAGTTGCCACTTGCGTGCGTAATAACATTTTAACAACTGGTAATGCAACTAATGTTCGGTTGCCATCCATAATCGAGCCATTAGTTTTCTAAAATATTATTTTAAATTCGATTGCTCGAATGCTTTTCACCACAAAAATATGCACGCAACACAGTGAACATTTTGAATGAAAATTTTTAGGGTAGCACCGAATACCATATTATTTCGGCTCTTATTGGACTTTCGTAAATTTATTTATTTAGGTATATTAATGAGGCGCAAAATGAACACATGGGCATTTCCACGAGAAAGTTCAATTTTTTGTCGCGTGCGACAGCAAGCAATTAAGCTTATATTTCAGAACAATGCTACTAGATTTTGCTTAAAATTTTACCTAATGTAGAGCTTCTGACGCCTTATACAAGTAAAAAAGTTTCGTTTTCTTTGAAAAAAAAAACAAACATATGTATTTGTTTGGTGTCGCACGCTACAAAAAGTTGACATTCCTGTGGAATGGTATGGTTCAAATTCAGCCGAAAATAATGGGAAGTCCCTTGACATAAAGTTGATAACCGTTGACAGATTAGTATTTAAATCGTAATAGAATACGCTCTAAAGAAAAACAAATCATATACATACGTATTTGTTTTACAAACACGAAAAATATCCATACAACGCTTCAGATGGATCCAACAATAACATACCATGTGAACAGAGCTCAATGTTGTAGAATTGAATTGTAGAATTAAAAAAAAACTTTAATTAAATTACTTACAGCATTAGCAAATCTTTCTAGGGTGGCTCTAGTTTGTACAACTTCATCATCTTTTTTCTTCAGTTGTTGTTTAAGTTTTTCATTTTCCAGTCTGTAAAAGAAATTAACGAAAATTATATGAAATTTCTGCGTTTAAAATGTTAAAGAAAACGCAAAAGTCCATTTGGAATTTCTTCCTCTCTTGTAAGTTGACACATTTAAACTTACTTAACAGCTTCCCAAAGAGCCTTATAGTCAATATTATCACCACTGTTTTCGGATTTATCACGTGTTTTCCTATCGTCTGTGGCCGAGGTGGATGTGGAGACAGAAACTGTACTAGCTGTGCTACCAGCACGTGAACGGCTAGGACGTGTTTCGCTACCGCTCTAAATGGGAAAAATAATTAATTAAATGTATATGATATTTTGGTTAGTTTTCCGGTTGAATGCAAATTTCTTTAAAAATAATAGTTTTAACCCTTTCGTCATGACGAACTTTTTTGTTGCTACATATTAAATTCTTGGGATTTGTTAAATCTAATTTATCTGCTAGCGAGAAAAGGAATGAACAGTGGCGCTTATATTGCTCTTCTTGAGATGCCACGAGACGGAAAACAATTGTGTTTTCGGACTGTCTCGCTCACTCATTACCTGTGTCTTCTTTGATTGATTTAACATATTTTCATTTTATACTTTGTGGCCTCATTCGCTGTGCGATTTTTGTAAGTAATTCCTGGTTCACACACGTTTTGTTGATCGATTTTTAATTCAGCTGGCAGAGATATTTGTATTTCCCTCTCCGTCTTTCTCACAGTTTACAACAAAAGTAGACGCGTGTGAATCAGAACTAAAAGCTTAAAATTAATATTTTTGAATGAAAATGCTTAAAGTTAAATCATTTGAATGAAAACAAAACTTACATCACTTTTTTTAATACTAATAACCTTTTTCGCCTTCAGCCTTTTAATTCAACACCACAAATTCTTTCATTTCCTTTCAAAAATGTTCATTCGCGGTATGATTTTTGTAAGCAAAGCCTAGTACTCTGTTCGCAGTTGTTAAAAATTTTCACCAGCATTGATTATTTCACGTGAAACATGTGACATGTACTAAATGTAGCCCAACTAGCGGGTTTTTTTTTACAAATTTCTTGCTTTTATTGCTTGAAAGTATTCAACGTTGTTAAAATTCCGTGTGAGAAAAATACTGCTCATGTTGATTCGCAGCTGAAACTAAAATGATGCCAGAGACATTTTGCATGGAAAATAATGCTGCCATATAAATTTTTTGTGTTTTTCGCAATAAGAACAAGTTTATTTCGCAAATATTTCGTACCAAATACTTTTACATGTAGTTTGCCAGCATTTCGCACGAAATTGTGAACAGACTGCCAGACTTAAAAGGTAAAGGCTAATATTTTTGAATGAAAATGCTTAAAGCAAACTAAATCTAGATTAATGAAATGATTTGGAAAATACAACATTATAAATTCTTAGCAATGACATCAAGTGGCACATGATATTAAAGTATTAAATTTTGCAATACGGCTTACACAATTCCACTCGCAATCGCTAAATAAATTTTAAAGACTTTTACCGTCGCAGATTTAGCTTTAGAGAATTTAAGCAGAGGGCTGCAGGAATACAAAACTTTTCAATGATTTTTTTTTTAACACTCAGGTAGTGAATGCCTACTACTGTTATTATTATGTTTACCTTCTTTAGGAAAGGGATAGCGATAGAGAAGACAGGTGGTGAAGGAAGAGATAGAGGAAAGCTTAATTTTTTTAAAAGTCTGCTTTTTGCCCGTTATTTTTTATGGCAGAGTTGCAGCGCCTCTGGTGTCAATTAGGAGTATTAAATTTTTGAAGCTGCATTTAGTAGCCATTTTATTGCATTAGGATTAGTATCCGCTGAAGCGGGAGTAATTCAGTGACCAGTGTCTATACCATCATCACTTGAACTTTCCTTCAGCAACTGACACAAAGGGACACTATGCATATTAGAAAAATGAGTGGTGCTTTTATTTAATGACTTTGTCGGTGACCGGGCTCGTTTTTGCAGTCAACGTGCTAACTATTTCGCCCTCAAATTTCACTAAAACAGACTGATCCGTTCAAGGAATTCGTTGCCGCAAAATTTTCAGAAAAGTATTATTTTTAATAAATCCAAAAATTTTTATCAATTCGATTTTTAAAATTCATTTGCTTTTTTTGAACAGTTAAAATGTTCAAGAGAGATATCGTTGTGGAAAATTTTCGAACCTCAAAAGTTCTTGTCTTCCTACTCCTTAAAAATTTTTCTTTTGAAAAGTCTGACTTTAAAAAACTGGTGTTCTTAACACATTTTATTGTATCTGTAAAAACATTTCGGCGTTAATGTATTTGTTTTGAAACATGACGGAAGTAAATAGACATTTATGATGAATGTTGCAAGAGATTTTTGAAAGTTACTTTAGAAGTTATTTCACAGAAGAAACATTTTCGAAATATATAAGTAACTTTTATCTAGGTATATACAGTAGTCCCCGCTTAATTGATCTCCGGTTAATTAATTGAAAAAACCATTCATCAAGTAACATATTGTTGCATAAATGATTTACACTATTAATTGCATTACAAAACCCATGCATTTAAAAAAAATCAATTAAGCGGAAATTACTGTACGTTTATTTGTCATTAAGTTGAATGAATTATTAAGAAAAAGTTGTTTGGAGTTTTTGTATAAGTATATATGAATTTTTTTAGCTTTTCCAAGAATTTTTTGTTGAAGTCCACAGATGAGTTGCCTGCCAAAGCAGCATGTAGAAGAGCTTAGCCAACAATAAACACAAACCCTTCATTATAATCTTTAAAACTTTTAAAATTTTAATTTCAATCTTCTACTAAATTTACAGTACGTTTCGTTTACACTGTCTGAGTTTTAGTCAATAGTTATCTCTAAGAATTTCACATTTATAGTATAGATGAAATTCTCAGCTGAGTTCAGATGAAAAATAAAGATGATTTATCAATCTTTTCCATTGAAATCAGGCGAAAACTCAGATAGTGTAAATATAGTTTTAGGCTTCTTTCAGAAAAATAGCTCCTGCCAATCTCAGACGAAAGGGTTAAACATTTAATTATGAATAAAATTGAACACAATTAAATATTTCTAGTTCCACCTACGTACTTCATAGCCTTCACTCTTCTCCGATGATGCACTGAGCGAACGGTGAGCCGCTGTACGAGAGCGTGAACGTGTTCGTGACTTACGCTCTTGCTCTCTTAAAGAACTGCTGCGTGAAACTATGGCCGCCATGGCAGCGGCATTTGATGCATTGCCACTATTACTGGCCGATGATGATGTGGGATATGCATTTAGGCTGCTATTCGAACCTGATAATGATTTTGTTTTGCTGAGAGATCTGGAGGAGGCATTCGGTGCTGAAGACTTGTTCAAATAAGAATTTGAACCCTTTGACGTACTGGCAGATGGACCCATGTTGAAACTAAGGGATGCTGTGGTTATTCCTTTGTCATATGATGAAGTATAGGGGCTGATATAACGATCACTATTGCTGCTGTAGGGATTTGAGGAGTAACGTGAGCCATCATAACCATTCGAAGCTGCTAAAGTAGAGGAGGAAAAGCTATTGTTGGAAGTTTGATATTTGCCGTTGCCTTCGTATATGGCGGTGGAAGTGCTGTTGGTAGTAGCATGAATGCCCGAAGCTTTAGATGCATAAGAAGTTGTAGATGAAGCGGCAGAGCTAGATAGGGGTGATGAAGATTTCGACGATGAGGCTAAGGGTGAGGAAGCATGTGGTGAACGCGCATAGGATTTAAAGGATTTTAAATGCGATGATTTGTGATTGTTGTTGCAATTATTATAAGCACTGGTGTAGTTACTATTGCTGACGTTGGAGTGGTTGCCGGGGGGCGTTAGGGAAATGGTTATCGAATGATGATGAATATGTTGGTGATTCAATGAAGATGTAGACGAGGAGGAATTTTGAAATTTGCTTAAAGTGGAAGTGGTAGTAGCAGAAGCAGCAGATGCAGCGTTGCTAGTAGAATTACTCTCCTTGGAGCAAGCAGCTTTATATTCATGGCGATAATTCGATGATGCTGATGATGATGCCGATTTATTACCGTTACTATAGTACAGATTCCCGGAACTGTTACGGGCTAGAGAGCCCGAACCATAGAGATTATCTCTTGACGAATAGTTACTGTTATAAGGACTCTGATAGTAAGATGATGAATTGTTGCCATTTGGATAGTAGCCAGTACTTAAGGGTCTAGAACTGGACATTGTGTAGCCATTCGATGCACCACTATTGTACGATGAGCCATTGTAATTATAAGCTCCAGAACTTTGAGCACGAGAACTGGACAAAGAACGTCTACGTGATGCCAAAGGCTGGGTTGGACGTGAGCGTGAGCGGAAAGACATATTACGCCCTGGTAAGATAATTTATATTTCTTTGCAATTCTTTGGCTGATTCTACATTACAAACAGAAATGATGATGATGATGATAGTTTTTCAATTGTTTTATATCACTTTTTATTTATTTAAAACAACGCATTTTATTATAATTTAATTAAATTCATAACAGTTGCTTTAACTACTCGAAACACTAAAGAAAACGTTAGAAAACTAATCATTGCGAAGCAAAACTACGGCTGATTAAATTTTTCTTTAGATCGTTAATTAAGCAAATTAAGAATTATCTTCACAACATTGCTTTCGTTGTTTCCTTAAAGATTTTTCTTGCACAAAGTCCACATTTATATATATGGCTCATTTACTTAAAGAACGTCATAACTAAAAAAATTGATTTGTTGGAGTTAATGATGCAGAATTAATTCTCATATCGTTATTCATATTGTGTAAAAATTTCATACAAATATTTTATTTACTCAGCCCTTGAGAGAAAAATAAAATGTTCTTTCTCCATTAAGTTGTGTGTAAATTGAAAAATTTAAACTCGTTTTCTGGCGATTTAGTTTTTTTGAATTATGGCGTTGTTTGAGTAAATGAGCGATATGTGTGTTGCCAAGGCGAATTCACATCAGGGGGCAAATTACGGCATTCGATACGATTCGAAATTTAAAAATATTTCCATATAAACTCTATTGAAATAATTCATAATTTCGTTCGATAACGAGTGTCGTAATTTGCCCCCAGCTGATCTTAATTCACCAGCTGACATAATTTCTCTGCTGCCAGTCAATGCAAAAACGCTAGGAAATATTCTGACAGCAGGAAATTTTACACTAACAAATATACAAGGCGAATACGCAAAGTTGCAAATTAAGACCACCTGGTATCAATTCGCCTTGTGTGTTCCTAAACTTTTCACGACTGTATTGTCGTCCACTCACGAGACAAATTCTCCGCATTTGAGGCAGTGCCAACTTAGCGGTTTTCATGCATAAAATTAAATTTAATGCAATTTTATTCGAAACTATAGACATTTTCTGATTATGTGATTGGATGTCAGTAAATAAGCGGTCATGGTTTTGATATCAAAATCAATTAATTTATTATTAATATGTTTTTTTTTTATCGTACAGTTGAATGCACAAATAGTGCCTGTTTCACGATATCGAAAGAAAACTGTCTATTTAAAATTTATGTTATTGAAAACAAAAATAAATTTACATATTTTTATTGTTGTTTTCAATACAAATTTTCAGTCAAAGGTTTTCTTGCGATATTGTGAAACAGGCCAATAATTAATTAGCATTTTAAACTGTGACACTTATTTTTCCTTCACTGTATTCACGAAACAATATTTAAATTAACCAAATGGTAAAAGTTCGAGGGAGATCCATTTATTTATTTAATACAAAACAAACAAAGGAAAATATTGAATGATGTTTATATTTTTACGTATTTGTATAAAAAAATATTAATACAAAATTTTCAATTCAAAGGTGTTCTCAGATAATTAAATGAAAAGCAAAAAATCATTTCAAACAGCACAAACAATCAATAGAAAATTATTAAAAATAAAAAAGCTGTACAACTAAGCTATAGTCGGACTACGGAAATATATGATGAAGTGGGGGTAACCTAATAAAATTTCAATATGAGAAATGATATTTGTCGAAATAAAGACCCTAGAAAATAGTTTCTGCATAGTGATTCGAACGTCGGCGTTAGAGGGTGTGTGAATGAGCTAAGTCAGCACGTTTTGGGCTACAGCTGGAGGCTTATTCTGAATTGCGATGCGAAAATCAATGCGATCCGCAAATGAAATGCGATGCGAAAGAAAATTGGTATTCTGTTTTCGCAATCGCATTCGCAATTTATTTCAAATCGTGGCAACGCTGCTCAAATAAACGTCAGTGTCAACAAACGTCAAATTAAAAATAAATAAATAGTTTGTGTTTGGCTGCGAAAATTGTTTATAAAATTTATTTAGGAAATTCTGTAAGAAAAAAAAATAATAAAAATGGATTCTGTGGCACTGTGGTTCGACGACGAAGAAGGGCATGAGCAAAATGAAAGATAAAGAGAAGATTGCTTAGAAGCAAATCCGATATTCTAAGCTTGAATGGAAAAATGTAATTTATTTTGATGCTTGCGAAAAATAAACGTTTACATATGCAGAATATTTATTTTTTCAGCTTTATTATAAAAAATTTTAGATTAAATAAAGAAGCATTTGTATATGTCTTAAATAATATTAGCTCGGAATGCAATACTACGAAATCAAGTGCAATTCTGCCAATTATTAAATTAGCGGCTGCGTTAAAATTTCTTGGTCAAGGTGGCTGCCAACACCTCCTCTAAGGGAGACGGTGGATTACATCTTGATGGGCCACCGGCAGTGCCGCCAATGTCGGTTTTATTTCGTCTAAGCTTCTGTTTGGTGTGTATTTTAAAATCGGCCCAAATCTATTAAAATTAAAGTTGAAGTCAAATATTTTTGAACTAGTTTATATATTTCATACTTTTTTCTCTAATAGGTGGTCCATTGATATTTAGTTCTTCAGTTAACGTTTGCCACAAAGTATTTGCCGACTGACGTGCATTTGGTGTTTTCAAATGGCCTTTTGCCAATTGGCTGTGCTTATTCATAAATTCTATCATTATTTCAAATTGACGCGGTTTGGTGGTCTTATTGCTTGCTTCCCTGAATTAAATAATAAATATATGATGAATAAATAAATAAAATATTATCTTTGTTGTCGAATAAATTTTGCGAATTTGACATGTGTTTTCGCAATGTAGAATACCGACTTGCCGCCTTTTCGCATTTGAAATGCGATTAAAAAGAACTTTGCGAATATCGCAATACAGAATAGCAATTGTTCGCATTTATGTATTTTCGCATTGCATTGATTTTCGCATCGCAATTCAGAATAAACCTCCTGTTGAAGAATACCATACTCCGTGTGCACTTATATCAATTCAGTGCTTAAGTTTTTTTACTTTAAAATTTCATTAACTTTGTTGATGAAAAAATATAGTAAACGACAGCCTTCAACCACGTTCCCCATTTTGTTACTATAGGCTGCAACACGCAATGGAGCTTTCAAAAACACTTTCCATCCACATGAAATTAGTTTGGAACCAGTAGAGACCGCCAAAAAAAAATAACACAACAATTTTTGAGTTTAAAAGGGCTATTTTCCCATGCTTTTTAAGGTTCCGTACAACAAAGTTGAAAAGGAACTCTATTGTTTTCGCTACGATGTTCGCCACAGGCTATTTTCTCGAGAACCATAAGAGCTGCGGACCTGAAACTTGCACAGAATATGTAGAACTTTGGTCGTATATGTCAGTTAAAAACTAAAGGGTGTTCTTGAAATCATAATATAATATACAGAAAATTATATATAGACACTTGAAATTTTCATAGTAAATGTATCAATTAACACTGAAAAGCAAATCAATTAACACTGAAATTTAAAAAATCAAAATTAAAGGGTTTTCTATGAGTTAATGTAATTTTGACTATGTAATTTTGCTAAGTTGCTATATCTTAGAAACCGAAAGAGGCAAACTCTTGAAATTTTCAGAAGCGCTAAAACTAAAAAATCCCAGAATTAAAAAATCGCCAAACCGAAAAAATCATCAAAAATCGAAAAAACGAAAAAAGCGTCTAGCTAAAAAAAATTTAAGACTAAAATAAATGGTCAAAACCCGAAAAAAATCACCAAAATGATAAAATCGCCAAAAAAAACCGGAAAACATCGCCAAAACGAAAAAACGCGCCAAAGCTAAAAAAAATCGATAAAACTAAAATAAATCGCCGAAAACCGAAAAAAACGCTGAAAATAAAAAATGTCAAAAATAAAAAAACGCCAAAAACAAAAAAACGCCAAAAATTAAAAAACGCCAAAACCCGAAAAATTAAAAAAACTAAATATATATTATATACGCTAAAGTTCGTATAGTATTACATATGTAGTATCCATACGGAACCCTTCGTGTGCGAGGCAGCCGCACTTTACTGAATTTATTTTAATTTTCAACGGTGTTGGTATTCTTGACTTAAGCCACGGTATTGAAATTTTCAAACGAATTGAAGGAGTCCTACGGTGGTTTTGAATATCCCAAAAATTGCGATCGTTGAAATTGTTTTCGTTTTCTTCTTTCTTGCTGCTTAACTAATCAAAAAACCCCAAAAACTCTTTTTATAGCATGTAAAACATAGTTTTGCATATACAAGATATTTTATTTCCGTTGAACTGCGACCAGCGACAGAAAACATGAACATCCTACCCCTAGTGATTATAATAACCTTGGCACTACTCTTATTTCAATGACAAAGTTGTCAGCACTGTCGCTCAAACGGCAAACTTCAATACAAACATGTTTGACAAAAACAATCAACTATTAACGATTTTTCGTTTATTATATTTAAATTTTTTTTATTTTTATTTTTTAAATACATTTCAAAATTACGACCCTATTTTATATTTCTTACAAAAATACATTTCGAAAAAAATACGAACGTTTTAAAGCGTTTGACATTTGTTTTCGTATTAGATAATTGGGTTTAAGAAGATTAATTTTTGTTTTTTGTATGGTAAAAAGTACGAATCGAAAAGTAAATTTCCGAACGTTTTCGCTAAAATGTTGCATATGATTCAATGAATTCAGTTCAATTAATTCGAACCGAATTGTTTAATAACCATCCTGATATTGTGGACACATTTTATGCATATACTTATATGCCCTAAATGACATATTTAAAAGTTATTACAACCACATGTATGTATGTATAATATTAAAACTGAATATTTTATTTGGAAAATTCACAACGAGTATCTTAAAATTTTAATGTGGCAACATTGTGCCATCTTAAAATTTCTATTGTGAGCAGGCAACGATATAAAACGCAGTATGTATATTGAAGTAGGTGACAGAACTTAAAAGGGAATAGATCTACAGCGAAGATCAAAAATTTTTAAAATTTAATCATACCCTGAAGATGGCCAACAAAGTTGGTCGAAATATCGGAAAATAAATAAACAAAAATTAATTAAAAAACAATTTTATTTGTTTATTAAAACGGACCTCAAGCCGAACACATATATACACCAATTATTATTAAAAAAAATTTAAGTAGAAATTATTGTTGGATAAATTTATCCAAATAACGTTTGTTCTGCAAAATGCCTAAAGACAGCGAAAAATACAAATATTTTTTCATCAACTACAGCTGCGCTGACAGTTTTAATTTGTTAAGTTTAATATTACCATTATTGCCATATTGAAAATTACATGTTTTTTATACTTTTAAATTTGCAACCTGGTAATAAATTTGATTTACACACAAACAAAAACAAAAAACTTTAATATGAGCTGGCCATATTAAAGTATTAAAATTGGAACGTCGCAATATTAAGACAAATTTTTAAATGCTATTGTGAACTTCCTAATTGTTTTCAAAAGAAATTCTATACACACACATTATCAATTATTTAGTAGTTACGCTTTTTCCATCAAATATTTCCCAAGTCTGACATTACCTTAAGTTGAAAATAAAATTGAAAAGCAACTGACGTCAAAACGTTCTTAAATGCAAACCAATAGAGCAATAGCATTGTAAATTATTTAGAACATTTTTTTTTAATATTAATATAAAAAAATACATTATTTTGTTCTTCTTTTAAAACGAAATATGTTCCTTCACGTTTATACACAATTGTCTTCAGATGAAATTGAAATTTAAAAAAAAGAAACATAAGTGAATGAGTTTATAATTACTTTTGTTCAATTTTATTTATTCTTATAATTGCTGAGTCACCCACGCTTTGTGAGGAGAAGACAAGGAACACAGCAAACGAAATGAAAATTTTAATTATAATTTGGGCTAAAAATAAACCAATAATTAAGGAAATTAGCCAATGAATTTTTTATGTTTTTAAACGCATAATTTTATGTTTATTATTATTGTTTATTTTTTATGTTTGGCACGCATTCACGAGCTTTAATATGTTAAAGAGGCCACTAAATATAAAAAGGTGGATAGCAGACTTTATTATACATATAAACATATACTACGTTTATACGCACGGCTTATGTAAATTGTTGCCATATTGTTGTTTTTATTGCGACTTACTAATTCAGAAAACTATTCACGATTAACGCACGATTTGCAAATGAAATGCTTGAGGTTGCCATACTTACAAATGTTTGCTAATAAAAAACAATAAATTGATAAATAAATATTGCACAAAAAACATTGATAGAAGAAAATAATAAATAAATAATAAAGACAATTATTATTTGTTATTTTATACATTTACACAATTTTTTTGTAAGCATAAGTAACATTTCTATAGAAGTGCTACCAAGTTTTTATGCATTTACAATGCCGTATAGACAGTGAGTTTTTAATCTATTTGCAAATAGTGCGCGTATAAACGTAGTAATATGTATGTATGTACCAAAACTTATAGCTATCATACGAGGGTAAATATTTATGTTCAAATACGGAGGATAACAAGTATCCTCAGAGACGTCGTACAGTGCATAAAAAAATCTGTTGCTGCTGAAGGACGTTCCCAGTGGGAAAAGGTAATGAATAGTAAAGGAGAAGGTAAAGCACAGCATGTATAATTTTTCATTCCAGAATTCATTACTGTTAACACAGAACATGTCCTAGGAAACTAATGAATTATTTTAATACGTCCGAGGAATGCATTCTATAATTAATAACACTCGTTACAAGCCAAGCAAGAGATATACATTCCTTCTTCTACAGATGTGGTAATGCACGTGGTAATCAATGTGTAATTATTGTGTTTGATCAAATTACTCTCTCGTTTCTAAGGGAAAATAATACATTATTTCTCCCCTTATTTATTAAATTAATGCCTAGTTTTCCAGCTGGGATTGTATCGGGAAAGACCTAAATGAGCCGAACAGAGCGATAGCTAATGATGACCGCTATACAGTTGAATGCCCATAATTTGCATCACTGCGTGCCACAATTGATTTATTGAGAGAAACGTTCGAATGAACGAATGATATCGAGTAATGAAACCGCAAATTTGCCTACAAGAAATGCGGCCTCCATTAAAGCAAAAAGTGATTGATTGTAAAATGTTCTTACCGAATATGGACATATGCCGGAAATCACATTAAACTTTGCCCTAAATCAAGAGCTGCATGAGGCTTCAAGTACATAGTTGAAGAGCAGCGAAAAGACAAAATTCATCCATTTAATGGGCGTTGGTGCGTAATTCATGTCACACTGGGGAACGTGAATGAGGGCGTATGTGTCTAAGCTATTTTAAATGGAGGTAATGTGTTACAAGAATAGCCTTGAAAAGCTAAAAAAACACGTGTTATAAGAAACTTGAAAATTAATAAACAAAATATTAAATAAATAAGTTCGCAAGATCAAAATCATTTAAAAATAAATAATTTTAAATTTAACACTATTTCATTTAAAAAAAAAAATTTATAGAATTTTTCGAGACAAATGTTGAGTTTTGAAACAATTGGTTGCAATATTCAACACAATTGGCAAACGCATAAAAGTGCTTTAACGTTTCTTTTTTCCTTTGATGATTTATATAAAAAAATGATTTTGTTTTAGCACGAAATAAATATTTTATTTAATACCTAAATTATTTATAAAATTATTTATTACACAATTTGCTAAATTTGTCATATTTTAGGTTTTTTTTCGGCGAAACTGAAAATACATCTTAAATACTTGTTGTGTTTGTGTTTGACGATAAATTTCTACCGGTGTGTTCTGAATATATAAAAATAAATTTCATTTCGTCACCGTAAAAAATAATGAAAACAATTTGTGTCAAACAAAAATATGAGAAGAACAACAAGATCACGCAAATTTTTATTTTATTTTATTTTTTAATTAAAAAAAACAATTTTTAAAATAAATAATCTCAACACAATTGTTATTAAGTAGCACACGTTTTAACTAAACAACTTTGTAACGCTAAATGAGCAAAATCTTTAAATAAAATACTAAAAAGAACATTAAAAAATTAAAAGAGAAAAAATTATCCGTAATAGAATTACATCATTTAAAATTTAGTACAGCTTAAGTAAACAGAGATGACAATTCAATCCAAGTCGATTGGGGAAGGTGCTACAAAATCATTGAGTTTAATGCATTTAATTATAATAAAATAATAAAGGCAGCTTTAATAACAAATTAAGGGCTTTTGAATGAGGTTATAATTTTTTTTTATTTGGTTTGATGATGCCCGCAACCTCATAAGTTCGAGTATAACGAACATTTTATCCGGTCTCTACCGTGTCCGCTATATTTACATACATACATCGTCCCTACCATGTCAAACTATCCAAAATGCAAATGTGTACTTCTCAGAATTTAAAGTCGGCGTATTCCATAAAAATGCCAGGCTTAAATATGAGATTTTCAGCATTTTCAAACGAGGCATATCCTAGAAATTAGGGTACCAAGGTAAAGAATCTAAAAAAAGGAATTTTAGCATAGTTTGCATTTAGTTTGGCATGGTAGGGACGATATCTTTAAATGCCTTTTACCCGCTCCAATGGATTAGCCAACTTAAAATACCTTCTCGACCACATAGTAGCATAAGCATGCAATAATATGAAGCCCCAAGCGAAATATTTGTTAACAAATCACGATAACAAAGAACACTTATTAGATTTATTGCATTTCTAGCAAATATGGTTTTTTGAGCAAAGTTTTTTGTTTTCGGTAACCAAATATGGTTTCAAATAGAATCTGTGTAAATGATCTGGCGAATAAATTTATGTTTTAACAGACAAAATAAAAACCAAAAACTGACGCAAATCAAATTATTAACAAACCATCAATAGAGAAAGAAACTACAGACATAAATATGTATGTGTATGTATGTACATAAATTAAAAAGGAAAAATTAATCATTATACTGTCAGTTGAATCTAGATTAAATTGCTGTGGATTTATATAACCACTGCAGGAGATGCATGAATAAAATATCAGGTATAAATCTTTGCATTTTATAAAAGCATTAGAAGATTTTTATTTGCATTAAAAAGTTATTTTCGATTAAAAAGCAATTTTTTATTAATAAGTCTGCTGCTAAGCATCACTGCAATTGAGGTGGGGGCTAAGCAATCGACAGGCAATTTCCACTCATAAGCCCTCACACGATCCGCATAAAGATGCATCACATTTCTGAACCACAATTAAGCTTCCCAAAATGGAATGTAAGTTTTAAATTTACTAATAGGAATGTTATAGCACAAAAATAGGAGAATTGAATTCTTTGGACACTACTTTTTACTGGGTCTGTCTTTACATTCACTAAATCCACGACTATTCAAGACTGTATTAAAATGTTGTAAATCACAAATGTAACAGAAGCTCTACACAATTGCCCAGACTAGAAAGTCCAACGACGCTACCAGCTCTTCCTCAAAATTAACTTGGCCACGATGCAATCCCATATTCTCCACCATCTTGGAAGGAATCCCGAGGGACTAGCTCTGTACACTATTGGCGGTAGTAACAGGACGTTGTCAGAAGATTAATTCTTCCATATCATGATTTTTGTAGAAGTTATCATGAAGAAGAAGAGGAGGAAAAGCATTAGAACACACACGAGATGGGTTCAAAAAAATACCGGGAATTTTCGTTTTTTGAGAATATTATTTATTTATTCGTCTACATTAATGTTGTACTTTTCAATATAATTCTGTTTTTGCTGAAAAATCAAACATTTTGGCAAGAGCCAATCGATGTGCTAAAATCATCAGCGACTTCTTTGCTTGTGTTTCGGCTTTTTTTTCACTTTTTCCACATTTTCATCGGTTGTTAAAGTGCTGCGGAGTCCGGGTTGTTCAGCCTCTTCTTTGAAACGCTTATACCACTCGTAAAGTCTTGTCGTACTCATAGCAGACTTACCATGTTAACAAAGACATTTCCCAATACTTTGTTATAAAGCGTGTTTTTTTTAGAGTGTCTCAGCTTTGAGTTGGCATCACTGCTTTATTTGAGCATCCATTTAACAGCTGATAGTTGCTTTTTGCTTAGTTTGCTTTGAAATTTCATTATGAATCGACTTACACCAGAGCAACGCGTGCAAATTGTTGAAATTTTCAATCACAATAATTGTTCTATGCGTCAAACTGATCGTTCACTTCTTCCATTTTCCGATGAAGCCCATTTCTGGTTGAATGAGTACGTAAATAAGCAGAAATGTCGCATTTGGAGTGAGGAGAATCCACAAGCTTTTGTCGAAACACCACTACATCCACAGAAAATTACTGTTTGATGCGCTTTATGGACTCGCGGAGTCATTGGCCCATATGTCTTCAAAAACGACGATGGTCAGAATGTTACTGTCATTGATGAATGGTATAGGAACATGATTCGAAATTTTTTCGTACCTCAATTACGTGGCATTAATCTTGCTGATATGTGGTTCCAACAGGACGGAGCTACATGCCACACAACGGGCGATACAATTGATTTACTCAAATAAACTTTTGATGAAAAAATAATTTCACGTAATGGCCCAATTAATTGGCCACCAAGATCGTGTGATTTAAACCCATAGGATTATTTTCTTTGGGGTTATGTTAAGTCACTTGTCTACGTCGATAAACCACAAACAATTGAACACCTGAAAATCAACCTTCGAAAAGTTATCGGCGAAATACGGCCGCAAATGCTGCGAATAGTTGTTGAAAATTTGTGTTCCAGATTTCGCCTTCTACAAGCCAGCCTTGACGCGGCCACATGACAGAAATCATATTTAAACATTAATTTCATAAAATTTTCTTTCCAATAAAGCCCGTTTCATTGATATTAAAAATATATTTCCTTGTTTTATTATGATTTAAACTTGTGTCACTCTATAAAAAGACCCTTTACAAGTAAATTTCGAAGAAACTTTTCAAGAACACTTTATTATTATTGATTTTGAAACGTTTATTGTTTCTGCTGTAAAAAATATAAAAGTGTAGTTACGTTCGTTTGCATTCAAGGTGGCGATATGTATGCTTGGAAGAGCAAAACGACATGAGAAAACAGAACCTGTCCGAATATTTAAGGCTAAAAGGTCATATTCTTTTTGAATCGATAAAATCTTAGTACAATTTTCTTTAGGTTTTGAAACTAGCCAAAATAACATGTAAGCCAAGCAGTATAAAGGCTCAGTTAGCCGACTGTAATGTAATGTAACTGCAACAGTAGGAAACAGCTGATCGATATTTTTATATGAAAAGTAGGTTACGCTACATTACATCATCTCTCTACAACCGTTTTCATTACTTTTCACATAACAATATCGATCAGCTGTTTCCTACTGTTGCAGTTACATTCCATTACAGTCGGCTAACTGAGCCTTAAGACAAACTGGATTTAAGCGTCATGTGTCGATAAAACGCAAGAAAGTTGAAATTCAGACAATTCGTAAATCTCTCCGAAAAAGTGAAAAAATTTATAAAAAATGGAAGCTGAAAAATAACTTTTATTGGTTAGTTGGTTTGATTTTTTTTCCTATATAACATTTCGAAACATTTAAAATTTTGTATGACAATATTGTGTCCTTTTTTTAATTTTTATGGCCTAATTAACAAATTTTATATGGAAAAAATTTAAATTACAAAAACAAGACATACAAAATTTCTAAACGCTAAGCGTTACAAAATAAGGCCCTTAATTTCCATAAAAATGTTAAACGTTTAGAAACATTTTGTTTTACACAATATGGCCACAAGTTGTGCTTAGAACTCAATATTTTAAAAATCTATTGAAGCATGTACATACAAATATATTTTTCAACATGCAACAGATAATAAATAAATTCAGTATTTATTTTCATTAAGAAATTTAAAACATTAATTTGCGGTTTTTGTTTAAAAAAAACTGCAATATTTATATTTTCTAATTAAAATGCGTTGTTTTTTTTTTTTCTTTGTGATGTTTCGATTTCTGTTTTTTGTTTTAATCTCATTTTTAATGTTATTATTATTCTATAAATACCACAATAAATAACACCGTTTATTTTTAATTTTTTGAAGTTAAAATGAAAATTTTGTTGATTTATGCTGATAGTTTTCTTTATTACTTTGCCTTTTATACAGATTTTTTATAGCTTCTATTTATGTATAAATATAAATTTCTATTCGCTTGGTCTTAAATAAACAAACGTTTTAATGTACCTCTAAAAATTGACTGAATTCATAAAAATTTTTAAAATTTCTTTTATAAAATCTCCCTTAGATGCAGTGATTTTTTTATTTATTATTTTTTTTTTTTTTTTTTTTAATGAAAAATTAAAAAGAGCATTCTCTTTTTCAAAAAGGCAACGCGAATAATGATTGTTCTCATTATAAGAGAATTCTACCCCAGATGATGTTTTTATAAGAGAAATGAGATTTTAAAAGAAAATTTGAGGAAAATGTATTTGGTGAAAATTGGGAGACGTGAGGATGGATACAAACAAATATAATGATGATGCCATGCCGGGCTATTAAGTTTAATATATCAAAATTATATTAGATTTTATATTCATGTACGCAATGGGGAAAAAATTCAATATTATTAAGCGAAACGGCATCATCAGCTAAATAATTGTACTCGTATGTACTATGGTACATTAGAAAAATCAAAAATTCTCGAAGATTTATCTATATACATTGTATTGTGTGTTTGTTTTCTTTTTTACCCAACAAGTGACCACTGTGTGGACTAATTTTTAGTAAAAAAACATCTTTTTTACTTTCAGGAAATTTATATGAACTTTTTGATATAATCGTTTTAGTATAAGCGACTTAACTCGTATATTAATTTTTACAAAAATTAATTTGTTTTGATAACATCCAAAGATAGTTATGTACATATAATTAATTTTAAAGTTTTTATACTGTATTTTTAAAACTTACATGCCTAATATTTATGACTTAAATAAATATAAAAATGAATTTATATGATATCATTTTCTTTACAATATTCATTAAATATGAAATAAAAATGTTATGTTAATAAATGTTAAACGTTAAAAATGGACTTCAAAATTTTTTACAAAATGTATCTTTTTGGGAACAAATGTATCTTTTTGGAAACTAAAATGTATCTTTCTCGAAATTTTACTGGCAACACTGGTGGAGTATGATATAAAAAGTCTAGTGTTAGAATTTGAAAAAATTACACTGCGCAACAAAATTACACTGCGCAACAACAAAAAATTTTGTCTACCCTAGAAATAAAAGTTTGTGGACTATATGGATTTTGATGCCCTTAATTCAAATCTGTTTTCTGTTTTTCTCTAGTACGTAAGGATTTTCTTTTAAAGGCGTGGCCTATTTCACCCCCCTAAATCGTTGGGTTGCCTAATATATTTTGTCATAACTTGAAAACGGGTTCTCCGATTTTAATAGGAGGAGTATCAGAAGATGCACCGGAAAATTTTGCTTAAACTTGCTAAACACATTTCTTTTCTATCTATTACTATTTCGGAGTTATTAAAAATTTAATGGCGAAAAAAATTTTTGCTGCAAAATTCGTAAAATTGTTTGTTTTCAAAATGCAATAAAAAAAATTAAAGAAACAAAAAGTTTAAATTTTTAAAATTTTTCTAAAAGCCACATTTCTAAGGAATAAAAGACGGTAAAAATCGTGAAACTCAATAAACAAATGTTGATTTTAAAGGTTTAAACTCATTCTTGACAGACTGTATGTACATAAATCGATTTACGATCTAATACTGGTATTGTTACAGTTGTTAAAGCGATCCTCTTTTTGTTGTGCCGAAAGCCAATATATTTTGAAACAATTTTTCAAAATTTTCAAACACTGCTTCAGTGCTAATATATCCTCATCTCCTTGACATTTTGAAATTTCGCTCAATTTGCTGACCAAAAAATCCAATTTCTCGTCAATGGTTCCAGCATTAGATTTCTTCACTATTTGGAATAGTTGTAATCTTGTGTAAACTTGTTCCATGTTGACTCTCGAAGTTACAAAACGGTTTTGATAAAAATTTTGTGCAATAATAACCCTTTATAAGTATTTTCAAGCGCATGCTTTTATGCGTTAACTGGATGGTAGCCTGATACCTGGGTGCCCATGTATTTATTTTTTGTGATCTTATTTTTGTGATTAGTGCTTTTAAAAATTATTCTTATTAGGTACGTACATTTATTTTTTTAGCAAATAATGTTTTATAGAGCAGGTATGTATATACAAATCTCTTTTATGGGGATGTGTGGGACATTCCCTTTATCAAAAAATAACCGTTATTTTCAAATCTCGTGAGTTACGTATGTTCGATTGTCGCATTTTTTTTTTTCTGTTATGTTGGTACACATGTCTGTTATATATGTTGGAAATATCAGCCATTTTGGATTGTGAGTTTGTTTTTGACAGATAAAAAGGTTAGTCGTGTTTTGGTGTGCTCTTCGATTTTTTACTAAATTTTGAGCAAAAACAACGTAGCATGGACATCGCTCAGGAGCTGTTGAACATCGTCAACGACGATCCAGATTTCCTCAAAAAGGTCATAACTGCTGACGAATCATGGGTGTATGGCTATGACATTGAAACCAAAGCCCAATCATCCCAATGGAAGTGTCCAGAAGAGCCAAGACCGAAAAAAGCACGTCAAGTTCGGTCAAATGTGAAGGTTTTGCTCACTGTTTTCTTCGACTGCAATGGCGTGGTGCATCATGAATTCTTGCCACAAGGTCGTACGGTCAACAAGGAATACTACCTTGAAGTTATGCGCCGTTTGCGCGAAGCAATTCGTCAGAAACGCACAGAATTGTGAAAAAAAACAATCATGGATTTTGCAACATGATAACGCACCAGCTCACACATCGATGCTTGTGCGTGAGTTTTTGGCCAAAAACAAAACCGTTATCATGCCTCAACCACCGTATTCACCGGACTTGGCCCCGCTAACTTTTTCCTCTTCCCAAAACTGAAGACATCGATGAAAGGAAAGAGTTTTGCTACGATTGAGGTGATAAAAGAAAAATCGAAACAGGAGCTGTTGGCGATACCAAAAAGCGCGTTTCAGAAGTATTTCGAGGATTGGAAAAAACGCTGGCATAAGTGTATTATATCTCAGGGGGATTACTTTGAAGGGGACAAGATAGTTATTGATGAATAAATAAATACTTTTTGAAAAAATTTAAAATAACGGTTATTTTTTGATCAGACCTCGTATTATGGATAATAAAGAATTTTTCAAATTTATAATTATAGCCAGGTATTCACATTGGGAAGTGTTAAAAGTGATGTGAATAACAGTTGAAACCAATAATTCAAAATACATAAAAGTTTATGACGATATAAATGTATAAGAAAAAGTGCCTGGAGCAAAAATATAAGAAATGTGAAAATTTAAAGAAATCGTCAAAAATAATGGCGCAAACTAGCGCACACTTTTTTGTTTCTAAAATTAGAGATTCCAAATTTTATTGTGGTATTAAACATAATTTGTAGAGATGCTAACCTCACTTTTAAAAAACTTTTTTTTTTTTTTTTTTTTCAAAAAACTGTATAATTTTTTTTAGCTTTTGAACGAATTGTTTCAACATGAATATTCAATATATTTTAAATTTTTTTTTAAATAGCTTTTAGTCAAACCTTTTAGCGAAAAAAATCATTATCATTATATCATATAAACATCTAGAAACCGAAAAAAACATTTAAATCTCATATAATTTTCTTCACTTTCCTTACTTTAGCAGGGTCTTAGAGCTGCAAATCGCAACCAGAAGTCTTAAAAATTTACAATATAATGTAAAATATTGTTGTCTATCGAGCTGCGTACTTAGTTCTTAATATTTCTTTAAATTCAGTTTTGCCTTTTTGGCCAGCTTTTTGGGGTGAAATACTCCTCTGTGCGGCGTACGTATATACAGATACATACATAAATAAGTACATACACACATATATTTGTTTTTTGAAAAAATTTATAATTTTTTGTTCTAGTGCAATTTTTAGTAGTAAGATACATACATAAATAAGTACATACACACATATATTTGTTTTTTGAAAAAATTTATAATTTTTTGTTCTAGTGCAATTTTTAGTAAGTGAAGTCTCGTTAGTTTTTCGACTAAAGAATTTGATTAAAATATTTTATTTTCGATATACATAGTTGAATATTTTATTCTACACTCAGTATTTAAGAAATATTTTATATTCACCCTTATTCCAGTTGTCAACATTAACGCCATGTCACAATACAATACCAAAAAATTTGGGCTTGTTTACACGCTCTCTCTCTCTCTCTCTCTAATAACCCTAAAATAGTCTTAGTAGTTGTACCTTCACTTCAAGTAAACTAACTTGTTTTATATTTTCCTGTACTTAATAATGTTTGATATTGCAAAACTGTGTAATGTCGCAATTTAAACATCAAATTGCAAATGGTAAATATCGCGGTAAACAGTTTATTTCTAAAGAATTTTTTCGATTTTGTTCAGCAGAAAGGAACGGTTTCAGGGAAATGAAATGCAACATTTCCTTTAATTTATTTTATATTTACGAATGTTGTTTAAAGATAAATTTTATTTTTATCTCCATTTACTAAAAAATTAATAAGACCTCGTTACAAGCTGTCAGCGAAAGACCATCGATTTGAAATATAACTGTGCTGAGAGCATAAGCAACATGGCAAACAAAACTTCGTTTATACTCAAATTAGATATCCATTTAAAAATTTAACAGATATAAAAAAAAAGTATTGAGTAAAGATCTTCCTAAAGTATGAAATATGTTTAACTGAAATAAAAAAAAATAGTTTTGATTATTTTTTTTTACCAAAATTTTATTTTTCCATTTCCAACCTTGGAACCATAATTTTTATTTTTCTTGTTTTTAATACTAATTTATTTCTTCCTAAATAAGATAAAGAATATATTTAATTACCAAAGATATAATTAATTTTATTTAATTAGTTTTATATACCAGAAAAAGTTTAAATTTTTCTATTTTTCTAACTCTTTATACCAAGTTATTTCTTTCTAAAACATAAAGTATATTTAATCTGTAAACAACAAGCAAAGCAGCTGTCAACAATTAACTGAACATTCAAAATGGCCGAAATTGTCGGCATCAGTGAGAGACATGAGTACCAACATAACCCCACTAAAAAAAAATCAAAATTCGAATATACGTAACCCGCTGGAAATTCAAAATTCGCGATACGTTTTGAACAAACCTCGTACTTAACGAATTATAATCATACACGATTGAACTTAAGCCGCCAGAGAAACACTTTCAATTGTCGCATCTGGCGGAGCTTACTTTTAAAATCTCCCACAATATTCTTTTTTTTCCCCCATTGGCAAAATTGTATTCTATTTGAACGCGATTTTTTGGGGAACATCAAAAAATTTTCAAATATTTTATTCGTAAAGAGAATTACAAAACCACATAATATTTATATAAGCTAAACAAAGAGTAAAAGTATTTTTCCTTATGTGCGAAATAGAATAAAAATCGAATAATAACATTAAACAGATATTTATGATTCTGTTTTTTTCTTCTTCTGTTTTCGCTCAGCTGTTATGGCTACACACAGTCACATTAATTAGACGTACCTAGTACGATATGTACAGTCTGTCAAGAATGGCTTTACACATTGAAAATAATTGAATATTTTGAAATTAAATAAATAATAATTTTATTTGTCACATGTTTTTTTTAACTCATATGTTTATCAATATCCTGTGCCAAAAAAATTCAAAAAACACATACCGTCGGCTTAGAGTGTAAACCTGCTAAATCCACTTTTTATAACATATGACATTTTAATGCCGTTCGAAAGAGAAAGAGACGCCTCATCGACTTGCTAAAATATTTATATTAATTTGAAACTCTATATGTCGAAGAAACTTAATGTATTAGGCTAATTTCTTATATTAGGCTGGGTCAATTTGTTCGTGTGAGAATAAAAACAAAAGGCGTCTAGCAAAAACAAAATCTACACAAAATTCCAAGAAAATTACCTTAAGAAACTGAGGGTCTAAAATTAAAACATAACTCCCGCCGGGAGGCTTCAAAATTCAAGCTTTTCGTTGTGTAAAAGCATTTATATATAACCAAGTAACAAAAGTAACATTTTGAATATTTTCGCTTCCAGTTTTGATGAAATTGTTTAGGAATGAAAGAATAGGGGAAAAGATCTGGTCCAAAGGCCGGCACTGAGACACCTGATGGATCTTTAAATTAAGTTAAATCAATCTCTGTATCACTCCTCTTATGAAAGTTAGCACAGATATTGGAGAAGCCCGCCTAATATCATCTTAACACAGAAACTCAGAATGAAAAACACGCCTTCTACTGTTATACTCGTATAAGACGATACATTCGCAAAGAATGTGTGCCGTTGTCTCGTCATCTTCTAAGCATAAACGAACACAAGGGTGAACGAACTTGGATAGTTCAATCCAAAGTGATGAAAAAGAAAACCAGAACAAACCATAAATTATTCCTGTTGAGATCCAGGATGCCATTATATGAAAATGGCAGCATCAATGCTTTGGCCTGCCTTAGTGCAAAAGCTTAGATCATTAAACGTTCTAGTTAGTTCTTAAGGTTCATTTTTGGTATTGTATTGACGAATAACGCTGAATAATACTTTATTTTAATATTTAGATTAAAAAGGTTAATTTTTCTTAAATTTGAAAACTAGTTCTTGACATACTGTATATATAATCTGTAGTTTGTGTTACTTTTACGTCAGCTGGATCGATTTGTTATATATATACATGGATATGCATATACATATACATATGTATGTAGATATGTATGTATGTTAATGTACGTAGTAAAATTATGTTATTGTGGAAACTAAACAACACATTTTTTTTTTATTTAATTGCGATCTAGAAAAATTAATCTAATTAATTTTATACAAATAATTAAAAATGTATATACACATGTGTGTATATATATTTTCCCATCGTTCCTAGGAACAGCATAGTGCGGTATAAGTCCATCAAAATTTAGTTACATTGGCAGATAGTTGAAGTTTAATTAATAGAGTTTATTGTGCATAATTAGTAAAGAACAAACGACAATGGCAAGACTGTTCTAAATTTAGAGATGGTAAAATTGAGCTTTCATTACAAAAAAAAGCTGTCAGCAAATTGTAATAGGATGAATCAAAACAATTCACATATTCCATTTGCAATAAAAGTGGCGTATATAAAGCAGAAATCTACGTCAACTGACACCACGCACAGTGGACCAAACAAAAAGAACGATGATGATGAAGGTGTAGTGGCCTTCGAAAACAGCTAGTTGTTTGACAGAATATTTACAATTAACTTTGGTGTTATTTGTTCATTAATAACACTGATCAACAAGGTTTTTGCCACACGGATTCTGTATGCTAATTATTACTTTACTATATACCCTCATTGCAAAACACAAACTAATTTCTTTCTGCCACGCCCAGATTTGTTGTGACACCCAGTTATGATTTTACCTTATTTTCCGTTAATACTACTGTACGTCAAGTTTTCATTTTAAAAAGAGTAATATTTTGAGTTTAGCAAAACGTTGTTATTTTCTCAACATGCAAAGGAAGTACATCAATCATCATAATTCTTTTTGCTGCGTATGTGGTGAACTAACTTTCAAAAGTCAGCGACGAACGGCTCAGGTTTTACGTACTTGAGAGAAAAGTTTCCCAAAATTAGTGACGCAAAAATAAAGGAAGGAATTTTCGTCGGACCTCAAATCAAGGAATTATTAAAGGATAACATATTAGAAGAAAAGTTAAGTTTGTTAGAGAAATCTGCTTGGAAAAGTTTTAAAAATGGCGCACAAAATTTTTTGGGCTTCCATCAGGATATTTCCAGCATGGAAAAATGATGCCAGGGCAAATGGAGTCCTCGAATGTTGGCAGATTATTGTTGGACACTTGCAAGAGACCAGCCTCAGGTGAAATACTCCAGAAAATCATAGCTTTTAGTTTTAAAAAACATATTATCAATTATAATTGTATGTGAAGTATCAGTATTTTTTATGAAATATAAGATTCCTGTCAAAAAAAAACTATGGGTGTCAAATTTTTTCTACCTTAAGGCTGGTACTCTGTTCAAAGTTGTGAAAAATTTTCGGCACCATTGATTATTTCGCGTGAAAAATTTGACATGTACTAAATGTAGCCCAACTTGCGGTTTTTTTTTTATAAATTTCTTGCTTTTATTGCTTGAAAGTATGCAACATTGTTAAAATTCCGTGCGAAAAAAGCACTGCTCATGTTGTTTCGCAGCTAAACTAAAATGATGCCAGACTAATTTTGCATGGAAAGACATGATTTTACGTGTTTTTCACAACAAGAACAGAGTACTACTTTTGCGAATTTATTTCGCAAATATTTCACACCAAATACTTTTATATGTAGTTTGACAGCATTTCGCACGAAATTGTGAACAGAGTACCAGGCTTTAGGAAGTCAAAATAAAGTAAAAAAAATACCAAAAAAGTTCATGTGACAAATTAAAAGTTCATTTTTGTCAATCAGTGTAATTATCGCATGCAATTTGGCTTACAAAGCGATACGAAGTTTTTACTTTTGTTTTTCTTTCTTTCAAACAAAACTTTTACAACACTGGGAGGATATTATACTTAAGACTACCGCTTGAACCAATAACAAGTGATTCTGTAACATTGTCTCCCTTACAAAAACGTTTTTGGGATGTAGTAATTTTTGTTGGGTATTATAGCAGAGCTGTAAATAAATCATTCTTATTTTTATTTTAATTCGTTACGAATCAGCTAAATTTTTAATTAATTCTTTTCACAACGAAAAAGCATTGAATGAAATTTGAATCAATTCAAACGAATTAGGCAGAAATGCATTTCAATTCGTTTCCAATTCAAATGAATTGGAAACGAATAATTAATAATAATTAATAATAATTAATTTTCAATTCAAATGAATTTTTAAAGTGAATTGCAATTCATTTCCAATTCGTTTAAATTTAATTGATTTTGATTGATTCATTCAAATGAATTAGAACAACGAATCAATTCAATTCAAATGAGCTGGAAATGAATTGCTAATTATATTTTCTAATTCAATTGAATTAATGCAAAATCAATTCAAATGAATCGGAAAGGAACTGCAATTCACTTTGATAAATTCATTTGAATTAGAAACGAATTGCAATTCAATTGGCAATAAGACTTGCATAGTGTAAACTAGGACATACAAAAACATTTATTCCTTTTCCTTAGGCCAAGTTTACATCTATGTGGCAAAAAAGCGTAACCACTAGTTACTAATGAAAAACTGTTTGTTTCGGACATGTATTTATTGCTTTAAACAATTTCCAATCACGTTGAATTCTACAAAATTGTCTATATGAAACTATTTAACTTAATAAATACGTGTCTGAATCAAACAGTTTTTCATTAGTAATTAGTGGTTACGCTTTTTTGGGCACATGGCTCACAGATGTAAACTCGGCCTTAAGTCATCTTCGTGACAATTAATTACAGTCCCAAGCTCATTATTTTTTTGAAATCGAGATTTTGACATTTTTCGGTACATTAGATATTATTCTATCGAAATAAACAACAAAAATCGATTAAAAAAAAAATAGGGACTTAAGACCTTTCTATATTAAAGTAACGATATGTATGTATATTGCCGATTCTTCAGTTTATTTAACACCTTTTTTAAGACGATATTATTACGCCGAAACAACTTGAATTTTATATCACTGACGATCTAGCATTAGCAATGTTATACTTTCTTGTTTTTTTTTTTTTTGAACATAAATTAAAAACGTAATCCTTTTTACCATCCTGGGGGTCTACTTTGTAATTCGAAAAGAAATTAAATGCTTTCGAATTATAATGTTAATAAATACAGATTCGTAAGCAGTGGTACAGAGCAGAGCTGTAAATGAATCATTAATTTTTTAATTAATTCGGGAATCATTCATGCACTGAAGACCTTATCACATTTTGAATTAATTCTTTTCACACAAAAAAATTAATTGAATGTAGTTTGAGTCAATTAAAATGAATTTGGTAAAAATGAATTGCAACTCATTTCCAATTCAAATGAATTTGTCAATTGAATTACAATTCGTTTCTAATTCAAATGAATTTGTCAAAGTGAATTGCAATTAATTTCCAATTTACTTGAATTGAATTGATTTTGAATTAATTCAAACGAATTAGAAAAAATAACTAGCAATTCATTACCAGCTCATTTGAATTGAAATGATTCATAATCATAATTTTTTTTTCTTCTAGAAGACATTTCAAATTTTAAATATCGAGCCATAACCGCTAAAATAGCTTAAGCGCCACATTTTTTGGACTTCGATTTTTTTTTTTAAGAAAATAGACTATTTACGACCGCAAATAATTGATTTTGGTCAAAAAATTAAGTTCGAAAATTATGTCGCTTAAGTTTTTTTTGCGGGTATGGCACGATATGGTAAAAGACAAAGAACAATTTGGTTATGAAACAAATACTTACATATGTACATATGTATATGTATGTAGTATACGAAAAAATGCAATGACAATTTTGGCAAAATTTACATGAAATACACTTAAGCGCTGCAGCAATAATAACTGCTTGTAGACTTTCGATTTCTTGCTTTTTATGCGCGGGAACATAAGTGCCGTTATTTTGGGTTTTGTGTTGCAAAAAGACAAAAATAAACTTGGCAACAACATTTCACTCTAAGTATTGCATAAATGGTTAATGGCATTATTCATTTTGGAAATATTATAAAAAAAATTTATTTGCTGCTTGTAGACTTATTTTGATCGATGTATGGTATACTCGTTTTCATAAAGAACGCCATTTTGCTCGTTTTCTGTTTTTAACTTATCGCTATGAAATAGGTTAAGGTACAGGTTTTCGAAAACCCGGTTTCGAAAATCGGGTTGATCAGACAGACGAGTGAGTGATATGAAGTCATACTTATTAGAAGAAAAAAAATTTTGAATTCACATTGATTGCTATTCATATAAGGTTTTAGCAAAAAAAAATGGTAAAAAAAGAGTTTGAAATTTAAAAACTTTTTAAATTAAAGCATTAACCTTCAAAACGAAAAAAAGTTCTAACATTTACCCCCAAGCTAAGCGCCATTTTAAACTGATTTAACCCAATGTGAGTCGACTTCACTTAGATTTTTGGAATTTGATTAAAATAGACTAGGTATAGTTTCAACATTCAACTCGTCTAGAAAATTCATATCGAAACCACTAAACTTTCAAGTGTTTTCTAAACAAATTTTCTAGACAACTTAACTGTTTGTTTCGTGGAAATTAATTTAGAAATAAATTATAAAAATTTTAATTTTTAGCTTGAGTTCTTAAAAGCGATTTTTAAATTAAAAAAAAAAATCAATGCAGAAAAATAATACATTTTCTCACTGCATTTGAAAATATAATTTTTCTTTTTCGTTCAAACCCACACCTGGCGCAAGTTGTTATTACGTACACAAAGCACATATAGACACATATGTATGTACATATGTAAGTATATTGTTCTTTGAAAATTATTTAATAATTTACAATTCTTGTGATTAATGACAAGGAAATTTTTGCATGCAACTTTTAAAACTGTTTTTAAAACGATTTTAATGAAGCGTTAATTGAAATAGAAAGACAAAACATAAAATACAATGTTTCCAATTGAAAAAAAAATCATGCATAAGTATGCGCATATTAAAAGGGTCCGCCATCTAACGTTTTTTTTTCAACTAGTGCTTATTTCGTGAATGGTAACACTTAGCTCATGTCTGATTTGACAGATAATTAGTTTTATCCTTCCGCTGAATGGTTGTGTACTGGGAAATATTGCCTGCGATCGACTTACAGAAGATGCCGATTTTGCCAAAAAAAAATCATCTTTTCAGATGAAGCTCATTTTGATCTTGGCATAATTGTCGCATTTGGGGCACAGAAAACCCGCACGCATACATTGAAAAGCCGACGCACCCAAAACGAGTCACTGTTTGGTGCGGATTTTGGTCCAGAGGCATAATTGGGCCATTTTTCGAAAATGAGCAAGGAGTGGCCGTTACAGTCAATGGCGATCGTTATCGGGCCATGTTGAACGAATTTTTGTTCACAAAAATTGAAGAGGAGGATATTGGCAACATTTGGTTTCAACAGGACGGCTCTACGTGCCACACAGCCGAAGCTACACTCGATGTTTTGCGCCCTGTTTTCAAAAAAAAAGTTATCTGGCGGACCCTATATATGTATATGTATGTATGTATGTATGTATGTAGGTACAAAAAAATTAAAAAAAAAAGTTAGAGGTATTTGACTCTTAATTATTTTTACATTAATGTAAAGAAAAATAAATGCAGGCCAAAAGTTGACTAGGTCAACGCCACCAACAACAAAAAATGTTTTAAAACATTTTCTTTGCGTCAACTTGGTTGGTGTCGTCCGTCTCTTTCATAAATTCAGTGGACTTTTTTTCGTCATTTTAAATAGTGAAAACATCAACATTTTACTATTTTTAGCATCGTGCATCTAAAACATAAAAACATGTACTCGTACAGCCAAAAGGACAGGAAAAGTGAATGAGACAATGATCTAAAAATCTACTGAATAGAATATTTCGATATTTAGTATTGAGAGAAAGTCTTGACAATTGAAAATGTAGAAAGTGGAACGAACGCTTATTTCTTTGGTTTTATATGTATGTACTCGTATATTGTGAATACATTTTAAAAAAAGCACATTATTTTACGCCCTTCACCACAGGTTGAAAGAGTCTAATTGAATGAGGCAGTCTTCATAAGATATTTATGTAGCTTTGAAGAAGTCAAAATTTAGGATGACATATATTGATCGAATCTGTTAATACCAAGTTAGTAGTTTATCGCAAGTAGTATAAAATTAATTAGGGAATTCACAATGAATATATTAACATTTTAATGTGGCAACATTGCGCCATCTTAAAATTTTCACTGTGAGCAGGCAACGATATAAAATGCAGTATATTGTATTATAGTATTAAAATAACAAAACTTTTTAAATTTTAAATTATTGTTGGGAAAAAATAATTATCAAAATAACTTTTGTTCTGCAGAATGCGAAAAATACTAATATTTTTTCATTACCTACAGCTGCGCTGATAGTTTTAATTTGTTTAGTTTAACTTACCACGTTGCCATATTGAAAATGACATGCTTTTTATACCTTTAAATTTGCCACCTGGTAGTAAATTTGATTTACACACAAACAAAAACAACAAACTTGCCAGTCTATATAAAGTATTAAAATTGAAACGTTGCAATATCAAGACATATTTTAAAACGCTATTGTGAACTCCCTAAATATTTTCAAATTTCTAGCATTGTCAAATATTTCTAATATGATGTTCAGTGAATTCTTTACCGAATTTTAAATGAAACTTGATCACAATGAAGCAAACAATTAAGATTAGCATTAATTGGGTAAATATGACTCAAATCAATGGGGAAAATTTTGTATAATCTCAAACCCAAAACATTTAATAAAAAATTATAAATTTCCAACACAAAAAATTACTTGTGTAATTGCTTTAGTTTTAATTCAAAATTAAATATTCGTTCCCATGCAATTTTGATTCCCCCAAAAGGCACATTAAATTGGTATTACGTGAAATTTTTTCCCACTATCAGTTCTCAATGAATGTATGTATGTAAGTAAAAGAAGAAAATTTGTAAAGCTTAAAAATTTATTAGTAATTAAACAAATTTAAGTTAAATCAATAATATACGCGCACTATTTGCAAATAAAAATAAAAATATTTGCAAATAAATTAACTCACTGTAAATGCATAAAAACTTAGTAGCACTTCTATAGAAATAAATCAAATATTTTCCAAAGACACTACTCCCATTACCCTATTTTGGACAAAATATTTTCCTTATTCTATTGCAATGGTTCGCATGAGTAGAAGCCATCCCCTGTCAAACAAAGACATGTAAATACTAGGGATGGGCGCGTGACGTGTTCTTTTCGTGACACGAATGCGCACGACTCAAAACGAAGAAATCAAAAATAAAAATCGGCTTTTGTGCGTGTGCGTGGTCGGGTCGGGTCGTTTCGTGTTGAGCAAAATTTACACGAAAAACACGGAACGATTTTAGGTGTAAAATATGAATTTAAAATAAAGAAAAAATGTAATATTTTGTATCGCCAAACACGCAACACCAGCAAATTTTTTGATAATGTGTGGGTATCTTAAACGTAAATTTCTGAAATTAAACAAATATACGAGTATGTATATGTATTTGAATATAAAAAATAAATAAAATTTTTGCCATAGGGTGCCCCTGTGGCTGAGTGGTAGCGATGCTATCCTCTCAGTCCAGAGGTCGTGGGTTCGATTCCCACCATAGACCCTGGGTGTTTTCCGCAGACAAGCTAATCGCTTCGCGGGTTGTTTTGTTTAAAAAAAATAAAAATTAAAATTAAAAAAAATTATTTCGTACGTGTTGTGCATTATTGTGTTGAAAAAATTTTCGGCGTGTGTATTTCGTACATATGTGTTGAACATCGTAGTATTAGTGTTCGGGTCGTGTCGTGTTAGGAAAATTCGACACGCGCCCATCTCTGTACATACATAAATACATATCGTTACCTTAATATAGAAAGGCCCTAGGTTAGGTTAGGTTAGGGTAGCGGCTGCTGGTAAGGAAGGGTGAAATTTAGAGTCCAGCTCCAGCTTTACTTGGGTCCAATACAATGATCTATTTGTGCTACCTGTGATTTGAAGAGAAGATAGTGAGAGAGGGTGATAAGGAAGGAATAGTGATAGAGAAGACAGGTGGTGAAGGAAGAGATAGAGGAAAGCTTCCGTCTTTTACAACTCTGCTTTCTGCAAGTTTTTTTTTCTGGTGTCAAATGAGGCGTATTACATTTTGAAGCTGTGTTTAGCAGCCACTTTACTTTATTGGTTATTTTACTTCGTCGATGATTCTGCTACGCAACGAAAGAGGGCGCACGTATGTTACATTGGTATTAGTATCTGCTGAAGCCCGTATAGTTTAGTGACCAGTGCCTTATGCCTGCATCACTACAATTTTTCCCACAACAACTGATGCAAAGGACACTAATGCACATCAGAAAAATGCGTGGTGTTGTTATTTTTAATGACTGTCGGACACCGGGCTCGAACCCAGGACCTTCGGTTTTGTAGTCAACGTGCTAATTACTTCAGCCAACGCCACCCTCTCGAAGGATGGCGTTAAAAAGGCCCTAACTCATTATTTTTTTTAATTCGAGTTTTTTTGTATATGTCGATAAAAGAACATTTAATGTATTGAAAAATGCAAAAATCTCGATTTCAAAAAATAATAAGTTGGGGCCTTTCTATATTAAACTACCGATATATACATACAATTCTGCACTTTAGTGTGAAAATAATGTCTTTTGGCTTTTTCTAATCAGCATTTCTCTTAAACCTAATAAAAATAAATAAATAAACAAATCTCCGCGCGAAATAAGTTCCAATGAACACAAATATGACGTAGAAACAATGAAAATAAATTTGCAACAGATGTTAAGGAAAAAATTAAAAATGTATGTATATACGAGTACATAATTTATATTAATAAATTAACCAAATTAACACACTCGTAATATGGTTAATATTTTCTATACTGAACTGCTGAACGAACACATGTTAACGTCAATCAGTATTGAAAAAAAATAAACAAATATTATGGCCCCCATTGTCTTCTGTCATTACTGTCCCACAACATTTAATTCAACCGAAAAAGTCATGATAATTCACTTTATAGTACACACATACATACATACATACATACGAGTACATACTCGTGTTCGAAATACAAAAACCCCTCTTTAAATACGAAAATTTCTCTGCTTTTCGTTTTAAAACATAAATTTGAATAATAATTTTTTTCCTTTCTTCAAATTGTTGTTAAATCGTTGTAAATTTTTTTAAACCAATTTGTTTATGTCGTAAGGCTGTCTGTCGGACAGATTGTCTGGCATAACTTAAGAAAAATTATTACAATTTTGAATAAAAATGTTATAAAAGAAATTAATGCTAATGATTAGCAATGACATTAGATTTAGATTTACATTTTGATTCGGTTTTTTTATATTTTAAAGGTGAATGTTAAGCAAAATTTAAATGAAAAAAACTTGCCATAATATTTAATTAATAAGATAAATCATTTTAAAGAAAAATTATATTAAAATCAAAGACATTGATCACATTGCCATGAAAATAAAAGTTTATTATATACGAGGGCGATCTCAAAACTACTAAACCCATCAAAATTATAAAATTCTACATTTCTGCAAAGAATATGACAGTGACAAATAACTTAATAAATTAACTACCGAAACTGGATCGTTAAACAATATATGGCATACTAAATCATAAAAAGTCACAACTCAAAATGATAAAAGTGGTTTTTTTATAAAGCAGTTATTTGAACAAATCTCTAACGCTGCAGTCACACAATCAAGTTTTTTTTTTCAATTCTCTTTCAAGATTTTTACACATACTGCTTGTCAAAATTCACAAAAATTGAAAGCTGTGACGTAGGCTGCACGCAATTTCAAAGCAAGTTTTTCAGCAAGATGTCATCAAGAAAACAAATAAAATTTATTGCTTTCTTGAAATTATTGGAAGAAATAAAAAAAACAATAGAAACTGAAAGGAATATTCATATTCCACAGAACTTCATGACTTCTGTACAATTCTATAAACCGCAAAACGTCGTTGTATTTGTTTATTTTGTTCACAAACATATTTTCTTTGTTGTAATAGCACTTTTATTATTTATTTTATTAATTTCAAAGAAATAAAACAACACTGGCAGCAGAATATTTTTAAATAAGAATGCAAATTTGGAGGCAAAAACTGCAATCAGCTGTTTTCTTGACTGTAACTTGAATCACTCAATTGAACGAAAATTTGAAAGCAAATTCTCAGCAAGTTTTAAAAGTGTGAGTGTATTGGTAAAAAAAATGAGAGAAATTTTAAAATTTTTATGAAAACTTGATCGTGTGACCAGCGATGCCAATTTAGAGCGTTTCGCGCTAGATTTAGCGCGTTTTAACTATGCCAAACGCGCTTTTTTTAGTCTTAGCGCGTTTACTAAAAAAGCGCTAAATTAGCGCGTTTTGAATAAAGTCAGTATCATTTCAGTTCAATATTTTTTTTTTTACTTTTTTTGCATAAATTTAACAATTTTCTAGTATTCAAAACTCATAAAATTTTTTAAATTGGATAATAATTCAGCTGTCGCAAATAAAATTCCCTTGACTGTGGTTAGAATTAAAAACGCATTTTAATACTGTAAATGGCAAATATTTTGAAATTTCATGAAAATTCGTGATCAAAAAAATTTATATAACTTATTAAGTATCTATTCTAGCTGAAGTATAGAAAGCATTTGAATCGCAAAACTATTCGACAATTTATATACCTATAAGTTGTTACAAAGTTTGACATATAAAATAAAAATAAAAACTAGGGATTTCGGTTATTTCGAAGGCAATTCTGATTCTGTATTATTATTTAGGATATAATTTCGAAGAAACAATATTATAAAATCTGAAAAGAGCTACTAAAAAATCAATTGTATTTAGTAATACACATGTAAATACATCGAATTTTATTAAAATTTAATTTAGCGCGTAGGAAAATAGCGCGTTTTGGCAATAAATAGTTGACAATGCTGCAACTTAGCGCGTTCTAGCGCGTTTTGCGAAGGGGAATAGCGCGTTTGGGTTACAAATAATTGGCATCGCTGCGTGTGACACCCAAGTAAAGCAAGCCACAGAGAGACGAAGGGAAACGAAACGTTTCTGTTCAGCTCGTCTCTCTCTCCCTCAAACTAATCAGCTTAGTAATAAGACTTACATAGCGTAAACTAGGACTTGGTACAACATAACCAGGTTGTGTATGAGATTGTCTCGGTTGTACGAAAGATTAAAAATATTTGATTTTTTGGCAAGTAATATAGATAAGTTGTCAAATTTAGGAGTATGTTGTTTTTATTTTCGTTGTATAATTTATATTTCGTCATATAAAAAACGCTGCGCACGAATTCAAATTTGCATCTAAAATGTAGAATTCAGCAGGAATAAGATATTTTATTGAATTTTATAAAAGTTTTCGGTATATGCATCGAAACCGATGTCATGATTACTCAGAATTTTTTTTGGTCAAATGATGTTGTGTGCTAATGTTATACACGATGTTGTATAGTTTGTGCGCAAAACACACAACTTGGTAAACCAACGTGTTGTACCAACAGTCGCAAAGTCTGTTATTCTTGTTTTTATGTGTCGTACTTGCGTCATTTGTACAGTCTCAACAGTTGTTTGCCACTACTCAGCATCTGACATTTTTTTATATGTTTCTGTTTATGATTTAGTGTGTTTTTTATTGAGGTATAGAACTTTAAGTTGGCATCACTTTTTTAACTGGCGGCCATTTTGTCAGCTGTCAAGTGATTAATATTTAGTTTGGTTTGCCATTTCATCATGAACAGGTTGACAAAAGAACAACGCTTGCAAATCGTGCAAATTTATTTCGTCCCGTCTCCGTCCATTTTATGGTCGACATAATCGTCCATCAGAGCAATTAATTCGGTTAACCATGGATTGGCCACCAAGATCGTGTGATTTGACACCATTGGATTATTTTCTTTGGGGATATGTGAAGTCGCTCGTCTACGCCAACAAACCAGAAACGTTAGGGGACTTGGAAGCCAACATTCGTGGCGTTATTGCCAACATACGGCCCCATATGCTCGAAAAAGTGGTTGAAAATTGGACCTGTAGAATTGGCTTTATTCGAGCCAGCCGCGGCGGCCACATGCCCGAAATCATATTTAAACGTTAATGGCATAAAATTATCCTTCCAATAAAGCCAAATTGATGGACATTAAAACGATTTTCTTGTGTTTTATTTCAATTCGAAGTTCTATACCTCTAAAAAAAACACCCTATACAAACCGAAGTAGACAAAGAACCATCCACAGGGTGAGAAATTATGGCCGAGTTTACATCTGGCACAAATGTGATCAAAAAAGCGTAACCACTAATTACTAATGAAAAATTGTTTAATTCAGACATGTATTTATTGATTTACACAGTTTCCAATCAGGTTGGATTCTACAATATTGTCTATTATTTATGTATGAAACTGTTTAACTTAATAAATATGTACATGTCTGAATTAAAAAATGTTTCATTAATAATTAGTGGTAACACATGTGTGCCAGCTGTGAACTCGGCCTATGAAATGTTAAAAAATAAGATGCGAGTATCGTTCTTTGACATTTTGTAAAAACGGGAGAACAGCTAAATAGTGAAGATTTTACCGCATAAAACAGCCTCTCTGTGTAATAAGGTTCCTTCATAATTACATATGTATATCGCTAAATTCCAGCCTCACGGTACTCACTACAGAGCGCTGATAGTCACCCTGGTGAGGGAGAAAAGTGTTGAAAATTACACTGGAATATTAACGCATTGACGTTCATAATTGGGCATTACCACAACCTCTTTATACTACAAGGTACTTGCACAAGCCCAGCCTGTTTATGTATACAGGGTGGGCCAAAAGTTACCTTGGGGTTTAAAAGTTTAATAACTTTTTCGTTTATTAATTTTTTTTTTATTTTTTTCTCAGATTATATAATATACAAAATAGAAAATTTTTTACACTAAGTATGAAAAATAATGTCTCTTAAATTACCACTGTTTTCAGCTTCGCACTGATGGGCTCGTTTTAGAGCATTTTCCATAATATCTTCCAAAATTTCTGCAACAATGTTTGCCTTGAGTTCAAGGATTGTCTCTGGCTTGTTCACATAAACTCGCTACTTCAAATAACCCCAAAGAAAATAGTCGGGTGCTGTCAAAACTGGCGATCGCGCTGGGCCAAATTATTTCCGAATTTATGGAAATTATTCGCTCTCCAAAAATTTGACTTAAAAGTGCAATTGTGTCTCGGGCAGTGCGGGCAGTGGCTCCGTCCTGCTGAAACCACATACCAGGTCTGTTTTCAAGAGCAACACGTAAAAAATTTTCTATCATAAACCGATACCGCCCTCCATTTACGGTTACAGCACTTCCATCTTCATTCTCGAAGAAGTAAGGCCCAATGATATTTTCAGATGTGATCCCACACCATATTGTACACCTAATGGGGTGCAATTGGCGTTTATGAATGGCTCTTGGATTTTCAGAACCCCAGAACCTACAGTTCTGCTTATTAACAAAGCCATTCAAATGAAAATGAGCTTCATCACTCATAATCATAATCGCCCATCAGTGCGAAGCTGAAAACGGTGGTCATTTAAGAGACATTATTTTTCATACTTAGTGTAAAAAAAATTTCCATTTTGTATATTATATAATCTGAGAAAAAAAATTTAAAAAAATTAATAAACGAAAAAGTTATTAAACTTTTAAACCCCATGGTAACTTTTGGCCCACCCTATACAATGCAGAAAGTTGTCAAACTTTGTTTACAAGCTGCAAAAATGTTAGTGTATGTGTGTGAATAAAATGATTACAGTATTGCCAATGAATTTGCATATGGCTGTGTCTCCAATTACACATTGAAGAAAATTACACTACACATCTTTTGTGTAGGTTAAAATTAAAGCAAAAATAAATAAAAATAAAAAAAAATTATAAACACACACATATTATACATGAATCTCATTACATGGCCCACACATGAGAGTAGAAATTACACACATATTGGCAACACTGAATGACTATAATCATGCATGAATGCCGCGTCTGCAATTGTACTTTAGTTACCCTGTGATAGCTGTTTTTAAAAACAAAAGACATTTGTTTCTGACAATTATCCGTTTGTTTCTACCAACAAAATGCATGTGTTTTTTGGTGCTGTAATTTTGTTGTAGTCGTGCAAGTACATTGTATAATTGTATCATGGTAGTAGACATTCATTGTCTGAGTGTTACTTATAAAAAAAAAGGAAGAGCGGCAATCAAAACAAACCCAATCGGTATTACACTTATGAAAATTAAAACCAATCCAGCTCTCACACACTGGACTAAACGCAAGAACGCTGATGATGAAGGTGTGGTGGCGGCCTTCGAAAACAGCTAGTTGTTCCATTCTGCTAGTGTTTGTCTGAACACATACAATTAAGTTTGTTGTTATTTGTTGCTTAAAAAGTATTAAATGTAATTTAGCTTCCTAAAAATACGAAATTCAGCCTAATCAAAACCCGACATAGAAACAACTAAAGTTCGAACAAAGATAGTTAAAACGACTACTTTATATTTATGTTACGCTGTTAAAAATTTGATAATTGTTGCGTGGTGAGATAGTAAAGGCGTTTGCTTACAAACGTGCGATAAATTTGAGCGAACGCTGTTCAATTTCTTACCTATATAAGATAAGAACTATTATCAAATTATTTTCAAATATCTAAGCTAGAATTCAAATAATCAAGCTTGTTTTAAGAAAGATAAATAAATGTGCCTTGGCTGTGGGACCTTAATTAGACAAGAATTTTTAATTCAAGTCAGGCATTGTAAGGCTAAAACTTGGACGGGCTCTTTTTCCGGATGGATATGCCCCATAATATTGTTTAACAATTTTTATTGACTGGTGCAATTTCTATGTAAATTTTTTTAAACAATAATGCATTAAACACATTGACCACAACAGACTGCACGAACACACGACCTCGTAGCCAGCTACTTAGTTCTTTTGGAAACGGCAGCGTCATCATAAGCACCTGATATCAAGTACAAATACATATTTCAGTATATCCACCTTCAAATATTTTGCAGGGACCGTAAAAATAACTTTTTTCCTGCTGGCAACACTATATTTTCTCACTGTTGCCAACAAAAATAGAAATTAGTTTAATTAAACTACAACTACTCAAAAAGCAGCCGTGTTGCCTCGCTGTCGTCTTGACATTTTGAAGTCGGTGGCTTGTTGTGGTGAATGTGTTTACTGCTTAACTACAAAAATCTTGGGACAATCCTCGTAGATTTACACTTTTAGCCCATGACGTGTAGCAATTTTAAGAAACGTAATTTATTTTCTTCATCAAAATGTAATTATTTTTAAAATTTATTTCTTAAAGCACCACCATATTATTTCAATAATATAAAGAAATTTTATATTATTTTCGTATTTCATTTATAACACATCTGTACTAAATTATACTACAATCTTAATTAATGAGATACTACAATTTAGAATAAAGAAAATGCGGTCAATGCAAAATATACATATAAAAAAAGAATATTTTTTTGAGAGATAGACATAAACTTAATTAAGTTAGTAATAAAAGCTTCAAAAAGTTTTACACAGCTCAATACTTGAACTATGTCGTAACTCAAAAAAGTCGATGTTTGAGTTAATAACGCAGAATTACTTCTCATATCGTTGTTTGCATTATGTAAAAATTTAATAAAAATATCTTGTATACTAAACTCTTGGCAGAGAAATTAAATTTTCTTTTTCCATTAAGTTGTGTGTAAATTGAAAACTTTAAACTCGTTTTGTGAGTTATAACGTTGTTCAAGTAAATGAGCGATATGTATACAGTTTAGGGATGATAAAGATGATACCATTGTATGTACCAATTTTGATACAATTCAAAATTTTTTTCCAATTTATTATTTTTTATTGATGCAATGATGATGTAACTAATTTTTATTATCAAACATTGTCTTTATTGAGTTTTATTCTGCTTTTTATTTGAGAACAATACAAATTGATTTTTTTCTGTTTAGATTGCTTTAGAATCTAAATGGTCCAAAAGTACAAAAATTTAGTTTTTATCTCTAAAAGTACAAAGAAGGGATGTAACGATTAGAGATGAGCGATCCCGTAATTTTTTAATAATGTTGCTCCTAGTGAACGTGATTTCTAAATCGCTGTTCTTTTAAACTGTGAGTGTGATCACAGTTTAGCAGTATTTTGTTTGTAGCAGTGCTGTTATTTAAAAAAATTTAATAAGAAGAGTAGCTGTGAAATTTAACAGTGACTGTTATCACGGTTTAGCACATTTCAGCTCTTCTGCTTTAAATTTTAAAATTAAGTATTTATTAGTAAAGCGTGTTTTTTTAGAGTGTCACAACTTTGAGTTGGCATCACTGCTTTATTTAAGCACCTATTTAACAGTTTTTTGTTTAGTTTGCTTTGAAATTTCATTATGAATCGAGCAACGCGTGCAAATTGTTGAAATTTTTAATCAAAATAATTGTTATATTCGTCAAACTCATCGTGCACTTCTTCCACTTTATGGAATTCTGGTTGAATGGGTACGTAAATAAGCAGAATTGTTGCATTTGCCATGGCGGCCACATTTCATAAAATTTTCTTTCCAATAAAGCCCGTTTCATGGATATTAAAAATAGATTTCCTTGTTTTATTATGATTTAAACTTGTGTTATTCTATAAAAAAAACACCCTTTATTAGAGCGACAAGAACAAATAATTAGCAGTCAACCCCTTCCGAACAGTGTTGTCAAATTTATTTTCAGCCACCTCGCCAAATGAATATCGCCAAATATCGCCAATATAATAAAACATTAAATTTTAGCTACAAAAAATATTTTTGATTGAGACAATTTTAAATTTAATTGAACTGTAGTGAATTTTAATCAGAAATAATTTCTCAATCTGGCTTAAGTTCAGTAATTTCAATCCTTATTGAATGAAATATCTTTATCAATTAATGTGAGTTTCTAAAGAGAAGAACTGGTTTTCGTAATACCTATTTCAACCATAGTTGACAAATTTTTTCACTTTACAACCAGTTGATGGTTGCTGTTCATAATAAGCCTGATTGAGTCGCAGTTGTGATTAGTGATTTTTCAATCGTTGTGAAAAAGTAACAGGGATGAAAATATCGCTCATCTTTAGTAACGATAGATACCCATTTTCGTTGATATGATACCGATACGCATATGGACGAAAGCGACATTCGTACACTTTTAGTTTAGCCATTATTATTTTATTATAATGATTGCATCTTGTCATTACGTATGAAATACAATGTCATTTAAATGACCACCTCTAGATTGGTTGGAGCAGTCAATCCTTTTAAGGTAGTTTTCGACCTGTTTTTGGCACATTTCGGGCGGTATCACGGCAATAGCGTGACGAATGTTGGTTTTAAAATGTTTCAACGTTAAGCGATTATCCGCGTATGCGCGGCGGTCTTTAGCATAGGCCAACAAAAAAAAAAAGTCTAAAAATCGTTAAATCGCATAAACTTGGTGGCCAATTGACGTCGCACAAAAGGTGAAATTATTATTATTCTTTAAATTTTCCATGCCATAAAAGCTCGGGGCGCAGTTGTTGAAACTACATCGTCTAGTTCATGATACAATTATACAAGGTACTTGCACGACTACAACAAAATTGCAAGACCAAGAAACACACGCATTTTGTTGGTAGAAACAAACAGAATTTAGTCAAAAACAGATGTGTTTTGTTGTTAAAAATAACAATTACAGGGTAACTAAAGTACAATTGCAGACGCGGCATTCATGAATGATTATAGTCATTCAGTGTTGCCAATATGTGTGTAATATACAGAGTGTATAATTTCTACTCACATGTGTAGGCCTATAATTAGATTCATGTATAATCTGTGTGTAATTCTACTTTGACTTCTATTTTCGTTTAATTTTATTTCAATTTTAACCTACACAAAAGATGTGTAGTGTAATTTTCTTCAATGTGTAATTGGAGACACAGTCACATGCAAATTCATTGGCAACACTGTAATCATTTTATTCACACACATGCACTAACATTTTTGCGGCTTGTAAACAAAGTTTGTCAAGTTTCTGCATTGTATACATTAACAGGCTGGGCTTGTGCAAGTACCTTGTATAATTGTATCATGGTCTAATTTATAATCTGCAATTGCAGGCCGATAAAAGTCGTTTATCATACGACCAGAGCGCTCTGAATTGACGATAACGGTTATCCGCCACACTTTCGCTAACCGAAGCAATATTTTTGGCAGTGCGCACATTGCGATAATGCACAGACTGACCGCATCTGTAACGCTTTTAGTTTCTTCAAATTTCTTTATAATCTTGCCAATTCCTTGCACAGTAGGTCGATTATGGCGACCCTAATCACCTCGTAATGCTCGAAAAGTGGCCATGACTTCTGAACCACCACTTTTGTAATAAGTTTTTACAATTTTTACGCGTTATCCGTTTTTTATATATGTATGGGAAACTTCTCATGCTATAAAGCCAAAATCGGTCGAATTGTATGCCTGGTGGCACGGCCACATATTGTCCAATTCATACTCTTAAATTGCAGGCCAAATAAAGTCGCTCTTAATTGGCGTTTCTTCGGATTATCCGCCGCACTTTCACTAACAGAAGCAATATTTTTGGCAGTGCGCAAATTGTAACGCTGTAACGCTTCCAGTCTCTTCAAATTTTTTTTTATAATCTTGCCAATTCCTTGCACATTAGGTCGATTATAATGAGCCACCGAAGATGTTAAACGATCTATATTCCTAAATAGCAAACTTTTCTCTAAATAAATGGCACTTCAATTGACGGATATTTAACATCTGACAGCCTTGCCAGACCGGCAGTTTTGAAAACACTAAATGGATAACCCGTTAAATACTTATTTCCACACAACAATAATATGATAATCCCGAACGTTTTATGTTTATGTGGAATACAGAATATACTCGAATGAGTTATATTTGTTCTATTTGTGCTTTAAAAATTTAAGTATGTAAGTACGTATAATTAAAATTAAGCATTTTATAAAATTAAATCATAAATAATTTGGCAGTTGAAATAAGTGCAATCCATTGCATTTAAACTGCGCCATCATTTATCAAACTATAATTTTTTTAACGATTATTTAAAATACACAATGACGCAATTGATCAAAATACGAGGAGCAGCCAATAATTATTGTAAAAGTCATATTAGAAGCACTAAGAATTTAACTCAAATAAAATTATACAAAAATATGGCAAACTTCTTCTATTCTTTAGTTAGTTTTATTATTATTGTTCGAACTTCATTTGTTTCTACATTTATGATTAGGCTAAAGTTCGTATCGCTTCTATTCTATTTTATATATGTATGAAATGCAGGCCAAATCGCTAATGAAATTAAAAATTTGTTCGACTTCATTACTTAGGGGCCGGTTTATCGATGCCGACAACGTTCAACTTGTTGCAAACTTATATTCAAAACAAAAACAAAATTTAAAATTTTTTTATAGTCCACTAGCATTTTCCCGCGACTTCGTTCGCATCTTGAAATCCTGAAAGAAACTATATTTATGCCAATCATATCAAAAACAGAAAAAATGCCAACAGCAAAAATTTTTTCTGTTTTACCCAGTTCCACGCAACTTTCTTAATTTTTCTTTAATATTCTTGTTCTTCAGAAAATAACAAACAAAACAGAAAAGGAATATGGGATATCGGACCAGCCATTCACGCTGGGATTAATTGTAGCTACGCTATTTATTGCGCGATACAGGAGTTAGAACGTGATTTTCGTAACGAGAATAATCGACACTCTTACAGTTATAAATCTATTTCTTTGTACTTAAAACCAGAGCGCTAAAATAAGCAAAAAAAATTGCTTGATTTTGTTTTGTTTCGTTTTTTAAAGTGAGTGAAAAAAACAAAAACAGTGAGAACGATTGCTCAATTTGTTTTTGTTTTTTTTTTTGCATATGAGCACATACCAAAGAACACAGCCGTTCGGCTGTAAGCCGGCTAACAGCCGCCATCGACTATAAGCAATACATTAAATTAATCATACGCCGCTAGAAAAGAAAATAATGGGGAAAAAATTGAAACTTTTTGAAATATTTGCGGCGAATTTGACATCATCATATAATACTCATATAATCTTATTGCACATGAAGTTTGTTTTATATAACTAAGCAGCGTAGCTACAAGCTGCTGTCCTAAGACACCTATCTTCTCTTTTTTTATTTATATATCGATTAAATGGATTTAATGCTACCCACACAAACATAATCTTGTTTTGAACGTTAAGCTGAAGCACCCAGCGAACATTATTATGCACAAGTTGATGATAATCGGCTTATAAAAAATCTTACCAAAAATTGTAGAAGTGGTTAACGAAAAAGTACTCTGACCGTTATCTGAGGAAATTCGTAATACTTTTACGATATCTCAGCCAAATATTCTCACTTAACTTAAGAAAACGTTAGTAATATTCTGTTAAATCTCTTTAAAATACATACTTTGAAAATTGTCTCCAGACAAAATCTAGACAAGTAGCATAAATAGAATTCGTATGTTTTTTTAAGAATCGGATTAGTTAAAAAAAAGGGGCGGACTTTTCTGATTAAAGTCGAAAAGAAATAAAATGTTTTAGTCCGATATTAAGCGAATAATGTTTCAGAAAATTTGCATAAATGATATAACGAAAAGTTGTTGAATGTTGCGCTAAATGCCTGAAGTAATTTTAGACAATTGTGTTGGTTCTTTTCAGTTGGCATTTACTGCGAAAATCATACACTATAGTATATGATTTTCCCTGATGACGTTTCAAAATGCGTAAAGTGATTGAATCCACAGGCATATCACATGATTCAGGAAAAATTGGACCCCCCCCCCCCCCCCTTGCAGACAATCGACAATACATGTGTCGTGTCTTTCCCTGCTTCGTAGTTAATTTAAATTTTTTCCATAGATATTCTGACAAATTTTTTTGAGGAATACAACCATTAAAGAAACCTACTTTTAGCCATGGATCAATGAACCCATGACATTCTTTGACAATTATCATTTGTTTATGAATTGTATTTCGAATTGTTGTCTTATTCATCTTACTTCTACTGATTTGGCTTTCTTTCATGCAAGTGAAAAGGATATCGACGCCTCAGCAGGTTAATGTTGTATTTTCAGTGCTAAAGAACAGCTCCGGTAGCCGGGGATAAAAAAAAATTTGTTTCTTGCAAAACGGAACTAATAAAATCCCCCTCGTAGTTACAAAAAAAAATATAAAAATTTTATACATATAATTTTTAAGTGATTTTAAAAGAAATTTGCATTCATTATATAGAAACGTAAAAAAAATAGAAGAAAAGCAAAGACTCACCTCTTTTTCCTTTTCCTCATTATCATTGGCAGAATCTTGTTTTTCTGGATCTAGTTCCTTTAAGAAAATAAAATTAAAATAAATAATTAATTTAGCTACATTGACGCACATAAGTAATTTAAATAAGAATTATTGAAATAATTGGTAATAAAATTAACGGAAAATTTTAGATATAATTTTTTTTTCACTTTTTGCTTTTAACAATCAAAGTCAAGGTGGAAATTAAAATCAGCAAACATTTAATGAAATGTATAAAAAAATTAAAAATACAAATGCATATACAACATACATATACACATCGTCACCTTAAATGCAAACGGGCGTAACTACATTTTTATATTTTTCACAGGAGAAACCAAAAACGTTACAAAATCAATAACAATAAAGTATTCTTAAAAATTTTCTTCGAAATTTACTTGTAGTATGGATAATTATGTATATGTTTTTTAAACATTTATTTCCTTTTTATATGTATATATTTAAGCTTTTATTACTAAGTTTATACGCACGGCTCATTTGCAAATAAAACTGTAAATTGTTGCCATATTATTGTTTTATTGCGACTTTGCGACAATTAACGCACTATTTGCAAATAAAATGCTTGAGGTTGCCAGACTTAAAAATTTTTGCTAATAAAAAAAACAATAAATTGATAAATATTGCACAAAAAAACATTGATAGAAGAAAATAATGGCAATAAAAACCAATTATTATTTGTTATTTTATACATTTACACAACTTTTTTGTAAACATTTCTATAGAAGTGCTACCAAGTTTTTATGCATTTACAAAGCCGTATAAACAGTGAGTTAATTTATTTGCAAATAATTTTATTTGCAAAGAGTGCGTGTATAAACGTAGTATACGAGATTTGTTCAAAAAGTATCGCGAACTTTGAATTTTCACGGGTTACGTTACGTGTTCAGTTAATTGCTTTGCTTGCACGTGTTTTGGCTCGTCTCCGATTTTTACCTACTAAAAAAAATGGAACAAAGAACCTGTATCAAATTTTGTGTGAAAAACAAAATTAAGTGCGCGGATGCATTTCGAATGTTGACTGTGGCATACTGAGAAGCTACTTTGGACCGAAGCAACGTTCATCGCTGATACAAAATGTTCTCAATAGGCCGAGAAGATGTGAACGACGAAGAATGTGCCGGACGACCGAGCACTTCAACAACAGACGAAAAAATTGATGAAGTGAAGAAAATTTTATTGGCCAATCGTCGAATCACCATTAGAGAAGTTGCTGAGGACCTAGACATATCGATTGGCTCATGCCATTCGATTTTTACCAATGATTTGGGCATGAGACGGGTCGCCGCGAAATTCGTACCAAAATTGCTCAATTTCTACCAAAAAGCATCTCATGAACATTGCTAAAGGCCGTGATACACTATCAAAGTCGTGCGATCTACGAAAAAATACAACCCTGGTATGATGGAGTTTATGAAAATTTTCAAAAGACAATAAGAATTCATCACACCAGGGTTGTACTTTTTCGTAGATCGCACGACTTTGTATGATAGTGAGTCATGGCCTTAATGAGCTGTTGGACTCTGTCCGCGACGACCCAAATTTGCTCCAGAGGGTCATAACTGGTGACGAATCGTGGGTTTATGGTTATGACGTGGAAACCAACGCTCAATCATCAAGGTAAAAATCGATCTTTAATAGGGAACGAGATCATTTGATAGGTTTATTTGTTAATTGCGGCAGAGCAAGGAAGTCTTTTGTTATTTGATGGATCACCTAAAACCTTATTTAAAGAAATCTGCGTTTTATATTACATCAAGCTTTAACTGGAAAAACCCAAATACTACCAAAACTTACGCAGAATTGTAAATGACAATAGCAAAACATAACTAATAATTGAGCCGAAAAAACTGACTTCAATGCAAAGACCTGAGAGACATTTCCGAAAAAATTTATGGGATATAAAATTAAATTTTAATGGGCGTGACTCAGCCCATTTTTTCAAATGGAAGATTGTGTCTATTTTTGAGCTCAATGTGTGTGGTAAGTTTCGTAAAAATCGGTTGAGTAGAACCACGTGAAGTACAATAATAGATTTTAATCATAGTAGACCCGCCCATGCTTTCGACATTAAATTGTGTAGTTACAAGAACCAAAGAAAGGTGTTTGCTAGGTTTCACAGCAATATCATAAAATCAAAAAAAAATTTGTGGGCGTGTTTCCGCCCAATTGTTTTTTGCAATGGGACCAATGGGAAGCTATATCCTCTCAGACAATAAAAAAAGAATTTTTACAATCGGTCTAAAATGAACCGAGTTATGCAGTAACACCGTCAAAAAAATTGAGACGAATTGATAACCTCCTCCTTTTTTTGAAGTCGGTTAAAAAGTCAACTGTAAATTTAGTTGAGAATGTCAATCCCAGCCAAACTATTTTAAAAGTTGAAAACCGTGAAAGGGGCAATAATTTGGAGATTTTTTTTTGTATAGAAGGATATTTTTTGAAAAATAAATTTTTTTATATTTTTGTTCAGGGGAAAAGGTAAAAAAGTAAAAAAATTTATGAAGTTCTACAGTGTTGTTGCTTAACAAATATTTTATCTTAATCTAAAAAAAAATATTTTTAATTATAATATAATATTTTAAATAATTTAAAGTCCTTTCAAAAGGACAAAATATGAAGAAATAAAAACAAAGTTTTATTGCGTTTTTTGCCAAAAATTCTTGAATTTAATTTTTGTTTTTATTAATATATAGTTAAATTGGCAAATTTATGTGAGCAAACTTTAAAGATCGAATGAACTTAAAAATATTAGTTTTGATGTTACTTACATCCATATCGATATGTACCACACCAGTAGAGCGGCGCTTCGGTTTTCTTCTCCGTTGAATAACAGCCTGGGTGGCCAAAGCACTGCGATTATCATTTTCTTTGTCATTATCTGAAAGATGAAAAGAAAACAATTTGTGATTATGCTAACAACTAGGAAAAGCTTTAAGCTGTATCGAATACTTTTTTAAAAAGGGAAAACTTCAAATTACAATAAGGCACACTAAGAGAGAAAGAGAGAGAGAGAGTAGAAATGTTTTCAATGTTAGGTTTATAATCTGTTAGATTTGTAAAATTCTTCGGCAACATGAATATAGTGTTATAAATACATGGTGGCCGAAGGGGTTGAATTGCTTAAAACTTTATTATATTCTTTTTTATTTTTCTTTTCAGTATTTTGTAAAGAAGACTTGGGGAATTTGTAAAACATTGAAACCATCAGATTACCGGCAACGACTTGATTATGCAATTCTTTTTCGTCAAAAAGCAGAAGAAAATCGTGATTTTATTCATAATCTAATTAAGAATGACGAAGCCTATTTCCAATTAAATTGGTTCGTTAATAGGCAAAACTGGAGGATATGGGCTACGGAAATCCAAGAGTAGTTGAACAGCGAGAATTACACCCGGTGCGGTGTTTCGTCGGAAAGGATAATTGAGCCATATTTTTTCTGAAAATGAACGCGGTGTCGCTGTTTCCAACTCTGGTGTTAGATATCGTTGTTGAATTGTGTACTGTTTCATTTTAAATTCACCAAGTCTTCTTTACAAAATACTGAAAAGAAAAAGAGAAAAAAATTATAATAAAAAAGTTGTAAGGAATTCAAATTTCTTCCTTTATTCTGGGCCTCACACAAACATGTGATTGAACGATTTGAGAGAAATGGTTAAACTGCACTTTTTATAGGGATTTAGAGCTTTTTCTGTTACGATAAATTGGACTAAGCGCTTTTGTTCATCACTACAAAACAAAAACAAAAAAAGAGATAACTGTATTTTTTTTTCTTTGTAAAATTATATCTATAAAAAAAAGGTGGACTTGAAAAAAGTCAGCCAATGTAGCAATAGTAAAGTAAGAAAATAAAAAACATGTTGATTATTGAGTTCTTGTTTCAACTTTGTTATTTGTTGTTGAGCTTCTCATTTTTTCCAATGAAAGTTTAACATAATAACTCCAGTTGTTCTAAGAAAATTTTTGAGTAAATGTTTCCTGATGATCTGCATTAGCAACAGTTAAAATCGCACAGGATCCAGCTAAACCCCTCAAGAATCAATTTCAATGTATTTTTAATAAAAACAAAATTACCAAATATTTTTAAACTTTTACCTTTATCATCATTATTGCTATTGAGATTTGCTGTAGAGGTGTTCGCTGTAGTGGAAGTGCTGGTACCAGTTGTTTGCGAATCGGGCGCTAAAGATGTGTTTAATGTGGCTGTATTCGAACGGCGCGATGATGAATATGAACCAAAACCACTACTGCTGGAACTATTATCATTAAGTTTATCTTCGTTATTAGTGTGGCTGCTGGAACTAGTGGTGGAGGTGTTTGAACTAGCTGTATTACTATTATTGCTTAAATTACTAGTCGGTGGTGCCGAAACGGGTCGACCAATTGAATTCAATGATTGATTGGAAGAAGAAACTGTAATATGCAATAAGAGAATTATTATTATGTCCTGAGACAAAAAAAAAACATTATAACAAAAACAGTATGTTTCAACTCACTTGTATTGTTTGATGTGTTTATTCTTCGCTGTGACATGGAATTAGCAGCAGCTATAACAGCTGGAGCACTGGGTATTATAGTGCTATTATTCGGTGGATATGTATTTCCGCTTGTAGCATCTTCCAGTTTAAACTGTTTACGTTGAAGTTTTCAAAAGAAATATTGAAATTGAAGTATAATTAGATATTTTTAATGCAAATGATTTGTCAAGTTAAAATGTATAATAAAACATTTTAAAGAAGATTTAAAATTTTTTGTGAGAGTAAGAGAGAGTATGTTGTGTATTTTTAATTATTTATATCAGTTTAGTTTTTTTTTTTTTTTTTTTTTAATAGTAGTGTAGTTATTTGTTAATAATATTTGCCAAATGCTACAATCGTTAGAGGGAAATTATTTTACTTTGATGTATAATTCAGAAAGTGCAGTTGCTATATTATTTTTTGTACCATAACCGTTTTTAGTACTTTGTATTTCATACGAGCTAAAGGTGCGCCCAGATTAGGTAAATATTTGACGAAATAAGCATGATTTTTATACAACATATGCATGCTAAACTGGGCAGTCAGTTACCTCCTCTCGTTATTATTGAACCTAATTTAATTCAAACATAAATATACAATTTCATTTGATATTAAATTGCTAGTTATTTTTCTAAACCTTTTGCCAACTGGCTACACCTTGAAATTCAAAATCGTAGTTTCATTAAGTTCACAATTGTATAGGGTGTTTTTTTAGAGTGTCACAACTTTGAGTTGGCATCACTGCTTTATTTGAGCACCCATTTAACAGCTGATAGTTGCTTTTTGTTTAGTTTGCTTTGAAATTTCGGCGAATGGGCTGAAGCACAAATTGATATTGATTTTGAATTTCCATTCCAAATTTTATTTTCCGATGAAGCCCATTTCTGGTTGAATGGGTACGTAAATAAGCAGAATTGTCGCATTTGGAGTGAGGAGAATCCACAAGCTTTTCTCGAAACACCATTACATCCACAGTCATTGGCGCCCATATTTCTTCAAAAACTATGATGGTCAGAATATTACTTTCAATGGTGAACAGTATAGGAACATGATTCGAAATTTTTTCGTACCTGAATTCGTAGCATCATTAATCTTGCTGATATGTGGTGCCAACAGGACGAAGCCTGTCTCACAGCAGGCGCTACAATTGATTTACTCAGGCACCTTTGCATTACTCTTTTAAATTAATTACCAAACTCGTTATGCATCAGCAAGTAATGTTTTACACTTTTAGCCCCTTATAGTACGTTTCCATTATGAGCAAAACAAGTCGTTTTGAACAAAACATTTCGAAGTGTTTCCATTATATAATAAGTGTAAGGTTTTGAATGTACGAATTTTTTTTTTAATTAATTTGGCATTTACGTTAATATTTTTTTTTGTCCAATGACAATCATGTGTTAAATTCATTCATGTTTTACCAGAAATAGAACAGTGCAGATCGGGTTTACACAAACCTCGATAAGCGCAACACCTTGATATTCACAAAATCCAAATTTTTACCATTGGTGACTTTGTTAACGCAACTTTTCAAAAAAAAGACCTCAATTAACGCAACTTTCGTTTTGTTTTTTACTTTATTTTTTATAAATAAATTCAATACTATAAACCTTTATGCCTGAAATCTTATGCTTACTATCACTATCGAAAGTTGTCGATAGTTTAAAAAACTTTATCGATATATCGATTCAAGACTATCGATATGTCGACGTTGTATGTATGGTTCTGGTATAATGTACATATTTATTTACACTAAAAATTCAAAATAAAATATTTTTAAACAAAACAAAACAAAACAGAACAAAACAGAATTTTATTTGTCACTTAAATAAATAATAAAAAAATAAGAGAGGTCAGTGGAAGAAATTTTCCGTCATGAAAAGCAAAATATTTACGTTTATTGATTTTATCAATAAATAATGATTGTGTATCATTTGCTATCGATAGTGACTATAAAATATCAATTGTTTTCAAGTATTAATCGATTGTAGAATTAAAACATCGATCGTCAAAAAAAAATTAACTATCGATAGTAGTTAATTTTTCGAATCATGTTCCTATACTGTTCACCATTGACAGTAACATTCTGACAATCATCGTTTTTGAAGAGACATATGGGCCAATGACTCCGCCAGCCCATAAATGGATGTAATCGTGTTTCGACAAAAGCTTGTGGATTCTCCTCACTCCAAATGCGACAATTCAACCAGAAATGGGCTTCATCGGAAAATGCAAGAAGTGCTCGATGAGCTTGACGAATAGAACAATTATTTTGAAAAAAAATTTCAACAATTTGTACGCGTTGCTTTGGTGTAAGTCGATTCATAATGAAATTTCAAAACAAACTAAACAAAAAGCAACTATCAGCTGTTAAATGGGTGCTTAAATAAAGCAGTGATGCCAACTCAAAGTTGTGACACTCTAAAAAAACACCCTTTACACATATTTAAAAAAAAATACATGAGTTTTATGCATCTAGGAGGTGCAGAAGGAAACTCATGCCTGGAGACCTACTAATTGGGACATCACGAACAAAAATCATGGGTTTGTAAGGGAGAGTTGGGCTCTCTCTCCCTTACCAACCTGCTTCCAGGCAGACAGATATTTTTGCTGAGACAGTGCTCCTTCATACAACATTAAATTTCAATGTTTCGAATGGTTTTATATTATTCTAATTCAGTGATTCCAACAATTACAACATTTTATTTATTATTTTGATTAACGAAAACTTTACGAAGAAAAAAATTGTGCTCTACAAACTACCGCTCCGTGTAAAATTATATACAAATTAAAAATAAATATTTATATACAATTTTCTATACACTCGTATTGCGAAAATGCATTAGAATAAAAATCTACTTAAAAATAAGAAATAGAAACAAAATGATCAATCAATCAATGTGATGATGCAAAACATTTAGATGGAAATACAATTGAAAAAGAACAACAAAGTGAAAATTGAAATTATGAACAGAATAAAATAGATGAGTACTCGTAGATACAGATAAACAATAAATAAAGCAAAAGCAACAAGAGCTACAGATAAAGTAAGAAACTTTCATTTTAATTAATAACAACAAGAAATAAATAAGTGGAAAAGTAATAAAATTAGTACGAAAAGTTAATTACAAAAAAAAACCAAATAAAATGAAAATTTTAATGGTGGATGGGTGAAAAGCTTAAAAGTAAAATTGAATTTTATAAAACAAATTGAAAGGCCTACAAAAAAATCATAAATACACATATAAAATTTATATAGATATATATATTATAACAATACACATTTAGTTTTCCAGTTTTATATTTAATTTAAAAAAAAAAACATATACAAGGCATGCGTAAGGACGCACATTTAAGAAAAGGACAAGTGTCATCCATTTTATATGAAAACAAATACATTTAACAAAACGAACGAAAATTTTGTGTAAAGTTTTCTAGTGGATTTTTGTGTGTGTGTTTTAGACTATATTTTGTGCAACAAAGCGATTTGAGCGTATAACGAATCGAAAGTTTCTCGAACACAAAATACACTCGTGTTCGGACAACTCGCCGATGATCATCGTAACGCATCAAACCTGTTTGCTGTTTTTTTGGTAAAAAAAAAAAAAGTATAATTTTTGTTTGTGTATTGTATAGAAGCATACCTTAGAACCAGAATCAAATTTCAGACGCCATGAAGGTCTTCGTTCAGCCGATAAAATATTATTAAAACTACCACCCACACCCACACCCACACCCGTCGAGCCACCGCCTCCAGTACTACTTGTTACGGTCGAGGAGTTTGTGGATGCGGTATCGCTACCAGCGGTGTCACGATCACGCGTGTGTAAAGGAGAATTTGGCAACGAAGTTGAATCTAAGCTACGACGACTGTTGTGGCCTCCGCCGCCGGCGCTACCAACTCCACTCAATAGAGGAGAACGCGAGGTATCGCGTTCCAGGCCGGCGTCATGAAGTGTTGAGTGTTCGCTTACGATTATGCCGATGCGTTTTTCATCATAAGTATATTTGTTCGCTTCGGAGCGTAATTTGTCAGCTAAGGTTTGAGAGCTGGCATTGTCAATATCGAAAAGTGAACGCTTGTCCCGCAAGCGCACCGGACTATCTAGTGTCGGTGTGGTGGTAGTTGAATTCGCGGCTGGGCTGGTATTGACAGTAGTCGTGGTGGTTGTAGTGGTCGTTTGTGTGGTCAGTGGCAGAGGATTGAAGAACGCTGCTCGTATACGTTCACTTGACTGGGCGCGTAGTGAAGGCGTCTGTTTTATCGTTGGCTGTTGAGTTAATGTGGCTTCCACGTCTGTTAAAGGCGGCGGTTCAGTCTTTTTGTTCTCATGATTTTCATTTTCTTTATTGTGCGTTGAAGATTTAGAATATTTTTCATTGCCATCTTCTTCAAGGAACTTAGTAGATTTTTTATCCACGGAATCTCTTGTGGGAGAACTGTCCCTTAGCTCTGGCTTCACCACCAAAGTAGTTTCCACATTTTCCGTGGTCGGTGTGGGCGTTCGCGATTCTTTTCGTGGTGGCATTACAAATGTGGCACTAACTTCTTCGTCGTTGTGGCTCAATTCCTTCGATGTTGAACTGGTGGCGGTGACGATAAGTGAAGATGGTCTTGCCTTTGCAACGGAACTGGGCGCTATTATGGTAAATGAAGCTGTTGTATTTTCATCTTCATCTTCTTCAGCTTCCTGCTGTCGTTCCTTAACATCATTTGTTTTGTTCGTTTCTGTTTCGATTTCCCTTTCTTGTTCTTCTACCGTTTCAATTTCACTTGTTTCTGCTGTGGATAATTGAGTGGGATTGTCCTGGGATTGTTCTTTTTCATTTCTTAAATCTTGTTCTATTGCTCCTGTTGTTATTATTGCTGTGGCTGTTGTTGTTGTTGTTGTTGTTGTAGTAGTAGTTTCATTTGTAACATTTACTTGCATTTCATTCTGTTAATTAATTTATTCAACAAAGTAAAACATGTGTGTTTTTTGTAACAAAAAATATGTTTAAGTAGATACAACAAAACATTTTTTTTAAAATATTACTATCAAACGATTTTTTTAATCATGGACTTTGAGATTCTGGAGTTGAAATTTAGAAACGCTTGCAAAATTTTAACAAACAAGGAACATCTAAATTGTATTTTTGGTCTAAGTGATTTAGAAATCTTTGACTGTGGAATTATGGAATTGTGCCTAATGTTTTGCCAAGAATTCTTACGAATGACCTTAACACAAATAATAATAATACAAAAATAAGAATAAAGTAAAGATAACAAGTTTATACATAACCAGTAATTCTAGCAGAGAATACAGAGGAAAATACACGAGTATCGGCGCTTATTTAAAGGGGTTAAATTCTTCCCACTGCCCCATTTTCAATTCTTATGGTGAAAAAAGTTTAAACTTATATTTTCAAACTTATAAAAAATGATTTGGAATAAAAATTAAGAAGTGGTTAAACTATTAACAGTGATATGCAACATGTTGTGAGCGGACTTAAAATTTAGCCACAATTCATAAAAAAAAAAATTTAAAAGAAACTTGTGGCAGAAAAATTTTATAGTTTGATGTGATAACTGTAGCAAATCTAGGCATCCTCGTAGTAACAGCTTTTGTATTGTAGTTGTAAAATGTTGAACACATCGCTCATTTACTCAAATAACGTCATAACTGAAAAAAGGAAATTTTTAGTTAATGATGCAGAATTAATCCTCATATCGTTCTTCATATTGTGCAAAAATTCAAACAAATATCTTGTTTACTCAACTCCCAAGAGGCAAATTAAATTTTCTATTTTTTTTTAAACTCGTTTTCTGATAAACTACTTTTTTGACATATGACGTTGTTTTAGTAAATGAGCGATATGTTTGCAAAAAACTTATTTTGGTATAATTTGAAAAATCGTACAGTATAAAACCGGTTAGTATAAACGATTTTTATGGGGTTTTTTTTCAATATAATTTTAGCATAAATTACTTACTTCACTCAATTTCATTACTGGTTTTGCCAAAATCAATGTCAGGTTTTTTTTTGTCTTCCACTTCACAACAGAACACAAGAACTTAAAATGTTGTAGCTAAAAGCTTTTAAACTGATGTGGTTGGAAATACTGTACAGTAAGTACTGTTGAGTAAGCTCGTGCAGATCTCTAGCAAAAAATTACTAGTAATTCGTAATTTCTTCACAAAAATTTTTGCAATGCAGCCTTAGACCATGATATTCTTACAGAGACATTATTGCTACACGAAGAGGGTTCATGTTTTTACGATAATAATCGTTCTTCTAAAACACATCAGTTGCATGTGATCCGACTGATCCGAAACTGTTCATAATGAAGGACCATATGATGTGGTCCACCCCAAGAAGATCGTAATGTGAAGTGGACTACTTTTTCTTCACTTCTGCTTTTTAGTACATAGAATAGAGGAATTGTGTGGAGGTTCAATAGAAGGCTGGAGGATTTAGATTACGCAGATGCCATCTGTCTATTTTCACACGAAGCTACAACGACATGGCGGCCAAAAGAAGCAGGAAAATGTGGTATGAAGAGAAATATAACAAAAAATAAACTAAAAAACATCTCCTCATATATCAAAAAAAACCAAGATCAATATTTTTAACTCCAGCTTCAAATCCATGCTTCTGTGTGGATGCGAGTCTTGGAACGTCGCTGTTCAAGATATAAACTCGCTATCGATGTTTGCGGAGATTTCTTACAATAATCTGGCTTCAAACCATCGCAAATGAAATACTGTGGATGGAAACAAATCAAACCGCCATAAATAAAGAGATTCTCGGGAAAAAGTGGCAACGGATTGGAAACGCCTTGCGCAGACCGCTAAACGATACAACTATTAATGCTATGGATGGAATCCCCCAAGGTAGGCGGCGAAGTCGACTCCAAATAAAAAGCGAAATTGCCAAGAACAACAAAAGCTGAAACAAAATTAGAGCACTAGAGACGCGACAGATTTTAATGGAACAGATATGTTGCAGCCCCATGTTCCTAACAGGAACGACGGGAATTTATTATTATTACATTTTAATAAAAATAGAAAAGGTTCAATATATCGTCGCTTTAATATAGAAAGGCCCCAAGTCATTATTTTTTTAACCGAGTTTTTTTTTGTATATTTCGATAGAATAACATCTCATTTATGCAAAAAAAATTAAAAAGCTCAATTTCCAAAAAATTATGAGTTAGGACCTTTCTATATTAAGGTAACGAACATGGGTGGCAGTTTTGCACAAATTTTACATTGATCGATAGCGTGAACACGAATTTCGTCAGTCAACGGTCAACCGCAGAATTTTTTGTGGTTGAGTGACAGTTTTGACTGATAGTGTGTACCAAAAAGCGTCAGTCAAGAGATATTTTTGGACGCGACAGACATTTTTTTTAAGGAATTCATATATTTTTATGAAATGCAAGGCTGTGTGCGATGTTAAAGGTAAAATTTTAAGACAAAATCGTACGAGGAGAGATAAGAATATATTAAAATAATTCCTTATAAAAAAATGCTGTTAGCAATAATGCGCATCCAATTTGTGTTTTTTCTATGTCTGTGTCCAATTTTTTTCCTGAATGAGGGTTTGAGTGTCGAACATGATCGATAGTCTGAACAGCCAACACTATCATTCAAAACTGATGAATTTTTGAGTGTCACTCATGTTCTATAGTGTGTACCCCACTTAACGGTTTGTTTCAAATAAACTCAAGTCGTTAAAAATGGTGACAACAATATCGCCGTCAAGTTGCCTTATAGAAAGCAAATCATATGTTGATTGGCATCGATAATCTTCGATAACGACAACTAGAATACAAAATTTAAACTAAGCAGCGCAAAATGATATCGTTTTGTGTCGATGTTGACAAGTAGAGTAAGGGTGAATGTTTTACGGCTATTCTCGCGTACCTAGCTCTGCCGTTAGGTATGGTCCCCAACCGTTGCTTTAGATTGACATGGAACGTGGTGATTCTTGGCAAAACATTTAGGATTTCACTTTATATAACTTGACGCTTGTGAAGGTAAAAAATAATACGGGATTTTTTTTTTTTTTTTAATTAAATTATTTCCTACTATTTTTAAGGGTTTTATAATATAAAAATGTGCTCTTAGGGCAAATTACACCAACTTTATTTAAATATCAATTCATTTTTAAATGGCGATTTCCATTAATTTTTGTATGGAAAAATTAAGTTTAAATATTAATTGATATTTAAATAAGTTGGTGAAATAGGCTCTAAGGCCGGGATCTCATTATCGGCATAATGTACCGATTTTCGTCGGTTCACTGCAATAAAGGCATAAGTAATAAACCAAAATTGCTTTGTTTCTCAATTAATTCCGGAATAAGTCTAAAGGACTCTATTACCAATGCGGTGTGGTGCAATTACGTACTTATATTTCAATCAGCTGAAAACTAAGGCCAATTTAGCGTATTACTCTTATAACTTTATTTCAGTGAGCCGATGAAAATCTGTACATTGTGCCGAAGTTCAATTAAAAATAAAATATTGAGAGTAAAATATTGAGATTTTTTGTTTTTTTTTTTTTTGTTTTGAAGGAATGTGTATAATCAAATATGTGTATACGAGTAGAGTTTATAACAATCATGCAAAGAATTTAGAACAAAACTAACACACTAGAAAAAAAAAACTTAACTAACCTATTCATGCACACTGAAAGAAAATATCATGGATTTGTACAAAAATAAAATACTTAATAACATTTTCAACTTGCTAACTTATAAACGTAGGCACAAACGATTGCTAAAGTTTAAATTGACTTCTAAAATTTTGAGGAATAAAATGTATACTTAAAGCCAAATTAAGCTTTAGCAAACTTTTGTAAACACGATATTTACGGCCTGTCCCACGATGTCACTAGAAAACGTTCGATCGACAGCTTGTATTGCAAACAACAATAACATTAGAAAATTTGTTGTTGCCTTCAATATAAGTGTTCGATCGAACGATTTCTAGTGACATCGTGGGACAGGCCGTTATTCTTTACAATTACAAAATTATATATGTATATATTTTTTTTCAAACTTTTAAACAATTAAAATTTAAATTTCTCTAGAAAAACAATCCTAAACTACTTATAAAATGATTTAAAAAAAAATTAAGATAAAGAGAAACTTATAAAAGGGCTTTTTGGAGCTTTATTATTATTATTATTATTATTATTATTTAACAGCAAATAAAATAGAGATGAAGGAATCAAATTGTGAACGATGTCGCAGTAGAAGAGCAGAGGCCAATTATATTTTGCGCTTATAATACAGGCAGCAATGAATATTTGATTGATTTCAGACTCATATGAATCATGTAACGTTGTTTATTTTTTATTTCTTTTATTATTTGTTTTGTAAAAATTTCGGGTAAATGAGTAAAATTTACAAGGGAAAATGGGTATAAAAACTAGTTAAAGTTACTAGTTAAAAAAAAACAAACAAATAAACAAACCATCACAATAGAATAAAACTTTAATAATAAACTATAAATTCCAATACAAAACACCACAACCCTTAATGTAGGGATGCATGGTAGTTAACATTAACAATAATTAGTGGGTGTTTAGATAATTGTTTGCATAACTGTATGGGTATTGGAGATGGGTGGATGATCAACCAACCAACAAACACAAAATGTTAACCGAAATCCTTTTTTCTATATTAACGATATTTAATTATCTAAAGAGGTTTTGTTCAATAAATAATTGAATTAATTGTAAAAATAACAAGTTAAATGAAACAAAACCCAAAAAATTTTCAAACAACAATATACCGCTTCCATAAGCGTGATAGTGGTGGGTGGATTGGTGAAAATATGTACGAGTATATGGTTGAACGAAATGATTTCTTGTTTTTCTAATTGTTTGTGGTACAAATGTGAAATGAATTAATGTTGTAAAAAAAAACAATTGTTTAACAGGACAAAGGACATTTTCCAATAAAACTCAATGATTCTCAGGTAAAAGATGTTGTTTTTTTTTTGGTTGTGAAAATATCAAATCAAATGCATGAATTCGAATTCCTGTAAAAATCAATAATTAAATATATAAACTACTTACGCTGCTGCTATTGTTATTGTTGTTATTGTTCATCGTGGAGTTTTTCTTTTTCACCAACTCTTCGGCACTCTTTATTTCATCTAGGGTAACACCTTGTGTTGAGCGTCTCGTTTCACGTACACGTTTTGCATGCGCCTTGCGTTGCGTTTCACTTTCCTCATCACGTACCGGTGGCACGAAGGACCTATATTTTGTAGAAGAAGAAAAATTATCAAGTTTAGTCTTTCAATTTTATTTTTAGACAAAACAACAATTTCATCATGCAATAAGAAATTACAGAAAAATAAAATATATTAAACAAATTTATTTATTAATTTCGCAAACTCTTTTTCTTATAAAAATGTTAGTGTTCTTCTGAAGGTTTAGTAAATTTACGTTGAACTTGACAGAAATTTTATTTTAGCTGAGGGTTTGATTTGAAATTTATAGTGTACAGTGAAGTTTGGTTACAACAAATTTAGAGGTTCCTAGCAATTTCGTTCGCTATAGGCGAGGTTCGTTATAAACCGATCAAAATATTTGTTACAAATCAAAGAAAGCTAGAAAATACAAAGAAAACATTTGTTTTATATTAAACAAATAGAAGTATTTTTAAAACATACTGCTGGAAACTTCATTTTCAACTCAATGGGTAGAGTGAATAGAAAATAGTATTAGCTTTTTACTTAAAAATTTGTTTTAAAACCCCAAATATGTAGTATGTGTTTTTTGTTTTTTTAAACAAATTTTTAAGTAAATAGCAAATGCTTTCTTTTATTCACACTACCCAATGATTATATTAATTTATTATTTTAACATAGATAACCTCTTAATTTCATATTTCATACGTTGATGACGAAACATACTCATATTTGTTTTATCCCTGTCGGAGAATGTGTGGTTAACTACAAAAGTAATTAACTTATAGTTAACTTTTATTAGACTAACTAAAAGTTAACTGCAATGTCATCCGGAACAGATCCAAAATTAATTCTAAAGTTGAGTACGTAATCGAATTTGGTGAGAGCCAACAAAATTTATTCTCAGCTGCTTTGATACTCATTTCAGTTTTTATATTAACGTTTTGCTGTTATTATCTTAGCTGGTACCTTAGCTGGGTACTACATGTTCGAACCCCAGATTTTTTTTTTTTTAATTTAAAATAATTCTGTCAAAAAAACCGACTTCAATGCAAATATCTGATAGAAGATAAGAAGTACGTGAAATAATCGCATAAAATTAAATTTAATGGGCGTGACTCCGCCCATTTTTTAACGCTAGATTGTGTGTTTTTCAGAGCTTAGTGTGCGTGCTGTCTTGTAAAAATCGGTAAAGTGGAACCACTTAAAATAAAATATTAAATTTTAATGGGCGTGACTCCGCCCATTTTTTAACGCAAGATTGTGTGTTTTTCAGAGCTCAGGGTGCGTGCTAAGTCTTGTGAAAATCGGTAAAGTGGAACCACTTAAAATAAAATATTAAATTTTAATGGGCGTGACTCCGCCCATTTTTTTCAGAAAGATTGTGTGTTTTTCAGAGCTCAGGGTGCGTGCTAAGTCTTGTAAAAATCGGTAAAGTGGAACCACTTAAAATAAAATATTAAATTTTAATGGGAGTGACTCCGCCCATTTTTTTAACGAAAAATTGTGTGTTTTTCAGAGCTCAGGCCGCGTGTTGTCTTGTAAAAATCAGTAAAGCAGAACCACTTAAAATAAAATATTAAATTTCAATGGGCGTGACTCCGCCCTTTTTTTTAATGGAGAATTAGATATATTTTAGAGCTTAGGGTGCGTGGTAAGTTTTGTAAAAATCGGTTAAGTATAACCGCGTGAAATATTATAATAAATTTTAATGGGTGTAACCCCGTCAATTTTTCAACTTTCAAATTCTGTAATAACAAGAACCAAGGGTGTTTAATAGATTTCGCAGCAATCACACAAGTAGAATATCTTAAAATTATATATAAAAATTGTGGGCGTGTCCTTGCCCACTTTTTTTACGATGGGAAGCTATACCCTCTCAGACAAAAAAAAAAGAATTTTTGCAATCGGTGTAAAATGTACCGAGTTATGAAGTAACACCAAAAATAAATAAATTGAGACGAATTGATAAGCTCCTCCTTTTTTTTTTTGAAGTCGGTTAAAAATCTACTTTAAGTTAGTTGAAAAGTAATGCAGAGTGAGACAATTGACTACCGCCTAGGACATCGCAATGTTAAAATAGTTAGTTGTTTCCATTGAAAAGCAATTCAAGTGTCAGTCAGCACTAGTTGCAAAATAGTTAGCTTAAAGTTAGTTTAAAGTTAACGGAATTTCCGACAGGGATATGTCAATCAATATACACTTGCTAGAAAAAGTTTTGTTCATGAAAAAATGTTGCAGAAGTAGTACTATTTCGGCTCGTACAAAAGATATGAAATGGATCTTTTAAGTTTTCCTACGAAATAATATGAGTGGCATTTGTTTCGCATGGAATTTACTACAAACACATCGGAAGTTTCGATGACTCAAAATTTTACAGAAATTCTAACAGAGTACTAGGGCTTAAGGGCAACAATGTTTAAACAATATTCAGGGCAATCATGAATAAAATTCCGCGTGAAATTTATCCCTTTTCCAATTAGAACTTTTAGTTTTCCCTATTACTTGCTATTAGTTGGAATTGTTCCCCGAAAAAAATTTTACGCGGATTTTTATTCATGATTGCCCTGATTATGTTGTTAGAGATAACAGAAATCTAAACGATACATATTTCTTGTTTGAATAAAACGTTAGCATGTCAAGACTATGGGCCTTATCGTGGCGGGCGTATTTCGACTTCGAAAACGACCATTTGGTAATAGATTAAAGAAATTTGGTTGAGGTGTACTTTAATCTATTACAAAAACGTCGTAGTCAAAGTCGAAATACGCCAACCACGATAAGGGAGCATGTGTATGAAAAATACTTTTAGTTATTTTACTCAAGATAGTATTAAGTTTAAAGGAAACCAGTTTTAATACTTGGAAGGCACATATAAGTAATTAATAACGCTTTTTATTATTAAAAAAAAGAGCTCAATTGAATTTGAAAAAAAATATTAGATTTGTTATGGGATTAAAGGTTAAAAAAAGTTATTTGTGGTTAAGCAAAAAAAAAAGAAAAGAAAGGAAATAAGTAAAACAATTTACACAGAAAAAAGTATTCACCAATTAATGTTTTCAATTAATAATTTAATTGATTCAATTAAATTTTTAATTGTATTAATTAATTTGAGTGGAAAAACTTAATTGATATTATCAAATTGTTTATAGGTGAAAATTTAATTAATTTTTTAATTAATATTACAAATATTTTAATTAATATTACAAACTCATTCATATTATTTTTTGTGTGTAAAGAGCAATTGAGCAATTTGGTTAACAAACGCAAAACAACAAACAAATACATGTTTTATAGTATTTTGAAACATTTAAAAATCTATTTCACATTTCAGCCATATTTACTTGAAGAAATTTTTAAATATATTTCCTGTAGATGGTTTTTGTTTGGCAGGTTCAGCTGCAGCTGAACCATTTGTATTATTAGTACTTGAACTTGTACTTTGACTATTAATTTTATTCAAATTCTGATTTTGTTTATTGTTTGGAGTTGCATTATTATCCTTAATCTGTGTGGGACTCTTGGCCACTTGAGTGTTTGATTGTGAAGAACTAGTGGTAGAAGAAGTGGAGGAAGTGCTGCTAACAAAAATCAAAATAGTGTTTGTTTTTTGTGGGGAAAAGTGAAAATATCAAATTAAATTAATACAAAACCAAGTGAATAAAAATAGTAAATGAGATACAAGTTAAAATGTAAAAATATACCTTCTGATGGGTGTGGTTACAGCAGCAGGACTTGGTGTATTTGCAACAGCCGTAGCAGGAGATGTTGTCACTGAAGAGTGTATGGGTGGCGATTTCCTAAAGTACAAAATGTATAAAATTATTATTTTGACCAACCAACAATTTCTGAAATAGTTTTTAAAAGTAATGAACACTAATCTCTAATTACAAATACAACTACAATCTAAATCTAAATAAATTATGTGGCAATAAGGAAGAAGTGCTCAAGTCACTTTCAGGCGTTCAAGTCGATTTTAAGAAATTTATTTCTTTTGCAGTTAAAATGGGAAATTTTCTGTCAACTTTTATTTTTTTAGACAAATATCGTTCTACAGACTATAAGTAATACATTTAAGTTGAAATATACGAAAATATAACCTAAATTGAGCTGGAATCCAACTTATTGTGAATGGCGTTGTCGACGTTACATCACGACGACAGTAAATATTGTCGCTTGTCTTCTCTTTATCGGCAACAATTAGCTCTTATTGACAATCTCTCACTAATCTCTAAGGCTTTGTAAATTAATGGAGCAAGAGTAGACAATTGACAATTTTTACTGTCGCCTTGAAGTGACGTCGACGACGCCATTCATAATAAGGGGATTATTCCAAATGAGATTAGAAGAAGCGCTATAACTTTCTGGAAAATCACAGAAATTAATTGAGATTTTGTTTAGCAATACTTTCGAATATGCTGATTACGGAGGTACCATTAACTCAAAATCAGCTTATCTCCACTTAAGCACTTTTTCCTTTCTGCCACAGAATTATTTCAGGAAATGACAACCCTAAATTATTGTGAAGGCATATTACTAAATATTTGTTAAATCAACTATGAAAATATAATAAATATTTAATTAAATGAATTATGGAAGAAGGTCTGTTTAAGTACATACATATTAAAACATTTTTTAAACGCACTTAAAAGATTATTATATACAGTCAAATCCCGATAATTCGTAATTGCAAGACACCGGCCATTTCTTACCAATTATAGGGGTTTTCGATTTAGCGGGGTTTCCATTTAAAGGGGTTAAAATAAAATAAATACGAATTAACGGGGTTTTTCAATTTATTTACTAAAACGATAAAAAAAAAACACAAAAAACAAAAATTTGTTGTTTTTGTAACACCGACAGAGTTTTATGCGTGCGCTTTGACATTTTTCTTTATTATTCATGTAACAAACTGATCTTAAGAAAATAAACACACACACACACAAGCAAAGCCAAAACCCACGCAAAAAAAATAGCGGTAAACAAAAAATCATTCTTTCTATGTTTCTGTTGTTTTTATTACGAATTATAAGTGGTAGTTAGCATATAATTACGATTTATAAGAGGTAAAGATTTTATTTGAAAAAAAAATACGAATTAGCGAGGGCACCAAAATGTAGGGAAACTTTACGAATTAACGAGATTTTTTCAGGGGACCGACAGTTTATTACGATTTATCGGGGTGCGAATTATCGGGATTTGACTGTATATTTTTTTTTTCAAGTTAAAACGAAAAAAGCATGATAAGCTACATTAAAAGCTGGACTACTGAATATGAAATGAATGAGCATAATTTTATTTTATTTAGATAAAAACAGAGCGATTCAATCAGCTGCATTTTTTTTTTTTTTGTCTTAGAATTAGAATATATAATCCCAGTAAAAAAGTAGTGAACGAATACTTCTCAAGAAATTACATTTTGATGATTTCCAAAGCTTTTGACTTCCTAAAAGGTTACGAGTACATAAATAAAGCCCATGACTTTTTGACTTTCCCGCCTTTTAACTGTTCCGTCCAACAACAACTGTCAATTGATTTCTGCCAAAATTTCAACAAGCTGCATCGTTTAGTGTGTGTTTGACAGCCATTGATAGATAGTAGTTTACAGAGTGATTGGCGAAGAAAATAGAATGAAAGTGAATTTCGACTGCTCATTAGGTATTGTTTTTTTTTCCTTCAGAAAAAATTCCATCACTCCAACCAAGGCTAAAGCTATAGCCGTAAAACAGAGAATGACAAGTACTCAAAGAAAACATACTTAAGTAAATACTCTTAATTTTAGTAACTGGGTATACTCATAATTGTAGCACAAAAAATTCGTATGCTCACATATTTGCTCTCAAGCCGATTCCAACACACAAGACAATCTCTACTTCATTTACGCGAACAAGGAAGGAACAACTAAAATATTTTGTAATACTATAAATAGAAAGTCACATACGTATTGTGTGTGTGTCACTAGAGCATATAATATACTCATGATACTCAGAGTATCATACGCCCCCGTATGCATTTGTGTGTATAAAATGGAATGCAAAATGTGCGTTTAAACAACTGATATTCGGCCCTATTCTTGTAAAAGCTTTAAATCGTGCAATTTACAAAAGCAATGATTTAGCTTTTATTAATTTTCTTAAATCACCGTGATTTGAGGTGTCGTGATTTCCAGAACAGGCCCGAATATCTCGTTTTCAAAACAAAGTAGAAATTTTGGTATTCTCTAAACCGAATTCACATAGTTTTACTCGATTTTAAATCGAATATGCTTTTATTCCAATAAATCACTGAAGAAACATCAAAAAACAATTCGAATTTACAATTTGAGGTTTTTAGAACCGAATTATAAAAAAAAATTACATGCAGTTTGATACATTTAAGTGTAAAAATTAGTTTTAAAACCACTAACGCGTTTTTACAGTTTTGCTCCAAGTATGAAGAAAAATTATTTGTATAAATAAAAACACTTTTTCTATCAAGATTAATTGGGTCATATTCTGACACTCTCATATCGCATAACATTTACGATTGTGACTTCAACTCGCAAGGAAGGTATTCTGCAAATCGCAATCGCGAGTTTAAATTAAAAGAGTATACTGAAGTGAACTGATTAATTTAGCCTAAAGCAAACTTTAAAGAAACACTAAAATGGTGAAATCCTAAAATTTTTGCTATAAAATTTAAATTTATAAAAATGTTTTTTTGTTCTATTAATTATGTCTTTGCATTATTTACTTATATAGTGGCGATTTTAACAAACAGCTGACCTAAATCAATATGGCAAGTCGCAAGCATAACGCATGAGTTACAGAATAAAGCTGTAAATGAATCATTAATTTTTTAATTAATTCGCGAATCATACATGCACTGAATTAGCAAATTTAGAATTAATTCTTTTCACAAAAAAAAAATTAATTGAATGAAATTTGAGTCAATTCAAATGAATTTGGTAAAAATGAATTGCAATTCATTTCCAATTCAAATTAATTTGTCAAATGAATTGCAATTCGTTTCTAACTCAAATTAATTTGTCAAAGTGAATTGCAATTCATTTGAATTGAATTGATTTTGCATTAATTCAAATGAATTAGAAAAAATAATTAGCAATTCATTACCAGCTCATTTGAATTGAATTGATTCATTGTTCTAATTCATTTGAATGAACTCAAAATCTATTCAATTTTAAACGAATTGGAAATGAATTGCAATTCACATTAACAAATTCATTTGAATTGAAAACGAATTGAAATTTATTTCTGCCTAATTCATTTGAATTGCTTCAAATTTCATTAAATTATTTTTTGTTGTGAAAAGAATTAATTAAAAATTTAGCTAATTCGTAACGAATTAAAACCAAAAAAATTATGATTCATTTACAGCTCTGTAATACAGAACATGTCGAAACAAGTTTGACGATTTGCAACTCACAGGCGATTTGAAAACCATGCGAATATAAGAACATAACTGAATGTTTATTTTTTATTTAAAATGTGATTTCTTGTATTAACAGCTGACTTTGACATTCCAATATTTTATTCCAACTTAACTTCGAAGGTCACCGAATCGAGTAATTTGTAGAACACTCGTTTTAGAAAATTTCTCGTTTTAAAAACGATTCGCTTAAGAGTAGATACCCGATTATTCCTAAAATTTGATTTCTTAAAATTTCCAAACAAAATACTCCTGTATATACTCATGTGTAGCCGAATAAATACTCAAACTATTTTTATACTTATGCGTATGCTTGTAGCTCATACAGTGCTGCGTTATTTAAGAAATGTTTAAAAATCATAGAAAATAAATAAGATATAAAAAAAAGAAACACAAACACACCCGCACACATTTACATTCTACAACTAATTAACCACTACAATCTAATGACAGTAATTGAACGAGAGAAAAGGAAACAAAAGGAGCAGAAAATGGAAAAAAAGCTAACGATCAAATCAAATCAAACAAAGAAAAACAAAACAAAAACAAAACAAACCTGATAAATATTTGTTTATGATCTTTTAGTGAAGCCGATCTTTGTACAGAATAATTTGGATTTATGATATTTGTGATGTTGATGGAGGAGGAAGTGGTTGTGGTGGTGTTGGTGTTGGTGGTAGCAGCAGTTGTGGAAGTGGGTGAACTTGTAGCGGCAGAGTCCAGTGTATTCGTTGTGGCAGGTGGTGATGTTGGTGTTGCTAGTAATGGCGTTTGTGATGTGAATAAGCTGTTATTAGTAGTTGGTGTAGAGGGTGTAGTTATGGAGGTTGTTGTTGCTGTTCCCGTGGCTGGTGTTGTTGTTGATGATGTGTTTTTCAAACAACTGCCACTACCACCAGTTATTATTGTACTATTGTTTATTACAGTAGTATTGTTATTATTGTTATTGTTGTTAACATTGTTATTTTGTTGCTGTTGCTGTTGATGAAGTTGCTGTTGCTGATGTTGTTGTTGTTGCTGCTGTTGCTGATGTTGTTGCAGTGTAGCCGGTATTATGGGGCATGAGTTAGCTTTGATACGTGCTCGCAATTCATTATATTTTTGATAGAATCTTTTAGTTAAAGCGGATGAATTTTGCAAAAATAAGTTTGGTTATTTTTTTTTTTGGATTTTGTGTTTTTTTTTTATTATTATTGAAGGCAACAATGAGTTGTAGTAGCATTAATTTAATAAATGAAAAGTAAAATATGTATAATTTAATTGGTTTTATTTTTTTTTTTGAGGTAGCGAGATACGTGAGGATTTTTTTTAGTTTAAACAAATTTTTAGCACATAAACACATGAACATACACGCACAAAATTATTCATAAATATTAATTTATTTGTTAAAATTTTTTGTTTCGTTAAGTTTTGATATATTGAGAATGATGATTAGTGAGTGGTTAGTTAAATTTTTAATTCAAATTTATTTTTTTTTATTATTATTATTTAACAACATATTCGTACAATATATGAATGAAAAGAAATGAAAAAATAAAATAAAAATTGTGTTAATAATTTCAAATAAAAATATGTATTAAATAAAATTTTTGTTAAGAAATAATTTGACCGTAAGAAAAAGTAAGCACTCTTCACAGGTATTTTTCGAACTAAAAAAAAACGGCAATAAAATTGCTTGCATGGAATGCACTTAATTTTACACCCTACTCTAAAAGTAAGAATGTTTCCATGAGTCTTTAGGTTTACTAAAATATAATCTAAAAATTATTTATGTATGTAGTTTAGAAGGAATGAAGATGACTTTAAAAGGATTCTGGCAGACTTTGTCGACCGACGTGTTTATTCTGGAGTTAAAACAATTTTTTTTAGAAATTTTTATTTTTGAAGTTTTAGTGCTTATTCTATTTGGAGAAAACATTCATTTAGTGAAAATTTGGAATTCAATGAAAAAATCTGGCAACAGTAATAATGTTTGCTAGATCACATACTGCCCACTTTTCTTATAATAATTCTACAATATTGCGCGCTACTTTACTAGCGGTTTTTCTTAAGAACTAGCCAAGCGCATTTATTTGAGACCCACATAGACATATGGACAAAAAAATAAGTACACGGCGATGTTTTAGTCTTTAATACAAGTTAAGAAATTTTTTTTATTTTAGCAACAGAAAAAATGTTAAAATTAATTTTTGTAACCCCAATCAAATGTAACAAAGGGGTATTTATAAGATAAAAACATAAGTTGACATCTTTATGGTATCAAAGACAAAATGTGGATAAAAATGACTGGTCAAAATAATAAATACATTTTGAATATTATTAAATAATAAGTTTAAATTCTAGTTATATTGCTCTATTTTAAATATTTGCTTAATATCCCGTGCATCCTCCCTTATTTTGAAAAAAATTTTGCATTCGGCTTGGCATACTGTTAATAAGTTTGCGGCAGGTGTCTAATAAAATTTCATACCAAGTTTGTTGAACAAAATTCCAAAGATTTTCTTTATCTTGAAAATTATGCTTTTATATCCTTTGCTTTAGCTCTCCCGAAAGGTTTTCAGTAAGTTTTATGTGCGGGGATTGACCTGGCCAGTCCATAAAGTTAACACAATTGGCTTGAAACAAATCCTTCACATAACGTGAAGTGCGCTTTGGGGGCGTTATCCAGTGTTGTCAGATTAGGGGATTTATCCCTAAATCGGGGATTTTTTTCCGAAATGGGGATAAGAATTTCGGTTTGGGGATTGAGAAATTAATTGTTGATAACTTTTATGTTTTGGGGATTTTATGAGATTTTTTGGGGATTTGTATTTTACTTAATATTGTTTTATTTATTTCTCGGAATATTTTAATTTCCATACATATTCCAATTGTTCCTTTTTTAGTTCATAAATAATATTAAACGATAAATGATAGCAATGAATTTGTCTTTAACATTTGTTGTTAGCAAGATTTAAATAAGGTTTATTACAGGACAAACCGGTACTCGCGTTGGAGAGATTACTCATCAGCTAATTTTATTGTTTACACGTATGTACTATATAACTTAAATTATTTGACAATAAGTTCTTTACCTTATTTGATGCTTACAATTTTATATACAAATAACAAACAACTTAAACATGTTTTTGGCAGAAGCTTGTTCATACCAAGATGCCGCTGGATCACGCCCATTTACAGAACGGGTAGAGTATTGTATTTAATATATACTTTGTGCATCAACGAGCAACGCTTGCATTGAACGAGTTTTTTCGGCAATGGAGTCAATAAAAAATTAAATTAGAAACAAAATTCAGTTCGAATTGCTAAAATCTCTGTTACGAATTAATATATATACATTTAAAAAATAATGTAATTTGTTGTGACACTTTTGATATATCTCCAGAAGTGGTAAAATTAGTACAAATTGCCTTTTTGGGGAATTTCGGGAATAAAAATTTAAAAATTGGGGATGTCAGTCGAAAGAAATCGAAGCGGCATATTTTCACATCGAGTTTAAAATCTTCATGTTCAACCTAGGCTAGGGCTACGCGATGATGAGTCAGTCAATCTGTCTTCTACCTACTGTAGAAAATTACAAATTTATACAGTAGGTCAATACGTAATCGGACTTTACCGTCTACAATTTTATTCTCATTTCTCATTCAATTGTTAGTTTGCTTTTTCATGCTATAATCTATGAATTGCGCATAGAATGAAGTTGACACAAAATCATTTGATAATACAATTGATACAGGAATTATTATCAATAAAATTATATGTAGATAAAAATGCAATGTAAAATTAAAATGTATCGTAATGCCGAGTACACACTAAGGCATTTTGTGACATCGCAAGCAAAAATAAAAAAGTGTACTAGTGGCAACGTTTGTCATTTCCGATATTTTTCGTTGTGTGGCATTACCTTACAAACTGTTTACGCATCTGATGTAGGCAGTGGTGAGAACAAGTTGGCAGCATTGCAGACACAAAAACAAAATGTCAGCGTGTTGACATTTTGTTATATTGAGTACATGCCGAAAGAATTTTAAATATAAGCAGGTATAAAAATGTAAAAGTATGGAAGAAGAAAAAATAAAGTGGAAGAGCACAGAAGCGTGTGAAAAAAAATCAAGCGCCCTTTCGTAGCGCATGACATGATGACACAGATAATTCAGCTTGTGGAGGTTCGTGGGGCTGTATGGAATGATCTATGTAGCATACTGCAAACTGCATGGCCAGAAATTTCGGCGCAATTAGGATTTCATGTCCAGGCAATTTTTAAACCAACTTGAATACTGCTTCCGTAAACTGGAGTGCAGAATACAATGGAATGCGTTGGTGGTGCGCATATTAAGCCCTGGTCTTGATAAACATACGGTGGCACTAGCCAATTTAATAAGTTTTTGATGATCCATTTGTATAAATATTACAGCCTGTTTGTGTAAGACGTTGACGATGAAAATCTGGACGTTTCTGTAATAGATTAAAGAAAAGTTGTACAAGTTTCCTTTAATCTATTATAACAACGCCAAGATTTCTAACGTCAACGTCTTACACATCAACAGAGTGTTAATTGACAAACAATACGAAAAACCAAGTCTCACAATTACTAAAACCAATAACACTAAATGCGATTATATCAAAATTAGCCCTAGCTAGATTCCTGAAAACATTCCAGTAAAAACAGAATCAGTGTTGCCTGTTTTCGCATTCAAATACAGAAACACTTTTTTCTCACAAATAGAGGAACGATGGAATTTAGTGTTTCACACTTCATGTGAGAAATTTTACGATGCGAGAAATACAGAAAGAAGCTACTGGATACGAAAAGTGTCATTCTGACTGTCAAGGCATACTCTCTACCACTGAGCTATTGCATTCTTCTAAGTTGTTGGATATAAAACTTCTTTTATGAAAATGTGTCAATGTGATGATTTAATTCCGTTTCTGCATGGTTTTTTCGTTTTTTCGCTGGATATTTATTTCAATATATTACCCAGTAATGTCGCATGCGTTTTTAATGAATTCAAAAACTACAGCATTATTTGCGATTTGCGATGACGACATTCAGAATGCATTCGAAGAAACAAATGCTCATGAAATCATGAAACACGATTTCATTTTGAACGCATTTTTTTTTTTTTTTTTTTTTTTTGCTGGGTTACTACAAAAAAATTAATTGTTTGATTTGATTAAGCTAAAGTTCGTATTTTAATTAAAATCTTTATGAAAATCTATACCGTTTAGATTTTTTTATCCAAAACAAAACCCATTAACTGAAAATTTTTCAAAACTACAACCAAACAAACAAACACACCTCGTTTTAAGCAGACGTAGCTAATTCAATCATCGTTTAGATAAATATATTGTAGATTGAGTAGATTGCCTACAACAAACTAGATTTTCTTTTGTATGGAAAATTTAGTAAAAAGCAGCTAGATTTAGCTCGAAAGTAAGTACTAGATTTCGAGATAATGTAAATGCCCTATAATAAGGAAGCTAAATTACATTTCATAAACTATATTTCGAAAATAAATTATAAATCAAGGTGAATCTATATCAGGTAGTCTCAACTGGTCATGTGACTATTTTCGCCGCTTATAATTTCAATATCCCTTATAGGGCATTTACACCTACACAAAATCTAGTAGATTTTAATTCAAATCTTTATGAAAATCTATACCGTTTACACTAACTTTTTTTTGACATTCATTTTGTATGGGAAATCTAGTAAAATGGAGCTAGACTTAGCTTGAAATCTCGTAAGTACCGGATTTCGAGACAATGTAAATGCCCTATTAGATTTTTTGCAGAGCATTTTTTTTACATCCAAAAAAATTATAATCAAAAAATTAAAAACTTCAAAAAAAAATATAAAAATCTTGACTTGTCAATATATAGAAATTGGTAATACGAATCCAAATTAAGTGGTCTCAACTGCTTAGGTGATTATTTTCGCTGCTTGTAATATGAATATACAAACGTTAGATGTCACAACAGATTTTTCAATATATATATATTTTTTTTACACCAAAAGTATAAATTTTTCGCAGCGAATTGAGTCGAGCATACCTTGTATGAATTTGCCTCGTAATTTTCAAATGCGGTTTTAGGATAATGAATAATTTTGTGAAAGATGTTTAACAAATATTTTTAAGAAAACTAAATTGATGACTCTTGCAATATTGTAAAATGGAAGGCGATATTATTATTACATTGATTACGGTATTTTAGGAAAAACGTTTAACTATCGAGAAACATATGTACGTACATATATCTGTGGCAAAAAGGAAAAAGTGCTTAAGTCGAGATAAGATGATTTTGAGTTAATGGCAGTTCCGTAATCTGCATATTCGAAACTACCCCTGGTCAAAATCTCAATTAATTTGTGTGATTTTTCAGGAAGTTATAGCACTATGACTTCTAATCTCATTTGGAAGAATAGCTTAATTTAGGTTATATTTTGGTAGGTATATTTCAACTTAAATGTATTACTTATAGTGTGTAGAACGATGTTTGCTTGAAAAAATAACGGTTAACAGAGAATTTCTCAATTTAACTGTACAAAAATAAATTTCTGAAAATCGACTTGAAAGCTTAAAAGTGCTCTCTCAATTGGATTGAGAATTGCGGAGACCTCTACATCAATTGAAAATGTTTCCCAGTCAGCCATTCCTTAACGATTTTTGAGGTGTGTTTCGGGTCTCCGTCGTGTTGCAACACAACTTCTTTCTCAGGATATGCGATCACGTCTAGAAAATCGGGAAGATGGGTCTGCAATATATTCAAATAGTCTTCTTTTCTCATGATGCTATCAATTTTTTGCAATGGACCAATATGCCACCATGTAAATCAACCCTACACCATGATGTACAACCCTACAGCATGATGTTGGTTCACCTGCTGTCGACGCCAACAATATTGTTTACCACCCCACTGATATCGGTTAAATTTGGACTCATCTGACCATATTACGCACTTCCAATCATCAACAGTCCAATATTTGTGTTGCCTGGCAGGACAACATTCAACGACATTCCTTCCTGATTTTCTAGACGTGATCGCATATCCTGAGAAAGAAGTTGTGTTGCAACAGGATGGAGACCCGAAACACACCTCAAAAATCGTTAAGGAATGGCTGACTGGGAAAAATTTTCGATTGATGCAGTGGAGTCCGCAAAGTACCGACCTTAATCCAATTGAGAATTTGTGGCCAATTGCGAAAATATGGTCCGCATAATATCGAACGGCTCCATCTACTTGAATCGAGTTGTTGCAATGTGTGCTGCTGGAGTGGCAGAAAATTCCAGGGAAAATTATCCAAAAATTTATTAAAAGTATGCCAAATTCCATAAATAGTGCATTACAAAATAAAGGGCTATGGATGAAGGACTAAAAATACAACACATTTTAAATGTTGGCTGAAGGTGCAAAAGTGAGTACATAAGAGTTATTTTAATTTTATTTTGTCTTTTCTTTGAATGTGTAGTTTTTTGTTTTGTTTTAAAAGCATTTGTGTTAGCAACTGAATAATAAATATAATTCAAAAAACAAAAATTAAATCGCTTCATTATTACTATAGTTATGCGCCTTAAATGCATAAAACACAAACATGTAGTCACCTCTGCTCCCCACTGTATGAATTTATTATATTTCTTTTTTAGTTTTTTACTTATTTTTTACCAATGCTTTAATTAAAAAAAAAATATTTTTTTTTTACTAATGGTTTTCTTCTTTTTTAATGACAAAAATTCGTAGAGATTTTTGTAGGGGAAATTTTTCGATATATAGGGAAAAATCGGATCTTTTTTTGCATGTGTAGATATTTTTTCGAGAAATCTACTGGCAACACTGTGTTAATACCTTTATCATCTCCTTGGAAAAAGGAAAGAAAAAAGTGTAAAACACTATTCACCATCATTGAAACAATTGTTCAAAAAAAAAAAAAAAAGCAGCATGATACCAATTTTGACAACTCCCTTTTTTGTAAAGCATCATTGTTTGATAAATTTGCATGAGTACTTTAAAAAAACCTTTCCGAATGCTTACTTTTTCCTAAAAACTTCAAATGACATTTTTAAGAAATGTAGGACACACGAAAAGGAAAAATTTAACATATAAAAACTAATAAGAATAATAATAAATTTTTACTTACTTTTCATCATTTTCAAAGCTCTGAGTTCGTCTTAAAATAACATCCGTCTCTGTAGTGGCTTTATTTGTTTTACTAACTTCATTATCAGGAACTTCTATTGCAAGGCGCATTTAAAGCAAATTAGAAATCAACTCAAAGAAAACTAAAAACAAAAATCTATAAAATACATACGATTCTTAATTGGACTTTCGTTTGATGAACGCCCACGTGTAACGTTATTACGTCGCCACGGCGCCTCATCTTCTGTGGCAGGTGTTTCATTTGTGGTTTGCTGCATAGATGATTTATCATCTAAAAATGGGGTAGATAAATAAAATAGAAGTAATGAACGTTATTATTTGTATATATTTACATGTGTATCAGAGCTGTAAATGAATTATTAATTTTTGAATTAATTTGCAAATCATTCATGCACTGAATTAGCAAATTTTGAATGAATTCTTTTCACACAAAAAAAGTCAATTCAAATGAATTCGGTAAAAACGAATTGCAAGTCATTTCTAATTCAAAAGAATTTGTCAAAGTAAATTGCAATTCATTTCCAATTCAACTGAATTTGTCAAAGTGAATTGCAATTCATTTCCAATTCATTTGAATTGAACTGATTTTGAATTAATTCAAATGAATTTGTCAAAGTGAATTGCAATTCATTTCCAATACATTTGAATTGCATTGATTTTGTAAGTAAATATGCAGTAAACATCACTGTCGTTTTGTTATTCAATTAATTTTTTATGTAAAAGAATATCAAATGTATTTTGTCGTTCAGCGTATTTCAAAATGAAAATCAGTTCTTCTTGAAGAAACAAACTCCAAACACCATGTTTTGTTTGATCAGACACCATGTTTTTTTTTTATCAGGCACTAATCCAGGACAAGGCTTTTCAATTTTTGTACTGAATATTTTCATTTTGGTAGGAGAAATTTCCATTTTTCGTTCCCCCTAGATCTGCTCTTGAATTTGATTGATTGCAACTCATTTTTTGATTTTATTCATTTGAATTACAATTCATTGTTCTAATTCATTTTAATGAATTCAAAATCAATTCAATTCAAACGAATTGGAAATGAATGGCAATTCACTTTAACAAATTCATTTGAATTGGAAACGAATTGCAATTCATTCTACAGATGCATTTGAATTGAAAACGAATTGAAATTCATTTCTGCCTAATTCGTTTGAAGTGATTCAAATTTCATTCAATTCCTTTTGTTGTTGTGAAAAGAATTAATTAAAAATTTAGCTAATTCGTAACGAATTAAAATCAAAAAAGACAGATTCATTTACAGCTCTGATGTGTATATGTATAGTATATCGTCGGCTTAGAGTGTAAACCTGCTAAATCCACTTTTTATAACATATGACATTTTAATGCCATTCGAAAATAATTTTAATTTAAAATTCTACAGGTCGAAAACACTTAAAATATTAAACTAATTTCTTAAGGTATGATTGTATATAAAATGTTACCAGTATTTTGTCTCTCCTGTAAAATTTTGTTGAGGTGAGTTAGCGGGTTTACACTCTAAGCCGGCGATATGTATATGAAAGTTGGGCATATTCTCGTTTGAGTATAATTTTAAAACGACACATACAAACCATAAATTTATATTGAAATGGTAATACGGTACTAGGGTAAAATTTTCATTATTATCTGTCATTTTAAAACCAAACTCAAACGTGAATATTTCCCAGTATTTTAAAATTTACATATACGTGTATATTTTTAGACATAAACAATTTAAAAAAAAATCAGTGCGATATAATAATAGATACATATTTCAACTATTTATAAAAAATATCAAAGATTAATAAACAAGTTTCAAAATGCTTTTTGAAAATTGGAAAAAGTACGCCAGAGTCAAAACGCAAAAAAAAGTGGTTTTGCAGAAAACGAATAGAAAGTTTTGAATTTACTAACAATTTAATAGTAAAATAAATTGCAATTTTCCTCATAAGATATGATTATTCAAACTATTTGAATAAAGAACGATATGACAATTAGTTCTGTAATATTAATTAAAAAACGAATTTTTGAGACAATTTTATAGTGAATTTTAATCAGAAATAATTTCTTAAGGCAGAATTAGTTTGTACGTGCTGTTCCGTTTTGAATCAGCTGTTTTGTTTCTGTGCAATTGAAAACCTGTATGTGTGGTTTATTATTCCTTTTTTATTCTGTTCTGTTGCGGACAAAACTGTAGAAAATAGAATTCAACGTAAAGTGACAGCCAAAAGTGTGTATGTATTAGTTTGTTGTGGTATTTGGTATACAAGTGTAATCAGTTCTATACGTTGCCAGTTGCTTTTTTTTCACAGAAAAAGTAATTGCAAAATATTTTATACGGAAAAGAACGGCACAGAACTGCAACGAAAATTAAAAACTAATGAGGCCTTTAGTCGGGCTTAAGTTCAGTAATTTCAATTCTTATTGAATGAAATATTTTTATTAATTAACGTGAGTTTCTAAAGAAGAGAAAAAATATTAAACTAGACTTTATTAGCTTTTTCTCTTAACACACAGCAAGCGCATAAATAGAACGCGAAAAACATTATGCAGGTAGTTTTTTAACAAAAAGTCTTCTAATAAAATATTTAACAACTCAGTCAATTTCTAAGGAATTTTTTAATACAAACCTGCGAATTACTTTTAATCAATTACTTTTAATCAAAATAAATAAATAAATATACAGACATACATATGTATATCTGAAATTTACTGAAACAAAATATATATATATATGGTTCGAAAGGTCTTAGTCTCTTCTTGCTAAATCCGTTTATAAATTTAAAATCGGCTGATATTTAAGTTAGTTAGAGGTTGATAAGTGCATACAGGTACTAAAACCCGGTTTTTTACCCGTAACTCAAGATTTTGGAGGTGTTTGGAAAATTTCAAATACAGATTGTTGTTATACGCGACTATACCTACCAGAAAAATAGTAACACTTCACATGTATTTTTTTTTTGTCACATTGTGTAATGCTAGGAACACAACTGTGACGAACGATGCATTCGCTGCGTAGATTCATCGTGTGAAGCACAATAACGACGAATTTACTCAGCGAATTCTGCTCTTATAATTGATAAACTTGATTATTATGTGTGCAGAGAGAGAGAGAGAGAAAATTGTTTTTACGTGCTTCGTCGGCACTGTTGCCAACTTTTTTTTCCAACAAATATCGCTAAAGTAGACAATAAAATAGCTAGAAAATAGCTAAAATTCAAAAATGTTTGAAAATTTAGCGATAAATAGCTAAAAATTTTATTTTTAGGGTTTTTCAAAAATTTTACGGTAACTTGTTTGTTAACTTCTCAAATTTTATAAAATACTAACTAAAAGCAGTATATGTAATATGTTAATAAAAAGCTTATTTTATACATATACATATGTATATATTTATATGTAACATATTCATTATATATTTATATATCGCTGCTTTATTGCAATATAGTCATAACTCAAAAAAGCTAGTTTTGCAGAAAATAAGTTTAAAGTTTTCAATTTATATACACTTGAATGAAAATATAAAAATATTTTCTTTTGTCAAGACAAATCTGCTGATTTTTATATGTCGAGTTCCGGGCTTGGAATACTAAATTTTTGAATATAATAAAGCGCAAACATAGCAGTTATCTAAAGGGCTCTTTAATGGATTAATAATATAAACGTACGAGGATTTACTTATGTAGAAAAGCGCTTTTCCAGATGAATGTGAGGATGGATGCGAGTACATTAGCTAACTTTCTATCTATAAGACCTGCATTGCTTTGGCGCTATTGAATCACCTTTTTTCTCAAACTGTAAAGTTAGCTTCATATAGGTCCACTGCTTCTAAACAAAATCACATTTTTAAGCAAATTTTGATGCACAAAAAATAGCTAGAATTCCCGCTAATAGCTAAATCATAATTTTTCACGCAAAATGTACTTTAAAATCGCTAGATTTGACGAGAAAATAGCTGAATTGGCAACAGTGTTCGTCGGCATACAAAATAGAAATAAATCTGTCTCAGAGTTCGTCACGAACGACGAATTTCGTTCGACGGCGGTGTTGTATTCATTTTAATATGCACAAATGTGTTTTATTTCTGATGATGAAAGTTCGCAACGAAAAATTCGTCGTTCGTCCCAATTGTGTTTCCAGCATTACGCTGTCATGGATATGTTTAATAAAAAGCATAGAACTGTCTAATTATTATTATATTTCGCAGATTTGAGTTAGGTTATACATTTTTATACACATTGAAATTTTAAAAAAATATACATATCGTCACCTTAAATGCAAACGGACGTAACTACACAAAAATTCGAAGTCGAGTTTTTGATTGATTATGGTTCATTTTATCGAACTACATGTTCACGCAAATATTTAGACCTCTGCGATCAAAAATTACGGCTTTATTGAGGAAATTCAAATGGACGTAACTACGAATGCATCTATTTCTTATTGCAAAGAACTTAACTAACATAAAAGCTTAAATATATACATATAAAAAGGAAATAAATGTTTAATAAACATATTTCGAAGGAAATTTTCAAGAGTACTTTATTATTATTGATTATGTAACGTTTTGGTTTCTCCTGTAAAAAATATAAAAGTGTAGTTACGTCCGTTTACATTTAAGGTGACGATATGTAGTTTAAACAAAATGAATGCATGTGGTTAAAATGACATCACCGAAACAGTTCGAGTTCGAGTTGTTCGAGAACGCCAAATAAAACTAGATAACAAAAACAAGCCTGATTGCACTTAAAAAATAATTACAACAACGCGAGGGAGTTGCTCTTCATCCCAAAATTAGTTTACAACCGATGGGTCGATTATGCATGAAAAAAAAATTCAGTTACGTTGCAAGTTGTCAAAAGGCAATGAAAAAATAACAGCTGTCATTTGAAGCAACTAATTTGAGTTTCCTGGGGAACAAAAAATCCTGGTTGTCGGCCGTTTTTTGTTTGCCTTCTGGCAACGTAACTGAAGTCTGGTTGCCATTTTTACACAATTCCCTAAAAAGAATATGTAGAGAAAACATTTTCACACACGAAGTTTATAAACAAAATTAAATTACTTCCATAAAAAAAATTAACAATAAATTAATAAGTATTAAGGGCGTGCAAAATTTAAAGAAAGAAAAAGGATTAAAAAAATTTACATAAAACTAGAGATACCTTCACGATCAGAAAGGCTGGTTGAATGCGAACTCTCTGTGGAATCTGTAAGATCTGAATCGGTTTCTTCGGATGCCAAATTTGTCGGTAAACTACTAGACGTAAGTCCCGAAGTAGAGGCCACTGGCGTTGAAGCTATAGTCAACATATTTTACCACAATCGACAACATTGTGAACAACACCAAAATATAAACGAAATCAAACAGTGGCACATATGCACATATGTATACAGAGAAAAGTAATGGTAGAAAAAAAAACAGAAACGAAACCAACAAGAGCACAAAAACATATGGATATGTAATTTTTTTGTTTCTCAACAGTTTTTCAACAGTAAGCTGATAGATTAATGTATTCGTTCATTCATGAATTATGATCAATGTTCAAATAAAAAGAGAGACGCATTGCAAATGAAATATAAATAAGGTAAAATTTATGGGGCATAAAATGCCAACAAAGAGGGATCAGCAAATATGTATTGTAATTAACTAATGGAATGATAAATGAAATGAGAAATAATGCCCTAACGCCCATGAGACCCTATTAATTATGTGCGCAAAAATAGTAAATGACAAATAATATTTATGAAAATAACGCCCACCACAAAGCCACGAACATTTAAACAAAAATTTACAGTTAAGAAAAAATATATAAAAGTGAGAAGTGTTTTAAATTTTTTTCTCAAAGCTACAATGTATAAAAAAATTTAACATTATAGTCAAAACAAAATTTACATTCAAACTTACCATTAACATGATCCTTATTATTTTCTGGTCTTACTTCAACTCGTATAATTTTAGTTGGTGTTTTATCGATATGATTTTCAATTGTATCTGAGATTCTGCTGCAAATTTTAAAATAAAATTTATAAAAGTTACGTTTTGATGGTAAAATATTCTTTTGTCTATATGTTACCTGATTTGACTAGATGGCCTTCGTTTCATACGTTTGTTACTTGCTCTGTATTCTTCAAGGAATTTAACCATTTTACGATCTGCCACATCTATGCACGTTTGTCCAGCATAATTTCGTAAATCCATATCAGCCATGGCGTCCAGCAGCATTTCTGCCGATTCTTTTTGTCCCCAATGCGCAGCTGCATGCAGTGGCGTCCAGCCATCATTGTCCTGAGCATCAACATTAGCACGACCCGCGAGCAGTAAACTTAAAACCTAAAATATGAAGACAATTTTGATAAGAAACTTAATTAAAATTTGCATATGCATTTTTATTATAGCTATGCTATTTATTGCGCGATACAAGAGTTAGGACGTGATTTTCGTAACAACATAATCGACACTATTACAGTTATAAATTTATTTTTGTTTTGATTTCTTTGTACTTAAAAGCAGAAACAAATTGTTTGTTGATTTTCTTTTGTTTCATTCTTTGAAGTGAGAGAAACAATAACAATGAAAACGATTGCTCAATTTGTTTTTGTATTGTTTTTGCCAGTGTTTAAAAAACTTAAGTCGAAGTAGCAACAGTCGTAAAATTTTTACTTTTCGCTGCTTTGGCTTTTTCCAACTGTTTAAAATAAACCAATGCTTTTGCTTGTGCTTTTGAAAATCAACAACAATCGCAGTCGAACAGAAGCAGCAAACGATGTATGAACAATTAATTGCGCAGTACTTCCAACATTCGACGATTTCAAAAGTTTGAATTTGATTTGCTGTTGCTTTTGGTTATGGTATGGTCACACTTGGGCAAATATTTGCCCAAAAAACGTAACCCCTAAATATTAATGAAGAAGCTTTCAATTCAGAGACGTGTTTGCTAATTCAAATAGTTTCCAATAATGTTGGATTCTATGACATTCTCTATTAGTTGTTTATGAAACTGTTTAACTTAAGAAAAACGTGTCTGAATCAAAATGTTTTTCACTTATATTTATTGGTTACGTTTTTTTGGGCAAATGTTTGCCCAAGTGTGACCATACATTTAGTTTCGATAGTGAAAGCATAAACAGCCTGTATGCTTTTGTAACTTCCAAACAGTCACAGTCGATGAAGCAAAAGCTCTTGCTTTTAGAAGCTTTCTGCAGGCTGAGTCAACTATTTTGTGGTGTTTTTCATGTTTTTGTTGTTGTTTTTGCACATCAGACAAGAGGCAAAAACATACCATTTTACTGCGATATCTTAAAACTTCTCAACGCAAGAGTTTTTGCTTCTTCGACTGTGACTGTTTGCGACTTCTAAAATCATATAGACTGCTTCTGCTTTTACTTGAGATACTAACCAAAAGCAAAAGCAAATCAAATTAAAACGTTTAAAATCGTCGACTGCTGAAAGTACTGCGCAATTTGTCATAAATCGTTTTGTGATTTTGCTTTGACTGAAACTGTTGTATTTTTCAAAAGCGAAAGCAAGAGCAAAATCAAATGAAATGAAAATCATTACAGTTTTTTAAACACTGGTTTTTGTACATGAGCACAAACCAGTGAATACAGCCGGCCACAAACAATACATTAATTTAATCGTAGGCCGCTGGAAAAGAAAATAATGAGAAATAAATGGAAACGCTTTGAAATATTTGCGGGGAATTTGACATCATCAAATAATATAATTTTATTGCATTGTTATTCAACACATTATGTTTGTTTTATATATGTAGCTAAACACCATAGCTATAACCGGGTGTCCTAAGACACCTCCCTTCATTCTTTTTTTAATGAATTAAACAGAAAAATAATAATAAATATTCAATTAAAAATTTGAACTTGTGTTTAAAAATCTGACTGATTAAAAAGTTTATTTACTTTTACTTTATTACTTTTATTTACAAATTTACTGCCGTATTCTACAACATTAATTTGGGTTTGAAGTTTATGTAAAACAAAATTGTGTATTTTCAATTTCAATTTCAATTTCGCATAAATTTAGTTTTTTTTATAGAGAATGGAAAAATAAACTTGAACCTGACCAAAACATTTACACCCAACTCTTTTTTTTACATAGTGGATACTTTCCTAAGAAAACAAGAAAAAATATTCCAAGATATTTTTTAAAAAATTCGTAATGTTGAATATGGAAAAAGAAGTCAACAAAATTCTGTATTTGATTCAAACACTTGCTTGTCAAAGTTGCTAGTTTTCAAAATAGCAAGCAAACTGTATATACACTGTCTATACACACACCTATTCTCAATGAAAAAGAAGTTTCATGGAAATGCCTAATGATTCCAGATGTTCCATAGTTTCAAAATCCGTTTCGAATGAAATTTTAGCTGATCGTTTTTTAAATAGTTTCACTTATTTTTGACAACCCGTTCTAAAAAATAAACGGCTCCAAAATTATTTATTTTTATTTATGTCATTTCTACCCTACCACTCTCAGTCTAACACAGAACCTCGACATGAATGTGATGGAACAACGGCTCCTTTTTTTCTTTTTAACCGACTTCAAAAAAAAAGGAGGAGGTTATCAATTCGTCTCTATTTTTTGTTGATAGTGTTACTTCATAACTCGGTTCATATCAGACCGATTGTAAAAAATTTTTATTGTCTGAGAGGGTATAGCTTCCCATTGGTCCCATTCTAAAAAGAGAGCATGGACACGCCCATAAACTTTTTTATTTGATTTTATGATATTCTACTTATCTGATTGCTGCGAAACCTAGCAAGCACCTTTGGTTCTTGTAATTACACAATTTGTTTAAAGTTTAAAAAATGGGCGGGGCTACGCCCATTAAAATCTATTATATTTCACGTGGTTCTACTTAACTGATTTTTGCGAAACTTACTTGAGCTCAAAAATAGACGCATTCTTTCATAAGCTGATTAGTTTCATAGAAGAGAGAGACGAGAGGAACAGAAACGTTTCTGATCCCCCCGTCTCTCTCTCCCTCATGCAATAAGACTTGCATAGTGTAAACTAGGATTAAAGTACATATAATTTAATACTAAACTTATATGGGCGTGGCCCCGCCCACTTTTTAAGTGCAAGATCTTCTCACTTTCATATATTAAGTGTGTAGTGGGTGTAGCTCCGACCATTTTTTTTTTTTAATTTTGAGATTGTGTCATTACGAAAGCACAAGGTGTGTCCTGGGTTTCGGAATAGGTAAAAGTACATAGAATCAAAGGAAAAATGTAATAGGCGTATACCCGCATTTTTTAAATTTTTAAGATCGGTCTTACGGAGTTCGTAACTCCGTCAAAAAATAACACACATAAAAAAATATACAGACGAATTGATAACTTCCTCCTTTTTTTTAAACTCTGTTAAAAATCCAATATACATATAATTAAATTACATATTTATATAGAAACATATATATGTTTGTATGTATGTATGTACACACATGTAAACTACGTACTAATTTTATAAATGCTTAAATTTGTTGCAAGAAAATACTTTTTACTTTTCAAAATCATTTAAATTGCAATCGATAAACGAAATTGAAAAATAAACATAACGAATGAAATTGAAATGAAAATTACCTTTGTATAACCTTTTGCTGCTGCTACATGCAGCGCTGTTGCACCTGTTTTTGGATGTGGTCGATCAACTTCAGAGGCATCGCTACGCAACCATTTTTTGGCATCGCTCAACATTTGTTGTTCTTCAGCTTGGCGGGCTTTAGCACAATCAATTTGTTGTTCGGCCACCATTTTTTGCATGAAATCAATCATGGGCATATGTTGGATGTCGACAGCCAAGTCCACGGCTAAATCACCATCGCTGTTGACGGCGGCAACATCGGCACCACGTTCAACCAAATAACGTGCTATGCTTACAAAACTACAAAGAAAAATGGTAACAACAAAAACAAATATGTAAATCTTTTATACTTTTATACAAACATAATTATGCATAGACATACATACATATACTTATATACATAAAGAGTGTTTTTTTTTTGAGTGTTACAACTTTGAGTTGGCATCACTGCTTTACTTGAGCATCCATTTAACAGCTGATAGTTGCTTTTTGTTTAGTTTGCTTTGAAATTGCATTATAAATCGACTTACACCAGAGCAACGCGTGCAAATTGTTGATTTTTTTTTATATTTTATTTTCCGATGAAGCCCATTTCTGGTTGAATTGTAGCATTTTGAGTGAGGAGAATCCACAAGCTTTTGTCGAAACACCATTACATCCACAGAAAAATAATGTTTGGTGCGCTTTATAGCCTGGCGGAGTCATTGGCCCATATGTCTTCAAAAACGATGATGTTCAGAATGTTACTTACTACGTTTATACACGCACTATTTGCAAATAACAATATTTGCAAATAAATTAACTCACTGTTTATACGGCATTGTAAATGCTTAAAAACTTGGTAGCACTTCTATAGAAATGTTACTTATGTTGACAAAAAAAAAATGTGTAAATGTATGAAATAACAAATAATAATTTGTTTTTATTGCCATTATTTTCTTCTATCAATGTTTTTTTGTGCAATATTTATCAATTTATTGTTTTTTATCAGCAAACATTTGTAAGTGTGGCAACCTCAAGTATTTAGTAAGTCGCAATAAAAACAATAATATGGCAACAATTTACAGTTTTATTTGCAAATAAGCCGTGCGTATAAACGTAGCAACTGTCAATGGTGAATGGTATAGGAACATGATTCGAAATTTTTTCGTACCTCAATTACGTGGCATTAATCTTACTGATATGTGCTTCCAACAGAACGGAGCCACATGCTACACAGCGGGCGCTACAGTTGATTTACTCAAAGAAAATTTTATGAAAAAAAAATTTCACGTAATGGCCCAATTAATTGGCCACCAAGATCGTGTGATTTAAACCCATAGGATTATTTTCTTTGGGGTTATGTTAAGTCACTTGTCTACGTCAATAAACCACAAACAATTGAACACCTGGAAATCAACATTCGAAGTGTTATCGACGAAATACGGCCGCATATGCTGCGAAAAGTTGTTGAAAATTGGTGTTCCAGATTGCGCCTTCTACGCGCCAGCCGTGGCGGCCACATGGCAGAAATCATATTTAAACATTCATTTCATAAAATTTTGTTTCGAATAAAGCCTGTTTCATTGATATTAAAAATATATTTCCTTGTTTTATTATGATTTAAACATGTGTCACTCTATAAAAAAACACCCTTTATATATACTATATACATGCATACATACATATAAATATATGTATGTATATATGCATGTGTTATTATACAAATAAACATACTTAAGTGGTGGCATTTAGTGAAAATGAGAAAAAAGAAAATTTTTAAAGCAGCAGCCGTCGCCAGCCAGCAAAACAACCAGCCATTCCTTCAATCAATATGCACACAAAGTGAAATTTAAAAAAGAAGAAAAATATAAAAATATTATATGATTTTTTCATCGTTTTATTTTGGCTAAATGATGAAATTTCAAATTATGCAATTTTGTAACTTGTTTAGTTGTTGAGGTTTAGATGAGTGCTGCGACTGCCTGCGGCTGCTGCAGGGCTGCGAGTACCAAAACGTTGCTGTAGATTTTTGACGTTAACACCAATAATGTTGTTATGAATTGATTTGTTTTTAGAAAATTATTTTGATTAATACTTACCCACATGATGCTGTAGCGTGCAGTGGTGTCCAACCTTCATTATCTTGTCTGTTGATATCAGCCCCTTGTTCCACTAGAAACTCTACCATTTCTAAATTGTCATCAATGCAGGCCTACAAATAATGAAAATATAAATTAATTTTGTAGAACTATCTTAATTATTTTATATCTCTATACTTAAAATAATGAAAACAATATTTTAATCCTAGAGTACGACTCCATGAAAACCGCCCAAAAAAAATTACTCAAAAAGGTACAAAATATTTTCTATTTGAAAACAAATGGAAAAGAACATTTGAAATTTTCTATTTTTTATTTGGAGCCATTTTCATTCTTATGTTTTTCATTTTTCACAAAATCGAAAATACAATCAACATTTTATTGTTGTTTAGGCTTACGTACTAGTGTTGAGCGAAACTGTGATTTTTTAATAATGTTGCTCCTTGTGAACGTGATTTCTAAATCGCTTAGCAGTATTTTGTTTGTAGCAGTTGTGAAATTAAACAGTGACTGTGATCACGGTTTAACACATTTCAGCTCTTTTGCTCTAAAAGTATGTATTAGTATTGGTATTTTGATAAATGCTAATAAGAAGAGCCATAAGAACAAACAATTAGCATCAACCCCAACCAAATATTGATAATTGTCGTATGAGAGTGAGAGAGACAGTAAAATTGCAAATACAAAAATGTGAGAGCTATACATAGTTGCCAGAAAAGACGATTTGACACGATTAGACGATTTTTTCTCGGCAAACGGTGAACGTATACAAATAAATTCATGTGGTAGCTTTATTTACTGTAAAGTAAGCATGCAAGAGCATTCACAGTTTGTATGAAAGAACTACATTTGCAAACCCTGTTACTTGATAAATTCAGTCACAGTTGTGATTAGTGATTTTTCAATCGCTGTGAAAAAGTAACAGGTTTCGCAAAATAGCTCATCACTATTACGTACACCAAAGCTGAAAAAGGCCCTATTGTTTTCGCTACGATGTCCGTCCGTATGTCTGTCACAGGCTGTTCTCTCGAACACCGTAAGAGCTACGGACCTGAAATTTTCACAGAATATGTAAAACTTTGGACCGCTACAACAACTAATACGAGTATATGGCAGTTAAAAATTATAGGGTGTTCTTAAGCGACACTTGAAATGTTCAAAGTTAGTGTATTTCTATGCAAACTACACCAATTAACATTGAAAATTACAAAATCTAAATTAAAGAGTATTCTATCAGTTAATGTAATTTTGGCTACGTAATTTTGACAATTTGATGTATTTTGGAAACCATAAGAGGCAAACTCTTGAAATTTTCAAAAACGCTAAACCTATAAAGTACTAAATTATAAAAAAAAATTATTAAAAATCTAAAAAAGCGCCAAAACTAAAAAACAATCGAAAAAAATAGCCAAAACTAAAAAGTTTCGAAAACCAAAAAACCCCAAATCGAAAAAATCGCCAAAACTAAAAAAAATCCTTAAACAAAAAAATACGCCAAAATAAAAAAAAATGTTAAAACTAAGAAAAAGCGCCAAAGCTAAAAAAATCTCCAAAAACCGAAAAAAGTTCACCGAGTACTTAAAATGTTTTTAAAAATTTCTATATCAGGTAAGTTCGTGTAGAACTACATATTAAGCCATAACCGTACAGTCAAGCAGCAATTACGGCAATTTCAGTAGACTGCAACTACTCCTCGGTTGTGCTCATATGTATGAATGCCCTAAATAGATTATGTGCTGGCAGACAAGTTTTTTGGGTTCGAGGACACATGGGGATTGAGGAAAACGAAATGGCTGATACACTGGCCAAAAGGGGGATCCAATTACCGGTGGAAGAAACGGTATATGTACGGAAACGAATTCAACGTCTGAAATGGATCATAGACTCTAAGATGAAGGAAGAAGCGGAGGAAAGTTGGCGTGCGACGAAAACTTGCAAAACTTCTAAAATCATGTGGAGCTCCTATGATCCTAAATCGATTAAATTCCTTTTATCACTAACACTGCTGGACGGCTTCGTATGCCGTCAAAATAGGGCAAATACTTGACGGTGCCTGCAGCAAATGTAAGGAACCCGGGGTAATTGAGACAGTAGAACATCTACTGTGCCACTGTCCGGCTCTAAGCCGCACTAGATATGACTGTCTTCGTGATCACACTTTTCGAAGTCTTGAACTTGTATCGGGAGTGGAAATGTGTAGACTACTAAGGTTTGTTAAATCTGGGTGGGAGTCATTCGATACAGGCACCACGAACTAGGCTGCCATACTTATAGGTTTCTTGTCATCTGCTGGTATCGCTAAGGATCAATCCTGGTCTATGCGAGGTTCTTGACCACCCAGACTAACCTAACCTAACCTAAGCCATAACCGCCAAAAAAAATGCTAGGCGACACATTTTTTGGACCTCGTGTTTCTACGAAAATCGATTATTTACGATTGCATATGATCGATTTTGGTAAAAAAAAATTAAGTTGGAAAATTATGTCGCTTAAACTTTTTCAGCGGTTGTGGCACGATATGTAGTGATCGTACGGAACCCTTCGTGTGCGAGTAAAAGTCGCACTTTATTGAATAAATTTTTTGTGATGGAAAGAATCTTTTTAGAAGAAAACAAAATTGAAGAGTACCTCAAAAAAAGTTCAGAAGTACACTGAGGAAAAAATATTTTTACGCAATCCATATCGAATGTGTGTTCGTTATGAGAACACTATCTTGTCACTTACTTTTTTTAATTTATTAACTTACGTGCACAAATTCACCACGCTATCTATAGCTGTCGAGTTGAAAATATTCGCGTTCAATTTAATTCTATGGTAAAATTGTTGATTCGCTATTGACACAGAATGTGACCATATATTAGATGTAATTTTTTCTCCGGGAGTTATAACTTTTAATTAAAAAGAAAATCTTTTGAAAGTAAAGCCGGTATTGGTGGGAATACTCCACTTTATCATTATTTACAATTTTAAAATAAATTCGGATTTCCTTTTATAGGTTTGATATAGAGCTACTTTTTCAGCCCAGTATAAACTTTTCGTAACCGATTCGGTCACTATATACTTTTAGCATAGACGATTTTTTATCTGGCTTAAGTATTTTCTTCTATATGGTTTGCCGAACGCTGACTTCGCCTGCCGAAGATTTTTAGCATAAACGAACTTTTTCATTGATTTTCTTTTCTATGATATTTCTTTCTGTTTAGCAAGATATTCGTAACAAATTGCAATTCCGGATTTTTTTTTTTTTTTTATTTTGACCTTAAAAGGAAAATATATCCACAGAACAAAATTTTTAAACTCTTATTCTGTTTCTTTTGTTGCTATTTTTATTAATTTTTTCTTTAAATTTATGAAAAGGAAAAAGAAAGAAAGGGAAAAAGAAAAAATTAAAAAAATTTTAGGCACATTTTTATTATATTTCAAATTGCATTTTTCTAAAATTTTTCTATTATAATCAGCAGCTAAATCTTTTCATTTTAAAGAATTCTTTCACTGTGATTGAGGAAAATTTTCCCAAACCGAAACATGTACCCAAAAACAGAAAAATTTTAAATAAGAAGTTTCTTAGGTAATTAATTAATTTTTGTTATTTTCAAGACCAATAGACAGCAACATGTATTAAAAAGGCCCTTATATTAATTCTACTAATGTGTGTTTTTTTAGAGTGGCACAACTTTGAGTTGGCATCACTGCTTTATTTGAGCATCCAGTAAACAGCTGATAGCTACTTTTTGTTTAGTTTGCGACGCGTGCAAATAAATTGTTGAAATTTTTAATCAAAATAATTTATCTATTCGTCAAACTCATCGTGCACTTCTTCCATTTTATGACGTACATAATTCTGGTTGAATGGGTACGTAAATAAGCAGAATTGTTGCATTTGGAGTAAGGAGAATCCACAAGCTTTAGTCGAAACACCATTACATCCACAGAAAATTACTGTTTGGTGCACTTTATGGTCTGGCGGAGTCATTGGACCATATGTCTTCAAAAACGATGATGGGTCAGAATGTTACTGTCAATGGTGAACGGTATAGGAACATGATTCGAAATTTTTTCGTACCTCAATTACGTGGCGTTAATCTTACTGATATGTGCTTCCAACAGGACGGCGTCACATGCCACACAACACAACGGGCGCTACAATTGATTTACTCAAAGAAAATTTTATGAAAAAAAAAATTTCACGTAATGGCCCAATTAATTGGCCACCAAGATCGTGTGATTTAAACCCATAGGATTATTTTCTTTGGGGTTATGTTAAGTCACTTGTCTACGTCGATAAACCACAAACAATTGAACACCTGGAAATCAATCGCATATGCTGCGAAAATTTGTTAAAAATTGGTGTTCCAGGCTGCGCCTTCTACGCACCAGCCGTGGCGGCCACATGGCAGAAATCATATTTAAACATTCATTTCGTAAAATTTTCTTTCCAATTTTTTTCCTTGTTTTATTATGATTTAAACTTGTGTCACTCTATAAAAAAAAAACACCCTTTATATTTTTACTTAATTTTTTTGTCGATTTTTTGCCTCTTTTATCCCAATTTTTCTTTTTATGGTTATTAGGGATTTAAGGTTTATCGACTTTTGTTACAATTGACAATATGCATGTATTAGCATTTTTAGGTATTTCGCACTTTGCACAGTCAATATGAAGATTGCGCAAAATACGAGTACTTGAAATATGAAAGGACTTTTAGCCTGAATGATTAAGAAGAAAACATAATAGAAAATTTTAAAAATTTCACAAGCGTTCTGCAAACAAAACTTTTATATGCACAGTTTGCTGTTTGATACAATTATTAATGGCATTTATAATTAAATTCGACCCACTGTGTTCGTTAGATAATTTTAAATGTGTGTTTGTTTTAAAGTTAGACATTTTTTGTGAATTTTTTTTTGCCAAATATAATAAATAATTTATGCGAATATTGTTGTTAGGAAATAAAAAACAAATAACTGATTAATTTTTTTTTTATTTATTAATCACCTTAAAATTCATTTGAAAACTGTTTTTTGGTTTGTTTTTAAGTTTGTTGCTTTTATTTTTGAAATTCTTAACTCGTATAATCAAACCGAATATTCCGTTATCGAAAAAGGCAGGTTAAACAAAATACATACATAGATAAAAGCTTAAATTAAATACTTTAACTAAAAAAATACAATACTTTCATCCAAATATTTTAAATAAACACTTGTTTTAAATACGATAAATGAGCTGCGTTTCACACACCACCAACACGACATCGAACCAGTGTTTGAAAAACTGCCAGCAAAACAGCAACAGTACTAAAAAATCTGCTTTTGCTGTGCTGCGAAAAGTTTATTTTTTTTTTTAACATTTACTGCGTTGCAGATTACTGTTCTGTTGCTTTAACTTGGAAATTTCAGACAGTTCAGTCAAAGCACAGTTTCAAAAGTTCGTGGTCCTTTTTATGATATAACTTCCGAAACTATGAATCATCGTTTGTTTGTTTGTTTGTTGTTGTTGTTGTTGTTGTTGTTGTTGTTGTTGTTGTTGTAGTTAATTGTTTAAGAAGTTTAGCCTAGCTAAAACAAAGCGACAGCAAAACCAACGGTCGAATTTTGTGTGCTGTTGCTGTTGCTTTGACTTTAGCTGCGAAGATCCTCACAGCACAGCAACAGTTCAGTTAAATTTTTTTTCGTTTAACAGCACTGTCGACAGTCGTTCGTTAATTTTTTTTCCGCTTTCGTTTTGCTGTCGGCTTTGAAACATTTGGCAGTCACAGCACAGTCAAAGCAAATGAAATTAAAAAATGGAAGCACTTTCAAACGCTGCATCGAACCAATGCAGTTCCAAACTAAATGTTACAATCACGGTTGCCAGAAATGCAGATTTATCTGCATTTTGCAGATTTTTACCCTCCAAAAAGTCGAAATGCAGATTTGAAGATTTTTGGTCTAAAAATGACAGATTTTTCAGCTCCAACTATAGTGCAATTTTTTTTTATATATTTCTTAATACTGCTACTACCTCTTGTTTCTTTTATGTGTGAACGACTCAGAGTTTAGAGAGTTAAAATTTTTGAACTTTGAAGACATCATAAAAGAAAAAGAAGCAGTAACTTTAGCAAGCTTCTGGAAACGAACATTTGATATAAAACGAGTTTATTCTGATTACGATTTTGCAGCCCTAACTTCATGCAAAATGTAATGTCTTTATCACATTCATTTGCAAATCGTCAGCCCATCATTGGTTTGGAGCATATGCCAAAAATTCGGAATGGAGAAAAACGACAAAGAAGGTTTACATGAAGTTATCTCAAAATATACTCGATATAATTTTTTTTATTTTCACCATTGCTTCCTACACGTGTTTGGAAGAAATGTGTAAATTTTAATGAACTTTGATGAAATAAGTTAGAAGTTAATATTACTTTATTGTAAAAGTAAAAAATAAGTTTGTGCCGCATACACCACTTTTCTTAATTTGTTTGCTAAGAATTGAGAATTTTGTTGTTTTGTTTATTTTTCTTGCTGTCTAGAGAAATAAGTCGATCGTTTAACGCCGACCAAGAAGTCGCCGCCGTAATATTTTTAACTATCGATCCGCTGACACACTTGCATAAGAAAAACAAGTAATTGAAGTGTATTTAATATAAAGAATGGAATTAAATGATTTCTGTTATACTCAAACATGCATAATTAAGCTTTCTTTTATTTTAATTTAGGGTTTAATAAGTTTATATTAAAACATTTAATCGGCGGCTGCGTCTGGGTGATGATGTTTTTGCTTAACAGTCGCCGCTGAATTTTTCTTACGGCACCTTCTTTTTTTTATTCATTTCTCATAGAAAGCAAGACAAGAGTTAACTTTACTTCGCATGTTTTTGCATGAAGAATTTGACGCAAACACCAAACTGTGGAGAAAAACAATACTTATTAAACCTTAAAATAGTTGAAATGGAGCAAAATTAACGTGTGTGAAGATAAATTTCGAAATTTAAACCCAAGACACAAACCAATTGCATTAACAGAGCTATGTTAACCTGATAACAGAGCTCTGTTAGACATGAAAATCTTGGAAGTATATACTCCAAATGGAATCCTGGCCATATTTTTCAATAAAATGCGCTAAAAAAAATCGGAACATGCAGGCTATTATATTTTTCTTTATAAAAACAAAAAAAAGTCATAAAAAATGTAAAGAAACTATTAATTTGTAACTATCAAGTAAATTTAATTTTTTTTATGGAAATTTTTGAATTCCTGGACAACGAACATACCTGGGCGGCTAAATTCTTTTGGAATGTATGTCTTTCGTGCCCTTTTATCATGCCCAGATGTCAGAACCCTTAACATTTGCGTTTTTCATAAAAAAGGTATGTTCGTTCTCCTAAAATTCGTCCTTTAGTGAAAATCGAAATTAGAAAATTTAGAAAAAATCAAAAATTTTTATGAAAAACGCAAATGTTAAGGGTTCTGACATCTGGGCATGATAAAAGGGCACGAAAGACATAAATTCCAAAAGAATTTAGCCGCCCAGGTATGTTCGTTGTCCAGGAATTCAAAAATTTCCATAAAAAAATTAAATTTACTTAATAGTTACAAATTAATAGTTTCTTTAAATTTTTTTATGACTTTTTTTTTGTTTTTATAAAGAAAAATATAATAACCTGCATGTTCCGATTTTTTTAGCGCATTTTGTGGAAAAATATGGCCAGGATTCCATTTGGAGTATATACTTCCAAGATTTTCATGTCTAACAGAGCTCTGTTATCAGGTTAACATAGCTCTGTTAATGCAATTGGTTTGTGTCTTGGGTTTAAATTTCGAAATTTATCTTCACACACGTGCAAAATTAATGCTAAATATCTCAGAAACCATAATTAATTTCGCGAAACATGTTTTGGATTCAGAAAGGAGATATTCGGAACTTGAATAAAACAAAACTTCAAAGCCCTTTGGATATTTATGCAACAAATTAAATGACTTTTTTTCAAATATCCGATTTCTTTTCCCATTTATTTTATATTATTTGCACATATAAGCATGAAAAATTTTTATTTGTTTGTTGGTTATATGCATTTCGTTTCTCCTTAAGAAAGATGGTTTTTCCACACGCAAAGTTTACTTTGCAAAGTCTTGAGTTTTTAGAAGAGAAGGTAAAACAGATTTCATTATATATTCATTTCTCTTCAACAAACTCAAGACTTTGCTAAGTAAATTGTGCGTGTGGAAAAACCTCCAAACTCATCAGTAGACATCAACCAATGTGGCAGCTAATTATAAAAAGGTAATGAGAAACTAAAAATGCATACAAAATCGAAGATGTTAGCTTGTCAAGATTTTTGCTTGAAGCTTTTAAGCTTATTCTGTCGTATTCATAAAAAGTAGTTTAAGTCCACAAGAGATTTACAAAACAAATTTTTTATGGAAATTTTTTTTATTAAACGTTAGGTAACCCAAAATAATTTTTGTGAATATTACCTATTACGCTTGTGTACGTAATTCGTAATAACATATTGATAGTCGTTCTATAAACATAAGTATACATAAAGCCCCGTTCAGACTATTATACAAGTATTAATACTTTCATCACATTTTACGATACAGAAATCTAAATACATTCGTTGCGACTGTCAAAAAATCTAACGCAAAATCACATACTGTGTTCAGACCATCACACTTCAAATAAAATGTGTAATACAAGCAGAAAACAAAACAGCTGTTTAATGAAAATGTCTGTGCTATTCATTGACTAGCGGCGGCAAAGCGGTTTCATGTAGGCGGGGACGTGCCATCACTTGAAAAAATTTAGCAGTTAAAAATATGCTATGTAAATAACAGAAAATTTTAAAAAAAGATATTTCAAAAACGTTAAAAAATTACGTCAACGAAATATACTTCCATACGATTCACTTATTAAAAATTTTGAGCCGATATACATATGACAAAACATTGCATCAATGACGACACGCTATCGGCGGCGAAACAGCCGACTTGGAAATTTGGTTTGTGTGAAAATGCAACCCTGATCTAATGAAAAGTATTATCGTTTAGAAAATTTTCTAAAAACGAAAAAGTCTTATGGTATGTCAAAATTTGTATCGTATTATTTGCCACTTTGATGAAATTTTGCGTTCAGACTATCACACTTGCACGTATTATTTGAATTTTTGACAAGTATAAATAAAATTAAAATTTAACATGATCTTAAAGGGTTTTGCCATAAAACTTCACATTCCAAATCTTTTAATAAAAAAGCGAGATTAATCGTTTAGATGCCACTTACACAATTAATACCATTGCTTTCACAATTAGCTTTGATTTATTACGCAAAAATTTCGTTGTTGCCACTTTAAATCTTAAACTTTTAAGAAATTATTAACGAGAAGCAACATGTACGAGTATTGCAAGAATGCTCAAAAGTTTACATTAAACATTTCCTCTTAATCGGACATACTTAATTGCAGCGTCATTTCTTTTTTTTAGAATTCATATGTATGTATTTTTATAAAACATTTAAATCAACTTTTGTTGCAATACAAATCTGAAAAAAGCTGCATTGATACAAAAATTATCAGTATGTACTTGCTGGTCTTGCACTAGAGAACACAGTTCATTCTCATTTATGTATTCGAGTTACACAACAAAATTCAACAAAAATATACAACAAATTATGAAAAATATAACAACAAATTGTAAGGAAAGAAAATAAAACAAAAGAAATGTTTAAACAATAAAAGATGATATCATCGAAATTTTTAACGGAAATCCAGCCAATAATACCCCCACCCAATACACTAGAGCCACACTAGACTTCTCATACGCACGAGTATGTGGAGCAAAAGAATGTTTGGTTTCTTTATGATCGAAATCTAAACTCTACCGACGAAATACTCGTACGTACATACCGAGATATCAAATCAAAATTGTTTACATATTTTTTCTACACATAATTTATTATCAATATAATTTTTTTCTTTTTTTTTTTATAAATATTACAATTTCTACATACATGGGATTTATTTTCTTATTGCTTCTTGTATTATATCAAATACGAGGGAGTTTCAATAAGTGTTTATTTTACTTGTTACTATTATTGCTATGAGGCATGTTCTGAAAATCACTTTATGCGAAAGTGATCTGAAATCACAGTAGAGTTGTTCTTTGCACACAAAACTTTTTGAATTCTTGTGACTTTAAACCGGTCAGCTAAATGCCTGCCGATTTGAAATCAATTGGTTATGTTTTCAATCACTTTATTTTGAAATTCGCAATAAATTAATTTAATGAACAAATCATTAAAGCGTGTTTTTATTTAGAGTGTCACAACTTTGAGTTGGCATCACTGCTTTATTTGACCACCCATTTAACAGCTGATACTTGCTTTTTGTTTAGCTTGCTTTGAAATTTCATTATGAATCGACTTACACCACAGCAACGCGAGCAAATTGTTGAAATTTTTAATCAAAATAATTGATCTGTGAGGAGAATCCACAAGCTTTAGTCGAAACACCGTTACATCCACATAAAATTACTGTTTGGTGCGCTTTATGGTCTGGCGGAGTCATTGGCCCATATGTCTTCAAAAACGATGATGGGTCAGAATGTTACTGTCAATGGTGAACGCTATAGGAACATGATTCGAAATTTTTCCGTACCTCAATTACGTGGCAACTTTTGATGAAAAAATAATTTCACTTAATGGCCCAATTTAACCCCATTTGATTATTTCCTTTGGGGTTATGTCAAGTCACTTCTCGACGTCGATAAACCACAAACAATTGAACACCTGAAAATCAACATTCGAAGTGTTATCGGCGAAATACGGGCGCAAATGCTGCGAAAAGTTGTTGAAAATTGGTGTTCCAGATTGCGCCTTCTACGCGCCAGCCGTGGCGGCCACATGACAGAAATCATATTTAGACATTCATTTCATAAAATTTTCTTTCCAATAAAGCCCTTTTCATTGATATTAAAAATATATTTCCTTGTTTTATTATGATTTAAACTTGTGTCACTCTATAAAAAACACCCTTTATATTTTTTATTGATTTTTATTGTAAAATGAGCAATTTTCCACGAAAGAATTTATAAAATTATGAAATAAAATTTAAGATACTTCCTTTTGCAAGAAATATTGTTATTTGCTTTGTGACTTGCATTTGGGATTTTGCATTTACAAAACAAAATATCAGCTGTTTTCTTGTGTTTTTTTTTGAAAAGTTAAAATCACACCGAAAAGTTAAAACTTTTGTGATTTTCAAAACACCATCAAATCACAAGTGATTGGAAATCTTGTGTTTCCTAGAACATGCCTATATATTACTTTATTCAATGATTTTCCATTTTTTTTTAAGCGTAAAGCAAAATATAATTTCGTAAGGTTCTCTCAATAGTCATCTTATGACGCGCATGTGCGATTGGTTTGCTCAGCTGATGCAGATGCTTAAAAAAATCATTTGATTACAATTTCGAACGGCACATTATTGAAAATGGATAAATTATCAATAAGTAAAAATAATTAATGTGATGATCGTAAAACGTAAGAAAGAATAGTTAAACATACTTAGGTAGAGTGATATAACTTCGTGCTAACCTGAATAGAAAATGAAAAACGGATAAACCGAAAATGAATACTTGCAAATGTATTTACCAAAGGTAAATCAATAATGTATACACAATATAATCATTTCTCATATAAATAAATAGCTGATGTTAATAACAATCGCTACCCCAGTAGATAGACATGGGTGCTGATGAAGTGCGTAGCTGCACAGAAAAATATTGGTATTTCCCCCAGCTAATAAAGTCTAGCTTAATTTTTCTTCTCTTCTTTAGAAACTCACATTAATTAATAAAAATATTTCATTCAATAAGAATTGAAATTACTGAACTTAAGCCCGACTAAGATTTTATTTTTGATTAAAATACAAAATGTATTTAATATGTAAAGAAAAAGAAAAAATTGTTTCATCTGGTTACTTTTATAAGTATATCTAATTATAAAATATGTATAATATATAGAGAAAAGGAAAAAAATAATTTGATTCGGTTACTTTTATACACCTAGAAAAATATAAATTTTCCAACCCTGGAATCGTTCTTTTAGATTTTTCTGATTTCTTATAGCAATATAAAATATAAAATATGTATAATTTATAGAGAAAAAGAGAAAAATTTTTTTAGTAGGCTACTTTTATATATCAAAAATAGTTCATATTTTCCAACCCTGGAATCATATTTTTATTTTTTTTATTTTGAATACCACTTTAATTGTTAATGAAATATAAAATATTTTAGCCGATGGCCTTGGCAGCCAGTGCTATCAATGTATATATTATTGTTATATTTTATATAATTTTAATATCAAGTAAATCTAATACATAAAAATAAGTCGGGTTTTCCTTCCTGACGCTATAACTCCATAACGCAAGAACCGATTTCCACGGTTTTGCATTCGTTGGAAAGGTATCGGGCTCCGTGAGGTTTATAGCTAAGAAAATTCAGGGAAAATTTCAAGAGAAAAGCAGGAAAACAGGGAAAATCATTTTTCACATACGTCGCCATCTCTGATACATAGCATGTACTACAACGGCGCAAGTACGTGGTGTGTGAGTATAATTCACGAAAATAGGTACGTTCCATTTTGTTTCATGCCGGTGTGTGATACAATTCAAGTATGTTGCATATTTTAAGGCGCTAGATTATATATCTTCTATATATATAAAATCGCAGTGTGTGTTTGTTATTAATGCATGATTTGTGGAATTATAACACCTGTGAAGCTGAAATTTCCAACACAGATTCGGGTCAATACCGGGTAGGTTTTCGTTTTGTTTTTTAACCAACAAGTGACTACTGTATGGAGTAATTTGTAGTTAAAAAAAAATTATTGAGGGTAAGACAACGTTTGCCGGGCTCATCTAGTAAATAATAGATAAAATATTTTTATTTAATTAACAAAAAAAAAACTTTTATATGCCAAAAATAAGTTTAAATTTTCCAGCTCTGAAACCGTCCCCTCCATTTTGCTGCTTTTCAATAAGAATCTATTTTGGACCATTTCTGATACACTAGTCTAAGGCCCAAGTCTCTAGCTTTTCTGGAAGCTTTCCGAACCGATTTCACATACAGACGGACATCGCTTATTCGTCTTCCGAATTCATAAGGATCCAGATTATATATATTTATGTACTTTATGGGTCGCATATGAACATTGTGGAAATTACACACGAAATGAGAAACCTATAAATAATATACACACATATTTCATAACTTCTAAGCCCTACAAACACTTATGTGCTTGTTTTAACAAGCCAGTCAGTCGACTCGTCAAAAATTTTGTGTTTATTTGTATGTAATTTCTCGACCTTATTTCTAGTATGAATTAGTGTGGTTTTATAGATATTGTATATATTCAGGCTTTCAAGGTCGTTCAATTTCTTTAAAATGTAAATAAAAGACTTTTTCTATTTAATTTTTAATATATCAGACGTTTCGTAGGGATTTTCTAACATTTTCAGGGATAATTATTTTTATTGAAATCTGGTAACATTGGCAATAATTAAAAAGATCAAACTTTAATATATTTACAATTAATGACAACAGAGTATCAAACTTGACTTACATATTTATTTGTGTTTTTCATATAAATTTTCTACTCAAACCGACCCAGTCTGGGTGGTGGAAATAGGTATTACCACCAATTTCAGTGTTCACTTTGTTGATTAGTGAGTCCGCAACGGTGAGAATGAATTATTTTGGCAGTTAATTGAGGTAAATTGCGAACACTGAAATTGATGAAGACTTCAATGTTCATCCTGGCAGAATCCGGCCCTTGGACGCCTGTTTTCAAAAACAATCTTTTTAGTCTTAACAAAGAAATTCAACATCTTTAAAATTGGTCCAAATTTGCAAGAGTTACAAGTTATGCAACAGTTTCATATCCAGATGTAGTCAACTTTGACGACTTCTATCTCAGCTTGCTGCTTGTGAAATATCAGGTCCTATTCTACCTTTTTAGCTTATATCTTTTTGTAATCCTATCATTAGTGGAGAAGATACAGACCGTAAGAATTTACTAGTTTTTGTTCCTAGAAGTAATTAACTTCTATTTCAGGAATCAGCTGTTTACGATATGGCTTTGATAATAAAATAATTTCAACCATATACATATACTAGCTGAATCAGGCACACGTTGTCTTACCCTCAATTAATTTATGTTTTTAACCTTTGTGTTTTATTTACGCTGATCTATCTATGATTCAAATTTCATCAAAATTAGTTAGATATTTTCGTAGAGGCAGTAATTCTCCCTATGTCGAGCGGTCAGATAGACTGGAGGCGGAATAAAGGTAGAACAGCGTACTCACGTCAAAATGGCTTTGTTTTTGTTTTGAGTACAGAAACTATTGCTTTAATAGATCTCTTCTTTAACGATAATTAATATTTTCTGAGTACAGGTTTAGCGCTCTTTCCTAAACACTTTAAATTTTAAAATCGGATCTACAGTTCCGGAGATTACCTCTTACAAACATATAAATATATAAACATACAAAATGTTCAGCTTTATATTATTATTATATTATGTTGTTCGTTTGTTATGATCATCAACTCAAGCATGACTTTAGTTTTGTGATTTTAATTTTTTTTAAAAAATGCTGTTTAAAAACTCAACTCAATTTCTATTTCATGAATGCATTGAATGCTTAAAGTCCAGCGAGCGTTAATTTTTTTATATCTGCCACTTTATGGGAATACCCTTAATAAATTAACCGGATAACATCTGGAGAAATGTTTGTTTGAGTTTTGTTTTACAAAATGCCTGTTAAATTCTACTAAATCGTTTGTAGATTTTTTTTTGTTTTATTATTTTTCTTAATTCCCATGTGGGAGGTCATGTGTCCAATTTAAAGTAAAAACATCAATGATGTTCACTACTTCAAGCTGTTCGTGTATAAAATTCATTTATTATGTTTAATTAATTAATTGGCACTTGTCCAGATTTTTATTATTTTTTTTTTTAATTTGATGGTTTTTAATTTCTTATTTTAATTGGAGGATTAAATCCATAATGTATAATGTTCAGCCCTCTGTGCTGAAGAGCAGGGGGTAAATTGCCGCATTCGATACGATTCGAAATTTAAAAATATTTCCATAGAAACTCTAATTAAATATTTCGTAATTTCGTTAGATAACGAGTGCTGTAATTTGCCCCCGGATCTCGCGTCTTCGTAATCACAGAGGATACTAGAGTTGAAAAAAGTGACTTATGAAATAAAGCTAAAATCAGCTGATTTGCGTACAAATGTAGTGTGCTTGTTAATAAATTTTTAGCACAATAATAAAAAAAAAAAACAACAGAAAATATATAATTCGTGAATTAATTAAAATTTGTTTTAAAATTATTAAAGATTTCAGTTTAAGCCCCGACCAAAAGAAGGGGTGTTATAAGTTTGTAGTGTGTGTCTGTGTATCTGTCCGAGTCCACGTACAGACCAAACGGCTGGACCGGTTATGATTTAGTTTTTTCTGTTTGAAAAGCGACTCGATCGAGAGTGTTCTTAGTAGAGATGGGCGCGAGTCGTGTGTTTTTTCGTGACACGAACACGCACGACTCACCTCGAAGTGTTCGTTACAGAAAATCTGTTTTCGTGCGTGTTCGTGCCGTATCGGTGTTGAGCAAAATTGACACGATAAACACGAAACGAATTTGGGTGTTAAAATATGTATGCATGAATTTCCAGTAAAGAAGAAATTTAATATTTTGTATCGTCAAACACATAAAACCATCAAATTTGTTGATAGTGTAAGTAAGGGTCTCTTAAGCTTAAAGTTCGGAAATTAAACAAAAATATGTATCTATTTGAATATAAAAAATACTTTTTTTTCCCTATTAAATTTGATTTCGTGCGTGTTGTGCAGTTTCGTGTTTTGAAAAAAATTTCCGTGCGTGTTTCGTACGTGTTGGATATCTTGGCATTCGTGTTGGAAAAATTCAACACGCGCCCATCTCTAGTTCTTAGCTATGCTTGAAGAAAATCGGCCCAGCCGTTTTAAAAATTTTTCGTTTTTATTATTATTCAAAAATATTAATTTTTAAAATCATAAATATAGAAACAAACAAAGTTCGAACAATAATAATTAAAAATATTTAAAATTAACAGCCATGGGCTTGTGGCAAAAATTTAAAAAAAAAATATACTTGGGGGCCATCCACATATTACGTAACGCTGTTTCCCCGATTTTTTAACCCCTATCCCCCAGTAACAGATCGTAACAAAACTATGAACCCCCTCCCCCCAGGAATAACGTAACAATGAGTTAAAAAAAGAAATTAAATAGTTTAAAAAATTTTTATTTAAAAAAAATTAAATTTAATTCATTGTATTAAATTTATTTGTTAGACTAGCACAAAAATTAAACAAGCTTCCTTATGAACGTACTCCAAATATTGGCAAAACTATTTTTTTAATTATTTTCTCAAAGGCCATTTGAAAGACCGGGTTGACGTGAACAAACCACAAACAACTGACGCTCTTAAAGATGACATTCGGCGCTGCATTGACGACATAAGCGAAACTTTCTTGCAAAATGTGGTTCAACATTTTGTGAAAAGAGCGGAGGTAGACATTTGCCCGACATCACATTAAATTATTAAATACCATATTGCTACTTTACATTGGTATCAATAACACTAAGTTTGTCAACAAAAAAAAAGTGTGTTTTAGGCCAATTTACTTCCTAACCTTAAATTTGCCCATCGTTTTAATTTAATTTAAGTTGCATTGCCAGTTGACACGTGTCATAAAGCTTTAACAAAATACTTACAACAGATACTCGTAACCAAAAATTCTATGTAAGCTTATTTTTTATTGGTTTCATTACTGCCCCTCAAAGTTGGTGGAATTTAGAGTCAAGCCTAGGCATGCATATTTTAAATACTTTTAGAACAAACATTTTTATATCGACTATTTTTTAATGAAAGGCTTGATTTTATTTATAATTATTCTCGTATGAATAATTTAAACTTTGTACTTTAGTCCCGTTTTAAATCTCATTTATAAATTTTGAATTATCGCGTGTACTTCACATATAATATGCACACAGCTACGTACATACATATGTACATACTCGTATGTATGTATGTATAGATGTATCTGCCCCTATGTGCAATGTTGAAATTGTAAATGAAAAATATAAGATCTTGTAAAGCAGTCAGTGTATTTTCTTTTTTTTTTTTGTAATTTTCTCTTTAACCAAACCAAAACTAAAATTCTTTCAATTTTAAATTATTTAATTACAAAATAACAACAAACATTTTCGTTCGCACACAATTTTAAAATGAAATTCGAAAAATCAAAAACGAAAGTGTTAAAGTTATTTTTTTTATATTTTTAAAACAATTGTATCTATCTGTGTGCAGCAGCATTTAATGTTGTTTTGTTTACATTTCAATGAAATATTTGTTAAAAAGATACAAAAAACGAAAATCAAGTGAAAAACGAAAAACAAATTGTTTCCTTCAGTTCATTTAAAGCTTAATAATAGATACTACAGCACTCGACAATAACAACAAATACTTAAAATTAAATTAAGCATTAGTATTGCACGCTTTGCTGCAATAGTGTCTAATGGATATTCGTATAATGAAATCTAAAATGTTATTCACCTTTTCTTTTTTTTCGTTCGTTTCTCATTTTTTTTTTTAATAAAAGTAATTAAACCTTTTTCTAACGTCCAGTGCATCATAATTTATCTATTATTTACTTATTTATCTTCGTCTAATCTGCACTACAACTGTTGCAATTATGTATGCATTAAACGCCAATTAAACGCATTCGAAATACGGCGGAGTAAAATAATGATAACGAAAGAGAACAAAAAATTTCAGAAAAATACAAATCAATTAAACATAATGAAAAAACATTAAATTAATTAGTAACTCGTTAGAGTAAAATCTGAAATTAAATTAAAATGAGAGAATTTGTTAAAAGAAAAAACACATTCCTCTTTTTCCATTGAACAATTATTTTCCCACAGACTGCTACGAAAACCAAACAACGCCCAAAGAATTAAAAAATCTGTTGAACAATGTAGAAAAAGAATGTGTTCATTTTAAATTTTGGAATGAAAATGAAAATTAATTAAATAAGAAAAAAGTTAAATATGCCAATAAAATTTAACAATTTAAATTAAACTGACAGTAATTAAGAAAATCAAAACCCCCAACTGCGACCAACTTTGAACCGTTAAATATCCTTCATCTATCATTCTAAAAGAAAAATCATAAGGCCGGGTTTACATCTGTGTAACATGTGCCACACATGCGTAAAAAAAGTGTAACCACTAATTACTAATGAAAAACTGTTTGATTCAGACACGTATTTATTAAGTTAAACAGTTTCATATAGACAATTTTGTAGAATTCAACATGAGTGGAAACTGTTAAAATAAATACATGTCTGAATCAAACAGTTTTTCATTAGTAATTAGTGGTTACGTTTTTTTGGGCACATGGCACACAAGAAATGCCAGATGTAAACTCTGGCAGGCGCGTAAAAGGCGCAATCTGGAATACCAATTTTCAACAACTTTTCGCAGCATATGCGGCCGTATTTCGCCGATAACTCTTCGAATGTTGGTTTCCAGGTGTTCAATTGTTTGTTGTTTATCGACGTAGACAAGTGACTTAACATAACTAGAGATGTGCAAATGTCGTGATTTTATCGTGTCACGAGTGATTCGAGTGATCGTGATCAAATTTATAATTTTAAGAATCACGCCCGAATTCTCACGCTCTCACGAGATAACACTCCTTCGTGGGTATATAACTGTATTGAAAATTTAAAATTTTCTTATAACAAATACTACAATTTATGTCTGAGCTGCCGAAAGTAGCACCAGAGAACCGAACATCAATCGGCTTCTTATACAAATGAATACACATAAGCGAATACATTACTCTAGCGAATACTAGAGACAAAAAAAATGTTACTTGTTTTATGAAAATAGTTTGCGATTAACAAACGTATAAAAAAAACGAAAATTACTTTAAGCCAGCATAAACAAGATACATATAAAGGGTGTTTTTTATTGAGGTATAGAACTTTAAGTTGGCATCACTTTTTTAACTGGCGGCCATTTTGTCAGCTGTCAAGTGATTAATATTTAGTTTGGTTTGCCATTTCATCATGAACAGGTTGACAAAAGAAGAACGCTTGCAAATCGTGCAAATTTATTTCGAAAATAATGGTTCAGTTCGCGAAGTTTACCGTAAGCTCCGTCCATTTTATGGTCGACAGAGCAATTAATTCGGTTAACCATGGATCGTTTTCGCACTACGTTTACTCTATGTGATAATACGCATCCGCTGAAGTCGCTCGTCTACGCCAACAAACCAGAAACGTTAGGGGACTTGGAAGCCAACATTCGTGGCGTTATTGCCAACATACGGCCCCATATGCTCGAAAAAGTGGTTGAAAATTGGACCTGTAGAATTGGCTTTATTCGAGCCAGCCGCGGCGGCCACATGCCCGAAATCATATTTAAACGTTAATGGCATAAAATTATCCATCCAATAAAGCCAAATTGATGGACATTAAAACGATTTTCTTGTGTTTTATTTCAATTCGAAGTTCTATACCTCTAAAAAAAACACTTACTTACAAGTAAAGCATTTTAATCAAAGTTTTAAAGTTTTAACGGAAAACTTTTCAATAAATAAGTTCTCAAAGTCTCAAAATGAAACCAAAATCCAGCGGTGTTTGCATATATTTTTCCGTTTTTAAAAAGAAAAGGCAGTGTTTGATTCGCGCGAAAATATTTTCTGCTTAAGACTAGTCTGTTCAAACTTTGAGAAATGTTGAGCAACATTCATTACTTCGTACAGAATATTTTAAATACAAGCAATATTAACTAGTTCTTGTTTATTTTAAATTCCATGCCAAACAAATGCCACTCATATTATTTCTCATGTTGAAGATACTACGAGGGCTGATCAAAAAATAACCGTTATTTTCAAATTTCGTGAGTTACGTATGTTCGATTTTCGCATTTTTTTTCTGTTATGTTGGTACACATGTCTGTTATATATGTTGGCAATATCAGCCATTTTGGATTGTCAGTTTGTTTGTGACAGATAAACAGGTTAGTCGTGTTTTGGTGTGCTCTTCGATTTTTTACTATTCGAAAAAATGGATGAAAGAAACTGTATTAAGTTTTGTGTAAAAAATGAAATTAAATGCGCAAGGACATTTGAAATGTTGACTGTGGCGTTTGGCGAGTCTACTATGAGCATAACACAAGTTCAATTGTGGTATAACCGATTTAAGGAAGGCCGAGAAGATGTCAATGACGATGCTCGTCCTGATCGTCAAGTTCGGTCAAATGTGAAGGTTTTGCTCACTGTTTTCTTCGACTGCAATGGAGTGGTGCATCATGAATTCTTGCCACAAGGTCGTACGGTCAATAAGGCATACTACCTTGAAGTTATGCGCCGTTTGCGCGAAGCAATTCGTCAGAAACGCACAGAATTGTGGGAAAACCAATCATGGATTTTGCACCATGATAACGCACCAGCTCACAAATTGATGCTTGTGCGTGAGTTTTTGGCCAAAAACAAAACCGTTATCAAGCCTCAACCACCATATTCAGGAAATCTGGATCGTCGTTGACGATGTTCAACAGCTCCTGAGCGATGTCCATGCGAAGTATATTTCATATGTTTTTCCCAAGATGAACAGAGTATTACTTCTGGAACATTTTTTTCAGGAACAATTTATTCCAAGTTTTCTTAATCTGTATGTATCTTGATAGCATTGCTGAACAGAGTATCAGGCTTTAGGACCAAAGTACGAATGTGTTGATTGCTTAACATTTTGTTAGCTTATTTTTAATAATTATCTATATTTATTTTAATATAATTTCATAAATCTTTCTGTTTTAACAATTTGTATTTTTAATAAATTAATAAATATTTGCTCCGTTCAAGACTCAATTTAAATAAAATGCTATATGTTCATACATATATAATACAACTTCCTATTCTTATATAAATTTATTTGCATGTGATATTTTAAAGAATTGTAATATATGCTTTCGCAAAAATTAAAATGTATTATTCGCTTTCGTATTCGCATTCGCTAAACTGGTATTCGTTACTTCCCTAATACATATGTATGTACATATGTATGTGTAAGAACCTATTTTTCAACCAACAAAATAAAAAATTTAATTATATATTTTTCGTAAGCGTGCGTGATCGTGATAAGTTGTACACCCCTCGTGCGTGATTAAGAATATCTTATACGTGATTTTCAAAATCATAAGTGCATGAAAGTACGTGAGTATAATATTTTTCAGCGTGAGCGTGCGTGTCGTGAGTCAAAAACAGCTCACGTGCACATCTCTAAACATAACCCCAAAGAAAATAATCCAATGATGTTAAATCACACGATCTTGGTGTCCAATTAATTGGGTCATTACGTGAAACTGTTTTTGCATCAAAAGTTTATTTGAGTAAACCAATTGTAGCGCCCGTTGTGTAACATGTGGCTCCGTCCTGTTGGAACCATATGTCAGCAAGTTTAATGCCACGTAATTGAGGTACGAAAAAATTTCGAACCATGTTCCTATACCGTTCACCATTGACAGTAACATTATATCATCGTTTTTGAAGACATATGGGCCAATGACTCCGCCAGCTCATAAAGCGCACCAAACAGTAATTTTCTGTGGATGTAATGGTGTTTCGACAAAAGCTTGTGGATTTTCCTCACTCCAAATGCGAAAATTCTGCTTATTTACTTACGTACCCATCAGTGATGCCATTAGGATACGAAAGATACTTTTTTCGTATCTTTTGATGACTTCAGGTACCATGTGTAATCCCGACATTTTTCGTATCTTCTGAATCTGTACGCAAAATATACAGAAAATACGAACATCTTTTTTTGGGGAAATATGAACATCTTTTTTTTTTTGAGGAAATATGAACATCTTTTTTATTTTCAGGAAATTTATATGAACTTTTTGATATAATCGTTTTAGTATAAGAGCCTTAACTCGTATATTAATTTTTACAAAAATTAATTTGTTTTGACAACATCCAAATATAGTTATGTACATATAATTAATTTTAAAGTTTTTATACTGTATTTTTAAAACTTACATGCCTAATATTTATGACTTAAATAAATATAAAAATGAATTTATATGATATCATTTTTTTACAATATTCATTAAATATGAAATAAAAATGTTATGTTAATAAATGTTAAACGTTAAAAATGGACTTCAAAATTTTTTACAAAATGAATCTTTTTGGGAACAAATGTATCTTTTTGGACACTAAAATGTATCTTTCCCGAAATTTCACTGGCAACACTGGTACCCATTCAACCAGAAATGGGCTTCATCGTAAAGTAAAATTTTGAATGGAAGAAGTGCACGATGAGTTTGATAATTATTTTTATTAAAAATTTTAACAATTTGCACGCTTGCTCTGGTGTAAGTCGATTCATAATGAAATTTCAAGGCAAACTAAACAAAAAGCAACTATCAGCTGTTAAATGGGTGCTCAAATAAAGCAGTGACACTCTGAAAAAATACCCTTTACATAGGCTGATAAGCACAATAGCCTTCTTTGCGTCGCGCAATGAAATCATAAGAACTAAGTGCGCAGCTCGATACACAACAAAATTTTACATCATATTGTAAATTTTGAAGAGTTTAAGTTGTGATTTGTAGCTCTAAAATACTGCTAAAGTCAGGAAAGTAAAGAAAATTACATGAGTTTTAATAATTTTTTAATTTTAACATGTTTATAAGATATTTTTTTTTGTAGCCAAACTAATAAAGGTATTACGTTAATTTTATTTGTTTTTGTTTTTTTTATGAAATATTTGATCAGAAGCTATTTTTAGTAATATTAAAACAAAAAAATTATCTTGAATATTAATGTTGAAATAATTCGTTTAAAAATTAAAAAAAAGTATACGCTTTTTTGCAAACAAAAAAAAGAAGAAGGTTTTTAAAACTGAAGGTAGCTACATTTAAAAGTATGTTTTTTACCACAATAAACTTTAGAATCTCTAATTTTAGACGCATGAAAAAAAGTTTGCGCAAGTTTAATTTTACAATTTTACAATTTTATTTTTGCAAGATTTAATATTTTGAAAATAAATAACTAAACAATAAGATACAAGTCCTAATCCATCTCATCCTAATAAAATTCTAATTAAATTAGGACTAATAATTAATGATATTATAGAACTAACAAATATAATAACTAATATAATAAATCGATTAATTTTATAATCAGATTCTATATATTCTTTTCTATAAAAAATTACTAAACAAGAAATTATTAAAACAAATGATATAAAAATTAAACTTATTCAATCAAATAATAAAGTTATAATAATAATTATTGAATTTAATGAAACAACTTCTCATTCAATAAAAATTCTATAATCATTTAATAAAAATAATATTCCAAAATAAAAAGATAATAAACTAAAAAAAAATAAAATTATAAAACTAATTTTACAAATTGATAAATATTTCACGATTTAAAAAAGAATTACCTTATCATTGATACCACAAATCAATATTTTTGTTAAACTATTTAAATATAATCATAATAAAGATACATCACTTTTTAAAATTGCAATTTTACCTTTTTTCTGTTGCTCATCTTGTATAGGTAAATATGAGTAAGAAACTTGACTTGACAGGGGTGTTCCAGGGGGAGATTAACTTCCCCTTACTCGAGTTTTGTTACGATTTGTTATGGTGGGGGGGGGGGGTCATTGAAAATGTTACGTAACAGAAAAAATTACTTATTTCGTACAAAAATACGTATGTTTTTCTCATTTACTTATTTAATTGATCATACGTGTAGGTACATACGAGGTGTGTTCAAAAAGTATCGCGAATTTTGAATTTTCGCGGATTATGTATGTATATTCGAATTTTGATTTTTTTTTGGCGTTATGTTGGTACTCATATCTCTCACTTATGCCGAAAATTTCGGCCATTTTGAATGTGCAGTTAATTGTTTACAGCTGCTTTGCTTGCACGTGTTTTGGCTCGTCTTTACGTTATTCGTTCATGCTTTTGTTACGATTTTTACTGTGGGGACGTCATAACCAGTGTTGCCAGTAGATTTCTCGAAAAAATGCCTACCCATGCTAAAAAATTCGATTTTTCCCTAAACGTTGAACAAAATTTTCCCTACAAAAACCTCTACGCATTTTTGTCATTAAAATAAAACCAATAGTTATAAAAAAATAAAAATGTTTATTAAAGCTTTGGTAAAAAAATAAGCAAAAAACTAAAAAAAATAGCACATACATATGAATCAGGGATGGAAAAGTTGGTACAATTGTACCTTTTTCAGCACTATTTGAAAGTCAAAAGTACCATAGCACCCCAATGACCAATTTAGCACTATTGAAACTTTTTTCCTATTATACAACATGAAAAAAAAAATGAATCAATAAATAACCAGTTTCGAGAGCTGGTTGATGTAGGAATTATTAAGCCTTTAAGAAACGACAACATTTATACGTTTTGCTCGAGGGTATTAGAAATTAAAAATGAATTAAACAAACCGATGTTTTCCGATATTTCCACAAATGCTAGAGGAATATTATCTATTCTACATTCGCCTGAAAATGTGGAAAGGGTATTCGTACCCACATATAAATAAAACCAAAGTAATAAAGACTGTTTGCTTCGGCTGTCTCCAATCGAATCAAGGATGAAAAAGTATATCTCCTAAATGCTACTTTTATATTCAGATCTCAACAACTAATAGTCTTTTGTATACCTACTGAAATTAGACATTAATATTGTTTAAAAATTAATATTAATTAATAATAATAATTAATGATATTATAATAAATTAACTTCAAAGTGCCTTTTTGTTAATTGTTAAGTTTTTACACATATACATGCATACATATACAAATGAATTTTACGTACCTGATATGAATGTACTTTTAATTAAATTCAATTAAAACAACAAAAAGTTTTTTAAAAATTAATATGAATAGTTCTTTTTAAATAAAATTTTAAAGGATAAATTAAATTCAGGTACAAAAACCGGTTACTTTAAAATGAACATACATATCGTCGGGTGGTTACTGGTTTGTCGCACATATATTGAGAATATATTAGTGGTGCTAAGTAAACAGCTGCTTTTTTTAGGAAGTTTGGCTTGTCCAATTTCATTTCAATAAAATTTGTAGGAAGTTTGATTTCTCAATTTTCATTGCAATAAAGTACTAGGCAGATTTTGTTGTTGCAGGCTTGACACCAGCTGGTATATGAATTCGCCTTGGCATATACATATTAACATATTAGTGTCGTCAATTTAAAAAAAAACATCTTTGGAAATATATTTTTAAGCGATTTTAACGAAAAGAAAATTTTTTAAGCCTTTTGCAAAAGAAAATATTACTAAAAAACGTTATGTTTGCGTTTATTTCATAAATAATGCGACATGACGAAAAAATCCCTACATTTTGTAAAATATCAAAAATCTGTTCGATTTTCCCTACGCTTCTACTTTTAGTATCAAAAATACCTGCATGTAAGGATTTTCCCCTACTTCCCCTACTTTTGGCAACACTGGCCATAACTCAAAAAATTAAAGTTTTGAGCTAATGATGCTGAATTAATTCTCGTATCGTTCTTCATATTGTGTTAAAATTTCATACTCCACTATTGAAAGCAAAATAAAATTTTCTTTTTCTATTATTGAAAATTTTGAATCAATATTCTGGCAAACTAGTTTTTTGAGTTATGATGTTGTTTGAGTAAATGAGTGATATGTATATTAATACATTATTTTTAAATATATGTCAAGTGGATCTTATGAATATTTTTTACGTTAAGTTAGGTAAGGAAAATATTCTAAATTAGTAAGTCTTCATACACCGATTTTTATAGCATTAGTATTGCTAGCAAATTAAATCTATCAAAAATGTATTTTAAAATAAAACAATTATGTGAAATGCATTTGCAATTTGCGCCCTTTAATTGCTATATGTACATTAAATTTTTTTTATTTTTATTTTCATTATTTAGGTTAATATCTACTTCATCTAGTCTGAATTGCCACTAAAGTTTGCAAAATGTAATTGTTGGGTACTTGTGCGCGTAATTGCAATTTTATGCGTTTTTTTCAATTGCAAATTAAAAATCAGCATATTTTAGTCATATTTGCTCCCTAATCAGTCTCTTCTCTACTTTAATCTCTGTTTGACTAAATATTTATATATGTATGTACATATGTATACACATATGCATAAGTCAGGGATGGAAAATTGGCTTTTATAATTTTTTAGCAACTATGCAAACAATATGTACTTTTTAGACCATGGCGATACCATTACAACACTTAAAATATCTATGTAGGAACATGAGCTAACTAATTTTTCATATCGCTCATTTACTCAAAGAACGTCATAACTCAAAAAAAAACTAGTTTGACAGAAAACGAGTTTAAAGTTTTCAATTTACACATGTATTAATGGAAAAATAAAATTTTATTTTGCTTCCAAGAGTTAAGTAAACAAGATATTTTTTATATGAAATTTGTATACAATATGAAGAACGATATGAGGATTAATTCAGCATCATTAACTCAAAAATTCCATTTTTTGAGTTATGAGGTTTGTACGCAAACACTGCGCCGTTTAGCCACCAACCTTGAAGAGTATGGGACCACACGAGACGCTGCCAAGAGTGGCCGGCTCCGGAGCTCCCGTTCAGCCGAGAATATCGCCGCTGTTGCCGAGCATGTCGAGTTATCGCCCGAAACATCCGGGTCGTCCCTAAGGCGAATTTTGGTCAAAGACCTGCGCATCAGCTGCTGCCAGTCGACCGCCAAACGCGTGTAACCTACGCCCAAGCCATCCTCAATTTCGAGGACGAAGTGGACGATTTTTCGTCCAAAATCATAATGAGCGGTGAGGCTCATTTCCACATCAGCGGGTACGTGAACAAGCAAAACTATCGCTTCTGGGGCACCGAAAATCCACGAGTGATGCACGAGAAGCCATTACACCCGCTCAAAGTGCCTGCATGGTGCGCTGTTCACGCTGGAGGAGTCATCGGGCCATTTTTTTCGACAAACGACAACAGTGGACGGTGCACACTATAGGGCCATGTTAAGCGAGATTTTTCTGCCGCAATTGAACGAATTAGGACTGGAGGACATGTGGTTCCAACAGGACGGAGCAACGGCACACACTGCGCGAGCCACAACCGATATTCTGAAGGCGGCGTTCCCGGGTCGCCTCTTCTCTCGTTTTGGAGATTTACACTGGCCCGCAAGATCGCCCGATTTAACCGTTCCAGACTTTTTTTGTGGGGTTTTTTGAAGTCCCGTGTTTACGTGAACAAGCCCGAGACCCTGGAAGCCCTCAAGGGCAACATTCGACACGAGTGCGAGAATCTGTCGCCCGAAGTGATGAAAAATGCCATAAAACGAGCCCGTATAGCATAGATGATCAAAAATAAAAATGAGATGTATTAGCGCTCGCTTTCGCAACCCTAACTCCCAGCAAACATATTGGCAAACACCTAAAACAAATTTCATAATGATATGAATAAAAATGTCTTTTCAAAACGTTTTCATTTCCAGCCTTAAATATTTTGTAGCATAAAATGCATTGAATGTTATGAAAAGCATCATTTATCATAAAATACCGTTCACATCTCATTTCGTAGACGTGCAGCTTTTATCTTTTTTTACTTTGTTTTTTGTGTGTTCAATTGTAATTGAATCGTGTGTGTTTACTGTGCTTTGTTCAACAAAAACCAACAACAATGCTTAATAAATTCCTGAAAAAAATGACGATACTCCGACGCATGTGTTTTCGTCGCTTGCTCAACGATGAATGAATGAGTTTTTAAAAGAGCGTAACAAATGTGTATGAATTTTTTTCAAACAATTGTTGTATGGGCTGAACATCTTGCCGTATAGCAATCAATTGTGACGGCGACCATTTGGCCGATATCATCTTCTCGACTTGACCAATAAAATTCTAAAGGTTCAAATAAACATAATCAAGAAAAAAAAGTCGAAGTTTTTCATTTAGAAATAAAATGAGAGCCCAACAACATAGAATGACTTCTTTTGGCCCCCCTTGTAGCTTCAGGTGGCTCCAAATCGCCTAAAAATAAAAATGGGGTAATTTTTAATTGTGAAATTTTGGGCGATTTTTCATATGAAAAATGTTTCCATGAATAGCCCAAAAATAAAAATTAAAAATCGCCCGAAATTTATTCCATACAAATTTTAAGTTATTTTTCTTATTAAAAATCGGAGAAAATTTTTTTACATTTAAAAATTAAAGTGGAAAAAGTACACCCAAAAATTCTCGCAATCATGAAAATCGAATATAGAATTTAAAATGTGTGTATATTGTAGAAAATAAAGTCTGTACGAATTATCGCCCAAGTGCCAATCGACCGAAACAGATAAATGAAGGAACACCCAAAATTGTTGTGTGGTTAGAAATACCCAGAAAATAGTGCCCGATCGCCCAAAAAATAGGTGAAGAATAACCCAAAAGTGTAAAATGAATAATCGCTCGAAGCTTTTGGGTGTTTGTTCATTACGTACAATCACCTGAATTTGGAATTAGTAACTGCCCAAAAAAAAAAATTTTTTTTTTGGCGATTAAAGATGTCCAATTGAGTATGTGGCAAATACATTTATTTGTATACAAATGTGACATTAAATTCTTCAATTTAGAGCACGTGTTTTCTGGTAGAGTTAAACATGTGTCAATTGAACGACCTTCTTTGAGATTTTAATTGTACAAGATCGAAAATGTACATAAAAAAAGTACAATTTTACCATGAATTCCATGCCTGGCGTAGTTACAAAACTTTGTTGTACTCATATTGTTGTGATTATATGACGGTTATAACGATACTTGCCGTTTGTGGTAAGATTGACAAGAGATTAGTGTTTGTTTGGGTTTGCTGTACGATTTTCATTGGTAAAATTGAGAGAAAAGTTGGAAATTTTTTTCTTTACAGTCACACGAAAGAGTTTTGACAATTTACAATAAAATATTTTCTTAATTTTTCTGTTTCAAATTTTTTTATACGAGTATTCAATCACATTCAGAACAAATGAACCTGTGCCTGATATCTAATGGAATATGCGATATAAAACCCTGTTTCAGTGTTTGAAATATTTTCTAAAAATTTTTATACTCTTACAGTTTTCCTGATAATTTTCTATTAAAGTCCCCAGGGCTTGACTAAGAAGGAAAGCAATTAATACTGATATATGAATGCATGATTTTTTTTTAAATAAATCATGGCAGAAAAACGAATGTTATTAATATTTTTATTTATTGCGCCCCGGTGGCAAATATAAACGTATAAAAGCCGCAGTCATGTTATATACATACAACCAATTTTAGACCAACAAAAAAAGTTAAAATGAAATAAATCTAACAAATTGAAAATTACATTAATGTTTGATTGGTAGTTCAGAAAACAACAAAAATTAAGAAACAAACTTAGAGAGCAACAAAAAAAAATGGCAAAAACTGAACGTATGTATGTACATATGTAGTCGTATGTACGTACGACATGACAGTGAACCGGGCCAAGGTTAGAAAACACGTCAATAAATGAAAATACAAAATATTTTAGAAAAATATTTGATTTTTTTTTGTTTGTAAGTTTTATGTTCTATTTTTGCATTAAATGTCGCGTACGTTCAGTTCCACTAATTCAATAAGAAAATTATTGCGTACAAATTAATAAGAAAATATGCAGCCATCTGAGTAAAAAGAAAGGATAATGTTAAAGAAAAGAATAAACAAAAATAGTAATAAATAAATAACTAAATTAGCATAAAATAAATTGAAATGACACGGTGATTTTGGCAAAACTTGTTTCTTTTACTTATTTTTTTTTTTTTTTGCATTTGAGGTTAAGGTTAAAAAAAACGTTCTTAAGCGGATGAAATACTCAAACAATTTTGCATATTCACACTTTCACAATGATAATGATGTTGGAAAATTTCAAGTGTAACAACTGAATGGACGAACGAAAGAACATACAAACGGTGCAATGATCTTATTAAAAGTGAAAATCAAAGAAAAAGAAAAATACTATACACACATCACATTCACCACACATTTTCTTATTTAAGTTTTTTTTTTTAATTTCCAAATTAAAGAGATTTCGTTTTGTTTTGTTGTGCAAAACATTTTAATTGCTTTCAATGTCAATTGTTCAATATTTTCGAACGTGTTTTCATACCTTGAATGAAACATTTTTAATGTTGACATTGAAATCTTATTGTTTTCTGTATTAGCTGCAAAATACATGTTTACAAAAGTTTTCTTGAATGAATTTTGTGAGCAAACTATTTTTTTGAATACGTTACTCTGCAACAATCATTTTATGGTCTGCACTTGACCGCAATAAACTGCAGTCTTTTAAATTCGGACAATTACAGGAAAAATTAATTGATTTTTAGTGGTCTAAAATCAAATCTTGTGCTGCGTAAACCGGTATCAAAAAGAAAAACAACAAGTATAGCCCTTATTATGAGAAACTGCTGATCGTTGACTGCTCTCGAAAGTATTAATCAAATGAATTTGCATTTATTGCCATTGTGAATTCAATTACTTCACGTTAGGGATGCCAATCGGAACTGATTTTTATGATCCCGGGATTCGGGATTTAAAAAAATTAAATCCCCGGGATTTCGTGATTTTTCGGGATCCCGAAATTATTTGAGATTCAGGAATTATTCGGGACTCTGGTTTTTTGAACATTAAAACACACATGCTTTTTATAGGTGTTTATTTAAAAAAAAAAAGTCTTTGGAAGAGGTTCACAAACAAAAGCTTTATAATTATTTCATATTACATAGTCAAAAACTATTTGGGAATTCACAAATAATATTTTTGAAAATCACAAACAAAAAAAGAAAAAACGTAGTAGGCTTAGAAACTTAAACAAAACCCAGCTTCATATCGAATATAAAATATTTGCTGGGTTTTGTTAAAATTTCTAAGCCTACTACGCTTTTTCTTTTTTTTTTTGTGATTTTCAAAAATATTATTTGTGAATTTTCAAATAGTTTTTGAAACAATGTGCATAAGTTAAGAAGTCTGCTAATGGTTTGGCAAAGCATCAATGAAATACATATATATATATATATATATATATATATATATATATATATATATATATATATATATATATATATATATATATATATATATATATATGTATATAGACAATGCTTAAACACCGGTTACTATCATGACCTTTCCTCAGGTTATGATGAATTTATTTTTAAAAAACAAACAAAACTTAGTAAACAACTTCGGGATTGACTGAATCCCGAAAATCCCGGGACTAAAAAGTGAAAATCCCAGGATTCAGGATTCTCAGAATCCACGTAAAGTAGGGATGCCGATTTTGGGATTGGCATCCCTACTTCACGTTTATCGTATGCCAATGCTGTTAAGACAAATTATATTCCCACGCAGAAAGTGTCCCCACCAAGTAAGTCAACAAATTCTAACACAAGCTTTAATTTCAGTCGCCTTGAAGCCACTATTGATAATCTGGTGCAAACTATAAACAACTTTACAACAAATATGACTAGCATGATGCAAGATGCCTCAAGCATTACTTAACAAGCCATGAACACGTTAAAAATATGTTTTTGGAACGCAAACGGTATTCGCCAACATAAAAATGAACTTGAGCACTTCCTCACGGAACAAAATATTGATATAATGTTGGTCTCTGAGACTCATTTGACTCCGAGAAGCCTTATTAAAATGAATGACTACACCTTATATGATTCAAGGGACCCGAGAGGAAGAGCATGCGGTGGATCAGCAATTCTAATAAAGTCCAGACTCAAGCACTATATTCTTGACCACATTTGTGAAGAACATCTACAAGCAACAAAAATTCCGCATATTATAGATTTTTGCGTCATGAAAAATATCTCTAAGGATTTAATTCATGTTGAAGCTTCCCTAGATCTCTTTTCCGACCACTCTCCCACAATCGTTACAATTTGTAGCCCACTAAGAAGTGTCTTACCTCACCCATATGTGAAGATAATCAATCGTGTTAATTGGCTGGGGTTGAAAAAATAACTCAGTAGTCATTGTACGGAAAACACTAAGCTAAGAACATCCGAAGATATTGAATTTAACGTTCCCAATCTTAGCGAAAATATTAAACAGGCTGCTGAACATGCCACTATTTCCCAACCGCAGACTGGCTTTAATAGAATTTATTATACGGATATTGAACGTCTTGTATATGAAAAAATGAGAGCTAGAAGAGAATGGCAACAACACAGATCACCACTAAATAAAATCAGACTTAAAGAATGTACTAAACGACTTAAAGAGTTGCTATCGTCGGAAAAAACTGCATTACTGGAAACATATCTATTAGGTCTCGATGTCACGTCAGCACAAAAGACCCGTTGACCTTAAATCACCACTGCGCACTTCGACCGGAGGATGGGCAAGAAGCGATAGTGAGAAAGGTAACTTTTTTGCTGAGCATTTAAAATCTGTATTCACTCCCTATTCATGTACGGGTGCTGTTAATTTGCCGAGTGTAGTTTCTCTACCCCCTCGTCCCTTAAGGTTTAACATGCGTGAAGTACAAATAATAATTGCTGAACTCATCCCGAAGAAAGCTCCAGGTATTGATGGAATTAGTAACAAGATGCTGATGAATTCGCCTCAAATTGCAATAGGAATCCTGCTATTTATTTTTAATGCCATTTTAAGAATGCAGTATTTTCCACATAACCGGAAACTTGCGAGGATCAAAATGATTTCAAAGCCGGGCAACGATCCTACCAAGGCTGAGTCATATAGGCCTATAAGCTTACTATCAAACAATCTCAAAGCTTTTCGAAAAGTTGTTCATGACTAAATTTTTAAAGATTTTAGCTGATAATGGGTGCATCCCTGACCATCAATTCGGTTTTAGAAGTCAGCATAGCACAATTGTGAAAACGCATAGATTGGTGGTGCAAGTTATAAGGAAGACATTTGAAGAAAAGAAGTATTGTTTTGCCCTCTTGATTGATGCTTCTCAGGCATTTGACAAATTATGGCACGAAGGTCTAGTTTTAAATTTGAAGACATATCTGCCAATAAACATATAAACACTTTTGGAAAATTATATTATTGATAGGAAGTTCACTGTTGTGGAAGGAGACTTCATGATAATACATACATACGAGAACATATTAATAATATAATAATAATAATATATATACTTTTGTTCTTATTTAAACAAAAAGATTGTAATCAAATATATATAAAATATTTTTTGGCACTATCAAAAGTATTTTGGCCCTTTTAAATCGTTAATTTGGCCTAAACCAAAAAGCTCAAAATGCATCACTGATCAATATCGCTGAGCTCATGCTTGCTCTCTTCCTTCAACTACTGTTGTATTTGCAATAATACTGCGGAAGCGGGAGTCAATGTTTGGAAGGTAACGGCGCAAAATGCGTTTTTCTATTTATGTATATGTAGATGCCTGTTACACTACCACGTCACTCGCAGAGGGTTAATGAGCCTCCTGGTTTCTTTCCTAAGATTTATCAGATATCCAGTCATTCCAGGCTTTTCTTATTACGGAGTGGACAGCACTCCCCAAAAGTTTCCCTAAGGTCAGCTATCAGCTCCACACTGTCAGTTGACGCTGAGTAGTTTTCGAGTTTGTGTTGTAGACTTCACTTAAATCTGGACCAGTCAATGTTGGCCCTATTTCGAAAAGTAATACGGTTTGGAGGAGGGTTTTCTATAGCTGTGCAAATCTAGCGATGGCCCTTGAATGAATGAAAGTCCGACACGTGAACATAATGTAATATTTCCAGTAATTAGGGTGAACGGGTTATTTTCATTTACGAATTCAAAGAGCGCATAACCTCTTTTGTTGTCATTGGAGCTGTTCCAAGAGATATGATATGATACAGCTTAAGTCCGACGATGGTGGTAGTATCCGGGTGTCTGAGGGTAATAGACTTGGTTCGAACTCGTTCACTAGTTCATTTTTGCCACAAACCAATGATCAAACCCATGTAATTTAAATGGGTTCGATCATTGGTTTGTCGCAAAAATGAACTAGTGAACGAGTTCGACCCAAGTCTAGAGGGTAAAATTTAGTTTTTATAGAGTGTCAAACTTTCAATAGAACAGCAAGTGATTATTTGAAGTGAAGTTTTCTCATGTGTGTGAAGATAAATTCAAATTTAACTAGCACAGACAGGAACCAAAATTTTTAACAAAACATTTTACGTGCCTGTTCATCTAAATGCGAACGATAGATTCGATCGAGTATTTATATTGGAAACAAAAACAAATTTCAGTTTTTTTGTTCGCATTTAGATGAACAGGCCTAAGCACATAACAGGGCACTGTTAGCTATTTAACAGTATTCGCTAAATGGATTAGCATTCCAAATCCTTGGAACTGGATCGAGATAGATAAATTTTTTTTTGGAAAAATTGTTCTAAAATGTAGTTTATGAAATTATAAAAGTAGGTGAAAATATGTCTGGTAGAGCCAATAAATTAGATTTAAGAAAACATAATTTTCCTGAGAAGATTAGTGATCATTTTGGTAAAATATGGAAGAGCACACGTACTAGACCATATATTTGTGGTACTCTGAAGGGTCCTAAATGTGACCCAATTGGTCACGTTTATCAAATAATTTTGGGAATTGAAATAATCGATTTGGAAAAATATGCTTTTTTAGTTAAATTTCTTGAGAAGATTATTGGTCATTTGGGTAAAATATGCAAGAGCACACGTACAACACCATATAGGTGGGGTGCTCTGAAAGGTCCCAAATGTTGGTCTCACGTTTCTCAAATAATTTTGGGAATTGAAATAATCGATTTGGAAAAATATGCTTTTTTAGTGAAATTTCTTGAGAAGATTAGTGGTCATTTGGGAAAATATGGAAGAGCACACGTTTTACACCATATAGGTGTGGTACTCTGAAGGGTCCTAAATGTGACCCAATTGGTCACGTTTCTCAAATAATTTTGGGAATTGAAATAATCGATTTGGAAAAATATGCTTTGTTCGCTAAATCTCAAAACTACTGAAATTTATTTATATAATATACATACATACATACATACATATGTACGTATAAAATATATATCCATTATACATATGTATGTATGTATGTATTATGCTGTCCAAATAAAATTATTTGATTTTTCATCTCCAAAAGAAAAATAAAATAAAAAAACGTGTTGATTATTTTGTATACTTCCATAAAAATATATTGGTATACACATGACCCGCTACTACAAATTATTCTAATTTTAAATATTCTATCATTTAGACATGGTCCAAGTAAATTTTCATAAACTGATGTTCTAAAACATTCATAAAATCTAATTGCTTCTTGGAGATATTCAATTTGGAAATTATAAATAAAAACTTTTTAACCCCTTTCAAGCAATATGTTTTTTAAACGAAATCAAATTCATTGTGTCTTGTGACAGATGCTGGCCAACTGTCAAAATAAACATTTTTTGTGGTTCTATTTTTAATATTAAAACTAAATAACTTCTCGTTGCAAATTATAGCGGTTTGTATTTCCTAAACGCAAAATTCTTAAAATATTTTCACATTTTCCCTATGGCTGGCGGCACCAGAAAAGAAAACAAAACATAAAGCTTTCGAAATTATTTGCAAAAAAAGTAACGAAGGAAATAAAGTCTCATTGATGACGACAAATCTTAATTTTAGACATTGAAGTAGGACAATATACAGATCAAGCAAGTGAGAGAGGGGGAGTGCAAAGTCTTAATGGGAATTTAGCGTGGGTGGGAAAAATTATTTGTCTATTTGGCGGCATCCGAATTGCGAAAATTTTATGAAAAACCGCACATATAATTTAGAGAAACTAATTTTATTATAAGGGAATAAATAATGCAAACATAAGGCCAAGAGGATATAAAATTGGGTTAGGTAATGCCGTCTCAATGCGATTGCTGCAAAATTTTTAGATTTTTTATTGGTATGAGATAAATTTTTGAATAGAGAAAAATGTAAATATATGTACATACGAGGGCGGTCTCGAAAATATACGATATGATCTATAGATGGCGGCTGTAGTTCGAGAAAATGACTTTGGTGAAAGTGTAAAATGAGTCGTAAGGCAGCTGTAGGCTGGGGAACAGCTCTCGCGTCATCGTAATTATTTCTTAAGTGCGATCAGGCTTGTGTGTGTTGTTTGGCCTTCGAGACTTTTGCGTCTCACTCGCACTTGTTCATGGGTACCGCAGCTAACTGTATTGCTTACAGTTATTTAGTGGTATTTTCCATTTTCGGGTGCAAAGATTTGCGTACTTGCTTCCGTCATTCAAACTAAACTAAACAACAAGGTGAAAAATTAATTTCTTTTAGCCAAATACACGATCTTTTTTTTAAGAGAAGTAACACTCAGGCAATGAGTGCCTACTACTATTACTAGGTATTACCTTTCTAGGAAAGGGATAGCGATAGAGAAGGCAGATGGTGAAGGAAGAAAGGAAAGTCTCATTCTTTTACAACTCTGCTTTTTTGCACGTTTTTAATAATGCAGTGTTGCAGCGCCTCTGGTGTTAAATGAGGCGTAGTAATTTTTTTAAAGCTTTGTTTAGTAGCAGTTTTATTGGTTATTTTATTTCGCCGATGATTCTGCTACACAACGAAGGAGGGCGCTCTGATGTTTTATTACGATTAGTATCTGCTGAAGTTGGTATAGTTCAGTGACCTTCACTTGAATTTTCCTACAGCAACTGATACAAAGAGACACTAATGCACATCAGAAAAATGCGTGGTGTTGTTATTAAATGACTGTTGGATACCGGGATCGAACCAGGACCTTCGCTTTTGAAGTCAACGTGCTAACTACTTCAGAAAATTGGTCACCGTTTTGTAATTCAATTGAAAGATCTCAGTTCAACCAACATTAAAGTCGAGCTAGATTCTGCTCCTTCGTTTACGACTATAACATACTGGGTGACAGAGTTTAAAGAAGTCCGTAAGAGCTGCCAATGCGAACACTGCAATGATCGGCCAATTGAGGTGTCACGCCAGAAATGTTAAAGGAAATCCACAAAATGGAATTGGATGATCCTCGACTGATTTTGATTGATCTATCTGAAATGAGTTTTTTTAGATATCTAAAATGAACGACTGATCGAGTTGGCCCCAACTCTACATAATACTCATTGTTGGTTATTTTTCCTTTCTGAAGATGGAGTTATTTAAATCCTGCAATCTGACGTAATATTCTTTCTCTTACAGTCGAACTTATTGTATATTCGAGTGGGGCATAAATTAAGTTTTTGTTTTATTTTTTTATAGAAACACGTGCTTTTTAGTTTACAAACTGAAAAAAGCAAACATGAAGCACAAAATATTTTCTTTTTTCATCTTGTGATCACTTTGGTTAAAACATCAAAAACAATAGTCTGTCGACAACTAATAATTTATTTTTACATGCCATGCTACTGTCACTTTGAGGTTTTAGTTTTACTCGAATGATACGAGGGTAGCCACTCAAGTGATGAGCATTGGCAACTTCTAACACTTGTTGAATGCCAGGTCGTCTCAATGCCTACCACGCACGCAGGAACCCCATAGGTAGGATAGGATAGGTAGTAAGCTGGATTTACACATCGGCTGTCAGACCGGTTATTTTTCATGGTTGTGTGGTATGGTGGGTGGTATTGAGAAAGGAAAGTCATAGGAGATTGCTTGCTAAGGTTCAGCGGTGGGCATCACAGGTGCATACAGGAGCGCATATCAGGCTGCCTTGGACGTCATTCTTCACCTGCTTCCTATAGAGGCCTGTGTGGTGAGAACGGCGAATTATTAGACTCGTTGAAGCAGGTTTGGTGAGGACAGGAGTAACAGGTCACCACACCACAACGGAGCGCCGTAACCCCTGGGTTCACAGACTATAAGGTCGTTGAAATTGATTTTAGTAGAACACCCTCACTGGTCATTTCGGTAAGGGACTATTGGGTCAAAATCAAATCTGATAGTATATATGAGGGTCGAAAATAGGGGAAGGCACATTGGCTGGTGTCTATATCTTGGGATCGAACATTCGTAGTTCTTTCAGACTGAAGAAATAATGCAGCGTTTTCTATGCTGAGATCTGGACGATTCTCAGGGCCACAGAGCTTGTGGCCAGCGAGGAGGTACCTTCTATGTCGACAGTTAGGTAGGTAGCACTAAAATCTTTGAAAGGACACAATGTCAAATTCGAAACTAGTTAGTGGCTGTAGGAGAGCTCTCAACTTGCATATTGAAAAATATACACCCTTATTCCAGTTGTCGACATCGACATCACTTTAACATAGTATCAAATAATTGGGGCTTGTGTACTCGTTGTCGAAGAGAACTGACTCCTGTTGGCGGGTTTATGCTATTTTCTAGAGCTTAGGGAACAGAAATAGATTGTCAGTAGCACAAAATTGTTCTCGAGAGCGAGTAAACAAGCCCCAAGCTTTTTGTATTGTGTTAAAGTGACGTCGACAACTGGAATAAAGGTGATAGTGTCAGAATATGTTGGATTCCTGGCCACAGCAGTATTGAAGGAAATTATTTTTTTGAAATTACCGAAAGTCATTAATACAGGGAACTCAGTAATTGGGTGGTGAGTGGGACCAACCGTTCATTTGGCAGTAGGGAGTATTGTAGAGTCTCGAAGGCTATGTGGCCAAACTGCTACTGGATATGCTCAGGAAGGTGATGCGAGTCTTGATAGGCGCTTTGGCTGGGCACTGCTCGGTCAGAGCAAGTACCAGAATTTGGGAAACTGCCAGAAGGAGCCAGAAACTATTGAACATATTATCTGCCATTGCCCGAAGATGCAATGCCATAAGCTTAGATGGCTCAGCAGAAGTTTCCATGAGAACATTAGTGTAAGCTGGAGGATATCAGGGGCTTCATCATGAGAATTCGTTGTCTTAGTGACAGATAATAGGGGTTCTCTGGGTACAATTGGTGGTTAAATTTTTAATAACAGGCTCTAACAGAATGTGTGTGAAGATAAATTCATCGAGTTAAATTAAGTTTTCAAAAATATCGCATGCGATATTTTTTTTTCTTCTTTTATTTGGTACGCATTTTGTACTGAAATTAAGGGGTTTCTTCATAAAAACGTTCACTGTGGCCAAACCCTTCTTCCTCACCGAATCAAACCTAGTGGAAAATGAAGACAACGAACCATATTATTAAACTGCATTTACATTATATCTGAATTGTATTTGTGAAAACTTTTAGAAAATTTGGAAAAATATGACTTAGTGAAAAAATCTTAATTTTCGAGTTCTATGTGGCCATTTTTTCACTAAATTTAAAAAAGGAAGCGAAAACTGTGTCACCTTCTTAGTAAATTAAATATAAATTTTTTTTATATCTTTAGTTAAGCAATAACTACACTTAAAAAAATATTTGGAATGAATGCTTATCAGTTACATTTGAATAAAAATCGAACAAGGTATTGAAAATTTCAAAACTCTATCTAAAGCGGGATAGAAATACGAGGCGGGATCGAGTTATTAAAAGTGGAATGTCTGGTGAGGTTATGTATACCTATTAAAGGCCATGATTCACTATCCTACACAATCGCGCGATCTACGAAAAAATACAACCCTGATCTGTTGAATTGTTTTTGTCTTTTGAAAATTTTCATAGACTCCAACATACCAGGGCTGTATTTTCTCAAAAATCGCACGATCGTGTAGGCTAGTGTATCACGGCCTTAATTGATATCGAATTTATAAAGCCAAATCAAAAACAAACATGGACTATGGCACCAATGTTTTTATAAATTTAATAATTACTGGGGAGTACGGTTATAACAAACTACTAGGAATTGGATAAATATATTCCTTATAGGCGAAGTTCTGTTCAATCCGGAGTAAACAGTTTTATCTTAGAAAACAAAAGCTATTTAAAATAATTTTTTGCTGAGAGGAACAGCTGTTTTAAATTTATTTATGGAATAAATAAAAAGGTTTCTATATGAACTAAAATTCGCTAAAAGTTTTCTAATTTGTATGAAATATTAATGCAAAGTATTTGGGAAGGCATAAGTTGCTCGTAAAACGGAATAATTCTTTATTAGGGATGTTATTTATAAGCAAACTCCACTGTATTATAATAATAAGATTGATATTACGTATGCAATTTATTGAATGATTTTTTTTTTTAACAAAATGATTTATTATTTTATTTTCTCTTTGTTTTCAACAAGTAAAATATGTACATATGTATTTAACAAAATATTAAAATTTGGCTTGACCTTTTCATTAATCGCTTGGCGCGAGCGTTTAAAATTTATTTAAATAAAACAATACAAAGAATAGAAAATCGGAACGATATTGTAATAAATTTTTCAAATACAACCATAACAATTTCAAGAAATACAAACACAATTTGCAACAAGAAAAAAGTTTTAAGAAAAATCATTTTTAAAAATAGAACTGAAAGCAAAAACATACAAAAATAGGGAAAAATTAAAACATTTATTCATGCCTACAAATACAAGAAGAACATACAAATTCAATACGATTCTACAAAAGAAAGAACAAAACAAAAAGAAAAATAAAACTTGTAAATCGTCTGTTTGCATTAGAAATGCATTTGTTAATTTATAATTTATTTTATTTTCTGTATTTTCTTCAGTCTAAATGCCTCATTTCGCCATAATATCTGATTGTATAATAAATGGATTGATTTAAATGTTTAACAGGGTATAATATTAAGAGGTTTATTAAATTTTTTCATCAACCAAAATGAATTGTGTAGATATCTATATAAATTATATCTTATGTGAAAATTACATTAGATATACAGTGATACACTTCAGAATTAAAAAAAAATATCACAGAAACTTTTTCATTTTAAAATAATTTATAACAAAAGTTTAAAAGGGTTGCCTTTCATACAATTGCAGGTCAAATAAAATAAAAATAATATAAAAACTGAATATTCGACTCTTCCAAAAGTTTTTGTACCACCACAGTACTGCAAACACAAAACTACGACTTCATGTTTACAAATACCACATTCTTAGTGCCGGTCCAGACTCGCAATTTTTGTTGCAGCAACTTTTTATTTTTTGGTGCAAAAGAGCGAGAGAGGAATACAAAATGTATATATTTCTATTTCAACGCTCTCACACACATTCAAGAATTGCTGCAACAAAAATTGCAAGTCTGGACTGGGTCTTAGTAATCCTACACTACAACACTGTTTATACAAAAATTCGACGTTAGTTTCCCAATACACCGTTCACAATAATCGTATACTGCTACAGCACGGTAAATAAAAAAATGTAACTTCAGTTTCGGAATTTCCATTGTGCCGACCTACAAATTTGTATTTAGATAATTGTGACAATATTGAAGTCGGAGGACGGTCATTCGGCGTTAATGTTGTGCTGATGTTAGTTTTACACGCAGACTATCTTAGCAATATCGTGCTGATTGTCTTTTTCTGCCTGTGTACCTACACATGCCAAATTTGACATTTGGCTTGGGACACATATGTACATGAGTCACCTGGCCTAGTGCGGTCGCCTTATTAATGCGCCTTGGGGTGTCCCAAAAACGCAAAGATTTGAATTTGTCGCCATTTGTGTAGTAAAGTGTTGGCAACCATAAAAATTCGACAGCTGACTGTTTATGATTAGCAAAAATGGAGCGTTACACTATAAAACAACGTGTCTTCATTATTGAACAATATTTCAAACAGAGCTGTGAATGAATCATTAATTTTTTAATTAATTCGCGAATCATTCATGCACTGAATTAGCAAATTGTGAATTAATTCTTTTCACAAAAACAAAATGAATTGAATGAAATTTAAGTCAATTCAAATAAAATTGGTAAAAATTAATTACAATTCATTTCTAATTCAAATGAATTTGGCAAAGTGAACTGCAATTCATTTCCAATTCATTTGAATTGAATTGATTTTGAATTAATTCAAATGAATTAGAAAAATTAATTAACAATTCATTACCAGCTCATTTGAATTGATTCATTGTTCTAATTCATTTGAATGAATTCAAAATCAATTCAATATAAACGAATTGGAAATGAATTGCAATTCACTTTAACTATTTCATATGTATTGAAAACGAATTGCAACTCATTCTACAAATTCATTTGAATTGGAAACGAATTGAAATTCATTTCTGCCTAATTCGTTTGAATGAGGGTGGCGTTGGCTGAAGCAGTTAGTACGTTGACTACAAAACCGAAGGCCCTGAGTTCGAGCCCGGTGTCCGACAGTCATTAAAAATAACAACACCACGTATTTTTCTGATGTGCATTAGTGTCCTTTGTATCAGTTGTTGTGGGAAAAATTCTAGTAAGGTACAGGTCACTAAACTATATCGATTTCAGCAGATACTAATCCTAATGTAACATCAGAGCGCCCTCCTTCGTTGTGTAGCACAATCATCGGCGAAGTAAAATAACTAATAAAATGGCTACTAAACACAGCTTCAAAATATAATACGCCTCATTTGACACTGCAATGAAAAAAGCGTGAAAAAAAGCAGAGTTGTCAAAGAATGATGCTTTCCTCTATCTCTTCCTTCACCACCTGTCTTCACTATCACTTTCCCTTTCCAACTTTAAGTTGGCATCACTTTTTTAACTGGCGGCCATTTTGTCAGCTGTCAAGTGATTAATATTTAGTTTGGTTTGCCATTTCATCATGAACAGGTTGACAAAAGAACAACGCTTGCAAATCGTGCAAATTTATTTCGAAAATAATGGTTCAGTTCGCGAAGTTTACCGCAAGCTCCGTCCATTTTATGGTCGACAGAGCAATTAATTCGGTTAACCATGGATCGTTTTCGCACTACGTTTACTCTATGTGATAATACGCATCCGCTGAAGTCGCTCGTCTACGCCAACAAACCAGAAACGTTAGGGGACTTGGAAGCCAACATTCGTGGCGTTATTGCCAACATACGGCCCCATATGCTCGAAAAAGTGGTTGAAAATTGGACCTGTAGAATTGGCTTTATTCGAGCCAGCCGCGGCGGCCACATGCCCGAAATCATATTTAAACGTTAATGGCATAAAATTATCCTTCCAATAAAGCCAAATTGATGGACATTAAAACGATTTTCTTGTGTTTTATTTCAATTCGAAGTTCTATACCTCTAAAAAAACACCCTATATATACATGTGTATGTACATAGATCAGAGCTGGCCACCGAGAGTAACACGAGAGTAATGTATTCGCGTATGTGTATTCATTTGTATAAGAAGCCGAGTGATGTTCGGCACTCTGGTGCTACTTTGGGCAGCGCAGACATGGATTGTATGTAGTATTTATTATAAGAAAATTTAAAATTTTCAATACAGTTAAATACCCATGCAGGAGTGTTATCTTGTGAGAGCGTGAGAATTCGTGCGTGATTCTTAAAACAAACTCACGCACGATTAATTTTTTTTAAGTCACGGTCGCACTCACGCGTGATTAATTTTAAAATTGATCACGATCACGCGTGACACGATAAAATCATGACATTTGCACATCTCTAGTTTTTAGTGACCAGTGCCTTATGCCTGCATCACTAGAACTTTTCGGCGTCGTGGACAAGAATTGCAAGAAGCTCTCTACAGTGTATACTCACTAAAGATCTGTGGCTCCATGCTTAAAAAATTCATTTAACACAACAACAGAAGCCTAATGTAAATGACTATTTAATTACTCTATGAGAGATTTGCAGGCCGTGTGCTCTCTCGTTTCGGTGATCAGAATTGACCACTTAGATCGTGTGATTTAACACCATTAGATTTATTTTTATATATATAGCCCAAAAGCACCCGTGTATTAAAGGAGGTGATTCAACGCTGCATCAAAGAAATTCAGAATTCATTTATGCAAAATGATCGTGGAAAATTTCTAGAAAGGACTGCGTATTCGCATGCAAAGCTGTGGAGGCCATTTTCCCGATGAGTTATACCATAAATAACCCAATTCTATGTAATTTATGATTCAATAAAAAATAACAATCAAAAGACTAAAAACTGTGTTTTCTATTTAATTCAAATCTTGTGTTCATTTTGGGACACTCTTTATATATTTATATACATACGTATGTACATCAGCAGCAGATAATCATGCCCTAGTGAAATTTCGTCACTTATGCTAACCTCATGCCAGTTTTTCGCTATGAATAGGGCTGTAGATAACTGAATCCATGTAGTCTCATAAGTACAAATATATACATACTTTTATGCAAATAATCAGGTTTTTTGCTGGAGTTATATTGATAAAATATGTATGTTGCACAACTTACCTGATGTAGAGCTGTTAATCCATCAACATTAGCTGTATTTATATCAGCACCTTGTTCTAACATTTTGAGAACTTCCTCCTTATCGCCGGCCAAACAGGCCGCCAAAAATATACAACCCGAGGAGAATTTGATGCGACTTCCGCGTTCAGGTCGGGGAACAGGAGGTTGTTGATTTGTATCCGATTCTTCCCAGCGTTTAAGTTGTTCGGCACGTTTCATAACGGCCGAATTATTGCGTATATCTAAAGATGTCATCTTGGACGCTTGCAATAATGATGTTGCTGTAATTCGTCGTCTATATTGACTGGTATTATGGTTTAGTAAATGTTGTCCCAAAGTATTGAACTTAGTTTTTGCCGTTGGCTAGCCGCTGAAACAAGTCGGCAACCGATAAAAAAGTTCGTTTCTTTAAACAGCTATAGAATTTTATTTTCAATTATTTATTTTTTTATATATTTACTATTTAAAAAAAATTGGTATAAGTTTATATATTTTCTTATTATGTACAGGTATTTTATTTGTTTAATATTATTGTTACTATTTCAGTTATCCACTAAATTTTTTCTTGTGTCTTCATACACTTTGGTTTTTTATTTAACCGTAGATTTTGTTACAAAAAGGTGTTGTAAACGAAAAGAAATTGAAACACTGATTAAATATTGCAAACTATTATAAATTAAGCCAAAATCAAATCATAAATATTAATTTCGACTTTTTTTCTAACAAAAAAAATGTTTTTATTTTATTTTGTTTGTTTTTCGATTTTGTTTCACCGCTATTCTTGTTCCGAGTGTTTTTTATAAAAGAACAAATAAGCAATACAAGGAAAAAGGGGGCACATTGTGTTGTTTTTGTATTATTTTCTTCTGATTATCGCATTTACTAATTTTCTTAAGCCAGTATCAGTGTTGCCAGTTCTGTTTTATAAACGACAAAATAGAACAGAAGGGTGTCTGAATCAGACATGTATTTTCCTTTCCGAATTGTTTCATTATTTTGTATAGGAAGTTGCAACAAAAATTACAACATAAGAATTTGTCAGAAGGGAAAAGAGTTATCTTTTTATTTTTTAATTTTCTATAGAATGGAACCATTTTTATGTATTTTTGAGAGGAAGACCTAAACACGATTTGTTCCAATTTTCTGTCAGGATAATTTTTTTTCGGAGATGTGAACGTAAAGTAAATTTAAGTAAAATTTGTTGTTTAAGTGCCTAGCAGAGGAACGAGCCGATCGGCTCACAGCCGGCTCAAGAAACCCCGTCGACTTTCCCCGGCTCAAAATTGCAGCCGGCTAATTGTTTTTTGTAGTTTCAAATTTGTACTACGTCTTACAAATTATAAGGAAGACATCAGGTGTTTGAAATTTTTTTTATAGAAATGTGTTTAAAAAACGTTTAAAAAGCGGCTGTCAATGTCAGCCGGCTCATGAGCCGCCGCCGACTTTTTGAGACGGCTTGTTTTTCTGGTGCCTACATATCGTCGGTTAGTTATTGGTTTTATGTATGAAAAATTTAAAAAAAGAGTTGTGGATTGATTATATATGTATGAATAATGTGTCCTCTTTCCGAATTCGTTATCAGTTTTCCGGTATCTTGAGTATATCAGGATATGTAGAGCTGCAATATTGCGCCACTTCCACAAGTGTTGAACATTTAAAAAATTGTTTTACAACAATCGACATTATTTGGGATATGTGGCACATCTCCAACGTAAAAGTATTAATATTGTTATTCGTAATTGTTATGATGTATATCAATGCATATTCTACTCAACGAATGTGATTCAAAGCAAAATACAAAAATTGTATTGTGTTATGTTTTAATCAAATGAAATTAATATTTATTATTTATTAATAAAATTTCTTTTATTAACTGCCTTATTCATAACAAATAATTCAGGTTTATTAAGCGCTTATTTGACATATTTCTATGGGAAATTTGTCAAATAAACCTGTAATAAACCTAAAATATTTTTTCTGAATTAGACCGTAAATATATTCAAACTGTCTTTTATTTCTTCCGTTGTTTTTATTTTAAATGTCATGTTACATGAATAAAATTGATATTTTCTACTTAAATATATGCAGTAATTTAACCTACTTGATCAAGTAGTGAACAATATTGTTGTTATGATTGGGACATGCCTTAACAAAGATTTTTGTAATTTTTTCTTTAAACCCTAATAACTTTTCATGTTGGATGTAAAAAGTTTATCAACTTTAAGTTTGACTAAAAAATATATGTACTATTTCTTTTATTATTAAACAAAAAATTCTATCGTGTATATTTATAAAACTAATGAACTAAACATTCTTCATCGATTTTCTCGAAAACACATTTTTGTTCCATACATCAAACCAGTAACCAACCAACGATATGTAGATAAGTTCACTTTCAAATACTATTGTAAATACTGCTTTTAACTGCGTGCTCTATTCTTAACTCTTTTAGTCACTTTCCAATTTTTTTTTTCAAATTTTTGCCGTTTTGTTTTATTGATGAAAACACTTAATTTGTTTATTTAAAATTAATTTGTTGAATGATAGTTTGTTGTTTTATTTCATTTATTAATTTCACGTTCTTCTACACACCATATCAAAAACACTATTTCGTAATGGGTATGTGTATGTTTGTATGTATGTACACATATGTGTATATTACTTTCATCTCTTAAAAAATATATTCTTTATTAAAATAGTATAATTTCTTCTACTATTTTGTGTATTTCCAATTATTAAGAATGTAAAATAATTTATTAACCAAATTTAATACTTCTACAATTTTTACAACTTAATTTTCTGATGCTTCTTCTTTTCTACACACAACAATAACAACACTGTGTCATTAAAAAAGTGCATTTGACATAAATTCAACAGCCGCTCCGAAAAATATGAAACGAATACGATGAAGAAAAGAGAATAGAAGAAAACAACAATGAAATGGAACACCGTATGTAAAGGCGAAATATGAAAAATTTAAATAGAAATTACTTTTTTTTTAATTTTTAAGGAATACAAAAAAGATTAATGTATAGGAAAAAGTTTAATGCTGATAAACTAAAAATATGAATTTTAAATTATAGAGCAAATGTGAATGAAGTTCTTATTAAGTCAAGCATGTGTAATGAAACAATTGGGAGAGGCTTTTTATTGAAAAAAATGCTTAAAAAGGTTAATGTTTAGATTTTAAGGCACAATGTCCAATTAATGTGCTTTAATTTTGAAATATTTTTCTTGCGTAAAATTAGAATATACCACATGTCTACATCCAATTCGACAGAATTTGTATGTACATTAATAGAGGAATTCAGAATAGATATAACTTGAAAAATTATTTAATATTGAAACTATTTGAACGTGGAGCTAGCTGGGTTGTTATGTTCATGTAACTTTTTAATTTGTCCATTAGATATTCGCACTTGCATACAACTAAGTTACTAGTCTTCTGCAGATGAAAGTATATTCATCAATCCTGCAAGTCCCCAATTATCAGCACTAATCAACGACCACTTCCGAATTTATAAAAGAACGTTGATCTACTTTATTTGTATAAGTAAAGTAACACATTGCGTTAAAAAACTATAAACCCAATGTAAATTTATTCAATTTTCAAAATCAACGTCGCGTCCGTACAATACCAAAATATTAGGTCTTGTCTACGCGCTCCCGAAAACAACTTCTGCTACTGACAGCCTAAGATCCTAAGATCTAGAAAATAACATTAGCCTGTCAGTTGTTTTTGATAAGGATTGTCTATTCGCCTCCAATTTCTTGGTAATGTATTGACGTATTGACGTGAAGTAGATGTTGACAACTGGAATAAGGCAGACATAATGGTCTCAAATATGTTACATTTTGAAAACTCCAATGAATTATATTGAAAACGCTTAAGAAGGTTTCATTTTCTCTAACATGTACTAGGTATATCATTCTTTTTGGAATTTAACACACCACATTAAAAAAATGTTTTTACTTTTGCTTGATTAGGTACCTATATCAATATGATTAAATTTAAGGTATGTATAATACCAACTAATTATTTAAATAAAAAATTAAATAATTGATAATATATATGTACATATGAGCATATTAGCATATCGGCGCAAAAGCAATTTTCCGAATGAAAGCCATGCCAATGATAAAAGGGTAAAATTGCCGAGTTACATAGTGTGTTTGATATTGTATTATTCTTAATTTAGGACAATATGCGAGTATGTTATCCATGAGTTCGCTTCAATGGCCCTTTTCCCAGGTTATTAGCTTGAACACTATAGTTGTTGGTTGCCGCAATAAAAATATAATTCTCTTGTTTTGATGCTCATTTTTGGCCTATATTTGTTATTCTTGTTGAATATGACTATTTTTTAGGGGCTCTGTTGCTACATTTTGTATAATATTTTTTTCCCCATTTTCGTTTTATTTATTTTCACTAATTTTGCTTTGCGTCACTTTCTTATTCTTTGTGCTTGTTAGTTTTTAGTATGTTTTTTCATTGCTTTAAATTAATAATTTTCATCTTATTTTTTTGGTAGAATTTTCTTTCATTTTTAAATTTTCTCGTTTTGCGTAATATGTATACTTTGTGGTAATATTTACACAAAAACTTTACATATTTTCCCGTTTTAACAATTCGCTTTGAAAGATTTTATATAAAAAAAAACACACACATACTTATGGATCACACACTCCTAAACAAAACTTGACAAGAAATAGATTCACTTCGGATTTTACAGATTATTTAAAGCAAATCATCTAATGTACGCGTACTTCCTTAATTTTATTGTTTAAACAAAAATCAGAAAAATTATGTAGAAAATATGTGTAGCAGCTTTTTAATGTTTTCTTTTTTCTTTTACCAACTTCATCCGAATTTTCTCTTTACAGTTATTACATGCAATTTGTTCCGTTTCGCCTGGTTTCGCGTAGAAGACTGACTAAAAATTCCTAGAGTTTCATTTCATTCTGAAACTTGCCAGATCGCTGTAAGAAATTGGAAGAATGCCAGATTGGTCTACTTTTCCACACACTTTTTTCTACACATTTCTTCACACTCGTGTACACACGGGAATCTTCGATTTTAATATCATACATAAAAAGTCTATTTATCAGGTTAATGCAATCCACCTGATAATTTGTTGTGTTTTCGTTTCTAAACTGTCAAAAACTGCGTTCGCACTTTAGCTCATGTTTGTGTGTGTTTTTATGTGTTTCTGACTGCTTAAACATGGTGTTGTTTTTTGTACTGCTGTATATCTGTAGAGTTGCATAGACCTAATAAATAAACCTTTTTACACATCGTCGGTTGGTTACTGGTTTGATGTATGGAACAAAAATGTGTTTTCGAGAAAATCGATAAAGAATGTTTAGTTCATTAGTTTTATAAAAGTACACGATAGAATTTTTTGTTTAATAATAAAACATGAAAAGTTATTAGGATTTAAATATCAATTTCATTTGATTAAAACATAACACAACAACAAAATTTTTGTATTTTGCTTTGAATCACGTTCGTTGAGTAGAATATGCATTGATATACATACATCATAACAATTGCGAATAACAATAGTAATACTTTTACGTTGGAAATGTGCCACATATCCCAAAAATTGTCGATTGCTGTAAAACTATTTTTTAAATGTTCAACACTTGTGGAAGTGGCGCAATATTGCAGCCCTATATATCCTGATATACTCAATATATCGGAAAACTGATAACGAATTCGGAAAGAGGACACATTATTCATACATATTTAATCAATCAATAACTCAATTTTTTTTAAATGTTCCTTACATGAAATTAGTAACCAACCGACGATATGATGAATTTCTCCAACAGCTTTGTGAGTTATATTAATCCGCCGTTACCAGTGCGGCGATAATTTGTAACCCACTTTACACCCCGCGACTATCCGCGTTTATAGAAATAAGCAAGGTGTATCTAACCAGGTGGCAGCGTTGTAGCTGAAGAATGTCAAAAACTTGGTTTTGTTTTGGTTTTGGTACAATTATTTTTGTGCTTTTGACATTCTTCGGTTCTTTACACATCTATGGTTAGCGTATTATTGTATAACAAATCCTTACGCAGTCACCTGTATAATTACGCCATGGAAATGTCAAACACCATACAAAAATGAATATTCGCTAGGTGTTTGAGGATACCCAAATAAAACCATATTTTTGGGCTTGTATCTACACAATCCAAATTTGACATTTGGCTTGGTATAATGACATAAGTCACCTGGTGTAGTGCTGCCATCTAATAAATGCGCCTTGGCACAGATTTTTTACAATGATTTATAATCTAGCTAAAGTTCAATTATAAAAATATTTTTTTGCATTCCATTGCACTGAGTAATCAGTGAAGAAAAAACATAACAACGAACGAGTGAATTTAATTTGCACACAAAATAAAGCCAAAAACTTATGTGCAAAAGTCATATGTATAATATTCGCCCAGATTGCTATTCTTTGCAATAAACTTTAATTTTTTCTTTTTCTTAGAATATTTTTATGTTTATTGAAATTAAACAATATTTTTAACAATAAAGAAATTAGTTTCCTATATTAAATAAAATGATTCTTAAAATCAGGTATTATATGCTTATTTTCTGACTTTTTTTTCGCTAAAAATTTTTCAATAAAAATGTTATGTGTAATTTAGAAAATGCTTTTATGTGTAGAGTTTAAGCATTTTTTCGACGAAAGTTTTTATTTTGAACCTCTATTTGCTTATGGTTGTGAAAAAATAAGCATTTTTTCTTGGGGTGTAAAAAGCACTCCGCGAGTAACGGCATGCAAAAACAAATGTGAGCAAGTAAGCACGGGTTAAGTACCCAGCGGGAAAAGTGGTCATTAATTACATAAATAATGTGTTATTTTCCAAAGCAAGACACTGCATTTCCTTAGAAATGAGAGTGTAATTTGATCAAACGCATTAATTACACCTTGATTACCACATGCGTTACCACATCTACAGAAGAAGGAATGTATTGGTTTTGCTTATGACGAGTGTCCGTGTTTTCCTTACAATTTGTTAGAAAAAAAGGAAATATTTTATTTCATGTTACCATTAGCTCCAGCGATGCCAATTTAGCGCGTTTCGCGCTAGATTTAGCGCGTTTTATCTATGCCAAACGCTCTTTTTTTCGTCTTAGCGCGTTTATTAAAAAAAGCGCTAAATTAGCGCGTTTTGAATAAATTCATCATATCAGTTCAATAAATTTTTCCCTTTTTTTGCTTAAATTTAACAATTTTCTAGTATTCAAAACTCATAAATTTTTTTTAATTGGTTAATGATTTAGCTGTCGCAAATAAAATTCCCTTGACTGTGGTTAGAATTAAAAACGCATTTTAATACTGTAAATGGCAAATATTTTGAAATTTTACAACTAAAAATATGTACTCGTACTCGTGAACAAAAAACCTTATTTAACTTATTAAGCATCTATTCTAGCTGAAGTACAAAAAGCATTTGAATCGCAAAACTATTCGACAATTTATATGTATAAGTTAAAAGTTTGAAAAATAAAAAATTAAGGATTTCGATTATTTGGATTATTTAATTTAGCGCGTAGGAAAATAGCGTGTTTTGGATATAAATATATAGTTGACAATGCTGTAACTTAGCGCGTTCTAGCGCGTTTTGCGAAGGGGAATTGCGCGTTTGGGTTGTAAATAGTTGGCATCGCTGATTAGCTCACCCTTATACTTTGTTATTTTTATTCGAGGATTGTGTTTGAACGTGTGCCAGTAAAGTTCAACTGAAGTAAAAGTTGTACACAGAACTTTTGCAAAAATTATATATAAAAATTATGCATTGAAGAAGATTGATAGCAAAATATAAAAGAATATAGGTATATACATATATATATGTATATATATATATATATATATAATATAAGTATAATTAATTATGAATGCATAAGTAATATAGTGCAATGAATTAAAAATTTGATTAAAAAAACTAATTAGAGAATTCATTCCTCGGACGCATTAAAATAATTCATTACTTTCCTATGACATGTTCTGTCTTAACAGTAATGCATTCTGGAATGAAAAATTATAGATGCTGTGCATTACCTTCTCCTTCACTATTCGCTACCTTTTCCCACTGGGTACTCTGTTAAAATTTTTGAAAAATATTTAGCAACATTGCTTTTTTCGTACGATTAATGTCAGATGTAAGCAACATTGACAAGCCCTTGAATCTATGCTAAAATTTCTGACGTTTATAAAAATTACACATGTGTTTGTTGTAAATTCCATGCCAAGCAAATGCCACTGATATTATTTCGCATGAAAACTTAAAATGTATTTAGATACATCTCATGTGTTCTTCCCAATCAAGGCGAATTGAGAAACAGGTGACCTCTTCAGCCCTGATGATAATCAGCTGTTTGATGCCGAATTGAACTGCTTTAGACCCTAACTGTATATATCTTAATTTTTTTTGATGACTTTGAGAGAAAAAAAAATAAGAAGCGTCTACCAAAAATTAAACTATGCTTTATTTTGTGATAGATAAAAAATTAGTATTGGAGTACATGTTATAGCGATAAAGTCACCTCTCTATCAGTTCCTCTTGCTCAGTTCCATTTGAACAGAATACTACTGCAAAAATTTTTCATGAACAATTCTTGTCAATTTTTTATACATACATACATATGTATGTATTTTGTATCACGTCAAATGTTGAACAGAGTACCAAGCTTTAGCTATTAAAGTAACCCATAGTTTCTTACTAAATAACGTTGAAAGTGCAGGCAGCACTACAAAATTTTCAAGTGTGGTCATTTAAGTACTATTTAAATATGCAATCAAAAACACAATTTTTGTTTTCAATTTCAATTTAATTTAATTGTAATACAAATAGACATATGGCCAATAAATATGTATATATTACAGGTAAATTACAGTTTTCTATGAGCCAAAGATACTTCTATGCCTGTGTAATAATAAAAAAAATAAAATAACAAAATACAATTTAATTCAAAATATAAATCAAATATATGTATATCAAACATTTATAAAAAAAATATACCAATATCTATCAAAAACAACTAAAACCAATATCATAGCATCCCTAACTACTCCCACACAACTCAGTATGTATATTGCATATTGCATATATGTATTTAAATAGAGCTTAAATATATTTAAAATTTAATTATAAAACCAAAAAAATGGGCATAAGCAGTGCTGTCGGATTTATTTTAAGCCTCCTCGCCAAATTACTTGTCTTATATCGCCAAATATCGCCAATGTAATAAAACATTAAATATTAGCTAAAAAATATGTATTTATTTTGTAATTACATTACAAATATTGTTAAATTTTAAATTCAGTACGTAACGTCTATCGTAAAACATAAAAATTATATTATTTACGAAAAATTAAAAAGGTGTTTACATTAACATATAAATACTGTCGAAAAAATATTTCAAAATAACTTATTTTAAAAGATCAATCTAAATGCGATAAATTGAAAATCTCCAAGATCGAAATTCCGATTTAAATTTTGTGATAAAACTGAATTAATGTTTACGTAAATATGTATTTAAGTACACATATCATATCACAGAACATACATAAGTGTCACGAGACGGAAGATAAGGGTATTTTTTTGTTTGTCTCGTTTTCCCTCAAATTTTGTCGGCGTTTTTGCTTTGATTCTCCTTTTTTTTGCGATACCAAATAAAATTTTGTGGTTCGTCATTTTTTTTAAACTTCTTGAACATAAGAAAATTTTGTTTGAGATAAGGAGTTATGACATTAAGGGCTAATAAATTAGTCAATGATTATATGTATTTTATTTTTAAATCATGCTTCAACACAAAATTTTGTTTTTCACCCCAAAATTAAATGAATCTTAAACAGCCAACATTATGCATTTAAGTGTTGTTTAAGTTTTACAAACATACCATATGTTTTGTGCATGTGTGTGTTTTTTGAATGCATGTACATGAACATCATGTGGTCGTATTAAAAAGAATTTGGTTTAATTTTCGTAAATATATTTACAACAAATGTAACATAATTTCATATTATAAAATATATAAATAGAAAAATACATTCCGATGCTCTTTTTGTATCATAAACTGTGTTTTTTGCTATTTCACTTTTTTACAAATTGATAAATCAACTTTCTTATTTATATTGAACAGCTGTTCTTTGGAAAGCTTTCCATAATATTTGGAAATCGTGTAGTGCTACCGTACTTTCAACGTAATTTGATAATAACTTTAATTCACCACTGAAAAAATGAAAGTGTATTTAAATACATTTTAAGTTTTTATGAAAATTAACTCAAACTATATTTAAACATTCACTGATTTATTAGCTATAAGAAATATTTTATGTTATAGAAAAAATTGTTTACATAAAAAATTTCATATTTTTAACACTATTTTATTTTATTGTAATCGTGAAAATGTAGACAAAAATATCGTCAAAGGGATCAAATATCGCCAAGTAAATCGCCAGTCGCCATTTCAAAATTTTCAGCGCCAAAACCACATTTTTGTCGCCACGTTTGGCGAGTTATCGCCATATCTGACAACACTGGGCATAAGTAATAGAATAGTGTTTAATATATCCACCAGTCTGGCTTCACTTGGACAAATGAGTGCATTGTTACAGGGTGTATCTAAATTCTTAAGTACAGAATAATTTTAGCCTGTGTTCCTTCTCGCTGTATCACAATTTATTAGTACCTCTTGTTCGAGTGCTGCCACTTGTTATAAAGTTTCTCAATACTTACAACATAATTTCTGTGGTTTTTATTAAACATGAAAGTTAAAAAGTTTTTGAACATTATAATATTTTAAATTCGTTAAAATCGTAAAAATCTATAAACAATAGTTATCTGTTGTTTGAATATTTGTTAGTTGCATGTGAAAAATTAAATATCGGAATCTATAAATCCAAGTTCCAAGAAATAGAAGTTTTGAAAACATTGACGAAATTTATTTTCAGGTAAGTATGTGCTTATTTCAAAAACTAAACAGACAAATGCTTATGTGTCCTCTGAAAAACTATACGATATTCCCATTTTTATAAAGCTGTACAAATAAAATGTGTTTGAGGCTTTTCAAATTATGTTCTTTGTACGTTTTTGTCAACTAAAGTTTTACAAATTGTTAGTAAAATCAAAATACTATTTTATTTTTCACATACTACTATATCCAACCACAACTTCCAAAAAAAGCTTAACCGATACGCATTTTGTATCGTAAGAAATTAAGTTCGAACATTATGCCGCTTAAGCTTTTTTTTGGCGGTTAATGCACGATATAACAAACAGAAATAGTACAACGAAAGATTAGAAAAAAATTATGTAAAATTTGTACAGTGTGTACATATGATCACTGTATATTGTTTACTTTCAAAAAGTGAAAATTGCGATATGAATATTTTTAGCTTTCTCAAAAATATATTGGTTGGAGTCTGTCTACTGATGAGTTTCTTAGGGTTGTCAGCCGTCCTTTTTTTGCCGGACACTATTCTTTGTAATCTGCACTCGAACAAAATTTGCGTCCTAATCCCTAATTTTTTGTTAACTCTAAAGAAGCAAAAATTCTGCTTCCATGTTCTTGTAGTTTATATCTTTTCTTTCATTAATTACTTGAAATAAACTGGAGTATTGTAGTTTTTACTGTACTACCTTAACTGCGCGACGCAAAGAAGAGTATTATATTTAGTCCTCGTCCATACAGTGAAACATTTGCTGCGAAACGTTTTTGATTTCACTTTTGAAACTGCATTCCTGTCCACACTGTGAAGTGTGTGAATGACGTACTCAACAAGAACTGCATGTACCCGTTTTCATTGTATCTTTCCCCCTGCATCGACAAACTCAAAAGTTTTGCAGCAAATGTTTTACAGTATGGACGTGGACGTATCAGCCTATGTATGTACATATATATGTATGTATGTATGCATGTGTGTTCCTTTGCGGCACTATATAAACCGAAGGCGTGGACGTTGATTTTGAAGATTCTTACATGAGTCCATTTGTCTTAATCCTGGGAGTGTCACTAAAGATATGACAGTAGTAAAAATTCAATATGGCGCCCAACAGACGCCATTTTGTAAATACGAAAAAAATAAAAAGTCGACGAACTATATCAAAATGGGTATCATTCGACAGGTATTTTAAAATCATCTTTAGGTTTCTCTTATGATTTTGCATTTCGAATGACCGTTTAGGATATTTAACGATTCAAAGTTGGTCGCAGTCGGGTTTTTTGATTTTTTTGAATTACTACTTGCTTAACCAAAAAAAAAAAAATTCTTCCTGTCAGTGTATTACAGAATCAACATCAAATAAATATACCCTACAAGAAATGAATGGCTGAAACTAACACAAACAAAATTTCTTCACTAACACACTTGTAACAATTTTACATTGAAATCAATAGTGACAGTCATTTGATCGGAAGTCATGATGGATTTATTTATTAAATATAATTGCTCTACTTTAGCATATATGTTAGAGTGGAACATCTGATGTACATATGCCAAAACTTTTCAAACATCGTGTTTTATTTAAAAAAAATACAATTCATTCTGTCTGTGAAAATTAAATTTATAAGTGCTAAAAAAGATAAGTAAAAAGAATAGTGAATACAATAAATTTATAAAATTTAATTTTATATTTCTTTTGGACGCGAAAAGGTGACAGTATATCAATCATGTATTATTGCCCAATTGTGGGGGTATGTTAGTCAATTATGATCATTCAAACTTTACTAATATTTATGCTATCATTGATAAGTAAAAAGCAGTAGAGTGAGCAGTGCGACTATACAGTCGTTAGAGTGAGATGCAACATCACACGTACACAAAAGTTTCCATCACATTTTTCATTTTGCCCATAATAATGTGATAGAAACTTTGTTCTACGCAATGACGAATATATCCTGCATGACTTCGGATCAAATGACCGGTCAATTGATTGACTGATACTATTCTTGTAGGGTACCTACTACAGTGTTTTTATATACAAGAAAATAAATATGTACATGCATACGTACATTTTCTGAAGAAAACATCAAACACTATTAATGTATTCAATTATAATAATAATGGGTATGATAATACACCTTGGAGTATTTAGTTCTCTGTAGCATTTAACTTTCGTTAATAAATTCGAAAATTGGATCATAGATGGATAAAAATGTTATGAGTACATGGATTTCCGTGAATAACATCATATCAAAAAAACGATTTTGAATTTTCTCTAAGTTACGCATTTTTCATTCTATGTGCGAAGAATTTTTTTATATTAAGATTTCGTATTTGTTAGTTTATTGTCATTTACATGTTGTTTTTTTTTATTATGTTTTGATAAAAAAATTTCACAGAATTAGATCCTTAAATAAGAATATTTTTTTAATGGCACACAAACTTGCCAAACTGAAGTTTTTTTTCCGACGAATATGACCTACTTTTAATTTACTTTAAGTTTTAATAATGGCCCTAAATGAAATCAAATTGTACACCTACTGAATGCAACGAAAAACAAAAAGTTTGATACTGCTTAAAAATGTTTAAAACTGCCAAAAAAAAACGAATTGGGAACAATCACTTTTATTGATGAAATAGAATACCGGCCAGTGTTGCCAGTGAAATTTCGAGAAAGATACATTTTAGTTTCCAAAAAGATACATTTTGTAAAAAATTTGAAAGTCCATTTTTAACGTTTAACATATATTAACATAACATTTTTATTTCATATTTAATGAATATTCAAAGAAAATGATATCATATAAATTTATTTTTATATTTATTTAAGTCATAAATATTAGGCATGTAATTTTTAAAAGTACAGTAAGTCCTCGTCCAGACTTGCAATTTTTGTTGCTGCAACTTCTTAAAATCTACTTTGAAATTGCATTAGTGTCCAAATTATGAAATTCTAGTTTTGCAATTATGTATTAAAAAAAATTCTTTTACACAACAAATTTCCTTGAGAAATTAGCAATTCTATTTAATTTTTGTAATATTTTGTGTTTTTCATACAACTAAAGAAATAAAATAAAATAAAACTTCAAATACACCTAATAAGATTTAATTATCAACTACGAATTTCAAAACAAAAGAGAATTGCGAAGCACATGAAACTGTGTGCCCCTCCCCAATCTTCTCTCCCCTCTCACCGATAAACTCAAGAATTGCAAGTCTGGACAGGGACTAAGCAAACTTTAAAATTAATTATATGTACATAACTATCTTTGGATGTTATCAAAACAAATTCATTTTTGTAAAAATTAATGTACGAGTTAAGGCGCTTATATTTACTAAGGCGATTATATCAAAAAGTTCGTATAAATTTCCTGAAAATAAAAAAAACTGATGTTCATATTTTCTGTACATTTTGCGTATAAATTCAAAAGATACTAAATCGGGATTACACATGGTACCTGAAGTCATCAAAAGATACGAAAAATGTATCTTTCGTATCCTAATGGCATCACTGATACCGGCATAAACATCCATGATACAATTATACAAGGTACTTGCACGACTACAACAAAATTGCAACACCAAGAAACACACGTATTTTGTTGGTAGAAATATACCTATAATTGTCAGAAGCAGATGTCTTTTGTTTTTAAAAATAACAATCACAGGGTAACTAAAGTACAATTGCAGAGGCGGCATTCATGCATGATTATAGTCATTCAGTGTTGCCAATATGTGTGTAATACACAGAGTGTAATTTTTATTTTTATCTATTTTTATTTAATTTTGTTTTAATTTTAATGTACACAAAGCATGTGTAGTGTAATTTTCTTCAATGTGCAAATTCATTGGCAACACTGTAATCATTTTATTCACACACATACACTAACATTTTTGCAGCTTGTAAACAAAGTTTGACAACTTTCTGCATTGTATACATTAACAGGCTGGGCTTGTGCAAGTACCTTGTATAATTGTATCATGTAAACATCTATTTTATTTTGAGAGCGTTTTTTCTTATGCTCTCACATCCCTACAAGAACAAGTTGAACAAATTAATAGCATGTGCTCTAGCATCCGGATTTAGGAGACAAATTATTTGGAAATGGACGAGTTTTCAACTGAGAAGAATATGACTTTCATTGTTCAAAAGTAAAAATTGACATATCGTCAGCCCATTATTGGTCGGTGGGTCGACCATTTTAAAAAAATGAGTTAGGAATGTAAGTAAAATATTTCAAATATCTCCTTTCTGAATCCAAAACATGTTTCGCGAAATTAATTATGGTTTCTGAGATATTTAGCATTCATTTTGCTCCATTTCAACTATTTTACGATTTAATAAGTATTGTTTTGTTGTACATGCCACAGTTTGGCATTTGCGTCGAATTCTTCATACAAAAACATGCGAAGTATAGTTAACCCTTGTTTTGCTTCATTTCTATAAGAAATGAATAATAAAAAAAGAAGGTGCCGCTAGAAAAATTCAACGGCGACTGTTAAGCAAAAACATCATCACCCAGACGAAGTCGCCGATTAAATGTTTTAATAAAAAACTTATTAAACACTACAATAAACTAAAAGAAACTCCAATTATGCATGTTTGAGTATAACAGAAATCATTTAATTTCTTTCTTTATATTAACTACATTTCAATTACTTGTTCTTCTTGGTCGGCGTTAAATGATCGTCTTATTTCTCTAGACAGCAAGAAAAATAAACAAAACAACAAAATTCTCAATTCACAGCAGTAAAGTATACGTATGGAGTACAAAAAGCTACTTTTTGAAAATAAATTAAGAAAAGTGGTGTATGCGGCACAAAACGTAGTTTTAATTTTACAATAAAGTAATATGAACTTCTAACTTTATTCATCAAATTCACTAAAATTTACACATTTCGTCCAAACATGTGTCGGAAGCAATGGTGAAAATTCAAAAAAGTTCTGTCGGGTATACTTTGAGAAAACTTGACGTATACCTTGTTTGCCGTTTTTCTCCATTCCGACTTTTTGGCATATGCTCCAAACCAATAATGGGCTGACGATATGCAATCGTTTGAAAAGAACTGCGATTCCTTAAATGTATTAAATTAGTCATTGGTGTACTATTGTACTTTTCGAGTTTGAACAGTACCAAAAAAAGTGCAATTGTACCAACTTTGCCATCTCTGCTATGTAAGTAAAAATATAAAACTTAGGCTTAATAATTGACTTATCAATTATGTGTCATTTATCTTTAAGTGCCATTTAAGTATCATATTAACTTTTTCAGTGCAAAGTTGAGAGACATTTAAATAATACTTAAATGCCCAACCTTGCGTATGTAAGATCTATTTAAGTTTTTCGAGCATACCATATGTTTTTATGTATGTGTGTGTTTATAGAAAACATGTACATGAACATCATGTGGTCGTATTAAAAAAAATTTCGTTTAATTTTCATAAATATATAACACATGCTACATAGTGAAAAATAAAGCTAAATTTTTGATTAAAAGGCTAATATGGTCACCCTGGCCAAGAGCGTGGGTTGGCCACTCCAAATCATTAAGTCTAATAAAAAACATTAGGTGGCGCCACAGATACTAAATTTAAAAGCTTGAAGATAAATTACATTATTGGTACTATTAAAAAGTAAAACAAAGGTCGGGATATATTTTTAACGGTTTTGTAAGAAATATGATGCACAGATAATAGTGTGCTTTCCACATATAAACAGTTAGTTCAGTACATATTAACAAATAGTTTTATTTACAAATAATAACATAAACAATAATTTTAGCTTACTAAAAATTTACAAAACAAATATTGTAGGGAAACTTGTTTTTAAACCTTATGTAAATCTAAATTAATTTTTATGAATACTGCGTTCAAGTTAATAAGCAAAGACAAGCACCATCCAAGTCACCCAGCCACAAGAGCACACTTGTTAACGACATTGTGTTTCCAGAGGATTTTATGTTTGTATTTTATAATAAAAGTAGGGATGCAACCGATACCGATATATATATCGGCGATACTGCTGGTTTTCCGATATATCGATATCGGCAATATTTTACTGTCGATACGCCGATACTTCTTATATTTTTCTTTAGAGTTTTTTGAACAAAATATTCAATTTTCAACTCTTTTTTTTGCATGACAACTATGAGAAATAACATATTAAAAGCAGAACATAAAATCAAAACAGAATACATAATGAAATTGTTTCTTCTATTTTTTTTTTGCACCATAGTAATGAAATGTTCTCTCAATGCTAAATCTTGTATGTGTTTGTATGTTTTAAGATTTTTTTCAAGGCGCATTAATACAAGTGGTGGTAATTCTACAACAATTACAACTTAAAATAACAACTGACATCTCAGCCCCTATGTCAACATGTACAAATTTTGACATACGAACCTCTGACTTGCGCAAAAAAAGAATAAAAACTGTGCTTATAACATCACCACTTTGAATACGTCTTGATTTTCTTTTATTCATTTATGCATGCGATGATTTAGTTCAGCGATGTAAAAGTTGGTACAATTTCCCTTCTTTTACAATTGTACTTTTGAGTACATTTTGTAATGAAACTAATATTAATTGTTGAGCTTATCTACATATCGTCACAGAAAATGCAAAAAGCCCTGTCTAACGTTTTAAAAGTTTTACAGGGGAGCATAAAACTTGTTTCAATGAAATATAAATTGACAATTAGTGTAAAATGTTATAATACAAGTTAAAAGGGCCAACAAATTTATAGATGTATTTATTGTAAAATTTTTTACTTATTGTCAATATATTAACTCACTCAAAAAAGTTTTATGCTTTTCCTGTAAAACTTTTAGAAAGGACTTTTTGAATTTTCTGTGATGATAGACCTACATACTCAAGTACATACTCAATAAAAATGTGCCTGTATGTAAATTAATCTTTTTTTTTTAATATCACCGCTATTTTTGTTCGAATAAGACGAATTTTTATAGTATCTCTGTATGTTCAGGAAATAAATCGGAATATACTAAAAATTGGATTAGACTTTTTTAGACAGATCTTCTGGCGTTTTGAAGTTTTGAAATTTGAAGTTGAGAAACTGAAATGTATTGACAATTTTGATGATTTTAGAAAATCAACATTATGACATTCAGTTGGAATTGACTCATTAATAATATCTTATTATTATTATTATTATTATTATTATTATTATTATTATTATTATTATTATTATTATTATTATTATTTTGTGAAAAACAATAATTAATTTTTTGTTCACATGAATTGAAATTAAATTCTTTTTTTTTAAGTCTTATTAATATCAATTTTAAATCTTGAGCCAATCTAAACTGAATGCCAACGTTTATTTTGTAAAATCATAAATATTGCAGACGTTTTGTAGTTTGAAAATTTGAATTTTAGAAACTGAAATGTACTGAAAATTTTGATGATTTAAATGGCTCATTAATAAACACTGTTATTTTGTATAATAGAAGAATTACTCTACTTGAGTTTTGTTCATTTTTACTTGAGCTCAATTTAAATATGCGTATCGGTATCGGAATCGGTATTGGCGATATTTATTTTTGAGTATCGGTATCGGTATCGGATCGGCGAAATGGCGTATCGTCACATCCCTAAATAAAAGTCAAAAGATAGCAGTTATGTTGATTTTTATATTTTTGAGCAGAAATAACTGTTATTTTATGATTTTTATTTTTTCGAGCAGAATCTGTCTGTCTGAATCAAACAGTTTTTCATTAGTAATTAGTGGTTACGCTCTTTTGGGCACAAGTGTGCTAGATGTGTACTCGGCATAAGTTTATATGAATGACAATGCTCTATTTCACTCAAAAGAAATTCAAAAAAGCACAGAAATTGTGCTTTTTCACGTACTAAAATCGATGTTGCCAAGTTGAGTTTTTTTGATTAAAAATTTTCTTTTGTGAAGAAATAAAATATTTTTTTTTGTTTTTAAATAAATGACAAAAATAATGTATTTATTCAATAAAATTTATTTATACGAGTATCGTTAGCTATATTTACATTCATATTAATTTAATTTGTACTTCTAAAATTTGTAAAGAAAAAACTACAAATAGTTTAATATACACAAGTATAAAAAAAAATTTAAACAAAGTTTACCACTTCAAAAACTTCAGAATCGAAATATTCTGATTCATCAGCCACAGAAATTGTGTTGTACATAGGTAGTACTTGTATCAAAAAGCTTTAGCATTTCAGCAGATGGCTTAAATTGGTCACAACAAATTGAATTATTTTTAAAGTGTGTACTTATTTTAAAAAGTGCTTGCAACAAGTCATATTGCATTTTGTTACGTATTTTTGTTTTGGTAGTGTTCATTATTGGTTAATCTGCCTTGATACATCTTTATTAGAAACCATTCACTATGAATAACACACATTTTTAAAATTGCCAGACTCACATTTCTTAGCTCAAAAATCATTCTTCTTATTTGCGGTCTCCACCTGACATAAAATGACTATCTTTAACATTAACTTCAAGTTAATGTTATGTGTAGACTGCTCAAGTTAATGCTTTTTTGAAGTTAAAACATTATTGTTAGTGCATTTGTTTTAACAACTCAGTTATAACTTCAAGTTACAGCAAAATTTCATGTCAGGTGGAGACGTAGAGTTACCATCAGTTAAAAAAAAAATCTCCAAAAAATCCCTTAAAATTTGGCTATCATCCCTAACAAATCCCCAGATCCCCAACACGAAATTCGGGGACAAATCCCCTAAACTGGCAACGCTGACTAAAATGACAATACAATTATTGGGGGGAAACAATGGAACATGATACAATTATACAAGGTACTTGCACAAGCCCAGCCTGTTAATGTTTACAATGCATATAGTTGTCAAACTTTGTTTACAAGCTGTAAAAAGTACGTGTATGTTTGTGAATAAAATGATTACAGTCTTGCCAATGAATTTACATATGGCTGTGTCTCTAATTACACATTGAAGAAAATTACACTACACATCTTTTGTGTAGGTTAAAATTAAAACAAAAATAAATAAAAATAGAACCCAAGGTATAATTACACAGGTTATACATGAATCTCATTACATGGCCCACACATGAGAGCAGAAATTACACACTGTGTATTACACACATATTGGCAACACTGAATGACTATAATCATGCATGAATGCCGCCTCTGCAATTGTACTATAGTTACCCTGTGATTGTTATTTTTAAAAACAAAAGACATCTGCTTCTGACAATTATAGGTATATTTCTACCAACAAAATACGTGTGTTTCTTGGTGTTGCAATTTTGTTGTAGTCGTGCAAGTACCTTGTATAATTGTATCATGCAATGTAATTTGAGAAAATCTATTGCAGAAAGGAGTTGCCAGATGAATTCAGCTCTCTGTTTTGAGATATATAATAAAAGTCTCTTTCTTGGTGTGCTATGATGGCGGTGAATTAATCTTTACGTACATATGTATATGTACTCGTATGTATGAATGTACACACGTTACAGTTACATAATTGCAATTGGGCCAAAATCAATAAACTTTTTCGCATCTCAATGAATGCCCTTTGTGTGAAGGAGCGTAGTGTTTTTGTATGTTGCTCCAACAACATATCGTCGGTTGGTTATTGGTTTGCTGCTTTCATAATGTACATATTTTGAATATAGTGTGCTGCAAACCAATAACCAACCAAACAAACAAAACAAAATTAGAAAGTAGTATACTGACACAACAATAACGCAAACATTGGCGATCACAATTTTAGGGAAAGGGAACACATATCACGTGAAGTTTTGAATTTGCTTTTACCGTTCCTGAATTATACTCGTTTTCAAATTTGTACCCAGTTTAATTTTATACCCCACAAACAAACAAAATCAAAGTTTTTGTTTTGTTTTGTTTCGAAATCATTTATTGGTGTTCTTACGATGTACATATATATGTATGTAGTTCTATGACCTGTAATAAAATCAGTTTTAGAATTTGGTACATTGATGTATTAGCCAAACCCACACCTCGTTCTGCCACATCATTTAACACTTGTAAATGCTAAACTTTGTGCAATTTTACAATTTCATGAGAAATGTTACGGATCTTTTGATCTGTTTTCCACAAATCTTCAAAATTGTATATATTTTTTTCGATTATATGTAATTTAAGAAATCTTTGCACTATTTACGGTTTTGCAAACGGTTTGGCATTTGCACTATTTACGGTTTTGCAAACGGTTTGGCAGGCTAATTTTTTCCACACGCCACACACTTCTTTTTTTCATCAAATGCATATCTATTTTTAAATAAAATTACGGATTTTTTTTACTACTCCATAATAAGAAAGACTTACCGGTGCAATAAAACAAGTCTTACAAGATATCTGTAAATAATTTTGCTACACAAATCGCTTTTTTGTTTATTTGATTCATCGGCCAGCTGATTACAAAGCAAAAAATTTGATATTTGAAAATTTAAACCTTGTGGTTGTTTCGTTCGTTCGCTAGTTCTGGATGAATTTGCGATTAAAAATTTTGCTTTTATCTCTACACAGAAAAATAACTTTGTGCAATTGTGTGTTTGAGATTTCTTGATTGTAAATCGCAAAATTATGAAAAATATAAAATATAAAAAAATCGTTAAATAACCAATTATTATCCGAGCTTTGCTTACATATGTTCGAGTTGGCGGAAAAAATTCTCCACTTATTGCTATAATATGCCCATAACATAAATTTGATATCGTAAAATTCGCCTGTGCGTGTAGATGGCACATAGCAGAAAGAAATTCGACGTGAGTGAACAGCAAAATCGTTCAAAGCTAAAAATACCAACGGGAAAACAAAACTGTGAATTTGTCAAAATCTGGCAGCTGTGATGTGCAGAGAAAATTACTTTTGCTCATGTGTGTAAATATTTGTATATACATATCGATGGCTTAATTTAATAAAGGCGTATCTCAATTTTTTTTAAATCGCATTTTCAATGTTTTCTGGTAGTTAACGTGTAATTACATACTCCCTTAAGAACTAGGTACGTTATAGTTAAAAATAAAAGATTTAAGACCGCTTAGAATATCTTTTTTTTTAGGTTTTTTTTCCGTTTTTTCCTTCTCTTATACAATATATAAAGTGCGAGTTACGCCTTTCTTATATTAACCCATCGATATGTATATGAACATTGTGTTTGTGTATGTAAATATGCACATGTAAATGCATATAGTGATAACTCAAAAAGCAATAATTTTGTAAAAATAAGTTTACAATTTAAAGTTAAAAATATTTTTATATTTTTTATTAAGGGCTAATAAATCAGTCAATGGCAACCATTTAAACTGAAAAATTTCTTTCATTATTTTATTTAGCAATTGAGTACGAATATGAATTCATAAAAAATAATCGAAAAAATTATATCAGTAAGTAAAAACTGACAGATTATTTGAAGTACTTCAAAAAATGTAGCGTCATTAATATTCGATTTTTTGATGAGTAAAGAAAAAATCAAGGGAGTATGACCCGTTTTGATTATAGTTAGACCTTTTAAGGATATCTATCTCATCAGAGGACTTCACTTAAACAATTTGACATATTTTGAAGTAAAAAAATATACGATATTTTTTCCAAATATCACTTTAATTTTCCTCCCAGTTGTAACTTAAGTCGAGAATGCGTTACAGACTTTACGGAAGGAGTTTGTTACTCAAACTTGGATTAAGATTAATATCTACCAATTCGTGGGTAAGTTGAACAATTTTAAGTTAACAACATGCAAGCTATACCTGAATAAAACTTTTAATGTTTGATCCCATTTGCTCCCATCAGATACCACAATAATGTAGAATCCTGATTGTAAGGATAATAATTACCATGTAATGCTTTTGTTTACCATTTCTTTAAAATTATTTGATCTTATTTACCCGAATGTTTTCCATTACACTATTATTTCATGCTGAAAGACTGTATACCAATTTTAATAATAAGCTGATGTGATACTGCAGCAAAAACTGAACGAGGATCTAAGACCAGAGAATCTGAGAGTAACAAGTTGATGCATGGTTGGATGTAAACTCGAAAATTTGATATTTTTTTTAGCTAAATATATATTTTAGAAAGTATTTAAATAAATTTAGAAAGATTTAGTAAGGTTATCCTGCCAAACGAGATATTTTTAATACATTTCAGTATTACGAAGGATATGACCCTTGTCATAAAACAGCCCCTTTCAGGTATAGCTTGCATGTAATTATCTCAAAATAGTTCATCTTACCCACGAATTGGTAGATATAATTCTTAATCAAAGTTTGAGTGACAAATTCATCCCGTAAAGTCTGACAAATTCTCGACTTTAGTTACAACTGGTAGGAAAACTAAAATGATATTCAGAAAAAAGATCGTAAATTCTTTTGATTCAAAATATGTCAAATTGTTTAAGTGAAGTGAAGTGATGAGATAAATATCCTTACAAGAACTAATTATAATCAAAACGGTTCGTACTCCCTTGATTTTTTCTTTACTCATCAAAAAATCGAATATTAATGATGCTACATTTTTTGAAGAATGTACTTTAAATAATCGGTCAGTTTTTACTTACTGGTATAATTTGTTCCATTATTTTTTATGAATTCATATTCGTACTCAATTGCTAAAGGCCGTGATACACTAGCCTACACGATCGTGCGATTTTTGAGAAAATACAGCCCTGGTATGATGGAGTCTATGAACATTTTCAAAAGACAAAAACAATTCATCAGATCAGGGTTGTATTCTTTCGTAGATCGCGCGATTGTGTAGGATAGTGAATCATGGCCTTAAATAAAATAATAAAATAAATTTTTCAGTTTAAATGGTTGCCATTGTTTGATCGACTTTTTATTGATTGTGAATCTGAAAACCGAATATTACTGACAATAAGGGCTAATAAATCAGTCAATGATTATATGTATTTTATTTTTAAATCATGTTTAAACCAGGGATCGCAAATAACGATTATTTTCCAAATTTAAACTGAAAAAATCACAATAATAGAGAAGTGCTACGGGCACAAGGAATATACCACAATACTCCATGTTACATGGACTACCTATAGATGCAATGACTTTTATTTTTTTAATTTTTATTTATTCCTCACAAAATAAGAGTTATTTTGTGACTTTTATTTATTCCTCACAAAATAACAGTTATTTTGTGATTTTTATTTATTCCTCAGAAAATAAGAGTTATTTTTTTATTTTTATTTATTTCTCACAAAATAACAGTTATTTTGTGACTTTTATTTATTCCTCACAAAATAACAGTTATTTTTTGATTTTTATTTATTCCTCAGAAAATAAAAGTCATTTTTAAAATGTGTTTATTAATTAATTTAATTTAACAAATAAGAGTTTTTGCATGGACTCTGGTGATAAATTCGATCTTAAATCTGTCAATATTAATTTTAGCGCAGAAAATGCTCTTTCTACAGAGACTTGTGTTGCTGGCGTGCTATGCAAAACCTGTGCCAATCTGTACAGGTATGGATATATATATTTTTTTTCCTCCCAATATTTCATTACATCTGCATACACGAATGGGCTTAGGATTGTAATTGTCTATTTCGCTTATCGCCCTTTTCATTTCCTCCTCCAGATCACCATCTGAGTCTTCATCCTCTGAATTTACTTCAATAGAGTTTAAGAACTCGTTTAATAATGAACACGTGTTTGTGTCTTCAGACGACGGTAAAGCATCTGGTGTTTCAGCGTTTGAAGATGATGGTAAGTCAGAAGACTTTTGCGTTGCATCATTCTTCACAAAGAGTAAAATTTATTAAATTCATGTACATTAGACCACCCAATGGGCCGAAGTTTTTACTTTATTCGCTAAAGCCCATATGACATTTCATTTTTCTTTCATTTATCAAGTTTCATTTATCAAGCTGGTAACTCTTATGTGTTAATTATGAAGGTGTTGAGATATTTAGTACATTAAAAAATTTTGACAAATCAAAAAATATTTTTATGTTATGCAACAAATTAATTATAAAATACATAAGAACCGGTCTTAAAACCCTAACCAGCACAAAAATGTGTTTTTCGGACAAAATCCGTACCAAATATAAGAAATCCGGTTCCAAACCGGATAAAAATATCTTATATTTGACGCTGGTAATGTAGCTTTCCATTGGTGAAAGAATTTTTAAAACCAGATGAGCGGCTTGGGCGTGAAAGCTTAGCAAAAAACAAACTCACTTTCTTATAAATTGGTTGTTTTTGTAAATGAAATAAAATTATTTGTAATAAAAAATATCAAATTTGTTTTTTTTCCAATTTAAATAGGCATATTTTGTAAAAAATTTCATTTCTACACGTTTCCAAATTGTATGAAAAATAATGACAATTCGTTACAAACAATATGTTTTTCATACAAATTTCAAAAGGAAAAAATTATTGTACGAATATATGCAGAATCTATACTAAAGTCTCTATTTTTCATTTTATTTACAAAAACACTGAGTTATTTTTTTATATTTTATTTACTGCCAGTTCATAGAAGCCATATAAAAATTCTTGCTTGGCTATTTATATTGAAAACACAAACAAAGTACTCAAAATTTGTTTTTGATTTCAATGTAAATAGCCAAGCAAGAATTTTTACTTGACTTCTATGAACTGGCAGTTATTATTTTAAAAATGACTTTTATTTTCTGAGGAATAAATAAAAATCAAAAAATAACTCTTATTTTGTGGGGAATAAATAAAAGTCACAAAATAACTATTATTTTGTGAGGAATAAATAAAACTCAAGAAATAACGATTAAAAAGTAATTTTTAAAATAAAAATTATAACCGTTACGGTCCCTGGTTTAAACACAAAATTTTGTTTTTCACCCCAAAATTAAATGAATCTTAAATAGCCAACATTGTGCATTTAAGTGTTGTTTAAGTTTTACAAACATACCATATGTTTTGTGCATGTGTGTGTTTTTTGAATGCATGTACATGAACATCATGTGGTCGTATTAAAACGAATTTCGTTTAATTTTCGCAAATATACAACAAATGTAACACATATTTTCATATCATGAAATATATACATAAATAGAAAAATGCATTCCGATGCTCTTTTTGTGTCATAAAATATGTTTTTTTGCAATTTCACTTTTTTGCAAATTGATCAATCAACTTTCTTATTTATGTACCTATATTGAACAGCTGTTCTTTGGAAAGCTTTCCATAATACTTGGAAATCTTGTAGTGCTACCGTACTTTCAACGTAATTTGATAATAACTTTAATTCGCCACTGAAAAAATTAAACTGTACATATTTAAATACATTTTAATTTTTAGTGTGCAATTCAATAAATTTTTACACAAGATACAATGCAATATGACGAATTATTCTGCATTATTAATTTCAGAAGAGCATTTATTGAAATATGATGATGTTGCAACAAAGCAGCTATATGTACATACATACATATGTATGTATATATGTACATATGCATGTACAAATGTCTGTATGTAAGTAGAATTTTCTACATGTCTAAAAAACCAGAATACATACATACATACATACATACATATACATATGTAGGTACCTTGTAAGTGACAATTGCAAACCTCAAACCAAAACGTTGTTAACATTCGCTGATAGCGGTAGTGTGTGCTTTATTTATTTTGGGTGGTGTGAGAAAAACATTGAAAAAATAAATTTAAAATACATAAATAAATACGCAAAATTAAAATGCAATTAAAACAACAATTTAAAACAAGCCAGGCTAAATAAATAAGTAACATTTAGGTACCTATATCTAAATAAATAAAATTGTGCAGTTTTTTAAATTTCCTTGGAATTACCAACTAATAATATTTTCTATAAACTTTGTTTTTATAAAATGTCAATATGAGGATGGTAAGTAAGAGAGATCTGAGTGTACACATTTACATATGTACATACATACATATGTATGTATGTGTGTCATTTACATACAATTTAATTGTGCAACATTGTATTTTATACTAGTGTCATCTCTTTCTTATTTATGTTTAAGATGCGCCTGAGCAGCACTGTAGTACGTGTAATAGTAGTAGTATTCGTAATAGTACCGTTAACTTCTACCAATTCATATTCATTTTTAAATGAGAGTTGATGTGTGGCTGTGTGTGCGCGCGTTTGTGTTTGAGCATGACTTCCGTTTGTTTACAAACAAATATGAGTCCTTTGATAAAATATGAATTGGGGTAAATTGAAAAAACATAGAAAAATTCGATTTTTTTCTTGAGTTCTCATGACTACTCGTATTTTAATTGTGAATTAAATATTGCGCATGTTGTGTTGATGAGAATTGACGAATTTCTCACGAGTTTAAAGTTCATTGGCATTTTTGTAATACCATTTTATTTGTTTATGTTTGTTTGAACTTTAAAAAGAGTAGCAATTCTATTGACTTTTATGAAATAATTAAAAAAAAAATATAAAATTTCCTGGGCAAACATGCTGTGGTGTTTATTACACACATGTTTGGAAATTTTTAAAATAAGGCATAAAATTATTTGTAAATTCAATAAGAATGTATAGTTTATAGGTAAGCAGTCGCTGCTGTTTAAAGATGAATGTAATATTTTCAGGCCGGGAGATTCCAAAAGCTCAGAAAACCCGTTCAATATTTGAAAGTCAATAAAGTGCGACTGGCCAAAAATTTATTCCAGAAATTGTTCGAAACTCATGCTATCTTTTAAAAACGAATCGTTTTAAAATATGTAATTCGAAATTTTTTTTAAAAAAGAGTTTCACATTTTATTTAATATTTAATGTAAAGGCTAGAATACACACACTATCCTACACAATGCTGATAAACTCCTTATACCAACCAAGGTTGTATTTTCTCGAAAGTCGTACGATTGTGTGAAATAGTGAGTTCGATCCTTAAGGGGATAATTTTGACACTTATTCAACTCTGTTCGGCAAATCGATTCGACTTAATCGGACCCAACTAATTCAATATACATATTTCATAATTTTTTACATTTTTGAAAGTTGAAATATTATACATACATATCGCTCGTTTACTAAAACAACGTCATAACTCAAAAAAAAATAGTTTCCCGGAAAACGAAAATAGAAAAAGAAAATTATATTTTGCTCTCAAGATTTAACTACCCAAGACATTTGTATGAAATTTTTGCACAACATGAATAACAATGTGTGGACTAGTGATGCACGAATATTCGTATTCGTATTCGAATTGCCGAATACCGTTTCAAATACTCGTATTCGTATTCGCCAATATCAAAATTTGACATTCGTTACATCACTAGTACATACATACATACATTAACCTAACGTTTATATTTACGACTTTAAATTATAAAAAATTTTATTTAACAGTAGATGTCTGTACACTAATAGATATCTATTTCTAGAAATTGCGGCATAAATTGTAAAAATATTAAATAACTTTAACCTTTAGAAAAATCATGCACTTGCATATGCACAAACTGTGAACAAACATATCCATATCGAGTACTTTGCATTTAAATTGTAGTTCACCCTTATTTGCATACACAAATAAAAAGTAAATAAATTTGCAAAAATTGTGAAATATATTTACCCACATACATATGTACGTACATAATATTCATACACAATTTAGTTTTATTTCCAAGAGTATTTCAAAATACATATTACGCCTGATTTTATAATTTTAGACTCTTGTAATTGTGAATTTTTCATAATCTTTGAATTACATCACTGACATATTGTAAACATGAGATCATTACGAAATAAACGCCTCCACGAAAAAATAAATCTAAAATAGTGCATCTCTCTCGATAATATGAAAACTCTGTCGGCTTTTATTCATTATTTTAAAAGCTTTTTCATATGCATGTATCAAAGAAAATATCAAAAATATTTTCGCAATTATCAATGGTTATTGAAACAACAAATACACACGTTAATGGAAAACATTTGGGGGGGGGGGGGGGAAAGTACGGCACAAATTAATTGCATCTAAACAAGAGATGGCCGCGTGTCGTATTTTTGCAACACAATTACCAAAATGTCCAACACGTACGAAGCACGCACGCCAATAATTTTGCCAACACAACTCGCACAAAATCAAATTGAATATTAAAAAATAATTTTTTTTTACCTGAGCCAGGCAAATGTTTTATTACACTGAATTAATTTTTTTATCCAGTGTATTTTGTTTAGGCTGATCTATCTCTGATTCAAACTTCATCAAAATTGGTTAAATGTTTTCGGAGAGGTAGTAATTCTCCCTATGTTGAGCGGTCATGTAGACTGGAAGATGAATGAAGGGAGAAGAGCGCCCTCACGTTAAAATGGCTTTGTTTTTAAGTTTAACATTTGTTAACGCACTAATAATCCCAAATTATTATTTTACTTATTCAGTAAAATATTCTTTATGAAAAATACACTGAAATTCATTATTGAGGGGTTGAGCTGGATCCTATGCGCATTTCACTGCTGCTAATGCAGATCATCAGGGAACTTTTACCCAAAAATTTCTTAGGACATCTAGAGTTATTATGCTAAACTTTGATTTAAACAAATGAGAAGCTCAACAAATATCAAAGTTGAAACAAGAACTCAATAATCAACATGTTTTTTTATATTCTTACTTTACCATTGCTACATTGGCTGACATTTTTAATTTTCTGATTTTTTTTTTAAATCGGACCAACAGTTTCGGAGATTACCCCTTACAAATATATAAACATATAAACCTAGAAATAGAAAGGATGGGCAAATTTGAGGTTAGGAAGTAAATTGGCTGTCAAATGATGAAATGTCAAGAATTGAGCTGTCATCCTTTGACATTTGTTTAGTAAAAAATTGGGAAATTTAAACCATGGAACGCTACACTCTTGAACAAATAATTTCAGTTGTGAAATTTCTGAATTTTAATTTGAAAGACCGGGCTTATGCCAACAAGCCAGAAACAACTGACGCTCTGAAAGACGAAATTCGGCGCTGCATTGACAAGATAAGCGAAGCTTTGTTGCAAAATGTGCTTGGAAATTTTGTGAGAAGAGTGGACGTATGCCGACGTGCTAGAGGTGGACATTTGCCCGACATCGTATTCCATTATTAATTCCCATATTTGTACTTTACATTGGTATCAATAAAACTGAATTTGTCAAAAAAATGTGTGTGTTTCTAAGCCAATTTACTTCCTAACCTTAAATTTGCCCACCCTTTGCAAACTTTCCAGCATTATAATATTAAGCGGCCCATCCATTATACAATATTATTGCATATGTTGTTGTACATATTGTTGTCATTTTGACCTATACTATGCAATAAATGACAATATTTTTAAAGAAAATATTGCTCAATTTTCCTAGCAGTGAAAAAGTACACAACATTGAACAATGTTGCCACCATATTACACAATTGTCTTGATTGTACAATAAAAATCAAAAGTATTTTGATATTTGCCAATATATTGTGCCACCTTCGAATATGACATACACATTGGCGATATTATTGTACAATACGAAAAATTGTGCAATTATATTGCAAGTGGGTGGGCCGCTTTAGTATAGATAAATACATACATATTTTTGTTTAATTTCAGAACTTTAATCTTAAGAGACTCACTCGTCCACTATCAATAAATTTGCTGGTGTCGCTTGTTTGACGTTACAAAATGTTAAATTTTTTCTTTATTAGAATTCATGCATACATATTTTACTCTTAAAATCTTCTCGTGTTTTTTCGATTTTGCTCAACACGACACATTTCCTGTCACGAACACTTTGTGTTGAGACGTGCGTGTTCGTGTCACAAAAAAAAAACACGACACGCGCCCATCTCTAATATAAACTAATGCAATTTAAAATAGAAATACTATAAGCTGAATATACATTATATTTACCTTTTAAATCATTTTAATAGAGAAAATATTAGCTTAAAAAACACATGCATAGATATTTAGCTTAAAAATGTACTTATGTAAGATTAGCACACGTGGCGGGAATTGTGGCTAAAATTGCGAATATGTTAGCAAACTTTACTTTACTGGTTTATTATACAAAATTAATTTATAAATAATAGTTATTAATTTGTGATGGTAAATTTGGGCTTTCATTACAAAAAATCTTTTAAAAAATTGTGATACGATGAACCAAAAGCTAGTTGTTCCCTTCTGTTAGTGTGTCTATCCATGTGCATCAAATTATATTATGACAGTGGGACAGTTTGCTAAGAAAAGAAAGCAAATTTGAGTTCACTTGCATAAGTCTAAAAATAGATCATTTTGTGTTACCTGGGAAGTAGTACAGTCTTGCGTACAGAGCACAAAAGGAGAAGGGATAGATATATGTATGTACATATGTACATATAGTTAAGCATAATTGTATTCAAGCACTACGACTGCGCATTTTTCTTAATTTGATATCCATGTTCCTGCGCCTCTGGTGTTGAGTAGGCACATTATTTTTAAGCTATTTATTTATTTTATTAGTTACAGATTTCACTTCACACTGTGGCTTGAAATTAAAAAAAAGTGTTGATAAGTCCGCTCTATTCTAAGAAGATTTAGGTGACATAAATTGCTATTAAAGGCCGTGATACACTAGCCTACGCGATCGTGCGATTTTTCAGAAAATACAGCCCTGGTATGATGGAATCGATGAACATTTTCAAAAGACAAAAACAATTCATCAGATCACGGTTGTATTTTTTCGTAGATCGCGCGATTGTGTTTGATTGATTGTGATTGAGAGAAGTTTAAAATTAGGAAGCCTGTTTCAATGCAGCTCTAAAGACTGTCGCGTGTGTCAAAATTCTTTCAGGGCATGTAGTTTTTGTAAATGTCAATCGATTTTAATAAATTTTTAAGTGAAGTAATTTACATTGAAAAAAAATTATATATAAACTAGGGATGTAACGATACGCCATTTCGCCGATCCGATACCGATACCGATACGCATATTTAAATTGAGCTAAACAACAAAACGTCTGCAATATTTATGATTTTACAAAATAAACGTTTGCATTCAGTTTAGATTGGCTCAAGATTTAAAATTGATATTAATAAGACTTAAACAAAAAAAAAATTAAATTTGAGATCATGTTAAAATTAAATTAAAATTATAAAAACATTGCAAAATATTAATAAGATTTTTGTTTAAAAAACAAAGTGTTCTCAAATTTCGCGGAGATAGACGATTTCTCAAATCCGTTTGAAGCAGACCTGCAGTGGAAAATAGTCTCTCAGATGCGACATAACTCATTTGAAAACTTAAGTATTTCTGCGCCATTTTCTTTAAGTTTGGGTAGGATATGTCATTGCGCCAGTAAACAAGAGGGTCTGCGTCTCTAGGAATATTAGGAGATCTAAGATATCTCTCGACTTCTTCGTTAGCAGAACCACAGCTTAGGATGGATAGAGGCTCATCCTCCTCGGATTCCCTTATAATTTTTTCACATACGCTCCAAAGGCGAGTACTTCTCGTAGACTTATCAGAACTTTAGCGAGGTGTAGGGAGGACTGTGTCTTTAAAAAACTTGAAACTTAAAACTTGTTTAAATGAGTTAATATATTGACAATAAGTAAAGATGAGTTAATATATTGACAATAAGTAAAAAAATTTTACAATAAATACATCTACAAATTTGTTGGCCCTTTTAACTTGCATTATAACATTTTACACTAATTGTCAATTTATATTTCATTGAAACATGTTTTATGCTCCCCTGTAAAACTTTTAAAACGTTAGACAGGGCTTTTTGCATTTTCTGTGACGATATGTAGATAAGCTCAACAGTTAATATTAGTTTCATTACAAAATGTACTCAAAAGTACAATTGTAAAAGAAGGGCAATTGTACCAACTTTTACATCGCTGAACTAAATCATCGCATGCATAAATGAATAAAAGAAAATCAAGACGTATTCAAAGTGGTGATGTTATAAGCACAGTTTTTATTCTTTTTTTGCGCAAATTAGAGGTTCGTTTGTCAAAATTTGTACATGTTGACATAGGGACTGAGATGTCAGTTGTTATTTTAAGTTGTAATTGTTGTAGAATTACCACCACTTGTATTAATACAAGATTTAGCATTGAGAGAACATTTCATTACTATGGTGCAAAAAAAAAATAGAAGAAACAATTTCATTATGTATTCTGTTTTGATTTTATGTTCTGCTTTTAACATGTTATTTCTCATAGTTGTCATGCAAAAAAAAGAGTAGAAAATTTAATATTTTGTTCAAAAAACTCTAAAGAAAAATATAAGAAGTATCGGCGTATCGACAGTAAAATATCGCCGATATCGATATATCGGAAAACCAGCAGTATCGCCGATATATCGGTATCGGTATCGGTTGCATCCCTAATATAAACATGTTTGCAGTATCTTACTATTTCTTATGGCATTAAAGTTGCTGGACTTCAAAAATTTGCTTTCTATTCTTAAAAAGTCTGTTCCGTACAAACTAATAAGTAAAATAATTTTTCTACATCCCAAAAATTGTGGCAGGTAGTAATTATCTTTTCAGCAGATTTCTGAAATTAATAATAAGCCCAATTATGAATAACAATTCCTTGGGAGTTTTCACCCTTTTCCCATTCCTCCTATTATTATGAATTAAAATCTCCCCGGTAAAAACTCCCCGGGAAAAAAGTAGGTATTCTAAACTTGAGGGAGAGAGAGAATTTTTTGAGAGTTTTCTCCCCAAACATTTTGAAGGGAACTAATGCAAAAATTTAAAAATCAAATTAATAAATGTTGTAAAACAATGGTATACGGATTATTTAGTTCAAAATTTTTAAATAAGCACCGGAATGTTATATTGCCCTCTTGTTTTAGGCATTTTTATGCAAGCCGTGCGCACATAGTCTTCAAAAACATGAACTACTCCTGCCCTCAGAAAAAATACTAAAATAATAAATTTTGCACGCCTCCTTCAAGTTCACACACCAGGTAAATAGAAGATTTGTTTCACCCAGAGAAAAAACAGCTTAACATCAATAAAAACCATATTGAATCAATAAGAAACATTAACGAAAGTCTAGTCATGTTGAAATTTGTTATTTCAATGTGTAAAAATATTAATTTACAGTAGTTATTTATTAATTTTATTTATTTTTAAGTATTTTAATACTACTTTCTGTTATATTGAAAATGATTGAATTAAAGTGACACATTCTTATTTTTAAGTTGCAGCTTTTCCCTGAGTGTTCCTCTAATATCAAGATCGATAAGAAAAACTTTATAAAATTTACAATTTCCTTTGTACATTGAGAATTTAATCCATTCGCATCTTCACCTGGACAGTTTTAGCTCCACTTTCTCAGCATAAAGTTATTATTCCCTTTGCTTGTATTTGGTTACGCTGTTTAGTTTATTTTTTTTTATTTAAGCAAAAATATATATTTATATTAATATTGGCAATGAAAACTAAAATTTTTATTTAATATCCATTACTGAACTTTTGCGTTAGTGCGGAATAAAATCGAAAACATTAAATAGATGATGCAGATTTTACTCTCTCCCGTATGTGCTTATTCCCCGGCTATTTTGAATAAATAGGAGGATTATTCCCCGGGAACAAATGACATACAGGGCAATCATGAATAAAATTCCGCGTGAAATTTTTCCCGGGAACAATTCCAACTAAAAGCAAGTAATGGGGAAAACAAAAAATTCTAATTGGAAGAGGAAAAACTCCCCGGAAAAATTCATAATTGGGCTGATTATAACATGTGATAAAATTTTGAATTCTTTCGGAAGGATACGGCTTTAGAAGGTACTATAAGGAAAGTTTGTGAATTTTTTTTTAATGTACCTCTCCTGCCCTAATGTTTCGTAAATTAATCGAGAAGTCAATGAGACATACTAATTATCAGGGCAAGTTTTTTGTGGCTCGAGGAATAGCTCCAAACATGATACAATAATACAGGTAGCCGCAAATCTACAACACGTTTACAATAAATAAAACAACAGGACTTTTTATTGCTGTTTTGTGATGACAACTGTCAAAAAACCAAGAGAAACCAAGAGACATGTATATACTTCCGTTTTCTTGTGTCTTTGCAAAGCTTTATTTGTATTAGTACAGTTTTAATAGGCACCATGCGCGTGTATTGATTGCATGTTCTCTTGTATAGGCAAAGCTGGTTTGTATTAGTACAGTTTAATAGGAACTCTTACAGTTTAATAGCCACTATATAGGTAAAACGTAAACAACAATTGGCAGATCACATCACAAACAAACTCCATCAGCTGGCGCTTCGAGGTTACCTGTATTATTGTATCATGGTTCCAAATGACTGGCAAAAAACAATGACGTGTAAAAAGTTCTTCTAAGTTCAAAAAAAAGGTATTTTATGGCAAGCTGAACTCAAAATGGCTTTTTATGTCAACATAATTGAAGAAATGGCTAAAATTGCAAAAATGTCATATGCCACAAAAAACTTGCACTGCTAATTATCAAAATCGTTGATATGAAAATGAATATTGTAGTATGGCAACCCAAATTGCGTCATTTTCTTTTGAGTGCAGTCAGTAGTACCATATTGCAACTTTTAAGCCAAAATAGAAATTGCTTGCATTGATCATGCAAGAAGTGTATGCATCAACCGCAGGTTTGTGTATGAACTAAAGCTTTCGTTTTAATTTTTCAAACTACAGATAGCGCTGTTAAACTTGCATAAAGCATTTGTATTTTTTTTTATTATTTTATTTATTTTTAGTTATGCATGCATAGCTGTTCCTGTGAATATTTTTGTTAAAAATTTTTAACAAAATTTAGTTTAAATTTAAATTCTATATCTACTTAAGAAACATAAATTCATTGTAAGTATTTGATATTGCCCAGCAAAAAAATTGCTTCAAATAAAGCAGGTTTTTACTATGAGAGAGACAAAAGTAGAGCTGACAAACCTGCTGATATCGCTGCTGATTTTTGTATGGCGAGTTCCCGGCTTGGAGTACTACATTTTTTTCTCACAAAATCGCTTTTTTTGAATATAATAAAAGATGCAAATATAGCAGTTATCTCAAGCGCTGTTTAAAGGATTAATAATGGGGGCTATTCTGGAATATGCGTCGAATTGGTGAAAGTTACATGCAAAACAAAAACAAAACTGTGTAAATGTAAAAAAAATTGTTTTTGTTTCGCATACAAAATTAACCGTTTTTTAAAGAGAAAGAAACGCGTTGAAATTCTCACGTTTATTTCATTTTAGAAATGTATTACAAACAAAAACAATTTTTGAAAATTTGTTTTTATTTTAATGTAAAGTTTCACTTTTTCGACGTGTTTTCCAGAATAGCCCCCAATATAAACGACGCTTTTCAAGATCACATTAGCAAAATTTCTGGCTTTAAACCCTGCATTATTGTGACGCTGTTAAATCACATTTTTTTCTATAGTTTGATTCATATATGTTCACTGCTTCTAAACAGAAATAGAAAATCTGTATGAAAATCACTCAAAAAAATAGAGATTTTCATATAAATTTTCTACTCAAGTCGACCGTCCGTGTTGTGGAAACAGGGGGTTAAAATTGTTGTTATGGATTTTGAAAATTGATTTAAATGTTAATGTATCGTCCATAGTATGTATGTACATAATGTTTGTCAGAAAATTTCAATCATTTTATAGTTTCAGAAGTTCAAATAGTAATATTATAAATTAATACATTACTTAAATACAACAATATATGTACATATGTAAATGTTTTTCAATTATGTTTCCAAGGCACATTAATTTCCAGGAAATATCAAGACTACCAAAACAATGAAATAACAAAAATTAAAAATTTTAAAAAACCCCCACGTACAGACCAAACGCCTAGATCGATGTTCTTCAAGTATATATAAACTAGAAGATATTAGATCAAGTTACCTTTCAGACGAGAAAAACCAAATTCAAATCGATTTGTCCGCTTGGGAGCTACGGCGTCAAAGACACACATATTCAACTGAATATATCTAGAAAAGATGTGATATCTTCTAAATCGCTGGACCGATTGTCTGCAAACATCGCTAAGAACACTCTCAATCAAGTCACCTTTCAAAAGAAAAACTTAATCAAAATCGATCCAGCCGTTTGGTCTGTACGTGGTCTCGTAGAGACACACACTACAAACTTATAACACACCTTTCTTTTGGTCGGTGGTTAATAAAAATACAACAATAATAATTAAAATGTTGCCTTTAGTTTATCCAAAATGTCAAAAATAGGATTTGTTTAACAAAATAAAAATAACGGCAGCTACCACTAACAAAATTTGCAGCTTAAATTTAAAATTTTTTAACGCACTAATAATCCCAAATTATTATTTTACTTATTAAGTTTTGTGTTATTCAATTAGTGACTTTCGAGACAGTTTGTATTGAAAACAAGAAAATTTGTTTTTGCACGAACGTTATTCTAAAAAATAACAATAACCGCAATAATACTTTAATACTTGTGAACAAATTGTTTAAGAAAACTTGCATACACTGATGAGGCATGAATATGCATTTCAAATGTATTAAATGCTTCTCCAGACGTCACTAAACGTTGATAACACAATTTATTTTTGTTATGCAGAAATACAGGAAAGTCATTGAGTGACGCATCCATTCAATATTGCCTTTTGTAAGGTAGGAAGTCGCAACAGTTATTTCGTGGAAAAAATAGTACGTGCGGAGCCAAGTTGAAGAATCTTACTCGTATATACAATAGAATCTCACAAATTAGAACCACTTTGTGCACCGGGCAGTTCGAATTCCTGGACATTTTTTAAAGAAAATTATTAAATGATAATACAAAAATAATAAATAAATAAAAAATTTAAACGAGTTCTTTTTGAATTTTAAATCCTTGGGCACTTTTTTCCAAAGCAGTGACAAATGTTTCTGGAAGGCAACGAAAAATAATCCGCCTTCATCAGTATTCTAAATTTGTGTTTCCAATAAGCCGATTTCCGCGACTTTTGCACGAAATCTGTGTAGAAATGGAGTGACCTCAGCAACATCACTCGAAAGTATTTCACCACCAACTTTTAAAAACCGTATTCCATGATGGGTTTTAAATTCGGAAAACCATCCATCACTTGCAGTAAATGCGTTTTCATCTTTATCAGTAAGGCCCTTATTATGAGTTGCATTCGATTTTCAATCTTTGCTGGCTATCGAACATCGAAAATCAAATGTTCAATTCATATTATGAGCATCGAAAAATGTCGTTGAGCAACAAATTTTCTATCGAACAGAATTAAGCTTTCGATGAAGTTTTTTAGTATAAAAAATTATTATAAACTATTTTTTTATATTTTTTAGGTAAAGTTGTTGCAAATTTTAAAAATCACTTGGAGTGATATTCACAATAGGGACATTCTTTGTCCAATGCTCGTCATAATACCAAATGAAAACTCGTTCGATCAGTACTTTCGACTACAGTCGAAGATCGAAAGTTTCTCATAATAGGGGCCTAAGTCTTTTTAATATTTTAACCTTAGTATCCAAAGATAAGGTATTTTGTTACGTTTGTTTGGCATTTCTGTAACTTTCACACGTATGAACACTTACTTCACTTTGACCTTCAGTCATCAACTGAACCAAATTTGTACAACCATATCAAATTTCACACGCATATGACCGAATTGTACACACCACGAATAACTCGGTTATTCCCCGTTTTATTTTTACTTTACTGAGCGAAAAAAAAATTTGTAGTGAAAATACAAATAAATAAAAATAAAAAAACTTCCAGAAATTAGAAATTGTTCTACTCTTAGAGCGTTTTATTTTATTTTTAGTTCAAAATCATAGAAAAAAATATTTTCTAGTGGAAATAAAACAAAAAAAAAAGCACTTCCAGAAATTATAATTTCATTTGCAGTTGTTTGTGGTTTGTTCAAGTAAACCCACCGGGTTCAAATGGTCTCAGAGAAAATAATCCAGCGGCGTTAAATCACAAGAACTGGGCGGGCAATTGACATTGCCAAATCGAAAAATACGCGACGGGGAAATTTCTCATGCAATAACTGAATCCTTTGGCCGGCTATGTGGCTTGTGGCGCCGTCTTGCTGATACCAAAGCTCACTGATGTTAAGATTAGCCAATTGTGGCCACAAAAAATCGCTTATCATGCTTTGTTAGCGCAGAGAATTCACGGTGACGGCGTTTTCTTGCTCATTTTTGAAAAAAATACGGGCCGATGATGCCGCCTAACCACAAACCGCACCATACGGTCACTTTATTTGGATGTAATGGTTTCTCGAGAAACCCCATATCAGCGATACCAACTATTTATAACCCAAACGCGCTATTAGCCTTCTCAAAACGCGCTAACTATTTATAACCAAAACGCGCTATTTTCTTACGCCCTAAATTAAATTTTAATAAGAGTCGATGTACATATGTATGTATATATTAGTAAATATATATAATTGATTTTTTTTAGTAACTCTTTTTCTTTTTTTTATATCCTAAATAACTAAAATCATTTAATACAGAATCAGAATCGCCTCCCAAATAATCGAAATCCTTCAAACTGAATTTGATATATAGGGTGTTTTTTATTGAGGTATAGATCTTTAAGTTGGCATCACTTTTTTAACTGGCGGCCATTTTGTCAGCTGTCAAGTGATTAATATTTAGTTTGGTTTGCCATTTCATCATGAACAGGTTGACAAAAGAACAACGCTTGCAAATCGTGCAAATTTATTTCGAAAATAATGGTTCAGTTCGCGAAGTTTACCGTAAGCTCCGTCCATTTTATGGTCGACATAATCGTCCATCAGAGCAATTAATTCGGTTAACCGGTCAATTGGCCACCAAGATCGTGTGATTTGACACCATTGGATTATTTTCTTTGGGGATATGTGAAGTCGCTCGTCTACGCCAACAAACCAGAAACGTTAGGGGACTTGGAAGCCAACATTCGTGGCGTTATTGCCAACATACGGCCCCATATGCTCGAAAAAGTGGTTGAAAATTGGACCTGTAGAATTGGCTTTATTCGAGCCAGCCGCGGCGGCCACATGCCCGAAATCATATTTAAACGTTAATGGCATAAAATTATCCTTCCAATAAAGCCAAATTGATGGACATTAAAACGATTTTCTTGTGTTTTATTTCAATTCGAAGTTCTATACCTCTAAAAAAACACCCTATATTTTCCAACAAATTAAAATCAGTTGAGCTCATTCTCAAAAAGTTTTTATATATAAATCGAGTTTCTGACCGCAGCTCCTTCACAGTTTTGCACAACATCCATCATCTTTTCGACGTTGAACCCTGCGATGCCAACTTGGTGCTTTTGGCACTGTCGTTAGTGCGTTTTGAGCGTAAGTGCCAAACTAAGAAAAAGCACTAAGTAGTGCTTTTAAAATATTTTTGTATTTCTTAAAATTAAATATTACTTTCAATGGGCAATAGAAGGGAATCACAGTGGACCCAATTGAGTCTCCGAGTGGAGGTGCATTTTTGGCACCACACTTCCTAACCTAACCTAACCTAAAGTTTCCGAATCATTACAATAAAAAAAAAATTTGCATAATAAACAAAAATTTAATGTTAAAAAATTATTAATATGCGTCTTAAGAAATCAAAAATATATCTATAATATGTAAGTACTTTCATTGATATTTTGGGAACAACAAAATTTACTTCATTAAAATGACTTCTATGTTTTGCTGAGTACTGGCATCTGAAAAGCGCTAGAAGAAAAGAAAGAAATCATTCTTTGTTTACTCTGTATCCACCTGAATTGGTAGTCAACTTTCAGTTCAGCAATAAGTTATAGTAACTATTATAAGCTTCCAATAAAATGTGGTGATCAATTTAGTAGTTGAGTTAGTCATACACATACACAAAGGCCAGCATTCACAAGCACAGTTACATCCATACATATGTATGTAAATATGTATGTGCTCACAGCAGTTTCTTGAAAGGTGATTGTTCAGATACGGGTGCAACTGCACCAGGGATGGAAAATGCAATACTATTGAGCTTTTTTTCATGCATTAAAATAGAAAATAAATTCAATTAAATTTTTCCCAAATCCATTATTGGTCTTATATTTTCCCTAAACAAACATGGGAGTCTCTTTGGTTTGTTTATCCAAAGTCAGTTTCTGTGAGAATCGAAACTTCAACACGTTCATTTTTAGCTCTCATACATAACAGGGATGATCTCACTAACGGCCTGGCCCACGATGTCGACAAGAAAGTTTCTTTCGCTTACTTACATTGAAACAAAAACAAATTCTCTTATTTTGTTTTTGTTTTCAATGTAAGTAAGCGAAAGAAACTTTCTTGTCGACATCGTGGGCCAGGCCGTAAATTTAAAAAAATTCAATAAAAAAATATTTTACTGAATAAGTAAAATAATAAACGGTGCTTGTTTGGAGTGTCACAAATTTGAGTTGGCATCACTACTTTCTTTTAGCACCAATTTAATTTTTAAATCAAAATAATTGTTCTATTCGTCAAACTCATCGTGCACTTCTTTAACCCTTTGACACGAGAATTAATTCTAGACATTGAAAATTTTTATTTACGGTTTTTATATCTTAAAGAGGCTTCAAAAAACACGAGTAAAAAATTTTGAGGACAAATTTTTATTGCAAACTGGGTTTTGAGGATGTACATTTTAATGTTAAATCCGCTTCAATACGTAAACTTTTTCAAATTTATTGTACGGTGAAATATACATGAAAATGTAGGATAGCAATATGTTTTTATGAGGGCAAGACACAAAATATACAAAACTAAGCTCACGTTGTTTTGAAAATTTACAGCCTCTTAAGAATTTAAACAACAACAAAACAAAGAACCCATAACTGTAAATTAATTGTATGTATGCCAAAATTCAAATCAGTTACAAGTTGATAAAATCAACGTACATTATAATGTACGCCACTCGTCAAAGGGTTAATTTCCGATGAAGCCCATTTCTGGTTGAATGGGTACGTAAATAAGCAGAATTGTCGCATTACATCTTCAGAAAATTACTGTTTGGTGCGCTTTATAAGCTGGCGGAGTCATTGGCCCATATGTCTTCAAAAACGATGATGGTCAGAATGTTACTGTCAATGGTGAGAGGTATAGCAACATGATACAAAATTTATTCGTACCTCAATTACGTGGCATTAATCTTACTGATATGTGCTTCCAACGGGACATGCCACACAGCGGGCGCTACAATTGATTTACTCATTGATATTACAAATATTCCGTGTTTTATTATGATTTAAACTTGTGTCACTCTATAAAAACACACTTTAATTTGGGATTATTAGTGCATTAACAAATATTAAACTTAATTGCACAGGGTAACCAGAGATGTCACGAGACGGAAGATAATTGTGAATTCCTGACGTCTCGCTCACACCGAGTCTGTGTCTTCTTTAATGCTTCTTTCGTAGTGGCATTATTTTAACGTTTTTCATTTTATGCTTTGTGTCTCCATTCGCTATGAGATTTTTGTAAATAAATGGTAATAATTAATGTTTGTGAACGAAAATGCTTAAAACGAAGTCTCTAATCATTTGAAAACAAATTTTAATCACTTTTCTTAATAATAAAATCTTTTTCGCATTGTTTTCTTTAATTCAACACCGCAAGTTTCTCCATTTAATTTTGTACAAATGTTCATGTGCTCAAATGTATTTTCTTCTTGTAAAGGTACGGTCACACTTGTCAAACATTTGCCCAAAAAAGCGTAACCAACAAACACTAATGAAAAAAGTTTTGATCCAGACACTTGTTTATCATATTAAACAGATTCGAACACAACTAATGCACCATGTCATAGAATCCAACAATATTGGCTACTCTTTAACTTGACAAACTTTTGTCTGAATTGAAAGATTTTTCATTAGCATTTAGTGGTTACGCTTTTTTGGGCAAATGTTTGACAAGTGTGACCGTAGCTTAAGTTGAAGTTAAAAATTAGTATTTTTGTAGGAAAATGTTTAAAATTGAGTTTGTAAGCATTTGGAAACTAACTTTAATAATTTTTTTTTAGTTCAACACTACAAAATCTTTCATTATGTAAATATGTACTCTTGTTCATTTCACAAATTACACATTTTCTCTTATTTGTTTTGATTATATCGTTAACAACTTAATAACAAATATACTACTGTTGTCATTTTCTCGCCGAACCCGTGTCAGAGCTGATTTTAGCTTTTTTCATCACTCACTTTCTTCACCTCTGTGTACTTTGTGCTTAATTGCAACAATTCCTAAAAAACACCAATTCAATAAAAATGGTTTCTGGCTTTAAATTCAATGCAGTAGCTTTAAGTATTATGGATGATTTAATGAGCACAACACTCTCCATCTCTGAAACGCATTGAAAACCAGTATAGATACTTCTACTTCCAAAGCAGTCAAGCTAGACTGTCATTAAGCTGCGAGCGAGCGAGTGGAGCGCCACAAAAAAAAATAAACAACTGTGACTACTTAAATGTCCATGTGTTTAAACTTTAAAGTACAAATGTGCATATGAATGTGTGTGTGTGTATGTGCGCGTGTACCTGCATGTATTTTAGATGCAAGTACAAGTATCTGTCTAAAAAGGCCTTGCAAGGCCGTTCTCAATTCTTTTATTACTTTATAATTTTTTTTTTCTTAGTATGTATTTGTTGTTAATTTTTCTATACGAAATAAATACTATTAAACAAATAGAACTTTAAAAAATATGAGCAAAATAAGACTTGGTATGTATGGATGTATGTATGTATGTATTTGTGTGGATATTGAGTGCGATCCTCCGTAATTTAAAAATGCAAGTAAATTATAATTTTTTTATGACTAAGTACTTAAATTCGTTTTGAAAACTAAAAAAAAAACAAAAACAAAAGAAGACATTAAAGCATTCAAAAACTCATTATGATGACGCCAGTCTCTGTAACAAGTTCCATAAAGTTTTAAAATAAATATAAGTATGTATTTGGAAATGTTCATACCAATAATTCTTTAACGATTATTGCTTGAAAGAGCAAAAATAAATGAAAAATCCATCATATTTAATTGCTTGATTTTTGCTGATGAAAATTGCCAAGTGGGTTCATTGCTTGCTAAAGAATTTTAACAGTCAATTTAAAATGCATCTGGATATATATGTATATACATACATATTTACATACATAATGTATATACAAGGTTTGTTCAAAACGTATTGCAAAACGTATTCGAATTTTGATGTCTTTGCGTCGTTATGTAGGTACTCATGTATCTCACTTATGCCAAAAATTTCGGCCACTTTGAATGTTCAGTTAATTGTTGATTCGATTTTTAGCTATTAAAAAAATGGAACAAAGAACCTGTATCAAATTATGTGTGAAAAACGAAATTAAGTGCGCGGATGCATTCCGAATGTTGACTGTGGCATACGGAGAAGCTACCTTGGAACGTTTATCGGTGGTACAAAATGTTCTCAGAAGGCCGACGCTCTAGCACTTCAACAACAGACGAAAAAATTGATTAAGTGAAGAAAATGGTATTGGTCAATCGTCGAATCACCATTAGAGAAGTTGCTGAGAACCTAGACATATCTATTGGCTCGTGCCATTCGTTTTTTTATCAATTCAAAAATTGCTCAATTTCGACCAAAAACAGCATCGCATGAACATTTGCTAATGAGCTGTTGGACTCTGTCCGCGACTACCCAAATTTGCTCCAGAGGGTCATAACTGGTGACGAATCGTGGGTTTCTGGTTATGACGTGGAAACCAAAGCTCAATCATCTCAATGGAAGCTGCCGCACTAACCAATGTAAAAATCGAAGACGATTCAAAACACGTGCAAGCAAAGCAGCTGTCAACAATCAACTGAACATTAAAAATGGCCGACATTGTCGGCATAAGTGAGAGACATGAGTAATAACATGAACTTTCCTCTATTTCTTCCTTCACCACCTGTTTTCTCTATCATTATCCCTTCCCTATCACCCTATCACCCTATCTTCTCTTCAACTCGCAGGCAGCACAAAGGAATCATTTTATTGGACCGAAGTGAGCTGGACTCTAAATTTCATCCTTCCTTACCAGCAGCCTGCTAACCCACCTAACCTAACATTTTTGAAGTTTAGGTGATTGTTCGTAATAAATAATTATCAAAAATATGAATAATGTCAAAACACCCAAAGCCAATGAACAATCACCAAAAAGATTTTTGTTTTTATTCATTGGCGTTAGTTCATTTCATCGGTTTTGACGATTTTTCATTCATCCTCTTTTTGGCGATTCTTCATAATTGGACATGATGAATAATGACCCAAATAGATGGGCGATCATTAATTTTAGTTTAAATTTTTTTAACGCACTAGTAATCCCAAATTATTATTTTACTTATTAAGTAAAATATTTTTTTAATAAAAATACATTGAAATTGATTATTGAGGGGTTTAGCTGGATCCTATGCGCATTTCACTGTTGCTAATGCAGATCATCAGGGATCCTTTACCCAAAAATTTCTTAGAACAACTAGAGTTAATATGTTAAACTTTCATTTAAGCAAATGAGAAGCTCAACAAATAACAAAGTTGAAACAAGAACTCAATAATCAACATGTTTTTTATTTTCTTACTTTATCATTACTACATTAATTTTTCAATTTGAGTAATTTTTCACATAATTTTGGGCGATTTGGTACTTTTTTTTGGTCTTTGTTCACTACGAATAAAAACCCAAAAATCTTGAGCGATTTTCCTTTCGTTCGTTCGTTTTCTTAAGACTCCGCGTTGTTCCGGAATTTAATCTAATGGCATGGTGATATTTCCCAGATCGACCCTCTTATATACATACATATGTACATGTAAAATGTCGTAGTTTGGTTGAAATAAATGCAAGAGCACAATGTGTGAACATAAAATATTGGATTTAATTACGAGTGTGTGTCGTATTTCGACTACGACTATGACGATTTTGTACTAGACTAAAGAACATTGCAAAATTTTTTCTTTAATCTATTACAAAATTGTCGTAGTCGAAGTCGAAATACGACACTCTTAATTAGGCCCATTATATTAAAAATGAGCGTGGCCAGCTCATTTTTTTTAACGCGATAAATATTACATCAAACTATAACGTGCATAAATGCACCCACTTTAGTAAACCCGAAAATGTGTCATAGTTCTGTGGCAAGAAATATAAAATAGGAAGATGCGATTCTCAGTTCCTCCTTCCCTCAGTTTTCAATTGACTCAGTTGGAAGTTTTTAATTTTTGATTTTAAGCCCGGTTAGAAATTGATCTCTTTAATTTTTTTAATTATGTGGTGTGAAGTCGCCTTGGGGATTATAAAACAAATTTTGTGTTTAAAACTGTTTTTTAAACCCCGCGGTCTTTAGTCGCATAAAACCTTTGCAAAATTCCATTTGCATTGACGTAGTTTCTGACCTTTATTATTTGCACTTACTTGTATTTATGTACATATGTACTCGTATGTATGTATATCTGAATCATTTCTTTTGTTAGTATTTGTTTATATATATATTTTTATTTAATATTTTACTATTATTCTTAACCACATTTCTTCTTAGTAAAAAACCCACATTTGTTTTATTAAATTTGTAAACAAATTATTTATAGATAAGACGATTCTTTCTTTCATGATATCGGATTTCCCTGGTAACACAACAAAGCAAATATTTAGGACTAAGTACAATAAATAAAAATAAGTTATACAGTAGCTTCTTCTGAAGTAGGTACACAGAGAAAACATATTCGTTGAGACAACCGAATTTCTTGTCAATCGAATTTTGGCGGTTGCACCAACTGTCATAGAATTCTGGTATAACGCTTGCAATTTTCTTGTGGTATCAGTGTAGCCAGTTTTTTTAGAGCTTATGCCCCGAAATCCCCAAATTGAGATTTTTTAATTCAAATTTTTTTTTTAAATTTTATTTTAAAAAATATGACAATAATAACATCTATTCAATAAAATTCATTTATATCGATAGCTATATTACGATAACATTCATATTAATTTAATTTTTACTTATAACATTTGTAAAGAAAAAATTACACATACACTACTCACTGTTTATACGGCATTGTAAATGTATAAAAACTTGGTAGCACTTCTATAGAAATGTTACTTATGTTTACAAAAAAAACATGTGTAAATGTATAAAATAACAAATAATAATTTGTTTTTATTGCCATTATTTTCTTCTATCAATGTTTTTTTGTGCAATATTTATCAATTTATTGTTTTTTATTAGCAACCATTTGTAAGTGTGGCAACCTCAAGCATTTTATTTGCAAATAGTGCGTTAATCATGAATAGTTTTCTAAATTAGTAAGTCGCAATAAAAACAATAATATGGCAACAATTTACAGTTTTATTTGCAAATAAGCCGTGCATATAAACGTAGTAATACACAAGATAAAAAAATTTTAACCAAAGTTTACCACTTCAAAAACTTCAGAATCGAAATCTTCTGATTCATCAGCCCCTCAGAAATTTTGTTGTACATAGTACTGGTATTAAAAGGCTTTATCATTTCAGCAGAAGCATCAAATTTGTCACAACAATTGAATTATTTTTAAAGTGTGTGTTTATACTAAGAAGTAAGTTACGTATATTTTTTTGGTATTGTTCATTATTGGTTAATCTGCTTGATACTTTTTCTTTATTAGAAACCATTCACTATAAATAATAACACACATTTTTAAAGTTGCCAGACGCACATTTCTTAGCTCAAAAATCATTCTTGTTACCATCAGTTATAGAAAAATTGCTTATAATCCGCAACAAATCCCCACACGAAATGTTTATCCCCAATCGCGAAAAAAATCCCCAATAACTGTCTTTTTAATTATTACCAATAACCCAATAGTTGCAACTGCAGATAAAATTGCTTAACAGTATGGAATTTTGAATGGAAGTTATGCATGCTACCGAAAATATGATCATAATTGGTACCTGTAAAAGAAAAATTTGATTTCCTTGCTGAAATAAAAATAAAAAAATAAACGCAAAAAACACAGCATTTAAGAAATTTATTATTTGACATAAGCATGTCTGTATGCATTTCATTGGTGCTTCGCCAAGTCACAAACCTCTTATCTTATGCACAAACTTTAGAAAACCATTTGAGAATTCTCAAATGATAATATTTTGAAAATCACAAAAGAATAAAATAAATCTGTGGCAATAAGGGAAAAGTGCTTAAGTCATATTTTACTGTTTTGCAGGAGAGCACTTTTAAGCGTTCAAGAAGATTTTCTGAAACTTATTTTTTTTTTACAGTTAAATTGGGAAATTTTCTGTTAACCTTTATTTTTTTAAGCAAATCGTTCTACACACTATAAATAATACATTTAAGTTGAAATATACACAAGTATAACCTAAATTAAGCTATTGTTCCAAATGAGATTGCAAGTTTAAAAAAGTTAAGTCGCAAGTCATAGTGCTATAACTTCCTGAAAAATCACACAAATTAATTGAGATTTTGACCAGGGGTAGTTTCGAATATGCAGATTACGGAACTGCCATTAACTCGAAATCAGCTTATCTCGACCTAAGCACTTTTGCCTTTTTGCCACAAAAATATAGAATGACATTTTTTGGCAATGGGCGGAAGCACGCCTCTTAAAATTTAATTTTATATCGGAAAATTGTTTTTCGAAAATGTTCTACCAGATGTTTGCATTGAAGTCGGTTTTTCTTGGCAGCATTATTAATTTTTTTTAATTACTACTTGTTATTTATTTATTCTTTATGGTATTTAATTTTCATTTTTGAGCTTGAAAAAACACATATAAGGTTTTGATGTTCCGTACCGTGAAAACTTGCTAGTCCGAACTATCCAGCAATGCAATGTTTCTTTTTTTTTAGTAAAAAGTGTTCGTTAATTTAACGCTAGATACAACAGACATTTGTATATGAGCAAGAATAAAAGAGTGCTGACAAATTTAACATTTTTGTGAAGTTTAGACACTAAATATAGAAATTAATTATACTTTACGCTGTTTCAGAGAACCGAGTCACTTAAATTTGTTCAGTCTAATGAAAGCTTCAGATTGCAATATCTATATCATCAATTGCTACATCGATTAAATCCAATTTCCAATCTAGTATTATATTGTTACTTTTTAAAATATCATTTCAAATCTTTTTTTTTATATCTGAACTTTTACAAAAACTTTTTTTGTAATACACAAAAATTTAATTGGTATGAAGAGAAAAAAAAGTATAAAACTGTTTTCTCATTTTTATAAATAGTATCTTGTGGTTTTTATTTTATTTTACAAGACAAGTGCAATCTGCTCTGCAGCACCAAGGCTGCACATTTTGTCTAGACATTTGAAAAATGTGTGTTTTACAACAACAACATGTGTGTCGCCAAATTGACAATTATTTTTAAAACTCTTCTTATTTGCTGTTGTTGCAGTTGTTGGCTTTGTTCAATTGAACTTTGGAATTCGTTAAAAAGGATAAAAATATGAGTAAAAAATTGTGGAATACAATCAGTCTTTCTTTAATTGAATAAAATAGGAATGAAAAAATTTAAATAATAAAAATTAAACATTTTAAAAACCCCTGACGCAGTTGACGCTGTAGCGTAAGTTTAAGAACACTATGTTCCACTAATATTATTGAAGTAACGAATCGCAACTAATGGAAATTTATTTGCTGGTGGTTAAGCTTTGTCTATATGCATTTCATTGTTGCTTTAACAAATTGTCAGTAGACTTCAAGCAGACATTTTGAATAGTCACAAACCTCTTATCTTATGCACAGACTTTCAAAAACTGTTTGAGAATTCACAAATAATAATATTTTTGAAAATCACAAAAAAAAAAAGAAAAAGCGTAGTAAGCTTAGAAACTTTAACAAAACCCAGCAAATAATTTATATTCGATATGAAGCTGGGTTTTCTTAAAGTTTCCAAGCCAAAAATATTATTTGTGAGTTCTCAAATAGTTTTCGACTATGCAATATGAAATAATTATAAAACTTTTGTTTGTGAACCTCTTTCAAAGACGATTTTTTAGTAAATATCTATAAAAAGCATGTGTCTTTTAATTTTCAAAAAACCCAGAATCCCGAATAATTCCTGAATCTCAAAAAATTCCAGGATCCCGAAAAATCCCCGGATTTGATTTTTTGAAATCCCGACTCCCAGGTTCGTAAAAACCAGTCCCGATTGGTATCCCTAATATAGACAAAGCTTAACCACCAGCAAATAAATTTCAATTAAAATAAACTTATGTAATGTGAATTTTATGCAAGGTACAGACTTAGCAACGTGTTTATGCAACCAGACAGTTTGCATTGTCGGTGTCAAAATATGCAACATGTAATATAAACGTGTTGCGTAAGCACGTTGCAAATTAGTTCATAAATAGTATAAAATGTTATCAAAAACGCTTAAAATAAAAATTTTTACTGGTAACAATGAAGCAAGGTTTATTACAAGACATATCGAACAGGTACTCGCATTGGCGAGGTTGCTCATCAGCTGATTTTTTCGTTTACACGTATGTAACTTCCCAGTTATGTGACAATTAGTTCTTTAAAATTTTATGTATTTGTAACAACTCAAACATGTTTTGGGTAGAAGTTTATTTATATCAAGATGCCGTAATGATTTAAAATGTATTTTGTGTATCATTTATTTGTGTATATCTGCGTTGAACGAGTTTTTTCCGGCAAGGAACTCAATGAAAACTAAAATTAGAAACAAAATTCAGTGCGAACTGCTCGAATCTCTGTTAAGAATTAATATAATCTGTTAAGAATTTATATATATATACATATTTAAATATAAACCATGTGTACAAAAAATATGAACCACAGTGCAAATAAAATATTAATAAGAAAATAATCAAATAAATTAAAATAGTATTATTTTTAGTAGGGATTTTTGGGGATACAAAGTACAAATTACTTTTTAGGGAATTTCGGGGATCAAAAAAATTGGGGATGACAGTTGAAAGAAATCTGGGAACCCTGACCCGATGAAAAGTAAGTATTAAATTCAGTCATATATTTGAAAAATAATGAGTAATGTTCATCGTTTTAATGTTTTAAAGTTATTTTCGGCTGAATACAACATCATTTAGGCATGTATTGGATACAATAGAGCCTAATTTTGCAAAAAATAAAAATCGATCAGATGCAACGTTTATTGGAAATTAAAGCTTCCTCCAAAGGGTCTCAGTACTAATTGTTTATACACTTAGATGCAAAAATCTGCGTACAATAACGAAAATTAAAAGTATAGGCTAGTTTTGGATGTTAAAATTAACGGTATTTATTTGAAATTTTGTATACAAAACTCTTATATATTTAAGAACACAACTGCGTTGCAAGAAGTATATTTCAGAATTAACAAAACTTATAAGAATTCAATTCATAAAAACATTCGATTTCATAACTAGGCAAAAGTCTGCGTACACAAAGGAAAATATAACAAATTTTTATAAATTAAACTTTATTTTAATATGAAGTTGGATAACCCCGACGAGAAAGAACTTCATGAAGGCGTTTTGGCATTGATGAAACTAGTTTATCGGTGTATTCGGAACTAATATTTCTCCATTCCTCAGTTAATACTGTTTGAAGGATTTCCTATGATGTTATTACATGATTTCGTATTTTTCTTTCCAGCAAATCCCATAAATGCTCAATGGGGTTTAGGTCTGGTGACAGTGTGCTTTGGGTCGTTGTCTTGCTGGAATATATAATTATCTTCAATCCCCAATTTTCTAACACTTTCTGTAAGATTTTTCTTTAGAATCTCTAAATACACCTTATGATCCATTGTCGATGGAATAAATTCTAAATTACCCACGCCATTACTTGCCATGCACTCCCATACCATCACGCCACCACCACCATGCTTAACTGTAGGTTTTAAGTTTTTTGGACTCAGCGCTGTACAAGGTTTTCTCCAAACAAGCTGACGGCCTTTTATGCCAAAAATGCAGTACTTGCTTTCATCCGTAAACAGAACTTTCTTCCAAAACTCTGGAGGCTTATTTATGTGTTCTTTAGCAAAAGCAATTCGTTTTTGTCTATTGACTAACGACACTAGCGGCTTTTTTCGCGCTACATGGCTTCTGTAGTTGGCCTTTTTCAAAATTCTGCGCACAGTGTCTTTGGACACATGTTTATTAAATTGGGAATTTGTGTTTTCAGCAATTTTTGATGCTGGTATTCCAGGGTTTTCTTTCACAGATTGCACTACAACTCTTTTTTCGCGTTCAGTTAATTTTGGTGGACGACCAGAACGAGGCTTTGAAACTAAAACTCCAGATGTTTTAAAATTATTTATCACTCTCTGGATGGAAGAGTGAGTTCTTTCAACTAGTTGGCCGATTTTGCGCAATGTTTTTCCTTGTTTCCATAAATGTATAATAATTTTACGTTCAGCAACATTAATTTCCTTTCTGTTTGCCATTACTTGAAATTTATTGCAATTCGAAACAAATATATTTCCATAAAACACTTTATTGATGATTTGAAAACAAAAACTGCAGTATTGTATCATCACACAATAACAAAAAACAGTTAGAAAGTACCGTTTATTTTTATGTACGCAGACTTTTGCATACACGCAAAGTTGCCATACCATTGTTTTTAAACTACTAATTATTACCTAGCATAATTTTCAAATGTTTATCTATAAATAAAAACCAATTTCAAATGATTACCTTTGTTACTTACCACTAAAATATAATTTTAAAATTTATAAAATAGTTTGTACGCAGATTTATGCTGCCGAGTGTATGTATACGCCGCCTCCTGTTGCCTCGCAATCAGCTTTCAAGTCCCGCCAGATCTGTAAAAATAATTCTATCATACAGTATACTTTCCCAACACAGTTTTTGCCTTACTTTTTGCCATCCACAACTAGTTCTAATTGGTGGACCGAGGGCATTAAGTGTAGTTGCAACACTTTCCCACTGTTCCTTGAAATTATTAGAAACACTGCCCCTGCGGAATCCTCTAACAGTTCTCCTGTATTAATTTCCAACTCTTCCACAAGCTTTGCAAATTGGTTGGGGTTGATAGTTTTAAAGGCCATGACTCACTATCATAAAAAGTCGTGCGATCTACGAAAAAGTACAACCCTGGTGTGATGAATTGTTATTGTCTTTTGAAAATTTTCATAAACTCCATCATACCAGGGTTGTATTTTTTCGTAGATCGCACGACTTTGTATGATAGTTATCATGGCCTTAAGTTTGCCCATATTATATTTTTCATTTTTTTTTATAATTTTTTTTTCAAATAAATATGTATGTATGTATACTTTGGTATTTTTTATATTTCACTTTTTTACTATTTAAATTATTTTTAAAATTCGTTGAGGTACACACACAACAGAACACAATATCAAAAACACTGACGACAAAGTGAACGGCAACATAAAAATCAATTTTTCTTACATAATACCAAACACATGTTGACAGTTATCGATAAATAGCAATACTATCTACGGGAATACCGATTTGCCAAAAAACATTAAAAACGACGTCGTGTTATGTTGCCGACGCCAAATAGAATAAGGGTGATTATTCCAAATGAGATTAGAAGTCTAAAAAAGATAGTGCTATAACTTCCTGAAAAATCACACAAATTAATTGAGATTTTGACCAGGGGTACTTTCGAACATGCAGTTTACGGAGGTATCCTTAACTCAAAATCAGCTTATCTCGACTTAAGTAATTTTTCCTTTTTGGCAGAGATTTGTCTAAATCATGCCGGTGGAAACATACTATAAAATAAATCAAATACTTTGAGGCAGTGTTGTCAGATATGGCGATATCTCGCCAAACGTGTCGACAAAATTTTGTTTCTGGCTATGAAAATTTTGAGATGGCGATTGGCGATTTACTTGGCGATATTTGAAATCCTTGGCTATATTTTTACGATTTCAATAAAATAGAATAATGTTAAAAACATGAAATTTTTTTGATAAGGAATTTTTTCTTCAATATAAAATAGTTCGTGCAAAATATTATAAATGTTGTAACTCTATATCTCAAACAAAATTTTCTGAAATTCAAGAAGTTTTAAAGAAAATAATAGACCACGAAATCTCAGTTGGTGCTTATGAACACAGTAGGGAAAACTTCCTTTTGTAAATTGGAACCAACATTTTAATAATGGAGCACAAAAAGCCTGCATGAGTTCTCACCTAAAATGCATGATTACGACAACGATGCGCTGGTACTTATCCCTTCAGTTTTATCACAAGATTTAAATATTAATGTTGATTTTGCTGTTTAAGTTCAATTTATCCTATTTAGATTGATCTTTTGGAATAAGTTATTTATAAGTATTTTTTATACACCAGTGTTAATATGTTAATGTAAACACTTCTTAATTTGTCTTAAACAATATAATTTTTATGTTTTACGATACACGTTACGTACTGAATTTAAAATTTAACAATATTTGTAATGTAATTACAAAATAAATACATATTTTTTAGCTAATATTTAATGTTTTATTACATTGGCGATATTTGGCGATATAAGACAAGTAATTTGGCGAGGAGGCTGAAAATAAATCTGACAACACTGCTTTGAGGTGATTTGGCCATATGCAAAATGTATGGTAAATCATGTCTAAAGGCTCATTTAGCCGACTGTAATGCAATGTAACTGTAATGTAGGAAACAGCTGATCGATTTTTTTATATGAAAAGTAGGTTACGTTACATTACATCTCTATAACCATTTCCATTACTTTTCACACAACAATATCGATCAGCTGTTTCCTACTGTTGCAGTTACATTACATTACAGTCGGCTAACTGAGCCTTAAATTAAAGATAGAGGTCCATAGCTCGCTTTTTGCGCGTTATGCTTTACACGCGTTTCATCCTCTTGTTTCATTCTATACTTTGTTCGCGTTGAGTTACATGCACTGCTTTTCATGCGCCATTTTATTTTTGTTTTGATCAGCTGTGTGCGTTTGTTTATAAATACTTATAAAGAAAAATGGAGAGTGAAATCGAGTTTTTAAAAGAATTTGTGGAGTTAGTCGAGATTTACAGATTTAGCGGAGATGACACTCAGTACGTAAAAGTAATCGATAACTAATTTGTTACTGAGAAAAGTGTGGTGAAAAGTTAATTAAAATACATCGCATTAATGAAAATATTCACATATTTTATTAAACAAGTTTTTTTTACTAAGAAATTTTTTTTATTGAAAAAAAAGAAAAAAATTATCCACGGCAAAATAATATTTATCGATAACGTAAGAAATAAAGTGTTATTTAACATCTTTAGCATTCAAAAACAGCTGACTTTCTTTCATGGTGCTTGTAACGCGTACAAAAGTAGAAAGTAGACCTACTGTTTGCTTTGAACGCGCCTACGCGTTCTGCGCTTTTTGCAATGTAACTTGTCACATACTATTACATTGATTCTACTTTTTTGACAGATGCATAGAAAGCGTAACGCGCAAAAAGCGAGCTATGGACCTCTACCTTAACTTTATTATTTGCTCAAATCGACATGTTTTGTCGAAATGATGTCGGTTGAAACATACTATTATTCGTGTTCCTTATTTGTAAGGACCCAGAATGTGAAAACATATGTATATGTATACTTTATATGTAAGTATGTATGCATAACCTTATTTTTTCCTTTGTAAGTGTATTTTCTTAAATAAATGCCGTAGCACATACTTTTTATATGTATTATAGACAACGCAATTATTGGTGCGTGGCAAACAAATTTTTTGAATGAGTTTTTTGTATTCGATTTGTGTGTGTGGTTTTTTTTGTATTTTCGATAGAATCGAATGGCAAACGTGAATGATGGCAGTCGCCATATGCCTGAGTCTTTAACCAAGAAGCAGTGAAATAAAAAGAATTTATTACATGTGGCGATAACACAGAGTGTGCGTTTTTTCGGTTATTTGTGGCAGCAAGTAACATCTGCAGCAGCTGTTACTTTTTCTGTATTAAAAGAATAATGGAACTAAAGATGAATCTGTCTATTCACATTTTGTTAAGACTTTGTTTTCAGTCTTCATTTATGTACATACATATTCTTTTTTTTTGGAAGGGGCAATCAATGAATTTTGGAATGTTTTGTTATCGTTATTTTTTGCGAGTTGCAGGTGTTAGTGGCATGTTCTCTTGGTATAATTGAAAATACTCGTATGTACAAGAAATGAGTAGTAATTTTAGAAAAACACAACAAAAATCATTGAAAACAGATTTTTGCTTTGTTGGTACTATCATTAAAAGAAAAAAAGAAAATATGTACATATTTATGTACATACTCGTATATACATACATAGATACATACATGAATATGTACATAGTTGCTTCTTTGCACTTAATATTCAAGAGTTTAAAAAGTCTATGAATATGGTTGTATGCTGGTGCAACACATTATTATCGTATTAGTTCAATGACATGTTGCTTCTATTCTGTTCTGTTGCTGGTGTTTTCTTTTTTAATTATTTATTTTTATTTTTTGCTTTGTTTTCGAGTACATCCTCGTACTACAAATGTCTGAGATTTTATTTCCACTACCAAAACGTATAAATCATTTGGCATGCGCCAGCTAAGTGTTGCATAATATGACTGCCAGCTTGACTGGCTCTGGCTGGCTGTATGATTCCCATATTGCTTTTTACTCATTTTTTTATCAAAGCCTACTTGGGAGCCTACAGAGAAGGCCATTAATCGCTGTGTGCTCCCTTTATTTTTTATGTTGCTTTTAAGTCTCTTCAGCCAGGTAAGCGCTTTGGCTGACTGAAAAAAGAAAAAGGAAAAAGCAAAATTTGCCTGCTGCATGCATGTCCTTATAAGGATATGCACTTTTTCATGAATGTGTTAGTTAGACGCCATAATACGCCATATTGGATTTTTACAAGTTAGTCTTTTTTTTATAAATAAGTTGTAGGAGTAGTATCTACGTGTACAACGACATCTAGTATAGTATACTCTACTATTATCAGATACTGATTCTCATATTTTCGCGTACTTTCTGGTAGGTTCATTTTTATTGCCATCATGTCTACTTAGTTTGTTTTAAATACATATGAATGCATTTTGGAGTTCTCTTATCGATTTATGACAGAGGGAAAAACATGCGCCTTAAAAGTTCAGATTTGTTTTTCTATTCCAGGCACAAAACTGTTTAAATGTAGAAAAAAAACTACAAAAACTTTTATTTCTGGTAGATTTTTAGAAAAATTATGATTTTTCTTGTAGCTTTTTGACATAAGTACATATGTACGAGTATACATATCGTCGGCTTAGAGTGTAAATCTAACTAACTCACTTGCAGCAAATTTTACAGGAGCGACAAAATACTGTTAACATTTCCTATGCATAGCTTAAGAAATTAGCCTAATACATTAAGTTTCTTCGACATATAGAGCTTCAAACTAAAATAAATATTTAAGCAAATCGATGAAGCGTCTCTTTCTCTTTCGAATGGTATTAAAATATGCTATAAAAAGTGGATTGTAAGCCTGTTACACACTAAGCCGACGATATGTATGTACTAGCGATGCCAATCCCGAAATCCCGGGATTTTCTGGATTCAGCGAATCGCGAAAGCCGGGATTTAAATTTTTTAATCCCGGGATTTTCGGGATTCAATCAATACCGAAATTGTTAACTAACGGCCTGGCCCACGATGTCGACAAGAAAGTTTCTTTCGCTTACTTATATTGAAAACAAAAACAAAATATGTAAGAGAATTTTTTGTTTGTTTTCAATGTAAGAATCGAGTGGCCAGGCCGTAAGTTTTGTTTGTTTTCTAAAAATAAATTCATCATGACCTTCCCTCATGTGAAGATAGTAACCGTGGCAACACAATGTTGATCTTTTATCACTGAAATGTATTTGCCGGTGGTTAAGCATTGTCTATACATGCATGTATTTCATTGATGCTTTGCCAAATCATTAGTAGACTTCAACCACATATTTTGGACAGTTACAAACTTCTTATCTTATGCACAGACTTTCAAAAACTATTTGAGAATTCACAAATAATAATATTTTTGAAAATCACAAAATAAAAATAAGCGTAGTAACTTTAACAACTTAGAAACTGTAACAAAACCCAGCAAATAATTTATATTCGATATGAATCTGGGTTTTGTTAAAGTTTCTTAGCCTGCAACTCATATTTTTCTTTTGTGATTTTCAAAAATATTATTATTTGTGAATTATAAAACTTTTGTTTGTGAACCTCTTTTTAGTAAATACCTCTAGAAAGCATGAGTCTTTTAATGTTCAAAAAACCCAGAGTCCCAAATACTTCCTGAATCTCAAAAAATTGCGGGATCACGAAAATCCCGGGATTTGATTTTTTGAAATCCCGAATACCGGGATCGTAAAAACCAGTCCCGATTGGCATTCCTAGTATGTACATATTTGTGCCCTTAACTATGAAAGTGGTCCAAGTCATGTATTTTTCTTGTGGAGATATTTACTAGATTACATTTAAAAAAATGAAAAAATATTTTTAAATTATACATTTTTATTTAGAATTGTTACATTCTCGATTAATATAAATTTATTTAATATTTATTAACTATTTATTGCAGTTTTTTTTAAGATTTATTTAATATTTCGAAGCAAAAATGCATATGACTTCGACCACTTTCATAATTAAGGCCACATTTATGTACATAATATTAGTGTTGTCATTCGAACAAAAATTATTCGAATATTCGAAAAACTTTTTTCATTTTTGTTCGAACGAACAAAAATGTTAAAATTAGAATAAAAAATTATTCCAATATTTTTTGTCGAATATTCGATCAATTTCTTTAATTACTTTGTATAAAAAGTATTTACATTTCATAACTTTTTAATTTGTTAACAATAGGATGTTAAGTAATAAATTACTTACTTTTGTAAGCTTGTTGTATATGTTCGCTAAACGCATCTTTTGTTTTCTTGCTTTGAGAAGATAATGCCTCTTTAATGGCATCAGAAGGTGTCTTACAATTTCAGGTAGAGTTTAAAAAGTAACTGCTTTTCTATAGATATACAGCCAAACCCACGATATCGAACGTTGTTGTTCGCAATCATTTTAAACGATAAACAGCTGATTTGGGACCCACTAACCTCTTTCAACACGTCAAGTCGATCAACAATGAATGCGAACGATAACGTAACCATTTTCATACAAATTTGGTACCTACTATGAAAATTCAAACGACAACAAATGTCAAAATCAGTCACTTGTGTTATAGATGTCGACAAATGAAAATAAAACAATAAATTGTTACAATTTTATTAATTTAATAAAAATAATAAAATACAGTTTTATAATACGAACACACAATAATAAAATAAACCTAAAAAAAGTGGATTATCTACTGTTTTTAAATGACTATTTTAAAAGAACTCACTGACATAATAACAAATTTTGTAAATGTGTATAAAAACGTAACTTTTTTAACTAATTTCCTTAAAGTTTTTAATAATATTTCTAAGTTTGTTATTAAAATTATTTGTTTTTCTTGTGCAATGAATTGCTTTTATTTGTTAATAAAAAAATTAAACTCATACACATGCGTGTCGTTTTTTGCAAACTTTTTAAAATTGTTCGAATAGAAAATGAGACCACAAAACACGACAACACAAGAAATGCCAGATGTGTGTGTACTCAGCATAGGAATTGTATGTAAAAAAAACTTACGGAACTTGAGATTGGTAAATTTCTTAAAAAAGTTTCCGTTTCGTAGTACGAAATTCCAAAACAAAAGTACCGGAATTTTTTTAATTTATTGTCAATTTTAGTAAATTTTGGTCGCCGTCCACGACATTCGTGATAAGCGTTCACAACGTCTGCGATGTCACGTCGGCTTCGACTATTATATTTTGACATTTCTAACGTAATAACGTAATCACTTTTGATAGTTTTCGACATGACTTACAGACACAATTTTTTCTCACTTTTCGAGAAACGATGGAATATTTTGTTTCACATCTTTTCGACGCGAGAAGTTCTCCCCAAAGTTACAGACCATAGGCACTGATCGGCCCGCCGCTTTGCAGTTTTTTTAATGTTTTTTTTTTAATTGAAAAAAATTATCCGCCTAACTCTTCATGATCTGCAAAAGAAAATATTGTTCGGTCTTGTTTATCTACATACTACTGTTTCTTTCAATCATACAGTACGACATAATAAATAAGCCAAATCTCATTTGATTTTTGGTGAGAATAGTAAAAAATAAAAAAATGTAACAAAAATATACTTTTAGGGCATATTTTGATACTTTAAAATATTTTGATACTTCAGAATATGCCCTAAAAGCGTCGAATATGCTCTAAAAATTCGAAAAAGATGCTAAAAATATGTGTGTTAGACTCATATATGCAAAACATGCTTTGAAAGGTAAAATATGCGAAAATATGCACTAAAAAATCGACGTCAAAATTTATAAAAAATTTGGATACGGACAAATCTATTATCTCCGCATTGATACGTCACACAAGAAAAACAAAATGCAATTGCATATTTGCGGTTTTTCTGCTCATCCCACAAGGCTATTTAAAGAGAGGCACTCTTTTCATTTTCCTCTAAAGTAAGACGCACACGTAGTAAATTCTGCCAAATACCTATCGCAGGAATCTTGTTATTTTTATTTGTGTTTTACAGTGTAATTATATCATCAAATAACATTTTATTAATTGTTAAATGCATACAAATAAATTTTATATTACTTTTCATTGGCTACATATGTATGTATATATACTTATATCGTCGGTTGGTTATTGGTTTGCAGCATAATATATTCAAAATACATTATGTCTCAGGCAAACCAATAACCAACCGACGATATGCATGTACCTATGTACATATCGTACAAGAATAATATCAGTCAATTGACCGGTCATTTGATCGGTAGTCATGCAAGATATATATATGTACATATTAAGGGCAAAATATGACGGAAAATTTGCACGTGTGATGTTGCATCTTTATTTAAGTGATCAACTACGTCGAATATGTAACATATGTATACATATTTGACCAGCTCACTCTACTGATTTTTACGAATCAGTGATAGCATAAATATTAAGCTATGTACAGACGATGGCAAGATCTTACAATATTGTCAGATCTGGCAATGAGCTGAAAATATGTGCCTTGGTACTGGCAATCAAAAATTGCTAGCAAAAGGTAGATTGTCAGTTCACAGGGTTGTATCAAATTTGTCAGAAAATCTTACAACTTATTGCCAGACGGTTGTATGACAATAAATTCATCTGACAAAATCTTCAGTCGAAAAATTGTCAGTTCACACGGTTGTCATATGCAAAAATTGTCAGATCTGTTGTTTTGCGTTGCCAGACTCAAAGCATTTATTAGAAATTGTTAAATATCAATCGCTTTTGGTTGTCTTAAATGCAAAAAGTGAAAATATAAATTATTATGAACCATAAAGAAGCAATTGCAATGATTTTTTCGGCATATATTTTTTTATTTATATTTTCATATTTGAAATACCGAAGTATATTTATTTGACATAAAGTCGTTATTTATTTAATTTGAAAATTTTCTTGTTTTTATGGTTTAGCAATTGTCTATATGCATTTCGTTCCTGCTTTTGGAACTCGTCAGTAGACTTCAACCCAAAAAATTTTTGAATTTAGTTAACAAACTTCGTATGTTTATAGTAAGACTCTTAATACTATATTGAGAATCACAGTATACAAACATAATAAGTTTAAAAACTTTAAACAAAAATCTTTACAAAACAAGCATCTTTATTCGATTGTCTATCTATCATTTTACTGACAATATTGTAAGATTTGACTAGTCATAATTGATGTATATACCTATCAACTCCAACTAATCAATCTTGACTAATATATCATAATAGTAAATATAATTTTTATATTATTTTAATTATTATTTTATTATAAAAAGTAACTTAAAAATTAATAAATAAATAAAATAATTGTAAGCAGAACCACAAAATAGCATAGGCGGTATCTAGCCTTCTTCACGCCTTATTCCACCTCCAATGCACCTTTGCTTTACTTTATGACACTTTTATAAAGTTTAATTTCGCAGACCGAACGAATTGTACATTTTACAATAAAACTTGATGTTTTAAAAGTTTTGGCAGATGTATACTACATGTTCCACTCTAACTTACATATCGTCGCTGTTTTAACTAACGGACATAACTGAAATTTTTTTGAAAAATGAGTTAAGTGCTTTACTAGACTTTATAAGCCATAATACAACTTGTCTACAAGGTAAGCATTACTGTTGTGCCTATATAGGTAAAAAGATTTCCGACGCGGCCATAAGAATGAATGTATAAAACAACCATAAAATCTGCTCTCCTGTTAAATTTTCAAAATGTTAGTTAGGTCAGTTAGTTAAATCAGCGACGATATATGTTAGAAGGGAGCAACTACAATTGATAAATGCGTCCATCATCACTACCGGTCAAATGACCAGTCAATTGACTGTCTCTTCAATTCAATATAAAATAGTTGCCAATGTGTTAGTGAAAAACTGACGTTTGTGCTAGTTTCAGTCGTTCATTTCTTGTAGGGTATTTACTGCCTTATTCATAAAAAATAATTTTGTTATATTAAGGGTATATAAAAAAAAATTTTGTAAAAAAATCTGTTTGTAAACCTTTTATAAAACAAAAATATTTTTTATTAATAAGGCCTTTAATATTTTATAAAAAAAATTTTGGTGCTGTATATTTACTCGTCTTGAAATAAAGAAATATTAATGTTATTTCACTTTGCTACGTAAAGAAATAATTTGTGGAGGTATACTTCCCTATTTTACAACACTGTTAGTTATGAACACATCTCGTTGGCAAAACGAATACATTCGGCAGTCTGTCACGAACTTAAGTTGATAAATGTTAGTGTAAAAGTCTAATAAAATAAAATAAAAAAATTAAATATTTAATAGTAAAACTTCTGGAAATTTTCTTGTTTATAAAATTCTAACATAAATTTCTTTAACATCTCAGCAGCAATATTTCGTGTGAATTATTTTGATCGCAGTGATTTTATTTTATATTAAAGTAGTTGCCATAATTTTGTTTGTCGATTGTTTGAATCTATTTATTGTACACAAAACGACTTGAATTTTTCATTTTAAAGAGAAAAATTATCAAGGTATGTACAAAACTTTGAAATATTTATCTAAGAAGATTTATATAAATATCAATAACGCTTAATAATAATAATAAAAATTAGTGAAAATGCAAAGTGATCATTTGCATTACATACATAACTGTGTATGTACAAATGTTGTACCTGCCATACAGGCAGTGTTGCCAGAAAATGATGTTGGGAGAATGCTAAAATGTTCAACAAGAAAAATACACGAGTTAATTTTGGAACAAATCAAGTTTAGAGGCACCTCCCAGAAATTAAAAAAAAGTATGCTATCATATAGAAAATTAAAAAATAAGAATAAAATAATAAATAAAAAAGTTGGCGGCAACGCTTAGTTTCCGAGTTATGGGCCTCTGAAGTTCTAGTAAAATATTCTTATCATACGGTGTTTTCAAACGAATATGACCAATATTGGTATCTTAAAAATTAAAAAAGTACCCTATCCTATAGAAAATTGAAAAATAAATAAAAAAATTGGCGGCGAGGCTTAGTTTCCGAGTTATGGGCCTCTAAAACTTTAGTACAGTATTGTGAGTATGTATAAGGTTTTTTTAAGGATTTTCTCCACCATGGTGTTTCCCGAGACGGCGCAGCCTAGTAAAGATTTTCTGCATTGCAAAGTTTTCCTGCTTACTAACGTTTTCCTGCATAGCTGACCAAGAGTTATTTTTACCATTTCATGAAAGGTATTCTTAAAAGCTTTAAGATGATACCAATATTGGTCATATTCGTTGAAAAACACCGTATACATGCTCACAATACTGTACTAAAGTTTTAGAGGCCCATAACTCGGAAACTAAGCCTCGCCGCCAATTTTTTTATTTAATTTTTTTTTCTTATTTTTCAATTTTCTATAGGATAGGGTACTTTTTTAATTTTTAAGATACCAATATTGGTCATATTCGTTTGAAAACACCGTATGATAAGAATATTTTACTAGAACTTCAGAGGCCCATAACTCGGAAACTAAGCGTTGCCGCCAACTTTTTTATTTATTATTTTCTTCTTATTTTTTAATTTTCTATATGATAGCATACTTTTTTTTAATTTCTGGGAGGTGCCCCTAAACTTGATTTAAGCCTTAATTTTTAAACAAATTTTTTAATAGCTTTTAAAAACTGGCATGAAGTTCGCGTAGTCACTACGATACAATTTGACATTAAAAATTCGCTCATAATGTAGGTTCAATCCACTATTAAATCCTAGCGTGATTTTTAATGTAAAATTGTATGGAAAAACTCGTTAAGGCCATGTTCAATTTTGCAACTTATGCTAACTTCATGCCAGTTTTTCGTTAAACGTAAGGCTCCTAAAATTTCCTCAGACATAAGTACATATAGCGGGACTTTAATTAGGAAAATCCGGCTGTTTGCTAGACATTCCGTCTACACAGCAATTTTTATAACCGTATCTGTCAAATTCCTTTTACAGAACAGCCATTATTTTTGCATTATAACATATACTTTTGAGGTATTTTACAATTGCTAATGTGTATAATAAAAATTGCCTACTTGGATACCATATGTGAAGATTTATCTTATTTTTGAGATGTTCAAAAGACTAAAAGATTTTTTCCTATTTCTAAAAATTCACGGTTGGCCTTGTAGAACTTTTACATCTTGTAGCTTTTTAGTAAATTGTTGTTCCTTTGCTTTAAATTGAACATGATTTCCCACAGCTACAATATGTAAAATATCTTTAAAGCCAACCGTGAATTACGCTAAGATTTTTGAAAATACGATAAATGTTACTTTAAAATATTATTTGAAGTTCCTTTTGGCTAAAATACTTAAATATTTTTTTCTTTGCTTCATAAAAAGTATGAAAAGAAGAAACATGCTGCAACACTATATATTTCTTTCGACTAAATATCAAGGATGTTTTCTTTACAATGAGAAACAAAATTGCAAAAGCAAAAAAAAGTCTACATGGAAAAAACCAGCTTTATTATCAAAATCCCTAATTTAAAATTTCCGAAATGTCAAAATCCCGAATTTTTTAAAATCCTGAATTTCAGAATTCTGAATCTCAAAATCCCGAACTTTAAAATTCCGAATTTCGAAATCTTAAATTTTAGAATCCCGATATCAAATCCCGAATTTAGATAATCCCGAAAAATAAAAATTTAATTTTTTGTTTTTATTTATTTATTTTTTATTTTTTATTTACATATTTCAATTGATCTCTAATTTTTTCATATTTGAAGTATGTGCATATGTATTCGCGTATGTGTATTCATTTGTATAAGAAGCCGATTGATATTCGGCACTCTGGTGCCCTTAATTATAAAAGTGGTCTAAGTCATATGCATTTTTGCTTCAAAATATCAAATAAATCTTAAAAAAACTTCAATAAATATTTAATAATCTTCTATACATATATATAAAATCGCAGTGTGTGTTTGTTACTAACGCATGATTTCTGGTACTATATAACCTGTGGAGCTGAAATTATCAACACAGGTTCGGGTCAATACCGGGTAGTTTTTCGGTTTGTTTTTGACCCAACAAGTGACCACTGTGTGGAGTAATTTGTAGTTAAAAAAATAATTGAGGGTAAGACAACGTTTGCCGGGCTTATATAGTATTAAATAAATTTATACTAATCCGGATTACTACAACTCTAAATTAAAATATTGCATAATATAAAAATATTTTTTGATTTATTCAAATGTAATCTACGAAATATCTGCACCAAAGAAATGTATGACTTAGACCACTTTCATAATTAAGGGCACATATGTATTCATGTGAACTAAGATTGAAAAATTTATTTATAGATTTTAATAATAATACGCGCGAATAATTGTACGCGCGATTTTTAAAACAAAAACTTTACAATTATTCAGGATATTAAAATTCGGAATTTTGAAATTCGGTGCTTTGAATTTCGAAATTTTGAAATTCTGAATTTCTCAATTCGGGATTTTGAATTGTGATTTTAAGTTTCGGGCATATGACCAAAACCCAAAAACTATCTCGAGTGCTATGTAAATCGCGCGCTTTTAAATCGCTTTATTTCAAGGAAAGAGCTCAGCTAAAAAGGTGACTTATTGCAGCTTTTTAATTGGTTTTAATGTTTTCGATGTTTTTTTCTCTTTCTAATGTGACTTGATCGAGAGTGTTCTTATCTATTCTTGAAAAAAATCGGATTCTTGACATATCGGAGGTTTTTAAAATTTTCAATTTTTGTTATGTACATATATAAAAACAATTTTGAAGTAATTTTTTAATAAAATTTTCCAAACGGAAACAGCGGAAATATTAAAGCACGATTTTACCAGAAACTTCATAATCCTTATATACATAGTTACATACATACATACATATGTATGTCAGATGGTGAATGTCAAGAAAATATGATAGTAACTTCTCCAAATTAAAAAAAAAATTTCTCCAAATTTAAAAAATTTTTTTTTAGGAATAACCAAAAACGGCAGCTCTGTATACAGAGTAAATAAATTTCCCATAGTATGATTTTGTGTATCTTGGAGATACTATGTACTTGATACCCATGCAACGTTATTATAAATGTAGGAAGTTTTGGGATGTCGTCATTGTTTTGTTATTAATTTTGGCACACCAAAAATAAATTGCGTCTTAAGCTTCAGTAAAATAAAAACAAATAGGTATGTACATATGTATGTATGTATGTACATATGTAGGTATAAATATGTGCTACACTATGTGCTAAGTGTGTATTTATGTAGGTATGTATTTATACCAGCTGTTAAATAAAACATGTTTAATTAATAAATTGTCTATTAGTCACTTTTTTTTGGGATACATACATACATACTTACATATGTGTTGATATGTATGTATGTACATGTGTATAATTTGGGCTACAAAGTATGTAATTCGTGTAGTTTATTTTCTTAGTTCAACTTCTAATTATTTCCGTTTGTCTATCTAAACTATACATACAGTAGACAGCAAAACTGAGAACACATCACCATATACATACATATGTATGTACATATGTATGTATGTATATATAAAAATTAATATAATGTGTAATACTCCAAATCCATAATTCCGTTTACAAAATGTATCTTAACAACCTCAGATGATGACATACACGCCCATGTCATAAGGGAATTTCAACACAAGGTTTGCTCCAAGAGCATCTTTTTTCATCTGCCCCGACTTAAAAAAAATGGCGGCTACGCGACGGGCAAAGGGTTTTGACGCACTGAAGGAAGTCGTAACAGAAGAATGGCATAGTATTGAACCCGAATTATAAAAAGTGTGTTTGAAAGTAAAGCACGGCGTCTTCAAGTTGTGATATCAAGCGATCGGAAAGTCAACCAAGTATTAAAAATGTATTCAACACTTAATATATATAAATATGAAAATTGTAGTGTCCCACTTTGAGTGTGAGCACTTGAAATATGAAATGTCTAATTTTATATTGTTTTTATTGAAACGATTGAATATTTTTTTTTTGGTTTGACTTTATATTTCTTTAATAATATAAAAAATATTAAATTGAAGTTTCCAAATTTAACCAAGTCCTTTAATTTTGGGCTCCAAACATAGCAACACCAGAATTACGAGTATCTTTTATGTCCCACTTTACGTGTGAGTAGCTGTACATACATATGGATGTATCTATGTACCCTGTCGGAGAATGTGCGGTTGACTACAAAAATAGTTAACTTGTAGTTAACTTTTCTTAGACTGGCTAAAAGCTAACTGCAATGTTATCCAGAATAAATCCAAAATTAATTCTTAAGTTGAGTACGTAATCGAATTTGGTGAGAGCCAACTAATTTATTCTCAGCTACTTTGAAACTCATTTCAGTTTTATATTAACATTTTGCTGTTATTATTTTAGATGGTACCTTGGCTGTGTAGTTAGCGCGTTGAGTACACAGAAAAAATTTTTAAATTTACTGACTACCAGGTGATTTAAAAAGGCCAACTTTAAGTTAGCTAAAAGTAATGCAGAGTGAGACAATTGACTACTGCCTAGGACATCGCAATGTTAAAATAGTCAGTTGATTACATTGAAAAGTAATCCAAGTGCCAGTCAGTACTAGTTGCGAAATAGTTAGCTTAAAGTTACCCAGGCAGAAATTGCCAACCGTAAAAAAATTTTAGCACTGTACTGGAAAGTACTTTTACTCAAGAAACCAGAACGGTTTGCCAACGTTACGGTTTGCAATCTGAAAAATTATTTGCCAGTGCTTTTAAAAAAAATTTTATTTTTTTATTTTTTTATTTATTTTTATATTAATGTACATTAAGTTCTTTATGTAAAAGCGTGATAGCAACTGTTTCATTTTGGCATTTGGTAAAAATACACGTCACATCTTCCATGTTTAGCTCTATTTCAACTTTTTTCTGGTCTAAATCTTCAACGATACATAATCGTAGGTCCCTGGATGGCATTGGATACGTAAAAAATTAAGAGTATCGTTAAATATATTGCCTTTTGAGTAAATATCACATTGTTTACAGAAAGTTTGCTAATATTATCGGGAGGAACGGTTGTAATTTTATAGCCATAAATGTTGACAAAAGAAAATGGTGTTTTCGAGTTAACTGTGTCTATAATTTTTCGTAGTGATTGTTTTCTATTTTTAACAAAAGGAAATACCTACTAATAGTATATTATTGGAGAAACTGTTAGTATGGAAAATGTGCAATTTCCTTTGAATTCGCTATTGGATTTGTAGTTGATTTAACTATTTTCAAAGTCAAAGCTGAAAATTGTGATAAAGGAGCTCCTAAGTTAATTACATCATCAGGTATATGGATTACATATTCATAGTTTGCGAATTAGGGCCGTAATATCGTGGCATAAGTTCATCAAATGATTTTAACAATTCTTCAACGTATTTTGAATTTAATATGCCTAACTTGGTTTACGACAAAATACGAAGTAAATAAAATAAAAATTTTTTTCTACATTTCAACATCTAATACCTTTTTTAAAGTAATTGCAACAGCATATAACAAGAAGAAACGGAATTCTGTAGCTTTCCTCAAACTGAAAAGGTATATTGTTAGATACCATTAGTAAGTTCTGTTGAAGTGCTGATACATTTTCTTGTGAAATATAAGAGAATGAATTTATTTTACAGTTAGCTTTGGAAGTATATGTTTACTAATTCCAAGATAAAGCATGTGCATTTCATCAATAACGACATGTTTTATGGGATCAAAATTAACAATGTCCAGTAGTGGGCTATCTTTTTTTGATAAGTGATGTTGCGGGTTTGATTTATTTTTAAATGAATATGAGCGTTCCTCGCAATTTGTTTCCTTAAATTCTTATTGACTGTCTGCCCTTAACGATACACCTTTCGCAGGAAAAAATCCAGTGTGACCTCTGTAGCATTTAACAAAACCTGGGGCTAGCTTATCGCAACAAAAAGCAAAATTTCAAATTTTAAAGTTTTTCGTTCAGTTGTATACCTATGTAAGAATAATAAAAAAAATATATACATATCAGGTTTAACATTTGAAAGTTTTTCTTTATACCTGTGCTAATGAAATTATTGGCTTCTAAAACGAATTCTGCTTAAAACTGCCTAGCTGCAAAAAGCTTAACATTTTTGGATAACATATTCATTTTTGAGTTTGAAGTATTGGGAATATATTACACTTAGCAAAAAAATTATGTTGCCAAAGCACTTAAATTGTGGTTTTCATAGTGTTTAGCCAACGACGTAAAAAATAGTTGGGCAACCCCATCATGAGGTTATCATTTGTGTGTTGGCATAACACTCCAAAAGTAGAATTTGTGATGTTTTGCCAACGTTTGAACCACCTTAGGAAACGCTTTGCCAACGTTAACCCCATTGTATTTTTCTGCGTGGGTAGTTTAAAGTTAACCTAATTTCCGACAGGGTATGTACATATGTACATGTGTATGTATGATTAAAAATCATCATTTTCTTATGGTACATACTTTATGTTTCTGTTTAATAGATCCACAGTACAATGCTCTGGTCTTCCGTTTATTTGTCTTCTAGGTACATACATATGTACATATGTATGTATGTAGTATGTGCATATTTGTTTTATATCAGTAGCTTCTTTTTTTAATTATTTCCTTTACCAACGGAAGTAGTGCATTCAACCATAAACTTTGTTTTCGTTATACATATGTATGTACATACATGCTTACGTTGGTACATATGCACATACATACATACATACATATCGTTACCTTAATATAGAAAGGCCCTAACTCATTATTTTTTTTTTAAATCGAGATTTTTGTATTTTTCGATACATTAAATGTTCTTCTATCGAAATACACAAAAATCGCGAACTCAAAAAATAATGATTTAGGTCCTAGTTCGATATTAAGGTAACGATATGTACTTACATATATGCTGCATGTGCATTCATTTTAAAGATTAGTTTTCGTAAACTGAAGAATACATTTTAGTTTTATGTACTACGTACATATCGCTGTTAACAAGTAGAAAGACCCTAAATCGTATTTTCCCGATATTGAGTTTTTCAGTGATTTCAATACATTTCACCCAAATACACCTCGTCACAAAAATTTATTGCTATATTATAAAAAATAACCCTTTTACCAGCAATTTTACAAAGCATTTGTAGGTACAAGCACATGTACTGTTTCTTATTATGTTTTTACCTTCTCCTGTAAAGTTACAGTTATTCGAGTTAGGGCCTTTCTACTTCTGACCAACGATATATGTATGTATGTATTTATATGCATGTACAATGTACATTGTACATACATACATGTGTATGTACATATAAGTATGTAAGTATATGAATGCTTTTACTCAATTCAATCGTTTATTTTTATTTCGTTCGTGCTGAAGGGAATTGTAAATGTAGATCAAGTATACAGAAATCCGCCTACGATTAAGGCTAATTTATTTTTAATATTTTATGACATACATACATACATATGTACATGTAAAAATACATTCAGTTGGCTCTCGATAATATCAAATCAAATAATCGAGATTTCATATTCAAAAGAGTTTCTTGATCTAATTTTAATTAAAAACTCAAACCTTTGTGGCGAAATACATACATATATACTGAATAAAAAATTTCAAGTTTTGTTTTACTTTATTAACGTCGTAATAATCGTAAAATCGTTAGATATCATAAAAAGCTACAATATTTTGCATTTGCACTTTCGCAAGACCATTTGCGCCAAACACTAAATTCCGGAAATGAGGAAAAGCAAAGGAATACAAATATATAGATATGCTAAAAGCAACTGTCGAAGTGTTGCGCATGCGTTTTGAATTTTTAATTAGTATTTTTTTTGGAAATTGTTACATATAATTTAAGTTTAATAATATTTGTTAATGCCAAATTATTATTTTACTTATTCAGTAAAATAGTTTTTATTAAAAATACATTGAAATTGATTATTGAGGGGTTTAGCTGGATCCTATGCGCATTTCACTTTTGCCAATGCAGATAATCAGGGAACCTTTAACCAAAAATGTCTTAGAACAACTAGAGTTATTATGTTAAACTTTCATTTAAACAAATGAGAAGTTCAACAAATAACAAAGTTTAATCAAGAATTCAATAATCAACATGTTTTTTATTTTCTTACTTTACCATTGCTACATTGGCTGACTTTTTTCGGCTCGAATTGTAGTTGTAAGAAGTATGTAAAGAAAATAAATGTAAAAAACAACCGTGAAAAAATGTATGGCTCTGTCCAAGAAATACTAAATTTCCTATTGAAGTAGTTTTTGGGAGTACAGTAGTCAATGAATAATGAATAAGTGAATAAGTTTTGTACGAAGCTATAACCCAAAATATACACCGCAGATGCATCTAAATTTAAATTTATGGCAACCCTATTAGTATTTCTTCCCCATTTTTTTACATATGAATATTTCCATAAAAAGGTCCGCCGCTTGTCTCGTTTCTTATTATGAGAAAATTGGTCTGAAAACTGAAAATGCATTTCTTCTTGCTTTTAGTCACTTTTAACGACATTTAGCTTCGATAATAACTGCTTATATATCTCTGCTTTATTGCAACATAGTCATAACTCAAAAAAGCTAGTTTTGCAGAAAATAAGTTTAAAGTTTTCAATTTACATACACTTCAATAAAAATATAAAAATATTTTATTTTCTCAAGACGTGAGTGTAAAAGCTTTTTGTATGAAATTTTTACACAAAATTAAATATGATATAACGAATTTGTCTGCGTTATTAACTCCAAAAATGCATGTTTTGAGATATGACTGTGTTGCAATAACGGAACGATATGTATTATGACTACAAATTTTATGAAATTAAATTAATACCAAAAAATTAAAAGAGACGAAATAAAGCTCGATTAACGGTAAATTTTTCGTTTTATTTTGTCCATCTACTGTCCAGTTCTAGTACTTAAAGCATCAATTTTTATCAGTGTCCTGCGATCGTTCGAATCCAGTGGCTGAAAATTTTACTCCAAATTAAGATGAAGTGGCTTTAACTAAAAATAATAATATTTAAATTTAATACACATACAAACATAATCCCAACTACGAACGTTGTAGAAAAATATGTCCTGTTCTAAATGTCCCGTGTTAAATCATACCAAAGGTTATTAAAAAAGGAAACACACAAATATTCAAACATGGAAGCGATCAATTTAAAGCTACATTATTCCACTTTAGTTAAAAAAAAATCGCTGCCAAAAATAATGATGATAATTCGCAGATTTTTTAAATTTTCTAGATACTGTCAAAAATTAGTTCTATATTTTGTCCCGTTTGCGATACCAGGTTTATTGCTTATATGTATGTATATCAGAAGCAACAAATCAATGAAGACTTAATTTTGTATGGGTGCCCCTGTGGCTGAGTGTTAGCAGTGCTATCCTCTCAGTCCAAAGGTCATGGGCTCGATTCCCGCCATAGACCCTAGGTGTTTTCTGCAGACAAGCAGACAAGACAAGTTAAAAAAAATTATCAAAAAATGGCAACAAGCAAAAAAAATTTAAGATTTTATATTATTCCACTTAAAAGGCGAGCGAAGCGAATGTCCCGTTATAGATCCTGGAAATGCCCATATGTTTTAAATAAAATTTATTCCCACGCTTCTAACTGTCCCAAGAATGCATCTAGAGAAGGCAAATTACCGACCTGAATTAAATTTTTTGTGCCACCACTCCCCTTCAGTGTTTTTTTTAAACTTAAAATTAAGGCCTCACTAGTTTTTAATTTTCGTTCCCGTTCTGTGCCGTTTTTTTTTTGTAGAAAATATTTTACAATTACTTTTTCTATGAAAGGAATCAGCTGGCAACCTGTAGAATTTATTAGACATGTTATAAAAAATATAACTTTCATCCACTAAGTTGACAAAAATACATCACTGTTTAAAAAATCGTTTCGATATTTTACCCCGACATATTCCCCCTCAACAACACGACATTTTTTCTTTAATCTAGGACGAAACTGTCGTAGTCGAAGTCGAAATACGCCAACCACGATAAGTCCGATTGTTACGTTTTCGTAACTACTTATCGTTGCAAAGACGTGTCAACCGTTTCATATTAAAATCGTTACGATTTCGGTACCGAATAGGAAGATCGCACTTGAGAATGCGAACATTCATTACACGCATATAGGGTCTTTCATTAAGCGCTGCCTAATTTTAAATTTAAATAAAACAAAGTGTGGGTGAGGCAGATATTGACATTGACATTTTATTTAAATTAATTTGAAAGCCCTATCAATGCCATTACTTATGGAATAAAACATCCTGAGACGTTTGCACGCCGCGGTCAAGTTCAAATTATAAGTTTATCACCCTTATTTTGGTTGATTATTTTCGTCATCTACTTCAACATTTTCTACAAAATTGAACATAGAATGAAAATTTTCTCCAATATAGTACAAAATGTTGAATTTGAAGTCGAATAAGACCCAATATATAGCATTTTTTTGTTGTGTATTCAAAAAGTATGTTAACTAGAAACTAAAATGTTTTGGAAAACAAAAAACTCTATTCCATTCTCCGTCATTAATGTTGCATGCCCTTCTAATCAATTGTATTTCAATTAACGCATTTGATTTTATTGTAAGCCCTTGATATATAAAAAAAAATTTATTTTAAAATAAATGTCCACATGTAAAGTATTTATGAAATAAAATAAAATAAAATAAATGTCCACGATTGTTTGAAAAAGCTGTAAAATATGCACTTTTGTTATAATTTCGATAAAAATTACCAGTATATTACAAGATTTTATACTAATTCTTTTCATACTATTTAGCATTGAAAGCTAAACAAATGATCATATTATAAAATACATATTTGAATAATGCATATCTGTTTTTCTTTTAAAATATTTAAATAGATAAACTAATTGTTAATATAATTTTTTTAATGCGGTTTTTGTTATATACAGGTTTTTGTTTGAATTGGTTTTGGAAACGAAACAATTTGAAACTAAGAAAACTGTTGATAAACTCTTTGTTTCCTCTCCTTTCACTTAAAGCCTCGTTTGTTAACTAACACTTTTTCATTATTTTTCCAAATTTCTTCGTATATTGTACGCGGTGTGCTTTTCAAAAGACAATAATTTATGATTAATCCAAAAATTATTCCCAAAATCGTTTAAATCCTTTTGTGAGAAAGATAAAAAATCGATTCATGTCCATTGAGTACATACTTATGTGCATATCGTTACCTTAATATAGAAAGGCCCTAACTCATGCAGGGCAATCATCTCGCTTTTCCAATTAGAATATTTTGTTTTCCCTATTGCTTGCTATTAGTTGGAATTGTTCCCAGGAAAAAATTTCACGCGGAATTTTATTCATGATTGCCCTGAGTATTTTTGAGTTCGAGTTTTTTGTATATTTCGATAGCAGAACGAACATCTAATGTATCGAAAAATGGCAAAAATCTCGCATTCAAAAAAATAATGGGTCAGGGCCTTTCTGTATTAAGGTAACGATATGTATTATTGTGTAAAAGTATTGTTTTTTCTTTTATTTTTTATTTTTTTTAATAAATTTTAAATAATATTTTATCTATTTTTATCTTCAAAGTAAGAAATGTCAAGACATATTCGTATGTATTTTAGTATATGAATGGTAGACTCGTTTCAATTTGCTTTGAAGAATTAATACTAGGGATATCAAAAAATGTATTGTACTGACAAGTGTGTGTCGATATCTCCGGGATATTCAAATTACAAATGGAGAAAAATTAAATAACTGTATTGGTTCTCCTACTTTTCGCAGGGCTATCAGTCCATCTTTTGTTTCAACTTTTATCGCGTTTTCTTTTGATATATTATTTTTTTAATATTATCTGTTAATTCAAGAGATGTTTATACTTAAAAAAAAAAGGAAAAAACAGTATGGCGCAACATATGCCAGCTGTTTCAACCTTGTAAATGAACTGCAGTTTTCAATATTGTAGATGGTGTAAACGCATTTTGTTACTGTCGTGTTTTAAATTTTCCATGAATCACTAAAAGTACAAGATGTATTTTACATGTCTACAATAGCAAATCGTGAATTCCACTTTTGCTCCAATCAATTTATCAATTCGTCTGTTTTTTTTTTTAATTTTTGTTTATATTGAATTTATTATATTTATTATTATACCAACATATTTCTCTGGATATCGGATAGTTAATAATATATTTTTTTTATATAAATTTCTTATTATTCTCATTATTATTACTCTCTTAGAATTATACACTAGCTGAGCCCGGCTAACGTTGCCTTACCCTCAATTATTTTAACTTTTTTTACCCTGTGTGTTTTATTTACGCTGATCTATACATATGTATATTGAAAAATGTTTAAAGTTGGACCTGCAGCTCCGGAGATTACCTCTTACAAACATGTAAACATACAAACAGTACGGATGCCTTCGAAAAGGCCTCTGTACTCCTTCTTTTGTATGTACGAGGTCTGATCAAAAAATAACCGTTATTTTCAATTTTTTCAAAAAGTATTTATTTATTCATCAATAACTATCTTGTCCCCTTCAAAGTAATCCACCTCAGATATAATACACTTATGCCAACGTTTTTTCCAATCCTCGAAACACTTCTGAAACGCGCTTTTTGGTATCGCCAACAGCTCCTGTTTCGATTTTTCTTTTATCTCCTCAATCGTAGCAAAACGCTTTCCTTTCATCGGTGTCTTCAGTTTTGTGAATAGGAAAAAGTCAGCGGGGGCCAAGTCCGGTGAATACGGTGGTTGAGGCATGATAAGTGTTTTGTTTTTGGCCAAAAACTCACGCACAAGCATCGATGTGTGAGCTGGTGCGTTATCATGGTGCAAAATCCATGATTGTTTTTTTCACAATTCTGTGCGTTTCTGACGAATTGCTTCGCGCAAACGGCGCATAACTTCAAGGTAGTATTCCTTATTGACCGTACGACCTTGCGGCAAGAATTCATGATGCACCACGCCATTGCATTCGAAGAAAACAGTGAGCAAAACCTTTACATTTGACAGAACTTGACGAACAGGACGAGCAATGTCCTTGACATCTTCTCGGTCTTCCTTAAACCGGTTATACCATAATTGAACTTGTGTTCTGCTCATAGTAGACTCGCCAAATGCCACAGTCAACATTTGAAATGTCCTTGCGCATTTAATTTCATTTTTTACACAAAACTTAATACAGTTTCTTTGATCCATTTTTTCGAATAGTAAAAAATCGAAGAGCACACCAAAACTGACAATCCAAAATGGCTGATATTGCCAACATATATAACAGGCATGTGTACCAACATAACAGGAAAAAAAATGCGAAAATCGAACATACGTAACTCACGAAATTTGAAAATAACGGTTATTTTTTGATCAGACCTCGTACAAGGCCTGCTCGCTTCCATCCCATATTCATATCTTTTTTACATACGTTGTCATTACGATGTAGGACTTCCGTTCTCGCTTCTTTCGCAGATATGCTAAAAGGCCTTCAAAGCTCTTAAAGGCCTTCCAGAGAATGGGCATTAAAAGGCCTTCAAATAAAGGTCATATTGAAAGGGGTTTAATAAAAATTTTCAACTGCTGAGGCCTGTTTTTCAAAACTTACAAGTGTTAAAATATATACAAGTAAAATAATTGTGAAAATATATTTTTAATATGAATATAAAATATTTTCCCAACTGTTTTACTTGTATTACAGTACTTGTAAGTTTTGAGAAACAGGATCGAGGTATTCAATATACATATCCATACATATACGGTCTAATTCATAAAAAATATTTTAGGTTTATTACAGGTTTATTTGACAACTTTCCCATAGAAATATGTCAAATGAGCGCTTAATAAACCTGAAATATTTTTTATGAATATGGCAGATAGTGTTTTGACATTTATTTTGTGATCAAAAGGGTCGAACATATTGAAAGGAGACTTCTGAAAATAATAAGAACGCACATAATATTTATATACTCGTACCTATGTACATAATATTGATCGAACAAAACAACTGTCTTATTCAACATGCAAAACTCAACTAAAATGATTTACGTTTTCGTTTCCTTGATCCTTCTCTATTTGGTATTTTTATTTGGAATTTTGTTTCTTATAACGGCATCTGAATTCTTTTACTTTTGCTTTGGCAAAAAAGCAAGACAAAATACTTTACTCCTTCTGTTCTCCCTTCTTATAGAAGGGACTGTGGAATGTGTATTCCATCTTTTTTTACTAAAGACCCGAAGTCTTCAATGGGGCCTTCTTCAAAGGTTACATAAGAATGTTAACTGAGTCAAAAACATGAATTCGTTTGCAAAATAACAAAACAAAAAATGTTACTCCTTCTCTTCTCCCTTCTCATAAAAGGGAATTTGGAATGTGTACCTTATCTTTTATGCGGAAAAGCCGAGGCCTTCTATAAGGCATTCTTTGGCCGTTTGATAAGAATGGTAATGGAATCGAAAAAATTCCTGAGCAGGCCCTTAATAAGGGCTGAAGTAAGAAGGTCTTCTGAGTTTTACCGCTAGGTGTAAACATAGAAACATACATACAAACTTTTCAGCTTTATAAAGCAGCCCATACATGTTTTAATTCAATTGAGCCTTTCAACTGAATTGATTCTCGGCCACACACTTCACAAACTGAATTGAAAGATTTTCATTCAACTCTCAACTTTATATATTTTTCACAATTACAAATTTAAAAATTTAAAACTTCTTTGCATTCATTCACTAATTTTTATATTTTTTATTTAAAATACAATGAAATTAAATACAATTTTAAAAATACATAACTTTTTACATTTTTAACCCACGACCAAAAAAGGGGTGTTATAAGTTTGTAGTGTGTGTCCGTGTCCACGCACAGACCAAACGGCTGGACGGATTTTGATTTAGTTATTTCTGTTTGAAAGGTGACTTGATCGAGAAGGTTCTTAGCTATGTTTTAAGAAAATCGGTCTAGCTGTTTATAAGATATCACATATTTTCTAGATATATCGGGGGTTTTTAAAATTTTTAATTTTCGTTATGCAAAGCTACAAACATAAATTTTGACAGCTAATCAAGAGACCCGAACACACACAGCACAATCGAATTGAAAGGTTTACTAGTCAACTTGAAAAATCAAAATCTTTTGATTTTTCTTCAATTGACAGAGCCATACACGCTTTGACTCAATTGAAAATTGAATTGTATCTCGCGTATGGGGTGCTTAATATTAGTATATATTAGGGATGCCAATCGGGATTGGTTTCCCGAATCCCGGGATTCGGGATTTCGGAATTTTTCGGGATTCCGAAATTTGTTGCGATTCAGAAATTTTTCGGGACTGGGTTTTTTGAACATTAACAGTTATATTCTTTTTTAAAGTCGAATCACAATATGTGAATACATCAGTACATAAACTATACTCGTAGGTTTCTTGATTATTAAAAGATTTTGTCCAAATGCTGAAACAAAGTGTCAGAAATTCGCTGAATAATTCTGCAATCAATTCAGTAATAAAAGTATAAATATTAATAAAATGCGTATTCTTTAACATAACATGTTATTAGCCAAAGGTTTTTTGAAAATAATAAAATAATAGGGTATGTTCTGTATTCCACGTGAAATTAAAACGTGCGGAATTGCCATTGCATTGTTGTTGGAAATTTATATATATCAAAGTCAGGCAAACACACATACATCTTTATATTATTTACATATTAGTTTATAATACGAGAGAGGGAGAGTAAAATGCATGTTTGTACGAATGCTTATGAGAGACTGAATTATTTTCTTCCGTACGTACTAAATAACAAAATTTGTTAAACTAGAAATTATTGTTGGATAAATTTTTCAAAATAACTTTTACTCTGCGAAAAATACAAATATTTTTTTCACCAACTTCAGCTGCGCTGACAGTTTTAAAATGTTAAGTTTAACATTACCATATTGCCATATAGAAAATGACATGCTTTTTATACTTTTAAATTTGCCACCTGGTAATAAATTTGATTTACACACAAACAAAAACAACAAACTTCCAAGACCATATTAAAGTATTAAAGTTGAAACGTTGCAATATTAAGACACATTTTAAAATGCTATTGTGAACTCCCTAATTATTATTAAAACTGTTAAAAATATTGCTTATTATCAACAAATAGATTGCAATTAATAAAGAAAAGCAGAAAAACATGGTTTGGAAACACATTTTCATTGACACTAGTAACAGGATGAAACAAACAAATATAAAAAATCAATATTGGGAGCTATTAAACTTTACATTAAAATAAAAACAAATTTTCAAAAATAGTTTTTGTTTGTAATACATTTCTAAAAATAAATAAACGTGAGAATTTCAACGCGTTTCTCTCTCTTTTAAAAACGGTTAATTTTGTATGCGAAAGAAAAACAATTTTTTTTACATTTACACAGTTTTGTTTTTGTTTTGCATGTAACTTTCACCAATTCGACGCGTATTCCAGAATAGCCCCCATTGTGTTGTCACGATTACTATCTTCACATGGGAGAAAGTCATGATGAATTCATATAAAAAACAAAACTTAGAAAACAATTTCGGGATTGACTGAATACCGGGATTAAAAAACTGAAATCCCGGGATCGGGATTTTGGGATTGGCATCCCTAGTATATATAGATAAGTATGTACATATGTTTAATATTCACTAAATTCTCTTTAAATTCCAGTTTTGAAAATTAATGCAAATTCTCTATTTGTCTGCAAATTATTTACAAAACTAGATTTTCCACCTATCGTTTATTCTTAATTATGAATCTAAATGCAGAAACTCATTACTACTTACGTACATACATACTACTTTCTATAAACAACCAAATAAGAAAGCGATAAAATATAATAATCACTCACCAGTGACTAGGTGGTCCATGGCTTGTCTATAGCCTTAAAAAATTCAGAAATCTGTACCAAACTAGCATAAGAAGAAGAAACGAAAAAATACACTTATACTCCCTCATAGTTTTTTTTAGGACTCTTGTTAATCCCATGATAGATCTTTTCTTTAAAAGTAGTTGTTGCTGTTGTTGTTATGGAAAAGGCGGCTTTTGCTCAATTTCCTTTTTAGATTTCAGCTGTTATTGTTGTTTTTTCATTTGATATCTCTGCCTTAAAATCTCTTCTCACGAATTGTTGTTTTCAAAACACCTTGAAGGTTAAACCCTTAACAGACTGAACGTTAAATTATACCATGTAAAAGTAAAGTACTAGAGAAAGAAGGAAGACAATAATGGGAAACAATATGTACTTAAAAATTAACAAAAGTTCGTATGTTTTTAAAGACGATGATAACAATGATGATGATGATGATGATGATGATGAGATGCTCCTCCAGCAGTGCCAAACATATTGTGACTGTGAGATCACGACAACGAGACTGCGATAAATGCATTTTTAAGTTTAAGAAAATCTTGTTTTCCTTCCAATGAACGATGATGTGGCAAGGGCATGGCAGAGTGAGAGTATGAGAACGATGATAAAGAGAGTACGATTCTGACTAGCAAACAGCATATTTAAGAATACTTCTTGAGTTTTTATTGTTAGGCATGCGCCGACGTTTTTCTGTTATTCTTTTTGTATTTTGTTGGTTTAATATTGTAAAATGTTTATTATTGTTTATTTTTATTTATTTATTAATTTTTTTCATGTACATATGTACATACAGTGAACTCACGGTAATGTGAACTTCCACAATAGTGAACTAACCACTAATGTGAACACTTATTTTCTTATATCAGCTAGTATCTAAATTGTGAACAAAATTTGATGGCTCTAAATGGTGAACAATAATTGTGTTCATTTACTAAATTTTTTTTACAAATTTGTAACAATTGTTACTAGAAAGCGTTCATTAACCCAAAAAATTTGCAACGAGAGAGCGTCGAAAGAGCGTAAAAAATTGAGAGACAGAAAAATTCTTGCAAGTTTTTACAAGTAAAATTTTTACTTGCAATAATTATTCAAACAGCTGTTTTGCGTTTTGTTTTCAAATTAATTATTTCAAAAATATCTGAAAAAGGAAAACTCAAAAATGTGAATTTCTTTATTGAAAAAATATGTTTACGTATGTAAAAAGAAAGCGTATTTTTTTAATTTATTGTTTTTCTTTCATTAAGCCACATAAATGCAATTTTATTGTGAAAGAATTTTGTTTGTTTATCATATTTGATCAGAGATGGAAAATGTGTTTTTTGTATTTGTTAATAGAATAGAATTAAAAAATAATGAAAAATGCATAAAAAAATAATAAATAATACATGAAGCTCTGTAAAGTATTTCATATTAAATGTCGATTTGTAAAAATTTTGTAATTTAAAATATTAGCAAACAAGATTATCCAAAATACATTAGAAAAAGTATAATTGTATCATGATTTCCATTCATGGTTCTGACATAAATAAAATTTTCTTGCAAGTTTTTACAAGTAAAGCGTTCATTTACTTTTTCGTATCTGGGAGAGTAATTTTTTAAATTTCTGCCTTGCTCTCTCGTTGCAAGTTTCTGCTAGGAGAGTAAATGAACACACCTAATATCTTTTTGCAGAAAACCAACTTCCAACAGTTAAATAACCGAACATTTGTGTTGCTATGTGTTACTCTAAAATGTTTTATAAACTCTGCAAGCAATTTTCTCTTCATTTTTTATTTTTTATTATTATTAATATTTAATTAAAAAAAAAAATTATTGAAAATGTGAACAAATTCAATGAATTGTACAAGCTTTGTTTTTTATAAGTTCACATTACCGCTAGTTCACTGTATGTATGATCCAGCATCATCTTCGTCATCCATCCACAAAACAACACAACAACAACTACTACTAATACAACATACTACATGATCTCAAATTCATTCAATTCTTGGAATTCTCTTGTTGCTTGTTAACGCTGCGCGTCTCTACCCAGTAAACACTTCTCATAACACCGAAGTATTTGGGGAAAAAAATATTAGGGAGAAAATATTAGCAATTTTCTTTTAGTTTTCTGACAATTAGAGCAAATTTTACCAACTTATTTAAATATCAATTCATATTTAAAAGACATCTTTCCATACAAAAATTAATGAAAATCGAAATTTAAATATGAATTGATAATTAAATAGAGTTGGTGAAATTGGCCCTTAGGGCGACTTTTTGGATTCGAGATTAAGGTTAGTTTATTTCTCTATTTTGTTACTTACAAGTAAAATATTGCGCGTGTTAAAAGAAATAGATAAATAATATCAAATATATATATATTTATTTATCATAGTTTTTACAAAAAGTTATATGTTTCACAAGTGTATGTTGTCAGTATTTATGTAAGATTAAACCACCACGATTGGCCGCTTAAACTAGCAAGTAAACCCATATAATCGACTACCCAAAACTCACAAATGAAGATTAAAGTTAATTTAAGCTCTAATCTTGAACTCAAAAAGTCGCCCCTACATATTGCGATTCTATTTGAAATTTGTCAGATATTCTAAGGGCCAATTTCACAAACTCTATTTAAATATCAATTCATATTTAAATTTCGATTTTCATGAATTTTTTTACGGAAAAATGACTTGAATATTAATTGATATTTAAATAAGTTGGTGAACAATTTTTTTTAACAATTTATTTAAAATTTGTTTGCATTATTTAATATGTTTACATATTTAAGATATTTTCTCAAGTCTTAAGAAAAAAAAATGCATCATCATAAAAATTTAAATATTCTATTCAGTCAAATAAAAATAAATAAAAGTTTAACATTTCCTAACTCACTAATAATTCCAAATTATTATTTTACTTATTCTGTAAAATGTTTTTTTTATTAAAAATACATTGAAATTGGTTATTGAGGGATTTAGCTGGATCCTATGCGCATTTCACTGTTGCTAATACAGATCATCAGGGAACCTTTACACAAAAAATTCTTAGAACAGCTATTTTCTTTGCATACTTTTTACAACTACAATTCGAGCTGGAAAAAAGTCAGCCAATGTAGCAATGGTAAAGTAAGAAAATAAAAAACATGTTGATTATTGAGTTCTTGTTCTAACTTTGTTGTTTGTTGAGCTTCTCATTTGTTTAAATGAAAGTTTAACATATTAACTCTAGTTGTTCTAAGAAATTTTTGGTTAAAGGTTCCCTGATGATCTCTGCATTGGCAACAGTGAAATGCGCATAGCATCCAGCTCAACCCCTCAATAAGTAATTTCAATGTATTTTTAATAAAAAAATATTTTACTGAATAAGTAAAATAATAATTTTGGATTATTAGATTAAAAAATGTTAAACTTAAACTGTAAAAATTCTCAAAAAAAAAAAACAAAAAAATAAATAAAACACATACACTGCGTTTGGATGTGAAAGTGGATCTGAAGTATTCCCCAATCCTCTTCACCTCAACTGTCCGGCAAAGTCTTTACGTCTCTGGGCATCCAAAACTGCAGTTATTGCAATTCCAGATATTTCTAGTATTAATTTAAAAATTTTTTTTCGAAATGTAAATTCGTAATTCAAACAATTTCGATTGATTTCTGTGGCAGGCCTGATAGCTACCTATAGCTTATAATTGTCCTCAGATACTTGGATAAAATTGTGCACTGGGTATACATATATATGTATATATACACATGTATCATGTATGGACAAAAACCCAACACTATATCCACACATACTGTCATATTGAAATTGATTAGAAATTGTATTTTATGTCTGTTCAATGCTTTTGTCGGTATTTGTTTGTTGTTTCTTTGTCTGCATTTTCATGTACAAATTCGTTACTTCAAATTTTTTTTTCTCAGATTTAAATGACCTTTGTGGCGTTTAACCAAACTGGCCAACATACCAATCAACTTATCTGCTAACATTATAATTTCTTAACAATTAATTCTTATTAGTTACGAAGTCGATTTTTTTGTGTCTGTTTTAGGAATTTTAATTTGAAAAATGTATCTGCGTATCTATTTATTATCATGGTAAATAGAATTTCCACGAAAGTGGCATTTTCCATTCAATATGTAGAAGTTTTAAGAAATATCTCTGAAAGCTGTTCAATTCTTTCGTATTAATAATGTCGATTTCGACAGTTTTGCTCTAATAAAAAAACCTTGAGCTATTATTTTAAATTAGTACATGTCGCAGTTGAAATCGGAATAGAGAAATATTTATCTCTATAGCTTTATAGGTATGTATAATGTATTTAAGTCCAATCCGGTCGTGTTAAAGTGTCTTTACATGGTAATACAATGTATTACGACATGTCAAAAAATGCTGTAGATTATACAAAATCTTATCATGTAAAAGCAAAATGTATCGAGTAGGAGAGAATACGGATAGAAAATTCGACAAGCGGTCGGTAAATGTTTATTTTCTAAACCATTTTAGAAACTTAAGTATTCTCATCACACCAGAGGTGTATTTCAAAGTAAACATTGGCAGCACTAATGGTATCTATTGAAGGTGTTGACACTTTTACAAAAACAACGAAAATCTACTCAGGAAATTTTCATGTTGTTTTTGTAAATACAGGGTGGGCCAAAAGTTACCATGGGACTTAAAAGTTTAATAACTTTAGTTTATTAATTTTTTTTTATTTCTTTTTCTCAGATTATATAATATACAAAATGGAAATTTTTTTACACTAAGTATGAAAAATAATGTCTCTTAAATGACCATAGTTTTCAGCTGCGCACTGATGGGCTCGTTTTAGAGCATTTTCCATAACATCTTTCAAAATTTGTGGCTGTAGCGTTCGAATTTCTGCAACAATGTTTGCCTTGAGTTCAAGGATTGTCTCTGGCTTGTTCACATACACTCGCTACTTCAAATAACCCCAAAGAAAATAGTCGGGTGCTGTCAAAACTGGCGATCGCGCTGGGCCAAATTATTTCCGAATTTATGGAAATTATTCGCTCTCCAAAAATTTGACTTAAAAGTGCCATTGTGTCTCGGGCAGTGCGGGCAGTGGCTCCGTCCTGCTGAAACCACATACCAGGTCTGTTTTCAAGAGCAAGACGTAAAAAATTTTCTATCATAAACCGATACCGCTCTCCATTTACGGTTACAGCACTTACATCTTCATTCTCGAAGAAGTAAGGCCCAATGATATTTTCAGATGTGATCCCACACCATATTGTACACCTAATGGGGTGCAATTGGCGTTTATGAATGGCTCTTGGATTTTCAGAACCCCAGAACCTACAGTTCTGCTTATTAACAAAGCCATTCAAATGAAAATGAGCTTCATCACTCATAATCATAATCGCCCATCAGTGCGAAGCTGAAAACGGTGGTCATTTAAGAGACATTATTTTTCATATTTAGTGTAAACAAATTTCCATTTTGTATATTATATAATCTGAGAAAAAAAGTAAAAAAAAATTAATAAACGAAAAAGTTATTAAACTTTTAAGCCCCATGGTAACTTTTGGCCCACCCTGTATTTTACGACTGCAACCATCAGCTACTTAACTGGTATAGCAAAGCCAAACAAACAATAAACTTAAAAAAATTCTATTTTGTAGCAAAATTGCATTGAAATTATAAAATGTTTTCTCCAATATTTAGTTTTATTAGTACACATCTTTTTTTTTTTATTGTGCGGATTTGTTAGTCACGATGTCGCATAGGTTCGCTGTGGAGACATTTTTTAACAGTAATGATTCTTACGTAATTGCTCGTCGACAATTTTGTTTAAAGTTCGGTATTCGGCGAATACGTGATGGACCGAGTGTAAATTTAATTCGTGCGTGAGTGCAGAGATTCCGCGCAACTGCTTCGGCTATGAATGTCCCACGGCCAGGGCCCAGTCGATCTTCAAGGACTCCCGAAAACATTAAACTGGTTGAAAGCAGTTTACGTGAAAATCCGTGACTTTCAATACGGAAAAGAGCAGCCTCACTGGGACTTCCAAGAGCGATTATTCATGAAATTTTAAAAAAGGATCTGAAGTTCCATCCTTTTAAAATTCAAATAAAATTTTTGTGAAATTTTTGGAGCACGGAGGCTCATTTTCACTTAAACAGTCACGTCAACAAGCAAAACTGCGGTTACTGGTCTCCAAGAACCTGCAACCCTCGATTGAAACATCAACAACCATTGCATTGCCCCAGGGTAACTGTTTAATGTGCCTCATCTACGCATGACATAATTGGATAATTTTTTTTTTCCAAAATTATCGAGGCTGGGCAGCGAATGTCAACGGTGAAAATTATCGACGCATGATTACGGACTTATTTTTGCCAAACCTGCGAGCTCATACACGTTGTTTCAACAGGATGGGGGTGACTGCACACACAGCCAGAGCTTCGATGAATTTGCTTCGGAAAAATTTCCCCCAAAAACTGATCAGTCGCTTTGGGGACATTCCATGGCCACCGAGGTCGCCCGATCTAACTCCCATTGATTTTTTTTATGGGGCTACCTCAAAGAGAGGTTTTATAATGACAATTCCCAATCTCTTGTGGCTTTAAAGGAAAGTATTCGTCGAGAAATCAGCTCAATTGAATCAAGTTTACTGCAGCGTGTGGCGCAGAACACAAGGCTCCGTTTTGAACAGTGTGTTCAACTCGACGGAAGACATCTGGATGACATGCTCTTTAAAAAACAGAATCTGCATTTTCCATTCTATCGTTCAATGCTCTTAATAAAACTTTGTGTCAATTATTACGTGTTTTATTTAAGTTTGAAAATATAAATCTGTTACCAGACACCCTATATCTTATCGTACAGGGTGTATAGTTTATATTTATGTACGAGTATGTATGTATATTTCAGCATTCTGTTTTTGCCTTTTTATAACTCAATATATTTCTTGGAAGGACAGAAATAAATAAATTATTATTAAACACTTACAAGCGAAAATAAAGGCTAACATTCTTTCAAGTTCGAGCTTGATGATGATGATGATGACGATGATGATGATGATGATGATGACGATGATGTCATATAAAAATGCATAAAATTTTTTTTTTATATGTATATAAATTATTGCGAACAAAGTAATCAATTAGAGATTATTTTGGATAGTTTATTAGCAATTTTGGAGTATAAATAATTAATTAACTAAACTTTTTTGAGAATGCTTAATGGGAAATTCTCTTTTTGAATATTTAGTTTGTTTTTCTCAAAGACAGTTATTCCTTTAACCCGAATCTTACGAGTATAATATGAATATAGTCTTTTGATGCCATTAGTGCAAAGTCACTAATCCCTGTATCTGATTTCATAGAAAATTGACTTTTACCTTACTCCTCAATTGCTTGAGATCTCAAGTAAAGATTCAACAAAAGTATTAAATTTTTCTACTTAACCGCATTCTAAAGATATAGAAATTAAAATAATAAAAAAAAACACAATATTGTTGTTAGATAGATTTCATTGAAGAAAAAAGAATTCTTGGGAAAATTCTTTTCTGAACTAACCGCTAAAAGGAATCGTAAGTTGCAAGGATGGTGAAAAGAGACAGAGCAAAGCAATAATGAAATATTTATTTATGTGGTTGCACTTGAAGTTCGATGGGATGTACTTGAGAAATTGTTGGTGTGTAGCTATTTTATTTGTATTCTGTTGTATGGGTACATTCGAGATTGGAATGCAGTGATACCAGATACAAAGTGGATTGTTTTTCTCTTTATTTATTCTTTTAGTCAGTGCTAGTAGTTTGTACTTGCAGTAGAATTATTTTCTGATGCTGGAGTTTCAATTTACAAAAACCAAGAACAGAAAGGGCGAAGAACAAAAAGCAGTCGTGAGCAAATACAAGATTTTTTTTTCATGTGTATGTACATAGTACGAGTATATGTGTAGTATTATACATATATATATGTATTTGCTACTTATTTAAACAAGAATAGAAAATTTATAAAAAAAACAACATCGTCCATTATAATACTGGAATTTAAATTCGTAAATCAGAAAAGTATTAATGAATGTATGTATGTACTCGTATGTAGGTATAAGAAAAATGTTTCTTAATTAAGAGGAGGAAGCGTCGTAACTCGCGTAACCACAGCAAAGATAAAGTAATAAACACCTCGTAATTTTCCTACGTTGTTATAAATAAGAATTTTATTAACAACATGCATTGTACAGTACATTGTCGTAATACATCTGCAAGATGCCTTTGTTTAGCCAAATTTATTTATGTATGCTGAAATAATAGAAGAAAATCATTCTTAATCCCGCATTCGCTTTAAAATTTTCATTATATATAAAGGAAAACTTACAATTTTGCTAAATCTATCCAGTATTCGTTGTGTTCCGCTTTTACGAAAGCTAAAGGTAGAGGTCCATAGCTCGCTTTTTGCGCGTTACGCTTTCTATGCATCTGTCAAAAAGGTAGAATCAATGTAATAGTATGTGACAAGTTACATTGCAAAAAGCGCAGAACGCGTAGGTGCGTTCAAAGCAAAAAGTAGGTCTACTTTCTACTTTTGTACGCGTTACAAGCACCATGAAAGAAAGTCAGCTGTTCTTGAATGTTAAAGATGTTAAATAATACTTTATTTCTTACGTTATCGATAAATATTATTTTGCCGTGGATAATTTTTTTCTTTTTTTTTCAATAAAAAAAATTTCTTAGTAAAAAAACTTATAAAATATGTGAATATTTTCATTAAAGTAATGTATTTTAATTAACTTCTCACCACACTTTTCTCAGCAACAAATTTTGTATATTAGTGTCTTCTCCGCTAAATCTGTATTAAATAGCTGCTTAGAAAAGTTATTGCTTAAGCCAATAATGTGCGTACATTTATATGTAATTTTCAATTTACTTACATTAAAGTCAACAACAGCCGACAATCTGCTGGAATAGCCCTGGCCGAGTTCTTCTCAAGACTATCTTTTAAAATGCTGAATAAATAGTCAAAGATATCTGCAGACATTCTCAGGGTCAGAAGTTTTAATTTTTTAAATGTGGTTTCAAAAAACCCACTTAAATTCCGTTCTAAATACAACGGCCGTACCCAAAACCTTTTCTTTTTTGAAATTGTTCATAGACATTTTTTGCACATAAAATTAAATATATTCTTTATAAGTATTTATAAACAAACGCACACAGCTGATCAAAACAAAAATAAAATGGCGCATGAAAAGCAGTGCATGTAACTCAACGCGAACAAAGTATAGAATGAAACAAGAGGATGAAACGCCTGTAAAGCATAACGCGCAAAAAGCGAGCTATGGACCTCTACCTTAAGAAGTTTTCTGTGTGCATATGTAAGTTTGAGATAGAATCTCGCGTTGGTACGCTTCGTGTGATTAGCCGGTTAGTAGGTGTTTCCACTCAAATATTAGAAGTAGAACTTTATATTTTGGGTGCTTAAGAAACTTTATTGTCGATATATTTTGCAGTTTTATAGACAAGGCGAATTGATACCAGGTGGTCTCGATTTGCAACTCTGCATATTCGCCTTGTATATTTGTTAGTGTAAAATTTTCTGCTGTCAGAATATTTCCTAATGTTTTGCATTTATTGACAGCAGAGAAGTTATATCAGCTGGTGAATTAAGATCACCTGATGTAAATTCGATTTTTTTATAGATTTATAATGTCGGTACGTGAATAAAACATATGTATGTATTAGAGATGAGCGATTTTACGAAACCTGTTACTTTTGCACAGCGATTGAAAAATCACTAATCACAACTGTGACCGAATTTATCAAGTTACAGGTTTTGGAAATATAGTTCTTTCATACAAACTGTGAATGTTTTTGTATGCTTACTTTACAGCAAATAAAGCTACCACATGAATTTTTTTTATACCTTCACCGTTTGTCGAGAAAAAGTCGTCAAATCGTTTCAAATCGTCTTTTATTGCAACTATGTATAGCTCTCACATTTTTGTATTTGCAATACGACAATTCTCAATATTTGGATGGGGTTGATTGCTAATTGTTTGTTCTTGTCGCTCTTCTTGTTAGTATTTATCAAAATACCAATACTAATACATACTTTTAAAGCAGAAGACCTGAAATGTGTTAAACCGTGATAATAGTCGCTGTTTAATTTCACTCCTGCTCTTCTTATTAGATTTTGTCAAAATAACAGAGCTGCTGCAAACAAAATACTGCTAAACTGTGATCACAGTCACAGTTTAAAAGAACAGTGATTTAGAAATCACGTTCACAAGGAGCAACATTATTAAAAAAATCACAATATCGCTCAACACTAGTATGTATGTAAGTAGATATCTGCAAGAATTGGCCACAATGTAAGAATTGGCTAGCAAAAAAGTGTATGTACTCTCCAGCCGTAAGTACTTACAATTTGACTGAATAACCCATTATTTTTGTTTGAGAAGTTCAAAAAGTATGCGGTACCCTATACTTTTTGCCTACAAATACCAACTGATGGCGTAAAAGTATTAAAAATTTAATGCGTTATTTTTTGCTTACAAATATTCAAAATTTTTGTGATTACTTTTTGCCTAAAATTATCCAAAAGTTTATTGGCAATTTTTGCTAATAAAAATAAATAGAATTTTGTAAAAAATTATAATAAAACTTGTACCTTTTTTTGGGATTGTTAAAAATTATAATTTTACAAAGAAAATATGTGAATATGTATGTACTCGTATATTGAAGAATATGCGAAAATAATTAAATTTTGTAGTAAAAATTATACTAAACCAAAGTTATTTTATTCCTTTCGAAGCTCATTTTCAGGATAAATAAATTTTTCTCTAGATATATTTCATTATTAACTGGAAATTACTACAATAAGTACTTCCACGTAATGACATAAATAAGTTGTTATTTTATACATTACAGGACAGCTATTATTATACGCATAAAATAATTAAATAAATAAGTGCTCATTACTTTGTAAGCCATTAGAAGAGTACTACCCATTACAAAATTTTTAAAATTTTTTGCTGGGTATATATTCCCGTAGACAATATGAAGTATTCAGTACATCGTTGGCCGAGTGCGTAGAGAAATTTGAAAAGCTTAAAACTTCACACTTTTCGTTGTAAACTATTTTTTGTTTACATAAAGTATTCTAAATACTACACACATAATTCCCTCGAGACTTTGCAATCCTTCCTGGTCTTCCAGTCAGAGAGTATGGTTTGCATAAGAAGCTTCAATTGTCGACTCAGTGTGTTTTCTTCTCTTGTAGTTTCACTAAAACCTAAACAACGGGAAAGCTATCGTTTTTATTTTATCTGCTATGTAGACATCGCTATATGAATTATCTTCCTGGTGGAGTAGGAAGCGGTTGGGCGTCAACCCAGACGAAACGGAGCTAGTTTTCTTTAACCATTAGATACAAACAAATTTTCTATGGAAATTTGATTAATAAACCTTTTATAAAATCAAAATATTTTTTATGAATTAGGCCCAAAATATATAGCTTTAGACTACTTAGGAATGAAGGAGTGGAGTTGAAACTAGCGCGGAAGGCTAAATACATCGAGGTTTACCTTGATATTAAGCTTTCATTAAAATAAAACACGCAGAAGTACTTAAACAAAGGACTTAATGTCTAATGTTCAGGCAGAAAATCTACAGCAAGAATCTTGGGTCTGCAATCAAGAGTGGCGAATTGGATGCCCGACAGGTTTGTTTCGTTGAGAGGCGTTAAGGAAAGAAAGTCAGATATTTCCTATCTAGTTAAAGTTCAAGAGGTATACTTCAATTGTCGTCACGGTTCCCGCAAGGAGAACTCCTCAGTCAGGTAACCGTAGACGTCATTATACGTTTGTTGCCCTTATAGGACTGTTAATGGCAAGGGCGGCAAGGAGTTTTCTTGTGCTTGTTTTTTAGTCAGGCATAGTGAGGTCGCGACTAATAGTACACGTGAATATCCTGAATGACGTTGGTCTCGCGGAGTTGCTTTCACAAATCGGATTGTCTCTATTGTGGAAGTGTGTCTACATTAATGTTCGTAAGTCATTCAGAATTTTCGGTGTTTCAGGCCACGGAATTAGTGGCCGGGAATGTAACTGAAAGCGAGGAGGTTTCATTTCATCTCGATAATTGGGCTGTGCTAAAAGTTTTGAAAGCGAATATTGTCAGCTCGCAACTATTTAGTGACTGTAGGGCTGTGCTGAGCTCTAGGACATTGGAATTTTGAAAGAAATGAGACTGCCTAAGAATTACAAGGGTTATAGTTAATGTTACATGTGGCAGTGGGTAAGACTTCGGGAAAGCGGCCGATTAAACACATTTTCAGCCGACTCAGTAATCGAGCTTTACTTCCTGGGGTAATAGGGGTGATTACCTTATGTGTAGGGTTTGCCTTGAATAAAATGAGTTTTGAGATGGCTGAGTAGTATATTCCATGAGGCACTAAAAGATATTGAGGTGTGTAAACTGAAGGATAACAGCGGATTCGTCATGGAAGTCAGGTGACTTAATGATAGGTAATATGTAACTGGATTTATCCCATCTTGAGTGCTTATGCTGAGGGGCAACATAACCTGCAAGTGACCTTGCAGCTTCTTCAAAGCATTCTTGAAAGTAACTAAAATAAGAATTCACTAGCCAAAAATACTTAAGAAAAGTATTTCGAAAATATTTAAATATGTATACATACATACATATGTATACATACATACATACATATGTATGTATGTATGAATGAATGTATGTATATATATATAAATAAACCTAATCTCAGAAATTGTAACAGTGGTAACTGAAAGAAAACAGAATTATACTGAGTTTTATTCCGTTTCCTTTGCAACAACTAAATTGATCATTATAATTGTACGTATGTACATACATTAGAGCGACTAAAATAAAGTGATTTTGTTATCCCTCTGAAAAGAAAGCTCGATATGTTTAATGATGATTCCCAAAATATATTGGTTCTAGCGTTGACCATCCTTTTTTCAGTTTTTCGAATTTTTTTGTACTTTGCTCCAAGACGACATAAATAAAATTTGGTATCATCGAAAAGAGTTTTTGAAGCAGCATCCAATGGCATATAAAACTTGACCACTTGCGACCTAATAATTGAGATATTTAACTAAATACTTATTTTCATTTCGGGTTTTCATACAAATTCTACGTATTTGCAAATAATATTTTGCTTTTCAAACTGAATCCGTTTTAAAATAATGTTAATTTATTTTTGTTTTGTAATTATTCACATACATACGAGGTCTGATCAAAAAATAACCGTTATCTTCAAATTTCGTGAGTTACGTATGTTCGATTTTCGCATTTTTTTTCCTGTTATGTTGGTACACATGTCTGTTATATATGTATGTTGGCAATATCAGCCATTTTGGATTGTCAGTTTGTTTGTGACAGATAAACAGGTTAGTCATGTTTTGGTGTGCTCTTCGATTTTTTACTAAATTTTGAGCAAAAACAACGTCGCATGGACATCGCTCAGAAGCCGTTGAACATCGTCAACGACGATCCAGATTTCCTCAAAAAGGTCGTAACTGGTGATGAATCATGGGTATATGGCTATGACATTGAAACCAAAGCCCAATCATCCCAATGGAAGCGTCCAGAAGAGCCAAGACCGAAAAAAGCACGTCAAGTTCGGTCAAATGTGAAGGTTTTGCTCACTGTTTTCTTCGGCTGCAATGGCGTGGTGCATCATGATTCTTGCCACACGGTCGTACGGTCAATAGGGAATACTATGCCTTGAAGTTATGCGCCGTTTGCGCGAAGCAATTCGTCAGAAACGCACTGAATTATGGAAAAAACAATCATGGATTTTGTACCATGATAACGCACCAGCTCACACATCGATGCTTGTGCGTGAGTTTTTGGCCAAAAACAAAACCTTTATGATGCCTCAACCGCTGACTTTTTCCTCTTCCCAAAACTGAAGACACCGATGAAAGGAAAGCGTTTTGCTACGATTGAGGAGATAAAAGAAAAATCGAAGCAGGAGCTATTGGCGATACAAAAAAGCGCGTTTCAGAAGTGTTTCGAGGATTGGAAAAATCGCTGGCATAAGTGTATTATATCTGAGGGGGATTACTTTGAAGGGGACAAGATAGTTATTGATGAATAAATAAATACTTTTTGAAAAAATTTAAAATAACGTTTATTTTTTGATCAGACCTCGTATGTATGTGTATATACTCATACATACTTCAGATAGCATTAAGAATCAATCGACGAAAAAAACATGTCTTTGGCTAAGACGAGAAGCAGAACAAGAAGCAAAAAGTCAAAGACAAAATATGTAAGTATGAACGACTGGCAGCACTAATTTTATTTTATGTTGCTAGGAATAAGAAGAAACTTAACACCATAAAAAGTTGCCAAACTGCATTCCAATGTTTTCATATGAGCTAAATTGTATGTATTTATGTATGCTTGAACGCCGTACATATATATATAACATACATACATACATACACACATATGGCTGCATGCACATACCCTGTAGGAAGTGTCAATAATCATTAGTAAGTACGGATTCACTGTTAACTTTGTGATCAGTACTACTGACGAATTAAACCCCAGACAATGCTTTTTGCTAAAGACATTTAACACTTAACTACGATGTTGGTACTACTGACTATGTGGTTATTTTGGGACCATACATACCAAAAAAGCAAAAAGCGGAACTTCCGCCAAAGCAGTTTTGTAAGGCAGAGGTTGATAAGCCAGCGCTTAAAGATTGCATGAAATATAACATGATTTTTATATGGGATTCCTCGCATAAAAGCTCTGCCACGTCGATCTAAAATATGATTCTTTTATTCCTGCCGGAGTGACCTGAATTCAGGGTAATGTAGTATTTTGTAATATATTGTGTCAGGCGTTTTTAATATCTTTTTAGAAGGGCTTTATATCCTAGCAAAAATATTCGTCTACCTGGAGGCATGTCTTTTTCATATGTATGTATATAATTAAAACGTCTGATCTTTAGATCAGAATTTTATATCAACTCTTAGATTAACTTCCAATACTTTATTTTGTATTTATATTAATTATATATTAAATACAATATCAAATCAAATACTTTTTGTTCGGCTAAAACACTGCCCACTGAAGCACCGAAGCACATATTTATTTCTGTACACAATTCAATTAAAAAATAAAAAAATCGAAACTCGAAGTAAAAATTTCATTCGCATCCAAATTTGTATCCAAGTAAGCGAGAGAGCATGCTGTATAAAAAATTTTGAGAGTTTGAGTATAAATAGCCGATTGAGGCAGAGGGGATGCACCGCTTGCTTTTCCGCGCTTCCGAAGCACTTCTTTTTGTCATAGTGCTTACTTGTACCAAATTTATTTTTGCTGAGTAGTAGACTTTGGAAACAGAGATTCACTAGTACATTTAAGTAACTCTAGTATACACTACTGACGTTGGTACTATTGACCAGACAGTTCTTTCGAGACCATATGGAGACACTCGAAACAGATAATCAATATATTATGCCGCCGAAATATTAACACTCAGCTGGCGCTGACGGGAGTGTGTCCGACAAAATGTTTCTGCTCATCAAAAACAAATATTAATACGTAGTCGCTTCGTTAACAATGTCACCAAGAAGTCACCAAAATATTCGACAATAGTTGTGACTTGGGACCTCCTACAGGCTGGGCATTTATATACATACCCTTTTGGATGTACAAGGCCTGCTCGCTCCATTTCATATTCATATCTTGTTTACACACGTCGTCATTGCGAGATAGGCCTATTTCATTTGGCAAATATTCTAAAAGGCCTTCAAATTAATGGCTCTTAAAAGTCTTCCAGAGAATGGCTGTCAGAAGTCCTTCAAATAAAGGTCATATTGAAAGGGGTGTATTAAAAGTCTTCAACTTCTGGGGCCTGTATCTCAAAACTTACAAGTGTTGAAATACGAGTAACGCTGTATTTACACATGCAGGTAACTTGTTACAAATTGTGTGTACGTGTTAACAACCAACACATCCAAAGAAATAATAAAAACTCTTGCAACTTGCTTGATTGTTTACACATGCAAGTGCAAGTTTATCTTTAAAACGTTTTGGAAGGCAAATGTTATAAAGAAAATTGTTCCGTATGTTGTTTCTATTTTTTGTGTGTCTGTATGAGTTATTAATGTCTGGGTTGCCAAATCTTTAGCATCGGAACATTGCAGGGAAGAAATTAAGTGAACAACTTTTTAACAAAAATAAATAATAAATTTATACTTACTGCAAATCAATATGTGAACTAGACAGATGTAGAATACAAGTGAACAAGCCATGGAGCGATACACTCCCCAAGAACGCGGAATAATCGTGTCTATTTTTTTGCGTAACAATTCGTCTGTGGTGTTGGCGCAGCGCGAATTCCGTCGCCGATTCCCCGGTCGTCCGGCACCGACTGCGCATACACTGCGCCGTTTGGCCACCAACCTTGAAGAGTATGGGACCACACGAGACGCTGCCAAGAGCCATTACACCTGCTCAAAGAGACTGCATGGTGCGCTGTTCACGCTGGAGGAATCATCGGGCCATTTTTTTCGAGGACGCCGTTGTTCAAACGACAACAGTGGACGGTGCGTGCTATAGGGGCATGTTAACCGAGTTTTTTCTGCCGCAATTGAACGAATTAGGACTGGAGCACATGTGGTTCCAACAGGACGGAGCAACGGCACACACTGCGCGAGTCACAACAGATATTCTGAAGGCGGCGTTCCCGGGTCGCCTCATCTCTCGTTTTGGCGATTTACATTGGCCCGCTAGTTCGCCCGATTTAACCGTTCCAGACTTTTTTTTAGGGTTTTTTGAATTCCCGTGTTTACGTGAACAAGTCCGATACCCTGGAAGCCCTCAAGGACAACATTCGACACGAGTGCGAGAATATGTCGCCCGAAGTTCTCGCCCAAGTGATGAAAAATGTCATAAAACGAGCAATCAATTGTGACAGCGCCCATTTGGCCGATATCATCTTCTCGACTTGACCAATAAAATTCTAAAGGTTCAAATAAACATAATCAAAAAACAGAATCGAAGTTTTTCATTTAGAAAAAATGAGATCCAAACAACAGCGAATGACTTCTTTTAGAAGGAATAGTGGAATGTGTAAAGCAGAGGCCTTCTATAAGGCATTCTTTGGCAGTTAGACAAGAATGGTAATGGAATCGAAAAAATTCCGGAGCAGGAATTTATTAATGCCTAAAGTAAGAAGGAGTTTTACCGCTGGGTATGTATGGCTGTGTTGTTCGTACATATACATAATATATGTACATTGTACGTATGTATGTATATTTATATACGACATATAAATCTATGTAAATGTGTATTTATATGCTGTATACATATAATTAAAAATGCTCGCTTAGGTCGTCTTATTTTCAGAATTTATTATGTTTATTATTACTATTTTTTGGCTTTTGGTATGCTTCTTGGCCTTAAGTTGTTGCTGTTTTTTATTTTTGGTTTAGACTTCAGACCGTAGATTCATATTCACATTACTGTTCGTATATGACTTTTTAGGCTTGGTTAATATATATATATATATTTTTTTTTTAATGCACATGCATGTACTCTCATATTAATGCATATTTCTATTTCTCTCTCACAATATTTTTTGTTTGTTATATATTTTATTTTTTTTGTTTACATCTAGGGGTTTCTATAGTTTCTCCAAGCGATATAAAAATATTAGCTCATTTTGTGAGAGAATTGTATTCGCCTTCAATGTGACCATTTTAGCAAATTTTTCTGCAGCTAAATACATCATTTGAATTTTTGGCTTACATAAGCCCTTTTGATAGTTATTCTCGTTAGTTTCAAAAAGAAAATTTATTGAGCGTGAGCTATTGCGATTATTATTTCTGTGCAGTATTTTTTAAAAAGAACTAAGACTGATGCATATAATGGGGCTGATTGTGTAAATTAAAGTAACACGCAATGTGCAATCTTATGCTAGGAACACAACTGGGACGAACGACGAATTTCGTCCACGTCGATGAATTCGTCGATAAGCATTCGCTGCGAAAATTCGCCTTGTGAAGCACAATAACGACGAATTTATTCAGCGAATTCTGCTCTTATAATTGATAAAGTTGATTATTGTGTGTGCAAAGAGAGAGAGAGAGAGAGAGAGAGATAGAGAGAGAAAATTGTGTTTTCGTCGTTCGTCGGCGTACAAAATAGAAATAAATCTATCTCGGTGTTCGTCACGCACGACGAATTTCGTTCGACGGCAATGTTGTGTTAATTTTCATATGCACAAATGTGTTTTATTTCTGATGACGAAAGTTCGCAACGAAAAATTTGTCGTTCGTCCCAGTTGTGCTCCTAGGATGCATTAACGCCTGTGACTGAGGCACTTAAACAGTCAAACAACAACAATTACCACAATGGCCATTAATGCACATAAAAAAAAAGAGGTTGACATCTTGCCTCAAACTAGGGATCGAACACGCTATCTCAGTAATGCTGTGCTTTAGCAACTTCATCATGATTTCAAGACGAATTTATGAGCGGGATGTGTGCTTTAAATCTTCAGTGGTGAATAAGTAAATACAACAACTGTTCATGATGCAACAATGCGAATATGTATGTTCTTTTTTAATAATTTGTTATTGTTGTAATTTCTTTATTAATATTTAAATACTTTTCATGATTATTATGGAAATGACAGAGAGGTAGTGTCATTGTATAATTGGAATGATCACTGGCGACCCTCTAGGGGCCCGTATCAATCCTCTAAGGAGTCCGCATGAAGAGCCGTAAAAACACTTTTTTTAATAATATATGTATATAAGTTTTTATTTTCATTCTACATCATTTTTTGTTTTTTAATTTTTTAATTTATATACATACACATGTATAAATATTTGTACTCGTATGTATAACCAGTTGCGAAATCTTCAAACACAAACAACTAAATATTAGTGGGAACTTTTACTACTCACTTCTTAATATAAAGTACCACAGACAATGGCTGTTAATGCCACTACTATTAAAAACAGCTCTTTTTATTTAGTTTGATGAAATGTGAAGTGAAGCTTATTAAATATGTCAAAGAAGGGACAATATTTTAAAGATTATTTATAATAAAATTTTTAATTGAAATAACGCTTTCTTGCATTTTTAATTCAACTTAAAACCAATATGTATATATCATAGGTTTCAAAGGGGATCCGCGACAAAAAAAAATTTATAAACGGTCCGTAAATAGGAATGTGGTGGGAACCCCTGCTCTAAAAGATTTAAAATGAGCTATATACACTTCATGAACCATATGACCTCACTACGATAAAAATTATCTACTACGATTCATAAAAATGGAATAAATAATACTCGTATTGTTGTTTAATTTGTCTCGAATGAAGAATTTCTCACAAGTTAGAGAAACCAGACACTGGTCACACTACTTGTTTTTCATTTTAACTCTGCGTGAGTGTGAATTATTTGTGTAGTGAAGTTTTCACTTCACTAGTGCATTTAGTTTGTTAGCAACAACAACGTTAAGACGCACGAAGTCAAATCGTGAAAAGTACATAAAAAAAATTAAATATTTATTAAGTAATAATAGTATTTAATCAGATAATGATTAAAATAATATTGCAGAACTGATTTAAAGTAATACTTAAACAACAAAGGAAGTTTAATCTAAAGAATATTTATAAATTTTTTTCAAACGAATTGAAAATTGTGGATCAGAAATTTATAAACTTTCCAAAGCAATATTGAAATCATCTAGTTTTTGGTAAGTTTTTTTTAAACAAAAGAAAATTTATATAATTTGGTGTACTCGTACATAAGTAGGTTGAAGTTTTGTGTGCTAGTTAAGAGAGAAAATGGAAAATTGCAGCAAAGTTTAAGGAAAACAAAAAACAAATGGCTACTTTCTATACAACTTTCTATTATAAAAATACTAAACGACTTGTGAATAAAAAATAATTTTGGCTTACAAAACGTTTTATAAGAAAATGTTCATACAAAATTTGTTTGTTTGTTGTAAAACGTTTGTAAGCATCATTTGTTATAATGTAGTTCAGTACTTTGAAATAGTTTTAAAAATTGGAATTGGAATTGTAACATATATGTATACATTAATTACATATGTTATTATACATATGTAATTATTAATATACACAGTTAAAATAAATTTACATTTCATCTTTTAAACAAATTTATCTATTTTTTTTTTTTTTGAAATAGGTATATTGAAAATAATGATAAAGAGTTCATAGAGTATAACTATTGTCATGAAATATACCTATGCTATATAGTTTTTGAATTGAAAATTGTATTAAAATTTAAAATCAAATTAAGTAACAAACAAAGAATTATTAAAATAAAAACTTTGCTAAACGAAACTCGCTAAAGTGGCTCTATTGATTATTGAAGTTGTAATCAGTGATACCAACTACAGCTTTTTTGAAGTACCTCAATTGAATAATATGTATACATATGTACATGCATATACAAAAGTTTAAAAAATTTTTCAGGAAGAGTTGTATGTATTTAAGAAAAAACTTAATTCAAAAATATTTATTGGCTTTGTATTGGATCTGAGCTCAAATAAATATAAGTCAGCAAGTAAATAAATAAGTTAATAAAAAAAGTAAAAAGTTAGCTTTAAGTAGAATTCGTTTGTAAAAATCAATCGATTATGCATACACATATGTAAATATTTTTAAAAATAAACAGGACAATCATGAATAAAATTCCGCGAGAAATTTCTCCCTTTTCCAATTAGAATTTTTTGTTTCCCCTATTGCTTGCTATTGTTTGAAATTGTTCCCCGGGAAAAATTTCTCTCGGAATTTTGTTCATGGGACAATCAAAGAAAAATTTTTAAAGCTAAATTAATATTGTACATATAAATTAAAAATATGGCATCATTGCTCCTTGTAAGGGATCCATGATGTTTGGGAAATAACCACATTGAAAAAGTTTAAAAATTTCAATAAAAAATATATTTTTTTTATTGTTAAAAGTTTTCTACATCTTTTTCGAGATATCTGAAGATAAACTTTCAACTATAAATTCCATCCAGAGTTATGATTTAAGAAGGCATTGCATAACACTATTTTTTGTCCTTTATGTCAAGCCTGGGAGTAAATTACTGCGTTTAATATCGATCAAAGCAAATAAGTAGAATCGTGAGATTCCGCTTTGCTAATATCCATCTAGTTTTCAAAACATATCAACTGAATTTAATAGATATGTATGTATGTAAGCATGTACATATGTATTTCGTTACTGATATCGAATGCCATAATTTTCTCTCTTACAACCTTGACGGTACAAGTATAATATATAAATACCATATAAATAAAGTCTGCATGTAGGTACATATATAATAAATTTTACAGTTAATGTTCGAATTATTCGCACATTGTGTACCTTCCTATGGAAAGATATAAAACAAAGAAATTATAAATGAAATACTCTGTAATAAATTGAATTTATACATACATACATACCTACATAAACACAACTTCAATCTCTTTGAGCTTAAGTCAGCTGTTGAAAAAACAACAACAATTTTATTATTAACACGATCTCATACTTGTAATACAATACTCTTGCTTCTAGAGAAATTTCCAATAAAATGTTTTTCAGAATCCCTTCTCCGTCGAACTTAGAATTTTTTTCCAATCAATTATCGATGAATTCCATACCAATCAATATGTATGTACATATGTATGTACTCGTACATAACGTTAGCTGAAATGCAAAATCACTTAACTACGCTATAAAATGTTATAACACAGATAAAAAAAAAAAATAAACAAAATTGTGACTGAAGTAAAGTTTCTTAATGTAGGGAGACATGTGTTTCGATGTAATACCCAATAATTAATTAAAAATGCAATTTAAATTTTTCTTTTGTTATTTACGTGGTTTTGCATTTCAGCCGACGATATATGATAGGATATGTACATCGTACATAATATTTATGCACATATGTACATATATACGTAGAAAGAACTAACGATATTAACATTGCGATGTCCTAGGCGGTAGTCAATTGTCTCACTCTGCACTACTTTTCAACTAACTTAAAGTTGATTTTATTTAAGCCACCTTGTAGTCAGTAAATTGCAAAAAAAAAAATTTTCTGGGGTTCGAACTATGTATGTATGTAGATAAGGTACCATCTAATATAATAACGGCAAAATGTTAATATAAAATTGCAATGAGTTTCAAAGTAGCTAAGAGTAAATTTGTTGGCTCTCACCAAATTCGATCACGTAATCAACTTAAGAATTAATCGTGGATCTGTTCTGGATGACATTGCAGTACATATTTTTTAGTTAGTCTAAGAAAAGTTAACTATAATTATTTTTGTAGTCAACCACACATTCTCCGACAGGGTTCATAAATATACATACATATCTATGTATGCTTGATGTGTATATGAATGTACATATGTACATGTATAATATATGTATGTACATACATATTTACGAAAACAAACATTTGCAATACATGACTACTATATCTTTTGGAAAAACTAGCTAGAAGGTCGTCTATTTTGCTCGAAAATTTCGTTTTATAACAATTCTTTGTAATAAATAAAATTTTTTTTTGAAGTTTGACAAAAAACGAGCTTAAAGTTTTCAATTTACACACGGCTTAATGGCAAAAGAAAATTTTATTTTTCTATCAAGAGTTGAGTAGTCAAGATATTTGTACACAATTTTTACACAATCAGCCTTATCATGAATTCCACATGTGAAAATTTCCGAATCAAATTTTTCGTTCACAAGGCTTTTAATTTCGTTCAAGCACAACAAATTTTCACTTTTTCCAACAGACAAATCTATGTGAATGATTTTTTTCATAAATTGTCAGATTATTTCGCAATCGTATGAAGTTTTATGATACTGATTTTTCACACGTTCGGAAATTTCCATGGGATATTTTATTTAGGATAAGCCTGAATATGAACAACTACATACATATGTATCATGAAGATTAAACTTAAATTAGACATGCCATAAACATAACCATACAAAACAGCTGTTGAACCAAACTTATGGTCAACACTGGGGGTCTACTGTGTAAATCAAAACGAAAGAAAAAGCTTTCCAATTTGTATGCTTACACCATGTAAATTCGAAAGCATTTTCTTTCGTTTCGAATTACAGAGTGTGCCTCCTGTATTTGATTATAGGTGGCTCTCCATAGCGCCATAGCCATAACTACATATATAAACCAATTGAATTTTGGATTTGGTTATGGCTATGGCAAAGACAATATGGTATGATACGTCTAATTTAAGCTTTACTCTGCAGTATTAACTCAAAAGTTCCGTTTTTTAAGTTATGACGTTGTTTGAGTAAACAAGCGATATGTATGCAAGTATGTAGATATGTATGTATGTATGTACATGCATACAATATTTAGAGCCGACATTACCTCCATTATTGTTGCTTTCAAAATTGCATTACATAGACATTGTATCTGCAAGAGTATGTATGTATGTATGTATGTGTGTGAGTACTTTTATTAAAGTCTCTCTTTATATAATGTTTGCACAACATAACAACAGCACTAATAAAAAAATGTCTCCCTTGTATGAGTGCATGTACTCCAAACCCCATAGCTGTGCATTGAACCTCTTTAGCATTTTTTTTACTTCCCATTGATGTTTGTTTTTTTTTTAATGCATTTTATCCTCCATACGTCGTATGTATGATGAGGGCTTCTGGGTGTATGATAGTCTGAGAATATTGTATATAGTCATTTCTTTCTATCCTAACTTTGAGTTTTTCAAATACGACCAGTTGTACTATAATACACTTCTCTCTAGCGTTTTACTACTCCTGCATTTTACTATATCGTTGGGAAACAATTGTATTCTTTATGTTGTTGCACTTAATGTTTTAAGTTGTTAGCTGGCAGACTGACTAGTTGCCGCTTGGTTGGTTTTTTTCCAAATATATTGCCATATTTTGGCTTTTAAGCGTATTGAACAAACATTCTTTTTTTTCCTAAACGATAAATAAATTTGAAGCATATTAATTAGACTTTGTCATAAGTTTATAGCGGGCGTAGGCTTTTGCAATCGTAAATATGTACATAAATGCTGTTCCTTTCCAATTATGTATGCAAAAGTTACTGTGCTACCTTTTCTACTTTGAAGCTTTTACGAGTTATTCTTTATCAGAAAATTTAGAGACTTGAAAAAAAAACTATTGCTCAATTGATGCCTGGGGGTTTACTGTGTAATTAGAAACGAAAGAAAATGCTTTAGAATTTGTATGTGAATAACAAGTAATTCGAACGCATTTTCCTTCGTTTGGAATTACAGAGTAGACCCCTGTATAATTTTTTATTGATATCTTGGTCAGTGGTAATTTCAAATTCTCCGACAATAAAAAACGGTTTTATTAGCATAATAAAATCTCACTATGCACTAGTGTCTGTTTTTTTTTTTGTTAAAGTAGGGTTGTTATCCGTCCTCTTTTTCCCGGATACTGAACTCTTGTTGTGATCTCTGTGCTCAAAAAACATTAGCGTCCGCGAAAGTCCTACCTTTTCGCCTTTAAATTGCTTGACAAATGGTATTTATTAAATAAAAACCAAGCTAAAAAGGAAATAATTAGTATTGGATGTCTCTGCTCATGAGGGTTGTGGTATGTTGTTTTAAGACGTAGAATTATTAACATGTATTTAAAATATCGATGCAGTTGTGTAAAACGGGCCAAAATAATACAGCACAGCTTTTAGCAAACAATGAAAGTTTATTTAAGGTCGGTAGCCTTACCGTTAGAGATATTTGATGTTTAATCGGTTGAACTTTAAATGATTTTGGGTTCTGAATTTAATTAATGAATTCTTGTAACATAAACCATTTTTGAGAAGTATAAACGACAAAAATATAAGTATAAAAAATGTTTCCAACATTTTTAACGATATTTGAAGTTCTATTTTTTTTTGCCTTTATGTGATATTCTCAAGTGTAGGTACAATTTAATGTAAACATATCGATAGTGTTGGGTTAAACGATCCAATATTCTATGTAAAATGGTGCGCAACACCATCGGTATGTATTTAAGATTTTATCGGTGGTAATATTTTTTTTGAAAAAAAAACTATTTCCGTTCATTTTTAAGTCCTACTTTTTCAAGGAAATGTTCGGGTTTTTGTTCCTTTGCTGTCCTCTTTTTATAAATTACGCGACAAAAACCTTAGTTAAACACACACAAAATGATAGATAAGACGACTTGCTTAGTCCTAGTTTACACTATGCAAGTCTTATTGCTAAGCTGTTTAGTTTGATAAGAAAGATTGACGAGGGGAACAGAAACGTTTCTTTTCCCCTCATCTCTCTCTCTCCTATCAAACTAATCAGCTTAGCAATAAGACTTGCATAGTGTAAACTAGGACTTATTCTGTAACGATATGTAGATATGTATATACATACATACTTATATGTACATATGTATATATGCTCTTCAAAAATTCTGATATATGTATGTATGTATGTATGTATGATTTTAAAACTTTTTAATCCTGCAACACGCCTGTCGATTGAGTTCTACCCATATCTAGAAAGTTATAAGGAAATTTAAACCCACTTAAACCGGCGTGTAGCGGATAGAAAATGTTGCACTGATGGTGAGACCCGCTTTTTCGAAGGGGATGGGTTTCATTTAACTTTTTTTGTTTTAGCTTTTATAGCGTCTTACGCTCACACAGTGGTATTCTTTCAGCTAATAAATATATTGCTTAGAGGAACTCAACAACCCCAGGAACTGAGAAAGTTGTCAACGTCGTACACGTAATAACAAAATTTCAGGCATAATAAAATATGCCAGGTCTTACAGGCCCAACCCACCTGACGCCGGGTTAAATGTTTCCCCTTATATAAATTTAGTATGGCATCTTAGGATGCTGTATGTATGTATATAGGACGTTGTGTGTGTGTAGTAGCTTAGCATGGGTTATGTTGTTGTTTGTCAATATATGCATTTTTATATGGATTGCTGTTGTTGTTGTTGTTGTTCTGTATGTTTTTCTTCGTTTTATTAGTATTTTTTATTCTCCATTTGTTTGTTATTACATTGAGTCTCGTTTGACAGCATTCCATTGAAACTTTCTCACAGTTTTGGATTTTTATAAAAGTCGATGGATGCTGTTGTTGTGCATTGTGAATTGCATTCACTCGACGATGGCAAAACACAAGAAAAACCCCAATGCTATGATGCTGTGAGATTGTTGCTGCTGTTTTAGTTTTTTTTTTACATGTACATATGTATAAGATATAGGCACAACAACAAAATCAAAAATAAGTGAAAAATTTATATAAAAAATGTAAGAAGAAAAACGTTGATTGCTTTGGTTTCCATGTAACTTCAAGCCATAATGTTTAAAAGCGGCAAAGTCAGCATTAAAGCAATAGCAACCAAATGAAACCATTAAAAGATGCCTGTATGTATATGGGTATGGTTTGGTTTTACTGAACGCTGTTGACTGCTTGCCTTGGCTATTCGAAGTTTCATATGAAAATGTATACAATCTCCTTTTTGATTTTAACTAACTTGGTTAAGTAAAATGAAAAGAAGAAAAAAAAAACATTTGCAGCGGCTGCATTGAATAAAAAATTAAAAACTTCAAAAGAGACCACCACCATTTATGCTGCTGCACCATAATACTAGCCAGACAGTCAACCAACAAACGTACTCAAGTCTGTTGTTGTGTGCTGTATGTACTTACAGTTGCTTTTATTTCTCTCATAAGATAAAGCTTAAGGCTTGGCTCTTGTCCTCTTGTTTTTGCTATCAATAAAAAAAAAATTTTTGTACTAATGATTTCTGGCTGGCTGGATGATGGCTTAGAAAGAAAAGGAATTTATTAAAGCCCTAGGTCAATTCAAAAATAATTTAGAAGAAAATTATGTTTGTGACAATCGGGTTTACAGTAGTCAGATAGACATCTACTACTCGTTGTCTCCCTTGTGACTTCTTTTGACAGAATTCCCAATTTTTTAACTATTCCATTTCGAAACGAAAGAAAATGCTTTCGAATTTCTATGCTAGTAACATGCAAATTCGAAAGCATTTCCTTTCGTGTCGAGTTACAGAGTAGACCCCTGGTAAAGAGCTTGAGCTGATCCAATATCGTACTCACTCATTGCTTGTTGAATAAGCCCTCCTTTAAACTTCATACAAATTTATATTTTCTAATAGATTTATATAGATTAAACAAAATTTGCCCTTTTCCTTTCCGGAAATTCTTACTACCATTTTTCGTAAATTTTACGGCTTGTCTCAAATTCTATTTCCCTGTCTTCTACAATGTCTCTTCTTAATACATATTTTAATGTTATTGTTGCTGCTGGCATAAATAACAATTGTTAGACTTTGAACATTTTTAGTTGCTGGTTGGTGGTTGGTTGCTTGGTGCAAAGTGAGTGGGCTTTAGATAAAAATCGTGGTCTTTTGTTTGATTGTGTTTTTTTTGTACTGCTGGCTGTTCTTTGTATTTCTTATTATGGGAACAAGAACTTGAAAAACTACATTGAATCGAGCTTTGGAATGTTTGTGAAAATAATAATTATTTTAACAAACCATAACAGAGAAACAACAGCAACAACAATGTTAAAAAAAACATCAACCGCAAGAAGGAACGCAACAAACAAAAAGAAGAACGTACAGCACAGTGATGTCAACTTTTGGTTTTACGCTAAAATAAAAGAAAGAGACTTGGTAAAAGATTCTTTTTTAATAATGTTTAATGCTATTGAAAATTATTTTCAATTAATTAAATAAAACCAACTTACTTTAATAATACTGATTTTGAACTTTTGTGTAACAATGGGTATGTATTTTTACCCACAAAAACTTTTCTTGGCTTTGTTGTCAACATCGACGTCATGTCAATACAATAACAAAAAAATTGGGTCTTGTCTACCCGTTGTAGAAAACAACTGTCAACAATTGCAATTGGCAGGCTCATGCTATTTTCTAGACTTTAGAGAACAGAAATAGACTTTTAATAGCAGAAAATTGTTTTCGAGAGCGAGTAGACAAGCCCCAATTGTTTGGTATTGCATTGACGTGACATCGATGTCGACAACTGGAATAAGGGTAATAATTATGTAAATCGTTTGTAGACCTCGACTTTTTCTTTCTCATTATAAAATTTTAATTTGAACAAGAAAACTTGTAATTGAACGAGGACTTACATGTACATAAATCAATATTTTGTAAATTCACAATGAAAAAAAAAAGAAAAAATCAGGGACCGTAATGCCGAGTACACACTATGGCATTTTGTGACATCGCAATAGTTTATACTGGTGGCAAGCTTTTCGTATAAAAAACATAATGGAAACGGCGTTGCACACATTTTGAAAATGACACCACAAGAAATGCCAGATGTATACTCGGCATAACTGTTATGAATTTTATAATAAAAGTCAAAAGATTATGTCAAAAGTTATGTTTTCATTTTTATATTTTTGAGCAGAAATAATTATTATTTTTCCGAGCAAAAATAATTATTTTCTGATTTTTATTTTTTTTAAGCAGCAATAATCAATTTCTGAGATTCCGCAGACGAAAAAACATGGCATTATTTTTATCACTTTTATGATATCGTGCCATTACCGCCAAAAAAGCTTAAGCGACATAATTTTCGAAATGAATTTTTTTGACCAAAATCGATTATTTGCCATCGTAAATAATAGATTTTCGTCAAAAAAACCACATCCAAAAAATGTGTCGGTTGAGCTTTTTTTGGCGGTTATGGCACGATATAGGTATTAAATAAAAGTAATTTTCGGTATTTTCCAATGGAAAATAATGGGGGGAACCCCACACCGTAATAGTTAAGTACATACATATGCATATATAGGGTCCGCCATCTAACGTTTTTTTTTCAACTAGTGCTTATTTCGTGAATGGTAACACTTAGCTCATGTCTGATTTGACAGATAATTAGTTTTATCCTTCCGCTGAACGAATATGGTTGTGTATACGCTTGAACAACGCTGGGAAATATTGCCTGCGATCGACTTACAGAAGATGCCAATTTTGCCAAAAAAAAATCATCTTTTCAGATGAAGCTCATTTTGATCTTGGCGGGTATGTAAACAAGCAAAATTGTCGCATTTGGGGCACAGAAAACCCGCACGCATACATTGAAAAGCCGACGCACCCAAAACAAGTCACTGTTTGGTGCGGATTTTGGTCCAGAGGCATAATTGGGCCAATGAGCAAGGAGTGGCCGTTACAGTCAATGGCGATCGTTATCGGGCCATGTTGAAAAAATTTTGTTCACAAAAATTGAAGAGGAGGATATTGGCAACATTTGGTTTCAACAGGACGGCGCTACGTGCCACACAGCCGAAGCTACACTCGATGTTTTGCGCCCTGTTTAAAAAAAAAAAATTATCTGGCGGACCCTATAGATTTATATTTTTTACCATAATGTAACTTCCATTTATGTTAGAAAAATTCGAAATCAGAAATTGATTTTTATTTCTGATCGAAAATATAAAAATCAGAAAATAAAAATAAAAATCGAAAATATTAAAATCGTTCGAGTTTCGAAAAATCCTGTTGAAAACAACTAAAATGGTGTGATTGGCCACGTTTTCCGATGTTTTCTTGTACTTGATTTTTTGTTTTTTGGTTCAAAATTCAGGAATAATTATTATTTTCGATCCCTGAAAAAATATATGTATGTATGTATTTGTTGCTGTAACACACACTTCTGGGGGGTTATTATGCAATCCGAATCGAACGGAAATGTTTTCGAATTGTAATGTTATTAACATACAAATTCGAACAGTTTTATTTCCGAATCGAATTACATAATAACCCGCCTGGGTGTTTTGGATTATGGAAACTTCAGGACAGCGGCTAAATAAAAATTAAAACTCGTGGGAAATAAGTTAATTTTCGCAAAAATTTAGAAACAATAGCGAGCCAGATAGGAAAACCTAAATTATTTTAAAGCCAAAAACTTAAAGTATACTATGTACCTAAGTTTTGAATATACTTATACATATTTATGTACATATGTATGTCCATACATACATACATATGTATGTCTATCAGTATTATAAAGTATTTAACAAATTGTTATTTTAGAACAAAACAAAGTAGATCATTCAATAAATGATACTTATCACATTTCACTTTTGTAAACAAAGTTCACATTCCGTGAATAAAGAATCTGTTTAAATGTATGTACCTACATATTGTTAAGATTTATTTTATTTTATAATTGAATGTGATTAATTCATTTCGTCATACATACATGCATACATAATGTAAATACTTTTGCGATTGCATACAGTTTGTGGATCATATAAAACAATTTTTGAATTTTGATGTGATGACTAAATATTTGTTGTGTTTTTGAGTGCATGAGGAGGGTTGGTGCAGTAAAGTGTTTGTAAAAAGCTTATTTATATTTTTTTTTGGTGTGAAAATAATCATTCCATTAAAAAAGTTTTGCAATTGTTAAATTTTTTATTATTTTATTTTGAGCTTGAAATTTTTTAGTTCAATATTTTTTATAAATAACATAGGGTCTACACCTAACATAATATGTAAGATGAGATCGTCAAATTCAATCGCAGAGCGAGTTATGTTACGTGTAGACTTCATATTAGTGTTATCTCAATCTTATAAGATTTTTTATGAGAGAGTTGTTATAAGAAATCCCATAACAACAATCTTATGAGATGAATTGTCAAAAAACACACGTACATGAAAATAAATTCGTATGCATGTGTGAGTGTTTCTTAAAATAAATGAAAAACAATGTTTTGGACAATATTTCTGGGATTTTATATGTTCAAATGTGTTAAATTTAATTTGTGAATTAAAGTTTGTGCGAAAAAGTGAAAACAAAATATATAATTATACAAAAATAATACATGTTAACTCGATGAGAATTTGCATAAAATGAAATGTTATAAGAAAAGTAGAATTACGTTGTCCTGTTGTATGAGATGAAGAGAAATATCGGCATTTTATTTTTGTTATTCTGCCGACGTTCTCTCACATATTATGTCAGAGTTAATCGCAGTTGTAGACGCTATGTAAAACTTAAATTTTATTTAAAAATCATCCCTGGTCTTAAGTGATACACAAAGTTATGAAAAAAATAAGTTTTCGCTCCTTGCCTCTCACTCCCTTTCGAAATTACAATTTTTGCGAACTTGATGTGTTTCACGTACATACATACTTCATTATTTATGTATGTACGAGTACATATGTGCATACATATGTATGTAGGTATGTATGTAAAATATATATTTTCCTACTACATACTACAGTAGTGGTTTATTGTTAATTTTTTAAGTGCTTTAGAATTAAATGTGTATTTATTATACATTGATAATAATTTTTTTCCAGCACTCGGTATACTCTCTGGTAATATTTTTTTTGGCTCTCATCATGTATTTTTTTTAGCTCCCATCATGTATTTTTTCAATGGCAGATGTTTGTTTGTTTGGCTGTGCTGAGAAAAAGTTGCCAGATCTTGGAATGTGGTTTTTCAACAAATGTTATTTATGATGTTTTTAACGATTATGTTAGTATCAAACAAAACAACCGTTTGAAGTGTGTGCCTGCGTGGCTAAACAAGCAAAATACATATGTATGACTATTTTATGGGTTTTAGTCATTTATTTAGGATGATGTATTCTTTCAACAAAGACAGGTGTTTAAGTTAAAAAAAAATATGTACCTATATATTCTTGAAAGATAATTTGGCAGACACATAAACATACATATGTATGTATACATATATTATTCTGTTTAAGGTGTAAAATGCTTAAAAATTCAGTGATACCATTTCAGCTTTCAAAAATGTATAGCGTTCTGTGAATAATTTTCATTTGAAAATAAGTATTAACAACAAAACAACTTCGTTAATTAAAATATAATTTTTTTTTGTTTATTAAAATTCTCTATCTTATCTAATACAATAGTTACTTTTTGATAAATGTGTTTGTTTATCTTAATGTTTTACCTTTTAATGACTTCTATTATATGTATATATGTATGTATGTACATACATGTAGCATACTTTTAAACACATACATATGTATACTTGCAAACATACATAAATAAATATAATTCGTGGTGTGTAATTTGGTATCCCATGAGACTCTTATATAAAAATTAGTTTAAAATCGTTTAATTGTATTTTGAGATGTGGACGAGAAATCATGTAAATAATTTATGTATGTAATTCATTCAGTTAACTTTAAGCTAACTATTTCGCAACTAGTACTGACTGACACTTGGATTACTTTTCAATGCAATCAACTGACTGTTTTAACATTGCGATGTCCTAGGCGGTAATCAATTGTCTCACTCTGCATTACTTTCAGCTAACTTAAAGTTGGTTTTTTTAAATCACCTGGTAGTCAGTAAATTTAAAAAATTTCTCTGGGGTTCGAACATGTATCATCACACGTTGTGTACTCAACGTGCTAACTACACAGCCAAGGCACCATCTAAAATAATAACAGCAAAATGTTAATATAAAACTGAAATGAGTTTCAAAGTAGCTGAGAATAAATTTGTTGGCTCTCACCAAATTCGATTATGTACTCAACTTAAGAATTAATTTTGGATTTGTTCTGGATGACATTGCAGTTAGCTTTTAGTCAGTCTAAGAAAAGTTAACTATAAGTTAACTATTTTTGTAGTCAACCACACATTCTCCGACAGGGTATGTACATCCATATGTACCTACATACATACATACATATTTAAATATACGTACATACATACATCGATTTTTTCGTTTTTATAGTTTAGAAAAATATAAATATCGTTACCTTAATATAGAAAGGATTTAACCCAATATCTTTTTGAAATCGAGATTTTTGTATACTTCGATACAAGAACATCTAATGTATCGAAAAATGCAAAAATCTCAATTTAAAAAAAAAAATGAGTTAGGGCTTTTCTATATTAAGGTAACGATATGCATACATACACACATAGTTATAAATACATACATATGTATATTTAGCTATTAAAAATGTAACTTCAAATAAACTTACCGAAATAATATTTCCGTACCAACTTTCTGGTTTCCTATGAGAATGTAAAACGATATAATTATGTATAGAATAGATACATACATACACATATACATATACATATGTATATATGTATGTACATTACGATGTAATATTGTTTTTAATTTATTAAATACAATTACAAATTATACCTACAGTAACCTATTTTGACGAGCATGGTAACAAAGCCCTTTAAGCATTGCAGTGACACAGACTGGGAATTGAAATCACGACCCCGCACTGATAGCCTAGCATACTACACAGTAGACTCATATAACATAAGAAGCGGTCGTTTGAAGAAAATAGAAATGCTAAAAATATTTTGAACATTTTAGGTTGGCTTGAAATTGCCAAATCTGAAGATGAAAAGTTATAACAGAAATAGCAAGAATACATTACAGTGGAGTTCGGGTTACAGCAAACACCGGTTATCACGAATTATCGCGTATAACGAACAACTTCTCCGGTCTATTAGTAGTTTTACATTAATATTTCATAGGTTCCTACCTGCAAATTATTACGCTTATAGTGGACTCCGGTTGTAGCCAATATTCGCTTATAACGAACACTTAAGTTATTTATAATAAAACCGAAACTGAATTGAAAAATTAGTTCCTTTAGCTCAAAAAATATGTTCAGGAAGTTATAGCACTAGGACTTGCGACTTATCTTTTTTAGACTTCTAATCTCATTTCGAATAATAGCTTAATTCAGCTTATACTTTGGTATATTTCAACGTAAATGTATTACTTATAGTGTGTAGAACGATATTTGCTTTAAAAAAATAAATGTTAATAGAGAATTTCCCAGTTTAACTGTAAAAGAAATATATATCTGAAAATCTACTTGAACGCTTAAAAGTGCTCTCCGGCAAAACAGTCAAATATGTCCTAAGCACTTTTTCCTTATTGCCATAGATACATATGTATATTGTGCAACTATAAGTTTTAACAAAACTGAACTTATTAGAGATGTAATTGTAGATATAACATGGTTAATCAAATCCCACATAATTTACAAAGTATAAATTATGAACTTTCATCTGGCAACTCTTTTGACTGAATGTTGTAGAATGTTTTATTTATTAGGGGATGAAATGAACAAAAACGCTCCTAGAATAAACTAGATACTTGGTTATGTACTCGCTCTCTCTCTCCCATTTCTCGTTATCTGTCTCCTCTCTTCTGTATACGAATATCCCTTAAATATATACTATTTTTCCACAGAACATCATTCGTTAAATAGAATTTCTCGGAACAAGTCATACAAAACGCAGCAATAATCAAGTTGAATTAATTTATTGATTGTAAAATTTTCTTAAAATAAGAAAAAAACTTAAAGTAAAATGTTATCTTTATAAATACCTACAAACATATTTATTAAATAAATCAAAAAAGGTAAAAAAAAAGTATAAACTATTTATAAGTAAAAAATAATGGTGTTTCAATAAAAAAGAATATGTGAAGGTCTGCCCGCAAGGCTAAATTAAATTGAAATTGTTAATATGTACATAATTATTTTGGCTAAATTATGAAGTAATAACAAAGTGTTGAATTAAAAACAAAATGTGTTTTAATTTTTATTAAGTGTATTTTTGGCAAACGTAGTATCTAGTAGAAGAAAATCTAAAACGTAAGAAAAATTTGAAAAACGAAATACGCAGTCTGCCCAAAAATAAAAATCAATATGTGATTTATAAATTTGTAAAGAGTTTTCTCTTTACATAGTGCGCCTGTATACGAGCACTGCTCCACCACTTTTTTCCATCAGCAACATAATAAACATCTGCCATTTCTCTCTTTCTCTTATTATTAGTACATAAAGGAGAATTTGAAAGCTTTATCACTAAAATAGACGAACATTTTCAGCTAAAAACGTAAAATAATACAATTGCTATATGCATAAATTAAGTTCAAAGCTAAAAATGCACGTAATGTTATTGTACTCGTACATAAAATATTAATTAAAACTTCTTTGAAAGAAATTGCGGACATTAAAATTTTCCAAAATGTGTATTTAATTTGAATTCTTTTGATAGAGGCTGATAATTGGAAAATGTTATATGTAAATATGTACATACATTCATACATACATACATACATAATTCTGTTTGTCTAGTGTTTCGAAAATATAAGTGTATACATACATATGTATATACATATGTACATACATATAACACCCCTATCATACGTTCTAATCAAATATTTGTATATCTAGTATATTAATATAGATAAAAAAAAACGAAAAGTTTCATAGAAATTTTAAATATTTTGTTGAAAGTCGTTTCGATAATGATTTTTATTTAAAAAAAAAAAACAAAACAAAGTACGTAAGTTTTGATCGCAAACTAAAATAGTCAATAGATTTTTCGAAAATAAAATGGAAGCAAGTCAAGTTGAAAAAAGGGGAATGAATGGCTTTGGCTCATTTTGCCTACATTTCGCCCATTCAGCCTTACATGATTATGTAAATCAAAATCTTGCAAAATTTGTATCGTGAGTTTTTTGAGCTGAATAATTTGTATTAAAAACTTATCTCATCGGATCAGATAAATATTATAAATGTTGTTGCCGAAAGTAGATCGTAAACCACACTACCCTGAGTTACTCTAATCAAATTATATACATATTTATGTACATACATACATATATATTTTTTTCTTATATTAATTCATATTCATTTCCATATTTATTTACATTAACATACATACATACGTCCATATCGATATCTGAATATAGAAAGACCCTAACTCATTATATATTTGAAATCGAGACTTTTGTAAATTTCGATAGAAGAACATCTAATGTATCGAAAAATGCAAGAATCTGTATTTAAAGAATAATAATAATGAGTTAGGGCCTTTCTATATTAAGGTAACGAAAAAAAAACAAAAATATGCTTTTCTATAAATTGTTTGTATTATAGAAAAATTAGTGACTTTATTTAGTATATAAAGCGTGTTTTTTTTCGAGTGTCACAACTTTGAGTTTCTTTGTGTAAATCAATTGTGGCGCCCCCTGTGTGGCATGTGGCTCCGTACTGTTGGAACTACATATCAGCAAGATTAATTCCACGTACGAAAAAATCTCGTATCATGTTCCTGTACCGTTCGCCATTGGCAGTAACATTCTGACCATCATCGTTTTTGAAGACACGTGGGCCAATGACTCCGCCAGCCCATAAAGCGCACCAAACAGTAAATTTTCTATAGATGTAACGGTGTTTCGACAAATGCTTGTGGATTCTCCTCACTCCAAATGCGACAATTCTGCTGATTTACGTACCCATTCAACCAAAAATGTGCTTCATCAATATCAATTTGTGCTTCAGCTTCAGTCGATTCATAATGAAATTTCAAAGCAAACAGTTATGCCAACTCAAAGTTGTGACACTCTAAAAAAACACCCTATATTTATGTAGATACATACATACATACATATGTATGTACATATTTAATATTCGATCTTAATTTCCAAAATTTTAAGAAGAGAAAAAATCCATTGACATAAATTTTCTTAAACATTAATTTTTAAATTATTTCGCAAACAAAAACTTTAGAATTGTGTTTAATAAAATTTCAAAATTTTCCGTGACAATTGAAAAATACGTACTACATTAGTTCCGGTTCACATACTTCAACTTTTGTTGATCAACTCGTAATTCAGCTGTAAGAAAAAAAAAGAGATATTTGTATTTCCTTCTCCATCTTTCTCACAGCTGAATTAAGAGTTGATCAACAAAAGTTGAATTCTATGAACTGGGACTTATTTTTCAATTTTAAAAAGTATGTCCCGGTTCACACCCTGAGATGTGTACATTTCCTTCTCCATCTTTCTCACAGCTGAATTACGAGTTGATCAACAAAAGTTGAAGTGTGTGAACCGGGACTATGTAATAAACTTATTACAGCTTACCATAAATTTTTAAACTAAAATACATACACATATGGCCATTAAAATAGGTACGACCTCTTCGATCTTCGTTTATACTCATTGCCTGCAGCATTAGACTGAATAAAAGTAACAATAAAAAAGTAACATTTTAAATTAATTGGCATGTAATGTCACATATAAAACCTACAAAATTAGGACATCCAATATTGGACGAAGTTTGAAAACATTTCAATTTAAATTCAATTTTTTAAACTTGATACTCTCTAGAGTAAATAAATTCCAAATATTAATTAAACTTTTTTCCTTTTGTTTTAAAATATTTGTAACATTTAATTAATAAAAGTTCGAATTTGCAAAAAAAAAAAAAAAAAAATAGACAAACATGCCCTGAGGACAAACTTAAACCACAAGTATGGCCCTTGTATGTACTTACATGCATACGTACTTAAAGACTCTTAATCATTTTTAAAGTTGCCCAAACGTCACTCAAAATCCAATGTGTTATTTAATTTACGATTTTGTTAGTTATGACCTTTAATTTTATTTTTGTTGGTTTTAAATTTTCCATTAGAATATAGTGTACTGTGTTTATTTTAGTAGGCTTTTTTTTTTTTTTTGAGGTTAAGTAGAAATCTTATCACCAGTTTACTTAATTGCATTCTACTCATATGTATTTCTTGGGAAAATGATAATGCATATTGTTCATTTGCAACTAAACAAGCCAACTATCGTACTACATATATTGTAATAGCTTATGTTCCAAGTACTAAAATGTGGAAAAGAAAAGAAATCATGCGTTTGTTAAAAACACAACTTAAGAAAAAGACAAAGAATTTCAGCAAATCAATATACCTACACACATAGAAAATTTCAATTCAATTTTTATCTTCTACTTAAGTTACTTTTAATTTCATTGATACATATATTACAACAATATACGAGTACATACATACATATTTTACTGATAAAGACAAAAAAAAGAAGAGAATTCTTTGTTAAATATTTGTAAAAATCTAAATTGCCCACCATAATTTGTTGCATACATATGTATGTACATACAATGTACATCAGTTTCTAGGGTTATTATCCTCATTATTTTGATAGCGCATACTAGATATCGTTATCTATCCTTTGTTTATCCTTTACTTATAAATATTCTTTATTTTTCTATAATCTTTTGCAGTTCAAATATATACCAGTTGTAAAAACGTTTCGTGTAAACAATTTTCAAGATAATATCAAAACAAAATGTCTGGAGATTTACTTGCCGATCAAATAAGGCCAATACAAGGTGCTTTATACTTTTCCGCTAATCCAAATGGTTTTTTTAAGACCAGAAACGACTTTAAACCTCGTGCTCCAATACTAACCGTTCCGACGGTAGGTTTGGACGAAATCGATAATAATACATATAATGATCTATTGCAAATCGGATTTAAGCCACGTTATGCCATGAACGATATATTCCATAGAGAAGATGAACGTCTAAAGACATTTGACAGCTGGCCATTGGATTGGTTGGATAAGAAACAATTGGCTATGTCGGGCATGTTTTACATGGGCGAGAGTGATAAAACGAAATGTTATTTTTGTGAAGTTGAAATTGGTCGCTGGGAGCGTGAGGATCAACCTGTACCTGAGCATCTGCGGTGGTCGCCAAATTGCCCTCTATTAAGGCGACGCACTACCAACAATGTCCCGATTAACTGTGAAGCCTTGGAACGTTTATTACCGCCACCTAGCTACGATATCTGTGGTCTCAATGAACACATTGAAATAAGACGTAATGCGTTTCCCGAAGGCACTATACCTGCCACAGACATACCGCCTGCTTCACCGGCCACTGCCAGCAGCAGTAGTAGTAGTGGCAGCAGCCAAAATTCAGCTACATTTTATCCTGAGTATCCCGAGTATGCCATTGAGACGGCACGTCTGCGTACATTCGCCGAATGGCCAAGGCACATGAAACAGAAACCTGCTCAATTATCTGAAGCCGGTTTCTTTTATACTGGGGTGGGCGACCGTGTGAAGTGCTTCAGCTGCGGCGGAGGACTCAAAGATTGGGATGAGAATGATGAACCTTGGGAGCAACATGCTCTATGGATGAACAAATGCCGCTATGTAAAATTAATTAAAGGTGATGCTTACATTGAAACAATTGTAAATAGATTTAAAAAGTCCTCGTCCAATACCATTAATGAAGAGGGGGAGTCACAAAATGTGGCTGCTGCCTCCGCCAGTGTATCGGCGCCCACTGTCCCTGCAGTAGGCAGCATTTCTGGCCCAAAGGAGGGTGGATGCTCATCCACTCAACAACAAACTTTAGCCGCCAACAGCGGCAACTTAAACGAGCAAAATTCCAAGTCTTGCTCTGCTATACCCGAAGAGAAATTGTGCAAAATTTGTTATGCCAGCGAATACAATACAGCGTTTTTACCCTGTGGTCACGTCGTGGCCTGTGCCAAGTGCGCCTCGTCCGTTACCAAGTGTCCACTGTGTCGAAAACCCTTTTCCGATGTGATGCGTGTATATTTTTCATAAATTATTACAACCTCAGTATAGTTATTTATAAATATAGCTATAAAACAACAACGTCTTTTTACATTTGCAACATCAAAAATCCTTCATTTCCTCCCACATTTTCTAATTCACTTTCCCATAGTTTTACAAATGTACATAATTCTCCTAAAATAGCCCGCCTCTGCAAATACTATCAATATTTTCTAATAAAACGAGCGTAACGGCCAGTTAGGATTTATTTAACTCACACAAAAATGAGTCTTAACTGGCCGTTAAACTTTTTTTTAATAAACTTAGGTTTAACTAAATCCTTTTAACGCTCATAAAAAATCCTTCACTTAAAATTATTTTAATGCCACATATATTATTTCTAACACTATGGTAAAAGAAAAAATAAAAACCCAAAAACTTACTACATGTACTATATACTTTATATACATAAAAACATACATACATACATATACACATGTCCAAGCAGTTTCATTTTTAAATTAAAATTCAAAATTCAAAACAAAATCCAAAAACATACTTTCATTCTTTTATACATAATGCATAAATAAAATAGCAAGCGAGTTGTGATCCGATATTTAAAAGAAAAAAAAAGTTTAGTTTTATTAAAAAAAAAAAAACACCACAAATTGGTCTAAGAGGAACACAACTTGAAAGATTTCTATACATTAACAAATACTATCTGTAATATGTATTAATACAAGTAATAAAACAAATAACATGATTTAAAAACAAAAATAAGAACTTCTCAGCTATTTAAAAAAAAACAAAAAATTTATAATCTCTACTTTAAAGTTAGTCTACGATACGAGTATAAAATTTATAAGAGTGGACTGCATGTCTTTGGCTGAGGCAAAAAGCAAAATGTTGTGTATGAATGTTAAAAGTTTGAGAAACGTTAATGAAATCATTACACTTTTTTAAATTTCTAATTAAACCATTTTAAATTTGAAACCATTAACAATTTACTATTTTTTAATGAAATTTTCCAAATAACTTTCTAACTTATTGTTTCTTTTTTTAATTTTGTCATAATTTGGCCTTTTTATTTTTTATTTATTTTTTCTATCCATAATTGATTTGGTATTAAAGCAGTAAGCAGAAACACAATTTATATGAAACTGTAATGCGAAAAAAAAACAGAAATATATAATTTCATGTCAAGAAAATATGTTGGAAAATAACTAAAATAAAACATTTTACAAAATTCGAATTGGTTTTTGTGTTTATTTTCTGCTCGAAGGAGAATGGTTGAATTTTTGATATTAAAAAATGTTGGGGGTGTATGACACCATGGGTGTATGTATATAAAATGAACTTGATATTTTTTCAAATTACTCACATACTCGTGCATATACGTATGTCAAATATAAGAAAGATTTCTTTATTGCGGGAAGAAATATCGTCACGTGAGGCTGAAATCGACCTAAGCTTTTGGAAATTTTATAGCTGAAACAAAAACTTGTGCACAGGACACTAAGCACAGGGCACATGAACATATATGAAGAGTGGAACTTTGTAGACTGCTAAGGTTTGTTAAATCTTTGTGGGAGTCATTCGTAATGGGACCCGTGAAGTAGGCTGCCGTCTGCTGGTATTGCCAACAATCAATCCCGGCCTATACGACCCAAATAAACCTAACCTAACCTTGTGCATAGGGAATTTTTGTTATGTTTAAAAAATCTTATTTGTTGCCGGAAGAGTTTGAAATCAATTAATTAGTTAATTAGTTTCTCTAATGGTTTGTTTTTTTTTGTGTGGAATTCGATAAAGTTTGTTTTGGCACTTTCTTGGCGTTTTATACTCCATCTACGTTTGGTTGGAACAAAAGGGAATTGAAACATTTGTCTCGAGCGAGAAATTAAGTAATTGCAAATTACTTTGGATCTGTTCCTTAATGCATCCCGGGGTTTGAAGCTATGGACCCAAGTGAGCTGGAAACTTATTTTCTCTTCTCAGGAACCTGTCAATCTAACATATCCTGCTATGCGTATCACGTTTATAAATGCAAAAGATGGCAGTAAGCTTATTCTGTATTGTGATGCGAAAGTGAATGCGACGCGAAAACACATACATAAATGCTAACAATTGCTATTCTGTGTTACATTGTTCGTAAAGTACTTTTTTATTCGCATTTAAAATGCGAAAACATATATAAAAATCCCAAAAATTTATTCGAATGCAAAATAGCATTGGCAAAGCACAAACGTGTAAGTGAAAAATTATTGGCTCGACTATGGATGGCTTCAGTTGCCGTGTTAAATATCTTACAAGAAATGAATGACTGAAACTAACACAAACAAAATTTCTTCACTAACACATTTGCAACAATTTTACATTGAAATCAATAGTGGCAGTCATTTGATCGGAAGTGATGATGGATTTATTTATTAATTATAGCATATATGTTAGAGTGGAACATCTTTACATATTATTTACATATGCCAAAACTTTTCAAACATCGAGTTTTATTAAAAAAAAATACAATTCAGTCTGTCTGTGAAAATTAAATTTATAAGTGCCAAAAAAAAAAGATAAGTAAAAACAATGAGGGCAATCATGAATAAAATTCCGCGAGAAATTTTTCCCGGGGAACAATTTCAAACAATAGCAAGTAATAGGGAGAACGAAAAAAAATTCTAATTGAAAAAGGGGGAAATTTCTCGCGGAATTTTATTCATGATTGCCCTGAATAGTGAACAAAATAAACTTACAAAATTTAATTTAATATATATTTCTTTTCAAAATCTTAGATATTTGTAAAAAGCAAGATGCGTTGGACGTGAAAAGGTGTGCAGAGGGCTAGATACCGCCAAGGTTATTCTATTTTTCCTGAACTATATCTTTCATTTTAAATATTTTATTTTATTTTATAGTTTTAATTTTGCCCTTAATAATGTGATAGAAACTTTGTTCTACGCAATGATGAACATATCCTGCATGACTTCCGATCAAATGACCGGTCAGTTGACTGATACTATTCTTGTAGGGTAGCAACACAACTGAAATTAAAATTGGTATTACGCATGGCAACTTCCTCCAGTTGCCAAAAAGTTTGGCAAGTGAAAATTTTATTATTTATACAAAAATTCAAAACATAAAAATACAAGTGCTTATAAGAAAATTATTAAGTAAAAGTGCTTAAAATATTACTTATTACAAAAATTATTAATTAAATAGAATTAATTTTTGCTGAAGAGAAGGATGTAAAAAATGTTGAATCTATTAGAATTTCGCTTGTACGGTGAGTAAATGTTATTGCCTCTTTTTCAGCTTTTAAGCACATTTTCTTTAAATATGCAAAGAAGAAATTCAAAAATAATAATGATATTGCACTGACTTTTTAATTTTTCCACTTTTTAAAAATTAAAAATTTGTGGTTGCCAATACGGCAACGGAAATTATCAGCTGTTAGTTGCCAGTTGCCATCCGTAATACAATATCGGCAACTAGCAACGCAACTAAAGTTCGGTTGCCATCCATAATCGAACCATATATTTTATGTACTTATTTATTTATTTATTTATTAATTGTTCAATTATGTAATGTGGGGCACTAGCTTCTAGACCAATGATTCTCAACCTTCTTTTTGTTGCGGCACAATTTTAAAGTTTTAAAAATTTGGCGGAACACAAAGAAAAAGATAAGCTTAAAAATCATTTACTTAATAATAATTTTAAATGTGCGAAATAAAACAATATGTACTATAAAAATAATAGAACGTTTATTAAGGGATTAATTATAAGTTAATAATAAGAATAGTTTTAATGCGAAATTCGAGCTTGTTGTTTTTCCATAATTTCATTTATATTTGGTTGTGAAAATGACAACGCTACTTCCATATCGCATTCTATATTTAACAATCTTGGATCTTTTTTTAGTTTTAATGTTGGTTAATGCTGAAACTCAGAATTTACACAAATAAGATGTGAACAATTTTAATAATATGTTATATCTATATGATATGATAATTGTATTCAATATTAATCCAAAATTAATTAATTGATTCCCCTGAATATTTTAAAATTAAATCTCGATGTCTTTTGTTGTTTAATTAATAACATCTGTAACACTCATTGATGTTTTTTTTGTTGTAGAAAACAGTATATTGGGGTTGTTCGTGCACATTTTCGTAACAATGTGAACATATTCGGGTATGTTTTGTATTCCACGTGCAATTAAATCGTTCGAAATTGCCATATCATTGTTGTTATAAATTCCCATTTCCAACAACAATTCTATGGCAATTCCGCACGTTTTAATTTCACGTCGAATCCGATTATGTGTCTAGAATTTAGCGAAGCACAAAAGTGCCGCGGTACAGTGGTTGAGAATCACTGTTCTAGACTATCAGCTCAAAAACAAACGAGTAAGACCACCAAATCGAACAAATTTGAAAAGACCAACTGCACGTCGCTCGGCAAATGCATCGTGACAGACATTGGCCGAATAATTAAATGCGAGCGGTCCGCCAATGGAAAAAGGTAAAAAATATATATAAAGCACTTCAAAAATAATTGATTTCAACTTTAGTTTTAATAGGTTTGTCATAGAAAAGTTGGACGAAATGCCGTTACTAGACTTGGTTACGGAAGTAATGACTGAAACAAATGCAGGCTCTTGTGATAGTAATAGCAAAAGATGTGGCAGATCTTCGGGGTACACAATTTAGGCCGTTGACAGTTCAACGTTAAACTTGCAGCTGTCCATAGTTTCACAGAGTCAATTTTTTTAGGCAAATTACGCGATTTTTTATAAATAAAAAGTAGACATGTTTTATAATCAAAACTAAAAATATATTTTTGCTTTAAATTTTACGTTTATTTGTTATTTTTTTTTTACCAGTATTCCCCTATTTGAAATAAAATACAAATGTGAAAGTCTTATAGAATACCAATTTTCTTTAGCATTTCATTTGTGCATCGCATTGTCTTTCGCATCGCAATACAGAATAAGCCTGCAATATATTCGGCACAAATACAAATCATAAAAATGTATGCAATGGATAAATAATTTAGAAAAATTTAAAACATTTGAACAAGAAGACTATTACAAGCTAATGATATGATAATGATAGCACTGTGATACATTTACGACCAGACTCTTTATTATGTAATTCGAACCGAAACAATCAATATTCGAAAAGATATTTATTACTAAATCTACATATATACATAAGTATATAAAAATTAATCCCCTTTTTTGGCACGGCATCATGCGTGACCGATACTTTCCATTCGTTTTGTGGTTTGCGTGTTATTGCCTGGAGAAGAAGAAGAATATGAAAAAAATAATCAAGAAAGTTGGTATTTTTTCTGTTTTTACTAAGATTACAACCAAAAATGGCAATAAAAATCATTAGCTGCTGCATTGATGAGCTCAGCTCCAAGTACTTCCATTTCTGGTGAATCATAAATGAATTTAACACGTAGTTGTCGTCATAAGAGGAAGTCATCCAAATAAGTAAATGGTATAAGCGAACAATTTTTTATATAAACAACAGCCTTAGAATATTAAATTCAGTAGCTGTAGTGATTGGTATGCAATGAAAGTGGTAAACGTTTGGAACTAGTTCCGTTTTTTTTTTGCTGGGATTAAAATCTACTCAGTTTCATAGTGAATGCGAACGAAGTCGCGGGAAAATGCTAGTTTATTATAACTTTTTATATTACCATAGGTTAGATTAGGAAAGGTGGTGCTATAGCGCACCTCTACTCTGAGACCCAATTGTGTCCTTTGTGATTCCCTTCTATTGCCCATTTAAAGTAATATACATATAGCCCCATTACCATAAGCAACATAATGTTCGAAAACAATTTATGAGATCTGAAAAAATGCTTCGTGTTACATAATTGTAGTTTGCAAAGAAATATAAGAGTAATACAGAAAGTGAACTAATCCCATGAGATAATTTATTTAGTCCCGGTTCACACATAGCAATTTTAGTTGCGCAAGTATTTACTTCATGGGTGAGAGAGGAAAATATGATGGCTCCCCTGTTCATTATCTTCTCTCTCTCTCTTCCATAAGCTCATACGTTGCTCAACTAAAATTGTCTTGTGTGAACCCAGTATTACAAACGCTTGTAGAGAAATTTTAGAAAATCGTACTACAATATATGAACGATTTAATAATTGGCATAAGTTTGGAACTCTATTGCCAATTCAATTCCTTGAATAGCTTAAAATTTAATATAATTAATTTAAAAAAAAACTAAACTAATCACGCTTATTTTTTGTTTATATCATAGGGCTTATTTATAAAATGTTAAATGGTTTAAGTGCGACTGATGGTAGGATTCCGAAAGGTGGAAGCAAATGCATGTATTAATGTGTCACAGCTGCGGAAGGTAACTACATATACTATGACAATATTGGTATCGTAGCAGCGAATAGTAACTTATTGGTAGTTTATAAAAAGCACTCGGCGTTGCGAACTCCTCAAAATTTGCTGTAATGAAGACTCATTTTAACGAAGTTTTATCATTTGAGTATGCCTTGGCATTACTGACTGCTCAAGCGTACGCAGAGAAAACAACAGCATCACCAGTAGCCGTCAACACACCGAAGAACTCTTATTTTAAATTGGTATACGAGTATGTTTGGAAAAAAATAACCATTTCTAGGTAATATTTTTCAATTTATTAACTATGTAAACATATCGTGACCTTAAATTAAAAAAAAACGTAGCAAGATTATAGTTTGAATCCTCCGACTTTAAATCAAGTAGGTTTAAGTAAATCACTTCGAAGTGTTTCCACCGAGCTTGTTAGTGAGATGTTGTTCGAATTTTCGTGTTCTATTTATGCACGTGCTTTATAAGGTGGACGCAGCATCTGTAATATTATTTTTATTCACATGTAGTTGACATTTAAAATTGAATAAATACCTATTCCTTACCCTGCCTTTACACATAAGAGTACTCTCATGCAAGTGTTGTATACGTATATATTATCAACGAAAAATTGTTCGAAATACTCGAATCTCTTGCAATTTGCATTTCTGTTTACACATGAGAGTGAAAGTTCATTTTAAAAATGTCGCCAAGGAGTAAACTTCAAAAAATTTGTTTGATTTTCAAGCTTCAACGATTAATAAAAGCAAATGAAAAAGAAAGAAAACGAAAGAAAAAATGTTTTTTGGCACAATTTTACATCCATTTTTATTTCTTTAAAGTTTTTAATCCCAACTATAAATTTCTTTTCATTTCATTTTGTTTTGTTTACAAAATAGAGTTGCCAAATTCTCAACATAGAATCATTTTTAAGGAAATAATTGGCATTAATTATTATTATCAATATTTTAATGATATTAGCAATCTATAACACAAATGTTTCCTTTTATTGTATTAATTTTAAGAAACTCACACACAATTTAATCGAAAACAATCGAAATTTTTAGTTTTAATTATAACATGATCCAGTTAATTTGCTTAATATTGTTCACAGGGCAACTCCATTAGTTTATTTGACATTTTATTGCACGCGAGTGTCAAAATTTCACTCGTATGCAAAATTTGCTGCGGTAGAGCTGCGAGTGCGAAAAATGTGAATGTATTAGTAAAAAAGTGTGAGTGTATTGAGTTTTTCGAACTATTACTCTCATGTGTAAACTCACGGTTAAAGTCATTTTTTCGAAGTTGGCAATCACTATTGATGGATGACACAGGGATGGAGTTTGTAATTTTAAAAGCAACGCAGGGTTGCATATATAAATTGAGTTCTTAAAATAGTATTTTCGACATTATTTAAAATAAATCAACTACTTTGAGGTGATTTATCCATATGCAAAATTTGTGGTAAATCATGTAAAAATTAACATTATTTCCACAAACATCGTAATTTATCTAAATCATTCCGGTGGATACATACTATTACATTATTATATATTATTATTATATAAAAAAAAATGTTGTACTCGTTTCTAAATTAGTCTGGGGCAAAAATGAAAAAAAGCGAAAAAATTTAATATTTGATCGTATTTAATAAGAGCTTTTTAAACGCCATTCAGTGATTCTTTCAACTTTTAATACTATCATGAAAAATATCGCTTTTAATTTTAAATTATTCGGTCATGGTGGCATCAGAATGAAATTAGATATAAATTAAGAAAACTATTTTGAAATATTTATAGAAAATCCTCTCTTACGCAAATATAAACTTTATTCCGGAAACCTTCAGAAATTGTATAAAGACCCAAAGACCTCTTACAAAGACCCAAACAGAAACGATAGACAAAAAAGGAAACCATGAAATGTCTAAGAACTGAGAACGTCTGAGAACTGAGCAGTTCCAAGAAGTTATGGCGTATTTGAATTGTAAAAATTTTTAAAGTTTATAAAGTGGATATACATATGTATGTATTTAAAAGAAAATGTTTGGTTTGAAAAACAAAATGTAGTAGTGGTCAAGTAAAAAATATTTTTATTTATTTATTTATTAATGCATATTCTACAAAGTAAATTTGCAGAATATGGTTGCACAAATATGGTCGCAGTAACTAGACCATATGCCCAAGATGTTATTAACAGTATTTTAGAAAAGCTTCGTGACTGACTGTACACGACCTATGGCTTCACATAGGAAGTAGCAACGCGGTTGTTAAAGAAATTCCACAAAAGAACCGCAAGATTATACGGTTATCCATGGCAGATCAGTCAACCCATGCGAGCGAGACGAAAAACTCTCGAAGGCCACACAGCACACACAAGCCTGACCGCACTTAAGAAATAATTACGATGACGCGTGGCCTGTTCTTCAGCCCAGAGCTGCTTAACGACTGATAAAAAATATATTTGTTACTAAAGCCGTGTTATATAAATAATTTTACATGAAAGGCTGTAAATGATTTAAAACTACAGTTCTATCTCGATAATTCGAACACTCTAAGGGCAAATTCCACGATGTCGACAACGTTCGACTTGTCGTACACTTACATTCAAAACAAAAACAAATTTTAATATTTTGTTGTTTCAAATGTAAGTGTGTGTAAGATTGGCCCTAAATACTGAATATGTCAGTGTTACTCGAGTGTGTGTATGTAGATGTTAACTTTTATTTTGTTTCTATTTAACGCGTGTCAAAATTAATTAGGATTTAAATTTTTCTTAAGCTGTTGGTTAAGCACGTCTACATACAATTCCTTGCTACTCGAGCAACCAATCAGTAGAATTCAACCACGATTAAAACGAAAAGCTTTTGAAAGAATTTTTCTGTAAGCATTGGCGGTGCTGTGGGCTGAAGTAGTTATTGCGTCAACTGCAAAGCAAATGACGGAGTTCAAACACTAGCAAGACCCAGTCATATCAACATCATAGATTTTTCTAATATGCATTAGTGTCAATACTAATGTATATCACAGCACCCTCCTTCATCTATATTTGTAGCAATTAATCGTTGACGAAGTAAAATAACTAATAATTATATGAAGCCTTGTTATAATAAGGCTTCATAGCTTAAAGTAATACGTCTACTTAACACCAGAGGCTCTCTCCACCATTTGTACTTGCAGTATCCCTTTCCAGCGCTCGGGTAGCACAAAGGGACCTGTTATTTGGACCCAAGTGAGCTGAAAACTTACTTTCTCTTCTCAGCAACCTGCAAACCTAACCTAAACTATGGGAGTTTTGTAAGCTTCTTTGAGTCGTGGTTGAGGTCTACGGATGAGTAGCTTGTGCAGCAACGAGATGCATCTAGACGTGCTTCACCAACAACAAATTTTTTTTACTATAAATATACTTTACAAAACAAACTTTAAAGAGTATGTTCTGTATTCCACGTGAAATTAAATCATTCGGAATTGCCATAGAATTATTATATTATACACAGCAAAAAAAATTCTGATTTGGAAGCACTAACACCTGAGGGAGCAATGTGATGCCTATTTGATAGCAAAAGCTTCGAAAAATGCTTCTGAGAAGCACTAAGGTAAGGCGGGTTCTCACAAAAATTATATATTATTACTTCTGTGAAGCACTTTAGTAACGCAAAAAAAAAATTCATGGCTTTTTGGAAGCTAAATGTATTGCTTCCAGCTGGCTCATCTCGAAAAAAAAAATTTCTTATTCATGCGCAACAGCAAGGGATTCTGTAAGATTGTCTCCCTTACAAAAACGCTTCTGGTAAACAGTAACTTTTGCTGGGTAGTTCCGTGACGTGCCTTGTATTTTTTCGACCCATCCCAAACTTGCCGCAAAATCATCCATAATCCTTATATACATATCTATGTTGATTTCTTTGTTGAATAAGCCACGTTCTCCATCTTTCAGGATCTTTCTCTTCCCTATAAAGCCCAATTATGTTTTATACTAGTTATGTAGAAACATGTCTATTATATTCTTTTCCAATTCCATTAAATGATTAGACATAAATATTCTCAAAACAGCACTGTTCCTGTGCCAAACACGGTCGCTATCTTACACCAAATTTGTCTGCAACAAACATACATATCTTCTTCATTTGCCAGAGTCAAGTTCATCCCGCGACTTCTTTCGCATCCAGTAAGAAAATTAGTAGATTTATCAAAAACAGAAAAAAAAATACTAACAGCACAACAGCTGTTCTGGGTAATTTTCTTAACTTTTTCTTTCATATTCTTCTTCACCAGATAATAACAAACAAAATAAAAAAAAATGAATACTCTGTACTTCGAAACGAAAGCAAATGCTTTTGAATTGTAATGTTAATACATAACATACAAATTCGAAAACATTTTCGTTCGTTTCGAAATATAGAGAAAAAGGAATTAAGTTTTATATATATATTACATAGATGTCTTATGAGCTCTCTTTCTTGTATTTTCATTGTTCTACAATGTCCAATAAAAATATACTCAAAGTAAATAATGAAAAACTTGAAAAATTTCAAGCGTACACACACATACGAATTAGCAAAAAAAAAAAAAAACAAAGTTCGCTGTTCGGATTATAGAATAAAAAAGTAATACTCTTTAATCCGGTTTGTAGCAGTGTCCAGTGGATTATAGACGTGTCCAAATAATCGTGTGTATCGAGATAGTACTGTATCACTATGGCCTCTCTGCGCATAAAAAGTTTTCTTTATTACAATATTGGGTCGGTCAGAAAAAATGTATTTTCTATATTTAATGAATTGAACAGGCTAATGTTCGTATCGCCTTTTAATTTGGCTTAAAAGGCGATACGAACATTAGCCTGTTCAATTCATTAAATATAGAAACAAATGCAGTTCGAATAATAATAATTAAATTAACAAAAATGTATTTTTTCAAATGGTGTAACAAATTATGGAGATCTGAAGTAAAAATTTCTTGTTAAAAATGGAACAAAGGTCGTCTCCCTTTAGTTGCAAGATACCCTGTTTAGCTAACATAATGATTTTTATAAATACAAATTTAGAGTTTTATAGAAGAAAGAATCCATGCTTTCTCTCTCCAGTTCCTGGGTGTCTACTCTGTATTTCGAAACGAACGAAAATTTTTTCGAATTTGTATGTTTTTAACATTACAATTCGCAAGCATTTGCTTTCGTTTCGAATTACAGAGTAGACCCCCCTGATATTTATTAATAGTAATGATATCTCAACAATTGCAGGACTCCGTTTTGCTACCAAAATTGAACATAGTCTGTCAACGAACTACGATTACATTTATGAATAATTTTTCAAGTAAAATTGTGTGGGAAAGCTTTAATTACGTATGTATAATAACTTTGTTTAATTTAATTTTCATTATGAGTCCAAATTTTAAACGAACTGCTCTTTACAATCATGACTTTCGCTTTATTAAATAAAACTATATTTACTTTGAATAAAATCATGAATTAATGGGCTAAATTTAAAATACATAAATAAAAACAGAACGTTGTGGTGACTATAAAGAAATCGAACGATACAATTACAAATTTATTCTCTGAATAAGTGTCCGTCTGTAATGTCTGCAATTTGAATTTTAAACAATGTCCTCAAGTTTACTAACGGAAATTCAAATGTCACAGTCTAACGCGCTCACTGACGTCTATAGAAGTTTAACACCCCAGTACGCATGGAACGATAGATTTCGTTTGGAAAAAGAACGTTTGAAAACGTTCGAGAATTGGCCACTGGAATGTTTGGATAAAAATATACTGGCTACAAGTGGGATGTTTTATACGGGTACGAGTGATCACACAAAATGTTATTTTTGTGAGGTTATCATTGGTAAATGGGACCATGGTGATGATCCTGTTCAAGAACATTTGCGATTGTCGCCAAACTGTCCATTATTACAACGGCGTACAACTAACAATATACCTATGAATGGAAAAAGTCTAGACGTAGTATTGCCGCCGGTCAAACATGCCACCTACGATACACCACCCACTGAAACTAGGAAACCATTCCACGATTACTCTATTAAAGGCATACGCTTACAATCATTCGCCGACTGGCCCAAGAGTATGAAACAAAAACCTAAGGATCTCGCCGAAGCCGGTTTCTACTACAAAGGCAGCGGTGATAGTGTTGTATGTTTCAGTTGCTTGGGCGGTCTCAAAGACTGGGAGGAAGATGATGAACCTTGGGAACAACACGCTTTGTGGATGGGCCACTGCTGTCCATATGTGAAACTAATAAAAGGAGAAGAATACATTAAATCTGTTTACAACAAATTTAAAAATTATCGACCCAAATTAGTGGTAGAGGAAAGTGAAAATAATGAAAATATGTGGCCGATCTCAGTGACATCATCAGAGTCGGAAGATAAAAACTTGTGCAAAATATGTTTTGAAAAGGAATACAATACAGTCTGCATACCGTGTGGTCATGTTGTGGCCTGTCCAGAGTGTGCTTTGTCGTTTAAAGTATGTCCTGTGTGTCGGGCGACAGTTTCGAAGGTGGTACGTTTATATTTTTCCTGAAATGAAAAAAAATTCATTTACTTCAACAGTTTTATCAACAGTTCAAGCATCTCACAGTTAACAATATCTCAACAGTTAGTTAATTTTTGAAGATACAATAAATAAATATATACGATTTTATTAAAAAAACTTAAGAGAAATATGAATATTTGAAGATATTAAAAAACGCTGTAAAGGATAATAAATTTATAGGTTCATGCAAAAAATGTTAATTAGTCTGTTGCGGACGTTAAACTTTTTCCCACTTTTCTCATTTATATAAATAAAACAACAATATTCTTTTACTTCACATTTTTTTTTTATCAAAATTGTATTTAATTTTGTATTTTATATTTAACTAGCTGACCTGGCAAGCGCTGTTTTGCCACATAAATTATTCTCAGAGAATTTCTAGGGTATAAAATAATTCCCCTTATTGTGAATGACGTTGTCACTTGTCTACTTATTGACAATCTGTTACTTATCTCTAAGGCTTTGTAAATTAATGGAGCATCTTAATAGTAGTCAATTGTTGTCGACAAAGAGTAGACAAGTGACAATTTTTACTGTCGTCTTGATGTGAAGTCGACGACGCCATTCACAATAAGGGGGAATAACTAACTCATTGTAAGTGTGTGAGGATGTAGTATATGAGTGATAGAAGCAGGGGGTGTTGTGAAGGATGACGGAATATAAAAATTCAGCAGCTCTGGGCTGAAGAACAGCTCTTGCGTAATCGCAGTTATTTCTTAAGTGCGGGCAGGCTTGTGTGTGTTGTTTGGACGTCGCGAGTTTTTCCTCTCGCTCGCACTGGTTGACTGATCTGCCACTGATAACCGTATAATCTTGCGGTTCTTTTGTGGAATTTCTTTAACAACCACGTTGCTACTTCCTATGTGAAGGCACAGGTCGTGTATAGTCAGCCACAAGCCTTTTTTAAAATACTGTTAATAACATCTTGGGCATATGGTCTAGTTACTCCGCCCTTATTTGTGCAACCATATTCTGCAAATTTACTTTGTAGAATATGCATTAATAAATAAATAAATAAATAAAATAAAAATAAAAAAACACCAAACATTTACGGTCTAATTCATAAAAAATATAAAGTCTGTTCATTTACTTTCCCAGCCGAAACAACCAACGAGAGAGTAAGGCAGAAATTTACAAAATTACTCTTCCAAATATGAAAAAGTAAATGAACGCTTTACTTGTAAAAACTTGCAAGAAAATTTTATTCATATCAGAACCATAGATGGAAATCATGATACAATTGTACTTTTTCTGATGTATTTTCTTTGATAATATTTTAAATTGCAAATTTTTTTTAGAAATTAACATTTAATATGAAGTTCATGTATTATTACTATTTTTATGCCTTATTCATAATTTTTAAATTTTATTCATTAACAAATACAAAAATGCCACTTTCCATCTCTGATCATATATGTATGAGAAACAAACAAAACTCCTTGACAATAAAAATTTAATTTATGTGGCTTAATGCAAGAAAAACAATTAATTAAGAAAATATGCTCTCTTTTTACATGTTTTTTTAATAAAGAAATTCACACTTTTAAGTTTTCCTTTTTCAGATATTTTTGAAATAATTAATTTGAAAACTAAACACACAACAGGTGGTTGGATAATTCTTGCAAGTAAAAATTTTACTAGCAATCATTTTTTTTTGTCTCTCAAGTTTCTTCTCTCTTTTGACGCTCTCTACTTGTAAACTTTTTCAGTTAATAAACACTTTCCAGTAACAATTGTTACAAATTCGTAAAAATTTTTAGTAAGTGAACAAACCTATTATAGGTTTATTACAGGTTTATTTGACAAATTTTCTATAGAAATACGTCAAATAAGCGCTTAATAAACCTGAAATATTTTTTATGAATATGAAAGTTATTGTTTTATAATTATTATAACAGAAGCTAAATTATTTTAAACTTATTTGAAGATGGTTAAATTTTTTAAACAAAGTTTTTTTTTTATCTATAGAAAGGAAATCATTCATTCAGAGAATGAAACGGTTTCATTAAATGTTCTTCGTTATATTAATGAAAGTTTTCATTAATTCAATGAACAGTTACATTGTATACATGAAATCTTTCAATCTCTGCTCTTCATGTGTTCTTCATAGTTCATTGTATTAATGAAAATCGTTTCATTGTTTAAATGAATTTCATTTTTAGCTAATTTGAGGTAAATATAAGTAAATTTTGTCTACTTACTGCACACAGTTTGTTAAACATAAATAAATCAAGTTATTTAGTTCAAAAATATTTGTTATTTCTTATTTTTCTAATCTCTTTTAATTTCAAGCAATATGGTTGTCATAAATGCAATGAAATCAATTCATTTATGCAATGAAATATTCTTCATTATACAAACGCATAATGGCCTTCAGATATCTCCGTGCTATACATTATGTATAAATAGTCATTTAAAGCCAGCAAATGAACAATATACATATGTATATGTTGTTGTTGGTTTTTTTTGACACTAACTAACTGTTTAACATCATAAAAAATGAGACAAATCAACCACTTTTTGGTTATTTTATTCTATCGTCAAGCATGAAGAGTCAGTTGCGAATAGTTTTTGGTAGTTTTTGGTTGTGTAGTATAAATATATTCAGTGCCGATGGTGATTTTTACAAAATAAATAAGCGAATTAATTATAAAAAAATAAAATAAAAATTGATCTGAATAAATTTAAAATATAAAAACAACAAGTAGGGATATAATGAAGTGCTTTTTGTGCAGTTTAAATTTTTCAAAAAATGAAAACTATTTTAAGCATTTAAAAAGTTATCATTTTTTGAAACACGATGACACCTATAGATGCTGTGGAACTATTTATAGAAATGGGTCAGACTTCAAAAGACAATTATTTGAAAAATCGGAATAAAATTAACGACAAGCAGGCTAACGATATCATAAGTAACTTGGATGTAGCACAGATGAGTGAAGGTAATATTCATTTCTACTTTTTTCTCAAATACAACTAAATAACTTAATTTTAAATTTTATAGATAAAAATACATTTTTCTTGAAAGTGTCGTGGTGCCTTCATTACTTTTTATGTTCAACAAAAAAATTTCCTAGGAAGGACATAAATGGCAAAAAGGAGTTTGGGAAGTTTTCAGTAAAAAACTCCCAGGAATCATTTGTATATTTAGCAGAAACAGTACAAGCATTGCAGGAACATATTGATTTCCTACTTACAAAAGGTGAACCAATACAGCCTTTTATATTTTATATATTATTTATGTAAATAAAAATTAAAAATTATTGTTTTTGTTTTGCATGTAAAGTACATATGTTCCTTAAAGATATGTAATGAATTCCACTACTTGCTATTAAATTATAGATTTTTTATACAATAAAAATATAATATAAATAAAAATGGATATTTTATATACAATAAAAAAAATCAATCAATTTTTGTTAAATGGATGGTTTCATTTCAATTTCATCATTACTCCAATGAAATATAATCATTGAATAAATGAAGCAATTACATAAATTTAAAGCAGAAACAATGATTAATTAGATGAAAAAATTTCATTGCATTAATGAACCAACTTCATTTGCGGTATGTAAAAACTTCATGAAATCAATGAAACAATTACATTTAATCAATGAGACAATTACATTTAATTAATGAAACATTTTCATTGAACTAATGAAACAATTTCATTGAACCAATGAAATAGTTTCATTGAACTAATGAAATAGTTTCATAGAACTAATTAAATGTTTCATTGAACTAATGAAATAGTTTCATTGAACTAATGAAATAGTTTCATTCTATTTATGACATGGCTTCCAAAATTAAGTTCATAAATAAAATGAATCATTCTTCATTGATCCAAGGAAGGGCTTCATTAGCTGACTTTTAATGAAAAATTTCATTGATACAATGAAGAATTTCATTGTCAGAATGAAGGGTTTCCTTTCAGTGTAGGAGTAGGTTTGTATTTTAGATGGAATTGGAAATGTAAAATTTTTCACTTTTTCACTATGTCGACAATGTTCGGTATCGTGTTTTTGTTTTGAATGTACGAGGTGTGTTCAAAAAGTATCGCGAATTTTGAATTTTTCGCGGGTTACGTATATTCGAATTTTGATCTTTTTGCGGCGTTATGTTGGTACTCATGTCTCTCACTTATGCCTAAAATTTCGGCCATTTTGAATGTTCCGTTAATTGTTGGCAGCTGCTTTGCTTGCACGTGTTTTGGCTCGTCTCCGATTTTTACCTACTAAAAAAAATGGGACAAAGAACCTGTATCAAATTTTGTGTGAAAAACGAAATTAAGTGGGCGGATGCATTTCGAATGTTGACTGTGGCATACGGAGAAGCTACTTTGGACCGAAGCAACGTTTATCGTTGGTACAAAATGTTCTCAGAAGGCCGACAAGATGTGAACGACGACAAGATGTGAGCGTGCCGGACGCCCGAGCACTTCAACAACAGCCGAAAAAATTTATGAAGTGAAGAAAATGATATTGGCCAATCGTCGAATCACCATTAGAGAAGTTGCTGAGAACCTAGACATAACGATTGGCTCGTGCCATTCGTTTTTTTGTCAATGATTTGGACATGAGACGGGTCGCCGCGAAATTAGTACCAAAATTGCTCAATTTCGACCAAAAACAGCATCGCATGAACATTGCTAATGAGCTGTTGGACTCTGTCCATGACGACCCAAATTTGCTCCAGAGGGTCATAACTGCTGACGAATCGTTATGACGAGGAAAGCAAAGCTCAATCATCTCAATGGAAGTTACCGCACGAACCAAGACCGAAAAAAAACGCGCCAAGTGCGGTAGAATGTGAAAGTTTTGCTTACAGTTTTCTTCGATTGCAGGGACGTGGTGTATCATGAGTTCTTGCGGCAGGACAGAACGGTCAATAAGGAATATTACCTGCAAGTTATGCGCAATTTGCGGTAAGCAATCAGCCAGAAGCGCCAGGATTTGTGGAAGAACCAAAATTGGCTTTTGCACCACGATAACGCCCCTGCTCACACATCGTTGCTTGTACGCGACTTTTTGGCCAAAAACAACACGCTAAGGATGCCGCAGCCACCGTATTCTCCAGATCTGGAGCCTGTGACTTTTTCTTGATCCCGAAACTGAAGAGTCCCATGAAAGGACGACGCTACGCTACGATTGACGAGATAAAGACGACATCGAAGGAGGAGCTGAACAAGATAAAAAAAATTACTTGCAGTGCTTCGAAGATTGGACAAAACGTTGGCATAAGTGAATTATATCTGAAGGGGACAAAATAGATATGCATGAATAAATAAATAATTTTTGAAAAAACACAAAATGCGCGATACTTTTTGAACACACCTCGTAAGTTTACGACAAATCGAACGTTGTCGACATCGTGGCACAGGCCACGTTAATAGAATTCAAATATGTCTGTTTCTGTTTTCGCTTTCATACGAATTTGGTTCCTAAAATATACTGCTAATTTCTCAATTCTTTTGCAGAACATAAAGAACTCGAAAACCGAAATACAAATGGCAATGATTAACTGCCGTATTCATAACAAATAATTTTGGTTTACAAAAGGTTTACAAAACGAACATTGTATGGAAATTTAATAAACGTTTTGTAAATATAAATTTTTGTGTTTTCTGCAAGTTATAGAAACATTTTCGAATGTTGAATTTTTTTTTCATGATCGTGATCTTTTTAACATTCCTGTGAGCGAGATAAAAAATTAAAGGCTGGCTTGAGTAGCTTCCTCTGTTCTCAAAAGCCAAATGTGATTCCATCTCTAGGTTAGATATATATATTTTTAGGATTATATTTTTATGTACATACTCGTAAGTAAGTACCAAATATTTTTCATACAATTTTTCTTGTTGCTTAGGCCGGGTTTCCATTGGTGTGCCATGTGACACACATGAGTAAAAATAACGTAACCACTAATTACTAATGAAAAACTGTTTGATTCAGACATGTATTTATTGATTTAAATTGTTTCCAATCATGTTGGATTCTATAAAATTGTCTATTAGTTATGTATGAAACTGTTTAATTTAATTTTTTAGTAATTAGTGGTTACGTTATTTTTACTCATGTCTGGCACATGGCACACCGATGGAAACCCGGCCTTAGTTCTTTAATGCATGTACATACATATGTATGTATGTATGTATATATGTATGTACTTATATACAGATACTTAATTTATAGCTTATTTTTATATATTTTTTTAACAAGTGGGTTTGGTACACTTCCTTATGTGGCTATTAGATCTGATACATACACCCATTATTAGCCAACAACCAATACAATGTCAACAAATCTTGAATGACGTTCGTTCACTTCATCATATGCGATAAAATTTCCAAAGACGTTTATTATGAGTATTTTGTGGGCTGCTGCAGTTAGTTACAAGTTGGCGATGTTGCGTTTACTAGCACTTGTTTAGAGAATTAATTAATTGAAATACAAAAACGATGCATAAAAGTCTGTATTGGGCGGAGGCCATCAAAAGTTTGAATTGTATTTCTTGATAATTTATGTTAATTTAATAAAATTATGCAAAATGTGATGTAGTTTAAACCTTGAATTGCAATTAAAAACTCAAGACTTTAATTATGACAGCATTTTGGGGAGATTGCATTTTCTGTTAATGTGTGAAGGAAGATCTTAAATGAAACAATTAAATAAATCAATAGCATAAGTATAAAAGAAATGCAAATGATATGTACACCAAAAAAAAAACGTTTAAAATCAAGAAGAAACAATTTCATTTTAAAAACGATACATTTATGAAGGTATTTGAGGGGCGGACGCACCCCCTAAAACACAACTTATCGCTATGAAACTTTTTTGTATTTTTTTTCACATAAAACTGAACCAATTTGGGGGGAGAGAATATAAGAAATAAAAAAAAACAACGGCTACGCTAATGTACATACGAGTATGTGCCCTTAATTATGAAAGTGGTCTAAGTCACATGCATTTTTGCTTTGAAATTTTAAATAAATCTTAGAAAAACTTCAATAAATATTTCATAAATATTAAATAAATTAACATTAATCGAGGCTACTACAACTCAAAATTAAAATGTTGCATAATATAAAAATAGTTTTTGATTTGTTCAAATGTAATCTACTACATAAGTCTACCAAAGAAATATATGACTTAGACCACTTTCATAATTAAGGGCACATACATATATGGTTAACGAATTCGGTTACAAATTGATTTGCTTAATTTATTAGCGCAGGTTAACAAATTGAGTTGCTGAAACCGCTTTATTTAAATATCTCAAACCTAACATAATCCTTATTCAATTTTGCAAATGCTTTTTGAATATTCGCACTAATGGCAACATCTATAATGTTCGTGCTGCTGAAATAATCTAATGCCACAACATTGGCGGTTGTACCCCAAGGTCCTCTCAGCCAGTTTGATACTTTGGTGTTAATATGTGAAGCTCTCTCTTTGGACGTTTGCAATTTATTATTGGAGTTCTTAAAAGAAAGGAACAACAATATATTATATATGTATGTATACATATATTGGTGGGGTAAAGTATATAAAAGGTGAGCCAAAAGAAATCACCCTATTGGAAGATGCTCTTATTTTTGCAAATGGCGGCCAATGTCAAATTTGTTTTGATATTTGTGAACTAGACAGATGTAGAATACAAGTGAACAAGCCATGTAGCGATACACTACCCAAGAACGCGGAATAATCGTGCCGTGGCGTTCCCGGATCGCCTCTCGTTTTGGTGATTTACACTGGCCCGCAAGATCGCCCGATTTAACCGTTCCAGACTTTTTTGTAGGGTTTTCTGAAGTCCTGTGTTTACGTAAACAAGCCCGAGACCCTGGAAGCCCTCAAAGACAACATTCGACACGAGTGCGAGAATCTGTCGCCTGAAGTTCTCGCCGAAGTGATGAAACGAGCAATCAATTGTGCCATAAAACGAGCAATCAATTGTGACGGCGCGCCCTTTTGGCCGATATCATCTTCTCGACTTGACTAATAAAATTCTAAAGGTTCAAATAAACAAATGAGAGCCAAACAACACCGGATGACTTCTATTGGCCCACCTTGTACAAAAAAAGTTGAAACTCACCAAAGATTGTTCCATACTTTTAATTGCATTAAATATCCAGCCTTCATTTTGGACTGGTGATGTTTTCTTTTTGCTAAATAGTAAACGCATGTAGTCCAGGGCTTGCGAGTTATTCATGAAGCCGGTTGAAAAGCGTTTCCAAGGGGAGCATAAAATGGGAGATTCTTATATATATATTTATGTAGATAGTTATTTTTCTTAGTTCGTGATTATACATACGAGTACATATATTTTTGATACTTACCATTTTCTGGATGAGGTAACTCTTCCTGGGGATACAATATTATAACTGTACCATTTGTTGAAACTATTTCTTTGATTGTTAAGTCGTAGCATGCCACAATTTTATCAGTGCGTTGATAAGCCAAATGACCCAGCTCATTAGATATCAGATGCAATAACCCGGCATGTCTTTCGGGGTGTTTGTAGAAACCTAAAATTATTTACATACATGTTCACATACATACATATATACATTTTTGAAGCATGACGTATTAAATAAATATACGTAAGTATGTTTTTTCCCCCAAACCAAATGTTTCCATTTTTTCTGAAGTCAGGCTTGTCGTGCCGAATTCTTTAAGACGCTTCGATAGTTTGTCTAAACTCAGACTTTTTGTAACGAATTCGTTAAGACATTTCGGTAGTTTCTCTGAACAATTTTTTTAGCAAATATTTTTTAAATCATTAAAACTTTGATTTATGTATATGTTTTGTTTTAAATAAATGTAACAAATAAAAAAGAATTGTTCAGTAATTTCAATTCTTATTGAATGAAATATTTTTATTAATTAATGTGAGTTTCTAAAGAAGAGAAGAAAAATTAAATTAGACTATAAGCTGGGGGAAGTACCGATATATTTCTGATTAAAATTCACTATAGTTCAACTAAAAACATTTAAAATTGTTTCACTTAAATCATCATGGGCACGTGACAAATATATGTTCACTTGGCAATCACAGTTTCATATACTGGAAAGTAAAATCAACTGTAGAAAGCAAAAACAATGTAAACATAATATCCACTACAGTAATACTTACAGGTATGTACCGACGGTACATCGAATAAGTAAAAATAATTAATGTGATGATAGTAAAAGATAAGCAAGAATAGTTAAAACATATTTAGGTAGAGTGACATGATTTCGTGCTAACCTGAATATAAAAATGAAAAAAACGAATTAACAGAAAATGAATAGTGATACTTACAAATGTGTTTACCAAAGGTAAATCAATAATTGTATACACAACATTTCTCATATTCCATTTCATTGAAAATTTGCGTTAAATAGCTGATGTTAATAACAATCTCTACGCCAGTAGATATACATGGGTGCTGATGAAGTGCGTTGCTGCACAGAAAAATATCGGTATTTCCCCCAGCTTATAGTCTAATTTAAGTTTTCTTCTCTTCTTTAGAAACTCACATTAATTAATAAAAATATTTCATTCAATAAGAATTGAAATTACTGATCTTAAGCCCGACTAAGAAATTATTTCTGATTAAAATTCACTATAGTTCAACTAAAAACATTTAAAATTGGTTCACTTATTGTAAAAGATATTAAAAAAAATTTAAGCATGCAATAAATATGTATGTTTATGCAAATTATTTCGATAAAAGCAGCAACATAACGGTGAAGTGGTACTCTGCGGTATACAAAAAAAGAAAGCGCATGTGGTTGCGAATTCATACCGACATATCGTATCGATTTCTTACCGACATTTCGTTACGATTTCGTAACTACATAACGTTGCGAAGTCGTGTCAACCATTTCATACAAAAATCGTTACGATTTCGGTAATGTTTCGGTTCCGAAATCGGAAGATTTTGTCGACTAGTCGTGACGAATTCTTTACGAATTCGGAGCATTTGGTGTGGTGGGTATGTTTTTAAAAAAATAATAATAATAATAATTATTACAGTTTTACATATGTATGTATGTATGTATGTATATATGTATTCACCTATAGGAAATGAACTAAAATCCAGTATGACAACTTCACCCGAAATGCTTACAAATTTCCGAACATCTTTTAAAACGAATCGCAGCTGATTAATAAACATGTTCTCGTTGACGACCCAATAGTTTTCTGGATTGTCTGTATCATATAAGTCGACTGGCTTGTAGCTGAAATTTAAATAAAATATTAAAGAACATATCTTTTTATATTCGCATCTCTTTTTTAAATACATACATACATATGTATAATCTAAAAAAATTATTTTATAAAATGAACATTTTCTAACTTTCTATTGACGAGGTTTTATATTCTCTTTTTGCAGCAAAGTGTAATTTTTTGCCAACTTGGAAACTCAGTCCAAATTAAAAAAAAATTTACAAGTAACTTTGGTGTTGTTATTTGTTCATTAATAATTATCACATGTAATTTGACTTTAGCCTGATCAAATCATAAATATAGACACAAATAGAGTTCGAACAATAATAATTAAAATTAACTAAAATTTATAGCCATGGACCTGTGGGAAAAATTAAATAAATATACTTAATAGTAACAAACCAAAAAAGGTTGTCTTAAGTAGAACAAAAATAAGCAAATTACCGAACATGTGCATAATTAGTAGAACAAACGACAATGGCAAGACTGTCGTAAATTTAGAGATGGTAAAATTGAGCTTTCATTACAAAAAAAGCTTTCAGCAAATTGTAATACGATGAATCAAAACAATTCACATATTCCATTTGCAATAAAAGTTGCGCATAAAAAGCAGAAATCCACATCAACTGACACCACACACAGTGGACCAAACACAAAAAAAACCCTGATGTGGAAGATTTTGTGGCCTTCGAAAACAGTCGGTTGTTCCGTTCAACTACGTGTTTGTCAGAATATTTACAACTAACTTTGGTGTTATTTGTTCATTAATAATTATCACATGTAATTTGGCTTAAAAAGCGATACGAACTTTAGCCTGATCAAATCATAAATATAGAAAAAAACTTCTAGTGATTTAATGTCTTTATTTTTGGTTGCTCTTTACGACTTTTAAGCCAAATTTAGCAATTTTATTTAAATGTTGTGTTATTGTATTTTTTAAAATTATTTTTACAACAAGTATAATTTCAAAGTTTTAATATTAGATTATATTTTTTTTTTGTTGAAGCAACATTTTAGGTTGTGCAATTTTACTAAATTCCTGTTAATTGTATCGTTAAGAGATTTAAATTTTTTTAAAAGAATTTTGATACTATTTGTTACTATATCTAAATATATTTCAATAAACTAAGAATTTTCGCTGTTTTTTTTTTTGTTAAGCAAATTTTATATGCATTTCGTTCCTGCTTATGGAACTCATCAGTAGACTTCAAGCAAAAAGTTTTTGAAATAATAAATTTTTTTGAATTATGACTAACCCGACCAGGCATCCCGATTTAGGCGGGATTATCCCGCTTTTCATAGGTCGATACCGCCTTGAATTTTTCTCCTGTTTTATATCGCTTTTTAGAGTTCTCTTATTCGATTTTTACTAAAATTTAACTGATAAAAATTCATTACATATATTTTTTTAAGTGTAGTTATTGCTTAACTAGTCAAAAGAAAAATTTTGTTATATTGCATTAGTTTCCCAGATATATATTTAAGTAAACATTTTCTGTGTTTGGGAGGAGCCCACTTGTTTTATTCCGACTTTTTCTTTTTAACAACTTACAAGGACAATGAAGTAACCCTTACAAAATCTCACGTATTTTACCTGCTACACAATGGGAGGTGCCACGCCCTACTTGTCCACACCTTAATACTATTTCTTTAAATTACAAAGAATATTAAAATAAAATTGAGAAATCGGTTTGGCAGTACTCCGATTTTAGATAAATTAAAAAAAAGTGAGTTGGTTATTGAAAGATAAAAATTTAAGTAAAATAAAAATAAAGTTTTTTATTTATTTTTTGTTTTAAATAAACATATTATTAATTTTTCTTAACCAAAAAGAAAATTGAAAATGTTCAAAAGTCCATCGCGGTTGGTGTGTGAACTTTTTTTTATCTTAGCGAAAAAATAAATATACATACTTTCCCTTATAGTTTTTTATGCTCTATCGGACTGTGCTATGCCAATTTTGATATTTTAAAAAGTTATATCCCTAATGTACATACATATGTAGATAAATATTTTTGTTTATAAGTATTTTTTCTATTTAAAAGCGTTTCTTTTAAGTTGAAATCTGTGTTTCCTAAGTACATACGAAACGGTATATGTGCATATTCCCCATCACGATTTCTAAAAGGTATTTATTTTTAAATCCCAGAGGTCAGTGAAAATATTTTCGTTGTTTTCCGTCCAAAGGATTCCTTTTCTTCAAATTTTTTTGATAATTATTGCCGCAGTGTCTATTTTTAAGTTGAAAATGTATCAATTGTTATCTCTTCTTTTTCACTGGCATAAACATTATCAGCTGCTTGCGGTCATTTTAACTTGGCAGCACTGAATTTAGCACAGCGAAAACAAGGTTGCATTTCATAAAACCAACTTAAAACCAATTCAAAAGTGATTTTAAGTTGGTTTTAACAAAAACAATTTGTATGGAAAAACCAGGTTTTAAGAGTTGGTTTTAACATTAAAACCAACTTTTATTAAAACCATGTCAGTGTGAAAACACTATTATACTTTCATATTTTAAGAATTTTTTTTATAAAATATTTTTCATGTTGAAATTTATTTTTAAATTTTTTTTTCGTAAAAATTTTTAAAGTTTCCGGTCAACTTTAATTAAAAAAAAAATAGCTCAGCTGCGTCTTCGCTACTACCTGGTGAATGTGCCTTGCAAATCTCGTCTTTATTCTATATAAAAATTTTATTTTAAATACTTTACCCAACGCTCAAATCCAAATAGCGTATTCCAAATACCAGCTGAGACCAGACATCAAAATATTGTGACACAGCATGTTCTCTGATTAAAAGAGACTTTGGGCCACCATAGTTTGTAAGATAAGCCCCAGAAGCGTGGGTACCTAAGGGTCAAAAAAAGGGAAACAAAAAATATATTTAAAAATTTGTAATTTTCTTTTCGACAGCAAAAGTGCATAAAAAAATTAAAGAAAGTAGGGGATCTAAACACAAAATTATCTTGGCTCAAAAGAGTATAGAGTAATCAGTTCGAGTGTCTAACAGGTTCTCTTAAATGCTTCTTCTTCTTATGTTTTCTTTTCAAAAAAAAAAAAAGATTCAGTAAGCTAACCTTAGTTTGGGTTAGATCAGGCGGTCAACTTTTTAATTCGAAAGTATTTGCTTTCGTTTCGAATTACAGAGTAGACCTCCAGGTCAAGTTAGGTTAGGTTAAAATAGATTATCAAATAGGATATCAAAGGTATGGCCCAGACACCCCCACCAGTAGACCCTTAAAGCCCATTACGAAGCCTTTCCAGTTACAGTAACCTTTAAAATTTTTCTGCAAAAATTCGCTGTTTGTGATCTTGAAGATTAGAATATTTTTGTATTTGAGAAATCTTCTTGAATAAAGGTGTTTTGGGTAACAATTACAGGGTGGCCGCCGGGAAGGTATAGTACTTTGTTTGTTTATAATTTTTTATTAAATTGGCATATGTACGGCGGCGTAAATGGTTTTGTGAAAGAAGCTCTTGTGTCAACTGAATCTTATATGGAAACAAATGTGCAAAATTGTGGCCAAAGTTGTTCTTTGAAGACCAAGCTCCTGAGCACGGCGTCGAATTGAGGTTGATGGATGTTTTTGAACACTATCTTGAGCAGCGGTAATGCAGTACGTTGTGGTTTATGCTTGGGACTATCACCAACAGACCGTCTTTCCTCGAAATCATCCACTACACGATAAATAGTGCATTTTGTTGGCACGATGTGTCTCCCAAAAATTTCACGTAACTTTCCTATCGTCACAGTAATCGATGATTGATTTTGATAAAATGTTTTAACGATTACAACACGTTTCCATAATAAATTTGCCAAGTGTCTACTTCACGACTGCCAAATATGAACTGTCAAGAGTAATGTTTACCAAAATGGCGGCAAAACAAAGTAGTACTACACATTCCCGGCGGACATCCTGTATATGTACATTTGTATTTGTAACAGATATGCTTGCCTGGTATAAAAAGTTCCTTCAGCTGCATTTTAACAATATCAGTTTGTTTTGTCATCCAGGTTGGATAGATCTTGATACACTCTACAGACAATAGTTCGTTATACTTAAAGCTGGCTACATAATAATCCAAGCATTGACTTTTGGTATAATGAACTGGCTTTGGGTTGACATCGTTGCGATTCCAACCCTTTGGAAATTTTAATTTTCCAATTTTTTGTTTAATCGACATTTGAAATGTTGCATTGCTCACATTATATAGGCGTATGAAGGGCTGAAGTAGGCGAGTTGAGGGCTCTTCATTGTAAATGCCATACCATTGAGGGCGTATAAAGCAGTCGGAGGCCCAATTTAAATGCAAAGTGGATTCCTGATAATTGCTGCCATCCAACCCGATGGTGAGATAAATGGGGCAAGCTGTTAAAAAAGAAAAAATAAAAAATTTAAAATATAAAAGTATGTACATATGTATTTACATTAGTTTGTCCCAAAAAAATTTTGTTTTTTTTATTATTTTTTAAAAGTTATAAGGCGTTATTTAAAAAACTTATGGAAAAATTACGAAAAATTGTAATGTAGGCTACCTAAATAAGGAAATTCATTGCAAAAACTTATGGTTTTTTCACACAAAAATAAAGTTTGGAAATTTTTCTTTTAAATTAATTCCTCAAACGCGAAGAAAATCGTGTGATTATGGGTAAAATTATGAAGGAAACACAAAAGACGGCCGGCAAAGTAGCTTTTTGGCAAAAATTCGACTTGTGTGACCTCTTAACCACTTCCGAAAAATATAAAAAATATATGACCTTAAAAGCTTTCAAATTACATATACTTGAGCACCCATGAAAATAAAAAAAAAATTTTTTTTCGGGACACACTAATGTACATACAAATAAGGACAAAACTGTTTGTACACCCATAATTTTCGGGGTATGAGGAAAATTGAGAAGAAATATCAAAAATAAATTATGCCAATATTTAGAGTGCTAATAAATATGTTTATACAAAAAAAATAAAAGTATTTGTGCAGTTTTTGCCTACACATAAAAAAATACGTACAAAATGCTTGGGATATTTAACTTGTATGAAAATTTGCTGATTTGCGGTACCAAGCCGTCAAGAAATGGCATCCAAATATGGTGTTATATATTCTTAAAATAGTAATAGTTCACATTAACTCCGAAAGAATTCAAAACATTTACCACGAATTGCGCTACTGCCCTTTAAACCTTAACATTGCTACCGCCATGCTTTACTCTAACTAAAATGAAGTAATTATTATACATGACGAAAAATTGATTCAATAGTGTAATTTGTGGAGATTGTTTTAGATAATTTCGGAGTTGATGTGAACTATTGCTATTTTAGGAACATATAACACCATATTCGGATGCCACTTCTTGACGGCTTGGTACCGCAAATCAGCAAATTTTCATACAAGTTAAATATCCCAAGCACTTTGTACGTATTTTTTCATGTGCAGGCATAAAACTGCACAAATGACTTTTTAATATTTTTGTTATTATTGTTGCTATGTTTATTATTAATTACTTTTTTACTTTTTGTATAAACATATTTATTGGCACTCTAAATATTGGCATAATTTATTTGTTAAATTTCTTCTCAATTTGCCTTAAAACCCAAAAATTATGGGTGTACAAATAGTTTTGTCCTTATCTGTATGTATATGTATGTATGTGTGTTTGCTTTCGCAAAATCTCAATTATGTATGTAATTATTACCTTGTGTTAGATTATGGCAAAGTATTAAAATTAAATGAAAAATTTTAAAGAAAATAAACATTTTATAATTATAAGTATGTATTTTAAAAAACAATTCTGTACGATTTTGTGTGCAACTTTTTTCACATCTGTATTTATTTAAAAAACTATAATAACTGTTGACAAATTGCTGGTCGTGATATGATGAGATGAAAAAAATGATTCTATTAATTTTAATTTAAATCAGTATTTATACTGGGTATCTCATGCAAATACTACGCAGGTAACTGCAAATTTTATTTGTACGAATAAAATTTTCATAAATTCAGTTTTAAACTTCTAAGCCAGAAAGCCAACTTTGGTAGATACACATAAGACGAAAAATTTCAGAATTAATAAAAAACTGCCGTCTTAAATGAAACACCCATTTTTACTATGTATTGTTACTACATTCACAAATACTATATACTTTGATAAAAGTAGATACTACCATCACTCAGATGCTAACTGAGAGTTTGTTGCTCTTGTGATTGTGCAGTAAACTGCGCCATACAGTGGAAGGCTTAACGAATAATATAAATGAATTGGGTATAAGTAGAGATTGTGTTACACCCTTCTCTATACTAAAGCGTGTTTTTTTTTGGAGGGTCACAACTTTGGGTTTCTTTGAGTAAATCAATTGTAGCGCCCGCTGTGTGGCATGTGGCTCCGTCCTGTTGGAACCACATATCAGCAAGATTAATGCCACGTAATTGAAGTACGAAAAAATTTCGAATCATGTTCCTACACCGTTCACCATTGACAGTAATATCCTGACCATCATCGTTTTTGAAGACATATGGGCCAATGACTCCGCCAGCCCATACAGTGCACCAAACAGTAATTTTCTGTGGATGTAGTGGTGTTTCGACAAAAGCTTGTGGATTCTCCTCATTCCAAATGCGACAATTCTTCTTATTTAAGTACCCATTCAACCAGAAATGGGCTTCATCGGAAAATAAAATTTTGAATGGAAATTCAAAATCAATATAAATTTGTGCTTCGCCGAAAAATTTGCACGCGTTGCTCTGGTGTAAGTCGATTCATAATGAAATTCCAAAGCAAAGCAAACTTAACAAAAAGCAACTATCAGCTGTTAAATGGGTGATGCCAACTCAAAGTTGTGACACTCTAAAAACACAACCTTCACATACATACTTATGTGTATATGTACATATTTTACACCTTATTACATTTATTTTACACCCTATCGCCAATTTTTAATTTTTAATCTCCAAAACCACCCAAAATAGTTATTTTCTTATACCCAAAAATCCAAAAAAAAAAACAAAAAATAAAAACTAAATAACAAGACGTGATAATATTAAAACAGTTAACTGTAATTTAAAACAATTGAACATAAAATAATAATAATAAAAATAATAACTCGAAAAAATATGACTGCTGTGATAGCAACCCTTCACACTTTAGTGTACTATTTGAAACACAAGATGGTTCAAAAGAAAGTGGGCAAAATTATTACAAAAATAAAATAGTCACCCTTATTCCACTTTATTCCAATCGCGATGAAATTTAGTGCACTTAGTCTGTGCAACTCCGGGTATTTTTATAGGTATTACTTTTTTTTTTTAAGTAGGGCCAGTAGGGCGATAGGTGGGAAAGTTATGTCCCTCCGAAACGTTCCAACCGATTTTAATGAAATTCTGAACATAAATAGATTTGCGTCTAAAAAGTCACAAAATTACCATAGACATTTTCTAAACTAAGACCAGGAGGAAGTAAGGTGGACAATTTCTCAGTCTCAACTCGATTTTAGTGAAATTTGTAATATAGATGCCCCTTCGTTTAGAAGGAGACATATTCTATGTACCTTCTCAAAAACAAGACAAGCAAAGGGGCAGGGGATGAGTACTGCTTCTCCGAAACTTTGAAATCGATTTTAATGAAATTTAAAGCATACATTTAGAAGAAGACATAGGCTATGTACCTAATTTCTGCCCCTCCGACACTTTTTAAATCGATGTAAATAAAATTTAAAAGAAAAAGGGTGTAGCTAGTAGTGAATAAAATCAAAATTTTTGCACAGATTTTCAATACTTATAGCCTATTTTATTTCAAGTATACTTAGCTTTCCAATTTAAGCAATTTGACGTTTTAATTTTGCATTAAAAATATTTCTTTTTCGCCAATAATTTCTGAATAACTCCGAAACCGTTTAAAATCTAAAAAAATTATATTATCAAGTTATATTGAAATAAGTTAGCGTGGCCACCTTGTTTAAGGGGTCACATTAGCCACGCCCATTAAAAAAAAATCTCTAAGTGATGGATAAAAACTGAAAACGGATTTGAATTTAGGGCATTAATGTTCCTATATTACACACATTTTTATTTAAGATAAATTTTTTTTTTGCAGAACAGTGTAATCTTTGCAATAAAGTCAATTGAAGCTCAAGACACAATAGAGAAAGTTTAATTGAGCATGAGTATAAAGTGAAGAGGCTGAATAATCAAGGGACAACTATAAAAATTTAAAATAAACAAAATTTGATTAAAACACGGTTTAATACAAATTACGACATCCGGCATTTAATAAAATATAAAAACATTTTCATTTAATGCTGTGTACTCGTACCTTGATTTTTCCAGCTTATGCATATGTATATATCGCATACTAAATCATAAACTGACATGCTGGGTAGTGGCAAACAACTGTTGATACTGTACAAATGACGCAAGTACGTAACATAAAAACAAGCATAACGGTATTTTATATTCTTCAAGAAGGCTGTATTGCAAAAGAAATTGTTGCGGTCGTTAGAGATTTGTTCAATTAACATTTATTATAAACAAGTAGTAATTAAAAAAAAAATCAAAAACCGACTGCTACCAACTTTGAACCGTTCAGTATCCTATCAGTATTTTGATATAGTTCGCCGACTTTTTGTTTTTTTCGTATTTATAAAATGGCCTCTGTTGGCCGCCATATTGAATTTTATCAATATGGTGTCATATCTTTAGTGACACTCGATTGACGTAAGAATCATTGAAATCGGTCCACGCGTTCGGTTTATACATATGTATGTATATGCATTTATATACATACATACATACATACATAGGCTGATAAACACAATATTGTTTTTTGCGCTGCGCAGTCGGGTAAAAAATAAAACCACTTTGAGCATTTTGAGTTGTGACTGTTTATGATTTAGTGTGCGATATATGTATGCACATATCATTAACGGCCATTATTACAATTTAAAGTTAGTTAAGATTAGAATTTTATCGCACCTATAAAAATTATACAAATTACAAATTAGAGAACACGTGCAAGCAAAGCAGCTGTCAACAATTAACTAAACATTCAAAATGGCCACAATTGTCGGTATAAGTGAGAGACATGAGTACCAACATAACGCCACAAAAAAAAATCAAAATTCGAATATATGTACGTAACCCGCGAAAATTCAAAATTCGGCCATACTGTTTGACCACACCTCGTGTGGTCCAAACCAATAATGGCTGACGAAGTATGACTCAGTACTTCTAGTTAAATGAGTTTAAATTAAAAAAAGAAAAACGGAGAGAACCTTCTTTTCACACACCTGGTTTAAAAAATATTTTGTGAAATTTTGACAAAATATTAAGAGGAAAGTGGTGAATTTAATATAAAATATTTAATACCCGAAATACCGAAGTATATTTATTTGACATAAAGTCTTTATTTATTTAATTTGAAGATTTGGCTTGTTTTTATGGTTAAGCAATTGTCTATATGCATATCGTTCCTGCTTTTGGAACTCGTCAGTAGAAAAAAAAAAAATGTTTCAGCTAATGGTAAAAAGGTGGTGGAAAGTAAAATAGATAGACAATCGAATAAAGATGCTTTTTTTGTAAAGATTTTTGTTTGAAACTTTCAAACTTATTATGTTTGTATACTGTGATTCCCAATATAGTATTAATAGTCTTACTATAAACATGCGGAGTTTGTTAGCTAAATTCAAAAATTTTTTGGGTTGAAGTCTACTGACGAGTTCCAAAAGCAGGAACGAAATGCATATAGACAATTGCTTAACCATAAAAACAAGCTAAATCTTCAAATAAAATATTTAATTTTTTTGTACGTTTTTTATATATTAAAAATATATCTCTAACAAAAAAACTAATGAAAAATTAAAATTTTTTCTTAAATTTTTTTTGCACAATTTCCTTCGGTTTTGCACTATGTATTTTAGACTTGCAGCCAGCGATGCCAACTATTTGTAACCCAAACGCGCTATTCCCCTTCGCAAAACGCGCTAGAACGCGCTAAGTTGCAGCATTGTCAACTATTTATTGCCAAAACGCGCTATTTTCCTACGCGCTAAATTAAATTTTTATAAAATTCGATGTATTTACATGTGTATTAGTAAATACAATTGATTTTTTAGTAGCTCTTTTCAGATTTTATAATATTGTTTCTTCGAAATTATATCCTAAATAATAATACAGAATCTTTGTCAAACTTTGTAACAACTTATAGGTATATAAATTGTCGAATAGTTTTGCGATTCAAATGCTTTCTATACTTGAGCTTAATAAGTTATATAAATTTTTTTGATCACGAATTTTCATGAAATTTCAAAATATTTGCCATTTACAGTATTAAAATGCGTTTTTAATTCTAACCACAGTCAAAGAAATTTTATTTGCGACAGCTGAATTATTATCCAATTTAAAAAATTTTATGAGTTTTGAATACTAGAAAATTGTTAAATTTATGCAAAAAAAAATATTGAACTGAAATGATACTGACTTTATTCAAAACGCGCTAATTTAGCGCTTTTTTTAGTAAACGCCCTAAGACTAAAAAAAGCGCGTTTGGCATAGTTAAAACGCGCTAAATTGGCATCGCTGCTTGCAGCTGTGTAATTTCTTTTTCCACTAGTGGCAATGCTGCTATTTAGTTTCAAAGCAGAAGCGAAAGCCAGAGTTTACTTTTTGAACATTTGAATTCATTGAAACTTTTGCTTTTCTGCTGTCAATTTTTTGAACACTGCTAAACAAAATGAAAAACAATCAGTTTCAAAGATGTAAATAAAATAAAAAATAGTTTAAATTATATTTTAAATCTTGTAGCCCCATTTTTATTAATTTTTCCCAATGATGTAATTTTTTTATATATACGTTATTGAATTTTATTTAATTTTCTTTCTGGTTTTAATTTTAATTTTAATAACAATAATTTAAAATTTAATAATACTAAAACTAAAAGCTGTACATAAAGTTTGAAAAAGAATTTCTGTTAAAAATTTTCATTAAAATCAAAAATATTGTAAGTTGAATAAATTTCGAAAAAAATTTGCATTCGAGAGTTAATGATTTTTATTATGGAAAAATTTTTAGTACATACATATGTATAGGGTGTTTTTTTTAGAGGTATAGAACTTCGAATTGAAATAAAACACAAGAAAATCGTTTTAATGTCCATCAATTTGGCTTTATTGGAAGGATAATTTTATGCCATTAACGTTTAAATATGATTTCGGGCATGTGGCCGCCGCGGCTGGCTCGAATAAAGCCAATTCTACAGGTCCAATTTTCAACCACTTTTTCGAGCATATGGGGCCGTATGTTGGCAATAACGCCACGAATGTTGGCTTCCAAGTCCCCTAACGTTTCTGGTTTGTTGGCGTAGACGAGCGACTTCACATATCCCCCAAAGAAAATAATCCAATGGTGTCAAATCACACGATCTTGGTGGCCAATTGACAGGTCCATTCCATAATTGGTCTGATGGACGATTATGTCGACCATAAAATGGACGGAGCTTGCGGTAAACTTCGCGAACTGAACCATTATTTTCGAAATAAATTTGCACGATTTGCAAGCGTTGTTCTTTTGTCAACCTGTTCATGATGAAATGGCAAACCAAACTAAATATTAATCACTTGACATCTGACAAAATGGCCGCCAGTTAAAAAAGTGATGCCAACTTAAAGTTCTTTACCTCAATAAAAAACACCCTTTACATACATACTCGTATGTACATGCATACACCCATGTATTTAAATTTGTCAAAAAAATAATACATATATAAATTATTAAATTATGTATAAAAAAGTTGGAGGAATGTTACATTTGATTATTTCAATGATTCAATGTAAAAAAAAATTAATTAATACAGGTACAAAATGTTTGCTACTGTTCATAGTATTTGATTATGTATTTGATTTAATTGGTTTTTATTTATGTTGCTAATAAATAAATACGGAAAGAAATGGTTTTTACTCAAGTAATTTGAGTTAAATGAAAGCTTAAAAAAAGCTATATTTTAATAAATATCTAAAGATTTGTACTAAATCTAATTAAAAGGATGGATTAGTGTTTCATTTAAATTACGAGTAATTAAAAATAATTAAATAAAACAAAATCAACAACAATTATTATTACTATTAATAGATGAGGTAGGTTTTGAAATTGTAAATATTGTTATGCAAGTGTGTGTGGGTGTGTGTGTGTGTGTGTGTGTGTAGTATGATATGTATCCATCAGTATATGACATGACCACTAAGCTCAAAGTCTAGAACTTGAAAATATTCAACTACAGCGGCCATATCCTAAGAGCCGTTATTACCACTTAAAGTTAGTTAAAAGTAGCATTTTATCGCACGCAAAAAAAGCTCATTATTTTAAATTTAATTTAACGTACCAGCTGGGATGAACTTGCCTTTGTCGCTCACTTTAGGTTAAAGTAAAATTGTGCCAACGAAACACTTTCTATACGTCTGATAACATTTCACTTTTAACTAACTTTAAGTTGTAATAATGGCCGTAAGAGTATTTTCTTTAAACTGTTCTTAATAAGAGAAGAATTATAACGATTTTAATTGAGTTAGTTTACATACAAAATTATTGTAACAATTAACAGTCTTTTGTGTTGCATTTTGTGTTAAGGGATAAAAACAAAACACATTGATTATTATATTTTGTTATTGATTATGAAATATCAGTGTTTTAATTAAACAGATGTTCTACATTTATACAACACAATTTTTTAGATTCTAGGTTTAAGTAACTTATTTGTAGAAAGCTTTTATTATATCGGTAAGAGCCAAGAAAGCTTTAAAATTATAAAAGTTATAAAAGTTGTTTTATAACAGAAAGCACTCAATAAGAATTCAAACAATTATATAAGTTTTGATATCTATTAAAAAGTTGTTTTGATATCTATTAAAAGCTTGTTCAGCAAAATTTTTTTTTAGAAAAGATCAAACAGATGATATTTGAAATAGAAAACAGTAAAGGTACGGTCACACTTGTCAAACATTTGCCCAAAAAAGCGTAACCAACAAACACTAATGAAAAAAGTTTTGATCCAGACACTTGTTTATCATATTAAACAGTTTCGAACACAACTAATGCACCATGTCATAGAATCCAACAATATTGGCTACTCTTTAACTTGACAAACTTTTGTCTGAACTGAAAGATTTTTCATTAGCATTTAGTGGTTACGCTTTTTAGGGCAAATGTTTGACAAGTGTGACCGTAGCTTAAGAATTTTAAAGTGATTATATTTTTGAGTAATTAGTTCTACAAAAAAAAAATATATATATATATATATATTAAGGGCCCTTTTCACAATGTACAGTTAAAAGCTAACAGGGACTTTAACGGCAAGTTTTTTTTTAAAGAGAAGTAACACTCAGGCAATGAATGCCTACTACTATTACTGGGTGTTACATTCTTTAGGAAAGAGAATGCAGGTGGTGAAGGAAGAGATAGAGGAAATTTTTTTTGCACGTTTTTAATAATGCAGTGTTGCAGCGCCTCTGGTGTTAAATGAGGCGTTTTAAATTTTTTTGAAGCTGTGCTTAGTATCCATTTTATTGGTTATTTTACTTCGCCGATGATTCTGCTACATAACGAAGAAGGGCGCTTTGATGTTACATTAGAACTTTCCTACAACAACTAATACAAATTCACACTAATACACATCAGAAAAATGCGTGGTGTTGTTATTTAATGACTGTTGCATACCGGGCTCGAACATAGGGCCTTCGGTTTTGTAGTCAACGTGCTAACTAATTCAGCCAACGCCACCCTCAGAGATGTCAGTTAAAGTTCATGTTAACTCTTAAGGTAGGATCACACGATTGCCGCAATGCACCAATTATTGCTTAATTTTAAACGCCAATCGTGTGAATTCACAATTTATTGCCTCATACGACAATCGAGAATAATAATGTGCTGATTTTACGCAATCAAATGCAACTCTGGTGCGGCAATCGTGTGAACGGTTGATAGGCAACAATGCCCCAATAAAAATGTTAAAAATTCACCAATATTAATTGTGTTCTCGAGCGGCAATCAAAGTAGTCAATACGCGACAGTCTCTTAAATTAATTTATTTTTTTCGTGCGTTCCAAGTGCTGTAATAAGCACCGACTTAAACTTATTTTATATGTAATTACAAATTATTTGAAACGTTAGCATGGAACTGTGAACCAATCTTAACCCATATACATACATATTTAGTTCTTATTCGTTTAAAAGAACGAAAACTGCATCTGCTTTGTATGTTTAATGATCACAAAATCTACAAAGCAGAGGCAATTTCATTTCTTTTAAACGAATAATCCATTTTCATGTACAAAATAAAACAGAAAAAAATCATTTCTCTTTAAAAGAAAATCATTTGCAAGTAAAACAAATGAAAACTAAAAACTACCAAAACAGCTGTTTGTTTCTGTTGCCGAAGAACAATCGTGTGACTGGGCTGAGGCAATTATTACCACAAATTCATTATTCGCCAATTTGCGGCAATAAATTTTTTATAAAATGGGGCAATCATGTGACTGCATTGTATTTGATTGGGACAATTTTATTATTGTACACCAATTCATCACAATAAAAATTGCGGCAGATTGGTGTATTTGCGGCAATCGTGTGATTCTACCTTTAATCGTACATTGTGAAAAGGGACGTAAGGCGTACACAGAAAAAAGTATTCACCAATTAATGTTTTCAATTAATAATTTAATTGATTCAATTAAATTTTTAATTGTATTAATTAATTTGAGTGGAAAAACTTAATTGATATTATCAAATTGTTTATAGGTGAAAATTTAATTAATTTTTTAATTAATATTACAAATATTTTAATTAATATTACAAACTCATTCATATTACTTTTTTGTGTGATAAAGAGAGATTATGAAACATTTCATGAAATTCCTCTAGACTTGCTGCACCTAACTTTTTTTTTTATTTACTACTAGCAGCACTAGAGAAGAGGGTGAAACAGAAAACTGGCGTAGCATGAATCTCTGAAGTATTTTTGGAAGCTTTAGTGATCTGACTTACTCTCACACGCTTTAGAGTATGAAAATTTTCATAAAATTTTTCTAACTTTCTATCTAAATTAAGAAATCCGCCAAGAGTTCTCTAAAGCTTGATGAGAAAAAGTTTCTTGAAACAAATTCCATTTAAACTCATGGAAAATTTCATGGTGCAAACTTAGAACTTTTTCATTTCAAAATATGATTCAAGCTTATTAAAAAATATAAAAAAATGTCCAGGAAAAATAAAACATAAAAAATGTAGATAAATTGCAAAATATAATTGAAAAGGTCAAAAAGGATGATTTAGAAAAAGTGCAAGTCATTGGAAAAAGTGCCAATTTAATACTTTCGTATTGACAACTGTAATCTTGAATTTTCCTTGAACAGCTACAGATATACAAACATCTGAATTTATGCTGACACTACACAAACTGTTTTTGCATTTGGAATGAGAATTTTAGCAGCAGCGAACAAGTTTTATCTAAAATTTTACCCACAGTCAAGATACAAATCAAACTCTGAAGCAAGGGTTAGTTTGAAGTCTTCCACTTAGCTTTTTGTCTAAATCAACTCATGTGTTAAGGTACCATATTATTCTGTTAATATCATCTCATGATTAAACCACTTTTTCTCTCTCATCTTATTTCTTTAATTGGTGCCTGTCATTTATATTGCCTCAGAAGCTTTAAGTTTTGAAACTGCTTTCTACAAATAACGAATTTTATACGAGTAATATATCTATTTACATACTCTCTTAAAACTCTTATGCTAAACTTAAAAAACTAATTTGAACTTTTAAGTACTTAAAATTTAGTATTTTATCTTTTTTACAATATCTACAGATCTATTTTAATTAAGTACGTTTTGAATTTGTTTCGAGATTACTTGGTAATATTCTCTTAAGGCTAGTTAGCCTCTTTGAAAGCTTTAAGTATCCAAAGTTTTTAAACTGTGACTGGTTTAACGTTTGAAAAACAACTTTTGCGCCAGGGTAATTGAAAAAAGAATAAATTTTATGCTCTCCCAGAGTACAACGAGTCTTTTGATCAGCTCACTTGTTGCGTTAGCATATTAACCAGTTCGGTGCGATCCATGTTGTTAAGAGTTTGCATGTCCACACCCAAAGCTGCCGCCACAGCTTCAATATCCAGGCCGAAGGATGCCAATAGCTCGAGAAATCGCATTTCCTCGCCAGTCACGGGATTCGTAAGGGTGGGACAGGAATTGTTGCACTGGGGCCAACTGCAACGTTCCAAGAGGCGCAGAGCGCATCTTGTCGGTACACGAGGTACGCCACTACGTCTGTTGATTTTATTGCCACTATTTGTGCGTTTCTCTACAACCGCTAATGGCTGTTCCTTTTGCAGTTCCCTCTCTGGCTGCTGGGCATCTATGGAATTGTGCTCTTTCCTCTTGCGCTCACGCTTCTTTTGCTTATTTCGATTTCTGTTTTGTTTTCCCAGCTCATTACGTTTACGTTTGTTAGAGTTGCGCTGTGATTGTAATTGCTCATTTAGGCCATCGGTCGAATTTTCATTTATGTGTAAAGAGTTGGTCAAATTACTTTCATGAAAGGCAACCATATTATTCTTACGTCGATTACGTCTTTCTTCTCTGCGCTTTTGTTGCTCATGGCGTAAACGCTTACGTTCTTCTCTTTCGGCTTTAGTTAGGCGTTTTTTCTCCCCGCTTATGTTGTTGCTATTATTGTTGTTTTTCTTTTTCCTCTCACGCTGCTTTTCCCGGTGCTGTTTCTCATGACGCCTCTTGTTATTATTTTTATTGTCAACGGTGGCTTCACTAGAGCGTTTTAATTTGTCCTGACGATTTTTACGTGGTCTAGTGGAGTGTTCCCAACACCTAAGAGCAGTAGGCAAGGAAATGTCATCGATTTTTAAAGTATTCCAATCTCGTTTAGAGAGAACAGCATGTCCTATGCATGAAGGAGCAAATACTGCAGTAACATTATCTAAGGAAGAGCGCAAAGCTCCACCCATAGCATGAATATAATTCCACTGGTGAGGAGTAACTGGAGAAGCCACATTATCAGCTCTCATTTGGGCTTCATCGAACAGCCATTGGAATACAAAGAGAGGAGCTGTTAGAAAAAAAATTACAAAAATTATTTTCTATTAAAAAAAAAATTTAAATTCACGTAGGAAAATTCTACCTTTCAGAGTGGGATAAAGGCGATAGCCAAAATAACAACGCCATGGCTCAGATTTATGTTGTTCGACACAAGCTTCTGGCAGCAAGCCTTTCCAGAGAGACCAACCTTGGCGTACTGCTTCACTGGAGGCCACAGCTGAGGGTGCATATGGTTCCCTATCCAAAAACCAACCCGAATCACTGACACCTCTTACGGTTACCTGCAATTTACGTTCTTGTTGCAAAAAGTGTGTAATACGATCTAGATTAAGCATGACACCTAAGCCACCAGCTGAAGATCCCACTAGCAAAAGCTCTGCACCTGGCACCCTACCCAATCCCATGGGTATTAGATCAGCTATAACTTGTTTCAAAATAGAGGCACCCATGAATCGAAAACTGAACTCATTGGATTCGAATGTATCCTTTGTTCCTGACCAAGAATCACTACTGCAATAGGGTACTAGCACATGATTGGCACTATGCCAATAGGGATTTTCTTCGGGCGATGCAGACAAAATGCCGCCAACTAAATTTTAAGGATTTTTAAGTTAAGACAATTTGTATATTATATATTTTCTTATTAATGAATATTTACCATCTCTGGTCTCGGGCCAATCTGTGGAGGTCATCAAATGCCTCAGCCTATTCCAACGTGCTCGGCAGGTTTTCAAATCGTAGCAATGCCAGCCGCCTTCCAAAAAAACTATCCACTTCTTAGAATTGGGATTTTTACGCAAATAAAAGCCCGCCGCAGTGCCGTCATTACAAACTATAGTGCGATTGGAAAGCCAAGCTTTTTTCAAAGCTCTGCTATGCTCTGGTTGAGGTGTAGTTCCCATAGCCGGTAGTGCAGCTTGTACCGAATTGACTTTAAGACTTTGCGTCTGTAGTTCCATTAAAGCCATGGCTGTCGAATTTACTGCATTAGAAGTTGTGGTTTTGGCCACCAACGAGACGGGTTCGGGAATAGTGGTTGCGTTACTTTGGTGCGAGGGTGCAGCTGTGACTACTAGTTTTTTGGTGTACATTAATGGTAATAGGGTTAATAGCAGCCACAGAACGCTGGCCACGCTACCTTGGCGTGTCGTTAATAGTTGTTTTCTACGATGCATGACAAAAGTTGGTGCAGTGTCTCTGCTAAAGCAGTTACAGGGCGTCACAATAGTTTCTGTTGTAGCGGGGTTGCTGTTCGCAATGCGGCAATATGTGGAATCCATTTGATACATGGTTTGTGCATCGAGTGACATGGCAAGGGTTTGTGTCTGCAATAAAAGTAAATAACAAGAAGAGTCGTATAAAGTATGGCGCTATAATTCGAAGATTATTGCCTAGAATAACAGGATTACATGATAAATGTATTAAACCAAATTTAGGACAAGAGTTTAAATTTGGTTTAATGTTTTGCTAAGGGAAGCTGTTTAAATAACCAACCTGGGATTTTGGCCTACATAGTATCCACATGTTTTGCTAAGGCCGGCTGTTTAAAGGCTAGATTTTGTCAATACCAACCAACGTATTTTTCGTTTTAAAATCTGTATGGAATAAATATTTTTTGAAACGAATTTTCGTTAATTTTCATACAAATTTGAAACGTTTAGAAACGATTTTTTTTTTTACAAAATCTGCCTATATTTGTTGTTTTGAATGCAATAAAAAAACTACATATTGTTATCAATCCACAACATTTGGAAATAAGTCGATCGTTTAACGCCGATCAAGAAGACGCCGCCGCCATAATATTTTGAACTATCGATCCCCTTACACACTTACACAAGAAAAACAAATAACTGAAGTGTATTTAATATAAAGAATGAAATTATATGGTTTCTTTTATACTCAAATATGCATAATTAAGCTTTCTTTTGTTTTATTTTAGTGTTTAATAAGTTTATATTGAGACATTTAATCGGCGGCTGCGTCTGGGTGATGATGTTTTTGCTTAACAGTTGCAGTTGAATTTTTCTTACGGCACCTTCTTTTTTTATTATTCAAATGAAGCAAAACAAGAGTTAACTTTATGCTTCGTACGTTTTTGTATGAAGAATTTGACGCAATTGTCAAACAGTGACAGTATGGAGCAAAATGAATGCTTAATATCTCAGAAACCATAATAAATTTCGCGAAACGCGTTTTTGATTCAGTAAGAGGGTATTCAAAATATATATTTTACATACCTAACTAATTTTTTAAGAGTGGTCGGTGGAGCAAAGCTATTCTGGGCGACGTAATGTTGCCAAGTTAGAGATCCCCCCCACCTTTTAGGGTGGAAAATTTAGTTACGGGCAGATTGAGCAGATTTTGAGTGTCTTTTTTAAAATCAGTATTTAAATTAAATAAAGATTTTCAAGCGGAAAAGTGGATGAATTGTATGAGGCTTTAAAATATTATATTGTTATTTGGGTTCTTTGAAAAAAATTTTTAATTTAAACAAACGCACAAAATTTCTACATTAACAAGTTTCGATTTTCAAAATTTTCCCATTTCATCACAATGCCTTAATTTTGAAAAGAGTTTTAGTCAATTTTCAACTGAAACTTCTGATATATGTAGTTGCAACAAAAATTTTAATTTTTTCATTCGAAAATGCTCAGAAGGCCAATAAACTCAATATAATAGATATTACAGTTCATTTTAAAGATATTTCACTAAACTTTAACTTTAATCCGTATGACTTAGCCATTTCTTATGCGATCCAAGCCAATCATTCGCTCTTCAACACCTTTGAAAAAAGATATAGATCGCTTTAATCGAGCCTTTGACGCTGGATGATGCTTTAAACCAGCTGCGTGCAAACACACATACTCTGACATTTGCATTTGCGGTAAGCAGCTGTGAAAGTTCTTATAATTTGTTCTTGTTCTCCGAGATCTGGTTGGCTGTTGTGCTCTCGTCGGTGTGAAAGCACAAAACTCATGGTAAAAGCTATCGCATTGTGCATATGGCTTGGACGTAGCTGCTTTAAGTTTTAAAGCATCATCCAGCGTTAAAGTTTAAAGGGAATGTACCGTAATCTGGACAATGACCAAAATGATTTGCTTTTATTTTCCTCATGCTTAGCACATCCTAAAATATATATACATACATATATTTTTTTTTGCAGATTAGTGCAAATTTAGGGTATTATTTTAAAATTTGTGTTACAACTAGCTTTTACCCGCGGCTCCGCTCGCGTCGAGTTGCTGGAAACTATACTTAAAATTTGTGAATGTTTTGTTATTTGTTACTTGCTGATAATGTTAAAAAAGGCGATACAAAAATTAAAAAACAGACTAAAAACCCGTATTAAAACTGTTTAAATAATCAAACCCGAAACGAAAATTGCTTTAAACAGCACAAAAATGCATTTTTTTTTTGGAAATAATCTGAACTAAATATAAAAAACGGATTTCGAACCGGATAAAAAATAGACGATGTTTGCTGCTGGTAAAGTAGCTTTCCATTGGTGAACGAACTTTCAAAATCGTTTAAGCGGTTTGCAAATCCATAGCAAATATAAAAAAACCGGTTCCGAACCGAATGACAAAAATAGAGTATATTTGATGTTGGTAATGTAGCTTTCAATTTGTGAAAGAACTTTCAAAATCGGTTTAGTGGGTTGGGCGTGAAAGCGTAGCAAACAAACAAACAAACTCACTTTCACATTTGTGCCCTTTATTATGAAAGTGGTCTAAGTCATGTATTTCTTGTGTCGAGATATTTACTAGATTTTATTTGAACAAACGAAAAAATATTTTTATACTATACACAATTTCAATTTAGAGTTATTGTAATCTCGATTAGTATAAATTCATTTAATATTTATTGAATATTTATTGCAGTTTTTTTAAGATTTATTTCGTATTTCGAAGCAAAAATGCATATGACTTAGAGCACTTTTATAATTAAGGGCACATTTATAATATTTGTAAGGATGAACTTGTGACAAGGTTTCTTTAGTTGTTTTTATAGCTATGCTATTTATTTTACAGCTATGCTATATTTTGCGCGATACAAAATAGTCGACACTATTATAGTTATAAATTTATTTTTGTTTTGATTTCTTTGTACTTCAAAGCAGAGTGCGAAAATAAACGAAACAAATTGTTTGATTTTGTTTTGTTTCGTTCTTTGAAGTGAGAGAAACAAAAACAATGAGAAACAATTAATTTAATCGTACGCCGATAAAAAAGAAAGTAATGGCAAATAAATGGAAACGTTTTGAAATATTTGCAGAGAATTTGGCATCATCATACGAGTATAATATAATTTTATTGCATTTGTTATTTCACACATGAAATTTGTTTTATATAACTAAGCAGCATAGCTATAAACGGGTGTCCTAAGATACGTCTCTTCTTCTTTTTTATTATTCTCGCTCTCTTAATAGATGCTACATTCACAACAGGTTTGTAATGATCAGTAATTTATTCGTTTTGTTTTTATTATTATTCTTAGGTCTGTCTTGTCTTGTGTTTTATTGTATTCATTGTATCTATGGTAAAATTTTCACAAAGTCATGTGGTTAAAAGTTTGTTTTGTTTTTGTTGAGGTGGTTGGTACTTATAGTAGATCTCCTTATTGTTGTTCTTGTTGTTGTTGTTGTTGTTATTATTGTATTTTCTGTTACTCTACCACCACTTTAGCGGAAAACTTGCTTTGATCAAAATGCGAGCAAGAAGCTTTGCGATAAGATCAAAGACATTTTACCGACTACAATGTTGACGATGGTGATGATGATGGTGATGATGGTGACGATGATGACTACGACGACGTCGTCGTCCACCAAGCAGACAATATTGAATATGTATGAAGAAGTAGAAGACAAGTACATACTTTTACAAATGGGATAAAATTATGATGGATTTTGGTATTTAGATTATAATAATTGTTGTTTTTCTTTATTTTGATAATGATGACGACGAAATGAAAAACGAGTTTGAACCACGTAAATTTAAAGACAAGCCGCCTCAGGTCATTTAGCCTTAACTAATTTCGGAGATTTTACTTTGTAGCAAATATATTGCTTATCTAAAAAGTCAATAACTAAAATTAAACAAAAACGTAAACATATATACATATATATATATATATGTATATATATATACGTATACGTGTATATACATAGGTATATACTTATGTGATTAAATGCACACGAGGGCGATCGCAAAAGTCAACAATCGTGTGAAACTAACAGAGATCTATTCCGATCTTAAACATACTCAAAACTTATAATCGTGTATTTAAAAAAAAAAGAATTATTGATGGGAAGGAATACCTGGTATGAAATTTTTACTTGATGTTTATGGTAATCTCATCTGAACCTCTAAATGTGGCATTTTCTAAAACTAGGCGTAGGCGAAGGCGTGAAAAATCCGTTGTGGGGGGCATTTCTCCCCAAGAATTTTTGTTGCCCCTTTAGATTTATCAAAAATTGGAGGTAATCATTTATTTTAAAATTACTCATGAAAATCAAGAGTCATAGTTCCCCTCAGAAAATAATTCTAACTACGCCAATAATTGTCGGTGCCTGTACATCAGATCGGCTACTTAGAAGACTGCCCTCGCACCAATACTAACTTAACTTTCATTAATTTTCCTATGAATGAACAAAAGTCCTCTAAAGGTAATGGAAATACATAAGCCTCTGTCAAATATAAAATAAGCGGCACGGCATTTGATTTTTTCTACTATAGATAGATTCATTAACATGTTAGATGTCTATAAATATTGTAAAGCCACACAATACTTGACAATATTTTATGATAATCGATTAATACGAGTACATAACAAATTACATATGTTTCTTGCTTGACTCTATTTGCCTCCCTTAAATGGTCATGGCCCCCCTTCATTGTTGTGACATTTTAATTACCCTTTGGAGAAAAAGTAAACAAGTTTCCTTGTCATTTACAACATTCCACTACATGACAATGTGACAGACATCATATGATAGAGGAAAATTCAATAATGAGTGCAAAAGAGCAAATCCAGTTTTTCATTTAATGTTGCCGCAATAGCGAATTAAATAATAAAAAAAATAAACAACAATTATTACCAGCACTATGTACTTTGATCTATAAGACCAGACCGTTTGTTGATGGCTTAGCAGTGTAATTAAATGGCGCTTAGTTTTAGAGAAAGACAAAAAAAAAAAAAAAGAATTAGTAGTAAATAATGTAAGACGCCGCACCTCCAATAAATCATTTTAATTTAAATTTTTATTAACTAGGTACATACGAGTATGTACATATAAACTAAAAAAACGATAATGTTAATTTAACGTTATTTACTTTTACTCAATTGTCTCAATTAGCGTAATCGGGTTTGCTAACTCATGTAGTTGGCAACTTGGCGTAAACGTGTTTAGTTTACAAAATCTTTTATTTTTTATTTTTGGCGCCATCTACAGATGTTTATATTTGCAGACGTCATCAATAAGTTCGTAATGCAGTCTAGTCTGCTTTCAAAAAAATGTAAGAGCTTTAAGGGAATGTGATCACCTTCGAGGAATAATTTTGTTTATTTTAAAAAGCCTAAAAGGATTTTGAAGTTCATAATGAGTAATGCATAATGTCGGTGAATTCACCAACATACTTATGGAATATTTATCGTTGGCAAATAGCAAAAATTGCTTAAGTCGATATAAGCTGATTTTGAGTTAATGGTGCCTCCGTAATCTGCATATGCGAAATTACCCCTACTCAAAATCTCAATTAATTTGTGTGTTTTTTCAGGAAGTTATAGCACTAGGATTTGCGACTTATCTTTTTTAGATTTCCAATCTCATTTGGAATAATAGCTTAACTTGGGTTATTTTTTTGGTATATTTCAGCTCAAACGATGTTTGCTTAAAAAATAAAGGTTAACAGAGAATTTCCCAATTTAACTCTAAAAGAAATAATTTCCTGAAAATCGACTTAAACGCTTAAAAGTGCACTCCTGCAAAACAGTGAAATATGACTTAAGCACTTTTTCCTTATTGCCACAGATATAAAGATTTTTTAACTATAAGAAAATCGACTTAAACTTTTAAAAGTGCACAGCTGCAAAACAGTAAAATATGACTTAAGCACTTTTTCCTTATTGCCACAGATATAAAGATTTTTTAACTATAAGACCAACACTTTTCACTGATAGGACTTTTTTTAAATTCATCATCATCTTATTTTAAATAAATTATTGGATATTACCTTTATCATAGCAATCAGCCGTGTTAAAAATGAAAATAGAGAAAATTCACTTCAGCCACTTCAATATTTTTGTTTAGTTTTTTCCCTTTCTTACAAAATTTATATAGGGTGTTTTTTTTAGAGGTATAGAACTTCGAATTGAAATAAAACACAAGAAAAGTCGTTTTAATGTCCATCAGTTTGGCTTTATTGGAAGGATAATTTTATGCCATTAACGTTTAAATATGATTTCGGGCATGCGGCCGCCGCGGCTGGCTCGAATAAAGCCAATTCTACAGGTCCAATTTTCAACCACTTTTTCGAGCATATGGGGCCGTATGTTGGCAATAACGCCACGAATGTTGGCTTCCAAGTCCCCTAACGTTTCTGGTTTGTTGGCGTAGACGAGCGACTTCACATATCCCCAAAGAAAATAATCCAATGGTGTCAAATCACACGATCTTGGTGGCCAATTGACCGGTTAACCGAATTAATTGCTCTGATGGACGATTATGTCGACCATAAAATGGACGGAGCTTGCGGTAAACTTCGCGAACTGAACCATTATTTTCGAAATAAATTTGCACGATTTGCAAGCGTTGTTCTTTTGTCAACCTGTTCATGATGAAATGGCAAACCAAACTAAATATTAATCACTTGACAGCTGACAAAATGGCCGCCAGTTAAAAAAGTGATGCCAACTTAAAGTTCTATACCTCAATAAAAAACACCCTTTATAAGTGTAGTTACACAATTTTTCATTTCGGCGAACGATTTGAACTGAAATTATATAATTTTTTGGACTAACGTGTTTATAAAATTATTTAATAAATCTCATGAATTATTATTTGTTTTTTCTTTTTCTTCAATAAATTAAACTAAATAATACTTTGTACCGTCATTTGCTGGGCAGGAGTTCCCGGGGAATCGCAAAATCAATCCCGCTTTCCCGGGAAATGAAAAAGCGCGGGAAAAGAAAAACTGTAATAAGCAGTTTAGTTTGGGTTTTAGTGCTTTTCACTGGGGAATTTTTTCCCGGGAAAGAAATCCCGGGATATTTGTGCGTTAATTCTCTTGATGAGTATCGTTATTTTAATATATGAATGCGATTGTGTAAGTACTTCTTTCTCTCAATTCATTTTTCAAATAAATGAAAGTTTAATTTGTGTGCAAACATTATTTTGTGCAAAGGTAAATGTACTAGTGGCATCCTTATTCGCTCGCCACTTGGGAAGAATTCATAAAATTGGATTGGAAGCCCCAAAATAATAAAATAGAAATAGGTGTAAAAAAACAAATAACATTGGGAAAATATTCTAATAAGAAAGAAGATTTATTGTCTTTGTTTCTAAACTAGTCTTTAAGAGCTATTACCAAAAGCACATTTATTTTTGAATCTGGAAAACTTAGGAGCCTTTATTTGCCAAAACCGAAGCACGACGTTCAGAACACAAACCACTTACAGAGATGTCCAGAGACGGACATAGAAAAAGTTCGAAATCCCAAATTGCTTTACAAGTCTGCTGTGGAGTAGTTTTGCAAGTATTGCATACTTCTTTTGAAACTATTGGGTCTGTTTTTTTAAAACTTTAACAGTTAGAAAATTGGATTAATTTTTTTTTCGCTTACATTGTTATGTTCAGCCAACTTTCTTTTCTTCAAGATATTTCGTTAGCTACAACATCATAAGTTTTCAATTATGATGAAATTGTAATTTTTGTTTTGCCCAAGTCAACTCCAGAACTGATACAACTTTCTGAAGCATTTAACTAGTTATCGGCCATGAAAACCTGTGGCCTAGTTCCTGCACTCGTGATCGAAATTGATCATTCGAGTAGAAATTAATTTTGATTGCAAGAAATTTTCCGATGAAAAAGGCGAATAAATTCATTTCACAACACTAAATAAATTGTAAGCAAAACATATGTTTGTATATATGTATGTGTGCAAAAACATATGTATGTACCCTGCAGAAAAAATGGTGTTAAGTGTACCCAAGTCACCACTTTTGTCGACTATATTGGTGACATTGTCAAACGAGCGTCTACATATTAACATTGTTTTTGATGCGTAGAAAATATTTTGTCAGATACACACAACTATGCTTCTTCTTAATGTTTTATTGGTTTTTTGAAAATACAAGTGTCTTCAAGCAAAATTCAAGTCTTTATGAAAATTAGTTTACGAAATCAATATAAAAGGCAAATAAAAAAATGTATTAAAAAATAATTCAAAAAATCAAATAAAAAGAAATTGCAAAAGACAAATAAAAAGCAATCCATTTTGTAATTATAAAAATAAAAATATTTTAAAATGAAATAATTGTGGAAATTTTTATGAGCCTGTAGAAGATTTTGTGGGATCAGTTAAAAAGTCCAGTCCAGTAAGTCCTGATTCATACGTAAGTGTTTGATTTTAATAATTCGACGGAACCTTAAATTTTTCATTTATATTTAATACAAACAGCAAACTAAATCCTTACTTGCTGAACGAATGTTCCCTTTTTTTATGTATTTCGTTTTTATTAAAAGAAAAATTTTTAGTAAAATATTCATTTTTATTATCATTAGAATTACTAAAATGTACTAGTGACTATCTCTTTCCAATATCTCGATATGGTCCCAAAAGAAATACCTACTCAGTAGTACCAACGTCAGTAGTTGCTTTTCAATGACACGTACATGCTAAATGTCTATAGCAAAAAGCATTGTCTGGGGTACAACTGGTCAGTAGTGCTACTGACAATGTCACTAGTAAATCACTACATTTTCACTATTCGCATTCATTTTCTGCAGGGTATGTATGTACGTACATACACGTATATATGTATGTATGTGCAAAAAAAAAAATAAAGGAATATAAATGGTATTTTCATTTTTATTTAATTAATAACTTAATAATAATTAATTAGCGTAAAGTTAGAGAATAGAGCACATTTTCGACTCTTTTATTGGTTGACCAGAAGCAGTTAATTTGTTATTTAGATGCTCCCAGAGTGGGTTGATTTTTTTTGTTTCTTTATTTTTTTATTTTCCCTGGGCAAAACATTATTTGCCAAATCAGTGTGTTTTGTTATATTTAAAGCAAGGTTGGAAACCGAAACGAATAACGGTATCGGTATTGATACCGGTACTATTATTTTTTAAATTTCGGTATCGGTAACGGTATCGGTATTTTTTTTTCGGTATCGGTATTACCGGTACATACCGTTAAAAAGTCTACAATACCGGTATACCGATATTACTATTTATAATACACACGAAGTGTATGTAGAAAATGAAGTACTTAGTGATGTACGAATGAACATTTGTATTCGAACTCCCGAATATTCGTACGTTTTTAGATATTCATACTCGTACTAGCCAAATTCAGAGGAAAACAAACATTTTTTTCAATTTGCAGTAATTTAAAAAAGTTAATTTTTTCAATTCAAAGAATAAAAAAATATACTTGTTCCTAACTAACTTAAAAACAAACAAAACAAACTTCTTGTACAATTAAGTGTGTAAACAAGACCAACACCATTGAAAATTTGTTCGATCTTAAGTAAATCTAAAATGTGCAGTGAAATCATTTAAAAAAATTCATATCATATTTTCGATCAATAAAGGTTGCCATGGCAAAAAATATATTGGGACGGCCTTAAGCATGCAATGTTGGGATATATTGGGAGATCAAATGACTCAAAATGATGTCCGACATAATTTCCGAACTTAATTTTTTTTTTTACCAAAATCGATTATTTGCGATCGTAAAAAAAACGATGTCCAAAAAAAATGTGTCGCTTAAGCTTTTTGTAGCCTCAAGTGGGCCAACGAAAATTTTAAAACTTTATAATTTGATATTGTCATATCCATGGAAGAATATATTTTTATAAAGGACACTTTCTTGTCCATGAGCATTGGAGTAAATATTTTATAAAGCTCTATATGTTTTGTACATTTATTGGTAACATATGTTGTATTTTGATATGAAAATAAGATTTTTGTGTATATTATGAAATTAAAATATGTAAAAGTAGAAGAGATGAGGAAAGGAAAACCATGTAAGCAGTTTAAACACAATGTGTCTCTATATTGTTTGAATAAAGTGACTTTTCTGCAAAACATTTAAAATGAAAATTTATCATACTGTGTATATTTGTGTTTTTTGTTTAGTATATGCTTAACTTTAATGTACGCGAACATGGGTTGTGAAATTCTTTTTCATAAAAAATTTTTCATATTTCATTTTACAGACGTAAATAGAACCCAAATTAAATATCTATAACTTTCACATGTAATATTCGTATTCGTACTCGCGAATATCAAAATCTTACAATTGGCGCATCACTAGTATGTATGTACTAAACCTGAGCACAAGATGTTTGCTTGCTTAATCTTCATGGCAGTGATGCCATTAGGATACGAAAGATACATTTTTCGTATCTTTTGATGACTTCAAGTACCATGTGTAATCCCGACATTTTTCGTATCTTTTGAATCTGTACACAAAATGTACAGAAAATATGAACATCTTTTTTTTTTTTTAAGGAAATATGAACATCTATTTTATTTTCAGGAAATTTATATGAACTTTTTGATATGATCGCCTTAGTATAAGCGCTTTAACTCGTATATTAATTTTTTTTAAATGAATTTGGTTTGATAACATATAATTAATTTTAAAGTTTGCTTACTATATTTTTAAAAATTACATGCCTAATATTTATGACTCAAATAAACATAAAAATAAATTTATATGATATCATTTTCTTTCAATATTCATTAAATATGAAATAAAAATGTTATGTTAATAAATGTTAAACGTTAAAAATGGACCTTCTAATTTTTTACAAAATGTATCTTTTTGGGAACAAATGTATCTTTTTGGAAACTAAAAATGTATCTTTCTCGAAATTTCACTGGCAACACTGCTTCATGGTGTATATTATTGAATTGTTCTCTCTTTTTAGTGCTCTTGATTTTATGAGAACACTGAAACTAGTGCTCAATTTTATCAAAAGCATGCAACAGCATTTCTTTATATGCCAAGCGAAGGCATTAGTTATTGTAGTATCGAAGCATATTTTACTAGTGCACACAAGTGTAAAAATATGTGTACCAATGTGTAAAAGAAAAAACCAACAACGTAGATTGTTTGAGCGTATTAGTTTGCATGCGATACTGTTCTAAGTTTTATAATTTATTGATTTAAGGCTCTAAAAAATAAAATATCTATAAAAATAATATCTTTCACAATGGATATAAAAGTAAAAAGTTTTATTATCACTTAATATTTTATGAAATTTTGAGTTTGTAAAATGAAGTATGATGCACTATGAAGTGTTCAATAAAAATATTGCACACTTGACACAACTGTCTATTCAACTATTTTTGCTTCACACTCAATTACGATCACCACTACAAACAATATTCGCTCTTGAAAAAAATACAATACTGTGCACTCTTTCATAGCTTGCGCACACTTCTAGTATGCACATATATTAAAGAAGTACTCTTCAAAATTTTAAATCTCCGCATTAGCTCGGATGAGAACAACCGCATTTAGACTATCACCTTCAAGTCTATTATGGCAAGGGTTCACTATATACCTTACACCATTTCTACAAAAACTTGTCTAGGTAGAACAGCCAATATAACTTTCGCGATTTGAAATAACTTTAGCTTACAATGGTTTTGCTCTTTCCACCAATTTAAAATATTTATGTATGTGTATGTCTAGGGACACGTTTTTCGTTCCTAAAAGAGAACAAAAACGTGCTCATAAAAGAAATATATTTTTGCAATTTTATTATTGATGGGAATCGGTATACCGGTATATACCGGTACAGACATAAACGGTACTCTGGATACCGGTATTTTCTAACTGAAATGAATTTCGGTATCGGTAACGATACCGGTACCTAATTTTAGCGCTATTTGAATCGGTATTGGTATTTTTACGATACCGTTTGCCAACCTTGATTTAAAGTCAACTAGAACTTCTTTTATATTTATATGTATTTTTTTATACGTACATTTATGCATACATTCATATACATATAAATAAATTAGTAAAATATTGAACATACATTTTCTTTTCCTTTGCTTTTTCTTTTTTGCTTGCGAGTAAAAACAGGAACGGTTGCTGCCTTTAGAAATTTTGACATTAAAAAATCCCAAAGTTAAAAAACTCGCACGTTTGAGTAATAACTCGCTCGCAATCGAATGTGGGAATTAGGCCCCTGTTGCTGGCCCGCCATCTATAAAGGTAGAGGTCCATAGCTCGCTTTTTGCGCCTTATGCTTTTCACGCGTTTCATCCTTTTGTTTCATTCTATACTTTGTTCGCGTTGAGTTACATGCACTGCTTTTCATGCGCCATTTTATTTTTGTTTTGATCAGCTGTGTGCGTTTGTTTATAAATACTTATAAAGAAAAAATGGAGAGTGAAATCGAGTTTTTAAAAGAATTTGTGGAGTTAGTCGTAAAAGTAATCGATAACTAATATGCAAAATTTGTTACTGAGAAAAGTGTGGTGAAAAGTTAATTAAAATACATCGCATTAATGAAAATATTCACATATTTTATTAAACAAGTTTTTTTTTATTAAGAAATTTTTTTTTAATAAAAAAAATGAAAAAAATTATCCACGGCAAAATAATATTTATCGATAACGTAAGAAATAAAGTATTATTTAACATCTTTAGCATTCAAGAACAGCTGACTTTCTTTCATGGTGCTTGTAACGCGTACAAAAGTAGAAAGTAGACCTACTTTTTGCTTTGAACGCGCCTACGCGTTCTGCGCTTTTTGCAATGTAACTTGTCACATACTATTACATTGATTCTACTTTTTTGACAGATGCATAGAAAGCGTAATGCGCAAAAAGCGAGCTATGGACCTCTACCTTAAAAGATTGAATATATTGACTTTACTGATTTTCATGTGTACATATGCATGTGTATAAATACATTGCATGTATGCATGAATTTGGCACACTTTTACTACCAAATAAGGCCTGTAGTGATCTCTGGATCTAAACAAAACGAATACCGGCATTTTCAGTAATAAAAAAAGTGTGTGAGCTATTGAATAAATTGTCGATAATAGACATAAGACTCATTAAAAATCTCATCATTAACATCATTATCATCATTGATTGATACAAAATTACAGATTTTTAAGGCATGAATGTTAAGAACAAGCGGTGAACTTCACACGTAAAAAAAGTATTTGAAAAAACAAAGCACAAATAAAAAAAAAAAAAAAAAATTACAATTTTGAATATACAAACAATAAAAAGTATTCTGATGTACACATCGCTGATTTACTCAAAGAACAGCATAACTCAAAAAAACTAGTTTGCCAGAAAACGAGCTTAAAGTTTTCAATTTACACACAACTTAATGAAGAAAGAACATTTAGTTTGTCTCTCAAGAGCTGAGTAAACAAGATATTTGTATGAAATTCTTACACAATATTAATAACGATATGAATATTAACTCTGCGTCATTAACTAAAAAAACGCATTTCTTGAGTTATAACGCTCTTTGAGTAAATGAGCGATATATACATATAGGCACTTTGCAAAAATCACGAAATAATATCGCCGAAATGAAATTGTAAAACAAATATGTACATATTTTAAAAATTTTAAAGTATATTTTTCTTCTTGTTTTTTTTTAATGACCATTTGCAGGCGGCCCTTCAAATACATATATGTACATACATACACACATATTGTTGGATATCTTTTTGTTTTTGTTGTTGTAGTCTCTTTTGATGGTTTTCGGAATCAAAAGAAAGGCGGTTTTATTTAATTGATTTTAATTTGTATTCTTATCAATATTTTTAATCACTGACGTTGTGAATTCATTTATTAAAATGTCTAAGTGTAAGTGGGTTAGATTTTGATTTGAATTTTATTTAGATTTATGTAAATGAACTGAATTTGTTGGCGTTTTGTGTGTGTGCGAGCATACATATTTTTTTTCTATGTTTCTTTCTAAATAACTAATGATTTTATTAGTGGTAGATTTTTGTTTCATGGGCTTAATTTGCTATTTAGTTTTCTTAGCTTTGTTTTTGTTTTACCTTTTATACAGTTTGTATTATTGTTAAAAATTTGTAGGCCGTTTGGGATTTGGCTTCTATTCGGTTGCTTTTTTTAAGGCGGTAAAAATCAAAGTTATACGGCAGCAGAGAAGAAACAAATTATACCGCCTTTAAAAGTTTTAATAACGTTAAAGCTTTTTATTTTCAATATCTTTTGTGTGCGTGTGTGTGTATATTGTTGAGCTAATTAAGAAATTTGTAATATTATATTTTTGAACTTATTTAATTTCCCCGTAGCATTGATTGTGTGATTATTTAAATGAGTTTAGTATCAAACAAATAAATTGGAAACTTGTAATGAAAAGATTTTAATAGCTAAAATGCTACTCGTGTTAGCAATAAATACCAACAAAGGAATTTATAGGCACGTATGTACATACATACATATATACGAGTATTATATATGTACATTAGGGCGGGTCGATTTAAAAATCGCTCAAATTATATACAAGGAATATCGTATTCTAGGGATCAAAATAAGAAACTGCCGAAGGAACCATACCTCTAAAATGCATTTTGATGTCACGACTTTTGATCAGAAGGGTAAAATTGTTACAAGAAAAAATCAACGAAATGGATATTTTTTTATTTTTGGAGTTTATTTTTCTCTTTAGAAATTTATTTAGTCAGAATGAAATGAAAAAATTAATTTTACTTAGTAATAGAAAAGAAAATAAAAAAAATGATTGTTTGAAGTATTTTTTGCTTTCAAGTCTGGACAATTACGCACGCTCTCTATGAGGAACCCCCCAGGGATGGTTCCAGGGGGTGTGCCACTGGCATAGGTGGGTCGGCCCTCCAAAATTAGTGGGGGTCGATCATACATTTTGACTCGATTGAGGAACTCTAAATGGGTCAAAGTGAGATTTTTCAAAATTTGACCCTTCGCATCAAAAGTCGGGACATCAAAATACATTTTAGAGGTATGGTTCCTTCGGCAAAGTTTCCTAATTTGATGCCTAGAATACGATTTTCCTTGTAATTTGAGCGATTTTTTTGCCTCCATACAAATCGACCCGCCCTAATGTACATGCATACGAGTATATTTATTATATCGCGTGCAGTGTTGGAGGTGTACAGAAGTAAATTTCATTGTTTTCCGAGGCATACACTTCTCTGGTAAACTTATACTTTTCATTTTTATTTAGTTAACTTTGTCATTATCAGGGACAAGGACTTCATGCATTTAAAAAAGGTATTTTAGGCGCCTAAAATATGACATTAAAAAAGCAAAATATGCATTAAAAATAATAAAATATGCACATACATATTTTAAAAATTTTACATTCAAAGGAAAAGTTTTCAATTAACATACAACTAAATAAAGGTATAAAAATATTTGCTTTTCTCAAGAGGTCTTGTACATTAAATTTTTACACAAGATTATATATGATATAACGATCTCTTCTGCATTAATAACTCCAAACAGGCATTTTTAGAGATATGTTTAAATTGCAGTAAAAGAGCGATACGTAAACAGAAAAAAGTGTTGTTATATATTTATTTTTATGTAAAAATTTTATATTTTTTGTATATTCGAATGTGAAGCTCCATCAATTTGTTCTTAGAAAGCTTTTGTGCGTTGAAAAATGCCTTATAACGCCTGTGGATGTAACCGTCTCAAATTTAAATGATTCTTTTTATATAATGTGGTATATTTATTTAACTCAACCATTACAATATTTTGTTTTTTAAATCCGTTACCCTTTTTAAAAACAATATCAAGTGTCCGCAGAATTGTTTCACTACTTTCGCCTTTGAAAGCAGACAATTTTCTCTGGAAATCATCAAAATGACAATTTCGATTAAATTTGGTAGGTGTGTGTGCTTGTGTAGTCGTTAAACAATTCTACAATAATTCAAGCGAATAAATTTGCCAAAAAATAGTTTTGCATTAATAATTTGTCAACAAAAATATACAGGCCTGTCACAGAATCCAAATTCGATCGAAATGATTTCAATTCCGTAATTAGGTTCTTCAGAAAACGAAAAACGAAGAATATGCTCGAAATGAAACCACTTTAAATTTAATGCTCGGAATTGTAATTTTCCTTATGCGAAAGTACAAAAATCTGTTTGAAACAACTTATTTCAATAAAGAAAGATATTTTTCAACAATTTAATTAAAATTATTTTTGTATTATTTAATTTTTTTTGTACAAATTATAAAATTTCCTTAAGTCTTAAGGAAAAATGCAGCATCGTAAAGAGTGAAATATTCTGTTCAGTCAAATAAAAATAAATACAACTTTAACATCTACACTGCGTTTGGATATGAAAGTGAACCTGAAGCATCCCTCAATCGTCTTCCCCGTAATTTTCCGGTCAAGTCTTGACGTCCCTGCGCACCACAAAGTGCAGTTATTGCAGACATTTCGTGTATTAATTTTTAAATTTTGTTCACTTCAAGTTAAAAAAAATGTTGTGCCTTTCATTTTGTTTTTCTCTTCTAATAACCATGAGTTTTTTGTTTTTCGTTGCCCAATATTGCCACATTTAAATTGAAAACAATCGAATTGCTGCTTTTTCGTATTGAACAAAATCTATCGAAATCTGGAGAAGGTAAAACAAAATCGATCGAAATGAAAATTCGTAATGAAAACAATTTCGATCGATTTCTGTAACAGGCCTGATAATTTGAAATTTTATTTGATTTTTTGACAAAATTGACACAAAACCATGAATTTATACCAAAATATGAGACTAAAACATGCATTTATGACCAAATTATGCAAAAATATGCGTATTCAGCTAAATATGTAAAAATATGCACTAACAAATCGATGCCATTTTAACGCAAATTCATTGTTTCGTAAAGTTATTTTGTTCTTGCCATTATCAGGGTTAAAAGAAAAAACATGCATTTGCATGAAACCCCTGTCCCTGGTCATTATGAATAGTTTCTGGTCAAAGCCACTTTTGTATTATAAAGGGTCCGCCATCTAACGTTTTTTTCAACTAGTGCTTATTTCGTGAATGGTAACACATAGCTCATGTCTGATTTGACAGATAATTAGTTTTATCCTTCCGCTGAACGAATATGGTTGTGTATACGCTTGAACAACGCTGGGAAATATTGCCTGCGATCGACTTACAGAAGATGCCGATTTTGCCAAAAAAATCATCTTTTCAGATGAAGCTCATTTTGATCTTGGCGGGTATGTAAATAAGCAAAATTGTCGCATTTGGGGCACAGAAAACCCGCACGCATACATTGAAAAGCCGACGCACCCAAAACGAGTCACAGTCCAGAGGCATAATTGGGCCATTTTTTTTTTCGAAAATGAGCAAGGAGTGGCCGTTACAGTCAATGGCGATCGTTATCGGGCCATGTTGAACGAATTTTTGTTCACAAAAATTGAAGAGGAGGATATTGGCAACATTTGGTTTCAACAGGATGGCGCTACGTGCCACACAGCCGAAGCTACACTCGATGTTTTGCGCCCTGTTAAAAAAAAAGTTATCTGGCGGACCCTTTATATAAATATTATTATCGTTTGGTGTACTCGAAGTGGTCCCGTATACGTTGGGCCGCTCAAACACATGATTAGCAATGTTTTTCGTTTAATTGTTCCAGATATGTATAAGGAACTCAGCATAACCTAAAGAAGCATTTGACAAACGATAAGTTTCATAAAATGAACGTTTTGGATTTAAAACCCGTAATATATCTTATTATAAATCAAACAGTGTTTCATTAGTAATTAGTGGTTACGCTTTTTTGTGGGCACATGGCACACAAGAAATGCCAGATGTAAACTCAGGCTTACATTTGAAACAACAACAAAATCTTAAAATCTGTACATTTTGTTTTTTTTTTAACAAATCACTTTCTAAGCATTTCTGGGAAGCATTTACGAGTCTTATTTTAAGCGCAGAACGGATTAATTAGTTTTTGATCATCCAAGGTAGTTGGAAAAGACTCAGTTTGGTGAAACATGCTGACTGGGTTATTGCACAATATTATTGCAAATGTATGGGTACCTTAATAACATTTAATATATTGTAGTACATAATTTCAAAGAGATAAGAATAAAATAACAGCTACAAACAATGGAGTTGTTTTCTTAAACCGGCCTAATAAGGTGTCTGTGCAGCAGTGATGCCAGAATTCTTTCACCAATAATGGCTAAATGTAGACAAAAAATTGCTAAAAAATGGCTAAGCCAGATTGAATGCAAAAATCATGAGTATTAAACGAAAATAAGAAGATAATTCATATTACATTTTTGCAGTAAATCGGGAAATTTTTTTTAAACCAAATAAAAGTAAAATAATTTTTCTACAGGTACTCAAGAATAATGAAAAGACTGAACACAAAAATACAGAAATACATATAGTATACAAATGTATGTAGATATGTAGTTTTTTAATTAAAAAATCAGATCTAACATTATTGTTGTTTCTATCATAGCTGTCGTGTTTGTGCCAATAAATTTTAAGAAACTCTCAGAAATTTCATAGTCATAGCAACAACTGCCTGATATTTTCAATCCAAACCTATATCGTCCATTTTCTATTTTTTAAACTTTTATTTCAACTTTAATTTCTATTTTATTTTCACTTGGATAAAACAAACATCACACATGTGTTACTGATATCATAAGCCACCAACTTTCAACGACACTACCACGGTTGTAAGAAAGGAGTAGCAAATCTTATTAAAGGTATTCACGCCAACTCTTGCAACTGTGCAAAATGCATAATTGCACTTTATGACTTGAGCAACCCATTTTGCTTAGTTGTCTATAAAGTCAAACACAATATGCACATACATACACACATACATATGTGTATTCTACTCGTGTGTTCTTGATTATTAACAGATTTCGTTAAAATTATGAAATAAGGTATCAGAATTTCGTTGATTAATTCTGTAATTAATTGAGTAATAAAAATATCAATGTTAATAATATTGGTATTATTTAACAAAATTCTAATAACATATATATACATATGTATGTATTTGAGCAATACGTTTTTTGAAAATAACAAAATTATGTGTTTGCCTTGACTTGATAATTTCTATATTTTCACTAGTTAAGAATTTTTAAAATCTTATGAATTTTATAATTAATTTATTTATATGGAACACATTTCCAACGATTTGTTTTTTTTTTATTTAAAAGAAAAACATATGCATAAACTGGTATTTCTGCGTTGTAATTTGGTGTACAGTTGATTTTATTAGTACTTTTTGTAATTTTTTTTGGATTGGCAATGCCATAAAAAGTTGCACAACTTTGCAAAATTTACTCTGATAATCTTGCACTTACTCAGACCCTGAAAATTTTGCATCATTTGTGCAAAATAATTTTCTATGTGGTTGTTGTTATATATTTTGAAAATTTTGCAATTTTGCTTTTCCACAACAGTGCAACTTTTGACGTGAATACCTTTATTGTTACCAATTTAACTATCTCTTTCATATTATGGTGTTAATTGACAATGTTGTATCTAAAAATGCATAACAAATGATTACACACTTTCCTAAACGCAATTTGTGTGTATTCTGTTATTGATAATAATGCGAAAGCAATAATATATTACCAGGGAAACCGCAAATATGCAATTGCATGTTTTTTCTTTTGAGACGTATTAATGCGGGGACAAGATATTTATTCGTTTCAGAATTTGTTATGAATTTTGGCATCGATTTGTTAGTGCATATTTTTGCATATTTTACCCTTTAAAGCATGTTTTTGCATATATCAGTCTTACATGCATATTTTTTAGCATATTTTCGATTTTTTATAGCATAATTCATGCTTTTAGGGCATATTTTGATACCTTATAGAATTTTTTAATTTAATGTGCGTACAAACTTTTTTTTTTTTTATAAAGAGAAATAACATTCAGGCAATGAATGCCTACTACTATTACTAGGTGTTACCTTCTTTAGGAAAGGGATAGTGATAGAGAAGACAGATGGTGAAGGAAGAAATAGAGGAAAGCTTCATTCTTTTACAACTCTGCTTTTTGCACGTTTTTTAATAATGCAGTGTTGCAGCGCCTCTGGTGTTAAATGAGGCGTATTAAATTTTTGAAGCTGTGATTAGTAGCCATTTTATTGGTTATTTTACTTCGCCGATGATTCTACTAGACAGCGAAGGAGGGTGCTCTGATGTTACATTAGGATTAGTATCTGCTGAAGTCGGTATAATTCAGTGACCAGTGACTATGCCTTCATCACATGAACTTTCCTACAACAACTGATGCAAAGGGACACTAATGTACATCAGAAGAATGCGTGGTGTTGTTATTTGATGACTGTCTGACACCGGGTTCGAACTCAGGATCTTCGTTTTTGTAGTCAACGTGCTAACTACTTCAGCCAACGCCAACCTCATGTGTTATATGTTTATTTTTATTTTTCGCCATCTAAATCTTAATTTCAATATTCCATGTAGTATATAAATTTTTCTTAAGAACTCGGTTTTGTTATTTGTGACGGACTTTGTTCCAAGAAGACGTTGAAGGAACCATTGTTAATGTATAAAATATTATTTAGATGTGACAGCAACGATTTTTATTTGAAAATCTAGTTCAATATTTTGTTGTTTATTGCAATAAAAATTATATATAAAAATCTTGTCTTATTTATCTAAAATACTGCTCTCTTTACGAGAGTATACAAAAAAAAATTAATTTGTATTATTTGCTTTAGTCAAAATTTGTATCGCCATTTTGCTTTAACGTGCACTTCACACTCAAGTTATTGTTGTTAGTACGGCAGTTGTTCTTTGTTATTTTTTTTTTGGTTTATTTTATTTTTGTGGTATTTTATATGCAAATGTTGTTGAATTTTTTACTTAAGAATATATTTTCATTTATAAATAAGCCAACTTATTTAATTTTTAAGAGCATATTTTTTGAATTTTTAGTGCATATTTTCAAGTTTTTAGTGCATATTGAATGCACATGAAATACTTTACTCTGTTTTTTTGTGTTCCTTTGTTGCGAGTTAATTTTTTTTGTAATGAAAAATCGCCAAAAATTTTGTGCATGGAAAAATTGCTAAAAATAGTTAAAAATAAAATAAAAGTGGCTAAGAAAATGTCTAATAGCTAATTTGACTTTTCTTCTGGCTGAATGGGATGAAAAATGGCTAAATTTAGCCAGAAAATGGCTAAATTGGCATCACTGCTGTGCAGCCAGTGTTTTAAGCAAAACGACTTGTATAAAGACAGCTTTAGACAAGTTTTAAGGTTTTGAATTATTTTTATTCCAATTAAAGGTTTCAAAAAAGAACAAATTCAACTTTTTTGTGGCTGCTAATGGCCAATGGTGTTTATACTTTAAACTTCGGAGAAAATTTAGCAGCAGTAACTAATTGCTGACCTAAAATAACACCTGTTATATCATACAACGCGCTTATTCTTAAGAATTTCCTGTATACAATAAAAACAAAGTCAAGCAGTGCAATGCATTTAACATTTTAAAGCAAAAACAAGCTCAGTGCTAAAATAAAGACAAAAAAAAAAATAAAAAAATAAAAAAAATTAAAAAATGAGAAGACGAAGACATACATAAATAAATATCCTTTGCATATATTTGTATACAAAGTAGTAGAAGAGTGCATAAATAAACAGGTAATTCGGAAGCTGATAAATTTCTTAAATAAAATTTAAAGGTTTAACACACACTGGCAAAAATGAATTCACACACACACACACACACGCACACACGCACACAAATTGAAACGTAAATTCAAGCAGACCATGAAAGAAATAAAATAATATATTTTAGAGCGAATCGAAGCCGCCCAACATTGCTAAAAGAGTGTTAAAAATTGTACCATAGAAATTGGCATAACGTACGAGTACGTTTAGGCCTTAATTGTAATAAAAATTCGTTGAACATGTTTTTCTTTTGTTATGGGTCAATGAACAGAAATGTGCCTAATGACCCAAACCGTAACAACTGGTACTAAAAGTAAAAAAAAGTATATCCAGACTTTGGTTTGAAACAAAAAAAACAAAAAAAAAAAAAATTGTTTTCAATTGTACCATTGAGTGAGTTCGTACCGTAAAAGGTACAATTTCTGATGTTCATTGTTGTTGATTGCTTTTTAAAAAGAGCAATAATAAGAAGTTTGGTTGGCTTTAGTCCGCCTATCTGTCTGTCTGTCTGTCCATCTGGTTTTGCTCGTATTTTAAGAAAGATAAAAAACAATAACAACATTAAAGAAAATAAAAAAGATACAAAATTCAAAAGTAGTTTAAATGTTCATACATTTGTGCATGTGCATGTGTGTGTGTGTGCTTGTAAGTACGTGTGTATATTATGGAGTTATAAGTTAAGCTGAACGCGCTAAGCCCGTGCCGTTTTTGACTTTGTATTATGCCGCCTATGCGGCGGCATGTTGCAAAGAAAGATACAACTACAATATACACTAAATATAAAAAAAAAAAAAATAACTCCGACTCTTCTGTGAAGAGACAAGGCATTAAGGTATGGTTACTTGTTGTTGTTGTTGCTGTTGTTGGTAAGAAACCGATTGTATAGTACTTAAACTTAAGTAAAATAATGCTGATATACTACAATATTTTTTCTGGGTTTTCGGTGAAGTTATTCTTTAATTTTGTGCTTTTTTCTTGCTGCCTGCTTACTTCTTCATTTCGTTAAAGATGTTTTCTTGTTGCTGTTGCTGCTGCCGCTATTATTGTTGTTGTTATTGTCGTTGTTTATGTGCTTGTGGCAAATTTTTTTTAAATGTTTACAGGTAGTATGCGCTACATTAAGAGCATGATGATTACGTCTGTTTCGGTTATTTATATTTTTTGTTGTTTTGTTGAAGTTGTATTTTTTTTCACTACGTGAAGATGAAACGGTCTCGTAAAACATTTTAAAATTTTAAGTTTTTTTTTCCAAGATCAGCAACAACAACATTTGTAAAAAAAGCATGACTGCCAGAAACAGATATTTCAAATGATGTTGTTGACAAGAAGAATTGTTTTAAGTATAACTTCCACTTAAAAAGTTATAATTAAAGTAGGTACCTTTAATCTCAGCAAAAATTTCTCGAGATCTTGTAAGGGGTAATAATCTTTTAATGACGTAAAAGTAATGAGTGGTACTTATTTATCTAACTATTTTATATGTATAATAATGACTTCCCAGTAATAAATAAAATAAACACTTATTTATCTATACGAGTATCATTGTGTGAAATTACTTATTTTAGTACTGTCCAGTTAATAATGACATACATATAAACAAATATTTATTGATGGTGAAAATGAACTTTGAAAGCAATAACTTAACTTTAAATTTAGAGTTAAAAAACTTCACCTTGCATCATTTACTATTATACTGGCGACCATTTCTGCAATAGAAACTACAGTACGAGCTCGATTTGCGCAACCGAAAGGAAATCGAGGTGGTTGCTTTTACCAAAAAGTTGCAACAATCGATCACTAAAAACTTCATATAAACCAAACTATAATTTAACATAAAACAATTCATTTTAAATAGTTTAACATTAACGAAAAAGAACACTTCAAGGCACTCAGGAGTTTTTTCTACAAGATTTAATAATTCTTAAAATCGGTGAACATTTCGGAAATTCTTCTAAAATGTGTATAAAAAATTAAGCGAAAAAAAATCAGAAATTTCCTTTAATTTGCATCAACTTCAACTAATAGCCCATTCAGGCTGACGCCAAATTAAGTAGTTTCGTGATTTCGGTCGAAATCAAGTTGAAATTAAGTAATTTCCCATATATTTTGACATTTTCCAAATTAAATTATTTTACTTAATTTCGATGAAATTAATAACAAATTACAATATACAACGCTGTTTTTGTACTAAAACTACTATTTTGTTCAAATATGAATAAATTTACTACAATGAGAAACAACAAATAAAAGAAATAAAAAATTTTTAATTCAATATGAAATTAAAAAAATATTGAAAGTTGTTATATTTATGACGATTTTTACAAGAAAATTTTTTATAAGTGTAAGAAAGAGCTTATTCAACTGAAAAAAGTACTTCAATGTCTGCAGCAATGAATAAGATGATTGCGAAATCAACTCAAATGTCATTCAGTGAACAGCATGAACACTCTTGATTTCGATCGTAATTTGAGCTTAAAATTACTTAATTTCGTGTCAGCCTGAACGCACTATAACTAATGTCATTTTCTATTCGACATAGCTTAGTTATAGATGAAATGAAAAAGTTTATTATTATTTGTGAATTCTCAAACAGTTTTTGAAAGAAGTCTGTGCATAAGATAAGAAGTTTGCAGGTGTTCAAAATATGTGATTGAAGTCTAGTGATGATTTGACAAAGCACCTATGAAATGCACATAGATATGCTTAACCACCAGCAAATAAATTTCAATTAAAATAAACTTATGACAAAAGGTCAAATAAAAAATTTCTAAAAAATATTTAAATACAAATTAGAATGCAAAGAATTCATTAAAATTGAAAATAAACAAATAAATTCGAAATTCAAAGTCTTCATGAATTCAATTGAGCATTCGGTTAAAACAACACATTCAACTGACAAATTTTGAATTTTCGAAATTTTTTTTCGAATTTTCGAAATTAGTTTCGAATATTCGAAATTAGTTTTGAGTTTTCGAAATCATTTTCGAATTTTCGAAATTGTGAAAAATGCATTTGAGATAAATTTCCTCTAGCATACTGTAAAAAGTGTTAATTTTTAAGTTAGAAAACAAATCGAAAAAATCCCTTGACTGCTCTTACATCATTTGAAATTTGTACTTACAGGGTTTTTCCTTCAACGTGCTGATGCATACGATAATAATTACGTTTGCAATAATAGTTGTTGCTACTTGTAAAATATATATAATTTTATTTCAGTTTGATTTGAAAACTTTTATTTTCACAAAAGTAGAACTAAATACAAAATGTCCAGCCTTAACATTCTTTTAGATGAATGCCACATGGCATGTTCGTACTCGTACTCTTAATCGTATTTCGAATGCATTTACACATAGTCATGCTGTGTTATTAAAAGAAAGCCATGAAAGAATGATGACGATGACGATGACGATGACGATGAAGAATAAAAACAAAGTTGGAAAAAAGTAAGCTTCTCGTCACTGCAATCGTCGTCATCATCTTTACGGTTGTCGTATATATCAATGGGCGCATGCGCCCATTGATCTTCTCTTTGGCGGTAAACAGTAGCTGCTATCGCTGTCGGCTGAATGGCTGGCCAGTTGTTGTTTGGCTGGGTTGAATGGTTGGTTAGATTGTTTTCGTTGTTTGCCTTTTCGGCTTTAACCTTTTTTTTTCTGCTTCGTCGTCTTTAACATCGTCATTGTCGAGTTTGTTGTTGGCGATATTGTTGCTCATATTGCTGCTGCTGCTGTTGTTTTGCAGACATAAAATCGTCCAACGAGACAAATAAACTTCAGCTTCATTGTCGTTTCGTACGTTGGATCACAATTGATGAGGGTTTTCTTCGTGAACGCTGAATCTTGTTGTTTTGGACGTTAGTTGGCTGCTCTCCACTCGTACATTCATTTGGCCATACATTTTATGGCTTGCTTTTTGGGTTGGGTTGTATAAGGTCTTTAAATGTATACATTTTCCAAATGCGGCTTCCACTTTGTATTTTTTTATTATAACTTTTTTTTTAGCTTTGGGTTTTGTGTTTTGTTATTGTTTTTGTGTGTTTCAAGTTTTTGTGTTTTTATGATGATGTTGCACGCGAAATGTTTAGTATGTGCGGATTCTTTTAAATTGATTATAATTTAAGGGATCTGCTACCTAATTTTTATTACTGTGATAATATCATTTAGTGGGAATTACATGTGGTTTGGGAATTTATTATTTTGCCGTAGTAAAAGGTAGTTAGTTACTTTTATGTACATATATCAATCGGCTACAAAGTCCTTTGATGCAAAATCAAATTAAAAACTATTGTTGCCTATGAGCATTAAGCAAAACTTAGTGAGATTAAGCTGTTCCTGTGGCTTTGAAATCTGATCATTATATTAATTGTAATGTCTGTATGTTTATATACCAGCACATACATACATATGTATATACATATGTGCCCTTAATTATGAAAGTGGTCTAAGTCATATATATCAATTGTCGACTTATTTAGTAGATTACATTTGAAAATATCAAAAAAAATTTTTTTTTTATTATGCAACATTTTAATTAAGAGTTGTAGTAGCCTCGATTAATATAAATTTATTTAATATTTATTTAATATTTATTGAAGTTGTTTTAAGATTTATTTAAAATTTCGAAGCAAAAATGCATATGACTTAGACCACTTTCATAATTAAGGGCACATATGTACATTAGAGTGGCCTTTAGGTTATATGGAGGATTTTTTTTTTGATTTCTTGTATTCTCTCCTTCCAAATCGGTTCAGTTTTATGTAAAAAAAATACAAAAAAAAATTCATAGCGTTAAGTTGTGTCTTAGGGGGTGCGTCCGCCCCTCAAAGTTGGCCCTCAAGCTCATGTATTTTTTGTTTGCTTTTTTTTGTTTGTTTAGTTTTCTTTTGACTATATGTTTATGTATGAAATAATTTAATAGATATAAGCTCTTATTGTACATGCTTAATATAAATAATTTCCATATAAATATAATTTGGGTAAATATAATTTTTGGTATTTTGTTGGTTATTTTATTCATTATTTTCTAAAATATTAATTTTAGCAAAATACTTTCTTTGAGACTAATGTTGTTGACTAAAAAAGCTAAAATATTGCCGTATGTCATATTCTTGTAAAATGTTTTTTTTAAAAGATATTCATATGCAAGCAAATTACATTCAAAAATGGGTTTGCGGGCCAACTTTGAGGGGCGGACGCACCCCCTAAAACACAACTTATCGCTATGAATTTTTTTTGTACTTTTTTTTTACATAAAACTGAACCGATTTGGGGGAATAGAATATAAGACATAAAAAAAATAACGGCCACTCTGTTGAAGATCAGTAAATAACTAAATATTTCTAAGTATTTTTTAACTGGCTATTGGCTGTAATTGCAACTCATGTGTACGTGTACACTTACTATATACACTCAAAATAATTCATGTGGTTCATTTTGCGAAAATATTCGTTATTTTTATGCTACGAAATGCTTCGTAGATAGTATGAATGAATGAAAGAATTAAGTCTAGCGGGAAGCACAGGACACTGCGACCAAAGTAGATCTATTGTATCCCCTGCCAGGTGCTAGAGCACCTCATCTAGACCTACTCCCCTGATGAATCTCAGGATTGCCAGTGGGTCCAGAGTTGTCAGTTCCCAATCCTCCAATAGGTGCTTGCCCAATTGGCTATATCTTCTGTGGCTTAACGCTTCACAGTCTTTCAGAATATGCTCTGAAGTTTCATCTTCGTAATCACAGAATCTGCACAGGCTGTTACTCTCAATGCCAAGTCTGTTGATGTGTTTTCTCAGTCTACAATGGCCTGTGAGGAAGCCTGTGAGCATTCTTAGATTGTTTTTACTCAGGAACATGAAAGCTATGAAACGATATCGTAGATAGTATAAATGGTATTTGTTTATTTTACGAAATACTTTTTGTCTTAAATAAGAAAATTTTATATTTTTTGCAAAAAAAAAAAAAAAAAAAAAACAGTACACACAAAGAATTAGTATGAACAATTTTGTAATGTCAATTAAAATATTTGTAATATCAATTAAAAAATTAATTTAATTTTCTTCCACCCAAATTAGTTAATACAATTAAAAATTAAAAATTAATCAATTAAATTCTAAATTAAAAACATTAATTGGTGAATACTTTTTTCAGTGTGCTTATATTACAAAAGAAATTTTGTGAATCATGGAAAGCAATTTTGTGTTTTACATGAAATTTTGTATAAAATGGTTAATATATAAAAATATATAAAAAAATAAAAAATATGACATTTGAAAAATAACTTTTGTAGAATAGTATGTAATTCTTGCAATTAAAGTTTGAAATAATTATGAAAAGAAAAAGATAATTTAGGGGAAATTGTTACAGCCTCTGTATTCTTCATACATCACATACACAAAAAAATACTCGTACATATTTTGAACTGAAACTCATGAACTAATCTGTCGATTAAAACAAATAATACATTTTTATTACAATAATTTTTAATACATTAAAATAAATGGGCGAAAAAATTTAAAAATTAAAGAAAACAACAGTTTTTATTTTTTATACATATTTAAAATTTTTTTTTTCGTAAAATTCACGAAAATTGTATAAATCTACACAATAATTTTGTGCTTCAAAGCAAATGATAACAAAACAAAACCTGTTTATTTTACGAAATTTCCAATTTTAAAAATCTGTTTTACTTTTTTTTTTCCTAAATTCAATAAAATAAACGAAAAATATGGTACTATACTCGTATACGAAAATAATTGTACGAAATAATTTTTATAACTTAACGAAATTCGTAAAATTACGAAATCTGTACCTGGATTCTGTAACTTTTTGCGAGCCGAAAATCGTAATATTTATCGACATATTTATGCGTTTGCGGCAACGATAATGTGATTCCGTAATTTCTTTTTTACAATAGTCTCCAGCTATATTTTAATCATCATTTAATTCAAAATAAGCGAAAAGCACAAGCAATAAGTCCATATTTACACTATGCAAATATTATTGCTAAGCTGATTAGTTTGATGGGGAGTGAGACGAGGGGAACAGTAACGTTTCTTTTCCCCTCGTCTCTCTATCCTAACAAACTAATCAGCTTAGCAATAAGACTTGCATACTGTAAACTAGGACTAATAAAGAAAAACTAAATGAATTTGAGCTTGTGATTTATTTTTTTGACTCCCACCGACAGCCAAGAACGTTAAAATATGTTAGTGAATAGCAAAGTCGATAAATTTTCGTTGTATTTATTATACCGTTACGATTATAGTAATAAAAGTTACTGAGTCCAGCTACAGGTACTGTTTTCCTGCACAAACTACAAATATTTTCGTAAAATGTACACAATTTTCGTTTATTGCACAAACAATTAATAACGAATTTTATTTTTTGTATTTGTAAGCATGAAATATTTTGAGTGTACTTTATGTTATGTTTTTCTTTCTTATGTTACTTTTATTGACTTGCAGCAACATTGGCGAAATATATGTATGTATATGTATGTTACTCGTAGTAAAGTATTTAAATATGAAATAATTACTTGGAATAATTGCTAATTAGGTGAACTTTTTTCTGTGCCGACAATATTACACCGGTAATGCTTTTTCTTTTTTGCAGCAATTTAGTGATTAACTTGAGGATCTGTAGGGCATTGAAGCATCCGAATTAATTCCAATGCTAACAATGTTATATAACTTTACATTGGAGTTCTTTTTTACATCACTATGAAAAAACGTGGCATTAATAATATGCCAGCAAAAAAAATCGGAATCAGTTTCACTGTATATCAATCACTACAGGTAGTGAATTTAATATTCTAAGGCTGATGTTTATGTCAAATACACAGAAAAAAATTAATTTGATATTTGAATACGAAAATCGCTGATTCAATAAAAAAAATCTTTTGAATTTTCTGTGATGACGATTTTTATATTTTCAAACTTAAATAAAAAACGTAATAATTGACACAAAGTTTAATTAAGAGCATTGAACGATAGAATGGAAACGCGGATTTTATTTTTTAAATAGTAAGTCATCTAGATGTCTTCCATCGAGTTGAACACACTGTTCAAAACGGAGCCTTGTGTTCTGCGTCACACGCTGCAGTAAACTTGATTCAATTGAGCTGGTTTCTGGACGAATACTTTCCTTTAAAGCCACAAGAGATTGGGAATTGTCATTATAAACCCTCTCTTTGAGGTAGCCTCATAAAAAAAAAATCCATGGGAGTTAGATCGGGCTACCTCGGTGGCCATGGGATGTACCCAAAGCGACTGATCTGTTTTTGGGGGAAATTTTTCCGAAGCAAATTCATCGAAGCTCTGGCTGTGTGTGCAGTCGTCCCATCCTGTTCAAACCACATGTGTGAAGAGTACGATGGAAAAGAATTCCGTAATCATGCGTTGATAATTTTCACCATGTACATTCGTCAAATGACCTCGAGAATTTTCGAAAAAAAAAATGGTCCAATTATCTCATGCGTGGATGAGGCACACCAAACAGTTACCCTGGGGCAATGCAATGATTTTTGATATTTCAATCGAGGTTTGCGGGTTCTTGGAGACCAGTAACGGCAGTTTTGCTTGTTGACGTGGCCGTTTAAGTGAAAATGAGCCTCGTCGCTTAAAAAAAAAAAAAAAAAATGGGATTTATAGTAAGAAAACGCTCCAACATCGTTTCACAAAAATTTTTGCGTAAATCAGTCACTTTCTTTCAGTTCTTGAACGATTTGAATTTTAAAATGATGGAACTTCAGATCCTTTTTTAAATTTCATGAATAATCGCTCTTGGAAGTCCCAGTGAGACTGCTCTTTTCCATATTGAAAGTTGCGGATTTTCACATAAACTGCTTTCAACCAGTTCAATGTTTTCGGGAGTCCTTGAGGATCGACTGGGCCCTGGCCGTGGGATATTCATAGCCGAAGCAGTTGCGCGGCATCTCTGTACCCGCGAACGAATTAAATTTATACTCAGTCCATCACGCCGAATACCTAACTTTGAACAAAATTGTCGACGCGCGATGCTCACTTGATCACTGCGACATCGTGACTCTCAAATCCGCACAATCGATAATTCCAACGGCGCACAGTGGCGCCATTTGCCTTTTTTCGTTGCAAAAATCATATCTTTTGAACCGAACAAGATAATCGAATAATTTAAATTGCATGTCATAGATAATTGTTCAACCTATAAAATGAGCGGTTGGAGTGGACGCTACACCTTATAGGTGCTTACTTATGGGTTTTCAAAGTTAAAATTTGTGAAAAAATCCAAGTTTTGGTAACCAAAAAATTTTTTTTAAGAATTTTATATTTTTTTGTAGTTCTTTTGTAAGCTTTTCATGTTTTAAGATATTACCTAAAAAATTACAACAAAAGAGTTTTTTTTTAAATGATTTTTTCAATTTTCTGTAAAATATTCATTTTCTTGGTAAGACAAAGTATGTCTAAAATACAAATCATTTCTAAACTCTAATTTTTTTCTAACTCATCTATTTTATGGTAACAAAATCAAATTATTTTTACCAATCTTATATTTCTTAGTTCTTTTGAAAGCTTTTTCTGTTTTAAAGTTATTAGCCAACAAATTAAACAAATTTTTTTTCAATTAATTTTTTGAATTTTCTGTAAAATATTCATCACAATTCGTAACAGAAGGTATATTTAAAAGACTAATCATTTCTAAAGTATAATTCCATTGTAGTTCTTTTCGTGACTTCACATGCCGCAGGGAAGAAATAAGTGGATCGGAAGATGCTGCTAACATGTTGAAGAGGTCCTCATTTTGCCTCACCCTTGATGCTTTGAACGTGTTCTGCAATCTATATTTTTTGTAAAATTTGTTAAGAGACTCCTGCGCTTCTTCAGAAAGCTCTCCAATTGGCAAAGACTGGTACTCAATTATATCTTTGCCATGCGCCAATATTTTATGGACGGTCGGGGTCAACTTCTTCTGTGGATAAATTTTTGCTAAAAGAGATGCAGTTTCCGATGCATATTCTCCAAATTTTGTAGAATTAACACTTTCTTGGCAGTTTAAAACATTCAAGATCGTTCCCAATCTTTTGACGATTTCATTGTCAATTCCAGTGATTCTAGTTACTGCCTCATCATTTGCAAAAAATCTCCTTGAAGTGTTTCCATCGTTTGAGTTACCGTATCCACACTTGGGGCAGTCTACTTTTAGTCCAAGTTGTTTCCAAAAAGCATTCTGTATTTGCTTCTTTCTGATCTTTTCCTTATCCTTAATTGATGTATTTTCATCGATGTTTTCATCTTGTTGTGGTAGGGTATACGCCAGTTTTAGCAAGAACTCCATACACCTTATCCTTGCGTGCAATGGTGACATTCCATATTCGTAATTCTCCTCGTTTGTAGAATCGTTTAAATTACCGAAGTTCTTCTGACTCTTTTTGCAAATCGGGCATGTCAATGTTGAGGTTGTTCCTGTCAGTTCGTTTACGACTTTTCCGTCAACCATGGTCAGGTGGAACTCGTAACTACATTCAATATATTTTCCTTCTCCAATTTGCAATTTTGTATGCTTAATCTTGCTTATTTGTTCTTCAATGTCCTTCACCGTGGTCCTTATGAGTTCTGCCGATTCCTTTGCAAACTGAAACATTATTGGTCGGCAATAATGCACTGATGACGGTCGATGATTTTTCCAGTGTAGGGAAACATCAGATTTTAGCCGCAATGGAACAACAGATGCCATAAACATATTTCCGTCAGATATTGTAGTGTCATCGGAAGATATCCTTTGCTTATAAACGCTTTGTCCGGATGATCCATCGCAGCCCCATTTGCTGATCAATGTTAGTTTCTGAGGAAGAATTTCCACCTCATTTTCAGGAAGACTTTCCAACAACCGTTTTGCTGTATGGTCCATAAGATCCTGCAGATTGGCTTTCGCAGAGACTTCCGTAAACTCCGTACGCAATGGTCGTGAATTTATTTTGGCTTGCGTAATATGCTTGTATCCGGGGAAAAGGTCAGCCCCGTGTCGCATTAAAGATGCCCGTAGTATCTCATATTTCTCTTTGGAAAGTTCTAAGTCCAAAAACAGAGCCAAGGCTTCTTCGGAACTATACTTTTTAATATGTGCGTTTGTGGGAGTGGGAATGCTTTCCTTAATCCTTTTTAGTCGCAGTGGGCTTGCATCAGCAACAGATTTTGTAATCTGCGACCTAACTCGTTCACTATCCTTTATGTATTTAATAGACAGCGCATCCGATAAATCCTTCGTGGTCAAGTCATTGGTGGCATCGGCAAGTTTCCTCTTTCTTGTGAAAATTGAACACTCCTCCATACTTTTTTTTGGCCTTCCTTTTTCTCCTCTGGTTGATGTGGAGGGTTTATCTACTGCCAATATATCCAGGATGGTGTCTTCATTAAGCCAGTCCTCGTATTTGGAGTTGAAGATGTTAATGGTTCGATTGCATTTCACCCATTTTGTCTTAATTTTGGCATGTATCATACAAAGATTATTTTTTATACTTTTGCTTCTCTCAATATTTCCGTATAAGCTATCGAGTTCTTCTAAAGCAGCTTCCGCGAAACACGTTGGTGTAATTGACTTTCTAAACAGTTCAAATAGTTTTAAATTGTTCAACGCCATGTTTTCAATACTTGTTTCGCCAACTTTCAGTCGTAGACTAATGCAGGCATTAAGCTTGTTTTGCAATATATAGGCCTATGCTACCATGTCTACAAATGTACCTGTTACATGCATACATATGCATTTGGGCTGAATTATACAGTTTTGATATTATGCACGTAGCCAAATGAGATTTGTGCCTACCTGTACCATAAGTCAGTATTGTTCTTCACCATATGTACGCCAAAAATAATTTTTAAGTGAGGTGCGTACCTGCTTATTTCAATGAGTAGTTTTTTGTGCATCTTGTGTCTGTAACGGAATATTAGGACCAAATTTTTCGCCAGAGGCTCTCAGGTAGACAACTGACTCAAAATGCAATTTTCAAACTATTACATCAAAGTAACTGTCAGTCAAGGCATGTAAGGGATGCCCGCCATACAATTTCTGCAACCATGTCTTTTTAACGTTTTTTACCTGTAGAAGCCAAATAGGCACGTAAAGGCAGATAAAACCTTTTGAGTTATGTAAAAGACTAGTTAAAGAACATATTTTGAAAATATGGCGGAGGTAAAAAAAGGTAAATTTTTTTTATTTTCCGTCAAAGTTGAAGAATAGTGAAAAAATGGATAGTTTTTAAATACTGATTTACCTAGAGAAACACAAAGCAAACAGCACAATTTTTTTTATTGTTATACATTTAATAAGCACATCAATCACTAAAAACAAAAAAAAATACTATTCGTTGCCTAGTTTTCGTGATATTACACCTGAAATCGGATCAAACTACCTAAAAATTGTGTGTTTTTTTAAATCCGAAAATTGGTTAACTTTGAACAGTTATGTCTTCTAAACTAAAAATCTGATATTGTTAAGAGTAGCATATTTGAGATCGTTGAAAAGTTTACTATAAGATGGATTCATTTAAAATTTCGCAGGCGCACATGAAAATTTTGATTTTTGCAACCTCGTTTGCTCTACGGGCGCCACTGTGCGGCGCCACGGTGCTTTTTGAAATAATCGTATTTCAATACGCCCTGTACTTTTTTCAAGAATGAATGTCCCCACTAGTGATGTATCGAATGTCAATATTTGATATTCGCTAATACGAACATTTGAATATTTGAAACGATATTAGCGAATACGAATATTAGATGTGAAATTTATAGACATTAAATTGGGGTTCTATTTACCCCTGCAATATGAAATATTAAAAATTTTTTATGAAAAAGAACTTCTTATTCCTGTTGGCGTACTTCAAAGTTAATAAAAACTACCCAAAATTTTAATTGATCGTCATTAAATAATATTTGAAAATGACACAAAGCACAAATTTCTATAAAAAATGTAATGAATTCGTACAAACTAATATTTTTAGCCATTTATTTAAATTTCGTTTAGGATTTATGCATTTATTTATTTAATTTTTTTTAGAAAAATATTCGTATTAGTCTTAATTTGGCGAATATGAATACGATTACGAATATCTAAAAATAGCCGAATATGCGGCAATTCGTATACGAATATTCGTGCATCAGTAGTTCGCACAGTAGGGTGTATAAGACAGTTCTGGAAACAGAGCAGGGAGCAAAAAATTTATACTAATTTTGTATGGCATGAACGATGAAAATCTGTGTAATGCATACTTGGCAACACTGGTCAGTTGAATGTGTGTTTAAAATAGGGTGGTACTTACTGGAAGTTTTTGAAATTGTGTGTGAGTAATGGGTTGGTACGACTTGGTTTGGCTTGGTTGAGTTTGGTCGGGGTTTGAGCGGGAGTTGGTCGGGATTTGGTCGGGGTTTGGGCGGGATTTGGTCGGGTTTTGGGTGGGGTTGGTTAGGATTTGTATACTAATTTTGTATGAGAAAACTAACAACGATTACTTTTGTACAGTGCCACCCTACTGTATTGTTCTTCTGTTGTGGGTTTTTTTTTTATTTTTGATATGAATGAATGAATGTGTTTGAAGCAGTTGCTATAATTAGGCTGTTTGAGTTTGTTAAAAATTCTGTTGTGGTTTTTTCATTGATATGTACGAATGTGTTTGCAACAGTTGATATAACTAAGCTGTTTGAATACAAAAGCTTGATACTGACCATACACAACAAAGTTGATTAGAAATAAAAATCAAAGCAATACTATTTATTCACATACATATATTTTATTTATTAATTTGTTTTAAAATTTTATAATATAATAAAAAAAGTAAAAAAGAATAAATCTCATATTGAAGTACATATAAAATATTATTGAAGTTCATCTTTATTGATCCAAGAATTATGTTGATTGGAAAAACCCAACCATTTTACGTATGCCTGGTGTCCCTTAGTTTTAATAACCTTTTCAATCAAGTATGTATTTGGAAAATGTGTCTTTAATAGTTCATGTTCATAGAATCCACCAACAATTGGATTATTTTGATAGTCTTCCAATAAATATGTAATGGGGTTTGTGTTCCGTAAAGTACGAATTTTAAAAATTTCAGTTGTCCAGTTTGGAGTATATCCTTTTGAAAAAATATGTTTATATTTGCTAATTCGAACGTGATCTCCAACTTTTAGTTTGCCAAATTTAAATATTTTGGGATGATTATAGGCTTGTTTTAGTAAAGAACTTTCATTTTTTGTGTTAACAGACTTTGGTGTCATTCCAATTGTTCTATGCTTTTTATTATTATATTGATTAATTAAATCCTTGTATATATGTATCCATCGATAATTTCCTTGTAGACTAAAATTTTTCCACATCATTCCTTTCAGAGTTCTATTAAATCGTTCTACAATAGATGCTTTCATGATACTATATGTAGAATAGTGATTGACATTATGTTTTTTCATCAGGTTTTGAAATATTTTATTATAGAACTCTTTACCATTATCTGTTTGCAAGTTTTTTGGAATTCTCTTTAGCGAAAAAATAGATTGCATAGCATTGGTTATATCTTCACTACTTTTAGATTTTACGGGTACAGCCCAAGCAAACTTTGAAAATGTATCTATAACTGTTAAAATAAATCTATAGCCTTTGTTATATTTTGAGTAAACACCCATTTCAACAAGATCTGCTTGCCAAAGATCATCAATTCCCTTGTGTACCACTCGACGTCGAATGAAATTTCTGCGTGCTTGTTTATGAAGCTCCTTAACCACTTCTTGTCGCTCCATTTCTAACATCTGTCTTAGATTACATCAATTTAAATGCTGTTGACGTAGGATTTAAATCAAAACGATTTATATTTCAATTTTTAAATGTTTTGTAATGAGCTTAAGACGTTCTTCAACTGAATCAATTTTGTAATTAAATAATGATCTCATTTCTTTTAGTGATTGATCGAGATTATTTTGTATTATACTTTGATCATGTATTAATTTACTTAAACGTGTTTCTACATTTTCAAATTTTTCTGTAATCGACACGTTTTGTTGTTGTATTATTTCGTTAAAACGATCCTCCATTCCCTTAATTCTCTCCATATACATTGTATCCAGCTGTTTCTTTATTTCACTTAAATAGCTTTTCATGTAAATTTTGTTTACAGCATCGTTTTCCAATACAGGACTAGCAATATTTTTTATTCTCCGCAAGTTAAAGTTGAAATTACGATCACTATCCAAATGAATCTTGAAATGTTGATTTTGATATCTTGCAGATTTTTCAATATAATGTCCAAACTTATCGATAGGCATTTTATGAATATGAATCGTTAAACATTTTTAAGTCTATTTATATAATAATTTTTGCTTCTCTCAATTCCTCAATAATTGATACAATTTCATTATTATGAATTGAGTGACCAGCTGTTGTTGATGAAATCAAAAGACGTAATCTATCAACCAATTCATTAGGATCATCCCAATAAACATAATTAGGCTTTTCTCTATTCAATTTCATTAAACCTTTTCCCTTATGAATTTTCTGTTGTTTAAATAGGTTTTTAATAATGGTTGTATATTTAATTGAACGATTTCCTTTAATTTGACCATTAATACTGTTATTTCGTTTATGGACATTAGTCATCTCCAATATTTGTTTATAATTATTTAAATCTGTTTTATTATAACTGATTGGTTTCTTATAAACTAACAATTCATATAAGCCTGATGTGAAGGGCCATTTTAAATTACCTACAGTAATATTGGTTGAATCGAAAGCGATGGGTTCATTACCCAGTCTCCATATTTGATTTTTATCCTTATGTGGACCATAGGTTTTATCATATATATTTAAGTTAACTTTTGATAAATTATATTGAATACTTTGATTGGGATGTACTGCAATGGTGTTATCATCATCATTATCATCATTCTCATTATCAACATTATCATTATTATCATCATCATCATCATCATCATAGTCATCATGATCATTTTCATCATCATCAAATGATTGAAACGTGTTTGAACTTTTCTCGATTTTCTTGTTATTAAAGCTTGAAGAAAACGTGTTATAATCAAGCTTACTCTTTTTATATGGTGTACTGAAGGCAACTTTATTATCCTCAAGATCATGTTTAAAAGAGTTATCCGGATATTTTTCATGTTTTATAATGTTATTATTATTAGTTGATTGAACTAATTCTTTTAATGGTTTTGATATTGGTTTAAATGTCTTTTCCAACAATTCATCATTTGCAACTTCTCCAAGCAAAATATTCTTATATTTCTTTTTTAAAATATTTCGAGTTTTAATAAGATTATTTACTAGATTTGTATTCATATTTAAAGATTGAATTAGAAACAGATTCAAAACAGATCAGTTTAGCAGTTAGCAGTTTAATAGTTGAGAAGCTGTTAGTTTAATAATTAATCTTGTACTGATTTAAAAATATCTGTAATATTTCTTTTATAGATTTATAAATATATCGAAGCCTTTTCTATATCGACCATTATTCATAGGATCATCTTTGTTAATAACTAGAAAACCATATTTTTCTTTCCAACACTCGGCACATAACTCATGAAATGTTTTTAAAGTCATATCAGAACCAACATGATCATTGTAAATATGCTTAATATTCATTTCATCCTGTTTAAAAATTATAATCATATTTGCATTATCGCGAATCAAGTGTTTTGGTATTCGTGTATAAGTTTGACATAAATAAAAACTATCAATATCTTTATGACGACCCATACAGAAGTAAGAACGTACATGATTTTGTTTCTCACAAGCTATGTCGTCGAATATAAATACTGAATTTGGCTTAACTTCGTCTGGGGATATAACATCATCATTATTGGAAAATGATGAAAAATGTATCTCCTTGATAGGTTTAATTAGGTTTTCTAAGTACTTATATTTCGGTTGTTGTGTTGACTTTGAATATAAGTAAATATTTTTAAATTTCAATCCATGTGGACTTTCAATAAGACTGATCATCACATTTGTTTTTCCACAATTTGATGGACCCACAATAAGGGCTCGAATAGAATTCGGTAGTAATGAACTATGACGAATTTTATTTGATGATGATGAATCGAACTTTGATTCGATATTCTTTACATCAATCCTTTTATGTTGTTTAAAAAAACGCATTCTGAAATCTAATGATAACATAATATATAAACCAGTCTCTTTTATTTGTTTTCAATCAATTTGGTTTTAAACTTTAATCGATAAAGTGTCAATAGATATGACAATCATTTATAAAAAGATATTCAGTCGTCATCCATACTTCATCGGTAAAGGTTTTCTGAATAAAATTATTAATAAACTTCCTTTTGAACTTCATTTACCCGGTTATCAATTTTGTGGACCTGGAACAAAATTAAAGAAACGTTTAGAAAGAGGTGATCAAGGAATCAATCCATTGGATACTGCTTGCAGAGAGCACGATATAGCATACTCAAACAATAAAGATTTAGAGAAAAGACATATTGCTGATAGAATCTTAGCTGAAAAGGCTTGGCAGAGGGTTAATGCTAGCGATAGTAGTTTCGGTGAAAAATCAAACGCTTGGTTTGTTACTACCGCAATGAAAGCAAAAACAAAATTCGGTATGGGTAACGTTATTAGTAAAACTAAAAAGTCGTCTCCAGTAAATACCCACAAACTATTTACACATGCATTGAAAAGTGCAAGAAAGAATATAAAGAAAAGTGAAAACTTGAAAGATGCTATAAAGATTTCACGAAAAGTTGTAAACAATATTTTCAAGGGGAAGAAAAAATCATTAATAAAAACACCTCGAATAATACCGCTACCAAAATCTGGAGGTTTTCTTCCACTTGCCCCTATATTTGCTGCACTGGGTGCACTTGGTGGTTTAGCTGGTGGTGTATCTGGTATTACAAAAGCAATCAATGCAGTTAAAAATGGAAAGGAACAGCTGACTGAAGCAAAACGACACAATAATACAATGGAAGCCATTGCGATGGGAAAAGGCATGTTCTTAAAACCATATAAAAAAGGTTTTGGATTATATTTGAAGCCTTATCAACAAAATTTTTAATGAAGCTACCTAAAAGAGCCCTTTCTGATGTAGACTTGAGAAAATATGCAAAACATATTCCAAATTTTAGAGGTGTGTTTATGTGTAACACTCTTCCAAGCAAACCATTTAAAAAAGAATGTGGAATAATTAATCTGGATACTTCAAAGGGATCTGGCACACATTGGGTAGCGTACTGGAAAAACAACAATCAAATTGAATATTTTGATAGCTTTGGTAATTTGCAACCGCCGAAACAATTAATAAAATATTTAGGAGAAAACATAAGTTATAATTATGATAGATATCAAAATTTTAATACAATAAATTGTGGTCATTTATGTTTAAAGTTTTTGTTTTCGAAACTAAACTAAAAAGAGAAACTATAATTGTTTTAATAAAATACATTGATTAAGAATTTGTTTTATTTATAAATAAACATATTATTTCATTTATTAAAAAAATTTCAAAATAAATATAATTAAATAATTTTTCTAATTTCGCTTGTTAGAGGTGAGTATTCGATTAAACGATCATGAATAACTAAACAGTATGCTGATGTATTATCTGGAATTAGTTTGTTTGCTTCAGTATCAAATTCAATTCGTACATCAATAGGTCCTATTTTAACAGCCTCATTTTGATGTGAAACATCAACAACAATAAGCGGTGCATAAGTCTTATATTCATCAACATTTAATAATGGTTCAGGTTCTCGCATGTAAAAGCTTTGTTGAAATTTTGCATACATATTATATAGAATCGAATACTGACCCATTTCGAAACGATTATTTAAATCATCATATGGATATGACTCTGAGTTTAGATAAACTTTTAAATTAGAGATATTGCAATGATCAAATACATTTCCTTCTTCTTTAGTTTTCTCTTTTTGCAAACCAATTATAAGAAATCGTGGTCTTTCGTTTTGGGGAGAAAGCTTTACATTCCATAAAACCTTTGTACTCTTTGGTAAAACAGGATTTACATGACAGTCCCAACTTCTAAACGCAATTGGTATAGAATGTTTGCTGTTGATTATCTTAAACATTTCCAATTTTGCAAAGTCCGATAGTTGAATGTGTGGCATTTTCCATGTTATATCCAGAATTGTTAATTTCAACTGATCAGTTGCATTTGTAGAATAATATGATCTCTCATCGGATGTAGAACGTTGAAGGATAAGCTCATGTTTCGAATTTAATAGTATTTTGTTATAATCTTCAGCAAAACCCAACAACATTTTCAGAGGTATACAACAACTAAAATGACTTTTTACTAAAGCGCAAGTTTCAGTAAGAGACCAACCAGCATTTTTTAATACATCACTTTCAGCCTTATTCAACGATACAAAATTTTTCATGGTGGATGAAATTCCAAGTTTACGTGTACGATCAACTTCAAAACCATTAATTTCGTAACGAATTTCATCAAACAAATATGAAGCAAAGTTGTTTTTTAATTTCACATCTATAGCTGGAACCTCTTTGGTTGCTTCCTTCTTTACTATAAAACCATGAATGTAAATCATACTCTCACTTGGTAGGACGAAGAGATCCTGATTTTGAATTGGTATACGAATCTCATCGTTGTTGTTAAATGATTTTAGATATGGAGAGTAACTATGATATTCCCTTTTTACAATACTCTCATCATACATAGGTTTTTGAAGAACATTTAGTATTTCATTCATTGTTGAAGATTAAATCCCAGCGATTTTAAGTATTCTGTATTAGATGGGGACAACAGTTTTTTATTTTTTATACTTTCTCGATTGTGAGTTGATGCGGTATTGAATGAAAATCCTCTTTGCACTATGTTTTTATTGTAAATGATCATTATTCTGGTTTGAAGTGGAGTCTAAGAGTGATTTTTTCTCCTCTAAAATTTATAAGTTCACCGTCTTGATTTAAGATTCTAATCGTTATGTTGTTTATTTGCTGACAGTTGACGGGAAAATAAATAACATTTCGAGGTTTTTCGCTTATTTTATATCCTGGAGGAACATCAAGAGGAAATTCATGAATAGCATGATTCGAAGTATTATTAATAAATGATCCGGTTGTTAAGTTGCTTTCAATGCGTATTGTATTAACATTCGTAATATGTGCAGGTAAGTCAGATTCAAATAACCTTGTAGTATTCAATTGATTAATATCTACAATCATCACTTCCACAGATTTATCATTTTGAAGATTTTGATCAGTGTTATAATATTCAGTTGAATTTACTTCTAATTTACTTTTGCTAAATCCGAGCAACTTTCCTATACTGTTTGGTTGTGAAAAATCTATATCCATTGATGAGGTTATTTCAGTTTTAAGTGTGTTATTGTTAGCTTCAATTACTAGATAAATTGATTCATCAATATCTTTTAAGCTTGAGTTTAAGAAAAAATCAATATCCTCAAGTTCATATGAACCAACCGGAATAGTAATAATATGATTTCCTATATGAAACAAATTGTTGTGAACATCTACATTAGGTATGGAGTTGAATGTTACAAAATCAATAAGTCCACAAACATATTTTGTAGGGAGTTCAATTGGAGGAAAATATTCTTCAACCAGAGTTGATTTGTTTCCGTTTAAAGATATTGTTATTGACATTTCAAGTATTCAGAATGAACTGATGATGTTTGATGATTATTCTATCTGATTTAAGTGTTAAATAATAAATCCAAAAAAAGAAAAAATGTCTTTTATAATTTTATGTTTTCTTTATTAATATTTGATTTAATAAACTTTCTTAAGAGTATTACATTTTTTTGAGCACATATACAATATTTTCTATGATAACAACAAACATTTACAGATTCATCATTTTGATATAATGTTTTTAAATTTGGACAATTTAAATCATCCAGGTTATAAAAATTAATTTTATCCTTAAAAATATTTTGAATCCACTTAATTTTTTCTAATCCTTTAGCATAATAAATATAATTTTTATCTTTAACATGCGCAATATAATATTCCACAATATTTGTTAAGGATGAATCACCATCTTTCCATTTTAATCCATGATGATGATTATAAAGCCAATTAATTGAATATTTTTCTTTTGTTGTCAACGATGAATATGGAAAAGGTGGTTTAATAATAAATGTTTGAACTTGTGAGTCGTCAATTGAAATACTCAGTTCTTTTACAATGAATTTATTGTTGAGATAAAAACCTTGTACGTCTACAACTAATATTCTCTCCTCCGACATTGTTTAGTACTAATCAAGTCACAACGACGACTGTAGAACTGTTTATAAAGTTTATGTTTTTAAATTATTATAAAAATTCATTATATATAATGCTTGATCCCAACTGTTATCGATAAGGGAACATTTACAGGTATCAGGTCCACAAGTTGTTTCATCGTTGGACCACACACAATTGTTATAATGATATCCAAATTTTGATTTACTTTTCTTATAAAATGCATATTCATCGAATTGAGCTTTTAATTTCTTCAAAATAATCTCATGTTCATACCACAAAAACCTTTCTTCATTCAAGAAGTCATGTACAATTTTCGAATAAAACTGATTATTCATTATTTTTCTTATTTTTTATGTTAAATAAATCTTCTTAACACATCAACAACAAAGTTTATATTAAGTGGTAGTAGTAAATGTATTTCATCATATCAGCTAATTTATATTATTTCCATATCCAAATCATGTGTGTAATCTTGAATGTTGATTAGTGTAACATCAGATCGGTATGTTGTATCATCCTCAGAAGCCACCTCAATTTCACCATTACTTAAAATTCTCTCGTATTCAACTTGACGGTATTCGAAGCATGAAATATTTAATCGACGTTTCAAGTAATTGCTGTCATATGTACAACGGATTCTCAATTTTATATTATCTTTATATTGAAGTTGAAAATGTCTATAAAATGGAGCCGAACTTTCAATTATTCCTGCAATATTTTTTTCTTTTTTTACTAAATCTTGCCTAAATGTTTCAATAGCTTGTTCAACAGTAAAAGATTGATTTATAGGCGGTGGGGAGTCTTCTTGTTCTTCGTTTGATTTATTTTCTGCTTTTGTTGTTGTTAACTCGATGTTTTTATTTAAATCAGTACTGTACTTTAAAAGTTTGAAATTTAGTTGTATGCTCACAGTATCATTATTCGGTAATTTTATAGCAAATTCTGTATTTTTAAGTTCATTTTCACTCAAATCAATAGGTAATGAAGCTGAAAACACTTGTAGGATATAAATATATGAAAACAATATGATAAAAATATTTTTCATTTTAGTTTTTCTTTTTTAATAGACGTGTTCTTAAGTTAGCGATATATTTTAAATGAGATGATAAGAATTGTTTCTCATATTTATATACTAATTTAATAATCGTCGTCGTCGTATTCAATAGATTTATCAACTGAGTCGCCACCAACGTTATTGCCATCTTTCTTAACTTTACTATCATTAACCCTTTTTTGAAGGAGAAAAGGTTTTTGTTGATTTTTTTTATTTAATGAGTGGATATCAGCCTTACTATTATATAGTTTATTTGTATCTCTGAAAACAATAGTCTCTATTTCACTATAAACGCACGATGGTTTGTATGAGTGTACATTTATATCTTTAAAACCACCTTCATAGACTGTTCCAACTAGTGATATCATACCACCGATAACCTCAATTTTTATATGTTGATTGTGACTAAAATGAAATATTGGAATATTTGTTGGCATTTGCTGTCCTCTATTAAGAGAAAAAATTTGTGTTCTTGTTCCTCCTTCTGCGGTTAGGAACACCTGCATTATAATATCCAAAACTATTGCATTTATTATTTGAAAAGTTTTCCACTGTGCATGACAAGTACAATATTTATCACCAGTTTTTAAAAATTGACCCCAATACATGTTTATGAAAGGTTTTAATATAACTGAATCTCTCTCTATATATATATATATATATATATATATATATATATATATATATATATATATGCTTAACCGCAATTGATAAGAAGTTATTGAAATATCTAAAAACGTCTTATGCTATCAATTATTCAATATAAAGAATCAGTTTGAAAGTTCGTTTTACGGTGAAAAGTTGAAAGCAAAAAAAAAAAAAAAAAAAAAAAAAAAAAAATGAGAGCAAGCTTAAGAAAATTGTTTCAAAATCCTAATATTACATACTTACCTTTAAAGGATATGGAAGAAAATACTATATATGAAATCAACAAAATAGATCGAGTAGATACAAAATATGGTGAAAGTATAAGATGTCTTCTAAATAATGAATATTACATTTATTTACCTAAACGATTTCTGATTATTACTAAAAATCAAATGGATTACCTAAACACAACTCCACACATTTTAAAGAAAGTTAAAGAAGTGAAAGGATTATATACTCTAATCGTTAAAAAGAAGAAGCAATTTGTATTCTACAACAACTTGCATGACAGTACCGAAGAAGAAGATGATGATGATGATGACGATCATAATGATGAAATAGAAAACACATTTTAAATAACCTCGAAACAGAAACTTTTTTAAAATTATAAAAAATATTAATAATAAAGAAAAACCCACAAACTCTAAACTTTCTCACGTATTTAATAAATTAGGAACTTTATAAAAATGAAAAAACCGCAACGCAAGCATTTTAAAATTAAAATCCAATAGCATTAAAATATTTACCACATTTTTCCTGTTTAGAAGAAAAATTACATTTCTGAATTTTGTATAAAAACCCCCCGCTAGTTTTACTTTAAGTGTCATTCAAGTTAAGTAAATCACAATGGAAGCACAATTAAAATCCATTTTCAAAAAAACCCAAACTAAGAGCATTCTCCCCATAAAGGAGATGGTGTTTGGGTATAAATACATCATAACAAAAATGGAGCGTGTTCAGACGCCCTATGGTAAAAAAGTTCGTTGTTTGGTGGAAAACACCAAATACATATACCTACCTGGTATATTCAACGACACTTTAGACGATAAGTGTATAGAGGAATTTACCCGCAATACCTACTATCTTACTAAAGATAGAAAAGGTAGCAACAGCAGTGCATATTACGAGCTAAATATACATGCAGCTGCAACAGGTAATTTTTGGTAAACAGTTTTTTTTTTATTTATTTTATTATTATTAAATCTAAATATTATTTTTTTTTTTTGTTATCGTTCTAGCTCAAGATACACTAAGGAGATAATGTGAATCTTTAACATTGATGAACTTCAATAATATTTTTTTTTTTTTTTTTTTATGTACTTGAATATTAGATTTATTTTTCTGTTGTATTAGAAAATTTTAAAGCAAATTAATAAATAAAATATACATATGTATATACATAAATAGTATAGTTTTGATTTTTATTTCTAATCAACTTTGTTGTGTATGATCAGTATCCAGCTTTTGTATTCAAACAGCTTAATTATTGAAGCCCCAACAAATGGAAGCAGAAATTATTTACATACATACTTTGAATAATAATATGTTAATAACAAAAATGTAGTATAACATATTTACTTAATTAAAAATGTGGTTACAATTAAAATATAAGCATTTGTTTGTTAATTTTTTTTTTTAACATTTGACCACAACTTTTTTATCAAAGCTTTATTTTAGTAAGAATAAAAAGTATATAAAAAACATTTGGTAATGAGTTTTAATGCAACAATTAATTTTGATCATTCTTAGAAAGCACGTCTCACGTAATAAAAAGAAAACTAAAAAAAAAAAAAAAAAAAAAAAAAAAAGAACGATTTCAGTGATTGAAGTGCTAAGTGTTAAATTTTTAACAGTGAATTGTGAAATTAATTAATTTTCAAATTTGAAATTTTATAACACAACACAAAATATTTCCTGAAGAAGATATCCAAAGGAAATCGAAAATTGAAAATATACAAATTCATTTTTATAAAACCATAAGTGACCTTAAGCTCGAGCAATTATTGAAGAGAAATTAATTAATTAATTTATACAAACATCTTCACCAAGTCCAGGTATGTTGTGCTAAAAAAACAAATCTATAACTTGTTAATTTGTGCTAATTTAAATTTCAATTTAAATTTCAGCACATTACTTTCATTTCTGCTGTTTATTTTAAACTGAAATTGTGAAATCATAAAATTTCTATAAACATCTTTACTATCTTTACTAAGTCCAGGTATTTTGTAGATATGAATAGCAAATCTATAATTTCTGTTTATTTAAATTTCAATTTAAATTTCAGCACATTACTTTCATTTTCTGCCTAATCATGTTCATCTGTGAAATTTGTGGAACGTCTTTCGTATCCAAATTTAATTTCAAGAGGCATTTTAGTAATAAGCATACTAACCTAAAATATAACAAAACAAAACTAAATTTAAAAAGTGAAAATATTGAAGAAAGTCCATCGTGTAGCTATATACGATGTGATAGTTGCAAATTAAATATAAGTAAAGGTTCTTGGTCTCATCATTTGAGAACTAATGAACATAAAAAAAATAATAATCGTATATTTATAAACAATGATATATATATAAGTAAAAATTTATTTTCTAAGCGTATTCAAACTTTTGTATACGAAAATAAAAAGGTAGATGAGCTTTCATTAAACATTTTATTTTCGAATGCAAAAGAAAGTATTATAAATATTTTAAAAAATACGTTATTAGAACATAAAAATATAAAATTTAATATAGAACTTTTTGCAGAATATATAAAATTCTCAAAAAATAATGAAACAGTAGATGATGATAGCACACTAATTAGTATTAAATCTTTTCAAACGAAAATGGTAATAGCACAATTAGAACAAGATCTATCTGACATTTACGATAATCATTGTATAGAAATAGCAAGCAAAATGGATGAGTTTCAAGAGAGAGATAGTGGTTGGTCTCTAGTTTGTATCAATAAAATTGAAATTAATATCAACAAGTATTGTCCTATAAAAGGATCTAAATATTTAGAACTACCGGCATTTATCAGAAATAAAAAAGCGTGCATCAATATTAAAAATAATGATAATTATTGTTTTAAATGGGCTCTTATAGCTGCATTAGAAAACCATCATTTAAATCCAAAATATTCACATTATAGTAACGTTATCACACAGAGCCTAATAACACTAACAAATGGAATAACCATTGATTTCAACAACTTAACCTTTCCTCTATCTATTGGTGATATTAAGATATTTGAGAAAAACAATTTAAATATAAGCGTGAATGTTTTTGGATGTGATGTGATAAAAAAAGAAATCGTTGGACCATATTATAAGACAGCTGATGAAAAAATTAATCATATAAATTTACTATACATTCAAGATGATAAAAACGATGAATCACATTATGTTTGGATAAAAAACATAAGTCGTTTATTGAGCACACAAGTTTCAAAACATGACGGTGCTAAATATTTTTGTAATTTTTGCTTACACTATTCAAGCAGTGAACTCTTGTTGTTAAAACATAAACAAGAATGCAATAAAATTGTCACCAAAATGCCATCGGGTGTTAAGGATGATAATATATCGCAGTTCAAAAATTTTAAAAATCAATTAGATGTACCATTTGTTATCTATGCGGATTTTGAATGTATATTAAGTAAAATTAACAACGAAAATTCTAATAATGTCACAAGCATTCAAAAACATATACCTATAGCTTACAGCTACTACATAAAATCATCTTTTGATTCTAAACTGAATAAGCTTAGAACGTATACGGGTAACGATGTTGTTAAAGATTTTGTACAAAATTTGATTGAGGATGCACGTTTTTTGTGTACAAACTTTCTAATGAAAGTAGTGCCAATGAATTCTCTATTACCCCATGAAGTTGAAAAACATTATAATACTAATGAGTGTCATATATGTAAACAAATTCTAGATGATGATAGATGTGCTGATCATTGTCATTTAACTGGTCAATATCGCGGGCCAGCTCATTGGAAATGTAATATTAATTATCAATTACCTAACTTTATTCCAATAATTTTTCATAACTTTTCAGGTTATGATTGTCATTTGTTTGTAAAGGCTCTAGCAGATTATCCAGGTGATATAGATGTTATACCACTTAATAAAGAATTGTATATATCTGTTAGAAAAAGAATTCAAATAACCGACAAATATAATTTAGAATTACGTTTTCTTGATTCTTTTAAATTTATGTCGTCTAGTTTAGATAAATTATCTAATTATTTGCATGATGATAACTTTAAAACACTGCAATCAATATATCCAAATCATTTAGAATTTAATCTTTTGAAAAGAAAAGGTATATTTCCTTATGATTATATCGATTCAGTTGAAAAATTAAATGAAAATGTCTTGCCTTCTCGTGAACAGTTTTTCTCTACTTTAAATAATAAAGAATGTACTATTGCTGATTATGAGCACGCGTTAAGTGTTTGGTCTGCATTTAACTGTCAATCTCTGAATGAGTATATGCTTTTATATCTAAAAACTGATGTGCTTCTTTTAACTGATGTATTTGAAAATTTTCGTTCTGTTTGTAAATCAATATATCATCTTGATCCATGTCATTACTATACAACACCTGGTTTATCGTGGGATGCCATGTTAAAAATAACAAAAATTAAATTGGAATTATTCACCGATATAAATATGTATAATTTCATTAAAAAAGGAATAAGAGGTGGTATTGTTCAATGCACAACACGTCGAACAGTTGCAAATCATAAATATATGAAAACATATGATTGCTCTAAACCCTCACAATATCTTATGTATTTAGATGCGAACAACTTGTATGGTTGGGCAATGTCTGAATATTTACCAGAAGGTAAATTTGAATGGATTGAAGATATAGATAATTTTGATATTTCAAAAGTATCTGAAAACTCTGATTTTGGTTACATTTTAGAAGTTGATTTAGACTATCCTGAAGAACTACATGATAGTCATAATGATTTACCGTTTTGTGCTGAACTTAAAAGTTCACCAATACAACATCATAATATAAAGAAACTAATTCCCGATTTAACTAACAAAAAATCATATGTAATTCACTATCGAAATCTTCAACAGTGTATTAGAAATGGTTTAAAATTAGTTAAAATTCACAGAATATTAAGATTTAAACAATCAACTTGGTTGAAACAGTATATCGATTTAAATACCTTTCATCGAACCAATGCCAAAAATGAGTTTGAAAAAAATTTTTTTAAACTTTTAAATAATGCGGTATACGGTAAAACTATGGAAAATGTTGAAAAACGTAAAAATGTAAAAATCGTTAATGCTTGGGAGAGTCAACACAAGCGTTTGGGCGCACGAGCTCTTATAGCAAAACCTAATTTTCATAGTTCAACACATTTTACCGATAATATGATTGCAATTCAAATGAGTGTGGATAGCGTAACATTTAATAAACCTATATATTTAGGGTTTTCAGTTCTAGAACTATCTAAATATAAAATGTATGACTTTCACTATCAGTATATGCAGGCAAAGTTTAATGAAAATTTAAAACTAAATTATATGGATACTGATTCTTTAATTTACACAATAAGAACAAATGATTTTTATAAAGATATTTACAATGATCTTCATCTAAACTTTGATACATCAGACTATTCAATTAATAATGTTTTCAATTTCCCCTTGCAAAACAAAAAAGTCTTGGGAATGATGAAAGATGAGAATAATGGCCATGTAATGTTAGAATTTATTGGACTTCGATCAAAAGTATATTCAATAGCTGTTGACGATAAACAAGAAATCAAAAAAGCTAAAGGTGTAAAAAACTCTGCTTTAAAAAAACTAACTATAAATGATTATCGTAACTGTTTGATAGATAAAACCATATATCACGATAAAATGTATATATTTAAATCTATCCTACATGAAATTTATACACAACAAATATCAAAAGTTGTATTAAGTTATGATGATGATAAACGTTATATAAGAGAAGATGATATTAATACCTATGCTTGGGGACATTTCAAAATAAACAAAAATTGAAATTTTAATAAAGTCTAATTCATATAAAACAAAAATACATACTTCAATATGAGATTTATTCTTTTTAAACTAGATATTTTTTATTATATTATAAAATGTTCAAACAAATTAATAAATAAAATATATATGTACATAAATACAAAAAGAGTATTGTTTTTGGTTTTTTTATTTCTTATCAACTTTGTTGTGTATGGTCAGTATCAAGCTTTTGTATTCAAACAACTTAATTAAATCAACTGTTTCAAACGCACATTCATTCATATCAGCGAAAAAAAAAAAACCACAACAGAACTTTTAAAAACAGAACAACAAAATAGGGTGGTACTTACATCATCGTTGTTAGTTTTCTCATACAAAATTAGTATACAAATCCTAACCAACCCCACCCAAAACCCGACCAAATCCCGCCCAAACCCCGACCAAATCCCGACCAACTCCCGCTCAAACCCCGACCAAACTCAACCAAGCCAAACCAAGTCGTACCAACCCATTACTCACACACAATTTCAAAAACTTCCAGTAAGTACCACCCTATTTTAAACACACATTCAACTGACCAGTGTTGCCAAGTATGCATTACACAGATTTTCATCGTTCATGCCATACAAAATTAGTATAAATTTTTTGCTCCCTGCTCTGTTTCCAGAACTGTCTTATACACCCTACTTCGCACTAATCATTATTATAATCTTTTATTCTAATCTAATAAAAAAATATATTCAAAAGATTTGATTAAAATGTTTAGCGGACTATGGAATTTTGAAAAAGCCTTTTTTAGTGATTGCGAAACTGATTCATGAAAAACCAGGCTCATCTCGTAAAATAAACAACTATTGACAAATAGTTCTCTTAAAAATATTTTTTTCAGTTATCGTTGATTTAAAATAAAACGCTTTGGTAATTGAATACGTACTGAATTAAAAAAAAGGGTACTAAATACTAAAATTAGTTTTTATAGTATTCAATTTTAGTATTTTTTTTCATTTACTATATTACAAATTTTTTTTTGAATTAATTTAAACGAAGCTCGTTTTGGCGAAGAAGGATATTTATGAAGCTTACATAAATAACTAAAATCTAATTTAATAATGTTTTTTAGTTTAGTTAATATAAAACTTAATAAAGCTCGCATTTAGGCTTTATAAGCTTATTCGGAAACTAAAAAAATATATTAAATACATTTTGTGGCTATTTGTTCATAAATAATTTAAAAATGAATTCGAGAATTATTACTACTCAAATGACAATGAATCAATGAATGTAGATAAGAGTGTACTCTTGGCTTTCAAATTGAATGTATGAAGAGCTATTTTTAAAATATTACATACATAAATAGTTTAAAAATATCTATCAGCTTATTCAAATTACTAGAAAAAAGTGCTTACCTTTGATTTTAAATTTTTAATCCTTTTTGTAGATTTTACATTCATAGTTTGCAGAAATTTGTTCAAATCTTGATCATTAATTTTGTTGGCACTTGGCATAATTGGTAATTCAGATTTTTTCTTCTTTCCCATAAATAAATTTGAAGAAATCTAGTCAATTTGACTATATTATTATATTTTATGTGTATATATGTATGTATATATTTTTTTTGATATTTCACAAGCAATGTTGCACTGTGTGTATGCACAAAAATAATTTAAAAACTCAAATTGGTGCCATAAGTTTAACAAGCACTTTAGTGTTAATTAAAGCAATTAGCATATAGTTAATTATTTTTTTATTAGATGTACATACGACTATGTACATATATAATTTTATAATCTCAAATTAGTTTCACACATGCTTATACATATTTTTTTTCTTAAGCTATTTAAACAATCAATAAAAATAATCTCTTTCCGTTACCGCAAATTGAAAATCAAACAAGTTTAATCTTATTTTGGTTATTTAAACGTTACTTTGTCTTATTAATTTATAACGTTTTTTGTTTGTTTGAAAAAAGGCACGATTTTTACCGAACGCACATCCACTCACTTCGATTCATCGTCACAGAATGAAAGATACTTGTCGTATTATAAACTACGTATGTACATGTTGTTAACTTCTTGCTAACTGAAAGATACACTCACTCACAAAAATAAAAGGAATACCAAGACGTTTTGTTATTGTAAATTAACGAGAAAAAAAGTAACTTTCAGATTGAAGACCTAAACAATGGCAATTTTACACAGGTATGCTTGCATCCGAATGCTCTCTTGCTCTTTTTGGAAACAGTGTAAAATTGAAACAAATTCTTCTTCTACCTCAGTATCTCTCTCCCTTTCTCTCTCTCTCTCTCTATCATATTCTTTTTTATTTGGTTACAAATAATTCGTATGTTGGATAATAATGAAATAAATGTATTGTTTAGAATGTGAAAAATAATAACAGAAGTAATAATTGATCGATTAAAGGAAAATAAAGCAAAAAAAATATGAAACTAAATTTAAAGAGCTTAATACAGTTTAAGATCAAGTATGACGAGTTTACTTTGAATAATGCAAAATAATCTTAAGGCCATGTCAGATAAAACTTTTGCTTCGCGTTGCCTTGAAGATTCGCTTTGACATCTAAGATGAAATGTACATACATGCTTATATGGAACATGTCGTATAAAGTACTTTTAACGCAAAGCGAAGCGAAAAGTTATGGCTTCGTTAGTCAAATCGTATCGTCTTACTTTTGAAGTTGTCGTATCGTTTAAGTCTAGATGTTAGTTAGCAAAAACGTGAGGCTGCCAGCGAAAGTGTCAGCTGTTACTTTGCTTTATACGTGTGTGTGTATGTATGTAAGCCAGAAGTTGACGTTTGCTACGTAAAAATCTATTTTCTGTAGATTTTTACGTAGCACAAGTTGCCAACACATTTTCAATAAGCATCAACATGCTTATTAAATGTTACGGATTTTTTCAGCTGACCAGTGTTGCCGTTTGAAATTTTTTTTCCGACCAAAATTTTCCCAAAATCCGACCAAAATCGCCTGCTTCCGACCAAATTTTAAAATTTAATTAAGATTTGTATTTTTTGATGTACATTTTATTTAATATTTAAGTAAAATAAAAATGTCAGATATAACATAATTGCATTAAAGAATTCAGGCATGTAAATTAATATTTCTGTAATGTAATTAATAATTAAATACATTAAAATTGTAAATTATAAGAAAAAATTTTTATTCAGTCTTTTTAACATATGTTGTTTTCATTTACTTATGTTATAATTCAGGCATGTATTAAATACATCACATTAAAAATAAAAATTTAAAGTTCTTGATTTTACATTTTGTTATGTAGGTCCCTTTTGGCTGACCAAACATAATGCGGATTATTTATTTTCATAATTTCTTTACACGACATAATACCGTTGATAGTATTTACTTCTAGTTTATTCGTTAGTTTAGTTTTTATTAGCGCTAGTGTGGAAAATTTGCGTTCAGCGGCGGCCAAACTATGTGGCAGAGATAACAAATTAAAAATAAAATAAGAAATATTTGAGAAACTTTTCTCGTTTAATACCTTTTTTATAGAAGATATTTTTTGCCAAAAAGCATTAATGTTTAAATTGGCCAAAGTTTTTATACCGCTGAGCCGTAGCAAATTCCACTCAGTAACTATTAAATCGGGATCACAGTCAACTAATTTATGGAATTTTAAAACAAGATCCAGAATTGCTAAGTCGTTGTTTGAAAGTACCTTATCAGGAGTTATCATATTTAAAAATTTAATACTATGGTTTTCAGTATATCAGTTCACTGTCACTGATCTAATATAAACGTCGTTAATAACTACTTACCCGGCATCGAAGTGCATAATTTATTGGTAAATGGAAAAAATATTTTTAAGATAAAATATATGAGATTTTAAATAAATTATGCAAAGAAAAAAATAGTTTGTGATTAGAGACAAAAACCGACCAAAATTGAATTGGTCCGACCATCCGACCAAATTAAAAATTTTAAATTTTTTCCGGCCAAATTTGGTTGGATCCGACCAAAACGGCAACACTGCAGCTGACACGAAACAGCACGATACAATTTCAGTAATTCTACCATTAAGCAACTCTCAAATGCTTGGCGTGCTTTGACCAGTGTTGTGAGATTAAGGGATTTATCCCCAAATCGGGGATTTTTTCGAAATGGGGATAATAATTTTGGTTTGGGGATTGAGGAATTAATTGGAGATAGCGTTTATGTTTTGGGAACTTTATGAGATTTTTTGGGGATTGGTATTTTACTTAATATCTTTTCTATTTATTTCTCGGAATATTTTAATTTCAATACATATTCCAATTGCTCTTTTTTAGTTCATAAATAATTTAAAATGATAAATGGTAACAATTAACTCGTTTTTAACATTTGTTGTTGGCAAGATTTAAATAAGGTTTATTACAAGACAAACACCTGTACCAGTACCTACTCGCATTGGGAAGATTTTGCTCATCAACTAATTTTTTTGATTACACGTATATAACTCAGACATTATTTGGCAATGGATTAGGACAACCTAAGTTTAGCTCACTCATAAAAATACTATATGCAAGCAGCGGCAAACAAGGTGGAAAAATTTATTTGACATACAAATAACAAAAAACTTAAGAATGCTCACAGGCTACCTCCCAGGTCATTGTAGACTGAGAAAACACCTCAACAGACTTGGCATTGAGAGTAACAGCCTGTACAGATTCTTTGAGTATGACGATGAAAACCCAGAGCATATTGTGAAGGAGTGTGAATAGTTATGCCACAGAAGATATAGGCAATTGGGCAAGCACCTACACGCAAAGAAAAAATATGGTTGAGGTAACCATAATCAAACAGCAACATACTATTATTGAATAGAAAAGCAAAGTTTTAATCATATTATTTTCTGAGTTAATACTAACATTATCTACAATAACAATTAACTTTGTTAAACCTAATCTTAGTATTGTTCAAAGTTATCACATTTTGGTTAAATATGACAATACTATTATTAGATGTAACTAAAATATAATTAAGACTAACTATTCCATATTCTAATTTTATAATAATATTGTTAAATACGACCACAGTATTATTCTATATAATAATAATATTTTGTTTTATAACCATATATTGGTAGATCTTTTGCTTAAAACAGCTGTGCGTCAAAGCCGAAATAAATATAAAATAATATTGTTGAAATAAAATGTATATATGAGCACGTGTACTTATACAAATATGTGTGCATACACGAAATGCAGACACGCATGTATATATATTTTTATTGATCTATCCTCTTGTTTATACTTCATTTACTTATTAATTTATTTAACCGACGCGTGCAATACCGCTTACAAACGAAAAATTTTTTTTTTTAAACTAAATATAGTATGGTCTTGGATAACATTATATTGATATTCATATCATATTATTTTTACATAATAATACAAATTATGCTGTAGTCATAAATTTTTAACAAAACTATATTTTTAAATTCTAACTATATCACACTTTTTATGAATATAATAATGTAATTATTAAATTGAAACATTACTTTGTTTATCGTAACGCAATTAATGTTTAAAATAACAACAACTTGTTTTCATTGACCACACATTTGTTTCGGAGAACATAATATTGTTTTCTCAACCATGCTACAACCACATCTTTTCTTTGCCTGTATTGGTGGATTGGGAACTGCCAACACTATACCCACTGGCAATCCTGAGATTAATCAGGAGAGTAGGTCTAGATGAAGTGCTCTAGCACTTGGCAAGGGATATAATAAATCTATTTTGGTCGCAGTGTCCTGTGTGTCCCGTTTGACTTAATTCATTCATTCAACAAACAACTTAAACATGTTTTGAGGCAGAAGTTTATTCATATCAAGATGCCGCTGGATCACGCCCGTTCAAAGAACTATATATACTAAATTTATTTTGTTATCAACGAGCAGCCCTTGTATTCAACGAGTTTTTTCGGCCATAAAGTCAATAAAAACTAAAATTAGAAACAAAATACACTACGAATTGCTGAAATCTCTGTTACGAAGTAATGTAAATTTTAAAAATAATGGAATTTGTTGTGACACTTTTGATCCATCTCCAGAAATGGTAAAATTAGTACAAATTACTTTTGGGGGAATTTTTGGGATAAAAACCTTAAAATTGTGGATGTTAGACGAATGAAATCTGGGAGCCCTGGCTTTGGCAATCACTTGGTATAATTATCTTAATTTGTTTGGCCAAACTCGCATGTAAATAAGATATTTTATTAAACTTTTGGTAAATTTACATAAAAAACGAGTAAGCGGCATCGGAGTAATCGAATTGTGATGTATTTTATGCATTAAACAAAGCAGTAAAACAAAAAGTTGGTGTTGCCAAAGTTTTTATTGTGTCATACACATTTTGCTTTACGCTTTTCTGCCAACGCTAGAAACGTCACGCAAAGCGTTGAAGTTGTATCTGACTCCGCCTTTATTTCTCGTTCTCTCGACATTTATAAATATGTATGTATATGGGTTTCATGAACAATCGCTTAACTTATGCCGAGTGCATTACTTGTGTTGTCATTTTCAAAATGTGTACAATGCCGTTCCCATAATGTTTTTTATATGGAAAGCAATGCCACGCAATGAAAAATATCAGAAATGACAAACGTTGCCACCAGTATACACCATTGCGATGTCACAAAATGCCATAGTGTGTGTTTGGCATTACTTATGAAAATGTTATCCACATATGGCCAATAAAATAGGTACGACCTTTATAATCTGTGAAAATGCATATTTTTCGATTTTATGTGAACAAATAGTCAAATAGTTAATGTTTATTGCCTGCAGCATTAGATAAAAAACATTAGATAAATAACAATTGAAATTAATTGGCATACTATGCGAAAAAAACGCGAAATTCATATGGCCATAAAAATAGGTACGAAAAGTAGATCCGGCAAATAAAAGGATTATTGAAATGAAACGAAATAGCTAAATTACATCAGTAGCCACGATGTCCTCCATTAGTTTTAATGATATTATCTAATTTTTTGGACATATAAGAGATAATCCTGCGACAGGTGTCGATATCACATTTTGTTTTCAGCTGCCTTAAAAAGTTCAGGCAGAACGCGAGTTGTCTAAAGATAAATTAGCCAATTCAAAAGCAGTGTTGGCAGTTTAGAAGATTTGTCCCCAAATTGGGGATTTTTTTGTCGCGATTGAGGATACAAATTTCGTGTTGGGCATCAAGGGATTTTTTGGGGATGATAACCAAATTTTAGGGAATTTTTTGTGGGATTTTTTTTTTATAAATGGTGGTGACAAGAATGATTTTTGAGCTAAGAAATGTGCGTCTTGCAACTTTAAAAATGTGTGTTATTATTCATAGTGAATGGTTTCTAATAAAGAAGAAGTATCAAGGCAGATTAACCAATTATGAACACCAAACAAATATAAGTAACAAAATGCAATATGACTTGTTGCAAGCACTTTTTAAAATAAACACACACTTTAAAAATAATTCAATTTGTTGTGACAAATTTAATGCATCTGCTGAAATGTTAAAGCTTTTTAATACATGAACTATGTATGTACAACAAAACTTTTGAAGCGGAAGAATCAGAGAAATTTCGATGCTGAATTTTTTGAAATGGTAAACTTTGGTTAAAATTTTTTTTTATTCTTGCGTATATTAAACTACGAGGGCAATTATGAATAAAATTCCCGGTGAACAATTCCAACTAATGGCAAGTAATAGGGAAAACAAAAAATTCTAATTAGAAAAGGGAGAAATTTCTCGCGGAATTTTATTCATAATTGCCCGGTATGTGTAAGTTTTTCTTTACAAGTTTTATAAGTAAAAATTAAACTAATATGAACGTTAATATAGCTATCGATATAAATGAGTTTTATTGAATAAATATGTTATTTTTGTCATCTTTTTAAAAGAAAAATTTTAATGAAAAGAACTCAATTTGGGGATTTTCGGGGACGAAATATCAAAAATTGGGGAAAAGCTCTAAAAAAAGCAGAGGCAACACTGCTGAAAAGTAAATATACACTAGATAAAAATAAATCTTAAAAAATGTATGTATGCTAAATTAAAAAACCAAAAACTTACAAAAAATTTGGTTTCTATTTGGCTGAAGTAGTTAGCACGTTGACTACAAAAAAAAACGAAGATCCTGGGTTCGAACCCGGTGTCAGACAGTCATCAAATAACAACACCACGCATTTTTCTGATGTACATTAGTGTCCCTTTGCATAATTTGTTGTAGGAAAGTTCATGTGATGAAGGCATAGTCACTGGTCACTGAATTATACCGACTTCAGCAGATACTAATCCCAATGTAGCATCAGAGCGCCCTCCTTCGTTGTGTAGCAGAATCATAGGCGAAGTAAAATAACCCATCATAAAATGGCTACTAATCACAGCTTCAAAAATTTAATACGCCTCATTCAACACCAGAGGCGCTGCAACAGTGCATTATTAAAAAAAACGTGCAAAAAGCAGAGTTATAAAAGAATGAAGCTTCCCTCTATTTCTTCCTTCACCACCTGTCTTCACTATCACTATCCCTTTCCTAAAGAAGGTAACACCTAGTAATAGTAGTAGGCATTCATTGCCTGAGTGTTACTTCTCTTTCAAAAAAAAAAAAAAAAAAAAAAAAAAAATTAAATAAAAAAAATAATTTTTGTTGTTATTCTCAGTCTATTTCTGTATCCAATGGTCTAGAGAATAGCATGAGCCTGTCAATACCAGTCAGCCCCAATTCTTTGGTATAGCATTGACGTGACGTCGAATTTATTTGTTATATACCGGCCGATATGTTGGCGAAAGTATTCCAGCGTATGAACCTTCCAGGCGTAGCCGCGGTCAACTTTACATAGCACGTTGACTACGAAAACGAAGATCCTGTGTTCGAGCCCGGTATCAGACACTTATCAAATAACAACACCACCCATTTTTCTAATGTACATTAATGTCCCTTTGTATCAGTTATTGTAGGAAAGTTCATGTGATGAAGGCATAGTCACTGGTCACTGAATTATACCGACTTCAGCAGATACTAATCCTAATGTAACATCAGAGCGCCCTCCTTCGTTGTGTAGCAGAATCATAGGCGAAGTAAAATAACCAATAAAACGGCTACTAATCACAGCTTCAAAAATTTAATACGCCTCATTTAACACCAGAAGCGCTGCCACACTGCATTATTAAAAAAAACGTGCAAAAGGCAGAGTTGTTAAAGAATGAAGCTTTCCTCTATTTCTTCCTTCACCATCTGTCTTCTCTATCACTATCCCTTTCCTAAAGAAGGGTAATAGTAGTAGGCATTCATTGCCTGAGTGTTACTTCTCTTAAAAAAAAAAAAAAAAAAAAAAACTAAATTATGGATGTGTTAACTAAAATTCTGTTCTGAATCAGTGCAACTTTTGTAAATTCAGTTACATATAATAGTTTAAATGAAACGCAATTATTTTAAACTTTTTCCTGCCGTATTCATAAAAATAATTGTGCACAAAACAAATTTTGTAGGGAAATTTGTTCGTAAAACGTTTTGTAATTCAAAATTATTTTTTTATTAAGAACATTTTCTTTAACAATAATTTAACAAAGCAAAAGACTTACTATTAAAATTTCTTCTCAAGTAAATGAATTTTTATTCCATAACTTTAATTCAAATTGATTTTCATTTCCTACATCCACAAAAGAAAAACATGTACGAGTAAATAAAGTACCAAAATAATAAGAAACACGTGCACACACGTTATTCGTGTAGCCTTACGTCGGCTAGATATAATTTTGTTAAAAGCCAAAAAGAAACAAAATATTGTAAGTGAGATCAAGTAAATTTGACCATTAGTCGACCATAAAACCGAAAAAAAAAATTAATATTGTAAAGCTTAAAGTGAAACAGTTGGATTTACTTGTTTGTGTTTTCATCATCATCATCATCATCATCATCATCTCTTAATGTCGTCATTATTAGCAACTTATTTTGTTAAAATGTATTTGTTGTTGCTTTTTGTTTTACTTCTGTTAACAAATATATAGAAGAAGAAGAAGAGCGGCAAAGATAAAACACGTCGGCAACACTTTGAAACCAACAAGATCAAAGAAGCCGATTGTTTACATAATAGTGGCCTTTGAAACGGAACAATAGAATGCCAGGATCAAAAGCAATGGCCGGCCGCTGGTTTGGTAATAATATAATAATAATAAAAACTACTACAAACTACGAAAACAACAACAGCAACCATAAACAGCAAGGAATATGAACAAGCACAACAAAGCGATCGACTACAATAACATCAAAGAAAAACTAAAAGAAAAAACAATGAAGTTGGGCATGGAGATGCCAGAACGATATAGTTTTTAATAAGCCCGCGATACGAGGTATATAATATCCGAAATACAGAGTTTCTTAAAATTTATGGCTTACATACATATTTAAGCTTAAAAGTGTAATGAATGGTCTTCTATCCCATTTTCCGTTACATAAACCTATGGGTTGTTTCATTTAAGCAGCTTCTTTTTAAAAATCAAAGATTGCTGCTTATCGTCTGCCACTTGCAACGGGTGATTCAAACATACTCCGGTGCATATACTTTATTTATATTCTGCGCTAAAAAGTGAAAAATTTTGAAATGAATTACCTGCACAGAAAAAAGTAATTTTGATAATTGAATACAAAAATCGCTGATACAATAAAAAAATATTTTGAATTTTCTATGATGACGCTTTTTGTATTATTGATAAATAAAATTTATCGTTTATTGAAAATATTTCATTTTCAGTCAATAAAGAAATTCAATGAATCAAAGAAGAAAGTTGTTGACTGATATTTTATTTTCAGTGATAATTGTTATTTTGTGTGTGGATGAATGCCACGTTTTTCAACCACTTTTTGTTTATAACAGGTGGGCCAAAAGAAGTCATCCGGTGTTGTTTGGCTCTCATTTTTTTCTATGAAAATGAAAAACTTCGATTCTGTCTTTTGATTATGTTTATTTCAACCTTTAAAATTTTATTGGTCAAGTCGAGAAGATGATATTGGCCAAATGAGAGCCGTCACAATTGATTGCTCGTTTTATGGCATTTTTCCTCACTTCTGCGAGAACTTCGTACGAGAGATTCTCGCACTCGTGTCGAATGTTGTTGCTTGTTCACGTAAACACGGGACTTCAAAAAACCCCACAAAAAGAAGTCTGGAACGGTTAAATCGGGTGATCTTGCGGGCCAGTGTAAATCGTCAAAACAAGAGATGATTATTCAGCGTTCTTGGGGAGTGTATCGCTCCATGGCCTGTTCACTTGTATTCTACATTGTCAAACCAGATTTGACATTGGCCGACATTTGTAAATATAAGAGCATCTTCCAATAGTGTGATTTCTTTTGGCCCACCTTGTATAAACAGTTTAAGGCTTGCTTGCAATTTTGATAAGGAATGTGTTTGAATCAAATACAGAATTTTGTTTGTTGAACTCTTTTTCCATATTCTACAGTACAGGTGTTTGAAAATATTTTTTTTCTGTGTTTAAGAGTGATTCATTTATGCACACAAATTAATTTTTTTAGAAATTATTTTTTTTTTTTTTAAGAGAAATAACACTCAGGCAATGAATGCCTACTGCTGTCATCACATGAACCTTCCTGCAACAACTGATACAAAGGGACACTAATGCACATCAGAAAAATGCGTGGTGTTGTTATTTAATGACTGTTGGATACCGGGCTCGAAGCCAGGACCTTCGGCGAGGTAAAAAATTTGATATTAATAGTCCTAAAACGTGCCTCAAAAGAATTAGTAAAAACCGAATATGAAGTTCTAAATAGGTCAGTGAAGCGTATGTGCAGACACGACAAGCAAGCCTGGATTAACACTATTGCAGCAGAAGCAGAAATTGCTGTTTCGTATGGCAACACAAAGTTACTATGTGAATGTGCAAGAACGGCAATGTTCCCATTAAAGCAAAAGATGGTAGACTCCTCACTACAGAGGCAGAGAAACTTTCACGCTGGTATGAATACTTTGTCGAGCTTTTCAATGTCCCCAGTGAGACTTCTGTCATCCGGACTGAATTTGAACCACGCCTGGCAGTTCCTCAAGTAACGCGTATCAGCACGAAATGTCCCAGCATCCCCGAGATTGAAGCAGCTATTAAGAGTAGAGATGGACGCGTATTGAATTTTTCCAAAACGACACGATACTAACACGAATGTCAAGATGTCCAATACGTACGAAACACGCACACGTGCGCAAAATCAAATTGATTAGCAAAAAAAAAGCATGTTTTTATATTCAAATAGATACATATTTTTGTTTAATTTCAAAACTTTAAGCTTAAGAGACCCCTACACTAACAACAAATTTGATAGTTTTACTTGTTTGACGATACAAAATATTAAATTTTTTCTTTATCATATTTTAACACCAAAAATTGTTTCGTGTTTATCGTGTCACTGATACTACACGAACACGCACGAAAACAGATTTTCTGCCACGAACACTTCGTGTTGAGTGGTGCGTGTTCGTGTCACGAAAAAAACACGACACGCGCCCATCTCTAATTCAGAGCATGAAAAGGGGCAAAGCGGCTGGAATTGACAACGTGCATGTGGAACTTTTTAAAGTGGACTTTAAACTATTTGCACGAATTGTACACGAGCTATTCCAGGAAATCTGGGAAACCGAGATATTTCCCACTGACTGGCAGCAAAGGAATCATAGTAAAAATACCTAAAAAAGGAGCACTAAACGACTGCAATAATTGTAGAGGAATCATGATTCTGTGCATCTGCCTTAAAATCTTTTGCAAAATCATACTTAATCGAATTGGAAAGAAAATTGATGATACACTTCGATGCCAGTAAGTCGAATTTTGCAGCCGCAAATCATGTATTGACCATATTGCTACTTTAAGAATAATCATGGAACAAATAAACGAGATGCAGGAATTGCTCTACCTTGTTTTCATTGATTTTCAAAAGGTTTTCGATCTAATTAATCACCAAAGCATATGGGAAGCGATGGGCAGAAAAGGCATTCCCCACAAGATATGTAACCTTATTAAGGCACAGACAGTATCAGCGTTTTGAATGCAGCGTACAACATGCCAACAAACTATCACCTCCTATATCTGTTAAGTCTGGAATGAGACAAGGATGTGTTGTATCACCTTTGCTGTTCCTCATAGTCGTTGATGAAATTTTAATCGTGGCAATCGACAACAACTCTCATCGTGGAGTATTGTGGCACCAACTACGCATGGAACACATGAGCGACCTAGTATACGAGTATGCTGATGACGTTGTCTTAGGGCTAATAAATCAGTGCAAGTTAATCTCTATTTTTAGTTTAAAATGTGTCTAAACTAGCAAAACTATAAATCAATACAGTATTTAAACCATCTGTAAAAACATAAAATTGGGCGTTTAAACTACCAATACAGGCCATATGGTTTTGTTACTTACAGACCATATGTTTTGCATTAAAAGAGCACTCAACTTTTTGCCAAGTTTCTACTTTTTCTTCAGATCTTGTTCGACCTGTTTTCTTACACTCTATTATTCTTTTACACTATTTTACTTTTATACTTCGCCAAGCATAAATATAATTCCTTTCTCAGTAAAATTTGGCGACCTTTAATTACAATTTTTTAACTTTTTCTCATTTTTGATTGTGCCTGCTGCAAAACAGCTGCTTTTTGACATTTATTATAGTGTTGCCACAATATTATTTTTTAAACTACACATAAGGTATGGTTCACTGATTTACTCCTGTTGAGTTTAAACTACATATAAATCTGAGTTTAGTTTAAATAAACCAGCGTTTAAGCTTTGACTGATTTATTAGTCAATCTGATGTTTAAAGTAAAATAAACGACATCGGTACCATGTCGAGTAAATATGACCTTCAGATCAGTGTCGACAAGACCAAATCGCTTAATATAAATATAAAGCACACAGAACCGCTTACTCTGTATGGCCAGAACATCGAATCTGTCTCAAACTTCACCTACCTAGGTAGCCAAATTACACTAGACGGCGGTACGCGTGTCGATATACCACACAGAATTAACGGGACTAAAACTGCTTTTGCTGGCCTACATAAGATTTGGCGAAGTAATTAAATCAGCACCAGAACGAAACTACTTCGCTTCAAAAGCAACGTCCTCTCTGTGTTGCTTTATTTATTTATTTATTTAACTTGGCTGACGTCTGTTGAAATCAACATCAAGCTGCGCACCTTTGTCAACAGATATATTCTTCACATATGGTGGCCACACAACTGGGTATCAAATGCGGAGTTATACTGTACTCGTGTATAAGCACTATTAAACCTATTGCTATTGAAATTCGTGAAAGGAAATGAAGAGGGATAGGACATGTGCTACATAAGCCAGCCAATGATACAGGGTGGGCCAAAAGTTACCATGGGACTTAAAAGTTTAATAACTTTAGTTTATTAATTTTTTTTTATTTCTTTTTCTCAGATTATATAATATACAAAATGGAAATTTTTTTACACTAAGTATGAAAAATAATGTCTCTTAAATGACCATCGTTTTCAGCTGCGCACTGATGGGCTCGTTTTAGAGCATTTTCCATAACATCTTTCAAAATTTGTGGCTGTAGCGTTCGAATTTCTGCAACAATGTTTGCCTTGAGTTCAAGGATTGTCTCTGGCTTGTTCACATACACTCGCTACTTCAAATAACCCCAAAGAAAATAGTCGGGTGCTGTCAAAACTGGCGATCGCGCTGGGCCAAATTATTTCCGAATTTCTGGAAATTATTCGCTCTCCAAAAATTTGACTTAAAAGTGGCATTGTGTCTCGGGCAGTGCGGGCAGTGGCTCCGTCCTGCTGAAACCACATACCAGGTATGTTTTCAAGAGCAAGACGTAAAAAATTTTCTATCATAAACCGATACCGCTCTCCATTTACGGTTACAGCACTTCCATCTTCATTCTCGAAGAAGTAAGGCGCAATGATATTTTCGATGTGATCCCACACCATATTGTACACCTAATGGGGTGCAATTGGCGTTTATGAATGGCTCTTGGATTTTCAGAACCCCAGAACCTACAGTTCTGCTTATTAACAAAGCCATTCAAATGAAAATGAGCTTCATCACTCATAATCATAATCGCCCATCAGTGCGAAGCTGAAAACGGTGGTCATTTAAGAGACATTATTCTTCATACTTAGTGTATAAAAAATTTCCATTTTGTATATTATATAATCTGAGAAAAAAAAAAAAATTAATAAACGAAAAAGTTATTAAACTTTTAAACCCCCTGGTAACTTTTGGCCCACCCTGTATATGTAGAGAAGCCTTCGATTATAATCCCCAAGGAACGCAAAGAAGAGGCAGACCACGAGGTAGCTGAAGACGAAGTCTTGAGGAGGAGAATTTTCTGAATGTATTTTTACTACCGTATTTCGGTATTTCCCCCAGCTTATAGTCTAATTTAATTTTTCTTCTCTTCTTTAGAAACTCACATTAATTAATAAAAAATATTTCATTCAATAAGAATTGAAATTACTGAACTTAAGCCCGACTAAGAAATTATTTCTGATTAAAATTCACTATAGTTCAACTAAACATTTAAAATTGTTTCATTATTAATTATTATTATTATGATATGGGAAATAAAAATTGAAAACTTTATGCTATTCCCCCAATAGCTGGACCCCAGGGAAACTCTTCCTTTAGCCCAACCACTAAAACTTTCTGTTTAATAATATAAAACAAATATATTATGATTATGTTTTATAATAAAATGTTTTCTCCTAAAACATAAAGCAGACAATTTAATTTAACTTATTATTCTTTCGCAGTCTTTTTTGTCATCCTCCCAAGAAATAAGATACAATAATAGTGAAATAATAAAGCCGTTTATTTGCTCTAGATTAGTTGTGTTTTTTTTTTCGTTGCCGCCAAACACTTGTGGCATCTTCAATGTACCGGCTATGTCAGCTTGCCGCAAGCTGTCATTTGTCTGTGGAATTGTTGTAATTGTTGTTTTCTTTGTTGTTCAGTTTTAATGTTAAAATTCTTTTTCATATTATTTTGTTTATACTCGTATTTTTGATGTTGCCACAAATGGATTAATTGCATTGCAATGCGGCAAATGTACACATTCCTTTGCGCCACTTACCGTCAATAATTATCGCTCGTGGCATAGCAATATTTCTACTGTTACAGTTACATTTTTCTTAACAGACCAGACCGACTTCGCATGAATCTCTTATTTTGATTTTCTTCATACTTGTATGTATGTCTGTATGTACATATGTACTCGTATATTACACTCGCTTTACTTAAACACAACAGAAATATTCCATCATACCTTCCACTGCACGGACGGACAGTCAGACAGACAACTCATTTCTAGCGGCTATTGCAATTGTATTTTCAAAGATTTATATACATTTTTCCTTTTTATTCCGTAAAGCTGTAGAAAAAAAAAATGAAGTGTAATTGTGGCAAGATAAGGTCGGTTGCTATGTTGCAATAGAAATAGTAATGAAAAGTAAAAGAAGATTATGATGATGGTTGAAAAAAAAAATACGAGTACAACACAGCACAGAAGAGATGGTTAGAAATGCATAAGATTTTGAAGATTAAAGAAATTAGCCGCCCATATTATTACAAATCTATATGAGTTGTGAGTGACGACTGAGTGTTGCAACATGCATGTAGAGACAGGCAAATGCCTAATTGTACAGACGAACGGTTGGTTGTGTAAAACTGACTGACATTTGATTTCTTTTTTGTTTAGTAAATTTTTCCTATTTAAGTTGGACTTAAATTAGTAGTTGATTATAATTTCACTCAAGGCAATACAATTGTTTAGATAGTTTTGATAAGCTTATGCATATTTCTTAAGGCATCATTGACAGAAACATAGTTTCATTTTAATTTTATTTTTGGGATAATACAGAATTGTTTAAATAGATTTTATTTTATATGTCCCATAGTCTACTGTACAATTTCCACAACAGGACTTTTTATATTACAAACAACATACGAGATGGTGGCACTTACATATTAGTGGTGCCAAGAATATGCTTCAAAATTTCTTCCAAAAATTGTTTCTATTTTAACAGAAGTTTTTTTTTTTAATTTTGTTTCATTTTTTTCACCAAAGAAAAAATAAAAAATAATAATAATAATAAAAAAATTCTCCGAAAACTTCTCTTCTCTCAAGATATTTTTAACAAAAAACTTTTCCAACCACATTTTAAGTTAAGTTAATGTTTATTGAATAACAAACTTTTGTGTATTTCCTTTCGTAAGAGCACAGAATATACATATATCATGAAGTAGAAAGTGCTAAACCTTTGGAACTAGTTTCGACTTATTTTGCTGCAAAAAGATAACCTCCTCCTTTTTTGAAGTTGGTTAAAAATATCATACGTTTTCAAATCTTGTAAACGTTGTAAGTTTGATAATTCAAAGCTACAAATTAACAGACATTTTGACTCAAAAATGAAATTTGTCAACTAAAAAATTACTGTTCTCAAAACAATAAATAACAAAAAGAATAAAGTAAGAGGGTTTATTTTTAATGCAAAATGATGCGCTGTCAAAATGAAAGCGATATGTTATCAGAAATGGAATATTGCTTTTGAAATTGGAAAAAGTTTTGTTAAAAAAAATCAAATGTTCTTAAAATACACACTTATGCATTGTTAAATTGACAACGAATGGTACTTTACTTTTACTTTATTTTTTTGGAAATCATTTTTTTATGAAAAGGAACAAAGACTGATAATTTTCCTCTCGTGGTTTTCACTACTTTTTCTGGCACATTTGTTTAAACAAAAATTTTTGTTGCAACTAAGCAACACTTCAGTACACTCAGGGAAAAGCTGGCTGCAACTTAAAAATAATTCAATAATTTTTAATATAATATAAAATGTATATTGAGGTACTTAAAAATAAATAAAATTAATAAATTAATATTTCTCCATATTGAAATAAGAAATTTCAACATGACTAGACTTAATCGTTAATGTTTCTTATTAATACGATATGGTTTTTATTGATTTTAAAATGTTTTTTCTCTGGGTGTATACTTAAAAAAAAAAAAAAATAAAATATTGAAATTTATTTTTTACAATATTTATTTGACAAAGACTTTTACTACATATTTATTATTTTCAATTAAAGTTACTGATATTAATATGATAATATGAGTTTACAATTTTCTTATATACATACATAAATACATATGTATGTGCATAACAAATCTATTTGTTTTGTAAAAAATTTCTATTTTATGTTTTCTTTTTTTATACTCGTATTAATATTCTAACTATTAATGCTGTTTTATCATTCCCCTAAATCCCTTAAAATTTACGAGCGAAATCCTTTTCATTGTTGGCCTTAAGCGGCATTTTTACTTTGAAATCACTTGTTAATAATGATCTTAAAATCATCATCTTATCAACATTTAATGATCTACTTTTATCGAAAGCCGAAAGAGCTTCTGGTTTTATGCGACCAATAACAATAACAACAACGATTATTTCGCTAAAAAAAAATACAAATCAGAAAAATACCGAAAAATAAAACGTAAAAGAAAACAAATTACGATGTTTTCAAAGGCCGTAATTTAGGAACATTCATGCGTTTCATTAACAACAGCAGCATAAATAAGAAGAAGAACAACAGCAGCAGCAGCAGCAGCAGCAGCAGCAACAACAATAAATTCACCAAACATAATATCAAGTTTGTGTCTTAACTCTTTCGTTTTTAAGTTGTTTATTTATGAAAAAGAACTGTTTGTTGTATTTAAAGCATTTTTTTAAGCATTTTCTTATTTTTATTATTCTGTTTTGTTAAGCTAAATTTATTTTAATTACATTAACACTTAGGTGTTGTGTCGGTCAAAAAAGGTATGCAAGTTTGAATTGCTGTATATCAGTGTTTAAGTGCAGGGGGGCAGTAGCAAATGTGTGTTGAGTAGCCGTGCCAGTATTTTGCTCTTCGGAGAGTATAAAATCTCTATTCTTTGTTAAACAAAGACAATTTTGCAATACTTTCAAGTCTACTGACGAGTTCCAAAAGCAGGAACGAAATGCATATAGACAATTGCTAAACCATAAAAACAAGCAAATTTTCAAGTTAAATATTTAAATGAAATATTAATTATGTATTGACAGTATTGCTAAATTTTTCTAAATACAATTTATATGCTTTGTATATTATTATTTTTTTTTCTAAATTTTCAACTAATTTTAATTAACTAAATCAAATTTAATATTTTCCGCATTTAGTACAATTCCAAGATTATCCTCGTATATGTGCCCACAATATAAATAAGGATTTTTAAAAAGATTTATATGGAACGTTTAACGTGCTCACCGCATGAGGGGTTAATCACAAAGCATATAATTTCAATAAACCTTTTATTTATAATCTTTTGAAGAAATCTTTGAACTAATGACAAAATGACATCTATAAATTTAAATTTTCTATAAAAAAAAATTTGAAAAACAAAAACAGAGCTTCTGCAAAGAAAACAAGAACTTTTAATGTTAAGCCGCTATTTGTGCCTTTCTTTCGTTTAGTAGAAATATCGTTAAAAAAATGGGACTTAAGATTTCAAATTAAGTCTTAGATCAGCTACTGTTCTTGGCGGATTTTGCGCAACATTTGATTTGATAGCAAGAAACTAAAATTAAGTTGAACTAATAAAATAGGTATCAATTTTTAATGGATTTTTTTTATATCTAAATTGAATTTTTGTGTAATTTTTTTATGATTTTTTTTTTACGAAAACACACTAATTTTCTGTTATTTTTGCCAGAAAAAATTAATGTTGTTTTTGGGAGGTTATTTTTTTTGTTATTTTGATTTTTGTTATCGATAGTTAATAGTGGCCTATAAAAATTTTTATTATTGCCATTAAAAAACTGATTTAAATGACAACCTATTGGTTGTCTTAAATAAGAAATTTTAACGATTACTTTTTTTTCTGGCGACTAAGTAAGAATCAAATATGTATAATAAGAAGTTATAAAATTTAAAAGCGGCAAATATCAAACATGGACATTTTAATAAAAGCTTACGCACACATGAAAATTTCAAAAATGTTATTGATTTTTTTTTTAAATTAAAGTCAAAAGTTTTTGTTTATACTCAGCGTTGCCAAAATCAGTTTTTCTTTCCTTTTTTTTCACATCAGTAACAAGGTTATTCAGATGCTAATTTTTGTCACCAAAATTATAACAAAAGCAAAAAAAAAAAAAAAAAAAGAAGTGAGGTGTCACCCGGTTGTAGCTACGCTGCTTAGTTATATAAAACAAATTTTATGTGTGTGTTAAAATTATATTATAAGATGACGTCAAATTCGCCGCAAATATTTCAAAACGTTTCCATTTAATTCCCATTATTTTCTTTTCTAGCGGCGTAAGATTAAATGAATGTATGTGCTCATGTGCAAAAACAAAACAAAAATAAACCGAGCAATCCTTCTCATTGTTTTTGTTTCACTCACTTCAAAGAACGACACAAAACAAAATCAAACAATTTGTTTCGTTTATTTTCGTAATCTGCTTTTAAGTACAAATAAATCAAAGCAAAAATAAATTTATAACTGTAATAGTGTCGATTAGTTTTGTTACCAAAATCATGTTCTAACTCCTGTATCGCGCAATAAATAGCGTAGCTATGAAATAGTAAAAAAATATTAAAAATTTCTCTGTGTTCTTCATACAAGTTTCAAAAATTTTGAAAGCAAAGCAACGCATGATTTCCAACTCGTTTCTTCTGTGCAGAGTTTGTATGAAAAACACACGAAAAATTTAAAAGTTTTGTCATTTTCTCTATATTTTCCATACACACAATTTTCATTTGGTGAGGAGTTTTCTGCGATTAGGTTCATAATAATAACACTAACTTTTTTGCAGCATTGCACATTAACTCAAATGATCACTTTTTCTGTGCAAAAGTAATAATAACAATAGTGATTTTTTACTTTTTTTGTGGTTGTATGCAATTGTCAATAGTTTAAAACACTGACATGTTATTTTCATTTTCGGAGAATATTAAAAGCACTGTCACATATTTGAGCATCAAAGTCAATATATTTAAATTGTTTATCTAATTGTGTGACCTTTTTTTATATATTCAATAGAGCTTGTGAGTTCAGTATAAATCGGTCAACTTTAAGTGCGTTTTGCTTGAATTTCGTTGGTATTAACTCATTAGTGTGAACTGTAAAATCAAGCGGCACTTTTCATGAAAAGTGTTTCATATTTATATCGCTATGCTTTAAAATAACTCATTAGCTTAAATAACCTTAAAAAGATGTAATTTATCATAAACATTGATTTTATGTAGGCCCTGAAAAATTGTGACCTTATTTGGCCACTTTCAAATTTAAAATATAAATTATTATTAACTAATAATCAATGAGTCATTTGCAATTTATTTCAAAGTGCGATTTTTCAAGTTTTGCGAGTAACGCCTCTTTTTAATAGGTAATCATAACCCAGCAAAAAAATCTGATTTGGAAGCACTAATAACTGAGGGAGGCAATGTATTGCTTATTTGATAACAAAAGCTTTGAAAAATGCTTCTGAAAAGCACTAACTAACTAACATCTCGAACAAAAAAATGCCTTATGCATGCGCAACAACAAGTGATTCTGTAACATTGTCTCCCTTACGTAAACGTTTCTGGTAAGCAGTAATTTTTGCTGGGAAAATCAACTGTACTGTTGATAAAATGGATGAACATTAAGAGGACTTTTTTCATATAAATTTATTAAATGAACTAAACTTAAATGATTAGCTAATGTTTTGTCAAGACTCAAATTAATTAACTAATTTATATAAGTACATATGTACTGTTGTTATAAGTCCGTGACTTTTTGAATGAAACACAGGTTTTTATTTTATTTTGCACCATAGTGTCCGTTGAGTTCTATACACTCAGTCTAACGTTTCTGCAATTTTTTTTATCCCTTCCGAAAAATATGATTTGTCAAGGTCATCAAAGCTGGAATGAAATCTCTTTCCGCCGAGCAGTTTCTTCAAGTTTGAGAACAAAAAATAGTCACTTAGGGCTAAGTATGGAGAATATTGCGGATGAGGGAGCGATTCGTAGCCCCATATCATGGATTTTTGCCATGCAAACTGTACATGAATTTGTGGTCGATTGTGAGCGAACGCGGCACTCACCTTGCAGAAAGCTTTCTCATAGCCAAATGATGGTTAAAAATTTAAACTTTTCAGCCATGTGAGATTCCTATGACCTCCACAAAATCTCTCTCTAAAACCATATCGGGAATTTTTTCAATTGCTTCGGATGTGGAGACCTCAACTGCGCGTCCAGAATGTTCGGCTTGTACGACCATAACGAAATACAGCAAACCACTGGTTTACCTTTGAAATTGATGGCGAAGAGTCCCCATAGTACTTATCAAGCTTAGTTTTGGTTTGAGTGATGGTTTTTTGAGCAATCAAGTTAATAATTAGTGTTTTTTTTTATGAGAATTGTTACAATTTAAACTTAACATTTGTTAACGCACTAAAGCAGCTAATATTTTACTGCATAAGTAAAATAATAATTTGGGATTATTAGTCTTAAACTTAAATAGTAACAATTCCCATAAAAAACACTAATTATTAACTTGACTGCACCCGGTTAAAAATAGTTGTGTGGCAACACTCTATTCTTGAATAGCTGTTGTTGTTATTTACCAAATGCAATTGTTTTTTTTTTAAAGTTAAAACGTTTTTCATCGTCGGTTTAAACACTAGTATCCTGTTTATCAATGTCGAAGGAAATTTTTCATTCTTAAAACAAAAGCAAATTCTAAAATTTTGTGTTTATGTGAGACAATTTTTAAATTTTTAGTTGAACTATAGTGAATTTTAATCCGAAATAATTTCTTAGTCGGGCTTAAGTTCGGTAATTTCAATTCTTGTTGAATGAAATATTTTTATTAATTAATGTGAGTTTCTAAAGAAGAGAAGAAAAATATAGATATACTTGGGTGCTGATGAAGTGCGTGGCTGCACAGAAAAATATCGGTATTTCCCCCAGCTAATAAAGTCTAATTTAATTTTTCTTCTCTTCTTTAGAAACTGACATTAATTAATAAAAATATTTCATTGAACAAGAATTGAATTTACTGAACTTAAGCCCGACTAAGAAATTATTTTGTGTTTATTTCAAATGTCACTATAAGAAGGAATAAATTCCTTCTACACCCAAAAACAAAGAGTAAAATGTCTTCACCATTTTTTTTTTTATACAAAATAAAAATGTGAGTGATTAAAATTTATAATGAAATTTCATAAAATTACATAAAATTGAAGTCACACCATTCCTCCTAAATCGTCTGCGAGAAAAATTATTGCTGGATTCGAAAACTACATGCAAGTTGAATTTAGTTTCATTTCAATTTCAGACTATAATATAAGTTATTAATACTTTTGTGGAAAATTAAATTCTGATATGTTGAGTTGGTATTGTTTTTTTTTTGAAGTTTTTGAAAATAGGCATTCTCGTCAAAAGTATTAATACTTCTATTAAAGTGGGAAACAGGCTTAATGAGTGTCGTTTAGTCAGTATAACAGAACAATGTGGAATACTTTGTATAAGTATCAATGTCGTGAGTGATCTTTCGCTTGCAGTAGTGAACAGATTTTGGAAAGTGTAGTGAAAATATTAAACTCATAGGAACTGTAAAAAGTTCGAGTTGACAACACTTAAATCTAATATATAAAATAAGTCTGGTTTTCCTTCCTGACGCTATAACTCCATAGCGCACGAACCGATTTCCACGGTTTTGCATTCGTTGGAAAGGTATCGAGCTCCGTGAGGTTTATAGCAAAGAAAATTCAGGGAAAATTTCAAGAGAAAAGCAGTAAAACAGGGAAAATCATTTTTCACATACAGCGCCATCTCTGATACATAGCATGTACTACAACGGCGCAAGTACGTGGTGCGTGAGTATACTTCATTTTGTTTCATTTTAAGTATATGCCACCGGTGCGTGATACATTGTTTGACAGTTTGTAATACAAAAATTCAAGTATGTTGCATATTTTAAGGCGCTAGATTATATATCTTCTATATATATATAATCGCATTGTGTGTTTGTTATTAACGCATGATTTGTGGAACTATAAGACCTGTGAAGCTGAAATTTTCAACACAGATTCGGGTCAATACCGGGTAGGTTTTCGTTTTGTTTTTTAACCAACAAGTGACTACTGTATGGAGTAATTTGTAGTTAAAAAAATTTATTGAGGGTAAGACAACGTTTGCCGTGCTCATCTAGTTTATTATAAATCTAGGCTATTTTTGAAGAAAATTTTTTAAGAGGCATAAAATGAAAAATCAAAGACATTTAGACAGACTGTGGCACAGGGTATGCAAAATTTGCCGCAGCTGAATCCTATAAAAAAAATTCAAAAATAAAACTTTAATAAAAAAATTGTCTACGAGACTGAGTTTAAGAGTTATGGGTCTCTGAAACATTAGTATAAAATTGTGAATATTTTTTGAGAATATTTTTCATGAAATGGTAAAATGCAGCCTTGGTAGGAAAACTTTAATAGTCCGGAAAATTTTATGAGGCAGAAAATCTTTATTAGGCTTTGTCGTGTCGGGAAACACAATGGCGGAGAGAAACCTTAAGCCCGGCCGAAAGCCTCAGTGCAGGAAAACGTTATTAGGCAGGAAAAACTTTGCTAGCCAAAAAATCTTTATTAGGCTGCGCCGTGTTGGCAAATTGCAATTTAGATAGATGGAACCTTACTTAAATATTGCTTTGATGCACTTTAAAATAGTTATGGTGCGTTAACGAATTCATTAGAAATTTTAGTATTTCCTTCATGGATAAAATTCGTTCGAAAATACTCCATATAATCACAGTTTTGTACTAAAATTTCGGAAACTAAGCCCTTCCGACAATTTTTTTATTAAATTTTTTTTCTTATTATTTTTAAATTCTCTATTGGATAGCATTAATTTTTTTGTTCTTGACTTGAAACTTGATTTGTTCCTTTTCATTTAATGAATGTACATTCCCGTTTCCCGGGAACTGCAAAAGTCTGAGAAATCCCAAACCCTAAATTTTTCACAAGTTCCACTGTACCGATTTTAATGAAACGTTGCATACTCACTCGCTGCCCATTAGAAGACAATATTGTGTTTATAAATGTGGGCAGGGCCATGCCCATACAAAGCAAATCCTTTTTTTTTTACTTTGTGGAATTTCGTACACAAATTCAGGTACCGCCACAATAAAAAATTATCATGAAAAAAGCAGTACTGCCTGCTACGCCCATAAAAACACCAATAAAATAAATAATCCTTTTCAGTTGGTTGTACTTAACCAGATCTTTGACTTTGCACATATTGTATTCCTCTCACTCGTTAATATTGAGCTTAGAAAAGTGAGCAATCAAGGGCCCATAGTGCAAATGCCTATTCTTACTTGATGCTGTAACACTGGCAACACTGCTGGTTTCCTATCAGATGCTGGTGTATGGTTGACTCCAGAGTTATGCTAGGAACACAATTGCATCGAACGACGAATTTCATCCACGTCGAAACAGGATAGGATACTTAAGAAGTTAAAAATATTCGTTGAGGCCAAGCACACGTTTCGTTATAACTTTGGTAGTTATATCCAAATGGTATGGGCCTGCTTCCGTAGAGTACAAATGTATGAAACTCCTCCCTCTTCACTAAGGCATTCAACTAGAATCTAGATGATTCCATACCATACAACATGTTCTTTTAACATCTGACACATCTGACTTTTCAGCTCATGTGCAATTTTGCATGTTTGTCTGTTGTTGTTTTATAGAAGCTTATAATATTCACTATGCAGTACTCTAGCACAGTTGAAAATAGTGAAGTGAGCGCAAAATATCGTAGCTTTTGTTTGGATTATGTGTATATTTTGTTGTTAGATTTTAAAGAAAATCGTCGATATTTTGCATTTACACTTACACAAGACCGAATACCACCCTAGTACTTCTCTATATCGTTCGAACTTCAGAAACAATAGAAAAATCAGTTAGTCTTTTTTTTTGTACAATAGACAACTGTTTAAATTTTTGGAAATTTTATATTTTTTTAATGTAACTTCAAAAAACAAAAAATTAACTAACAATAAGTAATCAAACCTTAAGTCTAGATATAATTAATGAGCCCGACCAATGCGGAACACAAACTAAGTGATAGTAAATAATTATTAATACCAGAATGATGTACTAGCACAAAAATATTCTCAAAAAGTTTTATCTGCGGTATCGCGTATTAGAGCCTTAGTGTCTCTCTTTTTTAAGCGGATGTGTTCAGTAAAGTCCTAGATATTACGAGCTAGGGGATTTGGATAAGACTCGAGTTTTTTTTTTTAAATATTTACCCGCGTATTTTCCAATTTCTTCAGTCACTAGTGGCATCTTTAAATCAAGATGTAAGTTTGAATTTTTAATTTTTATTTTGCCTTCGTTGGATTCTCTCTACATTGGAAGCTTAAGCAGTGCCCCATAACTTAATTCCGTAGCACCATATTGGCTTCAAAAGTGACTTGTATGTATATTAAAAGTTTGCAGTCTAGGCTGAGTGTTGAATTTCTGTCAATCAACCAATGTATTTTAGCTAACTTAAGTTTCATTTGAGTTAGCTTAGAGTCGATATGATGTTTCCATGTAAGCCTTCGATCAAAGTGTATACCAAGGTATTTCACTTGAGCATGTTGAGGAATATTTTGATTGTTGATTCGAATGGAGGTACAAGTATCTCTTCTTAGGGTAAATGTTATATGGACACACTTTTGTACATTTACTTTAATCCTGCTGGGTACTATGTTTCTGTAGATTGGGGGATGCCTCATAAGAGTTGTCGTGCATACTCATACAGGCTGTATCATCGGCAAATATAGAGGTATGGATATTATCGTTCACAGGAAAATTACAAGTATAGGGTGTTTTTTTAGAGGTATAGAACTTCGAATTGAAATAAAACACAAGAAAATCATTTTAATGTCCATCAATTTGGCTTTATTGGAAGGATAATTTTATGCCATTAACGTTTAAATATGATTTCGGGCATGTGGCCGCCGCGGCTGGCTCGAATAAAGCCAATTCTACAGGTCCAATTTTCAACCACTTTTTCGAGCATATGGGGCCGTATGTTGGCAATAACGCCACGAATGTTGGCTTCCAAGTCCTAACGTTTCTGGTTTGTTGGCGTAGACGAGCGACTTCACATATCCCCAAAGAAAATAATCCAATGGTGTCAAATCACACGATCTTGGTGGCCAATTGACAGGTTATCCATGGTTAACCGAATTAATTGCTCTGATGGACGATTATGTCGACCATAAAATGGACGGAGCTTGCGGTAAACTTCGCGAACTGAACCATTATTTTCGAAATAAATTTGCACGATTTGCAAGCGTTGTTCTTTTGTCAACCTGTTCATGATGAAATGGCAAACCAAACTAAATATTAATCACTTGACAGCTGACAAAATGGCCGCCAGTTAAAAAAGTGATGCCAACTTAAAGTTCTATACCTCAATAAAAAACACCCTATATATATTAAATACAAGACTGGCCCCAGAATACTACCCTGTGGCACACCGGAAGATCTAGATTCCTTCCACAACAGCGAACTTCCTATCAGTAATATAACTTTCCAAAAGTTTTTGTATATTTATTGGTATATATGTCTGCAATTTGAAAACTAGGCTTTCGTGCCATATACTTTGTCAAATGCCTGAGAAACACCAATAAAGAGGGCAGAACAATACTTATTTTCTTCAAATTGAGGGTGGCGTTGGCTGAAGTAGTTAGCACGTTGACTACGAAAACGAAGGTCCTGGGTTCGAGCCCGGTATCAGACAGTCATCAAATAACAACACCACGTATTTTGCTGATGTACATTAGTGTCCCTTTGCATCAGTTGTTGTAGGAAAGTTCATGTGATGAAGGCATAGTCACTGGTCACTGAACTACACCGGCTTCAGCTGATACTAATCCTAATGTAACATCAGAGCGCCCTCCTTCGTTGTATAGCAGAATCATCGGCGAAGTAAAATAACCAATAAAATGGCTACTAGTCACAGCATCAAAAATTTAATACGCCTCATTCAACACCAGAGGCGCTACAACAGTGCATTATTAAAAACGTGCAAAAAGCAGAGTTGTGAAAGAATGAAGCTTTCCTCTATCTCTTCCTTCACCACCTGTCTGCTCTATCACTATCCCTTTCCTAAAGAAAGTAACACCTAGTAATAGGAGTAGGCATTCATTGCCTGAGTGTTACTTCTCTTAAAAAAAAAATTGCTTCCTTATAAATTTAACCAATCTATGCGTTTGCTCAATTGTACTATGCTGACTTCTAAAACCAAATTGATGGCCAGGCATGCTCCCATTATTGGCTAAAATTTTGGACAATTTCATAGTAAGCTTATTGGCCTATATGACTCAGCCTTGGTAAGATTTTGACCTTGGGAAGTTTCCAGTTATGTGGAAAATACTGCATTCGTAAAGTGACATTAAGGGCAAATTGCACAATGCAATGTGGACAAAGTTCGACTTATCGCACATTTGTTTTTGTTTTGCATGTAAGTGTGCGACAAATCGAACGTTGTCGACATCGTGAAATTGGCCCTAAAACTAAATAGCAGGATATACTTATTGCAATATGAGGCAATTTCATCAGCATCTTGTCACTAATTCCATCAATACCTGGAGCTTTCTTCGGGTAGAGTTCAGCAATTATTTTTTGTACTTCACGCGGTTTAAACCTTAAGGGACGAGGGGGTAGAGAAGCTACACTCGGCAAACCAACAGCTGCCGTACATGAATTGGGAGTGAATACAGATTTTAAATGATCAGCAAATACAATCGCTTCTTGTCCAGCCTCCGGTCGAAGTGCGCAGTGGTGATTTAAGCTTAATGGGTCTTTTTTGAGAGATTTTATATGACATCCACTTTTTATATTTTTATATCATTGAAGTTTTTGTTTTAAATTTCAATTAATATGTTTGATTAGTTCTTTAATTGAATCTTTAAGAATGTTTCAATTATTTTTTTTTAATTGAATCCTTACAAACAAATAAAAAAATTAAATTCAATCAAAATGGTTGAGTTAATACTACAATTTGCGTGACTGGTTGAAAACTAATTAAATTTTTAATTGAATGTTACTTTTTTTAATTGAATTTTGTTTTTCCTATTTTCTTTGTGGTATCAATTTTTAATATCACAATTTTGGGTTCTTCATTTTTTTTGCATAAATTACAATGGGATAAGTTTCGGTATATTTTTTTTGATATAAATAAAGTTACTGTGTTTTCCACCAATCATATTAATCTGCTCACAAAAATATGTGGAAAAGGTAATGTTTAAAGTAAAGATTTTCTAATGTGTAAAACTTGGAAGGATAAAGAGTCTCCAGAGTACGTATATATAAATGTATGTGTGTATGCATAGTTTAACCATAAATCTTTTGACGTTTTTTTTTCATACTTATATTAACCCTAAAAAGCATTTCATTTACAATACATGTGATATACTTTCGAATTGTCTAATTCAGTTTAAGATTTTAAAATACTCTCCCGTATTCTATCATATTTTATTCTAACATTTAATAACTAGCTTGCGCACAAAGCGGCGTTTTATAAACGATATTTGTACTATTTCTTCTTTCACATAAATGACGGCCAACATTAAAGGCCGCAGGCATCTTCAAAGATAAAAAAAAAACACAACAGGGAAAAAATAATCTTGAGTTTAGAAGTACAGATTAGACGCACAATTAGAAATAATAATGAGTAGGAAAATGTTAAAGCTTAAAGAATTCTCAAGCGATTGATTGCATAGAGGATTGCTTGTATGAATGTGAATTGTGAATGATATGTGGCTGGTTGTGGCTGGTTGTATGCCGCCTGTTTAGCTTGAGTTCTGCGCAAACTGTGATGCTGAATCCAATGAAGGTTTTGAGGGTTTTTTGTTTTGTTTTTAATTTTGTTGTTAATCAGTTAAAGCTCAGTGGCTTCATAGTTATTTTGTATGTTTTGTCAATATTTATGCAAAAGATAAATAATAGGAAATACCAGGGAATTACTATGTACCGCCAATACCTTTACATTTGCTAGAATAACTTAAAAAAATAAAAAATAAACCTTAAATCTATTTGTTGTATGAGAATGATGATGGCAATAATTATGTTCATATGAACCAGCCGCCAACCATAAATAAATATACGACTACAGCTAGACGTACGCTTGACAAACAATGCGCCTGTGCAAATGTCCCGTGGGAGCTGGCACAACAGATAAACATCATTTCAAAAACAGCGCCGCACTGTGGATCATATGAACTAATTTCAAGTGAGTATTTACATCACATACTCGGTTAAATAGCTAAAAAATATTTTATTAAGGCCAATCATGAGTCGATTTGCTTCTTCGATTGTGTTTTGGTTAAAATCACACGAAATCATTTATAGCTGAAATTTAATAAAATTCAGATTTTTTTTTAATGTAAATTTTAGAAAGATTTCATGTCTTTTTAACCGACCTTAAAAAAAGAAGGAAGTAGTCAATTCTTCTGTATTTTTTAGCCGACTTCAAAAGGAGGGTTCGTCTCTTTTTTTTGGGGTGTTACTTCATAACTCGGTTCATATTAAAACGATTGTAATTTTTTTTTGTCTGACAGGGTATAGCTTCCCATTGGGACCAGTGCAAAAAAAAAAAATTGGGCGGGGACACGCCCACAATTTTTTTATTTGATTTTATTATATTCTACTTATTTGATTGCTGCGAAACCTGGCAAAAGGTGGTTCTTGTAATTACACAAGTTTAAAGTTGAAAAAATGGGCGGGTCTACGCCCATTGAAATCTATTATTATATTTAACGTGGTTCTACGTAACTGATTTTTACGAAACTTACCACACACCTTGAACTCAAAAATAGACACAATCTTCCATTTGAAAAAACGGGCGGAGTCACGCCCATTAAAATTTAATATTTTATTTTAAGTGGTTTTTACAAAACGGTACACACTCTGAGCTCTGAAAAGCACAATATCTTGCATTTACAAAATGGGCAGAGGCACGTCCATTAAAATTTCATTTTACATCCCATAAATTTTTTTCTGTCAGATGTTTGCATTGAAGTCGGTTTTTTTATGGCAGAATAATTTTTTTAATATTTATATATTAATTTTAAATTGAAATTTAAAAATTACCAAAGATTTTATTTCATACATTAAGAAATTTAATTAGTATATCATTAAGAAATTATAAATTAATATAATTTTTAATATAAGTAATTTAAATTTAGTAGTTCTTGATATAAATCAAAGTGTGTTGTTACTTCATATCTCGTTATCTTTTAGACCGATTTTAAAAATTCTTTTTTTTTCGTCTGAGAGGAGGTGGCATTGCCAAAAAAAAGTGGGTGGGACATGTCTACTAATTTTTCTTTGATTTTATGATATTTTACTTAATCGATTGTTGCGAAACTTGAGACACACTGGGTTTTTGTGTCAAAATCTCTGAAAATTGAACAAATGGACGCAGCCACGCCCATTAACAATTAATAAAATTAATCTACTGGGGCGATTTTTATAACACTCGGAACATAGTCTGAGCTCTAAGAAAGAAACAATATTGTCTTTTAAAAAAGTGGAAGTGGCCACGCCCATTAAAGTTTAATATTATATTTTAGGTGCTTCTGCTTAACCGATTCTTACGAACTCTAAAGCAGACCAAATCTTGAATTGAAAAAATTGGGCGGCGCCAGGCCTAGTAAAGTTGAATATAATATTTCACGTGCTTCTACATAATTGCTTATTACGAAACCTTGCACGTACACTGAACTTTAAAAAAGGATCAATCTTGCATTATAAAAGTGGGCGGGGTCACATCCATTAAAATTTGATATTATATTTCATTGATTTTTATTTCGGCAGTTAGAATGCAATAATTTTGTACTTAAAAAGTGGGCGGGGCCATGCCCCTTATAGCTATATATTATATTTTACGTGCTTTTAGTTGAACTATTTTTACAAAACTTGACACACGCCTTGAGCTCTGAAAGTGACGCGATATTGAGTTTTGGAATAGTCGGCGCACACTAATGTTGCAAAGTTGGGAATAACCACGCCCCTGAAAACATACAATTTGCACTAAAAATTTAAAAATAAAATTTAGAAAAATTGAGCCGACTTGAAAATAGAGCATTAAAAAGTTAAAAATAATTTAGGCTCAGTTTAAAAAATTTTTTATAATATGAAGAACAGAGGGTTGTAGAGTATCGAGGGCTATGTGCTCAAAAACTTGACTCAGAAAGATCCAGACTGCTAATGGACATGAAGGAAGGTAATGCGAGTCTTGATAGGCGTGTTGACTGGTTACTGCTGGACCAGCATTTGGGAAATTGCCACTCCAACCCTCGCATTTCGTAATTCGTTAAAGCTAAAGCTAAATTCAATCGCTAAAATGCTGAACAAATATAAAATTGAACATTTTTGGCGATGACATAAAACACTAAAATTTCGGCGAATTACATTTTTAAGCGATTGCGTAATTTATCAATAAACGTTTCAAAATTGCATTCGTAGCCGAAAATCGATAAATCGAGTTATTAAATTTTTTAGCGATTGAGATTTAACTTTAGCGAGGTATAGAGCACGGGTGCAGATTTCTCTAGGATGTGCGAGTATGAAGAAGAACCAGAAACCATTGAACACATTATCTTTGTACCATTGCCTGAAGCTACAACGCTATAGGCTTAGATGAGTGAGCAGATGTTTCCATGAGAGCATTAGTGATATCGCAAAGTGTTAACTGGAGAAATATCAGGGTCCTCATCATGGGAATTCAGTGGCTTAATGACAAATAATAACGGTCCTTCTGGGTATAATTGGGTGTTACATTTTTATTTACGTATTCTAATGGAAGGGAATCACGATAGACCCAACTGGCTCTCCTAATGGAGAGGTGTTGTAATATCACCCTTCCTAACTGAACCTGAATAATAATTTATAATAATTTATGCATAATATTAAACTAAAACCTCATGGAATGCGATTAAAGGAAGAAACCGATTGGTTAGTACCCTAATATCAATTTCGAAATGAAAAGTTCTTGAGCCACTGTGCATTGTTTATATAACAGAGTCTACTAGAACTCTTACCTCCATCGTACTGTACTCATTATTCATGAATTTTATTCATGCCTCCAAACAACTTGAACGTACATACACAATAACACTCTTAAAAATGCGTAATAAGTAGTCGTAGTCCACAATGAAAATTGTTTGTTTGCTCCTGCATTTACACCGCAAAGCACTTGAATAGGTAAACAAATGACTTATATATAGCATCTGTTATATTTGAAACAGCTACAGGATATTTTCCATATGCAAACTTTTTTTTTTTAAAATTGGTCCACAAACGCCACAGTAATTTGATAATCCATTCGCCATTTCGACAAACGGCGAAGTTATTTGATAATCAATTATTGGGCCGGGCAATGTGCGACACCATCCCCCTCAAAAAAATGGATACCTCGACCCCAAAAACCGGCAAGATAACAAAACTTTTCAGAATAATAAAAAGAAATATCAATAGACTGCCTTCCAAAATTCCAAATTAAAAAAAGGGTTTTGTTATATAAAACGTCAACTTTTACTTGCTTTTGGTTCCATGCCATTCCGATTTTGGTTGTTGAACTGTGTTATTTACCATTTCATAGTATTCTGAGTCAAGCTTTGTTGATAACACCTTTTTGTTGTTTTCAATTAAAATAAACATACCAGTACATACAATTAAAATATTAATCAAAAATATTATTTTTTTCTAGGTCATCACTTAATTGAAAAAACAAATTCAACAATAATTTTTTCTGTGAGTATGTAATTATACGGCCAGGTTCTGAAACCCATTTCGTTTTGAAATCGCAAAGTTTCAAAAACGGAAAACAGTGTTCCCTTTTTTTCAGATAATTTAGTGCGTTAGAAATTAAGTACTGACAAAATATCTCAAGCATATGACATCTTACAACCAAATAAAAAGCTGCAATAAGTGGGATTTCTAGGTTTTCAGAACCTGACCGATAATAATTACTTTGAATTATTTCAATTAAAATATCATCTCATACATTTACCTTGGTTGGTTGGTTGGTTAGTTTATATGGCTGCCTTTTTCACGTAGGCATTCAAGTAGAATCTATATGATTCCTTTTTGAAAGACCACTCCACTCGTCGGTGTGAACCTCTGTAGAACCGTATCTAAGTATACGGATACGGTGATAGGTACTAGAACCAACCGGTCGCGTTGAGATATATGATAAGGTCACTCAACCCAATCTCAGATAAATCTGAAAGGTCGTCAAGCACATTTCTGCCTAAAAACTTGGGTCTCCACAGATGCAAAACCATGGACATTCGCCAAGAAAATGGAAGATTGTTTCTTCTTTGGCAGAACTCATTATAGGACAGGCCTATCCTACTAGCATGTCTGACGACAGTTCAGTGCCCCATCATAATTGCAACGAGATGTCCCTACCGTTCCTATGTTTTTAAAGTTCTGATTTCATCTAGACGGGAGTGGAAGGGAGGAACAATGGTAAGGGAATATGACGTAAGAATGGATCAATAATGGTCTGCGGTGTCGACTGTGGAGACTTTTCAGATAATGTTGGTTTATAATGCTCTTTTTGTCTCCCTAACGAAGCCACTGTATTTCAGGCTGAAATTTCGCGATAAGGGAAGCGGCTAGAGTGCTGATTGATAGGAAGGTACAGTGTAAAGTTGGTATCTTTGTCGACAGCCAAGAAGCGCTTCTATCACTAAGATCATATTTCACTTCATCTATTCTAGTCGGGCAGTGTAAGGGTTTGCTATCTGAGCTGGGTGGTCAGGCTAACCTCATCCTTATCTGGGTTCCAGTACATAACAACTTTTTAGGTAAGGAATGGACGGACGATCTGACCAGAACTGACTCTGTTGTGAATGTTTCCAATGCTGAATCGGTAGCCATGCCGTTTGGTACTATTAGCAGTATCTCTATAAGGTTGAATGCAGATGGCGCAATATAGGAACATATATACATACATACCTGCATACATACATACACAAACTGATAAAGGGTGATAAATACCCTTCTTTGCATCGCGCAGTCGGGTAAAAATAAACGAAATGTTAGGTAAAACAAAATAAAACTTATTTAAGTTTTATTTGCATTTGGAGACAAATTGTTGAACACTAATATTGCTAAGCTTATCACTTTTTCTTCATTTAACTTTCATCGGCGTTCACACGATGCAAGTCATATTTTTCAGCTCTTATTTTTTATACATAGTTTTGTGTATGCATGTGTGCTCTTTTTTAACATTACGAATGAGAAAGCAAAATGTATTGACAATACATGAAGCTGAGTATTCGTTTCTTTTCCCCTCGTCTCTCTCTCCTACAAACTAATCAGCTTAGCAATAAGATTTGCATAGTGTAAACTAGGACTGTGTAAATTTATGTGACCCAACTTAAAATCTTTGTACATCTTTATACATACATACATTTCTACATTTGTGTGTGGAATATGCTCTCTCTCTCTCTCACATTTTTTACAACAAGCACACGTGTGTATTCTATGATAACGTAGATGCGCAGTCGAAATTTTTCTTGTACTTCTGAGTAGAGATGGGCAAAAAATATCGATACAGGCAAATCTCGGTATAACGAATCTCGCTTTAACGAAAATCCAATAAAACAAACGTCCAGATTTTTTACATTAACAACCTTATAGGTATAGCGAATAATATCCTAATTTTATACTGGATATAACGAATGATGAAGAAAAAATGGCAAAATAAAAACCAATAACTTGCTAGAAACACATTTCTAACATTTAGTTCTTCTTTATATAGCCAAGTAAATGCAAAAAAAAAATGTGATACGGTTAGTTTTTATTTGGTTGCTTATTTGAAAACAAATTGCCCTCATTATTTTTATTGTATTGTATCATGTATACAATAATAATAATTAAAATAACACTTGAAAAAAACTTTGCGATATAACGAATTTTTTTTGGGCCTGACATTATATCGATCGTTATACCGGGATTTATTTGCCTGTATATCGAAATATCGATATTTGAGAAAATATCGATATACATATGTACTCGTATATTGCCGATATTTCAAAAGCCGATATATCTATACATAGAATCTTATTTAAGAGAATTGGGTTTCGATATTTTTAAGGGCTCTATAAATTTTAGCCGTTTTTTAACTCTACAATATTGGCATCACTGCTTGCTAGTGATGCGAAAAAAAAAGAAATTTCCTAGTGATATCCAATGCGTACGAATCAGCTGACTCTTGTTTTGTTTATAGAAATCTTTTACAAGTCCTTATTTTTTCTCTTTCATTCTCTTATGATTCGGTTTAATCTATGAAAATAAAAAAACTGTTAAGATCCCGTTTAGATGAAGGGTGGCCTAGCTGCGACAACGCTTACGTTCTCTTTTGCAGTCCCTTCTTAAGTCCACGCGCGTTTACATTAAGACTTTTTTGTCGCATCAGTCAGGCGACTTTTTGATATTAATTTGGTCATTGCTTTTTATTCGTTCCTTCGTAGCAGTGTTGCCGTAAAGAAATTATTTGTTAATTTGGGAAATGTAGAATTAATATGTCCATTTATTTTTATTTTTTTTTAACTTACTACCAAAATACAATAATTCCTTTCCTCTGCTTACTTTATTTCTTTATAATTTTTATATTAGAACTGTTTATATCATGCATGTTACAAAAAATTGGTCTAACTGGCAACATTGCTTGTACATAGCATAACAAAAATACGAGAGAAAGAAATATGTGAGAGAGAAGAATTAAAATTGTCGCTTTAGTTCCCAGTACGTGCGACTTTTGCTACCCCGCAAGCTTCTCTTCACTTCTCGCCAACAAACTCGACTCGCAGGCGACGTGTCGCAGCTAGGCCACCTTTCATCTAAACGGGCTCTAAGCAATTGTAAGTGACAGCATATATAAAATAAAAACGTTTCGAAATAAACTGTGATTGTGCTTTAAGAATTTAAAAAAATTAATTTTTACCAGAAAAACATAAAACCATATTGAAAAATAACAATGGACGAGGCAAAACTCATCACTTTAGTAGAAGAGTGTGATGTTTTGGTCAAAAACAACTGATAATTTATTACAGAAAAAGTAACTATTAAAACTTAGAAACAGAACGGCACAGCACAGAACAGCAATAAAAAAAGAATAATGCAGCCTTAAGGAGCAACAGTAGGTTACGTATAGCTTAACACATGTACATAATTCTTTTGTAGTAAATTTCTTAAAGTGACAGCTTTTGCGTTCGAAATTAATGCATACTTTTCTACAGATTTTCAGAAATTATCGTATTATACTCGTACACATTAAATATACAGTTGTATGGATAACTTATTTCCTTTTTCGATATCAATATATACTTGGGTTTTCTTCACTCTTGGAGTTCATTAATATTTAAGTTAGATAGTTGTTCGTGACTTCTTTAAATATTAAATTATTGTTTAATGGATGCCCAGTGGATATTTCTCGTATTCGGCAACGATGAACTTTGAAGTGTTCAACACTGAACATTCATTAAACAATTATTAAGAGCCTTATTTATAAAAATTATTAAGGCTTTCTAAAGGCTACATAAGCAAAATTTTGTATGGAAATCTGGGGGCAAATTATGGCATTCGATACAACTCGTAATTAAAAATATTTCCATATAAATTCTATTGAGATATACATAAAATACGAGTCGCATCGAATGCCGTTATTTGCCCCCCGTTTTAAAAAGCTTTTATAAAGCCTCCATAACTTTTATAAATAAAGAAATCGCTAAGAAAAATTAAAAAATTTTTGCAAAATATATAGACAAAGAATATCGATATATGATATATCGAAATATCGATGTTTTAAAAAGATTCAAAAATATCGATACGATATATATCGATAAATTTTTTTCATATACCCATCTCTACTTCTGAGTGCGCAATCTTCTTTTTTGATTCATGCCTCATACATATGTATGTACATATGTACTTCTGTCACTATTCAATTTTTGTTCACTATAACTATTCTTCATAAATGCGTGAGTAAGTATATTTGGAATTGTGTTTTTCTCTAAAAAGATTAAATAATAATAATAAGAAAATAACAAACAAACCCAAGATTATCAACACGCATCGTCTATGTCGGCGGCAACTTTTGGCGGCATCTCATTGCAAACATGAACTACAATTAGTGTTGACGAAGCATCATAAAACAGACATAGAAAGCAACTCCTTCTTTTTCTCCTTCTCCATCTCTTTCTCTCTTCTTATTACTGATTTTTTCTACTTTTTGTTTTGCTGTTGCTGCATTTTGTGCTGCTTCTCCTGCTGTCGTTGCTGCTGTTGTTTTTGTCATCATCATTATTGTCGCCGTACTACATATGTACATATGTAGTTACCATTTATTTCTTATTTGGCTACTGTGCATTTTGCCATCAATAAATATTATTAACATTTTAACATTATTAACAACTGCACAAACACACAAACTCTCCAATAACAACATTATTTGTCTACTTGAATCGTTCACATGCAGCATATACGAGAGTAGTTTGAAAAGTTTTTAAAAATAAATCAATCCATCTTTAGATTCAAAAGCAAATTTATTAGCCTACTCTCCCTCAATAATGCATTCATTGTACACACAGAAATGTACATATGTACATATATATGTACGTAGTATATTATATACATACTCGTATATATGATGCAGCAGTAGCAGGCTGCAACATCTGTAACACGATTGGTTGTTGTTATTGTTATTATTGTTATTGCTTGATGCAACGGTTGTTGATTTCGTGTGCGATCTTTATAAAAGTTACTCGTAACAATTTTTAGGTCTATGTGTATGTGTGTATGTATGTATATTTTTATTTTATATTGTGAACGTCGTCTGTCTGCAGGTCTTTGTATGCAGTTAGTTACCAGTGTTGCTGGTGTGTTGTTGTAGTGTGTTAATATCATTGTTTGTTGCATGTTATTTGTTGTTTACATTAAATATGTTGTTGTTAGTTCTTTTGCCGACATTGTTGAAGTAAAATAAATATAAATATGTATGTATATCTGTATACACATGTACATATGTATGTATATATATACATATATGCAAGTATACACTTAAATGAGCTGCAAGCTAAAAATCTGTAACAATGGTTCTGTTCATTCACTTCCCTAGCAGAAGCTGGCAACGAGAGCATAAGGCAGAAATTAAAAAAATTTCTCTCCCAGATACGAAAATGTAAATGAACGCCTTACTAGCAAAAACTTGCAGGTTAATTTCATATACATATGTATGTATGTATATCAGAAACACGGATAAAAATAATGATATCATTGTACTTTTTTTGATGTATTTTAAACATTCTTTGGAAAGCACTTGTTTAATAATGTTTTAATATTTAATATGAAATACTTTTACATACAGAGCTTATTATTTATTATTATTTTTTCACTTTATTTCCTTTACTATAAAATTAATAAGGAAGTACAGATTTTTCGAGTTTTCTTTTTTCATACATTTTTCACAAATGAATTTGTTAACAAAATTACGGAACAGCTGTTTGGACAATTCTGGCAAGTAAAAATTTTACCAGCAAGAATTTGATTTGAAGATTATTTTTGTTTCTCAATATTTAATTCTCTTTTGACGCTCTCTCCTTGGAAACTTTTTGTGCTAATGAAAGCTTTTCAATTACCATTAATTGAAGCCACCTAATGTAGCTATGTATTCATACCTACATGTACATATATAGGGTGTTTTTTATTGAGGTATAGAACTTTAAGTTGGCATCACTTTTTTAACTGGCGGCCATTTTGTCAGCTGTCAAGTGATTAATATTTACTTTGGTTTGCCATTTCATCATGAACAGGTTGACAAAAGAACAACGCTTGCAAATCGTGCAAATTTATTTCGAAAATAATGGTTCAGTTCGCGAAGTTTACCGCAAGCTCCGTCCATTTTATGGTCGACATAATCGTCCATCAGAGCAATTAATTCGGTTAACCGGTCAATTGGCTACCAAGATCGTGTGATTTGACACCATTGGATTATTTTCTTTGGGGATATGTGAAGTCGCTCGTCTACGCCAACAAACCAGAAACGTTAGGGGCCTTGGAAGCCAACATTCGTGGAGTTATTGCCAACATACGGCCCCATATGCTCGGAAAAGTGGTTGAAAATTGGACCTGTAGAATTGGCTTTATTCGAGCCAGCCGCGGCGGCCACATGCCCGAAATCATATTTAAACGTTAATGGCATAAAATTATCCTTCCAATAAAGCCAAATTGATGGACATTAAAACGATTTTCTTGTGTTTTATTTCAATTCGAAGTTATATACCTCTAAAAAAAACACCCTATATATAAACGTATTTATTGGAGCTTCCCAAATGTTTCCGTTCAGAAAATGTTAAAACTATACATTCCTGCCTGTTCTGTAAATCGAATAGATTTAAAAACGCTCGATTTAAAAAAATTAAATCCACTAACAGCTAGTTTTTTCCAGACTTTTTTGTGGTTTTATATTTTTTAGAGCTTGAAATATCATATCTGAAATTAATTTCGTATGTATGATTTAAAACGCATCAATGGGGCCATTATTCATTTTAGGAAAACGAGAAATTTATTCGGATTTGGTTTACAGAACATGGCTTATTGTTTTTTTTTTGTGAATTGAAAACAGTGCCTAGTGTGATATAGACAATATAAAATAAATTCAGTAAGGAGCGACTAGTTCCGTACGGTGCCTTGTGTTTTTTTTTTGCGATTTTTTTCGGTTTTCGGCGATTTTTTACCGTTGACGCTTTTTTTGGTGCTTTTCTTAGTTTTTTTTGGCGATTTTTGACGAATTATTTTATTTTTGGTGATATTTTTCATTTAAGAGCTTTTTTTTTGCGAGTTTTCGTTTGGGAATTCTTTTAATTTTGGGATTTTTTACGGTTTCTGAGAAACAGCAAGTTTTCAAAACTATATTAACTGAAAGAATTTTGATTTTCTTAAATTTCAGTGTTACTTGTTGTAGTTTTCATACAAACTCACTTGTATATTACATTAGGATTTCAAAATGTGTCGTTGCTCGCTTTAGAGCACCCTTTAATTTTTAACTGTCGTATATATTTTGTTGTATCGCCCAAAGTTTTACATATTCTGTGAAAATTTCAGGTCCGTAGCTCTTACAGTTCTCGAGAAAACAGTATGTGACAGAGAGACCGATGGACAGACGGACATCGTAGCGAAAACAATAGGGTTCCTTTTCACCTTTGGTGTACGGAAGTCTAAAAATCAGCCTATAGAAAATGATTGCAGTTTTTGTTGATCTTCTCCTGACCCACAAACTGTGTTCAATAGCCAGGCCTTTAAAAAATAAACTCATTGATTTCATTCTGTTGCAAGACTGCAATTCGAACGTCCCACAAACGGGTATAAAACATGTTTAAAATTTAAAAAGTTTCGGATAATTTTTTTCTATGTGGCAATAGTTTTTTTTTGTAGTTGTACAAAATTCAAAAACTAAAATATGCGAAAGCAGAAAGCGTAGAAAAGCCTTCCGTTTGCTTCTATAATGGTGAATTATTAAGGATTATATTTGAGGTAAGTCAATCAGGATTTTGAGCATGATTGATAATGTATTCAGCGCAACTATAAAAATTTTCAAGCTTCAAATGCTTACCAGGTTACCTAGAAATTAGATGACACTCTGACGATTACAAAATTTATATAATGCATTGCAGATTATAATGAGAGATGTTGTACCAAACCAGAACTTGATCGAAATTTTGATCAAAATTTCGCATAGAAACTTGGCCTTTTTCATGCCTCTAAAGTTTACAACTGAAATTACAATTAAAAAGTTTAGCTCAATTGATGTTATTATAACTTTGCATGCACATTGCACTGATGCAAAGTTATAATGTCCCTGCAGAAAATTGGTTGGCAATTGAAACAAACGTACTATTTCTATTATTTAAAAAAATGGGGATGTTACCAAAAGTAGGGAGTAGTGAATGGTGAAAAAAGACATATGCTGTAAATGGTTACATATTCGCCATGTTCGTGATCTAGATCTTTTGGCAATTTAATTGGAAATCGGTGTAGTATTATAGTAAACGGCACTGAACAAGTTCGATGTGGTTGGATCCAGGATCTATCAAATAGTATAAATATAATGTTAATTGTTCCTTCTAGTGAGATCGCCAAGTAACTCTGGAAGCAGACCCATAACTATACTTAAATATTAACCTAAACTTTACTGGTATTTAAAATTTTGAAATATGGGTGCCCCTGTGGTCGAATAAGTAGTGTGCAAGCTTGTCATGCCGGAGGTTGTCGGTTCGAATCCCAAAAAATATCTGCTTAAAAATAAATATAATTGCATTTGCAACAATAAAAAAACTATAAGTTTTCATTGTTGCAGTTAAGTGTCGGAATGACATTTTTAAATCACTTGTATTATTCTATACGGATTAGGTCACAAGGTGCATTCAAAGTGTCAATTAACCCCATACTAGGCCAACGCCATCTAAAAGTCACTGGTCCGCTTCATAGAAAATGTTATAGCTCGGACTTGTCCCTATCACTTGGTGACTAATCACGTGACTAGTCTTGTTCCATTTCCTGCAGGGGCTCTGTTTTAAAAAGTGGGGCGACCACGCAAACCGAATTTTAACCTTCTGCTTAATGTTCTTCGGTTGAGCAGATTTCAATCTATTATTTATGTATTTCTCATAAGGCGCTTCTTACAAAATTTTACATGAATTACAAGAACTGACCAAAGCAAAATTTTGAGCTTAAAAAGTGGACAGTTTTATGTCCATGAAAATTTTAAGTTGTGTTTTGCTCAAAAGAACGAACTATAAAAATCAGTAATTAATGATTGCTTAAACAGAGAAAAAAGAAAGGAAGAGAGGTGCCTGAGGACAGCTGGTTATAGCTATGCTGCTTAGCTACATAAAACAAACTTAATGTGTTAAATAACAATGCGATAAAATTATATGAAATGATGATGTCAAATTTGCCGCAAATATTTCAAAACGTTTCCATTTATTTCCCATTATTTTCTTTTCTAGCGGCGTACGATTAAATTAATGTATTGTTTGTAACAGCCAATTCGCTGTGTTCTGTGGTTTGTGCTCATGTGCAAAAACAAAAACAAATTGAGCAATCGTTTTAATTATTTTTGTTTTGCTATTGTTTTACTTAGTTCAAAGAACGAAACAAAACGAAATCAAACAATTTGTTTCGTTTATTTTCGTGTTCTAGATTTAAGTACAAAGAAATGAAAACAAAAATAAATTTATAACTGTAAACATAACTCCTGTATCGCGCAATAAATAGCAAAGCTTTAATAAATAAAAATTAAATGTTATATTTTAGTACACAAGTAGGCCTAGATGTGCTACCAAGTGAAAAAATCGGAAAACCCATAACATTTAACAAGGCTGCGTCAAAAGAACATAAAGGCTTAGAATTATATATTAAAACTAAAGCTTTTAAAGCTATAATTTTGTGTTTTAAAGTGGGCCTGAGCACGCCTATAAAGCTTTAACCGTTTTAGGTACTTCGACTTGGCAGATTTTAATCTCAAAATCTATTTGGAAAAGTAGACAGAGTCGCAGGGCAGATGAAATTTCTATAATAAGATCAACCAAAATAGCGCAAAATAAATATCGTTTTTTTTCATATTACGGAATCTCTGATTGTTTTGAATTCAAGCCTAATAAACAAATAAGTCAACAAAAAAGAATTCTGTTGACATTTCATGGGAAACTGAATATTTTATTACTTTAGAAAAAACTTTATTTTGTTATAGACAAGATTAACACGCAGTGTCAGATGAGCAAATATATTTGCATGTATGTATGCAAAGAAAACAATCTATTGTCTTCATATAAATACTTTAAAATAAGTTCAGTGAAATAATAAAAAAAAATAAATAAAAGAGTAAACTTTGCCTTGAATAAAGAACAGAAAATTTGAACTGCATGCAAAGAAATTGTTGCATAAAATCACCGAGATCCCCAGAGTTTCTACACGTAAAAATAATTTTTGTAATTTCTCATAATTTGACAATTCGTTTATTAAATTTAAGACAATTATTATTTATATATATAAATAGGAGGTTCTCGTAATGCTTTAGGCCAGGGATGGCATTGAGAATTTTAAAATTGTACGCACAACTTTCAAGAATTGTACTTTTTTTAACTTAATTGTACTTATCGCGTCTTATCTCACCCAGAAGTCGAGCGTTGTTCAACACAAATTCAAAAATGGGCTTGGACGTCATTTCGAGTGGGAGGCCCACTTACTGGCCTACAGACATACAAAAAATTCCGGATGTTATAGATGGATTTAATTCAAGTTGAAGCTTCTCTAGATCTCTCGTCCGACCACTCTCCCACGATCGTTTCAATTTGTAGCCCATTAAGAAGTGACTTACCTCATCCTTATGTGAAGATGATAAATCGTGTTAATTGGCTGGGATTCAAAAAATATCTTAGTAGTCATTGCACAGAAAATATTACGCTAAGAACACCCGATGATATTGAATCTAACATTACCAACCTTAATGAAAATATTAAACAGGCTGCTGAACATGCCACTACCTCCCATCCGCAGACTGGGTTTAATAGAATTTATTCTACTGATATTGAACGTCTCGTGTGTGAAAAAAGAAGAGCTAGAAGGGAATGGCAACAGCACAGATCACCTCAACATAAGACTAGGTTTAAAGAGTGCACTAAACGACTCCAAGAGTTGCTTGCATTTGAAAAAAACTGCATCTCTTAAAAATTATCTGGAAGGTCTTGATGTCACACCAGCATCTAATTACTCTTTGTGGCGCGCTGCTAGAAAGCTTAAAACACCCGTCGAGTTTAAACCACCTCTGCGCACATCTACCGGAGGTTGGGCAAGAAGCGACTCTGAAAAAGGTAAATTATTTGCTGAGCATTTAAAATCCGTATTTACCCCAAACTCATGTTCTGGTGCTGTTGATTTGCCGAGTGTAGTTGCGCTACCCCCTCGACCCATAAAATTTAAGACGCGTGATGTACAAAAACTAATTGCTGAACTCAACCCGAAAAAAGCTCCGGGTATTGATGAAATTAGTAACCAGATGCTGATGAAGTTGCCTCGTATTGCAATTAGAATCCTGTTATTCATTTTTAATGCCATTTTACGTCTGGAGTATTATCCAAACAGCTGGAAGCTTGCCAAGGTTAAAATGATACCAAAGCCGGGCAAAGATCTTACCAAGGCTGAGTCATATAGGCCAATAAGTTTACTGTCAACAATGTCAAAGCTCTTTGAAAAGTTACTCATGATAAAATTGTCCCCAATTCTAACTGATAATGAGTGCATACCGGACCATCAATTTGGTTTTAGAAGTCAGCATAGCACCATTGAACAAACTCATAGATTGGTTCAATTTATACGAAAAACTTTTGAAGAAAAGAAATATTGTTCTGCCCTCTTCATTGATGTTTCTCAGGCATTTGATAAAGTATGGCATGAAGGCCTTATTTTAAAATTGAAATCATATCTACCAATAAATTTTCTGAAGCTATTGGAAAGTTATATTACTACCCGGCAATTCACGGTTGTTGAAGGAGACTTCATGAGTGTGCCCGAATCTATATCATCCGGTGTGCCACAGGGGAGCATATTGGGGCCAGTGTTGTATTTGATTTATACTTGTGATATGCCTTTGAGCAGCAATATCCATACATCTACATTTGCCGATGATACAGCCTGCCTTAGTATGCACGAAAACCCTTACGAGGCTTCCCGATATCTACAAGAACATATTACACAGCTGGAACTATGGTTAAACTTATGGAGAATTAAAGTTAACGAACAAAAGTGTGTTCAGCTAACATTTACCCTGCGAAAAGATACTTGTTCCCCAATTCGAATCAACAATTAAGTTGTTCCTCATCATTCACATGTAAAATACCTTGGTATACACCTTGATCGACGGCTTACATGGAAACACCATATTGACTCAAAGCTAACACAAATGAAACTTAAATTAACTCAGATACATTGGCTGATTGGTAGAAACTCAACACTCAGTCTAGATTGTAAACTTTTAATATACAAGTCGCTTTTGAAACCCATATGGTGCTACGGAATACAGCTATGGGGCACTGCTTCAGCTTCCAATATAGAGAGAATCCAACGAAGGCAAAACAAGATTTTAAGACTAATAACATCGGCTCCATGGTACATCAAAAATTCAAATTTACATCGTGATTTAAATATGCCACTAGTGACTGAAGAAATTAAAAAATACGCAGGCAAATACTTAACAAAACTCGAATCTCATCCTAATCCACTTGCTCGTAACATCTTGAATTTTACTGGACACATCCGCTTAAAAAAGAGGGACACTATGGCTCTAATACTCAACACTCCAGATGAAACAGCTTGAAAATATTTTTGTGCTTAATACGATATTTATGTATTATTGATTACTATCACTAAGTTTATGCCTGACACTGGTTGGGCCTAATTATTATATCTAGATTTAAGATTTGAAAACTTATTGTTAGTTCATTTTTTGAAGATACAATAAATAAATATACGCATGAAAAAAAAAAAAAAAAAAAAAAAAAATTGTACTTAAAGATTTCTTTTAGTTCAAATTACATATTTTTATTTGTTTTTATTAAAATAATCGACTTTGTTATGGCTACCTAATCGTTTTCCCTAATTTGCTTGTAAGTTGGGATGTTATGATGGGCTACACCTGTTTAAGTTGAAATTTAAAATAAACAAAATATTAGCATGTGCTCTATTTAGCATTCGAATTTAGAAGAAAAATGATTTGCAAATGGACGAGTTCACACTTTTTGATTTTCTCGCTGCATTTTGCTTTCACAAGACTGTTTTCAAGTGAGCAGAATATGAGTTTCTTTGTTCAAATAAATAAATGCGGAGGAGTGAAACTGGGGAGATTTCTTAAATGTACTAAATTAGTCATTGGTACAAAAAAAAAAAAATACAATTGTACCAATTTTGCCAACCCTGCTTTAGGCTATTGTCCCAAACCATTTTATATACCATGATTTTTTTTTTCATATATTTTTCAGTAAATTTTTACTGGATACTGAAATTTTCTTCAGTAACCAGCAAAAATTTACTGCTTACTGGAACTTGTAATGCAGTAAATATAAAATGCAGTATGCCCATGTATGGTATTTACCAAATCTACGCTTTAAATTTAATTAGTTTGTTTAAAATACATGTATTTAATTGGGGTATTCAAAGGGTAGTCTTAATGTCTTAATGTACTGAAATTTTAAACTAGTTTAAAATATGACTGCTGTGAGCAACCCCTCATATTTTAGTGTATTATTTAAAACATAAACAAGCTGATGCAAAACAAATGAACAAAAATATTACAAAAATATTATAATATTTAATACGACAATGCCAAATTATACGAAGATAATACAAGGGCTCTATATATGTATCCGAAAAATATTTGCCAATTTTTGCAATATGAAAAGCGAGATTCTTCGAGCATTTATCATTTTAAAATTTTAAGGGTTTACAATATATTTGCAAATTTCAGCAAGTTTTGCGAAATAGGTAATTTTTAATAAAACAAATTAGGTGCGACTCAAGCCATTTCGGCCATTGCACACTGTGACTTTTAGCACTTTTAGCTGGTCAAAAGTAAAAAAAACACAGATAAAACAGTGCCTCATAAATACCTCATAAAATAGAACAAAATTAATAAGATATCTATAAGATATTTTTTTTTTCAAGAAGGAAATCTTATTAATTTAATAAGGAAAATCTTTTTGAAAAAATCAAGAAGGCAACTTGTAGTTTTTATTAGGTTATCTTATTGACTTTTTTCAAAAAGGTTTTCTTCTAGTTTTTATTAGGCGACACAATAAAAAAAAAAAATTATGTCTTTATTCTTTGTATATACTTATTTACATTTAAATTCTATACCATATAGACATGTATGTATTATATGTAGATCATGATACAATTATACAAGGTACTTGCACAAGCCCAGCCTGTTAATGTATACAATGCAGAAAGTTGTCAAACTTTGTTTACAAGCCGCAAAAATGTTAGTGTATGTGTGTGAATAAAATGATTACAGTGTTGCCAATGAATTTGCGTCTCCAATTACACATTGAAGAAAATTACAATACACATGCTTTGTGTAGGTTAAAATTAAACAAAAATAGAAGTCAAAGTAGAATTACACACAGATTATAAATGAATCTCATTACATATCCTACACATGTGAGTAGAAATTACACACTGTGCATTGCACACATATTGGCAACACTGAATGAATATAATCATTCATGAATGCCGCGTCTGCAATTATACTTTAGTTACCCTGTAATTGTTATTTTTAACAACAAAAGACATCTGTTTTTGACTAAATTCCGTTTGTTTCTACCAACAAAATGCGTGTGTTTCTTGGTGTTGCAATTTTGTTGTAGTCGTGCAAGTACCTTGTATAATTGTATCATGGCCCAGCCTGTTAATGTTTACAATGCATATAGTTGTCAAACTTTGTTTACAAGCTGTAAAAAGTGTGTATGTGTGTATGTGTGTGAATAAAATGATTACAGTGTTGCCAATGAATTTGCATATGGCTGTGTCTCCAATTACACATTGAAGAAAATTACACTACACATCTTTTGTGTAGGTTAAAATTAAAACAAAAATAAATAAAAATAGAACCCAAGGTATAATTACACACAGATTATACATGAATCATTGCATGGCCCACACATGAGAGCAGGAATTACACACTGTGTATTACACACATATTGGCAACACTGAATGACTATAATCATTCATGAATGCCGCGTCTGCAATTGTACTTTAGTTACCCTGTGATAGCTGTTTTTAAAAACAAAAGACATCTGCTTCTGACAATTATAGGTATGTTTCTACCAACAAAATACGTGTGTTTCTTGGTGTTGCAATTTTGTTGTAGTCGTGCAAGTACCTTGTATAATTGTATCATGATGTAGATGTTATTTATTTATACATACTAGACCTAAGCACAAGATGTTTGCTTGCGTAATCTTCATAGTGTATATTATTGACTTGTTCTCTCTTTTTAGTGCTCCTGATTTTATGAGAACACTGAAACTGGTGCTCAATTTTATCAAAAGCATGCAACAGCATTTGTTTATATGCCAAGCGAAGGCATTAGTTATTGTAGTGTCGAAGCATATTTCACTAGTGCACATCGAATGATAATTGTAAAATGAGCACACAAGTGTAAAAATATGTGTACCTCTGTATGTGTAAAAGAAAAAACAAACAACGTTGATTGTTTGAGCGTGTTAGTTTGCATGCGATACTGTTCTAAGTTTTATAATTTATTGATTAAGACTAAAAAATAAAATATCTATAAAAATAATATCTTTCACAATGGATATAAAAGTAAAAAGTTTTATTAATATTTTATGAAATTTTGAGTTTGTGAAATGAAGTATGGTGCACTATGAAGTCTTCAATAAAAATATTGCACACTTGACACAACTGTCTATTCAACTGTTGTACAATGGTTTTGTGTGTTTTTTGTTTCCTTGTTCTCTATTTTTGCTTCACACTCAATTAAGATCACCGCTACAAACAATATTCGCTCTTGAAAAAAATACAACACTGTGCACTTTTTCATAGCTTGCACACACTTCTAATACATACAAACATATACATTATATTATATTCTTAACTAACTCACCATACTTATATATTATTACATGAGAGGAGAAGACAAGTATTGAACCAGCAACCTTCTGACTGATAGACAAGCACTCTAACCAATATGCTAACAGGCAGCCTGAAATAGCATTGAAATTATTGTGCAAAGGTGCTTCTACAAAAACGAAAGAGATCATGAAAAAAATTGTCTCTATGCTTAATTATAGATATGAAATAACAAGAAAGCTAATAAAATCCAGAAGATTTCCTTATTAAAAAAATTAAGAAGATGATTTACACATAATCATATAGGAACCTAATGAAAACAATTAGAATACCTTTTTGAAAAAAATCAATAAGGCAACCTAATGAAATCAATAAGGAAAACCCTTTTTGAAAATATTAATAAGGCAACCTAATGAAATCAATAAGAAATCCCTATAGTTTACAATTTATAAGAAAACCTAATAGAATCAGGAAGTTTTTCTCTATGGATTGTTTTTTTTTTGGTTCCAAAAATAACGGAAATTGAGTAAAAAAAATTGTGATAAACGAGTTTTCTTCTTGATTTTATGTGGTTTTCTTTTTCATAAAATTAAAAAGATTTACCACATAAATATAATAAAGAATCTCTATGAAAAAATCTTCGCTTCCTTCTGCTGGGATACCCCTTAGTCTAAAAACGTTTGAGAAAATCTTCTTGATTTTATTAGACATTTTTTTCTCTGTGAATGTTACTCGATCTTGTTGATTTTTTGATATGTGATAGACAGGATATGTGATAGACAAAAGAAAAGAAATGACAATGAATATAACGATTATCAGATATTCAGTATCGAGAGAAGCTGAAAAACAGGCTTTTTAAATTAACAATTTTAGTGATTTTATTATTGTTATAAAAGTTGCTATATGCATATTATCATTAATATTTTTATTTTTTCTCAAAATTGGATTCATTCTAAATGGTATTGGTTGGTTCTTGAGTAAAATAACATACAATGTAGTCAAAAGCCCGTTGAAGTAAAAATCCACTTAAAGGAAGGAAGCAAACATGTATGTAAAGGGTCCGCCATCTAACGTTTCTTTTTCAACTAGTGCTTATTTCGTGAATGGTAACACTTAGCTCATGTCTGATTTGACAGATAATTAGTTTTATCCTTCCGCTGAACGAATATGGTTGTGTATACGCTTGAACAACGCTGGGAAATATTGCCTGCGATCGACTTACAGAAGATGCCGATTTTGCCAAAAAAAAATCATCTTTTCATATGAATGTCATTTTGATCTTGGCGGGTATGTAAACAAGCAAAATTGTCGCATTTGGGGCACAGAAAACCCGCACGCATACATTAAAAAGCTGACGCACCCAAAACAAGTCACTGTTTGGTGCGGATTTTGCTCCAGAGGAATAATTGGGCCATTATGCAAGGAGTGGCCGTTAAAGTCAATGGCGATCGTTATCGGGCCATGTTGAACGAATTTTTGTTCACAAAAAATTGAAGAGGAGGATATTGGCAGCATTTGGTTTCAACAGGACGGCGCTACGTGCCACACAGCCGAAGCTACACTCGATGTTTTGCGCCCTGTTTAAAAAAAAAAAAAAGTTTTCTGGCGGACCCTTTATAATTCAGGAGATATGACAGTTGTCATAATTAAAAATGGCGGTCATTTTTTAAATACAAATATATATAATAAAAAGTAAGTAAAAAATAATATAAATGAAAATAAATAAATGGCAGACTGAAAAAATATAGGTAAGAAAGTTTTATTGTCATATAATATTTTAATATGAAAAATATGAGCAAGATTTTATGACAGTCATAAACGTTTATGACTTTCAACAAATGTGACGCAATAAAACACTTTGTGAATTGACTCAGTATTTATTACTAACGAAAATAAGGAGAAATTTCAAAAAAAAAACACAACAATTTTTTGAATGGCTACACAGCACAGTGCAAGTTCATTTTTGAAATGTTGTCAACAAGTAAAGTTCTACCATGGAGTTACTTCAACTGTTAGTGCAGTGTTGCCAAGTAGTCAATATTGAACTTTAATTGTATTATTAATACATTTTCCTTTACTAAAACATGAAATTTATGTTCAAACTTTGCTCTAAGATGAGCTTTTGTGTCATATCTCAATATCCTTTTTATATATACAAAAATTCAGATCTAATATTAACCAAATTAATTAAATAGCCCTGTACTCAGCAACACTGTTTTTCGTTTGAACTTTAAATTATTTTGGCCAATATTGTTTATGTTTGTGTTCCAATTGTTTGAGCTAATAAGGCCTAAGTTATTTATAATGTTAATAACGTTTCGTCAATTGTTTGTTGACTTCTTCAGGGGATTTTCTTCGTCTATTTAAATTTTGGATAAAACATTGCATTAGTTATAAATTTTTAAATATTAAATAAAATAAAAACTTACAATAATTGTTTATTTTTTACATTAAAATTTTTTTTCGTTTTGCCACTTTACTTGCGACAAGTGTAAAAATTTACTTGCTTCATAATTTCATTGCAAGCTGACTCGCAAGTGGCAAAAGTGTGGTTGGTTAGTAAAAAAATATGAGTGTATCGATTTTTTTCATTTGCGCTTGCATGTTGGCAACGGGGGGTAAAATAAAATTAACAAATAATAATGCAAAATGTATGTATAAAAATATTTTTAGTTTTCACTATCAAAGACACCAACCATTTTTTTTTGGAAGAAAATGATTTATAGCGCGTTTACACTTGAGCAAAAACTATTACTTACCAGATTTCGAGAAAAATCTAATCTGTCGAGTCGAAATTTAAAAATATTTTTATACAAACTCTATTGAAATATTTCGTAATTTCGTTCGATAAAGAGTGCCGTAATTTGCCCTCTGGTTGCAGTTCAGTCAATGGTTTTTGTTTTGGATAAGAAACCTTGATAAATGTAAAAAAAAATTGGTATAAACGGTATAGATTTTGATAAAGATTTTAATTGAAATCTGCTATATTTTGTGCAGGTGTAAATGCCCTATTAGAGAATTTAAAAAACAAGTAAACAAATATAATTTCAAATATATATGAAGGAACCTCACTGCCTTTTAAAAATTTTTAAGAAGATAAAAATGAATTTTAATTTGATGATTTGTAATAATTTATATGCATTTGAACAAATTTTGTTTTTTATAATTTGGCATATTTCAAGTGAAATGATGAATCGATACAGGGACTTCACGCATTCGTAGCGAACGGTAGTAAAATTTTATACGCTTGATAGGAACAGCATTATAACCAAGAGAGATTCATTACGATGGCGATGTTGATAGGAAAAAAGAGGAACGTATAACACTTTAACGATTTACCTTTCTCCATTATTTGCCATTAGTCGTGTAGCTGTTGACAGGTGGCGATTTGGGAGATTCGTGTGATGTAAGCCGACCATCAATGTGAGCAGTGATGAGGTCTCAAGATGAATAGCGTTTGTGTGCAAGTAACGGACAACCAAAGGATATAAAAGATATTCAATTACACATCCACACACGCACACACATTTGTATATACAAAAATTTATGCTGCGAAACAGGATTAAGATGATTACTGTTTTTCTTGAGTACAAAAAAAAAAAAAAAAAAAAATACAACAACGACTACAAATACGAAACAATAAAAATATGCAGTGTGGGAAAATCAACAGGTGCTATTGCATAAATTGTTTTGTCTTTGCCACATTTTAGCTTTTAGAAGGATCTTTATACAAGGAATTTTATGGCCGTCAAGCTGGTTTTTAACCCCAAATTTAAGACGGTAAAAACATAATTAAAGTATCTTGAAAATTCAAAATAAGACTGCCCCAAAAATACCATTTAGGGGAGACTGCGCTCTTGAAGGGAAGCAGTGTTGTCAGATTTATTTTGAGCCTTGTCGCCAAATATCGCCAATATAATAAAACATTAAATTATAGCTACAAAAATATTTTTTCATTTTGTAATTATATTACAAATATTGTTAAATTTTAAATTCAGCAGGTAACGTCTATCGTAAAACATAAAAATATTCTACTATATAAGAAAAATTAAGAAAAGTGTTTACATTAACATATAAATAGTGGAGTACAAAAAATAATTAAAAATAAATTATTCCAAAAGATCAATCCGAATAGGATAAATTGAACTTGAACACCAAGATAAAAGTACACATATCATGTCCTTGAAGTGGTAAGTACCATCAGAATCGTTGTATTCATACACTCTAGTGCCAGCCATACACTACACAAGTTCGCTGCACACGTCTGGCACTGCACAGTGCGTCTGTGTAGTGTATGGGGGTGGTTGTGCTATTTACGTAGTGGCCTGACTAAATATCAAAACGATTTTGATATTTCCTCAAGTTTGTAAAACTGTACAGTGAACTTGTGTAGAATAGGTATGTTGCAAAAGCTCAGTTTTGTCGTGATTTTTTAAGAGTTCAAAACTAGAAATGAGCGCCGAAAAAATATTCTGGACAGAGGTCCCAGAATTATACAAAGAATCGCCTGCATTATGGAGCATTAAAATAAAAACTGCACAGTTTACTTGTATAGTGTGTCACAAGCTTATTTTACTCAGTGCCAGACTTGAGCACTGAAGTTGTGTAGTGTATGGCTGGCATAGGCGAGAACTCGTGCAGGCTTTTTGGTGCTTCATTATCAAAATGTTGGTTATAATTAATAAAAGAAAGCTTTCCCTACTGTGTTTTATAAACACCAAATGAGATTTTGTGGGCCATATTTTTTAAACTTCTTGAATTTCAGAACATTTTGTTTGAGATAAAGAGTCACAACATTTAGAATTTCATGCACGAAATATTTTATGTTGTAGAAAAAATTCTTTACAAAAAAAAAATTTTATGTTTTTAACATTATTCTATTTTATTGAAATCGTAAAAATATCGCCAAAAATATCGCCAAGGAGTTCAAATATCGCCATGTAAATCGCCAATCGCCATTTGAAAATTTTCATCGCCAAAAATAAATTTTCGTCGCCACGTTTGGCGAGATATCGCCATATCTGACAACACTGTGTCATGCATATTAAAACAGTCGCTTTAATGTTACGGATATTAAAGTAAAAGAAAGAAGCCGAAAACAAAACAAAAACTGAATAGCGCAAACGGCAACAATAAACTACAAATAAAAAGCAGCAGCAAATATAGTCGGCAAACAACAAAGTGTAATCTCTGCATTAAGGCACACGCCATTTTCAACATCAAAGAACACCGACAAATTTACTGCGGCTGCGCGCAAACATTTTAAAAGAAACGCCGACGAAGTCGACTACAAAGACGTCATGGTCGGCAAACGATTCCAACAAAGTGCCGAAGACCTTTAATTATTATGTTGGTTAACTGCGTTCGTTCTACGTACTCGTATGTATGTACTTGCCCACTCATTGTAATGGTGCACTGCAAACAGATCAGCTATAGACTTTATTTAGTAGAGTCTCTGCTGCTTCTATTAAATCAATTTAAAAAAAGATTAAATGAATAAGAGAAACGGTAAGAGATATAGACAATCTGAGAAATATTATTCCTAAAAGGAGAGCTAATAATGCGGGAATATTATGGAATGAAACGCAAGAGAAAATTTAAGCCACTATGATTTATTTGCATCAGAGGTCTACTAAGAGTTTTCTTACTTTGTAAAGGTAGAGGTCCATAGCTCGCTTTTTGCGCGTTAAGGTAGAGGTCCATAGCTCGCTTTTTGCGCGTTACGCTTTCTATGCATCTGTCAGAAAAGTAGAATCAATGTAATAGTATGTGACAAGTTACATTGCAAAAAGCGCAGAACGCGTAGGCGCGTTCAAAGCAAAAAGTAGGTCTACTTTCTACTTTTGTGCGCGTTACAAGCACCATGAAAGAAAGTCAGCTGTTCTTGAATGCTCAAGATGTTAAATAATACTTTATTTCTTACGTTATCGATAAATATTACTTTGCTGTGTGCGTTTGTTTATAAATACTTAAAAAAATGCCTATGAACAATTTCAAAAAAGAAAAGATTTTGGGTACGGCCGTGGTATTTAGAACGGAATTTAAGTGGGTTTTTTGAAACAACATTTAAAAAATTAAAACTTCTGACCCTGAGCAATTTCGAACCGCGACAAGAATGTCTGCAGATGTCTTTGACTATTTACTCAGCATTTTAAAAGATAGTCTTGAGAAGAACTCGGCCAGGGCTATTCCAGCAGATTGTCGGCTGTTGTTGACTTTAATGTAAGTAAATTGAAAATTACATATAAATGTATGCACATTATTGGCTTAACCAATAACTTTTCTAAGCAGCTATTTAATACAGATTTAGCGGAGATGACACTCAGTACGTAAAAGTAATCGATAACTAATATGCAAAATTTGTTACTGAGAAAAGTGTGGTGAAAAGTTAATTAAAATACATCGCATTAATGAAAATATTCACATATTTTATTAAACAAGTTTTTTTTACTAAGAAATTTTTTTTTTGAAAAAAAAGAAAAAAATTATCCACGGCAAAATAATATTTATCGATAACGTAAGAAATAAAGTATTATTTAACATCTTTAGCATTCAAGAACAGCTGACTTTCTTTCATGGTGCTTGTAACGCGTACAAAAGTAGAAAGTATACCTACTTATTGCTTTGAACGCGCCTACGCGTTCTGCGCTTTTTGCAATGTAACTTGTCACATAATATTACATTGATTCTACCTTTTTGACAGATGCATAGAAAGCGTAACGCGCAAAAAGCGAGCTATGGACCTCTACCTTAATTGAAATACAACAGGGGCAAATGACGTATGTCGCATCATACGAAGGCTCTTCCCGTAAATTCATCTATCGGATTTCAATTTGAGACGAATTGTTATATAGCGTCATTTGTAATTGTTTTTAATTTTATATAGGTACTTATACAAATAAAGATTTATAATAGGTGCATAAAGAAAAGGTGCGTTTTGTGCGAGTTAATTGTATTACCTAATCAATGTTGACGATTAAAATTGCTCCAACCAATGATATTAGTTAAAGTAACTAATTTGAAGTAGTTAAAAAAATGTATCCAAAAATTCGATTCTGGTACAATTTTTACGGTAAATTTACTGTAAAACATTATTGCAACAAAAAAACTTTAAAGAACTCTATTCAGAATCCATATAAATCAGGCATCTCCAGAAAATCTCATTGTCTTACCAGTTCTATACTTTAGGTATAATTTGTAGTCAAAATTATTTGTATGTACCCATACGTACATATTAGTTTATTAAGATTTTCACCACATTGCACTATAGGAAATTTCACCCATTTTTTTTGGCCAAAAGTAGAAATTTGAATTTTACAAAGTAAACATAGTTTTTTAAATTAAAAAAAAAAAATTATTTCTTTTACTTTAACAGTTGTTTTGATTACGATTTCTAAACCAGTTATGAGAAAACCTTTAAGTGCAGTGAATTTTATGACATATTCTAATAAAAGTTTTCGAAACAAAAATTTATATTTTTGAAAACCTAAAAGATGGGAAATAATGCCGAAATTAAGTACTTTTACATTCTATAGCAAAATGTTGGTAAACTCATCTATAAAATTGATTAAATGGGAAAAATTAAAGTGACCTTAAAATGAACTAATAAAATTATGAATTAGAATTTTATATAGACTTACAAAGAAATTATAACACATGTTAGACATAATATCATAATAGTTCTCTAAACAATCAATTATCTTACAAATTTAATATACATATTTAATCTGCCAATTTTTTGCGATTTAAAAAAAAATTATTTTTTCACGTGACTAATGCGTGCCGAATTCAGAATTATTTAATATATGGCTAGAGAAACACAACGAAATTGACAAAAGAGCTGCTATTTACGACCATTTCTTGTCATACATTTCTGAGATTGATTGTTCCGAAAACTTTAAACAGTATTTAAAAGAGCATTCACGATTGTTTTGTTCAAATATGAATATAAAATGGCGTAATAGTTCCAGAAATTTTAAAGTTTTGAAAAACATCATGCTGTTTGGCTTAAAGACAGTACTTCGATCAGAAAACGTGAAACGCAGTGTGCCTCCATTAAATCGAAACCTGGACGACCGCAAATACCTTTTTGCCAAAACTCTGAGAGAACAAAACGACGAGTTGCAGCACAAATCTCTAAAGATCATAATAATGAAGTTGAATGAGATTTAGCAGTAGTTTTAAAAGAGCTTCGAAAATACGGAAAATAATTTCAAAAGCAATCTGCTGATGAAGGACTAGCCTTTCTTTTTGAGAACAATTTTTCAAGAGAGCAATATTGCAATATAATATATGAAAATAAAATCAGAAATTGCGATATATATCCTCTATATAAAGATATTAGATGTTCATATAAATGCAGACCAGACGGCGTAATAGTTACTGAGACATTAGCGAAAGTTCCATTGGAAATGTTACTGAAGCATACATCGGAAAAAATAGTAAAAGTGCCAGAAATTTTTAGAAAAGAAGCAGTTTGGAAAACCAAATTATCTATCAAAGATTTAAAAAAAATCTTGGATGCGGAAACCTATAACCCGCAAGCCCTTCTTAGAACTAATTATTTTTATTAGGTAAACTTACTTATGCTTTTTTCTGAGTGTATGAAAAACTTTTTCGGTCACTCCCTCTCTCTTAAGTGTTCACCAAAGTCAAATCCAAAAAATCGTTCAAATCGGTCCACCCATTTGGCTTTAATTAATTTTGGCCAAAAAAGGGGGAAAATTTCCTATAGTGCATTGGCAGTATCCCTCCCCTCAAGGTGTGGTTACTTATAAGTTATCAATCCAGAAACAATTGCTCAATTCACAACCTGTTGTAGGAGTCGAACTTCGTACAAACGTTGTTGGTAACTTATATAGGGCCTGTGCCAAACGGTAGCAAAGTACTATTGTAACTGGGTTAGGAAGGGTGGTACTATACCGCACCTCCACTCGGAGACCCAGTTGGGTCCATTGTGATAGTACTTACTTACTATTATAAGTAAATTTTTGACACTTCTGAGGTGAATAAAATTTCAGTGGAATTTCGGACATAGCAGATACATTTTTGATAAACAGCAAATAAAAAGCATGGTATCATAAAAGGTTAAACCACCGCCGTCGTTTTTTTACGGCCTTTAAATGTATTAAGTAGAGCAGTGCCAAATCGTTCATTTAAGTGACCGCTCATTTTTGTTCATTTTGTAAAAAAGAACGAGTTCGTTCATTTCGTTCATCCGCTCTTTTCAAGAAAAAGAACGAAATGAAAAAACAAACAGTTGATTCGGTCAATAAAAAGAGACAAATGCAATGTTTTTGTTATTTTTTGGCAAAATGATCAAAACAAACAAAATAACACAAAGGAAAAATCAGCAAGTAAATTTTTTTTGCAATATTAAAGTATTTTTTTGTGTGACATAAAATAAGGAATTTGGAAAATATTAATAGCATTAAGAAGTGTTCAAGATGTGTTTTTATTTTGCCACAATTAAGTCTCTGCTGGTAAATAAATCTATGGCCAATGAATAAAAGTCAAAAGGCGGGAGCGAAAATAACTTAATTACGTATGTGAGAAGTTAAAGCAGTTTAAAAAATTCATAATGGTAACACTGTTACTAAAAGTAGATAAAAAGGCAAATGAAAACCAGAAAATGGCAAAAAATCCCACATGAACGATGAAAAAGCAAAACAAAACAAAAAAAAGAGCCAAGCGCGCTCGGTCATCGGTCGTTCATTTCGTTCATTTTATTTTTATGTGTCAGTACTACTGAACCAAAACAGCTCAGTAAAATGACCGGCTCACTTCGTTCATTTGAGTGATTCGTTCAATTTTACTCGTTCGTTCATGAAAGACACAGCCCTAGTAGTAAGATTGTAAAAAACACATTGCTTATTTTAATATGCGAAACATTTGACATCATATTATAAAATTTTTTGCTACAGATATATTGTTCTATATAAAAATGTCCTTTTAAAAAATTGTTTTTAGCCGGCGGCTTGTAGTCACATTTCCTTCTTCGCCACCGCAGCAATTTTTTCATCACCTTCTCTCTATGTTAAACCGAATTTGTCAACATTTTCCATTGTCAAAAAAGATATCATTTGACACAGCAGAAAAATAAAATATTTTCCCCACAGGAAAATATTTTTCTACCGCTTGACACACGCCCAAACAATGTTTTTATTAAAACTACCAACGACTCATGTACGAACTACGACTCCTACAATAGATTGTGAGTTGAGCAAATATATATTAATGTTAAACTTTTTCATATTAATTAATTTTTATACTGGAGTTGAATGAAGGCTGTCAAGTTCATGTCATGTTGGAAAGCAAACGTTTTTTCTACCTTAAGACTTAAGCACTCATTAGTCTTTACTTTCTGTTGCAGTTCTGTGCTGTGCCGTTTTATTTCTAAATTTTAATATTTACTTTTTATGTTTTAACTTATCAGCTGCTTCTGACCAGAAAGGTCACAGTTTCCCACTAAATTGATGACTTTTACATCGTCCACTGTTATGTTTCAATATAATTTTGTGTTTTTCTGGTAAAAAGGAAATTTTTAAATCCTTAAAGCCCAGTTTAAAGTTGAATCGAACGAAACAGAAAAACTAACCATTTGTATAAGATATCTATAAACAAAAAAGAGTGCTGATTCGTAACAGAACAGAAAGTTAAAACTAATTCTACCTTTAAATTTTCAACCGGCTAAACTTACCAACAGCTTTACCATTTTAAGTTAATCTAATATATAAAAATAAGTCGGGTTTTCCTTCCTGACGCTATAACTCCATAACGCACAAACCGATTTCCACGGTTTTGAATTCGTTTGAAAGGTATCGGGCTCCGTGAGGTTTATAGCAAAGAAAATTCAGGGAAAATTTCAATAGAAAAGCAGGAAAACAGGGAAAATCATTTTTATTTTTTAGATAGCATATAAATACTACAACGGCGCAAGTACGTGGTGTGAGTATACTTCACGAAAATAAGTACGTTTCATTTTGTTTCATTTTAACTAGATGGCGTCGGTGCGTGATACATTGTTTAACAGTTTGTAATATAAAAATTCAAGTATGTTGCATATTTTAAGGCGCTAGATTATATAGATTATATATATATAAATTCGCAGTGTGTGATTGTTATTAACGCATGATTTGTGGAACTATAAGACCTGTGAAGCTGAAATTTTCAACACAGATTCGGGTCAATACCGGGTAGGTTTTCGTTTTGTTTTTTAACCAACAAGTGACTACTGTATGGAGTAATTTGTAGTTAAAAAAAATTTATTGAGGGTAAGACAACGTTTGCCGGGCTCATCTAGTTATTTATAATTAATTATTGATTTATAATTATTTATTTAATTCTCAATAGTTAACTACACAGAGAAAACAGTGCTTAATAAATACCTCATAAAATAGAACAAAATTAATAACATATCTCTATGGAAATCTTATTCACAGAGAAAAAACTGCCTAATAGAATCAATAAAAGTTTCTTTATGAAACGTTTTTAGGCTAAAGGGTATCCCAGCAGAAAGAAGCGAAGATTTTTTCATAGATATTCCTTATTATTTTTATGTGGTAAATCTTATTAATTTTATCAAGCAGAAAACCACATAAAATCAAGAGGAAATCTTGTTATTAACAATTTTTTTACTCAATTTCCATTATTTTTGGCACCAAAAAAACAACCCATAGAGAAAAACTGTTTGATTCTATTAGGTTTTCTTTTTAATTGTATAATATAAGGATTTCTTATTGATTTCATTAGGTTAGGTGTAAAGCATCTTATTAATTTTTTTAATAAGGAAATCTTCTCGAGTTTATTAGGTTTCTTGTTATTTCATATCTATAAATAAACAGAAAATTTTTTTCATGATCTTTATAATTTTGATTTTTTATAAGCATGTTTGTGCAATAATTTCAACGCGGATTCAGGCTGCCTGTTAGCATATTTGTTAGAGTATATAATTTAAATGAAAGTACATAAGTACAAAGAATAAAGACATAAGAAATCTTTTTATTTTTACTAGGTCGCCTAATAAAAACAAGAAGAAAACCTTTTTGAAAAAAATCAATAAGATAACCTAATAAAAATCACAAGATTTCTTCTTGATTTTTTCAAAAAGGTTTTCCTTATTTTGGAACAAAACTACTATCAACTACTACCAGTAATTTAAAAAAATACAACCAACATGCTGAAAATTCCAGTGACATCATCGCAAAATACGCTTGGCTTTAGACGCTGCCACATCGAACTTGTTCAGTGCAGTTTGCGACAATAGTAGACCGAGTCCCAACTAAATTGACTGTAGATTAAGACGACACATCACGAAACAGGTGAATATGTATGCATTTACACTATATTTTTTTTCACAATACCATACTACTACTCCCTACTTTTGATAACATTCCCATTTTCATAATTTAACACGAAATTGTCCGCAAGGAATGGATTACTTTTTTTCCCCGCTGAGTAGTTTTACAATCGTTATACGGTTGAAAATGAAATTTTGTAGCGAAATTGAAATTTATTTTAATTTTTTGTGCGATATGCTTTCACATAAAATAATTCAAACTGCTGAGAATTGTTATTTGAATTATTATCAATGTACTTACCAGTCTTACAAAAGTTTACATACGATCTAGAAAATTAAATTTTTTTTTGTCAATGTAAGAATATTTTGTATATATATTTTGCAGGCTTTTATTACTTTGTATAAAAAAGAAAAATATAATAAATACTCCGCAATAAATATTTAGTTGTATTTCCTAAAATAACAACAAAAAACTTAAAATGCTTAAAATGCCACATTTACATAAGTATACATACCTTGCAAAAAACACAATGTACCGTTATGAGTACCGTTACACATTTTCTTGATGTTTGCTTTAAATCATCAGTAAAGGTTGTTATTTCATAAGAAGTGGTCAAAATTAGAATCCTTTAATCGTTAAGTGTTTTTCGTTGAGTAAAATGGGCAAAGGAAAGGAAATTTTCGAACCAATTCGAAAAACCGTGGTTAAATTGCGAAATGAAGGCAATTCTCTAATCGAAATTGGAAGAATTTTAAATTTAAAGAAGCCGACTTTAAGGAAAGTGGATATTATGAAAGTAAGCTAAGTGCCGGCCGCCCTCGAATTTTAGATGAGCGCACAGATAGAGCAATTATCCGGTTGGTAAAAGAAAACCCCAAATAAAGTGCGGTCGAAATAAATAGTAAAATAAGAACGGACCTAGAAGTAAACGTTTCTGATCAGACTATCCGCAGATCAATAAAAAATAATGGTTACAGCAGTAGAGTTGCAAGAAGAAAACCACTTCTCTGGGCCGTAAACATACAAAAGCGATTAGAATACGCCCAAAAGTATGAGAACATCGACGTAAGTGACCCAACATTTTGGGAAAGGGTAATATTCACCGACGATTGCAAGTTTATGGTCTTTGGGGGTGACGGTCGGGCAAAAGTTTGGCGAAAATCGAATGCAGCCTTACAACCCCAGAACATCAACCCAACAGTGAAACACGGAGGAGGTTCAGTCATGGTCTGGGCATGTATGGCCGCAAATGGCGTTGGTAAATTAAGGATTATCGATGGTATTATGGATAAGGCTATATACATTGACATTTTAAAGGATAGCTACCTGCCTAGTTTGGAAATGTTAGATTTGGCAGAAAACGCCATATTTCTCCACGACAATGATCCGAAGCATTCTTTAAAAATGGTGAAAGAATGGCTACTTTATAATGTCAAGCAGAAAATAGAGCATCCCCCACAATCTCCCGATTTAAATGTTATTGAACATTTATAGGATATTTTGAAGCGAAATCTTAGAAAACGCCAAATAACATCAATTTCGGGCCTGAAGGAAGCATTAATGGAGGAGTGGAGCAAAATTACACCCGAAGTTACAAAAAAATTAACATTATCCATGCCTTCTCGTCTAGCGGATGTAATAAAAGCCAAAGGGGGCCATGCCAAATATTAAATTTAAGTTTTACTAATAATTTACTTAGCGTATGTAAACTTATGTAAAAGTGCCTTAAATGAAAGAAGTGAAATATTTTGTGTTATTAAAAATAAATTTTCGAATTTGAACTATTTTTATGTTTATTTTGTAATTTTTAATATTTTTAAATAAAATAAAACAAAAATAATAAATTTATAAGTTTTTTTTCATTAAAAAAATGGAATTTTCACGGTCGTATGTAAACTTTTGTAAGAATGTATATATATGTGTATGTAGACATATTTATATACATATAAGTATGTGTAGTTTTTTTTATAAATTAAAATTTTCTTCGTATAAGGACATTATTAAATGTTTAACACAGTTAACTGTGAATTAATTAATATCAGCCGCATAAAACAGTAAAAAGCCGATGGATGCGATGTTTGCATGCCATAAGCATTTTGCTCTCTTAACTATTGGATATTAAATGGCTTAATGAAATCGCATGCAATTAGCCAAACTTTAATTGGAATTATGTTGTAAAAAACATTTTTCATTTGAGACGATAAGTTGTGAGCGAACAAATAAGTTGTGTTTGCAACCAGTTTGAGAATTTGCGCATTCAAAGAAAAACTTATAAATGAAAAAAATATAAAAAATAACAATAATTATTACAAATGAAAAAAATAAATAAAAAATAAAAAAAACATAACAATAATTATGTGTCGATCTTTGAAGTATTTTTTCAATTAAAACTTTATTTCTATAGAAGCCTTTTGATAATAATTGACCTATTTAACATTATGTATATGCTTTCAAATTAAGTTTTTTAGTTTGCTGTCGTTTTTTTTTTTTTTTTTTAAAGAGAAGTAACACTCAGGCAATGAATGCCTACTACCATTACTAGGTGTTGCCTACTTTAGGAAAGGGATAGTGATAGAGAAGACAGGTGGTGAAAGAAGAAATAGAGGAAAGGTTCATTCTTTTACAACTCTGCTTTTTTTGCACGTTTTTCTTAATAATGCAGTGTTGCAGCGCCTCTGGTGTTAAATGAGGCGTATTAAATGTTTTGAAGCTGTGATTAGTAGCCAATTTATTAGTTATTTTACTTCGCCGATGATTCTGCTACACAACGAAGGAGGACGCTCTGATGTTACATTAGGATTAGTATCTGCTGAAGTCGGTATAGTTCAGTGACCAGTGACTATGCCTTCATCACATGAACTTTCCTACAACAACTGATACAAAGGGACTAATATACATCAGAAAAATGCGTGGTGTTGTGTTATTTGGTGACTGTCTGATATCGGGCTCGAACCCAGGACCTTCATTTTCGTAGTCAACGTGCTAACTACTTCAGCCAACGCCACCCTCTTAAAGTCAACTGACCGGTTTTAATACAAAAAAAGGAAGTATATGGTTGTCAGGGTGTAGGGCATTCCTTTCATTTCTATGAAGACGTAAACTTTTCAACAGAACAAAAAGAGCTGAGGGCAAATTACGGCACACGATATCGTTCGTACAAATTGTATAAAAATATTGTATGCAATTTTTTTGCGATATCGAATGTCCCCTTCACTCAGAATTGCAATGTACGAAATGTGTATAGGCCGCTGATTTAAATAAGAAAACAATAATAGACACAAGTGGCTGTTTCACAGATATGCCGATGGAGATGCAACTTGTAGAATTTGTATATTTAATTAAACTTATAAAATATGGCTCATTTACTGCAATAATGTCACAACTAAAAAAAACTAGTTTTGCAGAAAACGCACTTAAAGTTTTCAATTGCAGAAAAATATTCTTCTCTCCGAAGGTGGTAAGTACAAGCTATTTATATGCAATTTTTACACAAGATAAAATACGAAATACCTAATGAGCGATATGTAGTGTACTCCTAGATTATGTTATACCAACTCTCTCTTTTTCAACTAGTTATGTTTATATGTAGACGGGTATTCAAATTAAATAACATTTTATAATTATATTAATTAAAATATCATAAAAGCTCTGAAAGTCGACTGTCTTAGTTGGTAGATGATACTTTAATGTTCACCGATGAAATCTATTAACGAGATTTTAATATCGCAAAGCTGATTATACATGCATCCAATTTATTCGCCTAGAGTTAAGAGGAGAATGCAATCGTCAAATTAGTTGGTTTTAATACAGTAGCTTAATGGCCAATATGTTAATAATATGAGTAAAAAATTTTTAGTGTTAAATTAAATATGTATTTAGTTTTTGTTATATTTAATTTTTATGTTAATGAGTGCTTGATGGTTGGTTGTGTTGCAGATTTTAAAAGAATAAATAAAAAAATGCAAATTTGCCGCTACCAAGATTTACTTCTGAAATACCTGTTGAGGTAAAAAATGTTTATTTTTTTTGTGTGATATTTTGATTGGATTTATTAGTATATTTACATGAAGACATTCGTTCTGTTTTTACCCCCGCTCATAAATTTGTAAAAAAATTAAATTAAAAAGAAAGGAAAGCCTCATCGAGGCAGGGTTACCGTTAGGAATTCTAGAAAAGTCGCACAAAAGGTCGTTTTGTAAAAATAAAGTCGCACAAAAAAGTCGTTTGAGAAAATAAAAGTTGCACCTCTTTTTTTAACGTTTTTTATTAATAAAAAGCATAACAAAACGAAAAAACAATTGAAACAAAACAAAAAGCTTATTGCAGAATCCATTTTTATCATATTTCATAACACATACAGTTGCATTATACATGCTTATATATATATATATGTATTATTATTTGTACTTAAAAATTTTTTTCTTAACATACATACATACATACTACTTTTTAGAAATTTCATTCCTATATTTAAAAATAAGTTCATCACAGGGAATCCAGTCTTCTATACCTTTGTCTATTAAATTTAAAGCTGACAGCATTGAGTTACATGTTTTTACTTTTAATTTATTAGTTAATTTGTTTTTAAGTAAAGATAATTTTGAAAAAATTCTTGAGTACATTTTATATGTACATGACATCAAGGCGAATTCACATTGATTCGCCTTGCATGACATGGTTGAAAAAAAGTGATAAAAGTGTTGCCAAATGAACAAATATCTCTGAATTGCTTTTAAATTTTGCCGACGTTATTTTGACGATTTTTTTGATAAAAATAATCAGAAAACTTTTAATTTACTGCAAATTAACTGTTTTTTGAGAAGCTTCACAAAAAAGGGTAAAAAGTCGCAACAAAATTAAAAAAAGTCGGTAAAATCGCTGATGAAAAAAAGTCTCACAAAAAGTCTCAGACCGCTAAAAAATTGTCAAATTGCGACTTTAGTCGGGTGAACGGTAACCCTGCATCGAGGTTTGCCTTTATTTGAATTTGCAATTAAAGCTTCCTGCGTTAAGGAGGTGTGGCCTCACTCATCAATATCATCATCTAACATTTTCGCTAGCTAGAGCGATGAAATTTGGTACTCAAGTAGTATTATTTAAGTAACCAACTAAAAGAAATATATTTACTCTTTCGTTGCAACTTATGCATTGAGGCATACTTCGTGATCAGTGTAAATAACTGAATGAATCTCTTATAAAAATAAAAGAAAAAGAACGCCAAAGATGAAAAACGTAAATCTATAAAAATTCTTTGAATAACACAAAATTTATTATCATATTTACCACTCTATCAATTAAGTTAACTGCTCACATGACTACATACATATATGTACATACATATATAAAATAAAATGTTAAGAAACAAATGATTACCACAAAGCAAACTCATCATGATCAGGGCGAGCATGACTGGGCGAGAAGTGAATGGAATAGAAACTGAGTAGACTGTGGCTGTGTGTGGGCATATTTTAGTGTTTTGACACAATGACACATTCATATGAATTTTCTCGTTGTGTTTGTTGCACATCAAAAGTAGCGCCAACTTACCAAAAATCATGACAATGTGCACCACTCTCAATGTAACATTGTAGCCGAGACACATACCAAAATATCCCGCTGTTGTGATCACCAAAGCAGCATGAGGTGCAACAAACACTGTGGTGCTTTACATAGAATATTAAACAAATTCTACAAAAGAGTCATATTTATGCTTTAACAAAAAAATAATGAAAAAAAAAAAAAAAAATTAAACAAGCAAGCGGTCCTTTTTCAAAAGGATATTTACGATTACAAAGTGATCAAGTGTATAGTATGCTGTTGATGCTGCTCAGTGAGGCTTGCGATTGCTGCCATGACATGGTTTAGTGTACTCGGGTATTGGTATTGTGTTGGTACTTATGGTATGACAGATACTAAGCATACATTAAATACCTTTATTTATACGCATTGTCATTTGGGGTCATATTTTCTTGAATTTTGTACATACATAGTGGATGTACGAATATACATAAATACATACATACATACGAGTACATGCTTGTAAACTCTTTCTTTCGTTTCAGCCTTCGGTGCGCTGTTTGTGCTTTTTGCGCTTAAACTCTTTAACTGATTTCAATGAAATTTTATACTTTCCATGTACGAGTATTCCATTCAATGATTATCATCATCTCACCATCATCGTCAGTTCGGGGTGCAAGTGTGTAAAATTAAATATGGCAATGAATTGTTGGTAAGCAACTTGGTGTTAACTTTTGCGGTATCTTTTTGATCACTTGTTTTGTGGCAATAAAAATGTATTTTGTTTTGTCTCCATACTTAAGGTACGGTCACACTTGTCAAACATTTGCCCAAAATAGCGTAACCAACAAACACTAATCATATTAAACAGTTTCGAACACAACTAATGCACCATGTCATAGAATCCAACAATATTGGCTACTCTTTAACTTGACAAACTTTTGTCTGAATTGAAAGATTTTTCATTAGCATTTAGTGGTTACGCTTTTTTTGGCAAATGTTTGACAAGTGTGACCGTAGCTTTACTTTATTCACTTACGTGTTCTTTATTTTTTGTTTTGTTCATTTTAAAAATTTGAATTTTTGCTGATTTTTAAAATTGTTCTTTCGTAGTTGCTTCTAAAGGGGATACTTTTACTTATGCGAAAATACTCGTAATTAATTATACCGGTAGAAAACTTAAGAAACAAAAATTAACGTAAGCATGCATACATATCGCTGCTCTAAAATAAGCAGAATTGTCGCATTTAGAGTGAGGAGAATCCACAAGCTTTTGTCGAAACACCATTGCATGCACAGAAAATTACTGTTTCGTGCGCTTTATGGGCTGGCGGAGTCATTGGCCCATATGCCTTCAAAAACGATGATGGTTAGAATGTTACTGTCAATTGGTGAACGGTATAGGAACATGATTCGAATTTTTTCGCACCTCAATTACGTTGCATTAAACTTGCTGATATGTGGTTCCAAAAGTACGGAGCCGAATACCACACAGCGGACCGTGCGGATTTTTGACTGTTCCACAGTGTAATTAAAATACTTATAAATTGAATATTTAATCTTAAAAATCTTTTTCTTCATAGAACAAAAAGGGAGGCATATCTCACGGGGCCTGGGACGACATCAAGCATAGTAAGATCACTTACTATAAATTTCACTAGAGCAAAAAATAAATCATGTATTTTTTGTCACAAAACAAATATGTATGTATATTAGAGCGACATCTACTAAGTAAGTAAAATTTTATGAACTAATCACGAATTAGTCAGTTCCTAAAATTAATCACGCCTTAAAACGAAATTGAATAGTTCTTAGGGTAGAGTTTCTCTAAGCTTTTAAACCATTTTCCTATTTTTAGTAAATATCTCCATTAAGTCAACAAACAATTCCTTAAATAAAAAAAAATTTGTAGTGTTTTTTGTGAGAATTGTTACAATTTAAGTTTAAAATTTGTTAACGCACTAGTAATCCCAAATTATTTTAGTTATTAAGTAAAATATTTTTTTTTGTTTATTAAAAATACATTGAAATTGATTATTGAGGGGTTTAGCTGGATCCTATGCGCATTTCACTGTTGCTAATGCAGATCATCAGGGAAACTTTCATTTAATCAAATGAGAAGCTCAACAAATAACAAAGTTGAAACAAGAACTCAATAATCCACATATTTTTTATTTTCTTACTTTATCATTACTACATTGGCTGACTTTTTTCAGCTTCAAATTGTAGTTGTAAGAGTATGTAAAGAAAGTAAATGTAAATAACAACAACAGCTATTCAAGTATAGAGTGTTGCCGCACAAGTATTTTTTGACCGGGTGCTGTCAAGTTAATAATTAGTGTTTTTTGTGGGAATTGTTACAATTTAAGATGGCCGAGCGCCATCAACTTCGAAGGCCACCGATAGATTCTATCATCATCGTATTTGCCAGCCACATCCTGAAGTACCGTAACCGTAAACGATTGCTGCACTATTCTGACAAGGATAACTATACCGAAAGGCTACGATTAACCACGAAAGGCACCGAATAAATCTCATCATCATCCTAACCGACGACAAAACCACGTCACAGATGTTCTCTGATACGCCACGTAGGGTTAAGATAAAAATATTGTAGAAAGAATCAGTAGCATCCTCTCGGGCTTGTGATGTAATTAAATTATTAAAGATACACTTCAAATGTGATGCGATTATGATTCTCAGACTGAGGATGAATACACACTATACCTTTAATATATGGGTTTCATGGTTTACAAATAGGCGAAATTCAAATCCGCAATGGAATACATATACATACATACATGCATACATAAATGTTCAAAATAAATAGTTTCTATTTCCTTTTGACAAGACTTTCGTAATGTCATTTTACGATTGCATCATATTGCAACAACAAAAACGAAATCCCAATAACTTTGTAACACACTTATGGCGCATCTTTTGATCTTGTCAAATTCTAATTTTGTGTGTTTCACAAAAAAAAAAAAGAATAAAGAAAACAGTCAAACAAGTGAATTGTACAAAATATTATAATAGAAAAAAATGAAGGACAAAATAAAAGAGCAAAATACATACCATTAACATTTGTTGTATTTCAAAAATTGAAACTGAGATGATCCTCATGCATTAGCGATAAATCAATTCAGCTCAGCACAAGGTAGAAGATATAGGGTCCGCCAGATAACTTTTTTTTTTTTTTAAACAGGCCGCAAAACATCGAGTGTAGCTTCGGCTGTGTGGCACGTAGCGCTGTCCTGTTGAAACCAAATGTCGCCAATATCCTCCTCTTCAATTTTTGTGAACAAAAATTCGTTCAACATGGCCCGATAACGATCGCCATTGACTGTAACGGCCACTCCTTGCTCATTTTCGAATTATGCCTCTGGACCAAAATCCTCACCAAACAGTGACTCGTTTTGGGTGCGTCGGCTTTTCAATGTATGCGTGCGGGTTTTCTGTGCCCCAAATGCGCCAATTTTTGCGTGTTTACATACCCGCCAAGATCAAAATGAGCTTCATCTGAAAAGATGATTTTTTTTGGCAAAATCGGCATCTTCTGTAAGTCGTAATATCGCAATATTCAAGCGTATACACAACCATATTCGTTCAGCGGAAGGATACAACTAATTATCTGTCAAATCAGACATGAGCTAAGTGTTACCATTCACGAAATAAGCACTAGTTGAAAAAAAAAACTTTAGATGGCGGACCCTATATAAAAAGAAAAGGTGCATTTAAGAAAGAAAAAGAGATAGACAGGGAGAGTAGTATAGAAAAGAAAGAATAAAATAAAAATAAAACTAATGACTTAAATAAAATTTGTTTTAATGAAGTGTGTAATTTGTGTACGTGATTCATATTTTCGGTATCACTTGTTATTTCGTTTGATGTCCTTATGGCCAAAGAGTTCATGTTTCAAGTCACCTGCCATTGTCTACACCTACTTTTTTTTAAACTTTTTAAAGGCGGTCTTGCCTTTAATCTTAGGCCAACTTAATTGTTACCCTTCTGCTGTGTATGTACTCGTATGTACCGAGTGTTTTTTTTAGAGTGTCACAACTTTGAGTATCTTTGAGTAAATCAATTGTAGCGCCCGCTGTGTGGCATGTGGCTCCGTCCTGTTGGAATCACATATCAGCAAGATTAATGCCACATAATTGAGCTACGAAAAAATTCGTTCACCAATTGAAAGGAACATTCTGGCCATCATCGTTTTTGAAGACATATAATGGGCCAATAATGACTCCGCCAGCCCATAAAGCGCACCAAACAGTAATTTTCTGTGGATGTAATGATGTTTCGATAAAAGCTTGTGGTTTCTCTTCACTCGAAATGCAACAATTTTGCTTATTTACGTGCCCATTCAACCAGAAATGGGCTTAATCGGAAAATAAAATATTGAAAAATTATTTTGATTAAAAATTTCAACAATTTGCACGCGTTGCTCTGGTGTGGGTCAATTCGTAATGAAATTTCAAAGCAAACTAAACAAAAAGCAACTTGCAGCTTTTAAATGGGTGCTCAAATAAAGCAGTGATGCCAACTCAAAGTTGTGACAATCTAAAAAAACACTCTGTATATATATGTATATGTTAAATTTTTTTTCTTTTGATCAAATCCTGCTACTGTGGCTTTGCTGTTGTTCCCTGTGAGAGTCATGCATACGTATAGAGCTGCATGTGCCTTACATACTCGTACATTGTGGCATAAAATTTGGGCTTCTTAGTTACGCACTTCTTTGGCGGTATGTGTATTTCACATACAGATTTACTCAAATGTGTATAATTCTTTTTTTTTGAACCAATGCTACAGGTGTGACGATTGCAATTATCCTTTATAATTTATTACCAAAACTAAGTAGTTGCGTAACGAATTAGAATTGAAGAAATGTTGAAAATTAATAATTCTTTGATGTGGTTGTTGTGCATAAAAGGTTAAATACGAGTATGTACATATACACATACATACATATGTACATACATGCACATATAGTACATATGTATATAGAATATTGAAACAAAAAACAATACAATAGAAATCATGTGACTGAGCACCGCTGCTTCGTAACTAAAATTTTAATTCAAATCGATTGGAGTGGGATTCTTATATTTGAAATATAATCATACATCAAACAATTGATTTTCTGTTTTGTTTTTTTTTTTTTTGGTTAAATTCAACTAAATGAGAGTTGTTGTTTCATCTATATATTAGTTGACGGTTAAGGACAAAAAGACGCTTGATATTTTGGTTCTGTCATTATTAATTGATTTTGAGCATTCGTTCCTTTATTGGTTTTGTAATGCTTTGATGTTTACCGAGATCATGCACAAACATCGTATGACATTTCATCATTTGAGGTTCTAATTTTACTACATAACAATTAAACTAATTTTTCAAGCTTTAGGTCTGTTTACAGTTGTATTTTGTAGTTTGATATTTCAGTAACCTTCGTTTAACTTCTTCAGGATATTTCTTATTTTTGGTTTTTTTGATATATAATTTGTTCTTTAGTGATTGAAAGGAAAAAGGCAAAAAAAAAAAATTAAATAAAAAAAAACAAGAAAAAATAAGAAATATCCTGAAGAAGGTTAACGAAGTACCGAACTAAAAAAGAAAAATACAAATAGACCCAAAGCTTGAAAAAATAGTTTAATTGAACATACATATAAAAAAAGGTCGAAAAATTAGATAAAAAGATTGTTAATACTATTATATAAACCAAAAAACATAGATAGATTCTGTGAGAAGACAAAAAAATAAAAAATAGGCATGTATCGGCATTTTTAAAGTTTGCCTCTGAGTCTAACTGAAAGAGAAAAGCCTACGAAGAATAGTTTTGTGGAACATTTCATTAGATTCTCTGCAGGGGTATCTTTTGTTTCGTTCTTATAAATAAGACTAATATGTATTTTCTGCAAAAAGATCTTTCATGAAGTTCTATAATAAGTCGCTGAATGTACTAAATCTCCAAATTCAATACCACAGCCAAGCCAAATTTCGAAACATACGCTGACAACTGATTTCGCTCATAAAGTTTTTGCCCATAACTCCCATACCAAAACCCTGGTCAACATTTATTAATAACTTTTCGTTTATTTGTACCCGGCGGTATTCCTAATTCGGCATGATAGAGCAATCAGCTAGTTAGTGTTCTAAAGCAGAGGTTCCCACCAAATTTTGTTTTCGAACCCCCAGTGAATTTTTTTGTTTGTAAAAATGCAAAAACTTAAAGACAAAAACCTTGTTTTCTTATTTTGATAAGAATCTTGTTTGTAAAAGCGTATAAATATATTTTTAAACATAAACATAAGATTTGTTCATTAACAAAAATTTTTTACGAATTTGTAACAATTGATAGTGGAAAGTGTTTATTGACTTGAAAAGTTTGCAAGGAGAAAGCGTGAAAGGAGAGAAAAAAATTTTGAGACAAAAAAATGTCTACAAATTATTGCTGGTAAAAAATTTTTATTTGCAATAATTATCCAAACAGCTGTTCTGTGTTTTGCTTTCAAATTAATTATTTGGAAGATATCTGAAAAAGGAAATCTCAAAAATGTGCAATTCTTTATAAAAAAAATATGTGAACGTATGTAAAAAGAAAGCATATTTTTTTAATTCATTGTTATTCTTTGATTAAGCCAAATTAATAAAATTTCATGGTGAAAGAATTTTGTTTGTTTATCCTATCTGATCAGAGATGGAAAGTGGCATTTTTGTAGAATGGAATAAAAAGTTAATGAAAAATGCATAAAAATAGTAAATAGTACATGAAACATATGAAATGTCGATTTTTAAAAATTTTGTAGTATAAAATCCAAAATACAGAATGCGTAAAAATAGTTAAAACATAATCGTCCTATTGTGCAATGAATTCGCAAAAATATAAAAAAAAACTTGAAGCGACTGGAAGTGTTACAGCTTTGGCCAGGCCTGTGCATTTTCGCAATGTGAAGTGTGGCGTATAACCCGAGGAACCACTACCGTCAATTCATAGCGTTATGGCCGTATGATTACAAACTTTTTTTTGCTTGTAATTGAGGATTATGGGACGATATGGGGTTTTAACATAACGGAACCACGAGCCACACAGCACGACTGATTTTGACTTTTTAGCATTGCAAGTTTCCAGAACGCATTATTTCAAGATTTGGTGATGTCTGTTGTCCACCAGGATCATGCGATTTGGCACCGTTAGACCTTTTTTATGAAGCCACGCCAAAATCCGTGTCCGCGTAGATAATCCTTTAATATTCGAGCATTTGAATACTAACATTCGTCAAATTATCGCCGAGATACCGCCCAAAATGTGCAAAAAACAAAATAAATTCAGTTAAGTGCCATAGTGACTCGCACACGACGGATTACGTACAGACTAGGGTGATCGACTCGGTTTTTCAATTGGGTTTAAAACCCGGTTTTTCGACAATACGGTTGTCAGTTTGTTCAAAATGTTGATTTTTCGAATATCGAACAGTCCGGTTTTTTTTATAATTAAAAACCGGCTCAGACGAATACTTCTCGATTTGTAGATTTTGCAATAAAATTAGTTTTCACTATATTAAAACTTAGACGAAAGTTTTATGTTGATTTTTTTAAGTATTTTTTTCCTTGTAAAAGTTCTAGTCGTTTTTTGTTTTTGGTATGGCAACATTTATTGCAACATGGAATTAAAGCGATTTTATGAGGTGATATTAGAGGCGAATTAAGTACAATGGATGGTAATAAAAAGTGTTCAGATGCTCAGAAGTGTCAAAAAATTTTTGATACTGTACAAATGACGCAAGTATGTAACATAAAAACAAGCATAAATATATCTTATACTCGTATTGTTCAAGAAGACTTTATTTAGAAGAAAAGTTTCTGTTCCCCTCGTCTCGGGTTTTTCATAATTTCAAATATTCGAATTATTCGAAAACCGGTTTCTGGAAAATGTCGAATAATCGATTACCTTAGTACGGACACTATATGTGTAATGCTGAGTATAAACTTGGCACACATGTGCCAAAAAAGCGTAACCACTAATTACTCGTACTAATGAACAACTGTTGGATTCAGACACGTATTTATAAAGTTAAATAGTTTCATGCATAACTAATAGACAACTTTTTAGCATCCAACATGATTGGAAACTGTTTAAATCAATAAATATATGTATAAATTATACAGTTTTTCATTAGTATTTAGTGGTTATGTTTTTTGGGCACATGTGTACTTAGCACAATACTATACGAACTTTAGCCTATATAATCAAATATCTTACCTGATGTAGACATTAAAAAAAATTTAAGTACCCGGTAAACTTATTTTCGGTTTTTGGCGATTTTTTTTAGTTTTGGCGGTTTTTCTTATTTTTGAAGCTTTTTCGCTTTTGGGATTTTTTTCTCGGTTTTTGGGGTTTTTTTATTATTGGTGTTTTTTAATTTTGTCGATTTTTTCAATTTATGGCTATTTATTTTAGTTTGGGAGATTGTTTTTAGTTTGCAGTTTTTTTTTCGTTTTGGCGATTTTTTCGGTTTTTGGCTATTTTTTTAGTTTTAGAGATTTTTTTAGCTTTGGCGTTTTTTTTTATTTTGGTGATTTTTTCGGTTTTTGGCTATTTATTTTAGTTTTAGAAATTTTTTTTTAGTTTTGCGCTTTTTTCGTTTTGCCGATTTTTTATTATTGGCGTTTTTTTCATTTTGCGATTTATTTTAGTTTTAGAAATTTTTTTAGTTTGGCGATTTTGTAATTATGGGATTTTTAGCTTTAGCGTTTTTGAACATTTCAAGGGTTTGCCTCTTACGGTTTCCAAGATACAGCAACCTGTCAAAATTACATAGTCATAATTACATAAACTGATAGAATACGCTTTAATTTTGATTGTTAATTGTTGTGGTCTGTATAAAAATACACCAACTTTGCAAATTTCAAGTGCAAATTTCAATTACATAAATTGTATGTAGACATATATATAGTTCTACATATTCTGTCAAAACTTGAGCTCTTATGGTTCTCGAGAAAACAGCCTGTGACTGACAGACGGACAGAGTAGCGAAAACAATAGGATGCCTTTTCACCTTTGGCGTACGGAACCCTAAAAACTACTTCAAAACTATCGACGACTTCAAATAACATTGTATTTCGTACGCAATGGCGAGCATTATAATGAAATCAAAGTTTAATCGAATTCATATATTTATGTGTGACCTGCTCCACGAAAAGGGACCTCTGCGCCGAAAATTTTTTTTTTACTTTTTCGGAAAAAAACACGGAAAAACGAAGCGCTTTTTTTAAACGCGTTTTTCTCAATAACTTCTTTTCGGCGCAGAGGTCCCTTTTCGTGGAGTAGGTCACATGTGTGTTTTATTTAACTTTCGCTTAAGAACCCAAAAATGGATTATTGGATTATTATTGAATTGAAAGTTTTTTGATTTGAACAATAAGCGAAGATGTAAAACAAGATTTTATTCGCATACGAGTATACGAGTACATACATGATTTCAACTACATTGTTTGCATCTAATGCATTCACTTTATACATAATTTTAAAATAAAATGCCAATGCATTGTCTCAAAATAACTTCGTACAGACCAAAATGCTTTTAACACTTATCAAATTAGCTAATGATAAACGTATTGAAAGCGATATTAATACGAATAATTATAAAAAGCCAAAGAAAGATGCATAAAAACAGTAGCCACTAAACAATAACCAAATAAATAACAAAGACTAGATACTTATTTGATATACGATATTTATACAAATTAAAAATGTCTTATAAAACTCATATGTCGTCATTTGCATAAATATCAAAAACGAAAATTAATTTTAATCTTTAATGAATTTCGTTCGTTAAAAGATCAAAATTTATATGAACTGCCGATGGATGAAAACAATTTAAAATGCCGAAAAGAGAACAATCAAAAATATCAATAAATTTATGAGTTTTGTTTTTTTTTTGCTGTTTTAATTTTATATTAAATCGAAATAAAACAATTCTACTTTGCCTTCCACGAAAACAAATAAATGATCAATCGCATCGGCATACTATTTGATGTTTTCGTCACATTTATGAATATTTATGATGTCATTACAAATTTTATATGTATGTATGTATGAATATGTATTTGTAATCGTATGTATGCATGTATTTATTACGATATACATATTTATAAATATTTATGTTGGAACTTAAATCAGGTTCAATGGCTGTTTCCTCTACCACGGCTATTAGCAACATTTATAAGAATACAAGAAAATGTTTGCTGGGACTGAATGACAGTGCAATACAGCCAAAAATTGATTGAAACACCACAAACCAAAAATCACTATTGAACTAAGTCTTACAAAAAATATGTAAAAAAAAAAATTTAAGACTTACTCAATTATGAACAGAAACATCAAACTTTTTAAACAAAACCAATTTCCAAATATTTAATTAACTGCAAAAAATGGAAACCAACTAAGTTCAAAAAGCTCAGATTAAAATTAAAATAAATAAAAAAATAGCTTTCTGTTTTGTTTTTATTAGCCCAATTATGAATAACAATTCTCCGGCAGTTTTTTCCTTTTCCAATTCCTACTATTATGAATGAAAATTTCCCCGGGAAAAAACTCCCCGGTAAAAAAGTTGGTATTTTAAATGTGGGGGAGAATTTCTTGAGAGTTTTCTCCCCAAACATTTTGAAGCAAATTAATGCAAAAATTTAAAAATCAAATTAATAAATGTTGTAAAAAAATGGGATTATCATTTATTTAGAACAAATAGTTTAAATAAGCACCGAAACGTTATACAAGGTTGGGCCAAAAAAAATCATACTATTGGAAGATGCTCTTATTTTTGCAAATGAGGGTCAATGTCAAATCTGTTTTGACATTTGTGAACTAGACAGATGTATAATACAAGTGAATAAGCCGTGGAGCGATATACCCCCCAAGAACGTGGAATAATCGTGTCGCGGCGTTCCCGGGTCGCCTCATCTCTCGTTTTGGCGAGTTACACTGGCCCGCAAGATTGCCCGATTTAACCGTTCTAGACTTTTTTTGTGGGGTTTTTTGAGATCCCGTGTTTACGTAAACAAGCCCGAGATCCTGAAAGCCCTCAAGGACAACATTCGACACGAGTGCGAGAATCTGTCACCCGAAGTTCTCGCCGAAGTGATGAAAAATTGTTACGGCGCCCATTTGCCGACTTGACCAATAAAATTATAAAGATTCAAATAAACATAATCAAAAAAACAGAATCGAAGTTTTTCATTTACATAGAAAAAAATGAGAGCCAAACAACATCGGATGAACTCTTTTGGCGCACCTTGTATTTCCCTTCTGTTTCAGGCATTTTTATCCAAAGCCCTGCACACATGCACCTCAAAAACATGAACTATCGGGTCCGCCAGATAACTTTTTTTTTTGAAAACAGGGCGCAAAACATCGAGTGTAGCTTCGGCTGTGTGGCACGTAGTGCCGTCCTGTTGAAACCAAATGCTGCCAATATCCTCCTCTTCAGTTTTTGTGAACAAAAATTCGTTCACCATGGCCCGATAACGATCGTCATTGACTGTAACGACCACTCCTTGCTCATTGGCCCAATTATGCCTCTGGAACAAAATCCGCACCAAACAGTGACTCGTTTTGGGTGTGTCGGCTTTTCAATGTATGCGTGCGGGTTTTCTGTGCCCCAAATGCGACAATTTTGCTTGTTTACATACCCGCCAAGATCAAAATGAGCTTCATCTGAAAAGATGATTTTTTTTGGCAAAATCGGCATCTTCTGTAAGTCGATTGCAGTCAATATTTCCCAGCGTTGTTCAAGCGTATACACAACCATATTCGTTCAGCGGAAGGATAAAACTAATTATCTGTCAAATCAGACAAGAGCTAAGTGTTACCATTCACGAAATAAGCACTAGTTGAAAAAAAAACGTCAGATAGCGGACCCTATAGTTACTTCTGCATTCAGAAAATATACTAAAGCACTCAATTTTGCACGCCTTGCTTAAATTCACATAATAGGTAAATGCAAGATTTGTTTCCTTCTAATATTATCAAGAGCGATAAGAAAAGTTTTATAAAATTTACCATTTCCTTTGTATATACACTCCTTGGGAATTTGCACCTAGCTCAGTTTTCGCTCCACTTTCTCAGCATAACGTTATTCCGCATGCCTCTCTCTCTGTATCTCTCTCTGTCTCTCTCATCGTATTTGCTTATTCCCCGGCTATTTAGAATAGTAGGATTATTTCCCGGGAACAAATGATAAGGAAGGCAAAATACTCTCCGGGAAAATTCATAATTGGGCTGTATATTAATAGCAATTAGATGTAATTGGGGCTTAGAGCTAAAAATTATGCAAGATAATAAGAAATCTACAGTTTATTGCAATCAGTTAAATTTTCTTAACTCACTACCGGAAAGATTTTAAATTTTTTACTTGCAAAAGCAGTAATTTTTGTGGACCATGTGTTATTAATAGTTTATTCGATCGTTTAATAAGACTTACTACAACAATAGTTGTTTTAAGTATAATTTCATTATGCTGCACCTCAATGGCTTAGAATAGGGACTCCCATCAAATTCCTGTTTATGGATTCCTTGTAAAAATTTTTTGTCGCGGACCTCTTTTCTAGCCAAGGATGTATATTTTGTTGTAGTTGTATACCGCTTGTTGAAAACTAATTCGATATCATAATTTTCACAGAACAGTGACCTTTTGCATCATGTGAAATAAATACAGTAAAGTGCAACTTTGACTCGCACATGAAGGGTTCCGTACGGACACTAGAGCTGTGTTGTTCATGAACGAACGAGTACAATAGAACGAATCAGTCAAATGAACGAAGTGAGATGGTTACTTTGCTGATCTGTTTTGGCTCTGCAGTACTGATAAAAAGTACAATTGAACGAAATGAACGACCAAGTGCACTTGTTTTTTTTTGTTTTGTTTGACTTTTTTTGTTCATATGAGATTTTTTTGTAATGTGCTGATTTTGATTAGTCTTTTGCTTGCTTTTAATAAAAGTATGACTATTATAAAATTAATTAAATTGCTATTAATATTTCTTAAGGACTTCAAATATATATATAAATTTTTTTTAAACAAATTTGATTTTGATATTGTATATAATTTTTTCTTGGTGCTTCGTATATTTTCTGTTGTTTGTTTTGATTATTTTCTAAACAATTCATAGCAAAGGTACTGCATTTGTCCCTTCTTATTGACCGAATCAACTGTTTGTTTTCATTTGGTTCTATTTCTTGAAAAGAGCTAATGAACGAAATGAACGAACTCGTTCGATTTGGCACAGCTCTAATGGACACTACATATATAATACTTTATGAACATTATGATGTAGATTTTTTTTTTTTAATTTTAAGCACTCACACAGAATAAAGTATTCACCAATTAATGTTTTCAATTAAGAATTTAATTGATTCAATTATATTTTTAATTATATTAATTAATTTGAGTGGAAAAACTTAATTGATATTATCAAATTGTTTATAGCTGAAAGTTTAATAAATTTTTGAATTAATATTACAAATATTTTAATTGATATTACAAAATTATTCATATTACTTTTTTGTGTGCAGAAAAAACAAAATTTCATTTTCAGTAATCAAATTCTTTGAATCAGTAAATATTTTGTATGAATGCGGACCTACAACTAAATTTGTAGATTCTGATAATAATTTTGTAAAAATTTAAATTTAACAGAGTTCGGTAGAAAAATTAGTTTTTTAAGTGTTTGTTGTTGAGTGCACCCCAGCAAAAAAAAAAATCTGATTTGGAAGCGCTAACAACTGAGGGAAGCAATCCATTATATACTTGATAACAAAAGCTTCGAAAAATGCTTCTGAATAGCAGTAACGTGGTAGAACTAGTCGATTCGTATCGTGTTACTTTTGAAGTTGTCGTATCGTTTAAATCTGGATGTTAGTTAAGGCCGTTTTACACTATCATACAAAGTCGTGCGATCTACGAAAAAATACAACCCTGGTATGATGGAGCTTATGAAAATTTTCAAAAGACAATAATAATTTATCACACCAGGGTTGTACTTTTTCGTAGATCGCACGACTTTGTATAATAGTGTATCACGGCCTTTAGTAAATATGTGAGGCTGCAAGCGAACGTGTCAGCTGTTATTGAATTTCTCTTTGCTTTATGTGAGAGAGAAGATAACGTTCGCTCCGTAAAAATCTATTTTCTGTAGATTTTATCAGCTGATTCGTAAACTCACGATACGAATCGCCTAATTCTACCGTAACAAAGTAAAAAATTATCACAGAACATTTTGCAAACCAGTAAAGTTTCCATCTGAGTATTACTTCTGTGAAGCACTTTAGTGGCGCTTTTTCGATATCTGGATTTTTTCGGTTTTTGCCTTTTTTTTTCGTTTTGGCGATTTTTTTGGGGTTTCGGGGTTTTTTCGGTTGTTTTTAGTTTTGGAGTTTTTTTTTAGTTTTTTAGTGTTAGCGTTTTTGAAATTTTCAAGATTTTGCCTCTTACAGTTTGCAAGATACAGCAAGTTGTTAAAATTGCATAGTCGCAATTACATGAACTAAAAGAATACCCTTTAATTTAGATGTTTTAAAATTTCAGTGTTAATTGGTGTAGTCTGCATAATAACGAATATACTAACTTTGAAAATTTCAAATGTAATTGTTTGTATATAACATTAGGATTTCAACAGAATTCCGTGCTCGCTTTAGAGCACCCTATAATTTTTTAACTGAAAACTGTGAAAATTATGGTTCTCGAGAAAACAGCCTATGATGGACAAACGGTCCGGCCGACAGACGGACATCGTAGCGAAACTGATAGGGTGCATGTTCAGCACCAATATCAGCCAATTCAAATCACAAGATTATTTTTGTGCCACCTTGTATTAAGTGATAATTAGTATAGAACTTTTAAAGTACTAAATAGATTTGTTGGAAAATTGCAATTGTTACACAGGAAAAGCTAAGCTCTCAGTGTCATATCTTGTGGGGACTGTAGCTGAACTAAGGGCAGAGCTATAGGGGTGAAAGGTAAGTATCTGTGGTATTTCTCAGGTATAAAGAAAATTGTGGACTTGTAACTAACTATTTAGTTCAAGTGGTGCTGAAAGCGTACCACTTATTACCTCTTTGTTTTTCTTATTTCATACCACTGTGCGAAGCTAATTGGAAAAAAACTGAATTTTTTACCTTTTAAACATAATATTTGTAACAATCCTAATGTTGGTCTTCGTGTTTGTTTGTTCTTTTATATTGAACATTTTGTTTTATAAAAATAGATTTTATATTTCAATTCTTATTTATTTTGGTGCAGAAAGAAAAAGGCGAAATTAAATGCAAAGTCAGTAAGACCAGTAGTCGCGACATGATATAAATTAACTGTTGTGACTTTGCACATTGAATCGAAATGTTATGAAACTGTTGGTATGAAACTTTAATATTGTCTGTTGCTGCTCTATTATAATTATTATTGGTGTTAATGCTTTTTGCTGCCGCTCGTCTTGTCGTTTATTTTGTTAAAGTATTGACTGCTTCGTTCTATCCATTCCTTATCTGTGGACTAATTGCTTTGTAGGGTAATATTATGCTAATCGGTCAGTTAGAAATCAGTCGATTTATTAATTACGATTTTTATGCATAATGAATATTGAAATGTTTCATTTGGAGTTTTTGTCTGTTGTTTTTTCGCCATATCCACTTTAAATTGGTTTTGCAAGTAGGTGAGTTGTGTGTGTTAGTCATTGTAGCGCATGTGTGAAAGAAGAGATATATTTTCCCCCCTAAAATCAATTAAAATGTTCAAGTGGACTGACTTTTTTTAAATTTTAAAATACACTGGCATTAAGGTCTTAATTCTCATAGTATCGTAATGTCTTAAATTATTTTAATACAATTGTTTTATTTTTGCTCTTGTTTTTTTTTTTCAAACAAAAATTTTGAAACATTATGACACTATGATACTTATGGCCAATTTTTGACTTGGTAATTAAGGTTTAATTGTTTTTAAGTTCTATTTAAATACTATTGAACACTATTTAAGATGAGTGCATATTTAAATAACACTTAAATAATACTTAAATGCCCAACCTTGCGTGTTTAAATTCTATTAATGTAATGCTGAGTACACATTTGGCATTTATTTTGTTGTAATTTTGTGTTCGGTTTTAACCGAAATCAAAACTGCGGTTTTATAGCCCACATATTGGAAAGAAAACGGACAAGAAAACCGTCGATTTACGATTTTTACTTCCTATTATTTTAACATTTTGTTTTATTTATTTTTATTTTTTTTATTGCCCAATTTAAAAAAAATTTAATTTTCTTAAAAAAAATGTTTGAATTTTTTTTCATAACGTTTCCTTAGACGCATGTTTTCCAATTCATGTTCTTTCAATCGGTATACATCGATATAAAGGTTCATAAATATTAGAAAACTGGGAAAAATTGCGTTTTTTAGGTACTTTTAACCAAGTTTTCAATCTTAATTAGTTTTTAAACAAGAGCTAGCCTAAAAAACAGTTAGCAGTACTGAATTTAACGTAGTCGAATTGGGTTTATGCACCGGTTCCCGCGCTTGTTACAAAAAAGTTTGCGATTTGAGCACCGTGAAATTAATGGGCGCATTTGTAAAAACTGATTCATTAGAAACTATTGTATCAAAGCCCGCAATGAGTTGATGGGCTCTCCGTTCAAAGTATAATACAATCTCAATTTATAAGATAATTAATTGTAGTTAAATGTTTTTCAAGGCAGAAGACAAATTATAGCACAACGTCTGAGTTATAAAAAATCAAATGATCAAAAATACAGTTTAACAATAGATGAGCGATTGTTAGTGTTATTTCTATTTCAAATGGCAAACGTTATAAAGGGTCCGCCATCTAACGTTTTTTTCTTTCAATTAGTGCTTATTTCGTGAATGGTAACACTTAGCTCATGTGTGATTTGACAGATAATTAGTTTTATCCTTCCGCTGAACGAATATGGTTGTGTATACGCTTCGCTAAGTGGGCCTGCGATCGACTTACAGAAGATGCCGATTTTGCTAAAAAAATCATCTTTTCAGATGAAGCTCATTTTGATCTTGGCGGGCATGTAAACAACCAAAATTGTCGCATATGTGGCACAGAAAACCCGCACGCATACATTGAAAAGCCGACGCACCCAAAACGAGTCACAGTCCAGAGGCATAATTGGGCTATTTTTTTTTTTTCAAAAATGAGCAAGGAGTGGCCGTTACAGTCAATGGCGATCGTTATCGGGCCATGTTGAACGAATTTTTGTTCACAAAAATTGAAGAGGAGGATATTGGCAACATTTGGCTTCAACAGGACGGCGCTACGTGCCACACAGCCGAAGCTACACTCGATGTTTTGCGCCCTGTTTTTGAAGATCGCATTATCAGCCGCAGAGCTGATGTCGTTTGGCCACCTCGGAGCTGCGATTTGACACCATTGGACTATTATTTGTGGGGTGCCGTCAAAAATAAGTGTTACGCCGACAAGCCAGAGACAATTGACACTTTAAAAGACAATATTCGTGAAGCCATTGGTGAAATACAGCTGCACACAATCGATAATGTGCTTAAAAATTAGACCACTCGTGTAGGCTACTGCATGGCCAGCCAAGGCAGCCATTTGATTGAAATTATTTTTCATTATTAACCGGAAGGATTGTACTTTCGAATAAAAAAAGAAATTTGAGAAAATATTCAGTAGTTCTTTTTTATAGCATTTTCAAAAAAAAAAAAAAGTTATCTGGCGGACCCTTTAGTTTGGAATTTTTAGCACATGTTATTCCACAAAAAAAAAAAAGAAACGCAAGACATTGTACGTGAAAAATTAATTGAGTTCCATTTCATTGGGTTCGGATATTGTGGCTTATACTGTCAGTGGAACAGCAGTGAATATCAAATTTGAATTAGAAAACTGAACAAAACTGTAGCTTATGTTTGGCTCACAAAATCAATCTTGAAGTGATGGATGTGGTTTATGACACTAATATTCATAAGCCAGAGAAAAAGCTTTCGAATTTCTATGTTAGAAGCCTACAAATTCAAACAGTTTTGCTTTCGAATCGCATTACACAATAAACCTCACCCCCAGGATTAGAAAACCGAAACCGAAACCGGTCGGTTTAAGTATATCTTAAATCGAAATGGGTATTTCACATTTGGATTCAGTATATAAATAAATCTCTTCAATTGCACAACATTCTTATAAAAACTTGACGTAACATTCATTAATTAAAGTTTGTGAGAGTTGGAATCTCATAATTTATAACACTTTGCATTGCAAATGATAAAATATAAAGTTCAAAATGTGAAATGCTAGACTAAAGCTTTAGCTGTTATTTTATCCTTTTTTAATATGTAAATACACATAATTCGTTTAACTAACATTGAAATTCTATAACAGTTTCATTTGCAACAGAGAGGCAATTTAAATTATTTAACATTCAACAGTAAAATCCTGTGTTATCCTATTTACATTTAAATAACACTCCCTTATAGCATATTTAACATTCAACAGTAAAATCCTGTGTTATCCTATTTACATTTAAATAACACTCCCTTTATAGCACTTACAAATTTGTTATACTTGCATGTGCACTCGTATAATAATCCAAAGTTGTAACTGGGTTAGTTATTTGTTACCCAGTTACCGACTTATACTACAAGTTTGTTTCACTACTAGCCACTTGGTGTTACTGTTACGTGTTGCTTGAGTGACTGTTATGAAGACGATGGAAAATAGTGGTTTTTTGCAGCTGTTAAAAAGAACAACTTTACGTATAACAGTAAGTAGAAGGAGGAGTTATGAATAGTGAGTTGCCAACCTTGCAGAAAAGAAAAACGTTAAAAACTGTTACAGAGCAGATATGTACATACGAGTATGTTTACAACGACTAACTATATATTTCAGGGAACAGCACGAAATGTGAAGCATGGAAAATAAACTAAAAAAAATAAGAAAATGAATTTAGCCATTTGGATTTGCCAATTTTATTGACTACTAATCGATTTATGCATCATTAAATATTATTAAGTTGTCTTAATTTGAAATAAAATTATTAAGGCATATATCTGCAAACTAATATCTATATTCATGTAAATCGTAAGTGACGGTTTTCAAAGAAAACATTGTTGTTATTAGCAATGGCTCCCAAATGCAAGTGCACTCACCCTTGGGGGTGATTATTAATCACCCAAGTGGTCGACGCGTAGAGCTAAAACAACAGAGTTTTTAAAAATACGCTCACGTTTTTATTTTTATTATGCATACATACTTTTTTATGTTTTATTTTATTGTTTTATGTGCAGTTTCCACAACGCAAGCAAGCGACTTGTCTAGAAAAAATATAAGAAAAGCACTAAAAGGAATCGTAAAGCAGCTCTGCGCGAGTTAACATCACGCGTCGTTGGCAATTACTTTTGTAAATGCAACCAGGCCACTGTTCGTTTGTTGGCCTTCGAGAGTTTTGCGTCTCACCTCCCGTGTGTGATTAATGGTTGGCGTCAGTTAACGTTACCGAGTTATTGTTTCGTGTCGTAGCTTTGTAAGAAAGCGTGCGTTGAAATTATGGTGCCTGGTGCACCAGTATTGGCGATGGCGTTATGAAGTCTATCTTCGAGGCCAAATAATCCTTCCACCAGGGTCTATCTGGTCGTTGGTGAAGTAACTTAAAAAACAAACAAAACAAACAAACAAACAAAGCACTCACATTTTTGAGTGATTCCTATAGAAATTTTAATTATTATTAATTTAAATTATTATTAATTTAATTTATATACATATCGCTTATTTACTAAGAGAGCGTCATTCCTTAAAAAATTATTTTGCCAGAAAACGAGTTTAGAGTTTTTTATATAATACACACAATTTAGTGGAAAAAGAAAATTTTATCTTTGTCTAAGGAGTTTAGTATTCAAGATATTTGTATAAAATTTGTATGCATAATGATCATTAACTCAAAAATAATATTTTTGAGTTACGACCATGGTTACCGTTCCTTTGATCCTTTTTTTTTTTAGTGGTCTGCGACTTCTTGTGAGACTTTTTTTATCACCGACTTTTGCAACTTTTTAAATTCGTTGCGATTTTTTTGTAATTTTTCGCGAAACACATTTAATATGCAGTAACTTAATAATTTTCTTATTATTTTTATCACAAAACAAAAAATCGTGGCAGTACAAGTTTCAAAGAAAAGCCTTATCAAAACAGCTTTTTAAAATCAAAATTCTGCTTTTACAAAAATATTTTTTTTTAACCTGAAGATGGACAAGCTTTGCTTAAAAATAATTTAACTAATAAATTAAAAGTAATAAAAAATAAATTTAAAAAATCAAAAAACCCGACTGCCTAAAAACAACTGAAAGGAAAAAAAAACAAGTCCATTAGTGTGGAACATAGTGATTTTTACAGTCGGAAAGCATTAAAAATCTAATCTTAAAATCTTCTTAATATTGGCTACCGACTGTAAAAGTCACTATGCTTCGCACTACTGGAGGCAAATTACGGCACTCGTTATCGAACGAAATTACAAAATATTTCAATAGAGTTTATATGGGAATATTTTTAAATTTCGAATCGTATCGAATGCCGTAATTTGCCCCCTGGACTTGTTTTTTTTTTCCTTTTCAGTTGTTGTAAGGTAGTCGGGTTTTTTGACTTTTTAAATTTATTTGTTATTTTAAGCTTATTAGTGTTCAGGCAACTCTTATTTCGATACCCCACTCGATAGGTTCCGTTCATTTTTTATAAACATAATGTAATGAGAGGTCCCAGACAGTGTTGTCAGATTTATTTTCAGCCTCTCGCCAAATTACTTGTCGCATATCGCCAAATATCGCCAGTTTAATAAAACATTAAATTTTAGCTACAAAAAATATTTTTATTTTGTAATTACATTACAAATATTGATAAATTTTAAATTCAGTATAAAAATTATATTGTTTATGAAAAATTGAGAAGTGTTTACATTAACATTAATACTTAAAAATAACTTTTTCCAAAAGATCAATCTAAATTAGATAAATTGAAATTAAGCACCAACGCATTATTATTTAAATCTTGTAATAAAACTGAAATGGTAAGTACCAGCAGCATCGTCGTAATCATGCATTTTAGGCGAGAGCTCGTGGAGGCTTTTTGGAGCTTCATTATCAAAATGTTGGTTCCAATTTATAAAAGGAAGTTTTGCCAACTGTGTTTTATAAAGACCAACAGAGATTTTGTGGTCTATTATTTTGTTTAAATCTTCTTCAATTTCAGAAACTTTTGTTTGAAACAAAGAGTTTATTATAACTTTATTATATTTTGCACAAAATATTTTATATTGAAGAAAAAATTCCTTATCTAAAAAATTTCATGTTTGAACATTATTCAATTTTATTGAAATCGTAAAAATATAACCAAAAATATCGCCAATAATTTCAAATATTGCCAAGTAAATCGCCAATCGCCATTTCAAAATTTTTATCGTCAAAAACAAATTTTTGTCGCCTTGTTGGCGAGATGTCGCCATATCTGACAACACTGGTCCCCGCCAGTTATTAAGAAATTTTCAATTTTTTATTACTTATTAAATTTAACCGTAACTTATATAAATTTTTGTAATCTCCTTTTAATTTCCTTTGTGTTGATACACCACTCGATATGTTTGGTATAAATTTTTTTGACGCGTTTCCTGTTTACTTGATATACTTGGGTGCTTAAGACGAATATGACGTTATCTTAATTGTCGGAATCCATACAGCCGTTTGGGAGATAAGCGGCAATAAAGAAATTTACAAAAATATTTACAAGAAATGCGCGAAAAACATATCCCTTCTCGGAAGTCGGGTAAAAACATGCAACTCAATGCTTTATCAGCTTTAAGTTTAATTGGCAAAGATATACAAGGTGGATCTTATTTTTGCATGGCGGCCAATGTAAAATCTGTTTTGACATTTGTGAACAAGACAGATGTAGAATACAAGGGAATAAGCCATGGAGCGATACACTCCCCAACAACGCGGATTAATCGAGTCGTGGCGTTTCTGGGTCGCCTCATCTCTTGTTTTGACGATTTACACTGGCCCGCAAGATCACCCGATTTAACCGTTCCAGACTTCTTTTTGTGACCCTGGAAGCTCTCAAGGACAACATTAGACACGATTGAGAGCATTTTTCGGCCAAAGTTCTTGCCGAAGTGATGAAAAATGCCATAAAACGAGCAATCAATTGTGACGGCACCCATTTGGCCGATATCATCTTCTCGACTCGACCAATAAAATTATAAAGGTTCAAATAAACACAGAAAAAAAATGAGAGCCAAACAACATCGGATGACTTATTTTGGCCCACCTGCTAGAAGACTGGATTCCCTGTGATGAACTTATCTTTAGAAATGAAATATAAAAAAATAGTATTTATATATGTTAAGAAAAAATTGTTTAAGTACAAATACATTCAACTTAAAAATATGAAATATGGCGCCAAAAATATCTTAACTTTAAATTTTTTGGCTTGCTTCATTACCTAAATCCAACTCCTTTGACATTGGCAGGATATGACAGCCAAATTGATTAAACTTACGTCAATTTGACTCCAGTATAGATACGTGAAAATATATATATATAGAATCACATGTAATGATAAAAATGGATTCTGCAATAAACTTTTTGTTTTGTTTTATTTATTTTTTCTTTTAACAATAGATGTGCATTTTTTATTTTTCTTGAGCGACTTTATTTTTATAAACCGAACTTTTGAGCGACTTTTTGAAAACTGCTAGAGGTAAGCCTGGTTATAACGTTGTTTGGGTAAAATGAGTGAGTTAGCCAATGAAAAAATTTAAATGGGTTTCAGCTGCCCATGATGCTTTTCAATATACTTTGTTTTCATCCCAGTAGTGCGATTCACTAACTTTTTTTTTAACGATAATCGCATTGTTAAAATAATTATAACGAAAATTGATCGAATTTGCTATTCAGAAATATTTTTAACGATATTCGCTGTAGGTTAATGTCAGTACTTGGATTCTGTAACTTTTTGCGAACCGAAAATCGTAATATTTAGCAACATATTTATTCGTTTGCGGTAACGATAATGTGATTCCGTAATTTATTTTTTACGATAGTCTCCAGCTTTATCTTACTCACCATTTAATTCAATATTATGTGGTATCTTTGTATACAAAATGTGAAAATAAGCGAAAAGCACAAAGAATAATAAACACAGAAAAAAGTATTCACCAATTAAGGTTTTCAATTAATAATTTAATTGATTCAATTAAATTTTTAATTGTATTAATTAATTTGAGTGTAAAAACTTAATTGATATTATCAAATTGTTTATAGGTGAAAATTTAATAAATTTTTTAATTAATATTACAAATATTTTAATTAATATTACAAACTCATTCATATTACTTTTTTTGTGTGCAGAAAAACTCAATGAATTTGAGCTTGTGATTTTATTTATTTTTTCCCACACCGACACCGAATATCGTTAAAATATGTTACTGAATAGCAAAGTTGATATATTTTCGTTATATTTATTACAGCGATACGATTATCGTAATAAAAGTTACTGAATCCAGGTACAGCTGTGTCGTTATTTAAGCAACAATAATTTATGTGCTGTCAATTTTATCGCCAAAAATCAACAGAAAATATCCGCTGCGTACTATCATTAAAAAGAAATTACAGAATCACACAATCGTTATTGCAAGCGGCAAAATGTATAGACAAAAATAACGATTGTCGGATCTTTAAAAGTTACTGAATCGCACTACAGATGTGGCGCTCTGGAAAATATTTTATGTAAATGCGGCAGCAACACTATATTTCGTATGGGGATCCACAATTCTGCGGTATTTGACTCTATTTAGAAATATATGAATTTCTTCAATTTCCCCATACGAGTACAACTTGTTTCATGCATCATTAGAATGTGTGTGTGTGTGTTTATGGACTAAATGTGTTTTTTTTCCATAACATTGGGTACTTTAGATCCCACTGGGAATCGTTGGATCGCACTAAAAAATTAAGACCTCATTTTCGACAGCGCATATATTAAGAATAAAAAAAAACAATTCCATACAAGCTGCGACCAGTCTAGTGTATAAAGAAATACCATAAAATAGCAAATATTGTTTTTTTTTGCATGGGTAAAACATACGACTGAGCTTGTGAATTGAACAAATATTAGTAAGATTTCAAAATTCTAAAACAAAATCAATTACAGAGAGCTTTTGTTTTCGTAGCACAGTGTCATTTATGGAATTATTCCATAAACACAAGCTTAGGAGTGTTATTAAATTAGCACACATGTCCACAAATATTCGCAACTGTATGAGAGTATGAAAAAGCATTCATTGCGTTAATATTTATGTCAATGATTGTTATTTTGTATATTTGTATTATCGCTTTTGTATCTCCTACTCATGGACGCAAATAAGTGTAAATGTTATTATTTTCATAAAATTTATGTTATTTGAATCGGAAACGGAAATGCTGTTAATGAATACTTTTCCGCCATTTTTCACCAAATGAAAACAATAGTAAATGGCAACAGCTAGCAAATGTAATAAAAATTGCAAAAAAATATGAAACAATTCTATTGTGCGTGCGCTAATTTTTGTTTTCGGATACAAAAATTATTAGTTCCATTTGTGCACATTTATTTTATTTATGTTTGGTTTTTAATTCATTCATTTTCAGTTGTTGCAAAAATGGATTTAAATGTGTGTGTGTGTATGCGAATGCGAATGTTTTTGTTCATTTATAGATTGTGACATTTGAAAGATATTTGATTTAATGTATTATTCTGCCATTTATTTAATAAATAAATTATGTGCTTGGAGCATTTTTCATTTATTCATTGTGAATAAGTTTTTTTTGTTCCAATTTTATATAGGCCCATTACGCAGCTACTAGACACACAGTAAGCTTTTCTTTAAATTCACTTTGTATATATATATGTAAATAAAAGTGCTCCATGAATAAAAAAATAAAAATTAAAAATCGCTCAAAAATGTTTGCATAAAAATTTTAAATTATTTTTTATATGAAAAATAGTACAACTTTTTTTTTTAACATATAAAAATTAAAAGAGAAAAAATGCACCCAAAAATTCTCCTAATCATCAAAATCGAATATACACACAAAAAAATAACATGAATGAGTTTGTAATATTAATTAAAATATTTGTAATATTAATTAAAAAATTAATTAAATTTTCACCTATAAACAATTTGATAATATCAATTAAGTTTTTCCACTCAAATTAATTAATACAATTAAAAATTTAATTGAATCAATTAAATTATTAATTGAAAACATTAATTGGTGAATAATTTTTTCTGTGTAGAATTTATTAAATTTGTATTTATTGTAGAAATAAAATGTTTGCTAAATGAAGGAACAGCCACAATTGTTGTTTGATTAGTCATTGTGAAGAAATATCAAAAAAAAAACAGTGTTCGTTCGATTGCCCAAAAAAAGTGAAGAAAAGCCCAAAAGTGTAAAATGAATAATCGCCTGAAGTTCTTGGGTATTTTTTCATTACGTACAATCAGCCAAAATGGGAATGAACAATCGCCCAATAATAATAATAATCGCATTTGAACATTTTTCGAAAATTTGGCAATTATTCATTATGAACAAACACTTAAATATCTCAAAATATTGAGTCGTTCAAAGTCGATGAACAATCACCCAATTGTTTTACAATATTTTTTGCGCGCTGTAAAATTTTTTATCAGGCAATTTTCATCTTGGTTATTGTTCATATGACCGTTTACAGCAAACTTTTCTTAATTAGTGTTCATGAAGAATCACGAATATGACCACTACTGGTATTCTTTTAAAGCTTTTGAGAACATCTTTCACGAAACTGTAAAATGCAGGCTTAGAGGCAAAAAATCTGATTAACCTGCGCCGTGCCGGAAAAGATCATGGTGGCAAAAATCTTTAAGCCCGACCGAAGGCCGGCAGCGTAGAGAAATGTTATTATGTGTTAAAGTATACACACTATGGATGGACACAAAAACATCGATGTTTTCAAAATACTCGATGTATTGTGTCAAAATATAATCAATATAATCCCATCTTGTTTTTTTTGCTCTTAAGCAAACGAAAAACATTGATGTGCAGATTGATATACATACGAGTATAAGAGTGTATACATAAAGCGTGTTTTTTTTGAGTTGGCATCACTGCTCTATTTGAACTGTTGGTTGCTTTTTGTTTAGTTTACTTTAAAATTTCATTACAAGTTGTTGAAATTCAAGAAATTTATTATTCGACATATTGTCATAATTATATTATAAGTGAAATTTATTTGCTGGTGGTTAAGCGATGTCTATATGCATTTCATTGTTGCTTTCACAAACCCTCAGTAGACTTCAACCGCACATTTTGAACAGTCACAAACCTCTTATCTTATGCACGAACTTCCAAAAACAAAAACTATTTGAGAATTCATAAATAATAATATTTTTGAAAATCACAAAAGCAAAATAAGTGTAGTAGGCTTAGAAACTTATACAAAACCCAGCAAATAATTTTTATTCGATTTGTATACGTTTCTAAGCCTACTACGCTTATTTTGCTTTTGTGATTTTCAGAAATATTATTATTTGTGAATTCTCAAATAGTTTTTGTTTTTGGAAGTTCGTGCATAAGATAAGAGGTTTATGACTGTTCAAAATGTGTGGTTAAAGTCTGCTGACGATTAAATAAATAAATTTCGCTTAGAATTGTTAAAATTTTTAATCAAAATAATTGTTCTATACGTCATATTGATTTTGAATTTCCATTCAAAATTTTATTTTCCAATGAAACCCATTTCTGGTTGAATGGGTACGTAAATAAGCAGAATTGTCGCATTTGAAGTGAGGAGAATCTACAAGCTTTTGTCGAAACACCATTACATCCACAGAAAATTACTGTTTGGTGCGCTTTATGTGCTGGCGGAATCATTGGCCCATATGTCTTTAAAAACGATAATGGTCAGAATGTTACTGTCAATGGTGAACGGTAGAGAAACAGGGTTCGAAATTTTTTCATACCTCAATTACGTGGCATTAATCTTGCTGATATGTGGTTCCAACAGGACGAAGCCTTATGCCACACAGCGGGTGCTACAATTGATTTGCTCAAAGAAACTTTTGATGAAAAAAATAATTTCACGTAATGGCCCAATTAATTGGCCACCGATATCGTGTGATTTAACCCCATTGAATTATTTTCTTTGGGGTTAGGTTGAGTCACTTGGCTACGTCAATAAACCACAAGCACTTGAACACCTGGAAATCAATATTCGAAGAGTTATCGAGAAGTTGTTGAAAATTGGTGTTCCAGATTGTGCCAGCCGTGGCAAACATTAATTTCATAAAATTTTCTCCCCAACAAAACCCGTTTCATTGATATTAAAAATATATTTCCTTGTTTTATTATGATTTAACTTTGTGTCACTCTAAAAAAAACACCCTTTACTTTTATAACAATTCGGTAAGAAACGAATACTACTTATGCCTTTCTCTAAGTTTTCTTTTTTTTAATATAAAAATGAAATTACTCTAATCTTAAGTTTTTTTATGCTTTTTAATTTTGGGCGCTGTTTCATATTTCGGGCGATTGTATAATTTTTATTTTTAGGCGATTTTTCATGGAGCCATATAAAATTTAAATATTTATGCTTTGTGCTTTGTTGGGAATTTTTCCATATTGAAACTTAAAAACTTATTTATTTTACTACACTATTTTGCTTGTAACTCTTGTGAACTAGAAATAAATTTATTTAATCATTTTAAATTAAATAAACAATGGGAATGAAAATTGCTATATGTCTACTGTCTCATGTAGCGTTGAATATATTCGACGCATACTGTAGTGTAGCAGTAAAATTTGCAATTTATTTGACATAAATGCAATAGGGGTAATAAATTATGCAGATATATGTACATTAAGAACAGAAGTTATGGCTAAAATTCTAATGTTTGAAATAATATAATGAATGCTTTTCATATAAAACATACACTTGCATAAATATCAAACTAATAAAACTATTTATATAAATACATAAATATTTTAATAAATGTTTAATTGAGTACATTACATACATAAATATGTACATACATATCACCAAATAAAATCCAAAAGTGCATAAGTATGCTTTTTATTATTCATTATTATTTGTATTTATTTAAGAAACTTTTATAAATTTTTAATTCAAAGAATAATTTTTTTTTATCTACAACAAATTGACAAAACGTTTCTTAAACTGACATGGCTTTACTTGGTATGAAATGCCTTGCAGCTCTTTACTAAGTACCTGAAATTGGAAAAGGTCCAGCACATACAGATTTTTGAGTTATATCGAAAAAAAAACTTCTGTCAGAAAATTGTAAAAATAATACCAAATATGTATGGTAATTTTTGGGTAAATTTATTCAAATTGTACTTCAAATCATGAAATATTTTTGCGTATTCGTACGAGTGACAATGTTTTCTTTCTTTTGAGTGTAATTTCATTATAGTTTGAGTCGGCCCCTAAATGAGTTAAATCTGAATTAAGTCAATAATTTCCTTTTTTAGTTGTGTTTGAATTTGGTCTCCATAAGTTCTACATTTGAGCAGAAGTTTTGCACTTGGCATACCGCGAAAAAAGCTGGAAACACTAAACATATTGTTGGCAAACATTTTTAAAATTCATCAGGTGGTTCCTGAGATATGTATGTATATAAAAAAAACTTAAATTTTTTAAACTGTTTAGTAACCAACCAGACCAGTGTTTCGGTGTTGAGTACACAGAAAAAAATAGGCAATAATTATACATTCAAGAGATTTATTATTCGACATATTGTCATAATTATACTATAAGTGAAATTTATTTGCTGGTGGTTAAGCGATGTCTATATGCATATCATTGTGACTGTTCAAAATGTGTGGTTGAAGTCTACTGACGATTTGTTAAAGCAACAATGAAATGCATATAGACATCGCTTAACCACCAGCAAATAAATTTCACAGACAATAATTATTTTCAACGAAACCATGTTATTGAAAACAAATTTTAATTTCAATAATATAGGGTGTTTTTTATTGAGGTATAGAACTTTAAGTTGGCATCACTTTTTTAACTGGCGGCCATTTTGTCAGCTGTCAAGTGATTAATATTTAGTTTGGTTTGCCATTTCATCATGAACAGGTTGACAAAAGAACAACGCTTGCAAATCGTGCAAATTTATTTCGAAAATAATGGTTCAGTTCGCGAAGTTTACCGCAAGCTCCGTCCATTTTATGGTCGACATAATCGTCCATCAGAGCAATTAATTCGGTTAACCGGTCAATTGGCCACCAAGATCGTGTGATTTGACACCATTGGATTATTTTCTTTGGGGATATGTGAAGTCGCTCGTCTACGCCAACAAACCAGAAACGTTAGGGGACTTGGAAGCCAACATTCGTGGCGTTATTGCCAACATACGGCCCCATATGCTCGAAAAAGTGGTTGAAAATTGGACCTGTAGAATTGGCTTTATTCGAGCCAGCCGCGGCGGCCACATGCCCGAAATCATATTTAAACGTTAATGGCATAAAATTATCCTTCCAATAAAGCCAAATTGATGGACATTAAAACGATTTTCTTGTGTTTTATTTCAATTCGAAGTTCTATACCTCTAAAAAAACACCCTATATTTGTCATTAACTCAATACGATATTTTATCCATACCGCGCATTTTAAAATATCATTTAATTTAATTTCTTTGTGTTGGTGTTTATGTTGCTTGCTGATGGACCCAGCGCGGTGATATGCTATTGTTGTTGTTTATTTTGATTGCTCGTGTTGTATAAGTGTGAATTCCGACAAGAAGCCGAAAAACATCGTGGCTTGTTTTTTTTACTAAACAAAGTTATTTTTAAATTATATCAACGTAATGAGCATATGTAGAAGAAACATGAGGAATCATGTTTTGCGTGTATTTATTATTTGCGTATTTAATAACGATTTGCTCTTTAGCTGACGTGGTAAGTACGTTAGTCTATTAGTCAAGAGGTTGCCGGTTCGACTCATTCCAAACATATTTAGTTTTAAGCGCAGCCAAGCCAAATAAAATCAAAAGGGGTTGAAAAATGTGACATTCATACACACGCACATACAATAACTAGCCGTCCACACGAGCAATAATCTTGGCAATTATTGCCGGGGCAATTGTCAAATTCGATTGGACCGTATAAATATGTGTTCAAATATATATTAAGCGACAAATGTTAAAATACATTGCTGAGCAATAATCTCTTAACACATGCTGTAAAATTTTTTTTTTTCATTTTTTGTAGGACCAGCACTCAGGGGATAACCCCTACTCATGCAATGCATTGTGCTAGAACTAGGAAAATAGGTTATAGGGAAGGAGGATAGAGGGAGTAGTGTCTGTGAACATTTGATTTAAACTTTATCACGCTGGTAGTGACAGGAAAGACCTCCGTAGGTAGTTGGTTCCACATACGAACAGTGCGGCTAAAAAAGGAATTCTCTCTGTAATGCGTAGTGCGATTCGTTGGCCAATCGACCACAAAGGGATGTGCTCTGAATCAGGCACGTGTTGTGCGTGTAAATGTGCGGGTTTCAGGAACAAGTTCCCTAATTTCATTAGAACACATTCCGTTGTAGTAACGATAGAACAAGGAAATGCACCCCACATTGCGTCGATGCTCCAATGAATCAATAGAGCTGGATACCCTACTGTCACCGATGAGCTTCTTCGCTCTCTCCTGTACGCGAAATTGAAATAATATTAATATTTTTTAAGAAAAATTGTTTTAAATAAATAAAATAAAAAGAAGTTCAATTTAAAAGGTATGTATATGCTTAAAAAAGCAAATATATTTGAATGTACGTGTGCGCTACGTCTAGATACATTGTTGAACATTATTCTGCCGGCGATATTGCTTGTGTTAAGACACAACAAATTGCTCGTGTGGTCGTAGTGTAACAATTATCACTGAAAATAAAATTTCAGTCAACAACTTTTTTCTTTGATTCATTAAATTTCTTTATTGAATTTATTTTCAATAAGCGTGCATACAATTTTATTTATCAATAATTCAAAAATCGTCATCACAGAAAATTCAAAAGATTTTTTTTATTGAATCAACGATTTTCGTATTCAAATAGCAGAATAATTTTTTCTGTGTAGTGTATTTTTTTTTTCAATTTTTTGAATAAGCCAAAGGAGTTTTTAGTTTTAATTTTAATAAGTTTTTTTTTGCAGCGCAAATCTTACACCAGATAAATTGCTTACAATATTTATAAAGAAATTGGTACTTTTTATTAACTTTTTTTTTTAAATATCGTTGCAACATCAGTACAAAAAAATATAAAAAATAAAAAGTAAATAAAAATAAAAAAGCAAATTAAAAGTTAAATCTTTTAGCTTATATTTCACGAACTACCTGATGGATATAGATACACTGTTTATGACTTTAACGTGCCCGCTGGTATATCTAATTTTAAATTTAAAAAAGTTATTTGCGAATATAAAATTTATAGGGATATTTATAGTTTTCTTGAAATAAATCTCAGTTATCGTGACGCAAACTCTAACCAAACTAAAACTCAAATAACAGAAAGTTTTGTGTAGATGAAAAAACTATGAAAATATTTGATCATTTCAAAATCCAAATTCGAAAAATGTAGAGAAATATCAAATTTTTTTTTTATTTTTTTTATTTTTATTTTTTTTTCATATAAAAACTCTAATGATGCAGTTAATATTGTTTAATGTGGCCAATTACAAGGGCATAACAAAAAGTGAGTTTCTTTTTTTCAGTGTCGAGTAGTGTTATTTTTCTTCTTTTTTATTATTATTGATATTAGTTGAACTTCTCATTTGTTTAAATGAAACTTTAACATAATATCTAGTTGTTCTAAGAAATGTTTGGGTAAAGGTTCCTTGATGATCTGCATTAGCAACCCCTCAATAATCAATTTCAATGTATTTTGAATAACAAATATTTAAAGTTAAATAATAATTTGGGATTATTAGTGCGTTAACAACTTAAATTGTAACAATTTCAAAAAAAAAATAAAACACTTCTTAAAAACTGGAAATTTTAATCAGCTATAATTTGTTAATCTCGTTTTAGTTACGTGTTTTCAATTCTTAAAAAATGAAATATTTTTGTTAATTCACGTTATTTTCTAAAGAAGAGAACAAAATTTAACTATGCTTTAGCTGAGAGAAATGCCGAAATGCTTTTCTGCAGCCATGCACTTGATCAGTATCAACATACATATGTATGTATGTCTATCTACTTGGGTAGAGATGGTTGTTCACATCAGCTATTTAACATAAATTTTTAATGGAATGGAATATGAGAAAAAATTGAGAGCAGTTGTATATGCAAACGTCCCATAAATTTATAACAAACATATTTATTTCTTATTGAGTTTCTAAAGAAGAGAAGAAAAATTAAATTAGACTGAAGCTGAAATGACTGAACTTAAGCCCGACTAAGAAATTATTTCTGATTAAAATACACTATAGTTCAACTAAACATTTAAAATTGTTTCACTTAAACATATTTATTTTCACAAAAGTTGTTGCTTTCTTAATCAACATACAGCATATATTGTACTGGAAGTTTCTTCTACTCATAATTGCGAATTGTTTTGTCACTAATAAATATTAACTAAAGACATCAAAAGATTTATGCGTAATTTAAATAATTCTGGCAAAAAAAAAAAAAAAAAACTCGACACCAATGCAAAGATCTGATAGTTGGAACATTTTCGATAAAAATTTATGGGATATAAAATTAAAATTTAGTGGGCGTGCCTCTGCCCATTTTTTCAAATGCAAAATTGTGTCTATTTTTGAGTTCAAGGAGTGTGGTATGTTTAGTAAAAATCGGTTAAGTAGAACCACTTGAAATATAATAATAGATTTTAATGTGCGTAGACCCGCCCAAAATTGTAATTTGCTAAATTTCGAAGCAATCAAATAAGAAGAATATGATAAAAACAAATAAAAAAATTTGTGGGCGTATCTCCGCCCAATTTTTTGCAATGGGACCAATAGCAAGCTATACCATCTCAGGCAATAAAAACATTTTTACAAAAAAAAAAAAAAATATATATATATAGGGTGTTTTTTTTAGAGGTATAGAACTTCGAATTGAAATAAAACACAAGAAAATCGTTTTAATGTCCATCAATTTGGCTTTATTGGAAGGATAATTTTATGCCATTAACGTTTAAATATGATTTCGGGCATGTGGCCGCCGCGGCTGGCTCGAATAAAGCCAATTCTACAGGTCCAATTTTCAACCACTTTTTCGAGCATATGGGGCCGTATGTTGGCAATAACGCCACGAATGTTGGCTTCCAAGTCCCCTAACGTTTCTGGTTTGTTGGCGTAGACTAGCGACTTCAGCGGATGCGTATTATCACATAGAGTAAACGTAGTGCGAAAACGATCCATGGTTAACCGAATTAATTGCTCTGATGGACGATTATGTCGACCATAAAATGGACGGAGCTTGCGGTAAACTTCGCGAACTGAACCATTATTTTCGAAATAAATTTGCACGATTTGCAAGCGTTGTTCTTTTGTCAACCTGTTCATGATGAAATGGCAAACCAAACTAAATATTAATCACTTGACAGCTGACAAAATGGCCGCCAGTTAAAAAAGTTCTATACCTCAATAAAAAACACCCTTTATATATAGACGAATTCTTCTTTTTTTTGACGTTGGTTAAAAAGTTTTTATTGTGAAAGTTCGTATTTTGAGGCAACCAAATTAGATGTGGTAATTTTTAAGCAACAAATTACAATACAGACAATTGTTATTTTTATTATTTAATAATTCTGATAAAAAAATTAACTCGAGGCTGAGCTTTGCATTAACTCGTAGCACACAAAGTCGACGAGTATAGTTATTAATAATTAAATAAAACAAATACAAATGAGTTTAGTTTTTATTGCTATTAGTCACATATTTATAAGTCATAATATTAAAATTAAACTTGTATAAATAAGCAAATATTAATACATACAAAATTATTTAGTTAAGCTGAAATAAAAAAATCCATGCATATAATTTAATTAATTTTTGCCAGCTGATTAAATATATTGGGGTTTTCAAATGAGACTCATAAATTAACGCGTTTTAAAGTAATAACACGAAAAGATGTGACTGCTGTGAGCAACCCGTCATAATTTACAACATTGATGTCTGTTTCATACATTGATGTCAGTTTCATACCACAATTGTGCTAGCTAAAATCACACACAGAGAAAGAGAATAAGATCTTTCATTTAGTCGTCAATAAGACAGCGACGATAACACATGCATAGCGGGTGTATTAAATTCTTTATAGGTACAGGGAAAGAAAAAAAGTGGTATGCGAAAAATCATCTATGTTCACCAATGCTTTTCACCACATTCAATGTGTTTTATGCTAAAAAACTTTTAAGAAAATAAATGAATGTGTAGTAAAAAGACATTTTGATTTTTTTGGAGCAGTTTCACTAAACTGCACTTTCTATATAAACTTCTGAGACCAAGAACTCGGGAAATATGGGTCGCAGAAAATTTTGTTCATTAATTATTTTTTCTTATCTTTCACATTTCTATCAGATAAGCTATTTAAACATTTCTTTTTGGAGATTTTCACAGTTTCGTATGAGAAGTTCAGAGCCCTACAACTCGGAAATTATGGATCAGCGCCAACTTTTTTATTAAATTTTTTCTCTTATTTTTTAATTTTCTACCACATAGGACCCTTTTTATTTTTATTTTTTGGAGCTGCATTTGCATTTAAACTGCATTTGTCCAAATATTTATTTTTTTGTATGTACTACAGAGACGAATGAGACAACATTTCTCACACATACAACCAGTGCTGCCGTTTTGGTCGGAAAAAATTTAAAATTTTTAATTTGGTCGGATGGTCGGACCAATTCAATTTTGGTCGGTTTTTGTCTCTAATCACAAACTATTTTTTTTCTTTGCATAATTTATTTAAAATCTCATATATTTTATATTAAAAATATTTTTTCCATTTACCAATAAATTATGCTCTTCGATGCCGGGTAAGTAGTTATTAACGAAGTTTATATTAGATCAGTGACAGTAAACTGATATACTGAAAACGATAGTATAAAACTTTTAAATATGATAACTCCTGATAAGGTGCTTTAAAACGACGACTTACCAATTCTGGATCTTGTTTTAAAATTCCTTAAGTTAGTTGACTGTGATCCCGATTTAATAGTTACTGAGTGGAATTTGCTACGGCTCAGCGGTATAAAAACTTTGGCCAATTTAAACATTAATGCTTTTTGGCCAAAAATATCTTCTATAAAAAACGGATTAAACGAGAAAAGTTTCTCAAATATTTCTTATTTTACTTTTAATTTGTTATCTCTGCCACATAGTTTCGCCGCCGCTGAACGCAAATTTTCCACACTAGCGCTAATAAAAACTAAACTAAGGAATAAACTAGAAGTAAATACTGTCAACGGTATTATGACATGTAAAGAAATTATCAAAATGAATAATCCGCACTATGTTTGGTCAGCCAAAAGGGACATACATAACCAAATGTAAAATCAAGAACTTTAACTTTTTATTTTTAATGTGATGTATTTAATACATGCCTGAATTATAACATAAGTAAATGAAAACAACATATGTTAAAAAGACTGAATAAAAATTTTTAATTTACAATTTTAATGTATTTAATTATTAGTTACATTACATAAATATTAATTTACATGCCTGAATTCTTTAATGCAAATATGTTATATCTGACATTTTTATTTTAATTAAATATTAAATAAAATGTACATCAAAAAACACAAATATTAATTAAATTTTCAAATTTGGTCGGAAGCAGGCGATTTTGGTCGGATTTTGGGAAAATTTTGGTCGGGAAAAAAATTTCAAACGGCAACACTGCATACAACTATAATTTTATTTTTGACATCACTGATTTACAACTATAAATACTATACATTGTGCATTGTTTACTCTCTCTCTCTCTCTCACTCAATCATTATTGCCATTTTAGCATTTTCACTGCCAGATCTGGCATTTTCATTAGTTAAAAAGCATTCAACTTTCAAAAAATTCTGCTAGATGCTTTCTGGCAGAATTTGTTGAAAATAAAAAATTTTAATTTGTTAAAAAAAAATCTTCTGTATAGAGGATTTTTCTCTTAAATGTACAGGTATTGCAAGCTAAAGCTTCCCTGATTATCTGCACTAGCAACAATAATCAATTCAATGTATTTATAATTAAAAAAATATTTTACTGAATAAGTAAAATAATATTTTGGAATTATAGTGCTTAAAAAAAGTTTAAACGTAATTGTAACATTTCCAAAAAAAACACTAATTATTAACTATTTTATATTTGTATGTGCTCTACAAATACCTGCAAATTCTAATAAGTCTGTATAAACATGAAATTCAAAGCCATTTCAATAATTTTTTCAACATTTAAATCTGACATTATACTTTTCTTCTGTAGAACATTTTAGCAGAATTTTTTGATCGATTTAGCATTCTCTCATCATCATTTTCTGGCAACACTGCACTCAATTCATTTGGTAAACTTTCTCAGATTTGCACAAAACAATAAACATAAATGATGAGACAGAACAAAGTCTGCAACTTCAGGAAAATCGCTCCCAAATTAATAAAGCCCATAATACCATCGTCGGCAGTAATTTCAAATGTTCTCTAATTTTTGCTTTATTTTCTTTTGTGCTTATTTTTCTTTGTAGTTTTGTTTACAAAGTGTATGAAATTTATTGAAAGTATGGTAACATTTTTGAGAGAATATTTATTTATATGTGAGAGCATGAGAAAAAACGCTCTCAAAATAAAGTAGATTCTATCTCACGACTGCTTTCTGCGGCTGCTTTTTTGTGCCAATTTGTATGCAAAATGTGTTTAAAGCCGGTATTCTGTTTAATCATTAACTCAGAAAGTCTTATTATCTTATGACTTTTTTGTTGAGCCACAACAACAGTTTTTTTTAAACTATGTTAACATATTAAGATATTATGACACTTAAGACTACCGCTTGAATACCCCAATTATAAGAGACATTATTTAACTTGTTTCCTGTTTAAAGACGTTTAGTTTTCAGCTAGTGTAAGGGCAGCCTTAAAAATGCTAAGAATATAGCTCAAAAATTTTTCTTTTATAATCTTACTGCATTAATGAAACAATTTTGTGAAGCGTGTCAATCGACACCGTGGCTCTTGGGAGATAAATCGCTATGAAGCATGTACTCGGGCTCGGACCCCATATTTTGATCTACAAAACTGGTAATTCGGTAACGTAATTCGTACGTGAGAGGTGTTCAGCACCCGGATGATGCCAACCATTCAATCGAAAATAAAGCGAAAAGCTTAAACAATTAAGAATTTAATTGATTTAATTAAATATTGAATTGTATTAATTAATTAATTGGAAAAACTTAATTGATATTAACAAATTGCTTATAGGTGAAATTTTAATTAAATTTCTAATTGATATTACAAATATTTTAATTGATATTAGAAAATCATTAATTTTACTTTTTTGTGTGAAGAGACCTTCACAAAATTAAAAAAAAACCAAATATATTTACAAGTTCATTAAAAACAGTATTTCATATAAAGATTTAAAACTGCATGAATTCGTGTAACAATTAAAACCCCAAAATGCCAGCCAAAGGCTTTACTCCTCTGAAATTTACACCTAAAAAACATTTATCACTATTTCTTATCCAACACAAATCCTATTTCGAAAAATTTCCCTAAACTACAACCAAAAATTGCAATGCAGCAAAAATTGCAGTTGCATCACCAACATCTAGTAGGTTTCAAATTGCAGTTCATACACATCAACTTTTGTAGATTAACTTTTAATTCAGGTGGTAGAAAAAAGAGATATTTGTATTTCCTTCTCCGTCTTTCTTACAGCTGAATGACAAGTTGATCAACAAAAGTTGTCTGAACCGGAATTAAGTAGATTTCGACAAAATGTCAAAATGACAATGATTTTGTTTTGTATGAGAAATCTACTAGATTTTGCCTGAAATCTTGTAAATATGTAATAGATTTTGCTCCAATGTAAACGCACTCTAAAATAAATTGTTTGTGGAACATACTTATCACATGTATATTAACTGCCATATTCATAAAAAATATTTCAGGTTTATTAAGCGCTTATTTGACGTATTTCTATGGGAAAATTGTCAAATAAACCTGTAATAAACCTAAAATATTTTTTATGAATAAGGCCGTAAATGTTTATTTTCAATTATTTTTGTAACACCTCGAGAAAACTTCTGGTTGTCTAAAAAATTATTATATGATTTTCATTAAGCTGTTTAGATAATAATTTTTATATTGACATAAAGAAAATTATATCAAATTTTCTCAATAGAGCCATAACAAATTCTTTTTGAAGCTTGTTAAAAAAAAAGTAGAAGTTGTGCTGTTGTTTTAGAAAAAAACTATGTACTTGCGTCCATATTTTTCAAAAATGTCTTAGAACTTTCTAAAAAGCAATGAAGAAGCCACTGTAATGTTTCTGAAGAAAACATAGAATGTCGTCCAAAAATCGGCATAACAAAATAAAGTCATATATTATCAAGATATTTTTGCTTTCATTAAAAAAAATGAACAAAATGTGCATAATTAGTAAAGAACACACGACAATGGTAAGACTGTTGTAAATTTAGAAATGGTAAAACTGAGCTTTCATTACAAAAAAATCTTTCAGCAAATTGTCATACGATGAATCAAAACAATTCACATATTCCATTTGCAATAAAAGTTGCGTATATAAAACAGAAATATACATCAACTGACACCACACACAGAGAGAACCAAACACAAAAAAAAAAAAAACGCTGAGGAGGAAGATTTATTGGCCTTCAAAAACAGTCGGCACATCAATCAACTGACACCACACAGTGGACGAAACACAAAGAGCATTGATGATGAAGGTGCAGTGGTCTTCGAAAAGAGCTAGTTGTTCCGTTCTACTACGTGTTTGTCAGAATATTTACAATTAACTTTGGTGTTATTTGTCCATTAATAATTATCAAATGTAAATTGGCTTGCAAAGCGATACGAACTTTAGCCTGATCAAATCATAAGTAATACTTAAAATGAACTAGAACATAATATATTTTATTTCGTTCAAAAATATCTTTCATGTAAACAAACCCATCCAGCGAGTTTTCCCACGATCGCTGATGAGCGTGGAATGTCTAAAAGTTTTTAGTCTAATTAGCCTTTGGATATATTATACTATTGTCTATATATATATTTCATTTAAAAAATTCGATTCCAACGTTATAGTTTTATTAATTTATGTTATCTTAATAAGTAAACTATTTTTATAATTTACTAAATGAACATCACATGATATCAAATTTGGTGGTGTGTAACGATTTTCAATTTCAGTGCTTTCACTTTGAAATATTTGATTGATACTATCATAATGCGGAGTATAAATTTTAAAAACCATAAATAAATATGGTTTCTGCTATTTAACTTTTCTAAAATAGAATTTTTTATTTAAAGTTTGTCAATAGTGACTGCAAATTCAAAACATGTGTTTAATGTTTCATATAGTTCCAATAAACGGTATAGAAAAGCTTCAAGAGAAAGTCATCACGTTTTGCCTTGATGCAGAATACATAAAAGCTTTATGTCTAATAATTTTTGAACTTCATTATATTGTACGGCTCACTTAGAATTTTTTTGGCAAATAACTTTATATATAATTCGAAATTATAATTTAAATTCTTTTTTCGTTTTTTTGCTTTAATATCTACCATACTTCACACGAATCTCAATATTTACTCAAATCTCATACCATTATACCATTTCAAATAACACTTGATAATTTCTTTTTTTTTTATTTACGTGTGCACATATAATTATTTTTGCTAGTTTTCTTAACCTAGCGAAAAAATCATTTAAGCATGGGCGATTATGAAATTCGTCATTTTTCGATCAAAAATTGTTAAATTACACTTTTTCATTATTTTGGATAAAAATCGGTAAAATGCCGATAAATTTGCAAATTTGGTAACGGTGCTTCAGTGTTTTGCTAAATATTGCATCACTCATACGCAGCGCTCACCAATAAATGCGCACTCAGGTATGCTAAGGTTTTTGTTCAAATAGATTGAATTTTACTTGAGCTTATTAAAATTTGAATTGCTCATACGCACCGGATTACAATTGTTTATTACCAGGGTTCAAACAAAACTTAAGTCGAAGTAGGGATGGACAAGTTAAAAAAACATCGATGTTTTTTATACACCGATTTTTTTTTAATTATTCATTATTATATTTTTAAAAAAATCTTAAAATTTTTTTCTACAGCTCCCAATACTGAATGCTGTTTAGAATAAAAGTTTTCCAAGTCGTTCACCACTCAATCGGTTTCTTTGTTGAATCATCAACTGTGCCGCCAGCGAAAATAATCTTTCAGACGGAGCCGATATTCCCACCTTTGTAAGGTATTTCAAAGCGATCTTATAAAGCTGCAATTTGTAATCTTTCCAAGTATCCAACCGATTTTCGTTCAGTCTTCCAACAGGAGTATTGAATATTAAAAAGTTATATCAATCGGCAACTAATTTCCAGCCGCTTTTTAGCCAAAAAAAATAACGGTGGCGGCGGCAGATCAAAACTATTCGGCGGCTCGGCTTAGCCGCCTCTCAGCCGATGGGCCTTAGATACGACTTGCGCGTGGTTAGCAAGCTGTTTGTTGGGAGTGCCCTCAGGGGAGTCTATTTGGACTACGGGTGTTGGCAATCCCGGGGCCCCAGCTGGGGTAATGTGGCTTTTTCCGTTGACGTACCTTTGGTACATTACCCATAAAACTTATGTGTTACTACCCGATCTCTGGCAACAGAGCAAAGGATGTGCACATATTTATAAAAGGAAGACAGGTCTGTTTTTGTCAACTAGATGCAGCGTCACCTAGAACTGCCTCTGAGTTCAAAAGACGATAGAGGTGAAGCCCTTGTGGTGGAACTTCGAGGTCTCACCAGAGGCTAGTTCTGGTACCACGGGTGCCGGTTGCCCGACAGTTGAACTGCTCGGAGTGGAGTGTATTGCTGCTGTCAGGTTGTGTGGTGAAGTAGCCAGTCGATTTCGTCCCACCCCACGGGGTTAAAAGGATGATGTTGACTGGAGTAGCCACTATAGCCTGGCGGCGGTCGTCAGGATGTTGTGCTGAAGTAAGCAGGTGGACTTCATCCCACCCTACGGGGGGATGGCTACCCAGTGTTACATTAATGCTAGTGATTGGCGTGACGCGGTCAGCCAGATACTATTCTAGGTGGTGTTGCTAATCGACAGAAGCTGCTATGTGCACGGACATAGCAGCTCTGTTGTCTTCCAACAGAAGCTGCTATGGGCACGGACATAGCAGCAGAGTTTAGATAGCTCAAATTACCTTAGCAAGGTAATTGAATATAGTGTCTATACGTGTCTTGTGGAGTGGGCCATGGGTTTATTCTAAAAGGGTGCATGGGGGCGTTGGTCTGGCGTCTAACCCACACCCGGTGCTTTGGCACCCGTGAGATTAGGCCGTACAGGCAGGTGCTCACGGAAAGCTATTGCACGTCTGTTTGTTGGGAGTATACGATGACACGAGCTTATTCGTCGTTTATAATAGTGTTGCCAGTTGTTCACATAACATTTATCAGGTTTACATGTAAAAACTTGAATCATGCCAATACATAAGTACATATCGAGCCTTATTTTCGATTTAATCGTAAGCGACAAAAATTTAATTTTTCAGCAGCTTTTTTTAAAATATTCAAATATGTTTTTGTACTTGAATTGTCGCTTACGATAAAATTTTGCAGCCCATATCTTAAAAGTTATCAACCATAAAATTTTAATTTCAATAAAATAGTCTATTTTCGATAACATGTCGATTACGATAACATCGAAAAAAAAATGCTCGATATATGTATATACGCTTATATAAAAATCTAGACGTTCTGTGTACAATTTGTAATTACGATGCATCGAAAGAAAACATGGATTGATGCCGATTATTTAGGAGCAAAAAACAAACATTGGATTATATCGATGTTTCGACACAATACATCGATGTTTTTAAAACACCGTTCTTGTTTTCCAGTCCATCCCTAAGTCGAAGTAGCAAAAGTCGTAACATTTTAACTTTTAGCGGCTTTGGCTTTTTTCGACTGCTTAAAATCAACTAAAGCTTTTACTTGTGCTTGTGAAAATCAACAACAGTCGCAGTCGAAGCAGAAGCAGCAAACGATTTATGAACAATAATTACGCAGTATTTTCAACAGTCGTTGATTTCAAAAGTTTGAATTTGATTTGCTGTTGCTTTTAGTCAGCTTCGGTAGTAAAAGCATAAGCAGTCTGTATGTTTTTGTTAGAATCAAATAGTCACAGTGGAAGAAGCAAAAGCTCTTGCTTTTAGAAGCTCTCTGCAGGTTCAGTTAACTATGATTTTGTTGTTGCTTTTGCACAAGAAACCCACTTTACTGCGATTGCTTAAAACTTCTAAAAGCAAGAGTTTTTGCTTGCAATACTAACCAAAAGCAAAAGCAAATAAAATTCAAACTTTTAAGATCGTCGACTGCTGAAAGTACAGCGCAATTCCTTATAAATCGTTTTGTGATTCTGCTTTGACTGAAGCTATTGTATTTTTCAAAAGTAAAAGCAGAAGCAAATGAAATGAAAATCATTACAGTTTTTTAAACACTGTTTATAATTTCTCTTTTATAACCAAATAAAGTTTGCAATATTTCATGTGCATACATATTGAATGTAATAATTGAATGTTCGCCGCGAAGTGTAAGTAAGTCTGATACATTGATATTTTCTAATTTATATATATTTTTATTCTTTTAGTTGGATTTATTGCTGCTACGGAACAACGTGAGACAGCTTAAGTTAAGCGTTTGTAGCATTTTTGAGTTAATAAATAACACATATGTATCTTATTTCGAATCAGTATTCTTAAATATGTGTTCCTATTCAAGTTATAGAATAGAAAATTTTAAATAATAATATGATCACGTACTCATTACGTTTGGAAATTATAATTTAAGACATTAGTAGATAAATCCACATATACATATGTATGTACGTGTAAATGTTTGTATTGGTGTTTCATCAAAATAATTATTCGTATGTATTCACAGAATATTCTTAAAATAAATCACATCAACAAAGAATCCAGACTTTTTGTCTATTGAGAAAAATAAATATAAATAAAAGTAAATGTATGTCGGAAAATATATTAAAAATTAGTTTTCACCTTCAGTGAGGGGATTTGCGGGCAAAAATACGTGTGTGGCAACACTCTATTTCTGAATAGTTGTTGTTGTTACTGACATTTATTTGCTTTACATACTTCTTACAACTACAATTCGAGCTGAAAAAAAGTCAGCCAATGTAGCAATGGTAAAGTAAGAAAATAAAAAACATGTTGATTATTGAGTTCTTGTTTTAATTTTGATGTTTGTTGAGCTTCCCATTTGTTTAGATGAAAGTTTGACATAATAACTCCAGTTGTTCCAATTTAAATGTGTTTTAAATAAAAAAATATTTTATTCAATAAGTTTAATAATAATTTGGGACTATTAGGGCGTTAAAAAATGTTGAACTGAAATTTATTTCAATTGAAAGAATAAAATATATATTTGTAGCCAATTTTAAAGTAAACCAAACAATATTGTTGTACAACTAACATTAAAAAACTTAAGATACATACATACATACGTTTCTTCACCCCAAGATAGGAATGCTTGACTTAAAAAATTTAAGTTAAACATTTTTTCTCTATCAAGCCTATTACGCTGAATTGTGTACAAGTGAACAAGACCAACACACCCCGAACACTTATATAGGGTCCGCTATCTGACTTTTTTTTCAACTAGTGCTTATTTCGTGAATGGTAACACTTAGCTCATGTCTGATTTGACAGATAATTAGTTTTATCCTTCCGCTGAACGAATATGGTTGTGTATACGCTTAAAGAACGCTGGGAAATATTGCCTGCGATCGACTTACAGAAGATGCCGATTTTGCCAAAAAAATCATATTTTCATATGAATGTCATTTTGATCTTGGCGGGTATGTAAACAAGCAAAATTGTCGCATTTGGGGCACAGAAAACCCGCACGCATACATTAAAAAGCTGACGCACCCAAAACAAGTCACTGTTTGGTGCGGATTTTGCTCCAGAGGAATAATTGCGCCATTATGCAAGGAGTGGCCGTTACAGTCAATGGCGATCGTTATCGGGCCATGTTGAACGAATTTTTGTTCACAAAAAATTGAAGAGGAGGATATTTTGGCTACATTTGGTTCCAACAGGACGGCGCTACGTGCCACACAGCCGAAGCTAAACTCGATGTTTTGCGGCCTGTTTAAAAAAAAAAAAAAATTTATCTGGTGCACCCTATATTTATGCTTAAGCTATTTTTTATTAATTTTCTGCCAAATAATTTGCTATAGCTTTCCGTATTGACGACTGAGCAACATTTTAAAAACTAAGATGATAATTGTCATAAGCTTCACCGTCACTTTCACCAGTGTTCAATAGTGAAGTCGTCGTATCTTTTAGAGATGCACTTTTTTAATTTTGTGGTCTTTGTTAAGTTCTTAAATTTTTTCCAAAAACATTTTTATTTTATTTTCTTTTTGTGCTCTGTAGGTATTGCATTAAATGTAAAATTTTAGCCGTGCATGCATACATACACACAAATTTTGTGTGTATGAGTGAGCGTAAGTCGTGTAAAGGTGGATTCACCCATTGTTTCGAAACACAATTTTGGTCCGGAGAAAATTTTTTTATATGGAGTTTGACGCTTCTCTGTTTGGGAGAGAGAAGAAGATAACAAATTTTGTTCGGAACATTTTCTGCTTGAATTGGTTTATTTTTAATTTTTGTTCAGACAAAATCGAACTGAGCTGCCACATCATCGTATATGAATAATAAAAGCACAGATTACACATGTATTTATTAGAATAGAAATAAAGGAAAATTAAAAAAAAATATATATATTCAAATGGAGTTGAACGAAACAATTGCATGAAACAATTAAAAAGATGTGTGTGACACAGCAAATTGTAACCGCTTGCCGCTGTGCTGCCACTTTTAAAATTAATACTCATCGTTTGCACACATATTTCATATGGTAGCTTTGATTTGCCAGACAAAATGTTCCAAATGGATGAATCGTCTTGCAAAAAACTCTCAATAAAACAAATTCTACAGAGAGAAATTTTGTTCACCTTATGTCGTTCGTATACGAGTAAACATAGTAATAAATAGATGCTTATTAAGCCAATATTCATTGCGGCACTTATTTTGCGAAATGAAGTAATATAACTTGAGTTATGACAATTTTTAAACTTCAATATACTTCCTTTTTTTAATAGTTTAATATATTCTTTTATCTTTGACTATGATTTCAATGTGTTATCAAGTTGAGTACAAACGTGATTAGCTCACCTTTGACGGTGAATGTGGTTGATTTTTTTGTTTTTTGATCCAGAAAGTACCAGAATAGTTGTACTTAACTGTGCACACATTTATATTTACATTTAATCATATTTATTTTTCTTAATAGACAAAAAGTCAGGATTCCTTGTTGATGTGATTTATTTAAAAGATATTCGGTGATTAGATACAAATAATTATTTTGATAAAATACAAATTCAAACATTTACACGTGCATACATACATACATATATGTGGATTTATCGCTATTTTTATTAAAAGTCATTTTATTTGGGAATAATATCTTTAGTTCAAATTGCCACGCTTCGTTCTATATCAAACATTAAAAGAGTACACATATTTAAGAATATTGCTTCGAAGTAAGACAAGCATGTCTCGTTGCTTAACTCAAAAATGCTACAAACGCTTAACTTAATCTGTCTTACTTTGGCCTGTAGTAGCAATAAATCCAACTAAAAGCATAAAAATATATATAAATTAGAAAAAATCAATAGTTTGTATCAGACTTACTTACACTCAAGACAAAATCATCTTTGCGAAATATTTCAGTGGTGTCTGAGCTGGCGTAAGAGTGAATTTTATAGATTATCGGGCCCATATCCTTAAAACTAGTAACCAAATCCTCACATATTTTAAAAAGAACTATTATTTTCGTGGAAATAATTGCACAGATTGAATAATCTGTTATTATACTCAAATAAAAAATTTCACCACCTTCGTAATATCGCGCACCTGTCGAAGCCATATACCTCATTATAAATAAAAAATAAATTTGCAAGAAAAATAAAATTTGCAGTTGAAAAGTTCTAACAAAATCTTCGGCCAATTTTTTCAGTTGGTGCTCTTCACGGGTTAAAAGGTCAACTTCGTGTGCTAATAATTTTCGCCACATTTTGTGTTTATTTAAATTAAATTCTCCGCCACTCTCAGTTGTCTCATAATGCATTAACTTGGCATATTTTTCGATATTCTTTAAACGTTTTATCAGCATTTGGGCACTAACATAAATGAATGCTATGCCCAAAAAAATGTTCATTTCAAAAAGTATCGCCTTGACGAAAACGTTCAAGAAAAATATAGGTGTAAGTATAGCCCTAAGTCGAGTAATTTCCGTATAAGCTGCAAGCAATACTAAACCACCATAAAACATGATTTCGAAACCACTCAGAACGCATTTCACAATCAATAATTTTCTAACACGCCTAACGATTTCATGATTTTCCCTTATGTTCACGGCTGATAAATAATATTTTGATAGATTGTTAAAATCAATATAAAATTTATATATACGCCGTCTCTTTGACCAAATTTCCAAACAACTAAACAAAAACATTAAGCAATGTACAAACTGTAGATAATATTGAGTTATATGACGATAACTGGAGTATTGTATCCATAAACTCATTTGACTACTGATGAAAACCATCAAATTCATAAAGGCACAGTAAATCATGATGGGCCAGTGATTCAAAATGAAGGCGTCCTTTGAGGCATCGTAATAAATGTTAGTACTTCCAACCAGTAGATTAAGGTAGTAATAGATGTTTAAGATGCAATTCATTTCGGCGTTTATTTTGCCACAAAGTAAGTGAACTTTAGTGCTGATAATTTTTAAAGTTGAATATATTTACTATTTTAATATATTCTTTTAACTTTTAATATGCTTTCACTGTGTTTGTTGAAATTAAACTGGAAAAAGGAAAGTAAAGTTATTATAAACGTATTGCTGACGCTGACGTGGCTGTGTGTCCCTTCGATACTCCCCAAAAGTAATTAAACGCAAAACTAATTTTTGTATATGCACCACAGCTTCCCTAGTCGTGCAAAATGAGACATCTTCATAAAAAGTTTAAAATTTATATATTTAAACTAATTTTTTTTCTCAATAATATTAGTTAAACTAAAGCTCAAAAATGCAAAAAAAAAAAAAAAAAAATTATGCGATCTCTAGTAGAACCACGTCATACTGTTAAACTATTTTAGTTAAGCTGTTTTACCTGTTGCCTTACGAAAAGTAATTACTTCAATATTAATCAACTTTAAAATATTGCCCGTATGTATGTATGTATGTGCGTAATTCACGCGAATAACGATGGTGTGACTTATCAGCCAATAGATAAACAAAAGCTAAAAGCAGCAATAAGTAATTCATGTTCAATAATAATCATTCATAACCTTCAAACCGATTTAATAGATTTAATAGAAATGCAAAGTCTATTTGAGACATAAGAAAATTTATAGTTACGCAATTTTGCCGATTTTCACCAAACTTTTGGAAATGCTAAATACGGCTGATAATACAAAAATTCTTTTCTATCTAATATGTACATATATTGTATATGTTCTTCTTATCCAATAACTCGTCGACGTAGACGAAATTCGTCGTTCGTCCCAGTTGTGTTCCTAGCATTAATGGTTAATAGATTTATAAATTAATAAGTCGCAATAAAACAATTATATGGCAACAATTTTCAGTTTTATTTGCAAATAAAGTTGGATTCACCCATTGTTTCGGAACAAAATTTTGGTCTGGAGAAAAATTTTTTTTATGGACTTTTACGTTTCTCTTTTTGAGAGAGAGAGAAGAAGAGAACAAATATTGTTGGGAACATTCGAATTGGTTTAGTTTTAATATTTGTCCGGACAAAATCGAACTGAGCTGCCAACTATTTTAATTTTTTAGCCAAAGTTGAACTGAATAATAAAAGCACAGAGTATACTTGTATTTAATAGAATAGAAATAAAGGAAAATTGAAAAATAGAATATGAAGTTGAACGAAACAATTGCATTAAACAATTAAAAAGATGTGTGTGACACAGCAAATTGCAATCACTTGCCGCTGTGCTGCCACTTATAAAATTAATATGTATCGTTTACACACGTATTTCATATGGTGGCTTTGATTTTACAGACAAAATGTTCGAAATGGATGATTCGTCTTGCAAAAAACTCTCAGTAAAAAAAATTTTCTCCAGACAAAAATTTTGTTCCGAAACAATGGGTGAATTCCCCTTAAGTAACCTGTCGGAGAATGTGTGGTTGATTACAATGTCATCCAGAACTGTCCTAAAATCAATTCTAAAAATGAGTACTTAATCGGATTTGGTGAGCGCCAACAAATTTACTCTCAGCTACTTTGAAACTCATTGCAATTTTATATTAACAAATTTTGCTGTTAATAATTTTAGGTACCATACCTTAGCTGAGTAGTAGCGCGTTGACTATATAAAGTGTGATGTTGGAACTCCAGCAACATATTTTTAAATTTCACTGACTACCAGGTGACTTATATAAAATCTACTTTAAGTTAGTTGAAAGTAATGCAGAGTGAGACAATTGACTACCGCCAAGGATATCGCAACGTTAAAAAAGTTAGTTGTTTTCATTAAAAATTAATGCAAGTGTCATTCAACACTAGTTGCGAAAAAGTTACCTTAAATTTTGTTTAAAGTTAACGTAGTTTCCGACAGTGTATTGTGAATAGCATTGTCTGTGTACAAGTGATGCCAATTTAGCCATTTTATGACCAAAATTGAGCTATTTCTCATCCCATTTAGCCAGAGAAAAGTTAATTTAGCTACGAGTATTAGCCATATTTTTTCTAGCATTTTTAATTTTTATCTAGTTATTTTTTAGACATTTTTCCATAAATGAAATTTATGTGCGATGTTTCATAAAAATATTTAGTTCGCAACAAGTGAACTGCCAGAAAAATACAACAGAATAATAGTATGTTATTATTTTCGCATTATTGTCATTAAAAAAAGTGTTTAATCGTGTGTTATGCATTTTTAGGCACACAATTTTCAATTAAAACCATAATGTGAAAGTTGTTTCGAAAAAGTTAACTAGAAGATTTCCTACTCCTTTCTTATAATCGTGGTAATGTCATTGTAAGTTGTCGAGTCTAATTGATGGCTTATGATATCAATAAACCAAGTGTTATGCTAGTTTTATACAAGTGAAAATAAATTAGAAATACATGAATATTTATTTGACATAAAGTCTTTATTTATTTAATTTGAAAATTTGGCTTGTTTTTATGGTTAAGCAATTTTTTTTGGAATTCATTAGTAGACTTCAACCCAAAAAATGTTTGAATTTAGCTAACAAACTCCGCATGTTTATAGTAAGACTCTTAATACTATATTGAGGATAACAATATACAAACATAATAAGTTTGAAAGCCTCAAACAAAAATCTTTACAAAACAAGCAAAATCGAATAAAGATGCTTTGTCGTTTCATTGATATTAAAAATATATTTCCTTGTTTTATTATGATTTAAACTTGTGTCACTCAATAAAAAAACACCCGGTATTAGTATATGTGGATCAGAGAACGACAAAAATCACGTATTTTCTGATTTAATCATACTATAAATTTGTTATTCACTTTTAATCATGCAAAATAAATCAACATTGAGTAAAATCATCATCGTAATGGTGAACGATTCATTTAAGTAAATGTGAGTCGAGTGATCGAACATGTTTTATTCACATCATTCATCATACATTAAACTTTTGTTCACATTTAATCATGCAACAAAACTTAATATTGAATAAAATCAGAATCATACTTACGAACGTATCGTTTGGTTAGTTGCAAGTAATTTCATACATGTTTTATTTAAATTTTTATATAATCAGATTTTCATGTTGAATAAAATCAAAGCAGAGGAATTATGAAAAATATTATTGTTTTAATCCAAATCAGTAAGCAAACACTTTAAAAAGAAAAAATGGAAAACGACCAGGAAAAGACTAGATCGTCTCTCGTTAGAGTATTATGCGAAAGACTAGCTACTAATATTAAATATATAAATATTAATACATATGTATATAAAGAGATGGAATCAAATTTTTATACAACGAAATAATTTTTGTCAAATTTAAAAATAATTTCTATTTGATATTCATGACCTTGAAATATTTATACGATGAAATAACATGTATAAAAGTTGTAAACTTAATCAATTTACACGCTATATGACGTTACATATACTCAACAACGTTGATAAATTTGAACGTATTTTGTGCAAATTTCTTCACGATAGAAACAACATTTTCACGTTGTATACCACGGTGTCCGCTGCTTTTGTACAAAATGCCCCTGCTTTGGGTGTTCTGTATAGGTACATATATAAATTGCTAAATACATAGTACATAAAATTCCCTTGTTTCTAAAAAATCATCATCACTTGATGTATACGCGCTCATACGCGCTCATTTTTGCTTTTTTGATTTTATTCATCATACAAATATTTGTTGATAATCAGAACGAACGCTTTTGCCTACTTATTTTATTTTTCATCAAAATAATCATGACCGAACCGAATTGATTGGTATGATGCGACACATGTTTAAAATCGTAGAGCCAACAACAACCGTATGATTGGAATGATTAAAAAGCAGCAACGATTATGTATGTTGGAACAACTTTGAATGTATGAACACAAAGGCATGCTTTTAGGATATGGATTACGTATGAATATTTTTTCAATCAGATTTTGTCGTTCTCTGATGTGGATTTAAGTGAGAACGTTATTATATCGTTGCAAGCAAAGGAAAACATCACGTCGCTTGTATGCAATAGCGAACAATTACTTCTTTCAGGCTTATTTTCGCATAAGTAAATATGAGCTTATACGAGTATATATCAATTAATATTAAAAATTTATAACTGAAAAATCAATATATACATACCACTGTAATATTAATTTATACAATTCCACCATAAAAACTTTAATATCGTTCAATTTACTTACATGCTAGACTTTATTTGGATTTAAGTATTTTTTATATTTAATTGAGAGTTATATTTGTATTTTAATGCAACCAAGCTATGCAACTCATTAATTTCATTTCCATTTTTATATTTATATTTTGCCATTAAAAAAACTATTTAAATAAATATTAAATTTTGTGACTTTCAGTGTATTTTTGAGCAAAAGTGTTATAAAAATATTACATTTTGCTTACACACACATGAATATTTTTTTTAAGTTTACTTTTTCATTTAATTTTGCTTTTAATTTTAATTTTTATTTATTTATTTTCAAAGTATACGTGCGAATAAGCATTGGTATTTTCTAGATACATACACTTGCATAAAAATACAAATAAAATATGAATAATCAAATGCAGGAGGTTGAAAACTGACACATTGACGATATCGACAATGTTAGACTTGTCGCACACTTACAGTTGAAACAACAACAAAATATTAAAATCTTGTTTTTGTTTTGAATGTAAGTGTGCGACAAGTCGAACGTTGTCGACATCGTGAGTTTGGCTCTTAGAATTATGCCCTAATTCTGTTCGGCGATTGTTTCGTCTTGTCTATGGACGAAAAAAAACCGCAGTTTTGATTCTTTAAAACAATTATTATTTATTGTCCATGCTAGAAGGTTCGTGTATTTGCTTTATGATTTTGTTATAAACATTATGTCCAACACATATTTTTTCAAATATTTTTCATACTATTGTATAATACTTGAATTTTATTTTTATGTTTTAAAAACAATGTAATACTATTTTTATTTTTCATTATCAAAGACAACAACTATTTTTGAAGCAAATAATTTAGAGAATTCAAAAACCAGAACTCAGAAGTATTTTCAAACAAAAACGTCGTAAATCTTCGTACTGAATTAGGGCATAAACCTCACGATAAAAGTTACAGGTAGGGCGAACTTGCCTTTAACTTATCGCTTACTTTTGGTTAAAGTGAAGTTGTAATAATGACAAAGTCTTTAAAGTATACCTTTAACTAACCACAAGTTATAATTAAGGCCCTTAATGTAATGAATTATTGCTTAGCAATTAGTCGGTTAATCCGCATGAATTAAGTTCCCTTCATTTAAAGTTAACATCATGTAAACATTTAGTTATCTAAAGTTTCCTTAAAGTTTCAATTTAATTAATGTAATCATTTAAAAATTAATCAAGATACACTTGTTTAAGTTAATTTTCTTAAGAAGAAATGCAAATTATCATCTCTAATGTAAACACGTATAAAATATAATGCTTGAGCACTAAAACTTGTAAAATGTGGCAATTTATTGTATTAAAATTTTATAATTGAATTAATTGAAATATTGATTAGTTTACTCACTAATATATTAAATTTGTCAATTATTTTAGCATACATACATATTATTGCTATTACCTTTAACACTACGACCACACGAGCAATTTGTTGTATCTTAATACAAGCAATAACGCCGGCAGAGCGATGACGTCAAATTGCTTGTGTTCAACAATGTATTATTTGGTTTTTATGCATTTAAACACTTATAGCTAATAAATCAGTGAATGTTTAAATATATGTAGTTTGAGTTAATTTTCATAAAAACTTAAAATGTATTTAAATACACTTTCATTTTTTCAGTGGCGAACTAAAGTTATTATCAAATTACGTTGAAAGTACGGTAGCACTACAAGATTTCCAAATATTATGGAAGGCTTTCCAAAGAACAGCTGTTCAATATAATTAAAAAAGTTGATGTATCAATTTGCAGAAAACTAAAATAGCAAAAAACATATTTTATGATACAAAAAGAGCATCGGAATGCATTCTTCTACTTATATATTTCATATGAAAATACGTGTTACATTTGTTGTATATTTGCGAAAATTAAACGAAACTCTTTAAATTCAAATAACACACACATGCACCAAACATGTGGTATGTTTGTAAAACTTAAACAACACTTAAATGCACAATGTCGGCTATTTAATTTTCATTTAATTTTGGGGTGAAAAACAAAATTTTGTGTTTAAACATGATTTAAAAATAAAATACATATAATCATTGACTGATTTATTAGCCCTTAAATTATCAATAAATAGATATTTTTCTAACTATAAATTGAACTTTTATTTGTTTTATGTTGTTAAAACTTTTTTTTTTACTTTTTTGTTGAAAAAAATTAATATTATTTAATTTTGACAGCATGTGTTAAGAGATTATTGCTCAGCAATGTATTTTAACATTCGTTGCTGAATATATATTCTAACACATATTCATACGGTCTACACGCTAATATCTTGTGTCGGCAATCGAATTTGACAATTGCCAAGGCAATAATTGCCAAGATTATTGCTTGTGTGGACGGCTAGTAAGTTTTGTTGGGTAAAATTTAGAATATTTTATTTTTGCATTCATATTTAATGCTCAACTCAGTTTCTAAAAGAAATTTATAAGTCCCTTAAGAATAAGGACCCTTTAAGTTGTTAAAGTGCAAACGAATTTTGTAATAAATACCTATAAATTAGTTTTGCTAAATGCATACACAACTATAAGTAATTTATTAGTTTTACTTGAATGATAATGTGCATGCATACCCAGCAAAACAAATTCTCATTTGGAAGCACTAACAACTGAGGAAAGCAATGTATTGCTTATCTGATAACAAAAGCTTCGAAAAATGCTTCTGAAAAGCACTAACGTAAGGCGGGCTCTCACAAAAATTATATATTATTACTTCTGTGCAGCACTTTAGTAAAAAAAAAAAATTCATGGCTTTTTGGAAGCTAAATGTATTGCATCTAGCTGGCTTATCTCGAACAAAAGAAAAAAATGCCTTATTGATGCGCAACAACAAGTGATTGATTCTGCAACATTGTCTCCCTTACAAAAACGCCTCTGGTAAGCAGTAATTTTTGCTGGGTATAAATAAATACATGCCCACATTTATTTACATAACTATGTATGTAGTACAGGAACTAAGAAATACTTATACATATACTTACATGCATATGTAAATAATATGCATATAAACATAAGCAGAAGCACATGCAAAATTTATTTGTGCTTGTATAGATATTTGATTATTTTATAATTTACATTTATTTTGTACTTATTAAAATGCTACAAATATTTCTTTAGTGTACAAGCATACTGATATGTTTTTATGTGTATTACACACATTAGTGATGAGCTATTTTTCGAAACCTGTTACTTTTTCACAGCGATTGAAAAATCACTAATCACAACTGTGACTGAATTTATCAAGTAACAGGTTTTGCAAATGTACTTCTTTCATACAAACTGTGAATGCTCTTGCATGCTTACTTTACAGTAAATAAAGCTACCACATGAATTTATTTGTATACGTTCACCGTTTGTCGAGAAAAAATCGTCTAATCGTGTCAAATCGTCTTTTCTGGCAACTATGTATAGCTCTCACATTTTTGTATTTGCAATTTTATTGTCTCTCTGATTCTCATACGGCAATTATCAATATTTGGTTGGGGTTGATGCTAATGTTTGTTCTTATGGCTCTTCTTATTAGCATTTATCAAAATACCAATACTAATACATAATTTTAAAGCAGAAGAGCTGAAATGTGTTAAACCGTGATCACAGTCACTGATTAATTTCACAACTGCTCTTCTTATTAGATTTTGTCAAAATAACAGAACTGCTACAAACAAAATACTGCTAAACTGTGATCACAATCACAGTTTAAAAGAACAGCGATTTAGAACTCACGTTCACGTTCACAAGGAACATCATTAAAAAATCACAGTTTCGCTCAACTCTAATATACATACATATAAAGAGAATAATCATGGCTGAGCAGTGGTTCCAACAGCACTATTATGGTCTTCGCAATAAAGTGAAATTTCGGCAAATAAGTTATTGTTACTTTATTTTAAAAATTATTTTAATCGTGTTAAGTAAATACGTGTTTAAAATAGATCACAAAACATGTATTATTGCAGCAGAATTCCAAGTATTCTTTTAAAAAATTTACTGAAAATATGATTAAAACTTTCACTCTGGAAGAGATGAGTAATGGATTGGCAGAAACATGAAATTCACAGAAGCAATGAAGATCTAACGCAGCGTATTATATGCCACAAAACACTCACGAATGATGAAATACAACCTCAAAATCTCACAAATTTATTTCATCGATATGTGTAGATTTTGACAGCATAATTGAATTTCAAAGTTATCTACTCAATTAGGTATAGATCAGTAGGTTCATTAGTCATCAGGATTTTTGTCTTCACACACTGCACAGTGTGAGATTTAGCCAGTCTGGATGTACAAAATTAATACTTTGGGAATTAATTGAGCTATTGCTTCGAGTTTTCGTACAAGTTATAACTAGAGGAACGTGCAACTTTCTTGAAAAATTGTGAGAAATTTTATAGCTGGCACACCCACTGCCCATACAAGTAAACAAATTTTCGTTGGATATAGCTAAAAGGTGTTTTTTATTTTAGAGTGTCACAACATTGAGTTGGCATCACTGCTTTATTTGAACACCCATTTAACAGCTAATAGTTGCTTTTTGTTTAGTTTGCTTTGAAATTTTATTATGAACCGACCTAGACCAGAGCAACGCGTACAAATTGTTGAAATTTTTAATAAAAATAATTGTTCTATTCGTCAAACTCATCGTGCATCATTTCGGTGAAGGCCATTTCTGCTTGAATGGGTACGTAAATAAGCAGAATTGTCGCATTTGGAGTGAGGAGAATCTACAAGCTTTTGTCGAAACATCCACAGAAAATTAATGTTTGGTGCGCTTTATGAGCTGGTGGAGTCATTGTCCCATATGTCTTCAAAAATGATGATGGTCAGAATATTAAGTTATTGAAAATTGGTGTGCCAGATTGTGCTTTCCACACGCCAGCCGTGGCGGCCACATGGCAGACATCATATGTAAACATCAATTTCATAAAATTCTCTTTCCAATAAAGCCCGTTTTATTGATATTTAAAATATATTCCCTTGTTTTATTAAGATTTAAACTTGTGTCACTCCATAAAAAATACCCTTTACAATTACAATTACGTTGTATAATTAAACCGCTAAAGCCAATAAATATATTATCTGAAATAAAGGTTTTTTCTCTGTAAGGTGAAAAGGCAAACAAATTTCTAAATTTCATTCTCATTAGAAATGAAGATATTACTTAATATTTGTGTTCCTTTTTTTATATGAAGTATATACAATTTTTGAAACTAATTCAAGTACTTCTGCGGTCAATTTATTTGTGGACTGTAACAGACATACAGTGCCATCGAAGTTCCTACATATAAAGTTTTCTACAATACATTCTAATCTGTTATGAAAATATTTTGTGAGCTCTAAATAAAACGTCTGGCGGTATTCCCATCATTTGTATTGCCAACATTCGGTTTTGGCAGAATGATTTTGAAGGCCTTCCAAGGTCATAAGCTTCTTTTGATTTTATATAATAATATTGTTGGATATTAATAGTAATTTTTAACCAACTATAGTAATTTTTAACCAACTATAATATCCAGTTAGAAAAAAATTTTAGAGAGTCGGAAAATCATAAATCTTAAATTTTATGAAGAGATTTGTAAAAAATTTTTGCGCTGAACTTTTCACACATATGTAATCTACTCTGCTCTTTATAGGAATAAAAGATCTAATATAATATATACATATATAACCATATAAAGCGTGTGATTTTATAGTGTCACAACTTTGAGTTTCTATGAATAAATCAATTGGGAATCACGTTCCTATACCCTTCACCAATGACAGTAACATTTGACCATCATCGTTTTTGAAGACATATGGGCCAATGACTCCGCCAGCCCATAAAGCGCACCAAACAGTAATTTTCTGTGGATGTAATGGTGTTTCGACAAAAGCTTGTGGATTCTCTTCGCTCCAAATGCGACAATTCTGCTTACTTACGTACCCATTCAACCGAAAATGGGCTTCATCGTAACATAAAATTTTGAATGGAAATTCAAAATCAATATCAGTTTGTGCTTCAGCCCATTCGCAGAACAATTTGCTCGCGGAACAATTTGCACGTGTTGCTCTGGTGTAAGTCGATTCATAAGGAAATTTTAAAGCAAACTAATTAAAAAGTAACTATAAGCTGTTAAATGGGTGCTCAAATAAAGCAATGATGCCAACTCAAAGTTGTCACACTCTAAAAAAACACCCTATATCAAAAATTGTCTGGTATTAGGTAAAATCACCCTTTGTTTGTTTTAACGTTAACCCGCCTTTAACACCAGATATGTGAAAACTGTCGTAGAGCTAGTTCGCAACCTTCAATTTAAGACAAACTTGCATGATAAGCTTTGGGAATAAAAATAGATACCATTTCTAGTCTTAATGATCAAATATAATAAGTCCGAAACTTTAGGAAAAATCGCTGTCAAATTAACAAAGTTTTTGATTTTTGTTTTATTTTATTTTTTGCTTATTTTTTTTTATTTGTAGTTTTGTTTTTAAAATGTATGTCATTTATTGAAAGTGTGGTGTTATTGTTGAGAGAATATGTATTTATATGTGAAAGTATAAGAAAAAACGCTGTAAAAATAAAATAGATTTTACCTCTCGACTGCTTTCTGGAGCTGGTGTTTTGTGTCAATTTGTATGGAAAATGTGTTTATGCCGCAATTCTGTTTGATCATTTACTTCAAAACAAACAAAGAAAACAAATTTATAATAGGTCTAAATTTAAAAAAGTTGTTTATTAAAGAAAATTATAAAAATTAATTGCAGTAATTGCAAATAATTTGTTTTTCACTTTTCCAAAACTATTATTTTTAAATGAAACAATTTTAAATGTTTAGTTGAACTATAGTGAATTTTAATCAGAAATAATTTCTAAGTCGGGCGAAGAATTTAATTTTTCTTCTTTAGAAACTCACATTAATTAATAAAAAATATTTCATTCAATAAGAATTGAAATTACTGAACTTAAGCCCGATTAAGAAATTATTTTTTTTAAATGTCAATTGTTAAAGCACAGCTCTTTGTGCAATGTTGAGAAAGTTCACGAAAGTTTTACATTTTCCTATTCGCTAAGATGTTGTTATTCATATTTGCATACAATTAAGAGAAATCAAAGAAAATAAATTTTAAGTGTTTTTTGTGGGAATTGTTACAATTTAAGTTTAAAATTTGTTATCGCACTTGTAATCCCAAATTATTATTTTACTTATTAAGTAAAATATTTTTTTAATAAAATACATTGAAATTGATTATTGAGGGGTTTAGCTGGATCCTATGCGCATTTCACTGTTGCTAATGCAGATCATCAGGGAACCTTTACCCAACATTTTCTTAGAACAACTAGAGTTAATATGCTAAACTTTCATTTAAGCAAATGTGAAGCTCAACAAATAACAAAGTTGAAACAAGAACTCAATAATCAATAAATTTTTTTTGTCCATCTAGATTGGCTAAATCTTACACTGTGCAATGTTATCAAAACACATACTTGCAGTTCGAATAAAGAAGAAGAAAATGTTTAATTTTAATTTTTGTTAAAGATTTTTTTCACGTATAATGCAAATTTTTTACTAAAACGATTTAAGTGTATATTACCTCGCAAATCTTATTTGTAAATAAGACTATTTGTAAATACTGAACCCACCGTTTATACGTAGATAGCATTCATTACTATCTGTGTACTCATTGTTATCTGTGTATTATATTTCCTACAAAACAAAAATAATTGGCAACATTTTACACCTTATTTGCGAATAGTTTTCGTGAGTTATTAACTTAGAATAAAAAAGTTATACGGCAACACTTACGACTTTTATTTGCAAATAAGAACTGCATATAAACTGGATATATGTGTATATATCCCGTATGATTGATAATGAAAATAACAACTTCCTAATCCGTTGCATACTTTTGGCGTGCAAAAATGCATACGCATTTTATATACTGATACGTATGAGTGATATTTCAGTTTAAGTTGTTTTTAAAAGATCATATCATATCAATCAAAAATTTAGAATATAATTCTGACTTTACCCGTTAATTTATCGGTGAAATGTAAATTTTTTTAGATTTATATAATAGTATTCTAAAGTGCGACAGTTCGGGTAAGTGTATTTTACATGTTTATTTACGAAACCAGAACTCTAGTTAGAGGATATTGACAAGCAACGTTTAAAAACTTCTGATTTGTGTAATTACTTTTGCTTCAGCTTACGCTTCTGCTTCTGAAGCGCATGAAACGAAAAGTTATATATAACGAAGAATTTCAGCATTCGATTTGTATTTGTTGGTTTGACTGACTGCTTCTTTAAAAAAATTCGCATGTTAAAGTTTCGTTTTTTACTAGACTATACTTTTTTGCATTTATTTCTTTCTTTGCCAAATATTGTTAGTGAAAAATTATTAGTTCTTGTAAGTTATTACCTCTTTCTTAAAAAAAAGTGCGGGAATTTTTTTTGTTGGAAAAAGTGTTACTGACACTCTACAGAGAAATGCACATTAATTATATGATTAAAAAAAAAAAAAAAAAGAGAGGTGTCCCGGTTGTTGCTAAGCTGCGTAGTTATATAAAACAAACTTCATGCAATAAAATTATATTGTATGATGATATCAAATTCGCCGCAAATATTTCAAAACGTTTCCATTTATTTCCCATTATTTTCTTTTCTAGCAACGTATGATTAAATTAATGTATTGTTTGTGGTCGGTGGCGGCTGTGAGCTGGCTTACAGCTGATCGGCTGTGTTCTCTGGTTTGTGCTCATGTGCAGAAACAAAACAAAACAAAAAATTGAGCAATCGTTATCATTGTTTTTGTTTTGATATTATTTCACTCACTTCAAAGAACGAAACAAAACACAATCAAACAATTTGCTTCGCTTATTTTCGTGCTCTGGTTTTAAGTACAAAGAAATCAAAACAAAAATAAATTTACAATTGTAATAGTGTCGACTATTTTTGTTACGAAAATCACGTCCTGACTTCTGTATCGCGCAATAAATAGCGTACCTACAAAAAAAGTTAGCGTCGAAAAATCGTGAAAATTTTGAGTTAAAAAGTGGTCTGTATGACCTATTAGGATGCCTAGACACGTTCAGATTATATTGCCAGATATTGTTAGTAAGAAATAAGGAGTGCCTCTTAGTTATTCCGAATGAAATTAAAAAAAAATACTTTACTTTGCAAAAATAAAAAATAAAAAAAAGTGCATGAAGAAATATTTTTTTGGTTTAAAGTAATAATGAGATTTATTAAGTGGACTCTTAGATACATTATTAGCGCTATTACTAAGTCTGAATTGGCTGTTGGCCAAAAAATGATAACACCATAAAAATTAATTGGTCACCAAAATGGCCAAACTGTGTAAAGGGGCTTACTTCCCTTTGCTAGTACTATGGAACCTATACTGTCAGGACCGTGCAGATTTTTGACTGTTGCACAGTGTAATTTAAATATTTATAAACTGAATATTAAATTTATAAATCTCTTCTTGATAGAGCAAAAAGGGAGGCATATCTCACGAGGCCTAGGGCGTCATCAAGCATAAATCCGCCACTGCATTCACCACAATTTTATAATAACGTGAAATATTGATTAGGTCAAAAGAATCGTACTGGTGACCATCAAAGAAAAAACGCATTTTTAATACTTTGCAAAAAAGTTTACGTCATATATTTTATGTTGAAAAAAAACACAATAATTGATATAAATGAGCCACTATTTAACATTATATATTTTTCATATAAATCAAATATTATTAATTTGCTTATTTTAATGAATATGTTGCGTTATTGCAATTTATAAATTTAATAGTAAAAAATGTAAGCCTTTTTTCAAATTGCCTGAAAACCGTCGTTTATTTATTTATTGTTAATATTGTTTTCAAATTATTGTTTGATAAATATTTAACCAAGCCTTTTGAAAAAAAAAAATAATAAAAATTAAAAAACCTTAAGCTTGATAAAATATTTATTAAACAATAATTCAAACAAAGTCAAATTAAGATTTATAAAATTTTTTATAATTTAAACTGGCTATTTAATTTAATGATATACTGGAATGTTTTTGACTTTCAGCCTTATCTTAACAGATAGTGCACATGCCGTGTGTTTTGTTTTAGAGTTACAGGTATTCAAATTAAAACAGAACATAGAAAAATATTAATAATATTAAATAAACTGGCTTACGTGGATGGATAATATGGCGCGATTAATGTTTAAATTTAATTTGGATCAAGTGGCCGCCACGCCTGATGCTTACATGACACTATTTATAACTCCAATTATCACACACTTTGTGCAGATATTTCCCTCAACAATACGTTGAATGTTGAATTCCTGGTATTTAACTTTATGTAGCTTATCGGCATAGACGAGTGAAATTAATGCAATGACGTTAAATCACATGACCTTAGTGGCCAATGTGAGTGCGCATTCTGACTGCCACCCTTACCTAACCTGACTTAAGCACTTTTATGGTATAAAATATTTATAATATAATGGCATTTCATATAAATACACATAAAATTGCATTAAATTAGGTTTCTACTGTTATATCACATGTCCTTTTAAAGTACGCTAAAAGTAAAAAAAATAAAATGTCCTGAAAGAACATAAGTCAGGAAGCCACTCAGATTATTATACATGTATAAAGACTTTCATCACACTTTACGAGAAAAAAATCTAAAGACATTTGTTTCGACTGTCAAAAAATCTAACGTAAAGTTATATTTTGTGTTCAAACCATTACATCTCATATTACATTAAAAAAACAAGTAGAAAGCAAACAGCTGTTGAGGATTAACATGCCTACATTAATTGTTTACTTCCGGCGGCAGAGCAGTTTCAAGCAAGCTGTGGTCGTGCCGGCCTTTGAAAATAGACGGCTGTTAAAGTACTTGATATAAATAAGATAAAGAAAATGAAAATACGACAGTTTTGTTAACTTTCAGACATGCCTTACACGAAAATTATTCAATACGATAAGCATATTCAATATTTATATCGGGTTTAAGACAAAGACATATACCATAAACGACGGCACTACAACGGCGTCGAAACAGACGACTTGTTAGTTTGCTTATTAGTTGATTTTGTAATAATGCAACTCTGATCAGATGAAAAGTATTATCGTTTAGAAAATTAAAAAAAAATGGTCAAGTATTATGGGATGTCAGATTTTTATCGTATTATTTACCATGCGTTATGACATATCGCACTTGCACGTATTATTTGAATTTTTGACATGTATAAATACAAAGTATAATAGTCTGAGTGGCCCTTTATTATCATACATACATCGCATGAAGAAGTAAAAAAATTATATGCTACGGCTAATTTCTCCCACTTTATTGTATGTTTATTTAAAACAAAGTTACAATAAATATTGGTGAGTTTTGCAGACCACTTACCTGTTATTACAATTTTTGCTCGCCTATATATCCAGACAAATAAAAATTAACATATTTAATAGCTGTGTTAAATCGGTGGCATTATATGGCAGTGAAAGTTGGAACACAGACCTGCGCAATCTCAATGCTCTACAAACATTTATTAACCGCTGCTTGGGCAAATTTCTAACAATTTTCTGGCCAAACGTTATGAGAAACCACCGACTATGGGCTGAGACTGGTCAGTCGAAATTAAAAAAAGTAAATGGAGGTAGATCGGACAAGCGTTGCGCAGACCACAGGATTACGTTACAAAACACAGAAAAAATAGAAAGAATTATTTTCAACAAAACCATGTTGTACGGGCCTGTTCTGCAAATCACGACATGTCAAAACATGGTGATTTTAAAAAATTAATGAAAGCTAACTAATTGCTTTTTTAAATTGCACGATTTATAGCGTTGGAAGTTGGAAGAAAATATTCTATTATAAATGACAAAAATTTAAAGTACAATAAAAATGATTTTCAAAACAGGCCCGATTGAAAACAAATTTTAATTTCAATAATATTTGTCATTAACTCAATACGATATTTTATCAATATCGTTTAATTTAATTTGTTTGTGTGGGTGTTTATCTTGCTTGTTGATTGACCCAAAGCGGTGATCTGCTATTGTTGTTGTTTATTTTGATTGCTCGTATTATATACGTGTGAATTCCGACAAGAGGCCGAAAAACGTCGTGGCTTGTTTTTTTTTACTCAACAAAGCAATTTTTAAATTATAAATATTAACGCAAAGCGCACATGTATAGGGTGTTTTTTATTGAGGTATAGAACTTTAAGTTGGCATCACTTTTTTAACTGGCGGCCATTTTGTCAGCTGTCAAGTGATTAATATTTAGTTTGGTTTGCCATTTCATCATGAACAGGTTGACAAAAGAACAACGCTTGCAAATCGTGCAAATTTATTTCGAAAATAATGGTTCAGTTCGCGAAGTTTACCGCAAGCTCCGTCCATTTTATGGTCGACATAATCGTCCATCAGAGCAATTAATTCGGTTAACCGGTCAATTGGCCACCAACATCGTGTGATTTGACACCATTGGATTATTTTCTTTGGGGATATGTGAAGTCGCTCGTCTACGCCAACAAACCAGAAACGTTAGCGGACTTGGAAGCCAACATTCGTGGCGTTATTGCCAACATACGGCCCCATATGCTCGAAAAAGTGGTTGAAAATTGGACCTGTAGAATTGGCTTTATTCGAGCCAGCCGCGGCGGCCACATGCCCGAAATCATATTTAAACGTTAATGGCATAAAACTATCCTTCCAATAAAGCCAAATTGATGGACATTAAAACGATTTTCTTGTGTTTTATTTCAATTCGAAGTTCTATACCTCTAAAAAACACCCTGTAGAAGAAACATAAGAAATCATGTTTTGCGTGTATTCATTTTGCATATTCAATAGTCAAGAGGTTGCCGGTTCGACTCATCCCAAACACATTTAGTTTTAATAGCAGCCAAGCAAAAACAAACAAAAAAGGCGTTGCAAAATGTGATATTCATCCACATACACACACACACTAACCATTATCACTGAAAATATAATTTCAGTCAACAAGTTGTTTCTTTGATTCATTAAATTTCTTTATTGAATTTATTTTCAATAAACGTGCACGCAAAGAAAAGATATGATTGTAGCATGGTTGAGAAAACAATATTATGTTCTCCGAAACAAATGTGTGGTCATTGAAAACAAGTTATTGTTATTTTAAACATTAATTGCTTTACGATAAGAAAAGTAATGTTTCAATTTAATACTTACATTATTATATTCATAAAAAGTGTGATATGGTTAGAATTTAACAATATAGTTTTGTTAAAAATTTATGAATACAACATAATTTGTATTATTATGTAAAAATAATATGATGTAAACCACAATATAATGTTCTCCAAAACCATACTATATTTAGTTAAAAAAAAATATTTTTCAGAAATATCTTCTGTCAGTTCAGTGTTTCATTTGTAAGCTATCGGTATTGCACGCGTAGTGTTAAATAAATTAATAAATAAATAAAGTATAAACAAGAGGATAGATCAATAAAAATATAGATACATATACTAGATGAGCCCGGCAAAGGTTGTCTTACCCTCAATAAATTTTTTTAACTACAAATTACTCCATACAGTAGTCACTTGTTGGTTAAAAAACAAAACGAAAACCTAACCGGTATTGTGTTGAAAATGTTAGCTTCACAGGTCTTATAGTTCCACAAATCATGCGTTAATAACAAACACACACTGCGATTTTTTACATGTGACGCGCAAAATAGAAAGGGACCTAAGGGTAAAAACAGGTTTTGTTCACGAGAGCCATTTTAAAGATTTAAATACGTGTATCTTTGATGTACCATCACATCATAAAACGCTCATATCTCTGGGAGGGAACACTTTTGGGGCATGGGATTGGTCTCATTCGATGCTCAGATGTTGTCCCCATCAAAAAAAAAAAAGTGAAAATTGATTTTTTTTACCCTTAGGTCCCTTTCTCTATGCGCTGTCACATATATAGAAGATATATAATCTAGCGCCTTAAAATATGCAACATACTTGCATTTTTGTATTACAAACTGTCAAACAATGTATCACGCACCGGCGCCATCTACTTAAAATGAAACAAAATGAAACGTACTTATTTTCGTGAAGTATACTAACCCACCACGTACTTGCGCCGTTGTAGTATATGCTATGTATCAGAGATGGCGCTGTATGTGAAAAATGATTTTCCCTGTTTCCTGCTTTTGTCTTGAAATTTTCCCTGAATTTTCTTTGCTATAAACCTCACGGAGCCCGATACCTTTCCAACGAATGCAAACCCGTGGAAATCGGTTTGTGCGTTATGGAGTTATAGCGTCAGGAAGGAAAACCCGACTTATTTTTATATATTATATTTCTTTATACATGTGTGTCTGTATTTCGTGTATGCACAAATATTTGTGTAAGTACAAGTGCACATATGTATATACATTTTATTTCAACAATATTATTTTATATTTATTTCGGCTTTGACGCACAGCTATTTTAAGCAAAAGATCTACCAATATATGGTTAAAAAAACAATATATTATTATTATATAGAATAATACTGTGGTTGTATTTAACAATATTATTATAATATTAGAATATGGCATGGTTAGTCTTAATTATATTTTAGCCACATCTAATAATAAAATTGTAATATTTAACCGAAATGTAATAACTTTGAACAATACTAAGATTAGGTTTAACAAAGTTAATTGTTATTGTAGATAATATCATTATTAACTCAGATAATAATATTACTAAAACTTTGCTTTTCTATTGACAATAATATGACTTGACTACAACCATATAATGCTGTTTGATTATTGTTACCTCAACCATATTTTTTCTTTGCGTGTGCATACAATTTTATTTATCAATAATGCAAAAATCGTCATTACAGAAAATTGAAAAGATTTTTTTTTATTGAATCAATGATTTTTGTATTCAGATATCAAAATAATGTTTTCTGTGAAAGCGCCATATAATGGAATCTACTCGTATGTATAGAAAAATGAATACAACTGATGTTGCTTAATTTTTTAATAATTTATTCAATCTAATAATTTTTAGCTTACTTTAACTGTATAAATGAGTGAGTGATATTTATATTCGTTTCATTTGCTTTATTTTTTTTACAATATGCTAGAGTACTTAAAAATTACCATAATTTAAATATTTAGATGATGTACAAACACTTTTCATTTATCTAATATATTAAATATGAAAATTATATAGAACTTTAATTACATATTATGTGTTTTAAACAATAATATTCTTATTCTATTTTCATTAAATTTTACTATTCATTAATTAAACTACTTAGATATTTATATATCAGTGGAAGTTATACTTATGCATGTATGTAAATAGATACAGCAATGTATGGATGACCAGCATGATTTTAAATGTTCAACATTGTAAATGAAATGGTGAACTTTTGAACTCCAAATAAGTTTGGTAAAGTTGAAAATTCTATCAAGATTTGCCAGCTTAAAATTAAAATTTTGAAGTATTCAACACAAGTAATAAAAAGTAACAGCTTTTACAGAATTAGTTCCAGTCCAGACTTGCAATTTTTGTTGCAGCAATTCTTGAATATGTGTGAGAGTGTTGAAATGGAAATAGATACTTTTTGTTTTTCTGTCTTCCTCTTTTGGAATAAGCTTAAAAAAATTATACCTATAGTAAAAAATGACTTCCTTAAAAAAATGCAATTTAGTCACGGTGCAAACTTTGCTGAGAAACTTTGGAATGAATGTCTATTACTTACAGATTTTTTTTAATGGGCGTGGCTAATATGACCCCCTAAACAAGGAGATCAAGCTAACTTACATATTCCATTATTGTTAAATTTTAACAAATTGAATACTGAAAGATGCAAAATAGAATAACCTTCAATTTAAATTCATATAACTTTTTCGATTTTCAATGGTTTTGGAGTTATTCGAAAAATTAGTGCCGAAAAAAATATTTTTAATGCAAAATTAAATTTTTGTTTTGTCTTCAAAAATCTAAACGGCAAATTTTTGAAATATAGTAAATAAATATGCTTTTTAAAGCTTAGTAAGTTGCAAATAAAATAAGCTATAAGTAACGAAAATTTGTCGGAAAATTTGAATTTTATTCATAATTAAAGCCGGTAGCCAGCCCACTTTGGCAAACATTGTGTAATATATTTAACAGTAACACACTTGCACCTTGTGGTTCCTGGAGTTAAAAAATATATTAATGATGGAAAAATATGTATCCATTGGCTCGGAAAGGAGTGTGGCTACACAATGGAAATCAATATACTTCCGTACCATTACCTCATGCAGTAAATATGAAAATATGAGGTATGAAAATCTGAAATTTTTGCTCAGTAGAATTCACTACGAATATATTTGCCAATTGAAAAGAAATGGCTATGCTAGTGGAATATAAAAAATATTGTTGCTTTTTTGTGAATTGGTCCTTCAGATCACGTGCGATTTGGAAAATCAAAAACATGCAAAATATGTTTTTGATAGCACTGTACGAGGTCTGATAAAAAAATAACCGTTATTATCAATTTTCAATTTTATCTTGTCCCCTTCAAAGTAATCCCCCTCAGATATAATACACTTATGCCAGCGTTTTTCCAATCCTCGAAACACTTCTGAAACACAGCTCCTGTTTCGATTTTTCTTTTATCTTCTCAATCGTAGCAAAACGCTTTCCTTTCATCGGTGTCTTCAGTTTTGGGAAGAGCAAAAAGTCAGCGAGGGCCAAGTCCGGTGAATACGGTGGTTGAGGCATGATAATGGTTTTGTTTTTGGCCAAAAACTCACGCACAAGCATCGATGTGTGAGCTGGTGCGTTATCATGGTGCAAAATCCATGATTGTTTTTTCCACAATTCTGTGCGTTTCTGACGAATTGCTTCGCGCAAACGGCGCATAACTTCAAGGTAGTATTCCTTATTGACCGTACGACCTTGTGGCAAGAATTCATGATGCACCACGCCATTGCAGTCGAAGAAAACAGTGAGCAAAACCTTCACATTTGACCGAACTTGACGTGCTTTTTTCGGTCTTAGCTCTTCTGGACGCTTCCATTGGGATGATTGGGCTTTGGCATCAATGTCATAGCCATACAGCCATGATTCGTCACCAGTTATGTCCTTTTTGAGGAAATCTGGATCGTCGTTGACGATGTTCAACAGCTCCTGAGGGATGTCCATGCGACGTTGTTTTTGCTCAAAATGTAGCAATTTTGGAACAATCTTCGCTGCCGCACGTTTCATGCCTAAAACATCAGTAAAAATTGCTTGGCATGAGCCGAACGATATGCCAACATCATCAGCAACCTCTCTGATAGTGATTCGAGGATTATGCAAAATCATTTTCTTCACTGCTTCAATGTTTTCATCGGTTGTTGACGTGCTCGGGCGACCAGGACGAGCATCGTCATTGAGATCTTCTCGGCCTTCCTTAAACCGGTTATACCACAATTGAACTTGTGTTCTGCTCAAGTTAGACTCGCCAAACGCCACAGTCAACATTTCAAATGTCCTTGCGTATTTAATTTAATTTTTTACACAAAACTTAATACAGTTTCTTTGATCCATTTTTTCGAATAGTAAAAAATCGAAGAGCACACCAAAAGTCGTGTTTTATCTGCCAAAAATAAACTGACAATCCAAAATGGCTGATATTGCCAACATATACAGGGTGTTTTTTAGAGGTATAGAACTTCGAATTGAAATAAAACACAAGAAAATCGTTTTAGTGTCCATCAATTTGGCTTTATTGGAAGGATAATTTTATGCCATTAACGTTTAAATATGATTTCGGGCATGTGGCCGCCGCGGCTGGCTCGAATAAATCCAATTCTACAGGTCCAATTTTCAACCACTCAACAAAGCTCCAATTGCTGTGCACGGTGGCGAATCGATTCATTCGGGTCCTCTTCAACACTTTGCTCTGCAGCGGCAATTGTTTCTTCGGTGCGCACTGTTCGACGTCTCTGCGGATGCGTATTATCACATAGAGTAAACGTAGTGCGAAAACGATACATGGTTAACCGAATTAATTGCTCTGATGATTATGTCGACCATAAAATGGACGTAGCTTGCGGTAAACTTCGCGAACTGAACCATTATTTTCGAAATAAATTTGCACGATTTGCAAGCGTTGTTCTTTTGTCAACCTGTTCATGATGATATGGCAAACCAAACTAAATATTAATCACTTGACAGCTGACAAAATGGCCGCCAGTTAAAAAAGTGATGCCAACTTTAAGTTCTATACCTCAATAAAAAATACCCTATATAACAGACATGTGTACCAACATAACAAAAAAAAAAAAAAAATGCGAAAATCGAACATACGTAACTCACGAAATTGGAAAATAACGGTTATTTTTTGATCAGACCTCGTACAACAAATAAGGTTTAATGAACGCTTCACTCTATTCTTGCGAAGGCAATTCCATCTGATAAAATGTCAGCCAGTGTACCAATGGTAAAGTAAGGCAATAAAAATAATGTGTTAATTATTGAGTTCTTATTTCAACTATGCTATAAGTTGAACTTCTCATTTGTTTAAATGGACGTTTAACATAATATCTCTAGTTGTTCTAAGAAATTTTTGCGTAAAGGTTGCCTGATGATCAGCATTAGCAACAGTGAAGCGCAAATTATAATCAATTTCAATGTAGTTTTAATAAAAACTATTTTACTAAAAAAGTGATATAATAATTTGGGATTAATAGTGCGGTAACAAATTTTAAATCTAAAGATAGTCCTAAGCAATTTTCGCAGTAGAATCGGGGCGAATGAAATTTAATTTTTGGCAAAAAAAGGAAAACATTCCTTTTGTGAAGCTTGAATTCTTGGACGGGTTGAACTCTTAAACCCCTAAACTTAAGTATTTTCGCAAAATTTTCCGTAAAGTATATACCTATAGAGATTTTAAATTGGTAATGCAACATTTCACAGATTGTGGCAGGCAATTTACGGTTTGAAAGAAATGTTTGTTGAATGCTTTCAAAGACAACATTTGCTATTTTATCACTAACATATGAACTCGATTGCTGACAAAAGTGATCCCAAATTGGACAAATCACGGGTCATGCAAGCTACTTCATTTCAAAGTTCTATATCTTTGGAATAATAGCATTTGTATATCTACATATTTAGGGAATTCACAATGCGTATATTAAACTTTTAATGTGGCTACATTGTGCCATCTTAATTTTGTTATTGTGAGCAGGCAACGATGTAAATACACATACTGTGTATATCAAAGTCAGGCAAACACACAAACATCTTTATATTATTTACATCAGAGATAAACAAAAGGCCGCCCGTGGGCACTTCCTTATGCTCTTTTTTACACGTACATTCGGACAAGTATGCATTTAGTTTATGATATGAGAGAGGGAGAGTAAAATGCATGTTTGTACGAATGCTTATGAGAGGCTGAGGCCCTTATGATGAGCTTTTTTCGATCTTCGACTGTAGTCGAAAGTACTGATCGAACGAATTTTCATTTGGTATTATGACGAGCATTCGTCAAAGAACCTCGTTATTGTGAATAAAATAGACAAAAATAGCTTACAACTGTGTTTGTGTACTTAAACATAAACATTGCCTGTATTCGATGTTTGATGCAAATTGTCTTGCGTAAGTGCAAATGCAAAATATCGTAGCTTTTCTTTAGTTAATTTAATTATTATTATTCGAACTGCATTTGTTTCTATATTTGGATTTTTTATGAATTTAAAAAAAAAAAATTAATTTTTAGGCAAAAAAATATTTTTTTGCCTCCACAAATTTATTTTTAACTTCGAAAGTGTTGCACATATAGGAAAACGGTATAGAAACAGATTAGAGAAATTGTAAGTCTTAATTTTTCTAAATTTGTGTTATCAAAATCGGACAAGTGAAAAAGAAAAAATTTAAAAGGTCATAAAAAAAAACTGACACATACGAACGCCAAACCCTTTGAGGGTTTTACTATACTGACCTAGTACCATCACCCTGACTTGGAATTTCTCACCATCCAGATTGGCTGTTGTACTGTGTTATTAATAGCTTTTCTTTGGATTGTGTGTGTATTTTGTTGTAGGATATGAAAGAAAAGCTACGATATTTTGCATTTGCACTTACGCAAGACAATTTGCATCAATCATCGAATACCGCCATTGTTTAACACTTAGATTTTTTAAAAAAATTTTTATATTAAAATACTTCATCGAAAGCTAAATTCTGTTCGATAGAAAATTCGTTGCTCAGCGAAATTTTCGATGCTCATAATAGAAATTTAACATTCGATTTTCGATGTTCGATACCCAGCGAAGATCGAAAATCAAATGCAACTCATAATAAGGGCCTGAATTATATTCTTCCGTACGTATTAAAATAACAAAATTTCTTTAATTAGATATTATTGTTGGATACATTTTTCAAAATAACTTTTGTTCTGCGCTGACAGTTTTAACATGTCAAGTTTAACATTACGATATTGCCATATCAAAAATGACATGCTTTTTATACTTTTAAATTTGCCACCTGGTAATAAATTTGATTTACACACAAACAAAAACAACAAACTTGCCAGACCATATTAAAGTATTAAAGTTGACACATTTTAAAATGCTATTGTGAACTCCCTAATTGTTACGAAATTATAATGTAGAAATACAACACTGCAAATGTAAGTTTGTCTGCACATCTCAGAGTTGCCAGCATAAAAAACGGCTTATAAACACAACATAAAAGAAGTAAAAGATTCGGAAACCCTTTATAGAATTGTCAGAGAATAAAGAAATCGTCTGATAAGTTTTAAATATGCTGTTGATACACATGATGGCAATATTGTTAACATCAACATATTTAATTCCCGTAACTTCCATAAATAAAGGTAGCTAAACACAAAGCGGAACATTTCGATGGCCGTTGCGTACACACAAACCAAAAGAATTTTTTATCTTAAAGGTTCTGGATGTTGTCAACAGTCTCAAGACGTCCTGGGTGAAGTATAAAAGTGTCACCTAACAAAGTTAGTTAGTTACCTGTTGACAGTCAATTAGTCATCGAAATCGTTATTGTGTTAAGAACAGTGCAAATAACTTTACTTTGGCGGTATTCGATGTTTGATGCAAATATTAATGCGTAAGTGAAAATGCAAAATATCGTAGCTTATCTTTGGATTGCGTGTGTATTTTGTTGTGGGATTTTAAGGAAAAGCTATACGATATTTTGCATTTACGCTTACGCAAGACTATTTGCATCAAACATCGAATACCGCCATTGTGAATAAAGAATATTTGTGCGTAAAAGCTCTAAATAACATTGTTGAATAAATACAGTTTTCTAATTAAATTAAAGCTGTATACTTATGACATTTATTTTATTTGAGTATATAAACGTTTTTAAAAGATAAAACCGAAAAACATTTTTTTTTTCATTATTTTAATTTTTTCTCAGTCAAAATCATAATATTACTTATTTCATTAAACTTGTAACAAATGTAATTTCAACGTTTAGCATTTTTCTTTAACGTGTTAAATGTGTAGCTTAATTTAAATCAAACTTATGTCTAAGATTTTATTTAATGTTCAATTAAAAATATATTTTAGTGTACATGTGCTTAAGTTTTTTTTATTTTTAAACAACATTATATACAATACTTTATACAATTTGTCTTTGTTTATGGTTACAATATTTTTATTGAGTTTTTTTAATATAAGATTTGCTATGTACTATTCACAATTCTGTTTTTATGTTGTATTCAAATGAAATTTTATTAATTTGCCAGTTTTTTTTTTTAAATAAGAAATGAGCTAACATTTAAATTAACAGAACGAAAGAATATCAAGGGCAAATATTAAAAAATAAAATCATATTTTAGAATTGTAATTTGTTGAGTTTCATTTTTTTATCAATCGTATTTAGAAAAGAGTCATTTATTTATTTGAAAAGTTATAAATTTTCTATTATATCTAGAAAATCGATTTAACAAGAATTTTTTGAGCAATATTTATGATAGATGTGGTTTTTAGAATAAAGAGTTAATTATATTTTAGATTCCAGCTGCTCAATAGCTTCAAATTTTATTTTTATTTTTATTTTACGTTATGAAATATAAGTAAGACCAATATACGCCAATATTAACATATGGAGAGTTAGTATGGTGGCCCGCCATTGAAAGGATTCTACGATCTGCAGCCCTGACTATTACAGGTGCACCACGAACCACTCCCTCCAAGGCACTCTTCGTGATGATGCACTGGCTGCCAGCGGATCTCATGGTAAAGCAAATTGCGTGGAAAAAGCTGACTTGTGGTCACTCTATCAAGATCAATTGAATGATCTACCGGCCAATATTGATTACCGATCACCCATACCTCTTCCTGACAGTAGATTCAAATCTAACACATCGGGTGTGTCTAACTCGTCTATAGAAACAGAGGAAGATCTGCTTGAGGTGTACACAGACGGATCGAAGTCACACAGAGGCGTGGGTGGTGGAATCTTTATTCCTCGCTTTCAAAAGAGGATAAGCTTTAAGCTAGACAATAGATGTAGTATACTACAGGCTGAAATCTCAGCGATAGGTAAAGCGGCTAACTAGTTGAGGTATTACAGGATATACAACTGGGATATCCGTATCTTCACGGATAGCAAAGCTGCCATTAAAAATATTGCGGGTGTCTTTACGACATCGAATCTGGTACATGATTGCCGGATGTCTCTTAACAAACTGGGAATGCATGCCGATCTGGAGTTACAATGGCTTCCAGGACATGCGAATAATGTTGGAAATGATATTGCGGATGAGCTGGCTAAAAGCTCAAATGCAGGATGAGGACACTGATCGGTTGGTGGGTGTTCCGATGAATTGCTGCAAAATGCAAATACATCAGGACCTTCTCAGAGTTGCACAGGCTAGATCACATGAGGAGGTCCAAAATATGGGAGAGGATTGCAAGAGGACAACTCCGTACTTTGGTTGCAGTCCTAGCAGGATACTGCTATATAGGTATACATGCTGATAGATTAAATCTACCTTATAATGACTACTGTAGAAGCTGTGAGGACGAGGAAGAGGAGGAAAATATTGAACACTTTCTCTGTCACTGCCCAGCACTTGCGCAGGTGCGGTCACTCTGCATGGGGCTCCGATACTGCACGGTTTGGAGAGCCTGTCAGAATGTGACATCGGCGATGTGAATTTATTCATACGCCTTTCGGGTTGGTTTTAACAAAACATAAATAGTGAATAGAGGGAATCCGCCCAGGTAGCACAACGGGACCTCAACGGACCCAAGTGGGCTGGTTTTACTATAAATCGGCAGCCTGTTATAACCTAACCTAACCTAAGACCAATATACTCGTATGTAGAATGAAAAAAACTTGAATCGGATCAGTTAAACTATTTTTAAGGCTCAGCTAGCCGACTGTAATGAAATGTAACTGCAACGGTAGCAAACAGCTGATCGGTATTGTTACATCTCTATAACCAGTTTCAGTACTTTTCGCATAACAATATCGATCAGCTGTTTCCTACCGTTGCCGTTATATTCCATTACATCACCTAACTTAATTTAAATGCTATTTTATAGCAGCAACTTAATAATTTAAATAAGAGTTATTGGCATCTTCATAACCATAAATACAATAAAGTTTAATATTTATTAACGCACTAATAATACCAATTTCAAAAAGGAATCATCTAGATTCTACTTGAATGACTACGTGAAGAGGGCAGCCACGTAAAATAATAGCAAATTATTATTTTACCAAATTATTATTTTACTTATTCAGTAAAATATTATTATTATAAATAAATACATTGAAATTCATTATTGAGACCTTAGCTGAATCGTACGTGCATTTCACTGTCGCTAATTTCTATTGAAACATTTGTTTATAAAAAATGTTTATATTGAAATTACCAACAACTCATGCACGAACTACGGCTCCTACAATAGGTTGTGAATTGAGCAAAATTATGTTGAACTTTTATTTATGAAAAGTTCAACTTGTAGCAAAGTTGGAACAAGAATTCAATATTCAACATGTTTTTTTTTATTTTCTTACTTTACCATTACTAAATTGCACAGTAGTTAATTTGGCCAGAAATCTTGGCCAAAAATAATTTTTGCACCAACAATAATAATGTTTTTGTTGATGACGTTCGATTATGAACATATCAAAGCAAGTAAGTGCATATTTGATTTATGTAAAAACACAAAAATCAGCTAATTTATGGACAGCCGAAGTTGACATTTGCATGCAATGTGCTCAGTGTAGCATAAAAAGTGCAATTTTGATATAAATTAAAAATTATGGAGACAGGGATAGTAAGTAATTAAAAAAAAACAAAAATATGTATATTGGTAGATGTGTAATTATAACTTGCCCGCAAATAAATATTTTGTTTTTCATTAATATAAACTTCGCATTATGTTTTAATAATGTTGGCCGTGGTCTTCCGGGTTTTTAATTGAAGAAAAGTGTTAAGAAAATAATTTTGAGTGATTTTTTTATTTCTCGTTTCGGTTTTTTTGATTTGTATGATTTTCTTTCGGACAGCCTCACTTTAAAATAGTTTGGATTTGTAAAAATAATCAAAAAGGAAAAACCTGTGGTCTAATCGTCGCTTTCGATAAAGAGCTGATTCGGTCACGTTTTTCAGCTTGAGATTATAGAATACGTTATCGAACAATGTAATACTATAACTCGATATCGAATGCCATAATCTCAAACTGAACAAACGTGATCGAATCGGCTCGTTATCGAAAGCGACGATTAGACCCCTGATGCTGTTTACATTTTTATTGTCAGTGAAATTTATTTAAATGATTTGGGTTCACTGAAGCAAAATGTACAAAATTTTTGTAAAAGTTTGTGGCACAAGCCCCATATATATATATATATATATATATATATATATATATATATATATATATATATATATATATATATCGGGGATGTATAGGGGCTTGCTCCACTCCTGTCACGGGTTGGCCCGGTAATGCAGTACCGCCAGGATTTCGCCCCAAATTAATAATAAATTTCACTTTAAATATATATATGCGTATTTTCGTCATGCCGTATTTTAAAAAATATTATCCGTTCATTTTCGAGATATTTATTTAATTTTTTTTTCAAATCGTGACAACGCTGAAATTTTCACCATTACAAAAATCAAAAAAATTCAGCTGTGCGCGCTCATGAAAAACTCTTAAATTTTAAGTTTTAGCCAAATCGGTCCAAAATTATGGCTGAAATTAATTTTTGCCTAAAAAGTAGCTCAAATTATCCAATCTGCATTGGCTAACTTTTTTCAGCTCGAATTTTAGTTGTAAGAAGTAGATATGTAATGAAAATAAATGTGAAAACAACAACAACAGCACTCTATCATTGCTTTCGCAAGAATAGAGTGCTGCCACACAAGTACATATTTTTGATCGGGTACAGTCATTTACATTTATTTATTTATTTTCATTATGTACGAGTACTTCTTACAACTACAATTTGAGCTGGCAAAATTCAAACAATGTAGTACTGGCAAAGTAAGAAAATAAAAGTTATGTTGATTATAGAGCTCTGGTTTCAAGTATGATATTGGTTGAACTTCTCATTTATTTAAATGGAAGTTTGGCATAATATCTCTAGCTGTTCTGCATAAGCAACAGTGAAATGCACATAAAATCCAGGATCAATAATCAATTTAAATTTTGTTTTAATAAAAATATTTTACTGAATAAATAAAATAATAATTTGGTATTATTAGTGCGTTAACAAGTGTGCAACAATTACAAAAAAGAACTCATAACTACAATAGCTTTTTTTAAGTTATTTTGTTGGAACTTAATATTGGGCCAGAAAACAGTCTCATAGCTGAATGATTTTGCTGTGAAAATTTTGATAAAAAAAAATTTAATCATTATAATAAATGACAGCCAAGTCGACGAAAGTAGCTTTCAAGCTTCAAAATTCGGAAGTCCCTATTGCAGGATCCTTTTTTTATGAGCCTGTTTGTTTAACTTAACTTTTTAAATTAGAAAAAAACATTATAAACTTAACAAATGATATTATTTACACTCAAATAAAATTTGTTAAATTTTTAAGACTTACATTAAAAAAACTTAATTTATTTGATAGTTATAGTTGCTTTTTTACTTAAAACTATATGGAAAGTCTCTTAATAGTTTATATTACATTATTGTGATTATAAAGTTTAATTTCCTAAATCGGTGTAAATTTTTTTTTGCTTTTTAAATGGAAAATAACTTCAATGAATATGTACAAAAAAAAACCATTCACAGTTTTATTTTGTTCATTCTTTTAGTATTGTTGTGAGTATTATTCTTAATAATAGTTTGGTAGTGCAATTCTTACCGTATTTATTATACATACTTTATTTCTATTCATTCTATTCAAATAATTTGTCCGCTTTTACTTCTTTCATAGAGATTTGCACATCAACTTGCAGGGACTAATTCCTGGTAATAGCGATTGTTGTCAAACTTTATATTGTTGGCTAATAGATGATGACAATCAGGACAATGCAGGCTGCTGGTGGCAAAGTTAGTAGTTGCGGTGGTTTTATATCTACTATTAATGCATTTTTGCATTATTGAAGTTGTTGCTATTTTTGCTACTGGCAAGGAGGTGGAAGTATTAGTTTGGCATGTCTGGCAGGTGGTTTTCAATAAGCAATTTGTTAGATTACAGCTGATGTAATGATGATTGTAATAGCACAGCATGGCCATTAGTAGGAGTATTGTAAGCCAACTATATTGGCAGCCGGAAGATCCTGTCTGCATGGCCTCCGGATGTTCACCTGAAATAATAGGTCGAACTAATTTCAACATTTTTGCAAAAGTTCTTAACAGTAAAGTTTATTACATAAAAGTGGAAAATAGTCAATGAATAAAGTTAATAAAAAAACTTCAAAGAGATTTATATTTTTTTATATCAAAATCTTTGCAAATGACTTGTGGCAGGAAATACTTTGTAAAACATTATTTAATAATATGAATTTGTTTTTATATTGAACATTTTTTGAAAAGTTTAATTATTAACTAACACAAGCCTTAAGGCTGGCAACTATTACAGATAACAAAAATAAGTTGAATTGATATTCACTGAATGATGTTTTAAAAAGAAAAATAGACTTCCTGCTGCTGCATATCGTTGCCTTAATATAGAAAGGCCCTAAGTCATTGGGCCAAAACCATGGTCGGTTCGTTTTAGAAACAACTTAAAGTTAAAAACCTGTTTCTAAATATTTTTCTACTATAAGGCTGGTACTCTGTTCAAAGTTGTGAAAAATTTTCAGCAACATTGATTATTTCGCGTGAAAAATTTGACATGTACTAAATGTAGCCCAACTCGCGGTTTTTTTTAATAAATTTCTTGCTTTTATTGCTTGAAAGTATGCAACATTGTTAAATTAATAAACTAAAATGATGCCAGACTAATTTTGCATGGAAAGACATGATTTTACGTGTTTTTCACAACAAGAACAGAGTACTACTTTTGCGAATTTATTTCGCAAATATTTCACACCAAATACTTTTATATGTAGTTTGACAGCATTTCGCACGAAATTGTGAACAGAGTGCCAGGCTATAGTCAAAAGCAAAGTGTGTGTTAAGTTGAATCGACTTTAACTGGGTGCCACAACAAATATTGGACATTTTTCATATGATCGAAAACAAAATATAAGAAAGTGGCATCTCTCTCTCATGTCATCTCTCTCATCTGACGCTGTTCTATGATGAAAAAGGGTTAAATTTAATAACAAGATAAAATAAAACAACCGGACATAAAAACAACTTAACAAATAATTATTATAGAGAAAATTTAAAAGGTAATTGTATTTTGCATTATTTTAATACAATAAACTATACAATAATTGGATTGGATGGATTGGATGTTTATAGGAACAAAAGAAACCAAGAGATAGAAAGTCATACATACATACATACATATGTGTACATACATACATATCCATACATACATATGTATGTATGTACATGTGCACTTATATTACAACACAAATTGTTTTTGTTTTATTTTTTATTCATTTAATAATTTTTAAAACACTAATGCACAACTCTTATTATATTTTCTCTTTTATTTTAATGTGTTTTATCTCGAACTAAAGAGAAAGAGTCGTTGCTAATCTAGATAAAAACAGCGTCAGCATGTTTTAACTTTAGAACCGACTTTTTCCTTTAAAGTGCAGTTTTTCTCGTCTATGGTAGGTCGAACGTTAATTTTTCGAAAAAGTGCATTCTAAAACTAAAAAAGTAAACTTTTTTGTTGACTATGGTTAAGGCCCATTAATATTTTCAAATCGAGATTTTTGCATTTTTCGATACATTAGATGTTCTTCTATCGAAATATACAAAAAACTCGATTTCAAAAAAATAGTAAGTTAGGGCCTTTCTATATTAAGGTAACGATATTTATGTAAAGTGAAAGCTCTATTAGCGGAAAGCCCTTATAAGCGAACGTCTCCCTTGTGAGGACAATTTTTCTAAAACAAGATTCATTATAATGGAAATCAAATAAATTACGATCTAACGGACCGGACATGGAAGCGACCGCTCGCTTGCATGAAATTACCATAAGCTCAGCCAAAAAAGTTCCCATAAAGTTCATATTATATTTTTAACTTTATTAAAAATTATTTTTAATGCATAGTTATTTTAAATTCATACAAAATAAAGTTCAGTTCTTCAATTCAATTCAGTAATTTCAATTCTTATTGAATGAAATATTTTTTATTAATTAATGTGAGTTTCTAAAGAAGAGAAGAAAAATTAAATTAGACTATAAGCTGGGGGAAATACCGATATTTTTCTGTGCAGCAACGCACTTCATCAGCACCCAAGTCTATCTACTGGGGTAGAGATTGTTATTAACATCAGCCATTTAACGCAAATTTTTAATGAAATGGAATATGAGAAATATTGTGTATACAATTATTGATTTACATTTGGTAAACACATTTGTAAGTATCACTATTCATTTTCTGTTAATTCGTTATAATTGTATACACAATATTTCTCATATTCCATTTCATTAAAAATTTGCGTTAAATGGCTGATGTTAATAACAATCTCTACCCCAGTAGATAGACTTGGGTGCTGATGAAGTGCGTTGCTGCACAGAAAAATATCGGTATTTCCCCCAGCTTATAGTCTAATTTAATTTTTCTTCTCTTCTTTAGAAACTCACATTAATTAATAAAAAAAAAAAAATATTTCATTCAATAAGAATTGAAATTACTGAACTTAAGCCCGACTAAGAAATTATTTCTGATTAAAATTCACTATAGTTGAACTAAACATTTAAAATTGTTTCATTTATTTATTTATTTATTTAATTCAATTTTAGTCTATTGAGAATTTCCTTACAGACTATTTAAGTATTGCAAAATTTTTGAATTTAAATTTTTGTATAAGATTAATTAAAGAACAAAATTGAAATTATTGCTTTAAGAATAAAATGACACTCATTTGATAATATCAGTGTTCAAAAAAGATATAAAAAAGATAAGGCAATGTCTATGCATTGGTGACAAAAAGGGGTTTAATACGAAACAATGCTTATTAAAGAAAATGTTTAAGTAAAGTAAATATAAAGTAAATTCAAGCAAGGTTCTGCGGTAGAGTGGCTAGTGAGTTTAATAACTAAATTAAATATTCTTGGTTCTATGTACGGTAACTTTTTGTAGATTTTTAAAAAATGTGCGATAAAACTTTATATATAGAAAATGCAAGAATCGATTCTTAATTTTTGCTGATTTTCAATACCAATCGTGCCAAGATAAATGTGGTCGTTTCAGTCCAATACCGAGCTCTCTAACTCTTTTGGGAGCTTCAGAAAATTACTTTCAAGCCACCCATAGAAAATCCGTACACGCAGATGTCTTTTTTCATCTCCTATTCATAAGGATCCAGAATAACTAACTTTATGTGGCCACAAATGAATATTTTAGAAGTTACAATAATGTGGACAAACCTATATATAGCCTTTACCATTTTTGGTGAAGGGCATAAAAATAGCCTTAAAATTTTGGTATTATTTTAAAGTTATTGGCCTATATACATAGTCAAAATAAAGTATAGTTTAAAAATTTCAAACCAGTACTACCATCCAAAATACTGCTTTTAAACTCTTACCCCCGTATTTATAAGAAATAAAATAGATTTGAAATGTATTTTAGTACACAATTTCCATAAAGATTTTGCTTAAAATATATTTCAAATGCATTTTAATGTGTTATGATGTCGGAGAATAAATTATACTTTGTTTTGACTATGAATGTGTGCCTTTGTTTTTCGTCGTCCAAATTAATTATTTATGGTTTGATTTAATTACATTTAAACAATGCAATTATATTAAAACATTATGAACACATTTATATTAAAACATTAAAAACTGTCATAACTAAAATAATATTTTAGTTTATTTTTCCCAGAATCTGTTTTAAGTATCAACTTTTCATAATTTGTTTCACAACATTAATGCTCCCTCGCTCGCTTACACATTTGCTCAATATTTAGTGGCAAGGAAAAATATGCGAACACTTAAGTATATATGTATGCATGTATGTATGTATGTATGTATGTATTTTTGGCCAAGTTGTTGACATGCATTAGTATTATTGTAGACGTGACAAACATAATTCATAATGAATGAACAAATGAAGTCATGAATACAACACAATGAAACTAAATAAAGGAACGTCATGTGAAAGTACTACGTATATTTATTTCTGTGGCTGCGTGCGTGTGTACTCATATTTCATCTTCTGTTGGGGTAGGCATCTATAACAAAAGTTGTACCCCAATATTTTGACTAAATCTTCATACAAACATACATACGAGTATATGAAAAAACCAAGAACCAACAACAACGACAGCAGCAGCTTAAAGTCACAATTTTGAATGCATGAATGACAACATGGAGGAGCGAAATGTTGTTAACAAGTAGACAGACCGAAAAGTAATTAAGATTTTGTTAAATTATAACTGCCTCCATATAAAAATTATTTTTGGTGCTTGTTTGGGAATTTTTAAATTTTTTTAACACATTTTTCTTAAAAATACATTGAAATTTATCACTGATCCTAGAAGCTCATAATATTGTATCACAGTTGAAACAAGAACTCAATGATCGACATATTTTTGTAAATTCTCAAATGGTTTTTAAAAGTCTGTGCATAAGATAAGAGGTTTGTGACTGTTCAAAGTGTATGGTTGAAGTCTACTAACGATTTGTTAAGACAACAATGAAATGCATATAGACATCGCTTAACCACCAGCAAATAAGTTTCACTTATTTTCTTATTGTATCATTACTAAATATATACATTGGCTGACTCTATCGGCTCGGATTGTAAAGAGTTGGCAACACTGCTTTAATTGAGCACCCATTTAACAGTTGAAAGTTGCTTTTTGTTTAGTTTGGTTTGAGATTTCATTATGAATAGCCATACATCAAAGCAAGGCGTGCAAATTGTTGAAATTTTTAATAGAAACAATCGTTCTATTCGTGCTCATCGTTCTCATCGTGCACTGCTCCCATTTTATGGCGTACATAATCGTCCGTAAATAAGAGTAGGTAGATAAGCAGAATTTTCCCAATTTGGAGTGACGAAAATCCACAAGCTTTTGTCGAAACACCATTGCATCTAAAGGAAATTACTGTTTGGTGCTCTTTATGGGCTGGCGGAGTCATTGGCCCATATGTCCTCAAAAACGATGATGGTCAGAATGTTACTGTCAATGGTGAACGGTAACGGAACATGATTCGACATTTTTTCGTACCTCAATTATGTGGCATTAATCTTGCTGATATGTGGTTCCAACAAGATGGAGCCACATGCCACACAGTAGGCGCTATAATTGATTTACTCAAAGATACCTTTGGAGGAAAAATTAAAAAACTTTTTGGAAAAGACAGAGGCAATTCAGAGCCTTTTTGAATTTTTGATGAATCTGAAATGTGTTTGCCCGCTTAAGATATTAAAATTTCTTTAAAAAAAATTGGTATAAAATATGACATAAATATGGTAAAAAATGGAATTGTATTTGCAGTAAATCAAAAGATTGGCTGGACCTGCCTTTTCAGACAGCTCCGAAAGAAAAATGCAACGGTGTAAAAAGGACTGCTTTACAGGAGCTGAGTTACTCGCAAGAAATGAGAAGAACTGCAGGAGCAGCATCCAGCTTTCGCATCATATTAACAGCTATTTATAGCTTTTAATAGTTCCCGGGATAAAGAAGCTGAAAATTTGGATCAATTCACCAAGGAAACATGGTGCATGTCTCGTACTGTTCACAACGTGCTAATGCATGGCGCTGTCATGAAAAAATATGCAATTTTGCCTTTAAGTTTGTATTAAAAAGCCTTTAGTTATATTTTACGCCACATTGTTTAGTTCCAATATACTACAGTTATTACTTCTTTCAAAAGGTATAGGGATTTCAAAATATATAGAAGCCAGTACGCAAGAAGAAGCTCGCGATTGTCAAATTCGAGTGATATCTTTAACAGATTTGTCGCAGCATCTGATCCATTAATAACTACTCGTAGTTTACGCGTTCGTTTTGTGGATTTTTTTTTGGTTTTCGGCGATTTTTCTAGTTTAATCCTTTGCCTGTCTAAATACAAAAAGAAATTTATGCCGTGCGTCCAACATTTTAATTTTGCTTACAAATGTTTTTGTGTTTTACATATTGTTTCTCACATCATAATATGTAATTTAAGTAATTTATAAATAGTTTCTCTTTGTAAAAAAGGTATAAATCATATATGATGCACAGACATTTTTTATCATTATTTTCTATCAGACGTGGTTCACATGAAACTAAACCTGAAACATAATATCAATTGTAAATCACATATCATGCACAAGCGTGTGAAATAGACTTGCTGTGCATCATATGTGATGCGCTTTTTTCTCCTTGGCGATTTTTTTCGGTTTTTGATGACTTTTTTGAGATTTTTGCCGACCTTTTCGCTGGTTATTTGGTAATTTTTTGAATTTTAGCGATTTTTATTATTTTTTATGATATTTTTATTTTAAGTTCTTTTTTCATTTTGGCGATTTTTAGTTTAATCATTATTTTTACTTTTGGGATGTTTTAGTTTTAGCGTTTTTTAAAATTTCAAGAGTCTGCCGCTTACGTTTTCCAAGACCCAAGACAGAGCAAGGGGTCAACATTTTATTAACTGGTAGAATACCATTAAGTTTTGATTTTTCAAATTTGTGCAGTCTGCATAAAAATGCACCAACTTTGAACATTTTAAGTGTCTATATACAATTTTGTCTGCATATTACATTAGGATTTCAATATGTTTCGTTGCTCGCATTAGAGCACCATTTAACTCTTAACTGTCATATATTTGTTGTTGTAGCGGATGAAGTTTTAAATATTCTAAGCTCCGTAGCTCTTACGGTTCTCGAGAAAAGTGCATGTGACAGACAGACAGACCGACAGAGAGAAGCAAACAGACAGACATCGTAGCGAAAAAATAGGGTTCCTTTTTACCTTTGGTGTACGGAAGCCTAAAAAAAGTTATGCTAACTATATTTTTTCTAGAAGACTTCTTTGCAAACATTATAAAAATATGAAAAAAACAAATTTTCTTTCTTGAAATGCGCTCGCCACATGAAAACATTTTTCAAATTGCCCTCGTCTATGCACATTAAAAAAATTAAAATTTTTCCTTCAAGTGTAAATCTATTCATATTGTTCGCTTCTGGTTTTGCATATATTTTTTTATCTTGAGTTGAGTTTATGTAATAGCTTTGACGCATGTTCAAAATGTATTTTTATAATTTATAAAATTGCTTGCATAATATTTGATGGTAAAAATATGTGGTTTTACATTTTTATTTTGCACTTGTGATTTCTATGGAAGAAGTTGTCTATTCTATAGAAATACTTGAGTTGACTTGTTAACTGCTAAAAGTACAATTGTTGCAGCATTTTAACCTTATAATCTAGAATGAAGAGAGTGCACAATTTTTATTATCTTGCTGCCACATTTTATATGATGAATAAAGTGTTTTAGCACTATCAAAAATTTTAATTTTTGTAACGTTTTAATACATATTATGACCCAATTCTAACATGTGATATTTATTATTTTATTTACGTGCGTGGCAACCAAATTGTTCTCATTGAAATGTCCAGCACACACTTATAATTTTTTTTGTTTTGGCAAAAATAAATGCTGAGTTTCTATATTTATGATTTGATTAGGCTAAAGTTCGTATCGCTTTCTAAGCCAAATTACATGTGATAATTATTAATGAAAAAATAAAACCAAAGCTAATTGTAAATACACAGTGTGTGGTGTCAGTTGATATATATTTCTACTTTATATACACAGCCGTCAGTGCAAATGGAATATGTGAATTATTTTGATTCATCATATTACAATTTAATGAAAGCTTTTTTGTAATGAAAGCTCAATTTTACCATCTCTTAATTTATAACAGTCTTGCCATTGCCGTTTGTTCTTTTAGTAATTATGTACATATATTAATGAATTTGCTTATTTTGCTTTGACTCGGAAGCGGGGGGTTCCGTACGGACACTACATTAGTATATAATACTATGCAAATGAATACTTTACCTGCTACTGGATTCTGTAACTTTTTGCGAATCGAAAATCGTAATATTTATCGACATATTTATTGGTTTGCGGTAACGATAATGTGATACCGTAATATCTTTTTTACGATAGTCTCCAGCTTTATTTTACTCACCATTTAATTCCATATTATTTGGTATCTCTGTATACAAAATGTGAAAATAAGCGAAAAGTAAAGAACAATAGAGAAAAACTCAATGAATTTTTCCTCTAACCAACAGCCAATAACATTAAAATATGTTACTAAGTAGCAAAGTCGATAAACTTTCATAATAGTTGTTATATCGATACGATTATCGTAATAAAAGTTACTGAATCCAGGTACTGATGTAGACATTTGTTAATTTTTTGTTTGTTTCGGCGATTTTTTAGTTTAAGCGATATTTTTAGTTTTGGCGCTTTTTCCTTTTGTCTTGACTGCACCCAGTCAAAAATATTTATGTGGCAACACTCTATTCTCGAACAGCTGTTGTTGTTAATTACATTACTATAATTCGAGCTGAAAAAAAGTCAGACAATGCAGCAATGGTAAAGTAAGAAATTAGAAAACATGTTGATTATAGAGTTCTTGTTTCAACTTTGTTGCTTGTTGAGCTTCTCATTTGTTTAAATGAAAGTTTAACATATTAACTCGAGTTGTTCTACGAAATTTTTGGGTAAAGGTTCCGTGATGATCTACATTAGCAACAGTGAAATGCGCACAGGAGCCAGCTGAATCCCTCAATAGTCAATTTTAGTGTATTAAAACAAAAAAAATATTTTACTGAATATGTAAAATAACAATTTGGGATTACTTAGATTTTTTCAGTTGTTTTTTAGTTTTAGCGAATTTTTTTAGTTTAGGCGCTGTTTTCATTTTGGCAATTTTTTTGTTTTTTGGTTCTTTGCAACCTTTTTACTTTTGATAATTTTTGTTTTTCATTTTAGCGATTTATTTTATGTTTATATTTTTCATTTAATCTCTATTTTAATTATGGCGATTTTTCGCTTCGGCATTTTTGGAATTTTGGGATTTATGAAAATTTCAAGAATTCGCCTCTTATGGTTTCCCAGATGCAGCATTTTGTCGAAATTACATTAACCGATGGAATACCCTCTAATTTTTTTATGTTTGTTTTAACTTCAGTGTCAATTGGTGAAGTCTTTCTAAAAATACTCCAACTTTGAAAATTTCAAGTGTCTATATGTAATTGTCTACATATCTTTTGTTTATATAACTAACTGCTACATGAAATTATAAACAAAACTTTTAGGAAAACATGTTTGATGTCAGATAATACGAGTACTTAGCATGTTGGTTGTAATACATATAATGTATGGCAAGGCAACGTGTTAATTTAAAAATAAGTAAATAAAGCAAAACACTTTTTCATAGCCAGTTATATAATCTATTCCGAATAAAAAATCTCAAAAATAAAACTGCTGTTTGACACCGTCAACTTCCGGCAAAATAATATTCTTCAGACTGCTTATATAGGGTGTTTTTTATTGAGGTATAGAACTTTAAGTTGGCATCACTTTTTTAACTGGCGGCCATTTTGTCAGCTGTCAAGTGATTAATATTTAGTTTGGTTTGCCATTTCATCATGAACAGGTTGACAAAAGAACAACGCTTGCAAATCGTGCAAATTTATTTCGAAAATAATGGTTCAGTTCGCGAAGTTTACCGCAAGCTCCGTCCATTTTATGGTCGACAGAGCAATTAATTCGGTTAACCATGGATCGTTTTCGCACTACGTTTACTCTATGTGATAATACGCATCCGCTGAAGTCGCTCGTCTACGCCAACAAACCAGAAACGTTAGGGGACTTGGAAGCCAACATTCGTGGCGTTATTGCCAACATACGGCCCCATATGCTCGAAAAAGTGGTTGAAAATTGGACCTGTAGAATTGGCTTTATTCGAGCCAGCCGCGGCGGCCACATGCCCGAAATCATATTTAAACGTTAATGGCATAAAATTATCCTTCCAATAAAGCCAAATTGATGGACATTAAAACGATTTTCTTGTGTTTTATTTCAATTCGAAGTTCTATACCTCTAAAAAAACACCCTATACATTCGTGTTTGTATGCATTTACTTTTTGCTTTATTGTTTTTTTTCTGCGATAATGAGCACAAAAACAAAAACTTCAACTTTGAGAAAGGAAGAAGAGAAAAAAGCGTGCAATTTGATTTCTAGGAATTTTGCACACAGCTATTTTATCTCTGCAGGAATATCTAGGAATGAAACTTGCAAATACTTGGCCATTAAACTGCGCTGTAAAAGAAAGTCTTGCAAAGTATGCTACGACAGAGAAAAGTTACCTGTCATTTGATATTTATAACCCACATGTAATAAAATATTGCATATAATTTTTGTGCTCATGTGACAGAACAGTGTGACAGAGCATAAATAAAACAGCAAGTAATGTTTTTAAGTTAGGGGAAGTGTATGTATGTAATGTGGATTTTAGTTTCATGAAATGAATGAAAAATTCAACAATATTTCAAATGCCAATTCGTATTCAATCATTTTGTTTTATGTTTTTAATTTCCTTAACTGGTGATAAGCATTTTACATTCCACTGTTCTGTACTGTATATTCATTTAAACTCACACTTGCAATTGTTAAATTATTCGAGTCCTCATGCAATTTTTGCTTCAAGTAAAAACTATTTGAGTGTGAACAAATACCGGAAACATGTTGGTTTACCCGCTAGGTGTTGTGGATAGTAGTGTTTGCGCGTATATATAGTTTTTGTATCGAAAACGAGTTAAACAAAATTATGGGTGCATTGTGGTAAATTACTTTTGGCCCTTAACCTTAGACATTCATGTTGTGTGTTTTTTTTTTTTTTGCATATATTAAATAAATTGGTATGCAGGCTTCTATTTGCATCTCTGGCATCTACTATTTGCTCGTACAGAAGTTTTTATTTTCGTTCCTTTTTCATTTAGTTTTCCATTTTTATTGACATATCAGCTTAGGCTTATAAATTTTACAGTTCTGCACTTTGACTGTTAAATACCATTTAAAAAAGTTTTGACACTTCTTCAAGTATGAAGGTGTGTATGTGCCAATACAAATATTATAGAAGGACTTCTTATACATTCATTTAAATGCATTTTGTTTGTAGGAACATTTGCTCTGTTTAGCAGTGATTCTCAATTTCTTTTATTTGAGAAACAAAAGTTTGATTTGTATCCTATCCGCTATAGATATGATTTGGATGCAGAAAGCAATTTCATTCTGACAATTTTCTACAGTCCAAAAGGAAAAAGTGCTTAAGTCGAGATAAGCTGATTTTGAGTAAATGGTACCTCCGTAGTCTGCATATGTGAAAGTACCCCTGGTCGAAATCTCAATTAATTTGTGTAATTTTTCATGAAGTTAAAGCAGTATTAATTGCGACTTATATTTTTCAGACTTCTAATCTCATTTGGAACAAATGCTTAATTTATGTTATACTTTGGTATATTTCAACTTCAATGTATTATTTGCAGTGCGTAGAACGATGTTTGTTTAAAAAAATAACGGTTAACAGAGAATTTCCCAATTTAACTGTAAAATACACATATTTCTGAAAATAAACTTGAAAGCTTAAAAGTGCTCTCCTGCAAAACAGTAAAATATGACTTAGCACTTTTTCCTTATTGCCACAGAATTTATTACAGTTCCACGAAATTTCTAACACTAATTATTTTATACGAAAAAAGCAAAGTTGGCGAATTATAAGTTCAATTTCACTATCCACCATTACCATGGAATTAAATTTTTCCAGGCTCCAGGTTATTTATTCAATGTAAATAAGACTTAAGGCCGTGATACACTAGCCTACACGATCGTGCGATTTTTGAGAAAATACAGCCCTGGTATGATGGAGTCTATGAACATTTTCAAAAGACAAAAACAATTCATCAGATCAGGGTTGTATTTTTTCGTAGATCGCGCGATTGTGTAGGATAGTGAATCATGGCCTTTAGTAGAGCTTTCGCATGCATACATAGAAAGAACAAAATTTCATTTTCAGTCACCAAATTCATTGACCAAGTAAATATTTTGTATGAATGCGGACCTGCAAGTAAATTTGTAGATTTTATTAACAATTTTGTAAAAATTTAAATTTAACACAGTTCGGCTGAAAGAATTTGTTGGTTAAGTGTGTTGGTGCTTATCTTGTTTGTTGACGGGTACAACGCACTGTTGTACTCTTCTTGTTGTTTATTTTTATTGATGTGTTGTATACGAGGTTTGTTCAAAAAAGTATGGCAAATTTTGAATTTTCGCGGGTTACGTATATTCGAATTTAGATTTTTTTGCGTCGTTATGTTGGTACTCATGTCTCTCACTTATGCCTAAAATTTCGGCCATTTTCAATGTTCCGTTAATTGTTGGTAGCTGCTTTGCTTGCACGTGTTTTGGCTCGTCTTCGATTTTTACCTATTAAAAAAAATGGAACAACGAACTTGTATCAAATTTTGTGTGAAAAACAAAATTAAGTGCGCGGATGCATTCCGAATGTTGACTGTGGTATACGGAGAAGCTACCTTGGACTGAAGCAACGTGGTACAAAATGTTTTCAGAAGGCCGAGAAGATGTGACGCCCGAGCACTTCAACAACAGACGAAAAAATTTATGAAGTGAAGAAAATGGTATTGGCCAATCGTAGAATCACCATTAGAGAAGTTGCTGAGGATCTAGACAAATCGATTGGCCATCCGATTTTTATCAATGATTTGGGCATGAGACGGCTCGCCGCGAGATTCGTACCAAAATTGGTAATGAGCTGTTGGACTCTGTCCACTATGATCCAAATTTGCTTCAGAGGGTCATAACTGGTGATGAATTGTGGGTTTATGATGTGGAAACCGAAGCTCAATCATCTCAATGGAAGCTGCAGCACGAATCAAGGTAAAAATCGAAGACGAGCCAAACCACGTGCAAGCAAAGCAGCTGCCAACAATTAACTGAACATTCAAAATCGCCGAAATTGTCGGCATAAGTGAGAGACATGAGTACCAACATAACGACGCAAAAAAAATCAAAATTCGTACATGCAAATGCTGACAAGTAGCCGACAAACGACAAATAAAATTGGAACAAACAATTTACTGAAACTAAATTTTCTTTCAAACAAAAATTAGTTTGAAAGTTTTTTGGGCATAGTTTTTTCTGTGCATGAAAATTTTGCGTTTTCTTCATTAAATTTGCTCAGTTGCGCGCATCGCACAAGAATAGAGCTGAACTTTCTAATGAAAAAAAACGGATAGTTCGTGTGTTCATGGACAACAAAATACTTGGGAACTTGTTTTTCACACCTCAAACCCTAAAAAGATTAAATAAGTTTTAATAAATTCGTTATATCATTCGTTGCGGCGTTTTTTATCCGCAGTACTTTACAGCGTTTCACCGAGATGCACAGTTCTGATGAGCTGCATTCCAAACTTTTATTTTTAGCATTTTTGTTTTGAACTTTGTGCTTTCATCTACAATGATGTTAATTCAATAGCTGGAATGGTTGAAATCAAGTTCTATTTATAAAGTGTATGCAGGTCATTTTCATTGTGTGGGAAAACAGCCGTAATGTCAAAAACATGATGCAATTATACGCCTTGATCAAAAACAACTGAAGAGAACGTGTGGAAAGACAAAGGCAAATTAAATTTATTATTAGCCAAGAAAAATTCATATTTATTGGTTTGGCGTAAGAATGGCGCATGCCACATTTTCCATCCCTCGTTTGAAATATTAATAAGAAGAACGACAAGAAGAAATAATTAGCAATCAAGCCTTTCCATATATTGAATATTGTCGTAAAAGTGGCAGACAGACAATAAAATTTCAAAGACACAACTGTGAGTGAAAGCTATATTCAGTTGCTAGACAAAAATAAATTAATAATGAAACAGAATAAAGTCTGCAACTTCAGGAAAATCGCTCCCAAATTAATAAAGCCCATAATATCATCGTCGGCAGTAATTTCAAATGTTCTCTAACTTTTGCTTTATTTTCTTTTGCGCTTATGTTTCTTTGTAGTTTTGTTTACAAAATGTATGAAATTTATTGAAAGTATATTAACATTTTTGAGAGAATGATTATCTATATGTGAGAGCATAAGGAAAAACGCTCTCAAAATAAAATAGATTCTATCACACGACTGCTTTCTGCGGCTGCTTTTTTGTGCCAATTTGTATGGAAAATGTGTTTATGTCGGTATTCTGTTTAATCATTTAATGTTGTAGCTTTCTTTGCTTTATGGTAAACAGACAAGAGTATTCACTATTTGTGTGAAAGAACTATATTTTAGTTAGCTGTTACTTGATAAATAGGTAAATATTTCTCATCTCTAGTACCCTGTCACCCTGTTGAAGCTGTTTTTTTTTTGCCACACATATAAATGTAAATATCGCTGGTTGTCAACTTGTACAAATTCGGTGTCAATACTTCGGTGTCAAATTTACAACCATGTGTACGATTTTAATACAAACATTGCTGATGCACTTTTCACAAAGTGTGTGATCACTGATCAGTTTAAGCAGATATGGTTTAATTTGTTTCCGGGTGTAAACGAATTTTTCAATTGATCATTTTAATATGTATGTAGATTTTTGCTATAAAAATATTTGCTCTTGTAGCATTTTTGAAGCAACTATAGTGAATATTTAGCCAATGGCGACCATTAAATGGCCAAAAGCTACACATTTAAATGTTCAAGGTAAAAATTTTGTGTTCTAACAGCAAGAAACTAGTTCTCTGAACTAAATGAAACAGAAATAGGCACAAAATAAGAGTAGTTACCATTTATGTATCATGTGTCTCCCTTGCGTGAAATGCTTCAGAAGCTATCTTTAAATGATAAATTTCTGTTTTCAATTTTTGTTTGTAATCTTTTAGTATACTTACAGGTATCATCATCTTCTGTTGGGCAGCCAGTTAATTTTAAATAATTTAAATAATTCACACAAATAACAAAAAGTCTTAGAAGAAATCCTCAAATAAATTATTAAAGTATTTAAAAATTCCAATAAATTTGTGGGAACTACTGAAAATAGTTTTATTTTTAATTTGTTTGTTTTGTTTTTGCATCAAGAATCAAAAAAATTGTAAAATTTTACCCCACAAGCAAATTAGTGTGATGCCAAAGATTATTTTAACGAAACCAGACTTCAATATGTCCAGAGAAACAGGCAACAGGTGCCATAGAAAATTATATTAAAAAAATGTTTCTATTTCACGATAGTTGTGGATTATAAATTATGGATATAAAAGAATTTTGCACTTCACACATATCGAGCCTTATTTTCGATTTAATCGTAATTAAATTTTTCAGGACAAGGTTTTTTTTTAAATATTCAAATATGTTTTTGTACGTAAATTGTCGCTTACGATAAAATTTTACAGCCATTATCTTAAAAGTTATAATTCTAAACTATGGGCAGGACTATTTAATTTTAATTACAATAAAAACATCTATTTTCGATAACATGTCGCTTACGATAAAATCGAAAAAAAAGACTCGATATTTTGGGATTAAGGCGTTTTGGTGGAAGCTCTTCCCCAATGGATTACCAACTTAATGATTTTAACAAGGCATGAGACTAAAATAATAAACTCTGGAGAACTACTTCCTTTTTTATCTGAAGAAATGTGATTTATAAGCGAGTAATGAAATTTGGCCATCAGTGAAGTAAAACATTATATGGCAAGTACATAGTTCTGACGTTAAGATCTAATTTTTTTGCTGGCCACATATAAAAAATTTACAATCCCAGCAAAAATAATTGCTTGCTTGAATCCTTTTTGTAAGGGAAACAACGAAACGGAATCACATGTACATATGATTGTGTACTGTTCGTGTACGACCATAGAACATATTTTAATGGTATCGCTCTTAGTGCTTCTAAGTGTCGAATATTTATTGCTGTGATATACGAGGTGTGCTCAAAAAGTATGGCAAATATTCGAATTTTGATTTTTTTGCGTCGTTATGTTCAGTTCATTGTTGACAGCTGCTTTGCTTGCACATATTTTGGCTCGTCTTCGATTTTTACCTTGGTTCGTTGGTTCTTTGATTTTGATGGCCACCCTTGGAACTTCCCTATAAGTTTATTGCAATGATCTGTCTTTTTCTCTTATAACACAAAAAGTCTACATTATATATTACATATGATTTAATATAGATTCCTAGTAAAAAGATGCGAAAGTACAAATTATTTCCATAGTTGTACGATTTGATATTTATAAACAATTGTTCAATTCACCAAGTCAGTCGTAAGGTTTATCGTTAAAAAAAAACAATATGTTTATGCGTTGGTAAACGCATTAAGAAATAAAAATTATATTAAAAATGTCAATTCAATAAAGTCAATTAAATCAGGTATGGGAACTTTAATTCGATGCAAAATAGATTTTCGCTTTAAGCAATTTTAATTGAAATAGTTTGAAAATTAAATTGAAATGAATTAATTTATCGCTGTTAGTTAGACTTCTACGAATAGAATTATCCCATATCTGGCCTCAATACAACTATTTGAAAAAAAAAATCAATCGTATAACTAGAACAACAAAAATAGAATATTGTTTTATAAGACGATTAGACAAAGCATACGATGTGAGCTTGTAATTTTAAAAAAATTTTCTGCATTAAATTTTTCATCAGCGCTGTCCAAGAAAGAAAATTAATCCCGACAATCTATTCAATTAAAACTTTTTGTAGTAATTAAATTAACGCGCTTTTTTCAAAAAGTTTTCTCAACAATATCTCTCGAACAAATTATCTTATCCAAATGAGCTTAATGTCCTTAGAATGCTAATAAGTTATTATAGGTTTTTTTCTTACACACACACACACACACATACATACATACTTTATACGGACATCAGCGAACAAATAGTCAGAATTGATTTACCTCAAAAGGTAGAAATCTGAGGAAAACTGTATTTTCGAAAACCGAGGTGAAATCAGCAGCATCCTGCGGATGAAGCGGATCAGTCACTTTTACATGGAGATGGCTTAGGATGGGGTTAATTGATACTTTGTATGCACCTTGTGACTTGTCACTGAACTATCTTATAGGGACCGATTAGTGTAGAATAATATAAACTATTTAAAAAAATATTATTCCGACACTTAACTGTAACAATGAAAATTTATCATTTTTTTTATTGTTACAAATGCAATTATAATTTATTTTTAAGCAAATATTTTTTGGGATTCGAAGTGACAACTGCCGGCATGACAGGCTTGCGCACTACCCACTTGACCAGAGGGGCACTAATATTTCACAAGTTTAAATACCAGTAAAGTTTAGGTTAATATTTAAGTATAGATATGGGACTGCTTCCAGAATTACTTGGCGATCTCATTAGAAGGAACAATTAACATTATATTTATACTATTTGATAGGTCATAGATCCAAACACATCGAACTTGTTCAGCGCCGTTTATTTTTAATGCTAGACCAAGTCCCAATTAAATTGACAAAAGATCAAGATGATACATCCCGACAATGGTGAATATGTAACCATATACATGATATGTCCTTTTTTCACCATATACTGCTCCATACTTTTGGTAACACTCCCATTTTCTCAAGACATAGGACGAGTACATTTAGATCAATTGTCACCAAATTTTGTGCAGGAATGTTGTAATTGAAAGCGGAAAAGTAAAAAAATTCCATGAACATATCGAGCTAAAGCGACACATTTTTGAACTTCGTTTTTTCTTTTCTTTGACGAAAATGGATTATTTACGATCGCAAATAATCGATTGCGGTAAAAAAAATCAAGTTAAAAAATAATGTCGCTTTATATTATAATATTTAAATAAGGAATATTTTCTTATTCGGACTTAAGTTCAGTATTTTCAATTCTTATAGAACGAAATATTTATATTAATTAATTTTTCTTCTCTTCTTTAGAAAATCCATTAAGAAACTATTTATTTCTAATTAAAATTTATTGTAGATCAAATAAATTTGTAAACATACTCTTACATATGTATATTTAAGTGATTTCATAAAAATTTTTAACTAGATATTGAGAATTTTTTATCGAACGATTAAGGTTGTGTTTGTTGGGTATGCATGTACTTGCATGCAATTTCCAAAGCAAAATTTCTTACAGTATTTTATGAGCCCCGACAAATAGTTCTGTGTTGTAAACTTTTCTTAGACCCTTAAAGTTGCTCCCAGCAAAAAGAATTTCCAACAAATTTATTGCAAGCAAGAACGTGCAACTAAAACTATTCTAATAGTTTGTTCACATAATGATTAACTGAATCGTTGTTATATGTGCCCTTAATTATGAAAGTGGTCTAAGTCATATATATCCTTTGTTCGACTTATTTAGTAGATTACATTTGAACAAATCAAAATATATTTTTAAATGATGCAAAATTTTAATTTAGAGTTGTAGTAGGCTCGATTAATATAAATTTATTTAATATTTATGAAATATTTATTGAAGTTGTTTTAAGATTTATTTAAAATTGTGAAGCAGAAATGCATACGACTTAGACCACTTTTATAATTAAGGGCACATATGTATCTCGTGGTCTATTTGCTATTAAATATTTAAAGGGAGGAGTTCTTGGGGCAAAATTATTGACAAAATACAATACTAGTATGTAATATGACTATAAACTGGAGAATTTTAGCTCTATTACCGTGTCTGTCCTTAAAATGTTCACTCCAAAATAAACCTTGAAAAGAAAAACTCTTTGAAATTTACTGCTTCATTTGCTGGGTTATCTTAAGTACGGCTGCAGGCTGTTGCAGCAGTGTAGTTAGAAAGTACTCGTATATTTGTTTGATAAGTGTGAGGGGCGTACATGTATTGTAGTGCATGCATACGTTTGTAATAGCATTCGAAGTGCAGACGTCAAGCAAAAAACTTATATTTTACTGCTGCTTTACTGTCAACACGAATTGAAAAATCAACGTTGTTTTTGTTTTTTAGTTTCCTTGCAATGTGATTGCATTGGGTGTTTCTTGACGGAAATAATTTATTTTAAAGCATTTAATTATTTTATGCAAATTCAATTTTCAGTAGAATTTCTTTGTATCAAAAAATTTCTTTACAAATCTAAAACAAAAGTTCTTGTGGGCATTGTATCAGTACAACTTGACAGTTGACAGGTCTCAACTTACAACGTACATATGTTATAGTGTGAGCATTATTTTCTTTAAATGTTTATTGGAAAATTTGTGGAACTTTGTATTAATTTTTTTACATAATTTAAATTTTCAATTATGGTTGATGTTTTAAAAAATACTTTTCTTTTATTTGAACTAGAATGAATTTTAATCAGGCATTGTTTCTTAATCAGGCTTAAGTTCAGTATTTTTTCAATTCTTATAGAATGTCTCGAAGTCAAATCTCGTGGTATATTTGCTGTTCAATATTTAAAGTGAGGAGTTCTTGGATCGAAATTATTGACAAAATTAACAAAGATTAAGAAAAAATTTTAAAATCCTTTTTATTTGCATCCACTTGTGTTAAAATGATAAATTAAAAAAATATTAGTGTTAGTCTCTAGAGATAGATATAGTAGTGCATTTATAGCTGCACAGCATCTGGCAAATTTCATTTAAAATTTATATAAAAAGCTATACCGCTGACACCAAGCTTTTTAGACATTTATCAAGATTTTTATTTAAAACAGAACCCATGAACTGTATGAGAAATCTCTAAACTTTTCACGAAATCTCGTAACTACTAGATTTTGTTAAAATCTAAACGCACTATTAAAATAACACAACAGTAGAAGGCAGAAATATTTATAACATAAAAAAGAAAATAATCAGCTATAATATAATTTTTTTTGAAGAACTAGAAACTACTCTTGCAATAATCTGTCGAATTGAGCAGATTTTTTTTTCTTAAAAACTCGACTGAAAATCATTCAGTTGATTTTATTATCTTAAGTGATTGTATTTAAAAAAAATTCTTTCATATTAAATTTTAAAGGGAATTTCAGCTTAATTTGTTAAAAAAAAATTAGTTTACAAATCTATTATTTATGTGTAAATAACGATCTCATTTAAAATGGGATGGAAATTTTGACGGAAGATTTTAATAGCAATACTAGCAGCGACAACCTTGCTAGAAAGGCTGTCAAATGTTTTGATGTAATAAAATAATCTCTATTTGTATAATTTCTTAGGAGTTTTTGCTTGTTTTTTTTGATAAAGCAACGTCTATATGCATTTGGTTCCTGCTAATGGAACTTTTCGGTAGACTTCACCCCATTAGCAGTAACGAAGTGCGTATAGACGTTTCTTAGCAAAAAAAAACAAATTCCAAATACGTGAAAGACTGAATATTACATGAATATATGCGGTATTTCTTAATATATTTTATTGTTTGAATTAAATTTTATTTTACATAAACTGAGTGTTAACAGGTAACAAAAGGGTCGTTGGCTGAAGTTGATAGCACGTTGACTACAAAACCGAGTCATTAAATAACAACACGACATAATAAAAGATATACTCTTGAGAGTCTTAGAATACATAAAATTTAAATTAGAAATTATTGTTGGATACATTTTTCAAAATAATTTTTGTTCTGCAAAAAATACAAATAGTTTTTCATCAGCGATAGTTGCGCTGATAGTTTTAAGTAGTTAAGTTTAAATTTTTGTTTGTTTTTTTTTTAAACAAACACAACCCGCAAAGCGATTAGCTTGTCTGCAGAAAACACCCAGGGTCTATGGTGGGAATCGAACCCACGACCTCTGGACTGAGAGGCTAGCATCGCTACCACTCATTATCATTATACTTTTCAATTTGCCACCTGGTAATCAATTTGATTTACACACAAACAAAAACAACAAACCTGCCAAAGCGTTGCAATATTAAAACATATTTTACAACGCTTTTGTGAACTCCCTAATTCTAAATTATAAAAAATTATGTTTAAAATTTTTTAACGCACTAGTAATCCCAAATTATTATTTTACTTATTAAGTAAAATATTTTTTTAATAAAAATACATTGAAATTGATTATTGAGGGGTTTAGCTGGATCCTATGCGCATTTCACTGTTGCTAATGCAGATCATCAGGGAACCTTTACCCAAAAATTTCTTAGAACAACTAGAGTTAATATGTTAAACTTTCATTTAAGCAAATGAGAAGCACAACAAAACCAAAGTTGAAACAAGAACTAAATAATCAACATGTTTTTATTTTCTTACTTTATCATTACTACATTGGCTGACTTTTTTTCAGCTTCAAATTGTAGTTGTAAGAAGTAAAATAATAATTTGGGATTACTAGTGCGTTAAAAAATTTTAAACTTAAATTGTATCAATTCCCACAAAAAACACTAATTATAAAAAATTATATTTAAAAAAGGGGTAGCAAATAAATGGCAAGGAAGTATATAAAGGACAAAATGTCAATTTGGTTGTTCAACGGTAACGCTGTTGACTACGTATGATAATTCAATATAACGCATACGCACTGAGTTCTTTGTGTTCTAAAAAAAAAACCAAAGAAGTATGCAATAGTTTTTCAACAAGTGTGTCTTACTGTGCATTAATATTGCAGAAAATCTAAAAACTTTTATAGAAAATATTTTCGTGAGCAAATTTATTTGTTAGAATTTTTCGTGTTTAGGAAAAATATTTTTTATTCAATCGATAATTAGAAAAGTTGGTTTTTTTAACTTTTGCATATTTACAGCCTTTTTAAAAAAATTTTTAAGACTTTATACAGGCTTAATAAGAAAAATTTTTTATGAAAATTTATTTTAAGAACCTTTTATGAAGCCTTAATAATTTTTATAAATAAGGCTGTTCATTTATCAAATTTGCTACTTTTACTCTAAAATTAGTCAGCACCAAATTCTGTATAAACAAATTGAGCCATAACCTCAAAAAAAGATTAGCGATATAATTTTTGAACCTAGTTTCCTTTTACGATCGCAGATAATCGATTTTCATAAAAAAAATGAGTTTCGAAAAATATGACGCTTAAGCTTTTTTTTGGCAGTTATGGCACGAAATGATTTCTACTTTATTTTGCATAATTCAACAACTCATAAAAATGTTTAGGATTGAGTCAAATCAAAATACAATCAAGATCTGTATACATATGCGCTTAGTTTTTAAAATGAATGAATAAGATTGCTTACCCATTATTGATACGAAAAAAAATAATTTCATAAATTTTTTTTACTAGATTTCAAATACATTTTATTTACTTATTTCGTCACTGTATTCATTTTTGTGAGTGTATGTTTTTGGGTAATACCAGAAAGCTCTTTTTATGTCAAAATGAAATAAATTAATGTTTTAGAATATGTGTTTTAACAATTAAATTTTAAAACTTATTGTTTATAAATTGAAAAAGCTTAAGTTTTCGAAAAAGCATAAAAAGCTTGAAAGGCATACATATATGTAGTTGAAAAAAGTTCCAGTTGTGGATCAAATTCTTAAAAACTTAAAAACGTAGACATGCTTAATCACCAGCAAATAAATTTGAAATAAAATAAACTTATGACAATGTGTCAAATAATAAATTTTTTAAATGTTAAAAATAAAATATTAAAATTTATTTTATTATTCTAAATATTGTGTGATTTACAAGCAGCAATACCAAAGTATACCTATTATAATTTCAATATATTGTTAATTGAGCTCTTCTTGATGAATTGCACGAAAACTGTCAAAAAGTTATTGAGAATTACTAAATATATGGACCTAACAAGCAATAATTTGCACTCAATTAGGGTGTTCACAATAGAGTTTTAAAATATGTTTTAATATTGTAACGTTTCAATTTTAATACTTTAATATGGTTTGGCAAGTTTGTTGTTTGCGTATAAATCAAATTTATTACGAGGTGGAAAATTTAATTCATTAAACACATTCAACACAGCGGGCAAATGTCTAGGATAGAATACACATGTTTATATGATAGTGAAGCCAGCAATACAATAGGGTGGCTGATTGTTGTCTATGCTGATTTTGTCGTTGTAGTCGAGTTAAACTAATTTATATTTCTTTGGCTACAATGAGAAAATTCCGTATTGCCAGTATAATACAAAATGTTGAATGAATGATGCGTACAATTATTTCATATTATTGAACAGAAACAATATCCAAAAATTGATGTAAAGCATAAATTGATCCATTTTTATACTTTTACGTCATATAAGTATTTACATTTTGCAAGAGTAATGCGAAATATTTGAATACTGAACTCTGTATTTATACTTAAATATGAGGTGCAGATGGTGCTGATGCCGTCTCCAAAACAATTAAGTAACTGGCTACGAGGCGACAAATGATGATAGCGGCATTTGAAGTCGTGTGTTTGTGTGGCCTGCTGTGGTGAATGTGTTTAATGCATAAAAGTATAAAAAGGATGTCATTTTCAATATGGCAATATGGTAATGTTAAACTAAACCTGTTAAAACTGTCAGCGCAGCTGTAGTTGATGAAAAAATATTTGTATTTTTCGCAGAACAGATGTTATTTTGAAAAATTTATCCAACAATAATTTCTAATTTAAAAGTTTTTGTTATTTTAATACGTAGGAAAGAAAATAATTTAGTCTCTGAGTCTTAGCACAATGTTTGCGGTACGGTGCGATTTCTCGTTACGGGAGAGAAAATAAATATAATAAAACGGAAGACGGCGACGGTAATACTTGTCATTGTTTGTTTAAATTTTTATTAATTTATTTGTTCATACATTTTTATAAAACTTTCTACAGTAAATAAAAAAACTGAAGCTATTAAAAAATTGTTAATTTGGTAGAAGTCACGTTTGATCTATGTGTGGAATTAGAATCCATGTGTGGAATTAGAATGTTGTGAACATAGCCAATTATTCAAAAACTATGGCAACATCAGAAAGAAAAAGAGAGTAAAAAATTGACACAATAAAGAAGTCCCCAATGAAAATAAAATTGATTTTAATTTTATGCCGTTTCGCACTGCGTTTTTTTACTTAAAAATCGTATGAAAAACCGCACCGCAATGAATTATTGTTACATTGTGTTCAGACTCTCTCATAATCATTCCTACAGACATGCATTTTACTCTCTCTCTCTCTCTCTCTCTCTCGCTCTTATATTATAACTAATATCCCTGAAAAAAAAAAATGTGGGGTTAAGAGTCCCCAAATCACCACTTTTGTCGACTATTTTGGTGACATTGTCAACGCAGTGTATATTAATATTATTTTTAATGCATAGACCACATTTTTCAGATATACACAACTATGCTTCTTGTTTTATTAGGTTGTTGAAAATAAAAGAGACGTCAAGAAAAATTTAAGTGTTTATAAAAATAAGTTGAAGGAATCAAATTAAAGGGTTAATATAAATGTATTGAACATTAAGCAATTTTAAGTGAAAGGTGCCAATTATGGACATTTTTGTTTGACACTGTGGCAGATTAGTTAAAGATTTGTCACACTTTTAGATCCAGACAAAAGTGCGAAACATACAGTTTTTGATTTACATATATTTATTTAAGAGAAATGACAAACAAAATTCCTACTTGCTGGTAATACGAGTATGCTGAACGAATTAATGAATTGGTTCCTGTTATTGTATGTTTTTTACGCATAAGTTTCATTTTTTATAAGTTTGTTTAATAAAACACCAAAATGTGAGCAAAATATGCAATTTCATTATCAAAAGTGTATACTAGAATTACTAAAATGCACTAGTGACTATCTGTTTCCAATGCTTTCATATGGTCCGTAAAGAACTATGTAATGAGTAGTACCAATGCCAGTAGTTGCTTTTCAATGAAGCGCACATGTTAAATGTCTATAGCAAAAAGCATTGTGTGGGGTACAATTAGTCAGTAATTCCTACAGGGATATAAATAATATAAAGAAGTATGTGTGTTTGCCTGACTTTGATATACACAGTATGTGTATTTACATCGTTGCCTGCTCACAATAATAAAATTAAGATGGCACAATGTTGCCATATTAAAATTTTAATATACTCATTGAGAATTCCCTAACGGTTTCTATGTGTTTTCTAGAAAGACTGTTTCCCTACAAACATTTGGAAGACATCTTACTCAGAAGATATATACAATATCTTATTTTTATCATTTAGAAGAAAATCATCAGAGCAATAATTTTTTGATATTAAAATATATTAATTTTAGTGAAGCTGTTTGAATGAACAGTTCAAAATGTATAGACTATTTATTTTTTCCCTTAACAAGGTATTTTGTGTTATTAAAATGTTGCATTTTGTTCAGCCTGGTGTTTTATCACATTTAGAATAAAAAAATATTTAATTTAAAATAAAAACAATCAGAAATATTTCAAAACATTAGCTCAGGAAATTACTTTTTATACTAAGCATATGATGACTCCTGTGATGATAAATTGAAATTAGTTGACCATAAAAAAATTGCTTTAAATTTAAATTAATGGTAGTTTTAATTCAGGGGCCACTTAACGATATCCTATATTTTTCTTCCTTCAGGTGATTTAGCAAAATTGTAAAATTGTACTTTAGGAGATAATCTATCGTTATTAATAATTTATCTTCCTAAAGATAATCTGACAGTATCATAAATAATCAGATGATTATCTAGCAATATTACAGTTTTATCTTCTAGAAGTATTGCATTCGTATCTCTTCGAAGTATCGCCTTGGCCGCACAACCTCTCCCGAAAGTGGAAACTTCCGCAATACGAATATGATTGTTGCCGCAATAATATTTTTCTTCCAAGCAATACGATTTCGAATCCTTTTCGTATTACTTTGCTTGTAAAATTTATTGAATTCATATTATTATTATATTAGTGAACACTTATTAAATTCATAATACCAATATCAATGTCAAGTTTTGTGAGTAGTGCATAATGTGAAATATTATAAAATACAATACAATCACGCTGGGAAAGATATTTTTGATTGCATTAAGATACGATTTAATTTATATAATGAAGAAGTATCAATGAAGCCGTTTAATTAATTCCTGCATTTGTGTGTATGTCAGTTTTCTATTTATGCTTTTTGTTCTTCCTAAGCATTTGTAAGTAGTTTACTGTTGCGGTATTCTCCTTTTGTATGTAAAATATTACAATTATTTAATTTTCACTTTCCCCCTTAACTGCTTCTTTTGTAAACATTTTTTGCTTCTAGAGATAAACAGGACATTGTTAAAATTATTTTCTTTGAATTTTCCAACTCGCTTAGCTGGTGTTGTTTTCATTGAAATTACAGGAGGGAAATTTTGCTGGTGTTTGTGTTAAAAGATTTAATTGTTTAAATCTTCACATCGAAAAAGTGATTGTTGGCATATTAATTGGCATGCTATACTTTGAAATAATACTTAATAAGATGAAACTGCCGAGCTGCTTAGGTTGTGCGTTAATAAAGTGAGGCAGTCTAAATTCAAATGTCTAAGCAGCAAATACATACAATCATAATTAAGTATACCCACCAAACCAAACGCTCCGAATTTATAAAAAACTCGTAACGAGTGGTCGACAAAATCTTCCGATTTCGGAAGCAAAATATTACCGAAATCGTTACGATTTTTGTATGAAATGGTTGACACGACTTCGCAACGATATGTCGGCACGAAATTTAAGCGATTTCTTTTTGTTTGTACAGCAGAGTACCGCTTCTGCGTTTGTCGAAATAATTTGCACATGCTCACATTTTTTTAATATTTATTACAATTCTTTGTTATTAATATATTATATTTATTTAAAATTAAAATTTTCAGAGATTTTTAGTTTCATATGTATATACTTTAAAATCAAAGTTTCAATGTTTTTAAAATTTTTGTACAACAAAAAATTTTTCAGGGAAACTACCGAAATGCCTTAACGACTTTGCTACGAAAAGTCTGACTTCAGAAAAAGCAGAAGCATTTGGTTTAGAGAGTATTTAAATGTATATACGAGGGCGGATCAATAATTCCGTGACTTTTCGAATTTCCCTCGTAGTTATATGAAATGCAACACTGGTCCCATCAATTACCACCTGTTACTAGACTACTGTCAAACTTTGAGCAAGTGTCGTCATTTACTTTACGTTTAACAGCCGTTCAAAACATACACCTCGTGTATTTTTCTAAAAATGGGAAAAAGTGAATTTCGAGTGCTCATTAAACATTATTTTTTGCGAAAAAAAATGCCAATCAAACCAAGTAAAAGCTCGATTATTACTATGGAGACTCTGCACCATCAATGTCAATGGTAAAAAAGTGGCTTACTGACATTGGTTGTGGTCGCACAAGTACAAAGGGCGCTGAACGTTCTCGGCGGCTAATTGAGGTCAGTACACCCGAAAATGTCGAAAAAATCCACGATATGGTGTTGGCCAATCGAAGAGTAAAAGTGCGTGAGATTGTTGATGCCATAGGCATTTCATATGGCAGTGTGGTTTCGATTTTAACTGATCAGCTGGGTTGAAGAAAGTTGTCTGCAAGATGGGTGCCGCAGACAACCATAAACGTAAACGTGTGACAACTTCAAAAATTTTTTTAGAGTTGTTTAACCGCAATCCGAATGAGTTTTAGCGGCGTTTTGTAACTGTGAATGAAACATGGATCCATTACTGTATTCCGGAGACCAAACAGCAATCTAAACCTGCTCCGAAGAAGGCCAAGTAAGTTTGTCGGCCAATAAGGTAATGCACGCGGAATAATCCATATCGATTACCTTCAAACTTATTAGACTGCTTTAATGAGGATTTAAAAAGAAAACGACCCCATTGGTCAAGAAAAAAGTTCTTTTTCATCGAGATAATGCACGGGTGCACACGTGTGCTGTCTTAATCGCAAAACTCTATGAATTGGGCTACGAATTGGTACCTCATCCGCCATACTCTCCAGATTTAGCCCCTAGTGACTACTTCCTATTTCCAAACCTAAAGAAATGTCTCGGTGGAAAGAGATTTAGCACCAACAATGAAATTATTGACCAAACAAATGCGATCTCGAAAAATCCTATTTTTTTGGAAGGGATACAAAAACTGGAGAAACGTTGGACTAAGAGTATTGAGTTAAATGGAGATTATGGTGAAAAATAAATTTTTGTTTTGCAAAAAAACTGTGTTTCATTCAAAAAATCACGGACTTATTGATCCGTCCTCGTTTAGTTTACTATAACGTTTTGCACTAGTTATTTTTATTTATCGAATGTAGTTTGAAAGTAATAAAATTGTCTTGGTTTCATTAGTATTTTATTTACCATTGCTGAGATTTATTTCATTTAAGAGTAGTTTACGTACATACACGAATGTCTGCCAATGAGATTCCGAATAAAGATTTAATGCTAAAACTTATGACTGTTTTGCGTTATTATTTTGTGGTGATCAAATTAAATACAGTCTATTGTCTAGGATATAAAGAGCAATTTTAGTGCTTTTATGTAAAGTACTCAGTTTAATAGCACCATAATAAATAAACTGAAGGATTTAGTTGAAAGCATACAAACATTTTTTTTAGTAATTGATAAGGAGGCCTAATATTCTTATTAGAAACACTGGTAATTTTCATAAAAGGAGTTACAAATAAGTTTGTAAAGGGAACGAAGAGTATTTATTTATTGAAGAATATACAAAAAATTAAAATATTTTTTCTTAATTTAAGAATTTTGTTGTTACCAGAGAGTCGAAAAATTTAACTTAAAACCTGCAGAAAACTAGATTACTCTCTAGTCTGTGAGCTGTTTTAATAATATATGTGACCTGCTCCACAAAAAGGGACCTCTGCGCCGAAAAGAAGTTATTGAGAAAAACGCGTTTAAAAAAAGCGCTTCGTTTTTCCGTGTTTTGCGCATGGTTATGCAACTCTTCCTTCAACCTGATCATCTGGCGATGTATTTCGACTCTGGTTCTTTGTACGATGTTCACTATGCAGTATTGCCTCTATGAAAATTATTTCTAATAGTTAAAAACCTGTTTTTGCTAATTTTGTTTTCAAAATTACTAGAGCTGTTTTATTCCTTATCAAATTATCAATGTTTTGGACTTAAGCCGATAGAATTGAATCTATTATTTATTATTATATAATTTATCTATTATTTAATTAATTTCAGGTTAAAATAAATCTTAATTAACGTAAGAAAATGTGTCTGGAAGGCGAATTTAAGAGTGTTGAAGAACAATACTTCAGTGATTGTTTGAAAGAATGTTTACCTATAGTCAGTGATGAGTCGGATGCATTTTCATCGCCAGAAGTTTCAGAAGTGCTGCAATTATCTCTTCAAGATATTGAGGAAGAGCAAACTTTATCGCAGTTTTTAGAAAAACCTTGCTGTACGAATGGATGCAATACTGTAAATAATTATGTTCATCTTTACAGGTGATTTGTAAAAAAACTAAAAGACATAGAAACTTGCGGTTTGCGGCATTTGAAAGAGCGTTGTGTTTCCTATAAGAAACACTCAAAAAGTAAAAAAAAAAATTTTTCGGCGCAGAGGTCCCTTTTCGTGGAGCAGGTCACTATTGATTTTCTACAAAACGATATGACTGAGTGCATAAAGGTGCTCCCTAATTCATTAATGAGCTAGTTTAGCGTAGTTATATTTTTGTGTTTATCTTGTCTTATAATACATCTGGGAGGAAATTCAATTGCTTAAGAAAAAGAAAAATATAGAAAATAATGAAATACTAATTGGTAGAAAATTTGCACTTAAACTGGTTCAAAACGTTTACTTGTCTTGGCAACATTAATCTCAATCAAAGTAAATTTGTTGAAATAAGTAGTCAACACATTTGTTGTTGACATTTCAAAGTGCTCACAATAACAAAACAACAACAATAGCAACAACAGCAGTTAAACTAAGTAAAGTACCAACGGCTATTTAACGTAATTTTTATTTTGGCAAATAAACATCTAAAAAGTATGGCCTCAGAGTAAAAAGAAACAAAATATTCTAAAAAAAAAGACAAAATTTTGTTGGTGTTTGTAATGTGAAAAGTAAAAGAGAGTAACTGTTTACAGCAAGCAAAAATACTGCAAATTCAAAGGACTGCACAAAAAAAGGCATTTGAAAAATACTTTACGAGTCAAATCCTCATTAAGTAGATTAGAGAAGGCATTCAACAAGGCATGCGATGTGACCAACGCACGAAGATTAATAAATTAAGGCCTTTAAATACTCCATACTGAACTTTAAGGTATATTTTTGACAGAAGGAAATGAAGAAACATATTTAACAACAGCAAGTTACAGTTCAACAGATTTAATCAGTCGCTGGAATATTATGGTCTTATGTATAATCAAAAACTGCCACGAAGTTAGCATAAGTGAAAAAATTTAATCACATGTTGACGAGTTCCTCTATAAAATTTGACATTAAAATTCGCCGCACGATTATATGCTAGCATGATTTTTAATGTAAAATTTTATGGCAAAACAAGTTAAGACCATATTAAATTTTGCCACTCATCCTAACTTCATGCCAATTTTTGATTATACATAAGGCCATTAATGTCCAAATCATAATCATGAAGATATTTATTTATTTTCTCCCAAATTATATTGCTAAGTGAAAATATAAAATTTTCAATTTAAATTTTAAGCAGGAGAAATTGTTATTAATACTAACCTTTCATTGTTAATGCTAAGGTAAGAATGCTTATCAATTAATGGCTAAGTAGGATTTACGATTTAGAGTATATGACCCTTGAACTTCATTTTAGGGTTCTATATATGCCCCAAAGTATTGAACTTTTTGGTCCCACTGTATAGAGTGGTTATCAAATATAATATTATTTTGCACTTTCTTGTAAAATAGATTGCCTGTGTTTTATCAGGACTCAACTTTACTTTCCATTTATTTAAATAAGATTGTAGCTCAGTTAAGCCGCGTTGAAGGTTAGATATAACATCTGTCGACCATAGTTCAGAGCTGAGAATAGTTGTGTCGTGGGCAAAGATTGATATAATGCCATGCTTTCACTACGAGTTGAATCACATCCCTTTAGCCAGCTTAGAACCATATGTCTCTATGCCAACACTATTTTCTCTAGCGACAATTGCACTAGTTGATATGTCAACAACTTTCCTTTTATGCGCGAGTAGAGATACATTAGAGACAACAGTTCTAGTGTATTTCGGGTTACATTGTCAATTGAAATATCGATATTGTTGACTAGAGCCCTAAAATTTACTAGTGAATCTTTGGTGCCAACGTCTCCATGTGATCCCAAAAGAACTGCTTAGTCTGTAGTGCCACAGTCTAGTGGTGGACTTCAAGGACAAGCTAATGTTAAATGTCAATAGATGATTACATTGGCTGGGCTACAACTGGTCAGTAGTACTACTGACAATGAAACTACTAAATCACTACAATTTCCTGCAGGGATGCTTCGCTTTCTCAATCATGTTTCTGAATCATCTCGTATACACGGTGCATTTGTGATTCGTCTTTTCATTTTTTTTATATGTATATTCACACACACACATACATACATAAGTATCATGTTTTTATTTGTTCACACACACACATATATATATATATATATGTGTATACCCATTTTGATTTGATAGCTTAGCTAGTTCAGATAAACTGGCGATAAACTGCGATAAAAGTTGGAGAAGATATCAATTTTACGTAGTTCGCAAGTAGATTCATATTCATAAGAAAGAGAACAACTCAATAATGTACATCATGAAAATTAATAATGCACATATTTTGTGCTCATGTCGAATACCCACACAATCATGCGTTTTATAAAAACAAATCATGGCTTTAATACTTAATTTTTAATTAAGTTGTTACACACAAAAAAGTAATATGAATGAGTTTGTAATATTAATTAAAATATTTGTAATATTAATTAAAAAATTAATTAAATTTTCACCTATAAACAATTTGATAATATCAATTAAGTTTTTCAACTCAAATTAATTAATACAATTAAAAATTTAATTGAATCAATTAAATTATTAATTGAAAACATTAATTGGTGAATACTTTTTTGTGTGTACGAAATAAATTTAAAATAAAAACATTGCAAAAAAGTCAGTTATCGTCGACATCAGAAACTAATTGGAAAAATAGCTTCAATCTTTTGAAAGAATGTTGGAATAGTTATAATCAATTAGAAAAATACATTAAACCAGTCTTTTAATTATATGATGCCGACAATGCAATTAAAATTTACAACTTTTTTCCATATATTCCTTATAATTAACTTATCCCTGCACATTTTCATTTCATTACACTAAAGAAAAAAGTTCAAACTGCAAACACTTGATAACTGGCCACTTGTAAATCACATCAATGCTTGCATCATCACTTTTAATGCTAATGATCCCTAAAGTTGCACATGTTTTTATTTTTTCTCTACTCAACGCTGGACTGCCATCTTTCTTTCACCATCTAATTGGACGGTAGTTATTGGAAAATATTATAAAAAAAGACTTGAATAAAAATTCACTTCTTGTTCGCATCAATATTGTAAATATTATAATGAATGAAAAGAGATTTAAGTTTGTGAAATAAGGCAATTGATTGAGAAAGAATAAAAAAAACAAAGTCTATGAACTGAAATCAATATACGAATATCATTGAATTGAAATTTGTAGGATAATAAAACTACGCAACAAAATTTAAATTAAAAAAAATCTTACTTCATCAAAATACTTGCAAAACAAAAATTAAAAAAAAAATGGCTTAAGAAGCGAAAATGAAAAAATGACGTAATTAGAAAATTCTACTACTGTATATACAAATAAGTAAATGTATTATATTGTCCTTAAGGTGTTGAATCGTAATCACATATCAAACTATTGCTGCAGTAGAATCATAACTCAATTAACGTGATTTTTGAGTTAATAATGCAGAACAAATTCTCAGATCGTTCTTCATATTGCTTACAAATTTCATACATTTATGCTTGAGACAAGAATAAAAATTTCTTTTTTTTTATTAAGTTGTTACTAAATTCAAAACTTGAAACAAATTTTTTTTGCTGTGACTGCATTGAAGCAACGGCTTGATATAATGAAGTAATATTTTTATTTATGTTTCATGTAATGTAATGTAATGTAGGGTAATGTTTCATGGTTTTTTTTTAAAGAAAACTAATTTATTTCAGCATGTAAAATTCAATGTTGTGGGAAATATTGTTAAAAAAATACGTTTGATTGCAACCATCAATTGAGGCAACGGCATTAATTGGAAAACTATAAAGGCACTACATCGCTTATGTAACTAAATAAATAAAATGATTAAATTAAAAATATGATTAAATGATTATTAAATTAAAAATATACTTTTTAAATTATAAAATCAATCTTGATAGTAAAGATCACAGCAAGATGATAAATTAATACACGGCTTAAAAAAGTTTGCTTTTGTAGCTTGAAGGATATTTTAAAAAATCTGCGATTTTAATTGCTAGTTGAATATGTATAATATTTTTATTATTTTTACTATCAAACTAGATTACAAAAAGTGGAAAACTATTTAAAAGTGCACACTTAAGCCTGGATCACACTATTGACACAATTTACAGATCTTCGTCGGTTCACTGAAGTAAAGTCATAAGTAATAAGCTAAGTTTGGCTAATTTCTCAACTAATTCAAATAAAAGCATATAACTGCACCACACTGCATTGGTAATAAAGCTATATAGACTAATTCCACAATTAATTGCGCAATAATATCATTTTGAATTATTACTTATGACTTTATTGCAGTAAACACTTTCTACAATAAATCCCAAATATAGTCTCCCATCATGTTTTCATTGTATTGGCTTGCAGCTGCTTTTCTCAAAAAATTTCTGCGGAAGCTCAGGCAGCTGCTTTGCTTGCAGGTGTTTTGGCTCGTCTTCTATTTTTACCTTGGTTCATGCGGCAAAGTAAACTTTGGGCATGGAAAACCTGTCTTTCTCAAGGAGAAACGAAATGCATATAACCAACAAACAAATAAAAATTCTTTATAGTTATGTGCAAGTAATATAAAATAAATAGGCAAAGAAATCGAATATTTGAAAAATTATACAAAATCATTTAATTTGTTGCATAAATATCTAAAGGACTTCGAAGTTTTGTTTTATTCAAGTTCACTTGACTGAAAATTCTTTCAACATTTGCAAATGAATGTGGTAAAGACATTACATTTTGAATAAACTGAGGGCTGCAGAACAGTAATCAGAATATGTTCGTTTTATATCAGATATTCGTTTCCAGAAGCTTGTCAATGCTACTTCTTCTTTTTCTTTAAAGATGCCTTCAAAGTTCAAAAATGTAAACTCTCTAAACCCTGAGTCGTTCACACATAAAACAAATAAAAAGTAGTAGCACTATTAGGAAAAATGTAAAAAATTGCACTATAATTGGAGTTGAAAGGCCAAAAATCTCAAAATCTGCATTTCGTGTTTTTGGAGGGTAAAAATCTGCAAAATTGAGATAAATCTGCATTTCTGGCAACCGTGATTTCAGCACTTCTGCTTTAAAATCAACCCCATCCAAATATTGAGAATTGTTGTATAAGAGGCAGAGAGATTGCAAACACAAAAATATGAGAGCTGTACATAGTTTCCAGAAAAGACGATTTGACACGATTTGACGATTTTTCTCTACAAAAGCTGAAGATATAAAAAAAATTAATGTGGTAGCTTTATTTACTGTAAAGTAAGCATGCAAAAACATTCACATTTTTTATAAAAGAATTATTAGTGGAGTTCTCTAAACCACGCGTTGCGAAATTGTGTTCTGCTGATCGGACGACTTGCTTTATACGAAGTTAAGCTCGCCTTAAATATCTTAAACATCTAAAACATTAAAACCAACCAAAAAGCTGCCATAAGTCAACTTTTAATTAAGCTCTTTCCTTTAATTTAGGCGATTTCAAAACGAGCGATTTACACAACACCCCTGTATATTTCTAAACCTGTTGCTTGATAAATTCAGTCATAGTTGTGATTATTGATTTTTCAATCGCTGTGAAAAAGTAACAGGTTTCGAAATATTGCTCAGAATAACTTTTAATATTTATTTATTCAATAAATACTTTACAAAGTAAATTAGCAAAATATTGTTGCATAAATATGAGCGGGGTAAATAGACCGTATACCCAAGATGGTATTAACAGTATTTATAAAAAAATTTTGTGACTGACTATATTCGACCTACGCCTTCACATAGGAAGTAGCAACTTTGGTTGTTAAAGAAATTCCACAAAAGAACCGCAAGAATATACGGTTATCCTTGGCAGATCAGTCAACCAGTGCGAGACGAAACGAGACGCAAAACTATCGAAGGCCAATAAACAACAGTGGCCTGGTTGCACTTAAGAGATAATTGCCAACGACGCTTGATATTGACTCGCCCAGAGCTGCTTTACGACTGTAACTTCTAATATATTTTACAAAATCTGTTTGTTTAAGTTTAAAAATTATACACATATAATATATAGGGTCCGCCATCTAACGTTTTTTTTCAACTAGTGCTTATTTCGTGAATGGTAACACTTAGCTCATGTCTGATTTGACAGATAATTAGTTTTATCCTTCCGCTGAACGAATATGGTTGTGTATACGCTTGAACAACGCTTCGCTAAGTGGGCCTGCGATCGACTTACAGAAGATGCCGATTTTGCCAAAAAAAATCATCTTTTCAGATGAAGCTCATTTTGATCTTGGCGGGTATGTAAACAAGCAAAATTGTCGCATTTGGAGCACAGAAAACCCGCACGTATACATTGAGAAGCCGACGCACCCAAAACGAGTCACTGTTTGGTGCGGATTTTTGTCCAGAGTCATAATTGGGCCAATGAGCAAGAAGTGGCCTTTACAGTCAATGGCGATCGTTATCGGGCCATGTTGAACGAATTTTTGTTCACAAAAATTGAAGAGGAGGATATTGGCAACATTTGGTTTCAACAGGACGGCGCTACGTGCCACTCAGCCGAAGCTACACTCGATGTTTTGCGCCCTGTTTTCAAAAAAAAAAGTTATCTGGCGGACCCTATATATATATATAAACTTTGTTATCCCTTTATAACTCAACATCGTAAAACTTGTTTATTCAAAAGATTTTGTGAGTTCGTAGCATACGTAAAAACATTTCTTCTAGAATTTTTTTGAAATTTACTTTTTTTGTGACGAAAATGGATAAAGAAGGAAATATTTTGGCGACAAGAGCTTCGAAACAATAATTGACTTGGCCATTCACAAAATTTAATGGAGTAAAACGCAGAAAATATAACTTTTTTTAAAAACTGCACAACGGCAACATTGATTTAATAAAAGCATAGGATTAGTTTAAATCTCTTCTGCCGTAGCAGATAAAGTATTTTATTAAGAATGAACTTTACAGTTTGAAAGAAAATATTGTTTCAACTCAATAGGTTGAAAAAAAATTAATAATTAATATAAATTAATAGTTTTAATAGAGATTTAATGGGTTGTAACATATCTGTAACACGGAGTGACAAAGGGTTATAGCAACTCATAAAAACTCAATTCAACAAAACAAAATCAAATTAAATACAATATTACGGAGGATTTTGGACTTTTAATGGAAAGGATTAGGTATAAAACTACTCGTCTATTTGGGTTAAAAACTAACTAAATGTTTTTATAGAAAAACTAATATGAAAAACATCAACAACAAAATCTAGCTTAGTAAAACTGGTAGAACACAAAATACATACACATGTATATCAAAACTAAAGGAATGCATTATTACATTATTCAATTATATTTTAAAATAAGGAAACAACATTTAATTGCGTACAGTGTTTTTCTGAAAAATTATTATTAAGTTGTTTCCATTATCACTTCACTAATAGATAGAAGTCATTGGATTAAATGCTTATTCATCTTTACATGAACACAAAGCATTCATCACTTTGGCAGAAAGGAGAATCGTCTGTATGAAATTATATTGGTTGGTTGGTTGGTTTACGTGGCTGCCTACCACGCGCAGGCATTCAAGTATAATCTAGATGATTCCTTTTTGAAAGGACCACTACACTCTTCGGTGTCAACCTCTGTAGAACCTTGTCTAAGTATTTTGATAGGGTGATCGTTACTACATCCAACCCGTCGCGTTGAGATGTCTGATAATGTCACTCAACGCAATCTCAGATAAATCCGAAAGATCGTCTAAAAAATGTGTGTCTCGAGAGATACTAAGCTGGACATTGGCAAAGAAAGTGGAAGATTGTCTCTTCTTTGCGTTATTCCCGACAAGCATGAAATTATATTCTCTAAGACCATATGATCAATTGACAGCCTTGGCAGGATATGCCAAATATATATTCTAGCTCACGACTTTTCTAGAAATCATTCCTAGGATGGTCATCTAAGAGATTTGAGTCACTTTGCAAAGTGTGTTTATATAAAAAGTTGTTTTTTATTAAATTTTTTACTATTTTATATTACAAAATTATATTGCCACACATAAACGTTTGTCCTTTCACTTTCTGTGGCACAGTTTTTATTGTTTTTATTGCTGATGTTGTTGTTGTTGTTGCTGCTGCAGCAGCAATTTTATTACCGGACATAAAACTTCTCTTGTTGTCCGCACTGCAGAAATAACAACAAAACAAGTGAATGAGAAAAAGAAGGAAATTGTGATTTGTTTTGATGTATCTATACATCATATATAAATATATTTTTTATAAATTAAAACATTAACATTAAATCTGTTCACATTTTGCAAGTCAAAGCCAAAGTTGTGGTTTAGTAAGTAAGTTGAGTAATTAATGATGGTGGCGTTAAATATATTAAATAAATTGACTTTAGATTATTAAGTTAAATATGTTATGAATTGTGAGGCAAATATTTCTCTATCTTTTAGTATAGTTTTTATTTTCCATGCGATAAGTTGTGAAAGTGAAAAAATGTCTTTAAAAATAATTATTAAATTGAGATTATAATTAAATTTGAGTTTTTATTGATGATTGAATGTCCCAAACTAAGAATCCTCAGTTTCTAAAAAACATCTATAATATGTAAATCTTATTCACTAACTATTTCAAAATGTGGCAGCTCTATTATAATAAGCGAAAATCACAAAAAGGGATAGAAAAAAAAACAAATGAATTTTTGCTTGTATACAAACATTTTATAAATGAATTGCTTTAATTTTGAGAAATAAAAGATAAACTAAATGTTTAAATAATTCTTTTATTGCTTTTTATATATAAAAGATTTTATACATATATGTCCTGGTCCAGACTTGCAATTTTTGTTGCAGCAATTCTTGAATATGTGTGGGAAATAGAAACATATACTTTTTTAGTCCTCTCTCTTTCTTTCGCACTAAAGAATAAAAAGTTGCAAGTCTGGACCGAAATTATGTATTTAATATTGTAGAATAATTACTTAAGTTCTGCTAAAAGGGGATGTCCTCTAACTGAACAACTGAGTGTTGGCTGTTTAATCACACCACAAACATTATTTTCCTTTAGTTAACAGCTCCGCATACAGTTTAAAAGTGTTGCTGCATAGAAAAGTCGGTAATTTTACTGTTATTGTTTCTAAGCAATTCGTTCATCGTTAAAATAAGTTAGTGAATCAAACTTTGGAATTATTGAATTTTATTTTTTTAAATAAATTTTCAAGTCTATTATGATAACATCTGACATCAGTTTTACACCAATAAGCTTTTATTGACATGAAAAAAGTAGCTTCTGGTCCGCTTTAAAATTAAAAAATTTAAAACGCGCTGTAAGCTGAAATAATTAGTGGCAATAACGAGCTTCAAGGTCCCGAGTTCCATCTCTGGCTAGGCGTAGTCATATCATTATTGGGTATGCTAATGCTTATCAGAGTGTCCTCTCTTGTCGGTATTTGTAGCAAGGAATCATCGACGAAGTAAAATAACTAGCAAAAAGCTGCATATATATATTAAAGTAATCCCCTTACATTTAAGAAATTTATTATTCGACATATTGTCAGAAGTTTATTTTAATTTGAAATTTATTTGCTGGTGGTTCAGCGTTGTCTATATATTTCATTGTTGCTGTAACAAATCATCAGTAGACTTCAACCACACATTTTAAATAAATTTCTTAAATGTTAGATTTGGATTTTATTTTTCATTTTGCCTTATAATTACTTTTATTGTTATCCGATGGATTTCTAATTGTATAAAGGTGTAGGAAAATAAAATAGATTTGTATCGAATATAAATTATTTGCTGGGTTTTTGTATTAGTTTCTAAGCCTACTACGCTTATTTTTCTTTTGTGATTTTCAAAAATATTATTATTTGTGAATTCTCAAATAGTTCTTGAAAGTCTGTGCATAAGATAAGAGGTTTGTGACTATTCAAAATGTGTGGTTGAAGTCTACTGATGATTTGTTACAGCAACAATGAAATATATAGACAACGCTGAACCACCAGCAAATAAATTTCAAATTAAAATAAACTTCTGACAATATGTCGAATAATAAATTTCTTAAATGTTAGATTTGGATTTTATTTTTCATTTTGCCTTATAATTACTTTTATTGTTATCCGATGGATTTCTAATTGTATAAAGGTGTAGGAAAATAAAATAGATTTGTATCGAATATAAATTATTTGCTGGGTTTTTGTATTAGTTTCTAAGCCTACTACGCTTATTTTTCTTTTGTGATTTTCAAAAATATTATTATTTGTGAATTCTCAAATAGTTCTTGAAAGTCTGTGCATAAGATAAGAGGTTTGTGACTATTCAAAATGTGTGGTTGAAGTCTACTGATGATTTGTTACAGCAACAATGAAATATATAGACAACGCTGAACCACCAGCAAATAAATTTCAAATTAAAATAAACTTCTGACAATATGTCGAATAATAAATTTCTTAAATGTTAGATTTGGATTTTATTTTTCATTTTGCCTTATAATTACTTTTATTGTTATCCGATGGATTTCTAATTGTATAAAGATGTAGGAAAATAAAATAGATTTGTATCGAATATAAATTATTTGCTGGGTTTTTGTATTAGTTTCTAAGCCTACTACGCTTATTTTTCTTTTGTGATTTTCAAAAATATTATTATTTGTGAATTCTCAAATAGTTCTTGAAAGTCTGTGCATAAGATAAGAGGTTTGTGACTATTCAAAATGTGTGGTTGAAGTCTACTGATGATTTGTTACAGCAACAATGAAATATATAGACAACGCTGAACCACCAGCAAATAAATTTCAAATTAAAGTAATCCCCTTACTTAACACCAGCGCCGCTGTAAAGTGCTGCTATAAAAATTAACAAATTCGTAAGAAAAGAGAACTTGCAAACATACATATACATACACATGCTGGTTGCCAACTTAATTGCCTGGTGTTCTCTAAAAAAAAGAAATACAAGGATCGTATGAGCAAAATTTTTTAAGAAGAATCAGCAGTGGAAACTAAAGTATAAAAGATATATATACAGTGAAACCTCTCATAACCGGACACTTACCGTTGCGGCATTTTTTTATACATTTTTTGCTGGTTTATTGTAAATAGTTGCTAAATTATATTAAGAGTAGACTGCTTCAACTTAGATTGGTATAGTTTCAGCTGTTGGATTTCAAACTGACTTTCAATGTTTTTATTTGTTGGAATGCGAAAGTCGTCTCGAAAAGGCAATAAGAAATGTAGCAATATGAATTGTTAAAATACATAAGAAATTTTACATTTTCGCAATTTCACGCAACGAACATTTTTCTCTTTCAAACTCGTTTAAAATTTTTATATATTTTTTTCTTTAATTGATAAAAACAATTTTTGTCTTGTGCCATTTTGGGACACGAGCTAAGCAAACGACTGCTGCAAATAAATAGCAATTTCTTTGTCGTCTTCTATGCGTCAGTATTTACATTTGCGTTAACCTGGGAATCACCAAAGATAACTTATACAAATTTGAATCAGAGTTGAAGAAAGAAAGACCTAATATTTAAATGCAACACTTGTTGCTGTGTTTTACTGCTTCTGTCCGCTATGAGAGGTATTTAAAACAATATTTAAAAAAATTTAGTGTCTACGTCCGGTTATTAGTGTCCGGTTATGGGAATGCATTTTGTATGGAAAAACTAATGAACGTGTTTAACCTACAAAATTTGTCCGTTTATTAGAGGCGTCCGTTATGTGAGGTTTCACTGTCTACATATAAAAATTTCCATAGAAAAAAAGTCCACAGACGTCAAAAAGTTTAAAATTCTTGAAAAAATTTTGTTTTATCATATTTCCATAGAGATACAATCAAATTAAACTACTGTAAGAAAATTTTATTTTTTTCCAAAAATGGTCTTAAAGGGAGGCATGTCCATTGAAGTTTGTTGTCTTAAAATTTTCTGAGGGTACAGAGAGTCGAAAGGGAACGAATAAGAAACTATGCGATTGCAAATAAATGTAAATACTTGTTTTGCCAAATTGCATAACTCGATGTCACGTACGACATTGATAAATAATATTTTTTTTATCAATGCGTCAAAAATACATGCAGAAAGCTCATCGAATATTAAGTGCAAATTGGGATATTTAATACAATTAAAATTAAATCAACCTTGCTGAAAAATATAAATATATTTGCGATTGTGGTATCTATATAAAGTTTGTCACGTGCGACATCGTAAGTGTAAAATTAAAATAAAAAACTACATAGCATTTTGTTTTAGTTATTTTAATTTAGATGAACAAAATGGCTAAAAAATAAAGAGTGGAGATAAAGTTGAACGAAAATCGTATATTATTACAAAATCATAAATTAAAAAGCATTCCCTTTGTTCAAAAAAAAAAAAAAAAATGGAAAGCGTTGGTTGGAAAAAAATTCAAAAAATATTAAAGACAAAAGGTGGAATTGCAGCATACATAAGAGACAAAGTAGGCTCGCAGATAAGCGAAATGCCGAACATACACAATATCGTTCTTGCAAAATCTGTAATAAAAAAAAATGAAAAATGCGTTGCCAAAAGACATGTAGAAAAAATTAAACGCATTACTTCTGTTTATTTAAAATAATTTTTTGCTAAGCTTTTTTATTTATAAGTTCGTAAAAAGAGTCACAGTTATATATATATATATATATATATATATATATATATATATATAATATGGAATATGAAAACAAGTCACGTGCAACATGTCAAGTGCGACTCTGATTTAAATTTAGTCATATTTATAATATCTTAAAGTTATCTTAAGAATAAACAAAATAATAATTAAAAAATAACTTTCAAAATTATAATCATGCTTGTATATTTAAAATCCTCCTACAGCTAATCCGAATCTATTCGTTAAATATTTTTGAAGCTTAAATAAGAGTAAACAAAAAGATTGAGAGAAAACTTGCAAGAATATTAGCTTAAATGAAATAATATTAAGTAAGTTTAATACCCATATGTATGTATGTGCATGTATATACATATATGTACATATGTACACACTTTATAGCAAACATTTTAACTAGACTATCTGCAAGAAGATACCAGCACTTAAGATGTTGTTTAAGTGTTCTTTTTGTTTTCATTTTATGATTATGCTGCCTTTGACTTCTTGAATTTAATCTGCGGCAACTCCCAGTTTAAGCCGTAGTAAAACAGGGTGACTGTATTTGCAACATGAACGGCAGCAACATCAGTCCATTGCAGTGTATTAAATATATAACATAACTAAATAATTCAGAGTGTATGTTTGTGTATATGCTTGTATGTGCGTATTATTATTGTACGCACACTACAAAAACAAAAAAGTTTTCAAAATATGTTTTATATTTATATTAGTGCTACCGTGATTATTTGTGTGCTTATTTTATGAGAGGGCGTAGGTGGAACATTTAGTTGGCAACAGTTTTTGATTTTAAATTCTTAAAATTTTGTTTGTTTGTTTGCTTATTTTCTGGGCATATTTTTGGTGCTTTTGTCTGGTTATATTTTACTGTTTTATGTCATGTTCGAAACTTGTAAAATAGGCGTAGCTCTACTGTGTTATAATTCTGTTGCCTTCTTTTGTGTATCACATAAAATATGAATTATATGTATATTCTAAAGAAATTAAAACTACATTTTATGTGTACACACAAGTATTAAATAATTTTTTAATATTTTTTTTATGTTGGCGCTCTTGTGTGCATACGAGTACGTCTTCCAATTTTTTCTGCTACAGCACTGAAAATGATTTGGTGAATGTAAATTTTGTCATGAAAAATGCCAAGTCAGGCTTTAAACGAACATAAGTTAACATTATTTCTCTTATACTATTGTTTATTGTAAATAGTTGCTAAATTATATTAAGAGTAGACTGCTTCAACTTAGATTGGTATAGTTTCAGCTGTTGGATTTCAAACTGACTTTCAATGTTTTTATTTGTTGGAATGCGAAAGTCGTCTCGAAAAGGCAATAAGAAATGTAGCAATATGAATTGTTAAAATACATAAGAAATTTTACATTTTCGCAATTTCACGCAACGAACATTTTTCTCTTTCAAACTCGTTTAAAATTTTTATATATTTTTTTCTTTAATTGATAAAAACAATTTTTGTCTTGTGCCATTTTGGGACACGAGCTAAGCAAACGACTGCTGCAAATAAATAGCAATTTCTTTGTCGTCTTCTATGCGTCAGTATTTACATTTGCGTTAACCTGGGAATCACCAAAGATAACTTATACAAATTTGAATCAGAGTTGAAGAAAGAAAGACCTAATATTTAAATGCAACACTTGTTGCTGTGTTTTACTGCTTCTGTCCGCTATGAGAGGTATTTAAAACAATATTTAAAAAAATTTAGTGTCTACGTCCGGTTATTAGTGTCCGGTTATGGGAATGCATTTTGTATGGAAAAACTAATGAACGTGTTTAACCTACAAAATTTGTCCGTTTATTAGAGGCGTCCGTTATGTGAGGTTTCACTGTCTACATATAAAAATTTCCATAGAAAAAAAGTCCACAGACGTCAAAAAGTTTAAAATTCTTGAAAAAATTTTGTTTTATCATATTTCCATAGAGATACAATCAAATTAAACTACTGTAAGAAAATTTTATTTTTTTCCAAAAATGGTCTTAAAGGGAGGCATGTCCATTGAAGTTTGTTGTCTTAAAATTTTCTGAGGGTACAGAGAGTCGAAAGGGAACGAATAAGAAACTATGCGATTGCAAATAAATGTAAATACTTGTTTTGCCAAATTGCATAACTCGATGTCACGTACGACATTGATAAATAATATTTTTTTTATCAATGCGTCAAAAATACATGCAGAAAGCTCATCGAATATTAAGTGCAAATTGGGATATTTAATACAATTAAAATTAAATCAACCTTGCTGAAAAATATAAATATATTTGCGATTGTGGTATCTATATAAAGTTTGTCACGTGCGACATCGTAAGTGTAAAATTAAAATAAAAAACTACATAGCATTTTGTTTTAGTTATTTTAATTTAGATGAACAAAATGGCTAAAAAATAAAGAGTGGAGATAAAGTTGAACGAAAATCGTATATTATTACAAAATCATAAATTAAAAAGCATTCCCTTTGTTCAAAAAAAAAAAAAAAAATGGAAAGCGTTGGTTGGAAAAAAATTCAAAAAATATTAAAGACAAAAGGTGGAATTGCAGCATACATAAGAGACAAAGTAGGCTCGCAGATAAGCGAAATGCCGAACATACACAATATCGTTCTTGCAAAATCTGTAATAAAAAAAAATGAAAAATGCGTTGCCAAAAGACATGTAGAAAAAATTAAACGCATTACTTCTGTTTATTTAAAATAATTTTTTGCTAAGCTTTTTTATTTATAAGTTCGTAAAAAGAGTCACAGTTATATATATATATATATATATATATATATATATATATATAATATGGAATATGAAAACAAGTCACGTGCAACATGTCAAGTGCGACTCTGATTTAAATTTAGTCATATTTATAATATCTTAAAGTTATCTTAAGAATAAACAAAATAATAATTAAAAAATAACTTTCAAAATTATAATCATGCTTGTATATTTAAAATCCTCCTACAGCTAATCCGAATCTATTCGTTAAATATTTTTGAAGCTTAAATAAGAGTAAACAAAAAGATTGAGAGAAAACTTGCAAGAATATTAGCTTAAATGAAATAATATTAAGTAAGTTTAATACCCATATGTATGTATGTGCATGTATATACATATATGTACATATGTACACACTTTATAGCAAACATTTTAACTAGACTATCTGCAAGAAGATACCAGCACTTAAGATGTTGTTTAAGTGTTCTTTTTGTTTTCATTTTATGATTATGCTGCCTTTGACTTCTTGAATTTAATCTGCGGCAACTCCCAGTTTAAGCCGTAGTAAAACAGGGTGACTGTATTTGCAACATGAACGGCAGCAACATCAGTCCATTGCAGTGTATTAAATATATAACATAACTAAATAATTCAGAGTGTATGTTTGTGTATATGCTTGTATGTGCGTATTATTATTGTACGCACACTACAAAAACAAAAAAGTTTTCAAAATATGTTTTATATTTATATTAGTGCTACCGTGATTATTTGTGTGCTTATTTTATGAGAGGGCGTAGGTGGAACATTTAGTTGGCAACAGTTTTTGATTTTAAATTCTTAAAATTTTGTTTGTTTGTTTGCTTATTTTCTGGGCATATTTTTGGTGCTTTTGTCTGGTTATATTTTACTGTTTTATGTCATGTTCGAAACTTGTAAAATAGGCGTAGCTCTACTGTGTTATAATTCTGTTGCCTTCTTTTGTGTATCACATAAAATATGAATTATATGTATATTCTAAAGAAATTAAAACTACATTTTATGTGTACACACAAGTATTAAATAATTTTTTAATATTTTTTTTATGTTGGCGCTCTTGTGTGCATACGAGTACGTCTTCCAATTTTTTCTGCTACAGCACTGAAAATGATTTGGTGAATGTAAATTTTGTCATGAAAAATGCCAAGTCAGGCTTTAAACGAACATAAGTTAACATTATTTCTCTTATACTACAAGTTGTTTTTACTTTGCTAAATATTTTATATTTTGGCGTCAACAGCAAGGAGAAAGCTAGAAACTAGATAAAATTTATGGTGACGTATGAGTAATATGAAATCTGCCTAGTTGCTCCTATATTGAAAACAAGCAACTAAGCAACAAAGCTCTCAAATTCGTTTTCGTTTTTGTTTTCAATATAAATAGACTGAAGAGAATTTTTATTTGTCTTCTATAAACTGGCAGTTAATATTTATACAAAATCAAAATTTAATTACTAATATAAATGTATTGTCGTCATATGTTATATATGACATTTTAATGCCATTCGAAAGAGACGCCTCATCAAATTGCTTAAATATTTACTTTAATTTGAAGCTCTATATGTCGAAGAAACTTAATGTATTGGGTTAATGTCTTAAGCTTTGTATTGAAACCGTTAACAGTATATATATATATATATATATATATATATATATATATATATATATATAGGGTCTGGGAAACAAGAAATCCTGGGAAATGTCTGCTTAATATTCCTAAACTTTTTGCTATATTCCCGAAAAAACGGGAAATTAAAAGTACACGTTATTTCATAAATACGTACACACAAAAAAGTAATATCAATAATTTTGTAATATCAATTAAAATATTTGTAATATCAATTAAAGATTTAATTAAATTTTCTCCTGTAAACAATTTCATAATATCCATTAAATTGTTCCACTGAAATTAATTAATACAATTAAAAATTTAATTGATGCAATTAAAATCTTAATTGAAAACATTAATTGGTGAATAATTTTTACTGTGTATATAGAATTTCATGATACACATATTTACATATAAAATATCGTAAGTGACAGTCAAATTTACTTTCATTCATTAAGAAGTTTGTATTACTAAACAGGATTTACTTTAATATCAAAATTTTCATTGTTGAGCGCGGCCACCGAATCAAGAAATTCTGTAACGAAAAAAACCTAATACTATTTTTATTTGAATCGCCCAGTGCATGTTAACCCCTAAAGTATGCTATTGATTTTATTAACATACAGTATTGCTAGAACAGATTTTTACATGCAGGAAAACACAATGTGGCGTACTTAAGAGCAATCGTGGTTGACAAAAAATGATATACACAAACAAACAAACAATTCGTAGGTTTTTAAGCTATTGTTTTCCAGATATTTAGAGGATATCAAGTCTCAAACTTATGTTTTTTATTTCAGTTACCATAAACCTATAGTTTCAATGATAAAAATTCCTGAGTAACTAGTGTTTTTCATACGGGATTTCCCGGGAAAAATTTCCCGGGATACCGCACAATTTCCGGGAAAGAAATCGCGGGATATATTTGCGGGAATTCCCGTGATTTCATATGTACACATTCCTTGATGAGTGTCGTTATTCACTTATGAAGGTGATGGTGCAATAATAAGGTGATGGTACTAGCACAATAGCTAAAATTTTACAACAACAACTTATATTGTGTTGATTTTGTAGTAAACAAAACGCTGTTTCTATTCAAAGAAAATCATTTTCATTAAAAAAGGAATTGCAATTTTTTGAAGGAAGTGGTGAAAAAACTGAAAGTATCCAGAGATTATATAATGCTCTTCTGGCTATAAGGCCAACATCATTTTGCATTAACAGGAGTTATTTTTAAATAAAATTAGAAATAGACTGTCGAACGATTCTATTAATGCTGTACTAAAGTCCTATTTGCAAAGCAAGATTTTGTAATATTTTTTTAATAATGTAATTTGTTGTTTTTTTGTTGGCGTTATATCAATGCACTTGACTTTCCATTTACATATAATATTGGTATTTATGCATTACTATTATATAAAGAACTGAAATTATATTAGTTTTTCGGCTAATGTGTTTATAAAACGTTATTATTTAATCGATCTCATGAATTGTTAATTGTTTTTTGTCGAAATAAATTAAATTAAAAAATATTTTGTATAGTTTTGCACTGGGCGGGAATTCCCGGGAAACTGAAAAGCCGTTCCCGCTTTCACGGGAAATGAAAAAGTCCGGAAAAAGAAAAACTCTATGAATAACCTACATGTATTGTAAGATAATAAAAATATTTTAAACGATATTAACTTCTCATTTATTCAATAAAAGAAAAAAAATTGTTTTCTTATCGATGGTCACGCTCTAAAAGTGTAATTTGAATTAATATCAAAGAAAAAAAATACTGCATAAACAAAAATTAAATAAATAATTATAATTGCATAAGTTGATAAAAAAAATATGCTAAGCAATAGCTTTACCGCGGCAGTCCCCGAGTGCCACACGTATTTTTTTTTATATATTACAAAAGTTCGTTTGAATTATATGACTAAATTTACATGATGAAATTGTTTACGATATCTTTTAAAGTTGATACGTCGTCTGTTTAAACACCAATACCTAACGTGGCCAGACATCTCGCTTTTCATAAATCGATCCCGCCTCGAACTTTTATCCTTCTTTTTCACATTTTGAAATTTTCAATCTCTTATTCAATTTTTATTAAAATGTAACTGACAAAAATTCATTCCAAATATATTTTAAGTTTTAGTTATTGCTTAACTAGCCAAAATTATGTGTGCTTCGCTACACCCCACATACATTTGAGATAAAAAGAAAAAAAATTTTTATTAGGAGTGCCGCGCTTGTGGTTCAACCTTTACTATTTTGTGGAATTCAATTCTTATTATTAAAAGAAATAGTCATGAAGAGTTTCAAAGTCATCACTGCAAAAAAAAATTGCAGAATTTTGTATATTAGCATAGTATCGGATAATAGGCTAATTTTTTCCGATAAGATTTCTAAGACTTTCCTCGTATTCATAAAACGCTGGCCCAAAACTTTTTTAGATCCATGTCTTGGAAGTCCTATTCTATAAAACGGATATCTTACATAGTATCCTTGCTGAATTTAAAACCAGAATTTAATTTTTTCTTTATGTGGCATTTGGTGGGACCCGTATGTTCTGCCGTCATATATTAACAAACTAATGCTCTTAAATTACGAACTTTAAAAGCTTACAGAAAATACCCAAAATCAACTTAAACAGCGGTCAAGGTTAAAAGAAAGTTACATTTGAAGGGGTAAGTTTGTATTAAAAAGAGCTTTTTTATGCACAATTTCACCACCATAAGTCACCATCAAGAACTTTGACAATAAAAGTTATTAATTAGTGTTTTTTTTTTGGGAATTGTTAAAATTTAAATTTAAAATTTGTTAACGCACTAGCTGGATGTTGTGCGCATTTCACTGTTGCTAGTGCAGATCATCTATTTCAATAAATAAATATCTAATTGGACATTATTTTTGATCACTAAGAAACATATTTCAAACTAAAATATATTGTAAGTATTAAAGTTAATACAAGTTTTGTTTTAAATTTAACTTGCCTTCGAAATAACAATGAGCAAAAAATTGTAATAAAAACCAAAGTATAATGTAATAACGACATGGCAGTATTTATTGCACAAATAAATCTTTAAAAATTAGTAAATCCCTACAGCAACTTTTTTTTCGTCTTTTTTTTTTTGTTAAATTAAACTTAATTATTGCAAAATATTTATGGCGGCTGCGGTTAAAAGTTAATGGGAAATCTTCCTTCAAAATTTAGCAACACCCTTAAAAAAGGAAATCAAGCGCACGAAAAAATTATTGTATAGCAAACTGTTTATTTTCACTCCCAAACCTTAAATATACTCACACCTACATATATACATGCATACATATGTATGTACATACATTGCGAAATACTTAACACATGTATAGCGAAGGATGCTGTGCAAAAATAAATCCCCTTACCCTTACGAAGTTTGTTTGTGCGCTCGTATTCAATTTCAAATACCAAATTGCACTTAGATGTTGTTAAAGAAAATGATAGATAAAAAAAAGGAAAATGTAACTGCCAGACATATTTGTTGGTAGCCTTAAGGCCAAAGATATTATGTTGACAAAATTAATCGTTTTCCGCTTAGTACCTCCAAACCTTTAAAAAAATTAGAGAGAGACACAGAGTTTAAATACGAGAACATTATTCTAAACATTTGCTTTGCTTTAATTTTCTTTCCTCTTTCTCGTTATTTTATTTATATATATATATATATATATATATATATATATATTTTTAGTTACAGTGCTGTGTTTTGTACAACTTCTTCTTACATCAAATGCAAGAAATTTTTTTTATATTTTATGTTAGTTCGTTTACAAAAAAAATCAAACAGGTGAGGTAATGGAGTGAAAAATGTCTTTAAGCATCAATTTAATTCAACAGATATTCTTTTAAAATAGAGTTTAGATGATAAAAAATGGCTTTATACTATAACTCATAGTGACTTGATGAGGAATATATAAATATACATATCGTTGGCCCTACTTTTTTAACATATAAAATTTTAATGCCATTCAAAACAGAAGAAGAGGCCATATCGACTAGCTAAGAAATTTAGTTTAATTTGAAACTTTACATGTCAAAAACACTTAATGTATTAGGCTAGTTTCTTAAGGTATCTATAGAAAATATATATTAACAGTTCTTGTTTCTCCTGTAAAATTTTGTTGAAGTGAGAAAATGAAGAAGACTTAGCAGTCTGGCATCCTAAGACGACGCATGGTGTGTCATTTGGCCAATTCGAAAAGACAAATAGTAAACATTGTTTTGCTATTTTGCACAAAACATATCAGGTGTAAGAAAACTAAAATCGTATCAAAATAAAAATGTACCTTTAGCCCTCCTCATTGATTGGCAAAAGTTGACATTTAAAACACTTGAAAAATACAATTAGAAATCAAATATATATTGCAATGTTGCAACGGCAATAAACTCAAAATTACTGGACAACACTTTCTCTACAATTCATTGAAATAGAAGTAGTAAGTATGAACGCGTATACGCCAAGAACCTCCCTTACGCCAAAGCCTCACGAGTACTTTTTATATTTGCGGAATAATTGCTTGCCCGAATTGGCCCCAACCGGAGAAAATTAAAAAAGTGTTACCACATCTAATTTTCAAACTTTTTTATTTAACGTTTTAAAACGATCACCATAACTAGTTTAATTTCCCTTCTCTTCCTTAGAAAATCACATTAATTAATCAAAATATTTCATTCACTAAGAATTTAAAATATTGAACTTAAGCCCGATTAAGAAATTATTCCTGATTATTTTATCTGTATACAAAGGGAAAAATGTTATATAGAAAAAAGTTTCGGAACACCCTAACTTAAATTTAATACATTAGTATTATCATTTATTGGCATCTCTCGTTAAATTCTTCAATTTTTATTCCAACCAATATTTCAAATAAGTAGTTTTATAAAAAAAACATCTGTTAAAATGCATTTTATGAACCCCCTAATCAAATTTCTTTTCTTCAGTTTTATAGCTCTTCGAGATCTAGATTTATTATCTTTGTAAACTTTTCCCAACATCAGCTAGACTTAAACCATCGGATTAAAATTTTCGGCATTCTAAGGACATTATTCACACCGGCGCTTTAGTTCTCTGGGTAGAAATTAACATTCCGTACAATTAGTTTCCGAATTGGGCGATAATTGAATTTTAACATATAAATGTTTTTGTTGAATTTTTTCCTAATAACATCATAAACCACAGCTGAATTAATTTTTTTTTATTTTAAAATTAAATCTGAAAAACCCTCGAGATTTGAATTTTCTTTGATGCTATTGCTCAAAAAATTAAATTATTTAGTTCAAATGGCTTATAATGTTTATGCTGTAAAATTGTTTTCCAAAAATATTTTAACTGTCGTATGGATGCAGAGATTGCAGAAATTATTCGATAAGTTAGCTTATTGTACTGATTTTAATTGTTTCTATTTTGATAGAAAACAACTTGTTTAATAACACGACTCAACAAATTGATGAAAAAAATTACACTGATATGATATCACTAACTGATGTGAAATATATTAAGGTTCCTTATGAAGGACCTGAAATTAAAAAAGGTGCAGCACTTTGAATTATATGAAAAAATAAATTTCTCAAAATTTAAACAAAAATCCATACATCGTAATTTTTGTCTATTTTTAAAAATTTTACACCAGAATTATTAAATCTTTTTACAGATTCGTAATTTCAGCACCATTTCTTTTCTTTTGGGTGCACTTTTTTTTTAAGTCTGATTGTGTATAAGTCAGATGCATTGCAGGGAATTAAGAAATGTCCCTTTTCGCTTTTTTTTTTTTGTTTTGTCGAACTAAACTTGACATTAGCGCGGAAGCTTTACTTTTGACATATCACACGAAAATAAGACATGCTAACAAACATATTGTGGGTAAATAAAATTAACAGACAGTAGATAATTTTCGAGATATATTAAAAACAACTCAACAGTTTTAGTTAATTTTTTTTTTGACGATGCAATTGATATATGTATAAAACAAATTCAAGCTTATATTAATAAATACAATGGTGGTATTCGATCTTTGATGCAAATTGTCTTGCGTAAGTGCAAATGCAAAATATCGTGGCTTTTCTTGGATTGTGTGCGTTTTTTGTTGTTGGAATTGAAAACAAAACTACGATATTTTGCATTTGCACTTACGCAAGACAGTTTGCATCAAACCTCGAATACCGCCAATGTTATTTTAAGTTCATATTAAAAAAAAAATACAATAGATAAAATTTTTGTATATATTGCTGTAGATCTATTTTTAGAAAATAGTGATTTTTTACAAGTTGTATTAATTTCCCTCATTAAAAGCCAGCCACGGTCTCCCATCATTAGAACATCACAGGAAAAATGATATCAGTCTTTTTTCATGATTAAGACACCTTGATGAAACCTTTCTCTTGTTCTTCATTTAATGCTCCTAAATTTACAGGGAAGCAACTCAAATCTGAGCGCAGAAAGTGAATTTCGAGTGACATTATATTGGGTTTTTTTATTGTGTAGTATTTGTCCACTTTTGCACTTCACTGTAATTTTAGTAAAGGGTCCGCCAGATAAATTTTTTTTTAAATGCTATAAAAAAACTACTGAATATTTTCTCAAATTTCTTTTTTTATTTGAAAGTACAATCCTTCCGGTTAATAATGAAAAATAATTTCATTCAAATGGCTGCCTTGGCTGGCCATGCAGTAGCCTACACGAGCGGTCCAATTTTTAAGCACATTATCGATTGTGTGCAGCTGTATTTCACCAATGGCTTCCCGAATATTGTCCTTTAAAGCGTCAATTGTCTCTGGCTTGTCGGCGTAACACTTATCTTTGACGGCACCCCACAAATAATAGTCCAACGGTGTCAAATCGCAGCTCCGAGGTGGCCAAACGACATCAACTCTGCGGCTGATAATTTTATCTTCTAAAACAGGGCGCAAAACATCGAGTGTAGCTTCGGCTGTGTGGCACATAGCGCCGTCCTGTTGAAACCAAATGTTGCCAATATCCTCCTCTTCAATTTTTGTGAACAAGAATTCGTTCAACATGGCCCGATAACGATCGCCATTGACTGTAACGGCCACTCCTTGCTCATTTTCGAAAAAAAAAATGGCCCCATTATGTCTCTGCACCAAAATCCGCACCAAACAGTGACTCATTTTGGGTGCGCCGGCTTTTCAATGCATGCGTGCGGGTTTTCTGTGCCCGCCAAGATCAAAATGAGCTTCATCTGAAAAGATGATTTTTTTGGCAAAATAAAAAAAGTAATGTCGCAATATTTCCCAGCGTTGTTCAAGCGTATACACAACCATATTCGTTCAGCGGAAGGATAAAACTAATTATCTGTCAAATCAGATATGCGCTAAGTGTTAGCATTCACGAAATAAGCACTAGTTAAAAAAAACGTTAGATGGGGGACCCTTTATAAGCAGACTATTTATTTAGTAAAAATCAGAATTAATTTAGACTCCAAAAAGGAACCTTTTTTGATTCTCCAAAAACGGCATTTTAATGCTGGAATTAAGCGGCAGCAGTGCCAAGACAATACTGACAATACCTACCTCACTACATTGTATATCATTAAAAAAACAGTGATAAAAAACTGCAGTCGAAATAGCAAAAGTCGTAAAATGTGCTATTTTTTCGACTTCTTATTTTTTGACTGCCCAATTATAACCGTTGCTCATACTTCTGCTACTGAAATTCAAAGAGTAGTAGTCGAAGTAAACACAGTAAACGAATAGATATACACAACGAAGAGCTCTAGCTGTCCACCACATGTTCGTACAGTTTTCGGTTTGACTGACTGCTGCTTTAAATAAAGACGAAATTAATGAAGCAGAAATATTGGTGTAGATGTTTTTGAATGTGTGTTTTGTGTGTATGAGTGTTTTTCCTATATGTACAAATCTAATAGTAAAACAAACAACAACAACATTTCAACAACATTAAATACGCAATTGAAACCGCAAAATACAAAAAAAAACAGACCACATCTTTGCTATGTTAACTTCCGAATTTATTTAAAGCAGTATTCACACAAACAGGAAACTTGTCGAACATATCGCCAGCTGAAGCTCTTCGTGTTAACTTCTACTGCGAATTTTCAGAAGCATGAGCAGAAGCATGAGCAGAAGCTAAACAAAACACACAAATGAGACGTTTTTAAATGCTGAAAAAATTAACTAAAAATTAAAGTTTTTTTTCATATATCTTAGGAACTACCTAACGGATATGAACTGTTTTTAACCATAATATATTTCTCGGTATGTCCAGATTTTGTGTGGTATAACAATTGAAAAAGTACTTTGTGAATATAAACTTTATAGGGTCAAATATAAAACAACTCATAAAGGACATTTCCAACCTCCTTGCGATAAAACTCAGTTACCCTGACAAAAACTATAACCCAAATAAAAACAACTCCAATGACAGACAATTTTGTGTAGATTATGAATTTGTGAAATTTTTGATAATTTCTTTATCGAAATTTGAAAAATATAGAGAAATAGCAAAAAAGTGCATATACAGGGCGTTTTTTTAGAGGTATAGAACTTCGAATTGAAATAAAACACAAGAAAATCGTTTTAATGTCCATCAATTTGGCTTTATTGGAAGGATAATTTTATGCCATTAACGTTTAAATATGATTTCGGGCATGTGGCCGCCGCGGCTGGCTCGAATAAAGCCAATTCTACAGGTCCAATTTTCAACCACTTTTTCGAGCATATGGGGCCGTATGTTGGCAATAACGCCACGAATGTTGGCTTCCAAGTCCCCTAGCGTTTCTGGTTTGTTGGCGTGGACGAGCGACTTCACATATCCCCAAAGAAAATAATCCAATGGTGTCAAATCACACGATCTTGGTGGCCAATTGACAGGTCCATTCCGCGAAATTATGCGCTCATCGAATGTTTCCTTCAATAAATCGACTGTGACGTGCGCTGTGTGGCATGTAGCGCCGTCTTGTTGGAACCACAACTCATCCACATTCATGCCATCCAATTCGGGAACAAAATAGTCGGTTATCATGGCTCTATACCGGTCTCCATTAACGGTAACTGACTCTCCAGCATTATTTCGGAAGAAGTATGGCCCAATGACTCCACCAGCCCATAGAGCACACCAAACAGTCAGTTTTTGTGGATGTAATGGCGTCTCAAGGGTCTCATGTGGATTCTCTTCACTCCAAATGCGGCAATTTTGCTTGTTGACGTAGCCATTCAACCAAAAATGAGCTTCATCACTGAACAAAATTTTGCGATGAAAATCAGCATCGAGATCAATCTCATTTTCGGCCCATACACCAAAATCACGACGCATTGCATGGTCTCGCGGCTTTAATTCTTGCACAAGCTGGATCTTGTAAGGTCGCAAGCCAAGATCTTTGCGCAAAATCTTCCATAAAGTTGATGGACAAAGCTCCAATTGCTGTGCACGGTGGCGAATCGATTCATTCGGGTCCTCTTCAACACTTTGCTCTGCAGCGGCAATTGTTTCTTCGGTGCGCACTGTTCGACGTCTCTACGGATGCGTATTATCACATAAAGTAAACGTAGTGCGAAAACGATCCATGGTTAACCGAATTAATTGCTCTGATGGACGATTATGTCGACCATAAAATGGACGGAGCTTGCGGTAAACTTCGCGAGCTGAACCATTATTTTCAAAATAAATTTGCACGATTTGCAAGCGTTTTTCTTTTGTCAACCTGTTCATGATGAAATGGCAAACCAAACTAAATATTAATCACTTGACAGCTGACAAAATGGCCGCCAGTTAAAAAAGTGATGCCAACTTAAAGTTCTATACCTCAATAAAAAACACCCAATAACATAAAAATAAAAGAATGCATATTACTAATAATTATGACGTGGTGTTAAAACTGTAGTGATGAAGTTTTATGTTGTTTTCAGTGGTTAATCGTACGGATATAATGAAAAGTCAGTTTATTTTTCAGTGTCGAATAGTGGAATTTATTCAAGATATATTTTTTGTTTAGAAAAAAATTATTTTTTTCTGCAATAACGTCATGAGCACCATTAATTTTTGAAAACAAATATTTCCGCTATGTTGTTGTTGTTGTCCAACGATGAGTATGTGACAGTACAGTTTCGTGAAAGGCTTATTTCTAATATTTTTTTATTTTTTATTTTAAAAACGATTATATTAATATATTTTTTTGTGGCATATGATGTTATTATAATAATGTAATATAAATTTATAATATACAAGTAAAATGTGAATAACTTTATTTAAATTTTTTAATACAAATATACCTGCAAAATCAATTCTCTTTGATATGAAATATGCAGTCTTTATAAAAATAACACGAATATTTACAAATGTATGTACATATATCTACGTTCACTAACGTTTCACATTTTTTTTTAAATTTTCATTTAAATAATATGTAACTTGAGTGTTCTTGTTTTGCAAAATATTTTAACAGATACGTATAATGTGTCATAAATAATGTATCAGGACACTGACACTCAGCCGTGCACCGCGGTGTTCAGTTTAAGAAGTAGTGACAAAATAACCAAAAAGTTTTATGTTAATTATGTCTGTGGTATCTTGTTGCTGTCACTTAATAAACATTGTGTAATAAGGTTGTTGATTATCTACGAGTATATAAGCTAGCGATTAAATTAAGCGTGTATAATTTTGTGTTATCTTTTGTAATGAAAAATTAATAGAAAAAATCAGTCATTTTCCCAGGCACTTTATGAGAGCGCTTGTCATACCATGTAAAACAAATTGCAAAAGGTTTATGCAAAAGGTGTCAGCTACAATATTCATCCCTAGAATGAAGTGTATTTTTTTGTGGTATAAAAAAAAAAATAAATTAGCAGAAGAGAAATTTGTTGCTTTTATGGTAACGAGCACAGAGTTTCTATCACAAGTTTTGCGCAAGATATAAAAGAAACGTGGAAAATAGGATATACAAAATTTTAATTGTTCGTTCGTTCATAATTAAAGTTTACGATGTTTCGACACAAATAAATAATAATGAAATATTGTTAGGATGCTCATATTCTTTAATCTCGTATGTACATGTCTTCGAGGCATATTTTAAGAAGCTTTAACAGAAAGATAAATCTTATGCTGTTTCATTCTTTAATTAGTTCGTGATTTATATTAAACTTTATACTTATATTAATGATTGTTAGAATATCTTTCAGTACTTGTTGTCAAGACAACTTTTATGTTGCATGGATCACAAGTTCTTATTGCTGGTTCAAAATAAAACCATTTGAAGAGGAATGTTTTAGCAGATATCTCTGCATGTGCTGTTTGTAAAAAAAAACTCACACACTTTTGACAAAAAAAGCAAAATATTAGTAAATAATGTGAAGCATAAAACTGAAAGTGGAAAGAAACTTGAGCAGGTATAAGAATGCTATTATAAAAATAGCCAGCCTCTTCTTTTTGAAGTTGCTGCTTCATTAGAGTCCCTTGGTTTAATAAAAACTTTTATCAATAACCTATTTAGTTTGTTTGTATGATGTATTTTACAACATTTAGAGTAAATAAAGTATGAGATTCTGTTGTAAATGAGAGTTCTGAATTATTCACTGTGTTGAAAAAAATTACTCACTGTCTGAGAAAACATTTTATCGTTAACAGAATTTGTGGAAAAAATATACCATTTATTTCACAGCATTACATTGGAAAATACAATAAAGGAAATTGTAAGCAAGACAAAAAAAAAATGCAAATACTTTTCCATTCTCTTACAAGCAGTTGTGGTTATAAAAAACAAAACTGCAGCACCAATTTTTCTATGCAAAGGGTGTGTTTTATAGAGTGACAAAAGGAAGTTTAAATCATAACAAAACAAGGAAATATATTTTTAATATCAATGAAACGGGCTTTGTTGGAGAGAAAATTTTATGAAATTAATGTTTAAATATGATTTCTGCCATCGCAGCATTTGCGGCCGTATTTCGCCGATAACTCGTCGAATGTTGATTTTCAGCTGTTCAATTGTTCGTGGCTTATAGACAAAGAAAATAATCCAATGCGGTTAACTCACACGATATTGGTGGCCAATTAATTGCGCCATTACGTGAAATTATTTTTTCATCTAAAGTTTCTTTGAGTAAATCAATTGTAGCGCCCGCTGTGTGGCATGTGGCTCCGGCCTGTTGGAACCACATATCAGCCAGATTAATGCCATGTAATTGAGGTACGAAAAAATCTCGAATCATATTCATATAGCGTTCACCATTGACAGTAACATTCTGAGCATCATCGTTTTTGAAGACATATGAGCCAATGACTCCGCCAGCCTATAAAGCGCACCAAACAGTCATTTTCTGTGGATGTAATGATGTTTCGATAAAAGCTTGTGGATTCTCTTCACTTCAAATGCAACAATTTTGCTTATTTACGTACCCATTCAACCAGAAATGGGCGTCATCGGAAAATAAAATTTTGAACAATAATTTTGATTAAAAATTACAACAATTTGCACGCGTTGCTCTGGTGTAAGTCGATTCATAATGAAATTTCAAAACAAACTAAAAAAAGCAACTATCAGCTGTTAAACGGGTGTTCAAATAAAGCAGCGATGTCAACTCAAAGTTGTGACACTCTAGAAAAAACACGCTTTAGTTTCTATTTTTTTTATTAACTTCGCATAACAAAAAAGTATACACAATGAATTTTTTTTTAATTTTTCCATTTTCTATAAAACATTCCAGTCCAAATGGTAAGTATACATTGCAGCTGGCTGGAGTTTTAAAGTATCAATAGTTAAGGATATTAACTCTCATAATAGAAACGTGAACGAAAAAAAAAATAAAGAACATTAACGCCAGAGCAATCAAGTCTTGTTTAATTACTTAGAGCACCAATAAATTGTTTTGGAAACTAATTATTAAGAGTAAAATTTTCAAGTGCTTTTTGGCAACTTTTAAAAGATCCCAGCAAAAAAAAAAAACAAATATTTAAATAACATACTTTACACTACTTCTGCTTTGGCGTTTTAACTCATTACCTTAACATGACGGTGCTATTTTAGGCAAGTATTTAGAACTTTGTATTACAAGTAATAACTTAGAAATGTCAATACTTAAAAGCCATTGCGCATTGCAAAATGAAAAAATCCAACTTCAGCTGTGGTATTGAACTCGTGTTCTCTGTGATTGAAGTCAAACGTTCATTTAACATCTTGTTGTCATCACTAAAAAAAATTTCAAATACTCGTAAGTTCGATAATATTATGGGCATGTACTAGCAAAATAATATTATTGGGTAAAAAAAGAAACTGCGCTTAGAAGGAAAGGAATTGGGAACACTATGGGCCATGAATATGGGCCATGGGACTGCGTAGACCCAAGTCGTGGAGGAATATCTTGCAGTAAGGACGATGCCTCCAAGGCGGTGCCTCCAAGGCGGTGTACTGTCTACACTTTTGTGGAGTGTTGTAGTCAACGAAGTCTTGCACATACTAACGAGCAATGGCACAGAATGTCAAGCATATGCCGATGACATCGTTATCACTGCAAGATGAGGAGACGTTGTGTAATATAATACAGAACGGGCGAAGTATAGTGAGGGAATGTTGTCTATCTGTAAGGCTGAATATCAACCAATGTTCCTTTCACAAGGAGGAGAACACTTCCACGATGGCAAAACATCCAAGTAGACAGCGTGCAAATAGAAAGCTTATCGGAGGTCAAGTATCTGGTAGTGATTAGACATTTTTTAGAGGCGACTGTTGACAAGGCAATAAAAGCACTAATGGTTTGTGGATCTGTTGCAGGGAAAATATTATTTTAAATGATTTTAGTTTTTTTTTGTTCCTCGATAATTAGGGCTTGTAAAAAAGTTCATATTTTTCAAAGTTGCGGAAAAATTTCAAAAGCTTTTTAACAATATTTTAGAAGATGTAACAAATAAACAAAACCATAAAAAAAACCAGGCGACCGTATATTTTTTTTATAATTCATTAAACTTTAACATTTTTTTTTAATTTTACGTTGAATAATATGAGTTTTTTTATGCAATAAAAAAATCAGTTAAAAAAATATTTTTTAAATTGGTTATAATGCATTATTTTTTATACTCTTTGCTATCAGCAAAAGTAAACTTTAATCTTCTACTCAAAAAAATTAAATTAACACAATTGTTTGAATGAAATGGTTAAAAGTAAACTTTTTGCTCAGTAATTGAGGCAAAAAATTCACTTACTTTTACCCCTCTGGTAGGGCCAATAAGAACTAAGACTGCAAAACTCTTTGAAACTTGTTTGAATTAGATTGTTACCTAGCGAACAGCATAACTTTTATTACAATATAAGACATGTTTTTTTTTTTTTGTATTTTTGTCTATGGAATAAATCACTGTGCCACGTTTGTCGGCTACTTTTCGGCATTTACATGTATACAACACGATCAATAATAAAAAAAAGAAAAAAAACGACAGCGAGAGCACAACAGCAAGTTGCACCTATCCTTTCTGAAATTACATACACTTTAAACTAACTTTAAGCTAACTATTTCGCAACTATCTATTTTAACATTGTGAAGTCCTAGGCGGTAGTCAATTGTCTTACTCTGCATTACTTTTCAACTAACTTAAAGTTGATTTTTTTTAAATCACCTGGTAGTCAGTAAATATAAACAATTTTGCTGGGGTTCTAACATGTATCATACCACGTTGTGTAATATACCATCTAAAATAATAACAGCAAAATGTTAATATAAAACAGAAATGAGTTTCAAAATAGGCTGAGAATAAATTTGTTGGCTCTCACCAAACTCGATTACGTACTCAATTTAAGAATTAGTTTTGGATCTGTTCTGGTCTACAATGCACTTAGCTTTTAATCAGTCTAAGAAAAGTAAGCTATAAGTTAATTATTTTTGTAGTCAACCACACATTCTACGACAGGGAATCGACAAGCAAGATAAACACCAACACACTTAAATCACAAATTCTTTCAGCCGAACTCTGCTAAATTAAAATTTTTACAAAGATTTATAAGAATTATAATTTACAAAATTATTTGTACGACCGTATTCATGCAAAATATTTACTGATTCAATGAATTTGGTTACTGGAAATGAAATTTTGTTTTGTCTGTATTGGCAAATAAAACAAATATTGAATTACATTCTCTTCTTCGTCTACTTCTTGACAATTGCGTCAAAGGCTATTATTTGATTCCTCTTTCTTGAAATAAAAAAGCCGTATTTTTCTTATTCCGGTGAGTACATAACTGCCTGGTGATCATGCAGTCATTTCTAATGGCCCACCTTCCATTTGTTTTTTCCTCAATATTGCGCCTACATAAAGTTGTTCTAATCCTTGCAGACTCATTCAAGCTTATTATGAATAGCAACATGCGGTTGATAAAAGACATTTTTACAACAAAGTTGATAAATCGGTATTACGAAATGTAAGCGGTTGAAAAGAAGTATCAACCATAATTTATCAACCATCAACTACAAAATCACTATTGTGAATAGCTATTAATGAACATTTATTCTCTTTTTTGCAATTACAACACAGTAGGAGATACATATGTATATATTCAATCGAAATGTAAGTAGTAAATAGATAGAAATATATAAATAAATATCGTTAGAAATAAACAAAATAATTGATTTTATGCACAGGTCGCATATTATGAGCAATAAAAAGCAAAAAAGAAGCAAAGTCGGACATCGCAAAGGCCTTTCACTGCAGCTTATTTTTGTCATTTGTCAGCTATTATTTTTTTCCCCTTCAAATGCATATTCACAATTGTGAATACCTACTTAAGCATTCACAACTTTATCAACTAGTTTTCGTAATACCTATTTCAACCATAGTTCACTTTTCAACCAGTTGATGGTTGATGTTCATAATAAGCCTGATTGGCTTTAGAGTTTCCCTAAAAGTCTGTGCGCACCGTGATCCAGCTGAGCCTAATATTATACCTCTCTGCCATTTCGTTTAGAGATGCTTGGCAGTCGAGGGCAATTTTTTGTTCTTAGAAGCGGGGATTCTAAGTCCACGAAGCAGCCCCCGACTATCAGTGTACATGTCAATGACGATTGTTGAAGTGAAATTCACCCTCAACCAATTTGCAATCTCCTTCAAAGCAAGGATCGCTGCTCTATAAATAGTGCAATAATACGGATGTTGCTTGGGAGAATGTACAATTTTTTCAAGCTTCTTAGGATGGGTTGACATCAAGATCCTGGAGAGTCGTTCATGAAGTAAAGCGGGGTAGATTTTATCAATTCTCTATCCCCAAGATTCGATCTCCGCTATTCTGCACAGCCTTAACGGCACAATTGAAGCTATTCAGTGTGCTGAGGATATAAAATGAATTCATGTGGGCAGATATTAGAAAATGTCCAGCTCGGACACAATTGTTTTAGAAAATATAGAAATTTTTGTAAGCAGTACATATGAGCAATATCAAAATAATTGCTATTTCTCTAGCAGGTATATAAAAAACATTTTCAGTCTCTTTTTTTAGTTTACAAATGGTTTAGCAATGTAGTTTCTCAATATGTATCTTTATCATTTTCCTGCGAATTTGTTTAAAGTGACGTGCATAATTTATTTACATTTAAAACGTAAGTGGTGTATTCATAAATAAATATTTTAGTTAACATAAAGTTTACAAAACAAACTTTGTATGAAAATTCGTTGATTAAACCTTTTAGAAACCTAAGCTAGTTTCAATAAAAGAAGTTTAGCAAAAACATTTTTTTAAAACTAAGCCATGTTTTAGACTCGCTGGTTTTTCTTAAAGCAAGTCTGAGTTAATGGGAGAAAGGGAGGAATGAAGAAAGACGAGCGGTACCGACTTGCGTATACCAAAAATTTACTTCAATTCTCTTTTGTTATTTTATTCGCTGCTTTAAAACAGTAGGAAAATTTAACAAGAAACCGTCTGTGTGTAAGCAAAGGAGCAGCTTTAAAAGAGAATTGAAGAGAACTGCTGCAAGAAAAACTGCCGAGTTTAAAAAAAATTACTAAGTAATGATAAAAGTAACTATTGGTTTAGCGCACTAACAATCATTTATAAAAAAACGTTTAATGATTAAACAAACTAAGTCAGCAACTTCAGGAATAATCGCTGTCAAATTAACAAAGCGCATAATAAAATCTACAGCAGTAACTTCAAATGATGATCTGATTTATGTTTTATTTTCTTTTGTGCTTATTTTTGCGACAAGAAAAAACGCTCCACAAAATAAAATATACTCTCTTTCTCTCTCTCTCTCTCTCTCGACTGCTTTCTGGGGCTGCTTTTTTGTGTCAATTTGTATGGAAAATGTGTTCACGACGCAATTCTTTCCGAGCATTTAAAAATTGCAGTTCATAAATATTCTACACATTTGATCATTTGCCATTTGACGAGCTTTTCTGACTGAAAACTAATATTTTGTCGCTCAATGTTATAGATTTTTATTCATTTTCGAAAAACAGACTATAAGTGTCGCCCTCTAAAAGTTATATTCCATAAATCCTAGACTTCAGAAATTGTTGTAGTTACTTAATACCCATTAGAGCTGAGCAGAAGATGTTTGCTTGCTTAATCTTCATGGAGTATATTATTGACTTGTTCTCTCTTTTTAGTGCTCTTGATTGTATGAGAAGACTGAAACTGGTGCTAATTTTATCAAAAGCATGCAACAGTATTTGTTTATATTTGTACCGAAGCATATTTCACTAGTGCACACTGAATGACAATTGTAAAATGAGCACACAAGTGTAAAAATATGTGTATGTGTAAAAGAAAAAACAAACAACGTAGATTGTTTGAGCGTCTTAGTTCGCGTGAGATACTGTTCTAAAAAATAAAATATGTATAACAATAATGTCTTTGACGATGTATATAAAAGTAAAAAGTTTTATTATCACTTAATAGTTTATGAAATTTTGAGTTTGTGAAATGAAGTATGGTGCACTATGAAGTGTACAATAAAAATATTGCACACTTGACACAACTGTCTATTCAACTGTTGTACAATGGTTTTGTGTGTTCTTTATTTCCTTGTTCTTTATTTTTCCGTTACACTCAATTACAATCGCCACTACAAACAATATTCGCTCTTGAAAAAAAATACAATACTGTGCACTATTTCATAGCTTGCGCACACTTTTAATACCCACATATGTTAGGTTAAGCATTGGCGGTATTCGATACTTGCTTAAGTGCAAATGCAAAATATCGTAGCTTTTCTTTCAATTGTGTGTGTATTTTGTTGTTGGATTTTAAAGATATTTTGCATTTACACTCACGCAAGACTATTTGCATCAAACACCGAATACAGCCATTATATTAGCACTCACTTTCTAGATTATTACACAACATTTACGACATTATTTTTCTGGCATAAAATTTTAGCTATTATGTTGATATATGAGTGAACATTCTTTAAGGAAAGATACATGGAATATATTTTGCAACAGCATCATACGTTTTTTCTAACAACATCATCTCTCATAAGGCAACACAACAAAATGAAATAAAAAATTTAATTTTTTTGTGAAATAAAAAATTTCATTTTGTTGTGTTGCCTTAAAAAAAAAGAAGATTGAAATTTCCATTTTTTTGTTGAGTAATTAAACAAGCAGCTTGCACATAAATTTCTTTTCCATAGTCAAATAGTTTTGTTAAGGTTATACGAAATATTTTGCTGCAAGATTAGCAATTGAGTTTTATTTTACATGTTTTTATTTTTCCATTTTTTATTTCTCTATACGACCTCAACTGGTTGTTGTAAGAGTTTGAAATCATGTTTTTTTATTTTCAGTCCATTTTTTAGCACCATGCAGGTGAAGCAGATCTGTATGAGTAGCATATGTAGGTTTATCCTATTTGATCCATAAATTCAGTTTTTTTTTTTGGTTTTTCATTTAAGCCCAAGCAGAAGTGTATTTCTTTCCATTTTGTGTCGTCGCTTTTGCCCAAAACAAAAAGGTACATCAAAGTAAATTAAAAAACTACTTTCCCTTTTATGCCTTCATTACTTGGCTTGCATATAAAATAATATTTCTACACTGTTTCCTTTTAAGAATTGTTATGATAAAATAAAAAAAAATAATCAAGTAAATTAAAAAAAAAATTAAAAATAAAAATCTCAAGAATTTTTATAAACAATTCAGGTATTTCGTTTGCATTGAAAAAATTATGTACAGTGCCGTGTGCACAGTGGATTAAGCACATGAAGGTGCAGCGTCTTTTCAAAACAGCACGTTTTTTGGCTATTGCTTCATTTCAAAATTTTAGTTGTTTTTGATGTAATGCTTTACTTAAATATTATCAAATCTATGTTGGCTTTTTCAACATACGAAATTTAACCTTACATAATTTAACATAAGACAGAACTGTTTGCTGTTGACTTTGATTTTATTTAATGATAAATATTCTTAAATGAGGAAAACTAATAGAATCATAAATATTTTTAAGGAGGAAGTTGTTAGTGAAAATTTTTTAACTTTGCTTCGTTTAACAACCAGAATAAGGCAAAAATTGTGATATTTGCAAAACATTTAAACACAACTTATGCAAATATGTTTGATACAATTTGTATCATAACATGTGCATTAAAGAAGCTTTTTGCTTAGATGTAGTAAAAAATTAATACGTACATATTAGGGTTCGGGATTTCCCGGGAAACGGGAATGAAAAAATCGCGTTCCCGGGAATCCTGGGAATTTCTAAAATAAGTACATTTATTAAATAAAAGTTGGCGAAATTTCGACCATTTTTTTTTTAAATAAAAGTTAATACAAAGGCAGTTCTAAGACAAATTTTCAAAAATTTTTAAGTGAATTCAAGCAAATATAGGGTGTTTTTTTAGAGGTATAGAACTTCGAATTGAAATAAAACACAAGAAAATCGTTTTAATGTCCATCAATTTGGCTTTATTGGAAGGATAATTTTATGCCATTAACGTTTAAATATGATTTCGGGCATGTGGCCGCCGCGGCTGGCTCGAATAAAGCCAATTCTACAGGTCCAATTTTCAACCACTTTTTCGAGCATATGGGGCCGTATGTTGGCAATAACGCCACGAATGTTGGCTTCCAAGTCCCCTAACGTTTCTAGTTTGTTGGCGTAGACGAGCGACTTCAGCGGAGGCGTATTATCACATAGAGTAAACGTAGTGCGAAAACGATCCATGGTTAACCGAATTAATTGCTCTGTCGACCATAAAATGGACGGAGCTTGCGGTAAACTTCGCGAACTGAACCATTATTTTCGAAATAAATTTGCACGATTTGCAAGCGTTGTTCTTTTGTCAACCTGTTCATGATGAAATGGCAAACCAAACTAAATATTAATCACTTGACAGCTGACAAAATGGCCGCCAGCTAAAAAAGTGATGCCAACTTAAAGTTCTATACCTCAATAAAAAACACCCTTTAGAATATGCTTAGTTACCGCAGTTTATCTTCAAATCATTTTATTAAGAATTTGCCTGGCTTTTTTCTCATTCTTTTTGAAAAATTTCCAGGAGGATTCTTATAGTTAAGTACAAGCAAGTTAGAGCACTATACTCAGCTGCTCCAAATTTTACATAATCCGGGTCACAGTCGGTATAAATGTCTTGCATTTTTAATATTATTTCTTCTAAAATATTTCTTTTAGGGTTTCAATAATAGAGCCAACTTATAATAAATTTAAGTATAGTCAACTCAAAGTTTTTAAGCTCATAAAATTTTCATCACACTTCTCAAAATTTGTCCACAAATTCGGCGAAAAATCACTTCAAGTTGGCTTAACATCGAATTATTTACTTTAGGAAACGATTTGATCATTGCAAGCATTGATACTTATACAATGTGTTTCACTTTTCTATGTAGAACCGTATCTAGGTATTCTGATACGGTGATCGTTACTAGATGCCACCCGTCGCGTTGAGATATCTGATAAGGCCACTCAACCCAATCTCAGATAAATCTGAAAGATCGTCTACTACATGACTGCCTAAAAATTTGTGGCTCGAGAAACACACAATCTTATGTTATAGTGATTAAAATACTGTCATTTAGGCTGCTTCAGACTATAATACAACTACTAATACTTTTGACTAAAATGCCTCGATGATCTAATTTCAGTTTCAAAAATTAAAAACAAAACAAAATAACAACTCAGCAAGTCAGAGTTTCATTTTTTCCAAAAATATTAATACTTGTACTATAGTCTTAAACGGCATTTACTAAATGCATCTTGCATGTGGTTTTCGAATTGAGCAATAATTATTTCCAAAGTTTTAGAATTTGTTTTTGCTTTAATTGAAATTGTTAGATTGAAAAATTTACCTCGACACCGATAAACAGGGTATTAGTGTTTAAGCAGACAATGAAAAACGTATAAACTTTAAAAAAGAACCCAAACAATTTTATCGCGTAACTTTAGTCATACAAGCATTCAAACTAACTTTTGTAATTAAAAAAAAAACAATGAAAGTTTTGATATTAAAGTAAAACAGAATTATAAATAATATAAATAAATTTGACTGTCATTTATGCCATTTTATAAATATGTGTATTACAAAAGTCTATATATATTTATGAAATAACGTGGCCGGGAATTCCCGTTTCACATAAGGAGATAAGAGACTTGTAGTTGATCACAATAGATTTAAGAGGGCACAAAGAAAAGCTATAAAATTAGTTGATGGAGAATTTCGTGACCGAGGCAATATTGAATGTATTTTCTTTGATGAACGCAAAGATTCAACAAAAGTTTTGTTAAAGGCAGATAACTCAAGTTATCAGTTTGCAAGTATTGTAAAACAAGAGCATTACACGATTTATAGTGAGCCAGGTGGAAAATACTTTTGCCGTTTTGCTCCAGAGAAGGACTTAACGAAAAGAACAGCATTGATAAAAGTTTGCAGGCTATTGGAGGTGAATCAATCAATGTAAACACTGGTAGGCAGGGAGGACTCATGCATTGGATTGAGGCAAACTGAATCGTAAACTCATCTGGCTAGTTTGTGCTCTTCACAGTAATGAGCTACCTCTGCAGCACTTGATCACAGAGTTGGATGAAAAAACTTTGTCTAACAACAAGTGGAGTATAACGATTGACAACCTGCTTGATAGTGCAACTGAATCAAGCATTCATTTACCAGATTATTCTTAACTGAGCCTTTGACTCCATTCCAGTAACGATATTGTGAAAGTTCTATCTACAAGTCAGGCTTATGGTTACAGGACAACTCAAGCCATAAGGACGGGAATACTTCTATTAGAGATTGGTGCTGTAAACCAGTCTCGGTGGTTAACAAAGGCATATAGGACTTGTCGCATATGGGTTTCAAAACATGACCTTAAGGCAATAACTTGAAGGCGCTGCAACTTATTGTGAAGTACATTCTCGGCGTTTATTATCCCTGCTGGTTTATAATTATATAGAAACACATTATTCTTCCATTAAAGTTCCTCAGATCTCAAAAGAAAGCAGTAGCCGATATTGTTTTTCCAACAATCCATCAATTATGGCGGTTGGCATTTAGTGAAATGGTGCTTCAGACGTTTTTCTGCTCAGAGGACAAAGAAGAAAGGATTTGCAGGGGTCCAAAGGATAATTAAATTAACGAATGAAGATTAGATCTATCTGTCCGGCCTAGTTCGATACCTGTAGTAAATTTAGATCTAATAGGCTGCTCAAATAAAGTTAAAGTATATGAAGAGCCAATACAAGTTCGAATTTATCCATATCATGGACAGTCAATAGAGAGGTGTGTGAAACAAGTAACAGAGGCTTACACACATGAGAAACGGGACGGATTCATTAGAGCTCGGGAAGCAAGCAGAAGAATGATGTGTTTTAGTAAGTAAGCGTGAGCATCTTTCACATATAATATGATGTCAATAATATATATTGGAAGAACAACCTTGTTTGCCTATTAACAATCGCAAAGCACTACCTACAGCCTTCACAACGAAATGCAAGAAAAAAATATTTCATCAGTTTAAACGAAAAACTCTGTTATAAACATTATTTTGTAAATTTTGCCGGAAAGAAAAAATCTTTATAAAATTGTTCAAGTCATGGTGTTTAGGTGTTTTGATTTGGCTAATAATATTGTAGTTTTTGAAGAATCATGCTTAAAGCTTGGGTGCATAATGTATGGTTTTTATATACATAAGTTAAATAAGTTATTCATTTATGAGAAAAACGTGACGTGACGTTTCTTTTATGACATTGAGTGAATAATATGGTTTGATGTATTATGTAATAATATAAACAATTTACAGTAATTTTCCTTTTTAATTTATACTCGTATATTGATGAAAAACAAAAATGTAGCTTCTTAAAATCGAAGAACAATTTTCATTAAAATTAAAGAAGCACTTAAGATAATTTTTTAAATAACATTTTGTAAAGCCTGGTCTTCGAAAATGAATAATTGCATACGTTCTCAAATAAAAAAAAAATAAAGAAAATTATAAAAACATGTTTACGCTTTTGTAGCAGTGAATCATTTTTATGAGTATGTGAGTGACAACGAAGGAGCTTTGAGTTTTTCTACAATCATAAAATTTTACGTATAGTAAAATTAAACGAAATTGAAATTTAAAATAAATGGACATTCACTAATAAACCGCTCTACACTTATTTTTCATTTAAGATCAATGAAAATGTCATTTAATTTTTAATGTTAAAAACTTAGTTCACTTAAAACCATTAAAAGCTGGGTTTCTTTTATTTTTGTAAATTAACTTACAAAAAATAAAAAATAAAAAAAACAAGCAACTAAACGAGCAAATGTAAATGGCTCTTTTTATAATCGGATCAACTTAACTTTCACAGCAACAAATCAGGGCTTCCGTGAAAATAAAACCTTCTGCTTCCGTAGAGTAAAACAAATAACAAAAATGTTTAGCATTGAGTCAAAATAAAGCTAAGGTTATAAGAGAAAATCTTAGTTCTTATAAGCAGCGGAAAATGCACAGCAAAAGCTCATTTTCCAATTTAGACACAAAATTCTCTAAATCAAAGAAATTTACAAAGAAATTTGTAAGGTCAAATGCAAACATTTTTAATAACAAATTGCCTGATTCAACAAATTATATTACTGAAACTTAAAAGCAAATAAAACAAATAATTGTTCTGTACAGAAAGCAATTTCTTTAATGAAACAGAAATTTGCTCTAAAAAATTTTAATACAAATTAATTGTATGAATTAGAATTGTCCACTCTAAAAATTTTCTTGCTTAAAACGAAATTTTAACAAACTATTTATTGGAACAGTAAAATATATATACTGAAACCAAATTTTATTTCAAACAAACGTATGTTTGCAAATTTTTTTGAAAATAATTTTTATAAAACCTGTATTGGTGTACGAGGTGTGTTCAAAAAGTATCCAAGGTAGATCCGCACACTTAATTTCGTTTTTCATACAAAATTTGTTACAGGTTCTTTGTTCCATTTTTTTTAATAGGTAAAAATCGAAGACGAGCAAAAACACGTGCAACAAAAGCAGCTGTCAACAATTAACTGAACATTCCAAATGGCCGAAATTGTCGGCATAAGTGAGAGACATGAGTACCAACATAACGCCACAAAAAAATAAAAATTCGAATACACGTAACCCGCGAAAATTCAAAATTCACGATACTTTTTGGACACACCTCGTATACTAACAATTTATTAGAATTTTAAATGTTTATTCAATTAAATGTTTATTCAATTAAAGATGACTGTATGCAATACTTCTTGAGTAAACTACAGTCCGCCACTAAAATAATTTCGGTTATAGGAGAAAAGTTCTTTAAATGTCAAAATGGAATAAACGAAAGCTTTAAAATATGTTTTGTACTAAATAATTTTTAAAAGTCATTTTCTATAAATGAAACCTATCTAAGTGATTTCTAGAGTCATGCTATAAACACATAGACCACAGCAGGCTACATGGCTACACAACTACAAGTGCCGCTGGCAACAAATGTTGCCTAGTAGCCAGCTACTTAATTATTTTGAAAACGGCGGCAGCACCATAAACAAATATTTCAGTGGTGGCGCTTTCAAATATTTCAAATTTATAAAAATTAAATGGTTTATTCAAAAATATTAAAAGAAATCAGTTTATTTCTTTATATTTTCTTGCGAACTTTACTATTTACAGGTTTAGTAATTTCTTCAATACATTTAGCAAATTTTCGCGTTTTTTTCCAAACTTTTTATATTTTTAACGCCTTTCGCAATTCCTAAAAACTTGTATGGCCTCCTTCCGAATTTGCAAAAAACTCGTATTCTTTTCACTTGTTAACTAACAGTCTTGTGAAAAGAATACGAGTTTTTGCTCAAAAGTGAAAACGAAAAAATCTAAAAGCTTGAAATAGTCCATTTCCAAATTGTTTTCTTCTAATTTCGTATGCTAGAACACATCCTACTAATTTATATTTTCTTAATTTCAACTTAAGCAGGTGTAGCATGTGTTTTAACATCCGAACTCACAAAAAAACATGTGAAAACGATGTGGAAGGATTTCTACAAATCGCTTGGACCTTGCTTCGTAGCAACTGGAGACTACAATGCAAAACATACATACGTTCTGGGGTTCGCGCCTTATTACACTTAGAGGAAGAGCGTTGTTCAAGACATTTTCGAAAATGGGCATAGACGTCATTTCGAGTGGGGAGCCCACTTACTGGCCTACTGACACACAAAAAATTCCAAATGTTATAGATTTTGGCGTAATGAAAAATATCTCTAAGGATTTAGTTCATGTTGAAGCTTCTTCAGATCTCTCCTCCGATCACTCTCCCACTATCGTTACAATTTGTAACCCACTAAATTGTGTTTCACTTCACCCATATGTGAAGATGATCAATAGTGTTAATTGGTTGGGATTCAGAAAATATCTTAGTAGTCATTGCACAGAAAACATTACGATAAGAACACAATATGATATTGAATCTAACATTGTCAATCTTAACTAAAATATTAAGCAGGCTGCTGAACATGCCACCACCTCCCATCCGCAGACTGGGTTTAATAGAATTTATTTTACGGATATTGAACGTCTTGTATGTGAAAAAAAAGAGCTAGAAGGGAATGGCAACAGCATAGATCGCCCCAAAAATAAAATCAGATTTAAAGATTGCACTAAACTACTACAAGAGTTGCTTGCATCTCTTAAAAATTATCTAGAAAATCTCGATGTCACTCCAGCATATAATTACTCTTTGTGGCGCGCTGCGAGAAAGCTGAAAACACCCGTTGAGTTTAAACCACCTCTGCGCACGTCTACCGTAGGTTGGGCAAGAAGTGATACAGAAAAAGTTAACTTGTTTGCAAATTATTTAAAATCCGTATTTACCCCAAACACATGTACTGCTGCTGTTGATTTACCGAGAATAGTTGCTCTACCCCCTCGATCCTTAAAGTTTAAAATAAGTGACGTACAGAAACTAATTACTGAACTCAACTCGAAAGAAAGAAAGAATATTTGAAGAAAAGAAGTATTCTTCTGCAATGTTTATTGACGTTTCTCAGGCATTTGATAAAGTGTGGCATGAAGGCCTTATTTTAAAATTGAAATCATGTCTACCAATAAATTTTCTGAAGCTATTGGAAAGTTACATTACTAGCCGAAAGTTCACGGTTGTTGAAGGAGACTTTATGAGTGTGCCCGAATCTATATCATCCGGTGTGCCACAGGGGAGCATACTGGGGCCAGTTTTGTATTTGATTTATACTTGTGATATGCCTTTGATCAGCAATATCCATACATCTACATTTTCCGATGATACAGCGTGCACGAGGCTTCCCGATATCTACAAGAACATATTACACAGTTGGAACTATGGTTCAGGTAACATTTGCCCTGCGAAGAGATACTTGTTCCCCAATGCGAATCAACAATCAAGTTGTTCCTCAATATTCACATGTAAAATACCTTGGTATACACCTTGAACTTGTGCAAGTTTTTTTTCATCCTCCATACAAACTATTAACTACCTTTACACTAGAGCCTCGTTGTGTGATGCTTTTCAATATTTTGATAAATTATTTGCTTCGTTTTGATTCCGAGTTTAGTCGCTATTGCATTTTTTAACGTCTATTGCATTTTGTCACTAAAGTGACAATCATTTATGAAAAACTATTCAATTTGCGTGCAAAAAGAGAAACTCCTATTTGATTTTATTGTGCAAGTGATTACATGACAAATGTTGTGGGAAGTGAGAATTTAAATCTCAAATAGCTTTTAAGTAAAGAAAATATATTATTTTGCGCAATATTTCAACTCATCAAGAGAAATCTGTGCACTTAAACAGAAAAAAGAGTCATTTCATTTACAAGAAAAATTACTTATTTAACGATTCACGATTCATATAATAACTTAATTCTTGGCATTTTTTTAAATAAATTTACGGCCTGGCCCACGATGTCGACAAGAAAGTTTCTTTCGCTTACTTATATTGAAAGAGTTTTTTAGGAAAATTATGAATTCAATTTCGCAAGAAATTGTTCCTGAAAATTTTTTCAAACAAAAGCAAGTAAGTATTAGGGAAAACAAAAGAATTCTAATTGGAAAGGGAAGAAATATCTCATGCAATTTTATTCATATTTGCCTTGTTTATGTATTTATTAAATTTTAAATAGTAAATACAAAGTCCTGACCAATCTTAACACTTTTTCTAGAAGAAGTGATGTTGTCTTTATTTTCTAATTAACAAATTTTAAAATTTCTGGTGAACTTTTCTCTTTTTGTGAATATGCATATCCATGGTTTAGTTTATGTTTTTTCCCCAATATTTACTATTTTTTATATCTTTAGAATATTTTGTATGCGAAAACTTATTTATTTAAGTTTTATATCAGTTTCTTTTTTGCAGATTGCAGCTCTTTTGTTGTTTTTTGTATGTGTGCATAGATATTAATAAATGCACACATAGACGGACTTGTTCCCAGTGAAAAAAAAATTAATAAAAATTATGTAATTATTCAGGAATTACTTTTTCACTACATAGTTCCAAAATATAAATACAAGGTGTGCCAAAAGAAATCACCCTATTAAAGGATGCTCTTATTTTTGCAACTGGCGGCCAATGTCAAGTCTGTTTTGACATTTGTGAACTGGACAGATGTAGAATACAAGTGAAGAAGCCATGGAGCGATACACTCCCCAAGAACACGGTATAATCGTGTCGTGGCGTTCCCGGGTCACCTCATCTCTCGTTTTGGCGATTTACACTGGCCCGCAAGATCGCCCGATTTAAACGTTCCAGACTTCTTTGGTGGGGTTTTTTTGTAGTCACGTGTTTACGTGAACAAGACCGAGACCCTGGAAGCCCTCAAGGACAACATTCGACACAAGTGCGAGAATCTCTCGTCCGAAGTTCCCGCAGAAGTGAGGAAAAATACCATAAAACGAGCAATAAATTGTGATGGCGCTCATTTGGCCGATATCATCTTCTCGACTTGACCAATAAAATTTTAAAGGTTCAAATAAACATAATCAAAAAAAAAACAGAAGCGAAGTTTTTCATTTACATAGAAAAAAATGAGAACCAAACCACATCGGATGACTTCTTTTGACCCACCTTGTATGTGTGAATTTTTGACTTTTCAAGAATGAGTTATTAACAGCATATGGATAATTAATTAGAAAGCTTTTTCACTTATGCAAAATTGTAGATCATTTGTAGTTTTTGCAAATAATTTATTTATAAAAAAATATATTGATTTAAAAGAAATTTAGGAAACGAAAGCAAGAACATACGAAAAATCATATTAACTCAACATCATTAATATGACTTTGGATTCACTGAATATTGATAAAAAAGAGAACTTGTTGCAATGACAACTCTATGTTAAAATCATTAGAAATTATCCAAATTTGCACTACTTCCTGATCACAAGTTAAATATCTTTTTAATTGACTCCCTTGGAAGCTATTTTCTTACTGGGTTGTGTCACTTTTTATTGCTGCTCTATGTAATTCAAATGATAAAGTCGTATACAATTTGTCATTTGCTTGGTAGCGCTGGGAGACAAAAGTATAGTGTATGCATTTGATGTGAAATTTAAAGACACAACAAGCGAAAAGTCTTGTAAAATATGGAAATGTAGCGGACATATTGAAACAAAATTTAATTTTCTGTAACCAAATACTTTGAATCAGTAAATATTTTGCATGAGTGAGAACTTCCCAATAGTTTTGTAAATTCTGACAATGCTCAAAATTTTTACAGTGTGCAATGATCATATAAGTAATTTTTATATTTACTTTTACTATACTTTATTTTTTTAGAATTGTAGACAGACGTATTTTTCACACTAATGCCTTCCTTTAAACTTTTTTTTTTAAACTCAACTAAAAATTAATAGAAACAGTAAAATAATTTTACTGAAAATAAAATCTATAAAACATGTAAATACAAAAACATTTTATTTCGTTTCAATTTGCAGATAATACCCTTTTGTTTTAAAGATTTCCAAACAGAAAAAATTTTAAAATTTTGTTGTTGTTTGCAATGCAACTTTGCGACGAATCGAACGTTGGTGACATCGTGGCACTCGCCCTTTAAGTTAGTTTTATTATTATTATTATTGTTCGAACTTCATTTGTTTCTATATAAAAGAATTATACTTAATAGAATCAAACCAAAAATGTTTGTTTTAAGTAGAACAAAAATAAGCAAATTAACTAACATGTGCATAATTAGTAAAGAACAAACGACAATGGCAAGACTGTTGTAAATTTAGAGGTGGTAAAAATGAGCTTTCATTACAAAAAACCTTTCAGCAAATTGTAATACCATGAATCAAAACAATTCACATATTCCATTTGCACTGGAAACTTGAGTATATAAGGCAGAAATCTACATCAACTGACACCACACACAGTGGACCAAACACAAAGAACGCCGATGATGAAGTTGTAGTGACCTTCGAAAACAGCTAGTTGTTCCGTTCTACTATGTGTTTGTCAGAATATTTACAATTCACTTTGGTATTATTTGTTCATTAATAATTATCACATGTAATTTGGCTTATAAAGCGATACGAACTTTAGCCTAATCAAATAATAAATATAAAAATTATTCTTTTTTTGTGTGATTTTCACCACATTTTTCCTTAACAACACAGCTATAAAACTGTAATATTTCTTACGCTTTGCTAAAATACGAACAAATTTTAAAAATTCAATTGATGGCCGTTACTAGGAACTTACTTTTATAACCTTAAGCAATGTTAAGAGTATTTAAAATTAGTATTCTTCTTCTTTTTATTAATTGGTATAAATGAAAACAAAACATACACTGAGAGAAATAGCTTGAAAAAAATATTTCGATATCATTATATTTTGCGATTTTGTCATAACATTTGTGCCAGTAGTTGGATCACCAGAAATCAACGTAACTTTTCTCTATGTAAATTTAATAATTAATAACTTATTCCTACAAGTCACAGAAGCAGAGTTAAAAATTAGCTACATACTCGTACACATGCATGTAGTCTTATATGAAAATATTTTCCAAGTGTTAAATGCAATTAAAAAAGTAATTGATTCATACTCGTACTTGAGCTAGTCGATGCTAAAAATCAAATAATTTGGGAGGAAAAAATAGAGCAAACATCCATAAGAATATTGATTGCTGATGTTATAGAAGTTGTGAGAGTGAGTTTTAATTTATATTTTACACTTGCTAAAGGAAACACAACAACTGAAACTACTAACAAGGCACACCTAAGCATATTCGCTGATTTTCAATGCAATCATTTGAATATGGCAGCCAAGAAATTTAACTCAAGGACTCAGCACATAAAAACACAAGCGTATGTACATACTCGTATGTTCAAAATCGTCAATTTGATGATTCAATAAATAATTTTGCTCTCCATCGTTTTCCTACACTTTACTTTTGTTTCATTTCCTCAACGAGTGCTTAGATTCATTTACACATTCTGTGCGGTATGGAAATGTCTGAAAGACGCAAATAAGAGCCGATGAAGTGAAAGACAAAGACTGCCAGCGAGAAATACGTACTTTACATACATATGTATGTAAATCCAAATTCAATTTACGTCTTTATTATGAAATGGTAGTACAAAGTTAAACAATCTTCTGGTTTTCACAAAAAGCATATTGCGCCAGAACGGTAGAGAAGAAATTAAAAGTTATTGGAAAAAGTTTTAATTTGTCTTGATGCAGCACTTCTCGTTTACAAATTCCCATTCACACATACACATATGCACTAAATTGAAATCTCAATCTAACTTTTTCCGCTATGGCCTTAAACAATCTCCATACAAACTCATACGATACGAGATAACGTCGAACTGTGTAAGACCCAATCAAGTGACTTCCAATAAAACGAGACCTCAAAAAGTAAATTAAATAAGATTTAACAAAATTTAATGAAATTATTAAAAAAGAAATTAGTGCCAAAAAGCAAAATTAAGCAAGTCAAACTTTATCTTTTCCAACAAATGGCGGAAGTAGCTTTCCGTCCCAATGCAAAACAAATGTTTAAGGGATCTAAAAATCTTGAGCTCAAAGAAAAACTTATAAATTGCCAACATAAAAATATTTACCTTGAAATTTTCAATAATTTCTTTGCCATGACGCCGACGATATTTTTGGCGTTCTTCACTCAAACTTGTGCAATTCAGAACAAGATCCTCAATATTGTGACCTAAAGCTTTGGCAGTTGCACTGATGAAGTGTATAGCCAATGGAGATAACATATTGCCAGCATCCATACAAGCTAGCATTCGGTCGTCTATTAAATACTTCTTTCCACGGTTTCGAATCGGCTTATTGGAGCAAATTGGAATGTTATCACTCTGTTTTACATACATCGCGTGCACATCATCTCCCGATTCATTACTCTCAAATTCAACAAGTTCCATAGTCAAGTTTGTACATCAAATTAAGTGAAAAAAAATAGCCAAATACTACATAATAGTTACCTGAAGTGCCTTTTTTCTCGTCATAATTTTCTTTTCGACGTTTGTCATCTTCCAATCTTTTTCTTTACTTGTGACATTTTGATCGATACAAGTCATGCTCCCAATACTTCCATTTTCTCACTGCTTCGTTAAGAACTCTCTATCTTCCTGTATAATAATCAGCTTGAGAGCGTCAATGTGGGCCAAGTCAAATAAATTGTTTTACATTTCCTTAAATTCATTTTCTTTTTTGTGATGACTCGGGAATGGAGATTTACATACTTTTTGTACTGTTCTCCACTCTTCATAAAGTTCAATGACTTTTGCAGCACATGTTCTTTGATTTGGCGTTGGGATTCTAGCTTTTTTCCAAAAAGGCAATACCAATCTTGCATTTTCTATAACTGTTTTATTTTCACAACGTATATTTAAAAAAAACACTGAAGCACTTGCTGTTTTGATGTCAATTTCACACCAACTATTTTGGGTTCACACTTACCAATCAAGTACACATTTGTGTCAGCAGAGCGAAGCCGCTTCAACGATGAATTTGTCTACTGAGCCATTGAATTACGAAAATTGACAAAGTATTTTATTTTAAATAAGCTAAAACTTTCTCAACCATATTAAAATTTGCAATGACAAATCTTTACATATTCATATCAACAGCAGTGCTATGTGCTCAGTAGCAGAGCTATAAAAACGGTAATTGTAGAGAAATAAGCAGTTGCCAACAGCTAAAAGAGTAGGAATTTTGAGTCGAGTGACGAGCAAATAATTGTACAGTTTTTTTCAATAAAAGTTGTTGTTATAAATATTGTTAGCATTTTCTCAATTTCTATAAATATTTTTGTCTTACTGTAATGGCAGAAACACTATACATTTTTGCAGCGTTTGAAAGTGCTTCCATTTTCTTATTTCCTTTGCTTTGACTGTGCTGTGACTGCCAAAAGTTTTAAAGCCGACAGCAAAACGAAAGCACAAACCAAAAAAAAAAAACGAACGACTATCGACTGTGCTGTTAAACGAAAAAAAAATGTACTTAACTGTTGCTGTGCTGTGAAGATCTTCGCAGCTAAAACCAAAGCAACATCAACAGCAAGGCCGATTAATAAGGTCAAGTTGAAAACACAGCTGATCTACTTTTTTTCTGCCTAATTCAAGGCGGATTCATATAACTGTTGGCTCGTATGTCAAAAGTTGTTTATGTACAGAGACCTGAGATGGGTGATTGTTTTGGCGACGCCGGCTGAGAACAAATAACATGAAAATCAAATTTAAGATAAAAAATAATTAAAAAATAAATTAAATAATTATTAGCTTATATTGTACATGGAGAATAGGTGGCGACAAAACGTCGGTTGTTTACTGGATTGATGTATGTGTTTTCGAGAAAATCGATGAAGAATGTTTAGTTCATTAGTTTTATAAAAATATACGATAGAATTTTTTGTATAATAATAAAAGTAATAGATACATATGTTTTCTATTCAAACTTAAAGTTGATAAGCTTTTTACATCTAACATGAAAACTTATTAGCATTTCTCAGCGCATGTACCAACCAAAACTTCATATTGTTCACTACTTGTTAAATTAGGTTAAATTACTGCATATGTATATTTAAATAAAACTATCAATTTGATTTGATTTGATGTAACATGACATTTAAAGGAAAAACAACAGAAGAAATAAAAGACAGTTTAAGTATACATATTTAATAAAAGAAATTTTAGTAATAAAAAATAAATATCAATTCATTTGATTAAAACATAACACAATAATTAAATTTTTGTATTTTGCTTTCATTTACGTTCGTTGAGTAGAATATGCATTGATATACATCATACGAATTGCGAATATAAATATTAACGGTCTAATTCATAAAAAATATTTCAGGTTTATTAAAGGTTTATTTGAAAAATTTCACATAGAAATATGTCAAATAAGCGCTTAATAAACCTGAAACATTTTTTATGAATAAGGCAGTAATACTTTTACGTTGGAAATGTGCCACATATCCCAAAAATTGTCCATTGCGGTAAAACAATTTTTTAAATGTTCACCAATTGTGGAAATGACGCAATATTGCAGCTGTATATCTCCTAATATACTCAAGATATCGGAAAATTTATAACAAATTTGGAAAGAGGACACATTATTCATATATAATCGATCAATAGCTCAATTTTTTTTTAATATTCCATACATCAAACCAGTAACCAACCGACGATAAGCCAAACACTTTTCGGCCGCTGCGTAGCTGACTAAAATTATCGACGGCTCGGCTCAGCCGGATGTGAGCCATCATGGCGTAGGTCCCTGCCTTAGTATCTTCAATCAGCTGCTTTTGACATACGAGCCTCCCAGGGCAACAACAAAATACCATAGTTTGTGCTTTGTTGTAGTATTAACTTTACCTGTCAACAGCACACAAAATTCGATTGTTGCTTTTGCTGACACTTTGTTTTAGCTAGGCGGAAGTTCTTAACAAAAACAACAAACAAATTTTGAAGTTAAAGCAACAAAACAGTCATCAGCAATGCGCAATATATCTATGCTGTGACTTAACTACAGACAAGTGCGCAGCACAGCACAGCATCAAAAGTAAAAAAAAAATAATATAAATAATCAGAAACCATTTCTTAGTCGGGCTTAAGTTCAGTAATTTCAATTCATGTTTAATGAAATATTTTTATTATTTAATGTGAACTTAAGCCCGACTAAGAAATTATTTCTGATTAAAATTCACTATAGTTCAGCTAAAAATTTAAAATTGTCTCACAAAAATAAATAAACTTTTCGCAGCACAGCAAAAGCAGATTTTTTAGTTTTTTTTTTTTTTTGCTGGCAGTTTTTCAAAAACACTGCATTTTGCAACTTAGAGCCGAATTAAACATTATAATATAAATTTGATTCTGGTGGCATTGTATAATACAGCGTTAATACAACTAATAAATAATTTACCAGTTATAAACGATGTTAAAATTTATGGTATTTTTAATTTAAAAAAATTGATTAAATGCAAGAAAAAATAATTCAGTGTTTTTTTTTAATTTTGACCTTTAGTCTCATTATGGCACGGGTTGGCAACATCCGATCAGCCTCAAAATTTGCAACATTAATTTTGGCATCAAATCGCATATTTTCATTGCCATCAACATTCAAAATTTCAAAAAATAAAAAACCCCATATAAGCTGCGCCAGGTCTAGTGCACATACGCCGGAACTTGCCCTGTCGAACTATCGTGCGCATAGAAACGTAAATTTTTACTAACCTCTAAGTTTGCTTACACCATTTGCTCACTATTAAAAAGAAGGCATGTTTATCGTGGAGAAATGTCATGATTCATGTATTTTGCAAATATAATTATTTGGCAAAAAGGAAAAAGTGTTGAAGTCGAGATAAGATAATTTGAAGTTAATGACACCCCTGTAATATTCATATTCAAAAGTATGCCTGGACAGAATCGCAATTATTTTGTGCAATTTTTGCGGAAGTTATAATATACTATACGAGGCGTGTTCGAAAAGTATCACGAATTTTAAATTTTCACGGGTTACGTATATTCGAATTTTGATATTTTTCTGGCGTTATGTTGGTACTCATGTCTCTCACTTAATTGTTGACAGCTGCTTTGCTTGCACGTGTTTTGGCTCGTCTTCGATTTTTACCGGTTAAAAAATATGGAACAAAGAACCTGTATCAAATTTTGTGTGAAAAACGAAATTAAGTGCCCGGATGCATTCGGAATGTTGACTGTGGCATACGGAGAAGCTACCTTGGATCCGAGCACTTCAATAACAGACGAAAAAATTGATGATTCGAATCACCATTAGAGAAGTTGCTGAGTACCTAGACATATCGTTGCTGAGGACCTAGACATATCAGTCGCCGCGAAATTCGTACCAAAATTGCTCAATTTCGACCAATGAATATTGCTAATGAGCTGTTGGACTCTGTCCACGACGATCCATATTTGCTCCAAAAGGTTCATAACTGGTGACGAATCGTGGGTTTATGGTTATGACTTGGAAACCAAAGCTCAATCATCCCAATGGAAGCTGCCGCAGGAACCAAGGTAAAAATCGAAGGCGAGCCAAAAACACGTGCAAGCAAAGCAGCTGTCAACAATTAACTGAACATTCAAAATGGCCGAAATTATCGGCATAAGTTAGAGACATGAGTACCAACATAGCACTTTTTGAACAGACCTCGTATAACAGATTAATGAAGCTATTTTTTTTGTATATTTCAAATGGAATGTATTACTTATCGTATAATTTTCTAAATAAAACAAAAGTTCACACCACATTTGCCAATTTTACTTAAAAATTAATAAATTAAAGAAAACAACGTTTTGAAAGTTTAAACTTGGTCATACAGTTAAATAAGAGTTATGCACTTTTTCTTTATTGTCACAAAATTGAAATTTTTTTGGTGTGTTCAAGCATGTTTGCATTGTAATAATAAAACTTTTATTTTAATAGCAACATTATACAATTTAAGTAAGGTCTTATCTTTGAAATTATAAAAAGATAAAACACAAGACAAGATATTTAATTGATAAAATATTATGATTGTTTTTCCTTAATTATAGCGGCATGTGCGGTTCATCAAATATGAAATACACAGACATACATCCGTATATATTTTTATCGCTTCAATACATAATTTGTATAAATTGTTTGCAAAACTTCAATCAGTCAGAAGGGATAAGTGGGAAAAGGCCAATATGTGGTCGTTTGTCTTCTGTCAAAAAGCATTTGTACGTACGTACATACACACACACACACACACACACACATACATACATACATACATACATACATATGTATGTACCCTGAACGAAGCGTGGGGTTGTGTCCCCAAGTCATCACTTTTGTCGACTATTTTGGTGACATTGTCAAAGGAGAGTTTACATATAAACATTGTTTTCGATGCGCAAAAAGCATGCGTGGCTGCACAGAAAAATATCGGTATTTTCCCCAGCTAATAAAGTCTAATTTAATTTTTCTTCTCTTCTTTAGAAACTCACATTAATTAATAAAAATATTTCATTCAACAAGAATTGAAATTACTGAACTTAAGCCTGACTAAGAAATTATTTCTGATAAAAATTCACTATAGTTCAACTAAAAATTTAAAATTGTCTCACAAAAAGCATTTTGTCAGATACACACAATTATGCTTCTTCTTAATGTTTTATTGTTTTGTTGAAATTCAAATTTTTATAAAAATTGTATAAAATTCAAGTTTTTATAAAAATTAAATTAACGCAATCAATTGGCAAATATATTTACATATGTATGTGCATACATAAATGTATTAAAAAATAATTCAAAGAATCAAACAAAAATAAATTGCAAAATGCAAATAGAAAGCAATCCAATTTGTAGGTATAACAAATTTTAAAATGAAATAATCGTGGAAATTTTTATGAGCCTGTAGAAGATTTTGTGGGATCAGTTAAAAATTTGCTGTAAGTCTAGATCCATACGTAAGTGTTTGATTTTAATAAATCGACGAAGCATTAAATTTTTTATTTATATTTAACAGAAATGGACGGCAAACCAAATCCCTACTTGCTGAACGAATGCATGAATTTATGCATTACTTCCCTTTTTTATATATTTTTTTTATTAAAATGTCTCGATATGGTCCCAAAAAAACTACATACTCAGTAGTACCAAGGTCAGTAGTTGCTTTTCAATGACCCGCACATGCTATACCAAAAATCATTGTATGGGGTATAATTTGACAGCAGTACTGGTGACAAAGTCAATAAAGAATCAGTACTGATTCATTAGTGACATTTCCTACAGGATATGTATGAAAAATCATTTACATACATACATCCATTCATACATACATATATAAACTAAGTACAAATCAAACCATATTATCTCTCATACCAATAAAAACAATTTCAAATGTCTATATGCCAAAGAAAAAACGAAATTAAAAAAAGGGAAAATGGAAAGCAAAGCAAATATAATGTGACAAGCTGTTGTTGTCAAACAAAACTAAAACACAAATATTTCGTTTTTTTCAACTTTAAATCCCCATATGGATGACATGTAGTTTAGTTGGTTACAACATTTGTTTAGTCAACCCAAGTAATAAAGGACACGAGCAAATCAATGGTCACAGTTAGCTTAAAAATGAAAGGAAAAGCATAAACTATGATTTGCCATCAGCAAACTGAACATAAGAAAAATTAACTTTTGAGTATGAATTATTTGCTAAAGCAAAAGTTGTCGTTTTTTTTTATTTAAAAAGGTTATTTGCAAATTGCAATCCATATATTCTAAGAAAAAGAAAAAAATAAAATATATAATACTATATGTACTCTCTCTCGCTCTCTCTCTCTCTCTCTCTCTAACTCACACACTCACTATCTGACGCTTTCCTTTCTTTTCCTTTATTCAACAATTTGTTAAGTATTCTAAATATAAAAACTAAGAGCGTATGAGCACAACACATGCAGACAAGAGGAAATTGCTGCTTTTGCAAAACTATAAAAACCGGATGTCGTACAAATTGGAAATTCTATGAAAGCATCGAATATGGATAAGTATGTGGAAAATAAGGAAGTAGATCTTAATGTTAAAAGAAATATTAAATAACAAAAACAGACTTTTCAGTTTATCTCACATTAGTTTTTTTTTTTTCTTTTAACAAGGGAACTTATTTAAAGCAATTACTTGAGGGCTTTGCAACATTTCAAATATAGATCAATTAAATAAGTGATATTGCATTAAATAACTAATATTATTGAGATTGGAAATATTAGAAATTATTTGAAATAAAATTCCGGATGAACACACATATGTATGTATATAATTGTCTATTGCAGTGACTCTCAATGTGCACGAACAATTAATCAATTTATACATTTTGGATTAACATAAGATGCGATTATAATATAATGATATCCAAAAAAGGTTTCAATATATTCACCCCTATCGTGAATAAAATGTGAAATTTTTGTTCCCATGAAATTTTCATTCATAGTAAATTAAAAAAAAAGCGGGAAGAAGAATTGTAAAGCTTAAAATTGAATTGAAATCAGACAAATTAAAGTTAGATAGTAAGAAATTCACAAATGTTGGGTTTCAAATGAAATATTTTAAAGTATAAAGTTGTGTTTTTAAATATTTTTAGTGCCGTGAAAAAAATGCTCAAGTATACAATTTACTGCATGTGAAACATAGAGGTTCATATTCAATGAAAAAAGGTGCTGTATTCAAACTAAAATTTTTTTATATTTGTATGCAATTTCTCGCCCTTATTTTTAATATCAATTAATGTGGTTTTATATAGGGAATTCACAATGAGTATATTAAAATTTTAATGTGGCAACATTGAGCCATCTTAATTTCTTATTGTGAGCAGGCAACGATATAAATACACATACTGTGTATATCAAAGTCAGGCAAACACACATACATCTTTATATTATTTACATATTAGTTTATAATATGAGAGAGGGAGAATAAAATGCATGTTTGTACGAATGCTTATGAGCAGCGATGCGAACTATTTGTAACCCAAACGCGCTATTTCCCTTCGCGCTAAGTTACAGCATTGTCAACTACTTATAGCCAAAACGCGCTATTTTCCAACGCGCTAAATTAAATTTTAATAAAATTCCATGTATTTACATGTGTATTAGTTAAGACAATTAATTTTTTAGTAGTCCTTTTCAGATTTTATAATATTGTTTCTTCTAAATTATATCCTAAACAATTAAAATCATTTAATACAGAATCAGAATTGCCTTCCAAATAATCGAAATCCTTAGTTTTTATTTTTATTTTATTTGTCAAACTTTGTAACAACTTATAGGTATGTATATAAATTGTCGAATAGTTTTGCGATTAAAATGCTTTTTGTACTTCAGCTAGAATAGATGCTTAATAAGTTATATAAATTTTTTTTGATCACGAATTTTCATGAAATTTCAAAATATTTGCCATTTAGAGTATTAAAATGCGTTTTTAATTCTAACCACAGTCAAGGGAATTTTATTTGCGACAGCTGAATTATTATCCAATTTAAAAAATTTTATGAGTTTTGAATACTAGAAAATTGTTAAATTTATGAAAAAAAAAAATTAAAAAAAATATTGAACTGAAATGATACTGACTTTATTCAAAACGCGCTAATTTAGCGCTTTTTTAAGTAAACGCGCTAAGACGAAAAAAAGCGCGTTTGGCATAGTTAAAACGCGCTAAATCTAGCGCGAAACGCGCTAAATTGGCATCGCTGCTTATGAGAGACTGAATTATTTTCTTCCGTGCGTATTAAAATAACAAAATTTGTTAAATTATAAATTATTGTTGGATAAATTTTTCAAAATAACTTTTGTTCTGCGAAATATACAAATATTTTTTGACCAACTACAGCTGCGCTGACAGTTTTAAAATATTTAGTTTAACATTACCATATTGCCATATAGAAAATTACATGCTTTTTATACTTTTAAATTTGCCACCTGGTAATAAATTTGATTTACACACAAACAAAAACAACAAACTTGCCAGACCATATTAAAGTATTAAAGTTGAAACGTTGCAATATTAAGACACATTTTAAAATGCTATTGTGAACTTAAAAGACTGAATAGATATTGTATCTATTCAGGCTTTTAAGGTCATTAAATTTCTTAAAAATGTAAATAAAAGACGTTTTTTATTTAATTTCTAATGTATCCGACGTTTCGTTTTTTTCGGGTTTTTCTAACATCTTCAGGGATAATTATTTTATTGAAATATATTTTATCTTTTATTCCAATTTACTTTTAAGTTTTTGAGTTGTATTTTAAAGAGACATAAAATGTACAACATAAAACACATAACGTAACAAATAATTGCAAATATAAATAAAATAAAAATAAAAATAATAACATGGTTTTATTGAACATAATTCTTTTCTATTTTTTTTCTGTGCAGGCAAAAGTAAAAAAACACCCTCGAAAAATATTATTTATGAAGGGAAGTAAAATATTTCGAGGGAAGAAGAGATCAAGATTGTTAAATGTAGAAGACGGTATCAGACTAGCATTGTGATTTTTACGAAAGTATCGATAAACATTAAGCTCACATTTCCCATGTAAAATGTTCTTATTATTAACTTGTAATAATTAATCCCTCAATAAACGTTTTGTTATTTTTGTAGTATGTATCATTTTACTCTTATACGAGGTGTGTTAAAAAAATATCGCGAATTTTGAATTTTCGCGGGTTACGTATTCCGAATGTTGACTGTGGCATACGGAGAAGCTACCTTGGACCGAAGCAAAGTTTATCGGTGGTACAAAATGTTCTCAGAAGGCCGAGAAGATGTGAACGACGAAGAGCGTGCCGCACGCCTGAGCACTTCATTTTACTCGTAAGTGTGATAACTCATCAGCTTATTTTCTTTTTGTTTACACTTTTATAACGAAGTATTTACTTGACAATTACTTTTTTGCCTTGCTTGATACATACATTTTTTTTACAATTACTTTGTGAAACTTTCTGATAAACGCAAAGTTGTATCTAACGCGTGTTCCTGTATTTAATTTTCTTTTACTTTGTGCGCCGCCAAATTTTGAAATCGTTAAAAGTGTGCCGCAACAAAAAAAGTTTGGAAATCACTGGTCTATTGTATACATTGAGGCAAGTAAAACGGGTGATTCTATTGTGAAAAATTTCTGAATACCATTCACTATTTCCGAAATACTTTTCGTTTGAGAAGTATTTCTCCACAAATTTCTTAAAATTCTTATGTCATCAGACCTTTTGAAATGTAATACGGAAGCACACATGGAAATATAAAAACTAAAGTAATGAAATATTGCTAAGTACACCACTATTACATTCTCCACTATTGGCCAACAGCCATATATCTGTGGCATAAATGAAAAAGTTCTTAAGTCAAGATAAGCTGATTTTCAGTTAATTGTACCTCCGTAATCAGCACATTTAAAAGTATCCCTGGTTAAAATCTAAATTAATTTGTGTGATTTTTCAGAAAGTTATAGCAGTATAAACTGCGACTTATCTTTTTTAAACTTGTAATCTCATTTGTAATAAAAGCTTACTTTAGGTTATACTTTGGTATATTTCGACTTAAATGTTTTATTTATAGTGTTTAGAATGATGTTTGTTAAGGAAAAAAAAAAGTTAACAGAGAATTTCCCAATTTAACTGTAAAAGTGATAAATTTCTGAAAATCGATTTGAGCGCTTAAACGTTCTCTCCTGAAAAATAGTAAAATATGACTTAAACACTTTTTCCTTTTTTTTTGCAGCAGCAGATATTGTTCTGCCGCCAATACGTTTATGTTCCATAAAATTCAAAATAAAACGTTTGTTCACTGGATAAAATCACTCTAGGGTACATATATCTACACAAATGAATAGTAATGGTATTTTGCTTATTTATTAGTTATTTATTTATTTACTTATTTATTTTTTTGATAAAATACGTTTCCTGTTTTGTAATCAGCATAGGATTGCAAAACGATTTTTATACAAACAATTTGTTTTTGTTATCTTTCTTTAAAGTGCAAGTTGAAAACAAAATAAAAAGCGACAAATAGGTTTGTTTAGGATAAGTTAAAAAGAGGAGCCATTACGCTCATGTCCGGGGACATATACATAAGCCAGTATGGACCTGTTGTGCGTTCTCATGTGAGTTAAAAACAAATCCTACCTTTATAGGATCCCAGTGACATTAACGTAGTCCCTGAAACTTTTCCAATCAATACCTCTAAAGTGGGTAATATCCGGTAAGGTGTCATCTGCAAAATAACGGGCTCCCAGCTAGGCGAAAGCCTAGAGAAAGAAAGTGCTTTATTGAGTCGGTGTACTCCATGCATTAATTATTATATCTGGCTCCGGTACAAATGCCCTAATAAACTTAAGTCCCCGTTAAGGTGCCGGTCAACTTTCCTAGCTTGGGCTTGTCCAGTTTCAGTAGCCTCCTTGTTTTGTCTTTGTCTGGGTCGCCCTAACAGAATCTTGGTTAGATTACCCATAATATCACTATTCTATCGCGTCCTGTGGGCCGCCTTTGTCCAAATTTGTAACTCAATCTTCCTTGCCTTGAAATTCTTTGTATTAATGACACTTACTGTGCCTAACGTTCAGGCCTTTTCCCCCAGCATATTTATACGTTCATTTCCGATTACACCGCAGTGGGTCGGCACCCTTACAATATGGATTTTGTCATGTGCTGCGTAATCGTTAATCATATTCTTGCAAATCTAAAACAGTCCCAGAGTTTACTCTTTCGGTTGTGATTGCCATAATTACCGATTTGCTGTCAGTGAATATGTTGAAATCTGAGGCCCTAATATTCAAACTGATCCATTATAAAACCTCCGTGATCGCACTAACTTGCACCTAGAGGACTGTATTATGGTCAGGTAAGCGAAAGTAAATTTTGGTCTCCGGTTCTTTTATGAAGAAACCTAGGCCCTTTATATCCCCTTTTGAGCCATCCGTATAGCAGCAAACTCTCACTGAAGTTTATTGTAGGATACGATTCACCCAGCAACATCTTTTCGATATCAATGTCTCACGCTTCACGTGCATACGTTCTCAATGCCTGGTATTATACATCCACTGACGTTCATATGTTCGAATGGTGTTTTCTTGTCCAATCCATTCCCCCATCACCTGTTTTGTAGCAAGGATGCTTCGTATTTAATGCGAATGTCTATAGGTTGGACATAAAGAATATTCTCCAATGCCTTGGTAGTGTAGTTCTCATAGTTCCACTTACACCTAAACCGCCACTTATACCTAAAGCGTCAATCTATATTCATTATAAATAACTTGATAATAAACATATTGCTACGAAAGTTATCGTCGACAGCCCTAATAAATTTTTTTTTATATAATAATCCAGATATTATTAGGTACAAGAATCTTAAATATTTTTTTATATTTATAAACAAAAAACCATAATTACAATGTAAATAGAATTCTCACAATAGTTTTATTAGTAATAACAATTGATTTTGTTTATTTCTAATAACCATTTTAAAGTATTGGTAGACACAACTGAATTAAATTCAAGTTAGAAAGTAACGTGACTGAATATTGGCTTTTGAAATGAAAAAAACTATTCCTGTAAATAATATTTAGTTTGATAAATAAAATTCGGTTATTGTAACTAATTAAAAAATTGCCGTCGTACTGAAGTTCTATTGCAGTAAAAGAAAAAAAATATAAAATACTTTATTGATGTTCCTAACCGAATTTTTTGTTCTGAATTCAAAAGGAAAAACATATTTTGTTGTCGAAATTGAATTATTCCTTATTTGTGGACAAATTTGAATAATTTATAATCAAAACATAAAAATTAAATAGAAATGTCATATAAAAAAAAATCTTTTGCAGAATTATAAAGAATAGAATTACACAAAATCCCGATTTAACTAAAAAGGCAAGGACATTATTATATATGTATATCGCAAAATATTCGAAGTGTTGTTGCTATTATTCTGAAGTGAAATTATTTGTGCAAATAATCGAATACCGGCAACGGATGTTACATTGAACCACACGGATAAGAAATTTGCACATTTCATTCAGTTCAGAATATAAGCGAAAACTTAGAATAATATGCGATAAATATAATAATGTACTTACATAACTTTTTTATTCTGCACAAACTGTTTTTATATATGTATGTATGTATGTATGTGCATGAGCCATGTCTACCAATGATTCCTTTAGAAATAGCAATTATATTGGTTGTATCAATTAATTATTTCCATAGTCACAATTAAAATTTCATTCTAAAAATTCAAACATCGCTACTGAAAATTTGGTGCTTACAAAAACTATATTCGTTCATTACAACAGAATTGTGTATTAGTTGTTGGAACCGACAAAATTCGATTGGCTACAAATTCGGTTATCACAACAAATCTGTTTCCTCTGTGTAGATACGGCTTATACACATACATACATAAAAACAGTTTGTGCAGAATAAAAAAGGTATGTAAAAGTACATTATTATATTTATTGCGAATTATTCTTAAATTTTTGCTTATATTCTGAAGTGAAATGTGGAAATTTTTGATCCGCATGGTAAATTGTAACATACGTTGCCGGTATTCGGCTTTATTACACAGAGATATTTTCCCATCAAGAAACTACATATTGTTTGCACAAATAATTTCACTTCAGAATAATAGCAACAACACTTCGAATATTTTGCGATATATATATTTTTTGTAAAATCGATATTTTGTGTAATTATCCTGCAAAAGATATTTTTTATGTGACATTTTAATTTTTTGTTTATTAAATTAAAATTTTTTCCACAAACCGGGAATAATTCAATTGCTACAACAAAATTAGTTTTTTCTTTTGTGTTCAGAATAAAAAATTCGTTTAGGAACATTAATAAAGTATTTAATTTTCTTCTCTTTTAGTTGAATAGAATTTCAATTTAAATTTTTTTAAACTACCTGCCAAACCAAATGGTCCGAATTCGTAAAGAATTCGTAACAACTGGTCGACAAAAGCTTCAGATTTCGGAACCGAAATATTACCGAAATCGTTACGATTTTTATATGAAATGGTTGACACGACTTCGCAACGATATGTCGGTACAAACTCGTAACGACATGTAGGTACGATTTCTTTTTCTATGTACGGCAGAGTACCGCTTCACCATTATGTTGCTGCTTTTGTCGAAATAATTTGGACATACTTACATTTTGTATATTTATTATAATTCTTTTTATTTATTGTAAATATTTATTGAAAACAAAAATGTTCACAGTTTTCTTATGTACTTAAAAATCCAAGTTTCAATGTTTAAAATTTTTTTTTTTTTTTAATAAAATTGTTCAAACTACCGAATTGTCTTAACGAATTCGGTACGAAAAGTCTGAGTTCAGACAAAGTCTAAACATTTAGTTTGGGGAGTAAATATTGTTTACGAGAATACTTTTTATTTTATTTTTAAAACCTAATAGTCAGTCACATTACTTTCTAACTTATATTAGAAATGAACGAAATCATTTGTTATTACTAATAAAACTATTGTGAGAATTATATTTTTTTATAAATATGAAAAAATCGTACAATTGATTGATAATTGAAAGAAAACATGGAACATTGGAATATATAATTAAATATAAAGAAAACGTGTCAGCACATGGAAAATTGAAAATAATGATAATATGGCAAAAAAAAAACAAACAAAAATTAAAAGCAAATTTGTCGCATACTCTAAGTCGTACGAAGATTTGTGTTTGTATTTTTGTTATTCATCCATTTATTGATGCTGTCATCTAGTGCGGTCGTCATGTACACATGCTTTTGCCAAACTGTTTATTTTGTGTTACTTTACATGACATACGAGTAAATTTCTATTTTTTGCTATTTGTAATTTTTTGTTGTTGTCTTTTTTTCGTGAATTCCATACAAAGATAAAATAAAATGTGAGCTTTACCATAAACATGTGCAAATATAAAAAAGAGAATGTTTGAATACAAATAAAGAACGTTTGACCATGTATTACCCTCACAAGGTCTGATTAGGTTTAAGTAATATATAAATATGAAATATATATTGGGTGTTTTTTATTGAGGTATAGAACTTTAAGTTGGCATCACTTTTTTAACTGGTGGCCATTTTGTCAGCTGTCAAGTGATTAATATTTAGTTTGGTTTGGCATTTCATCATGAACAGGTTGACAAAAGAACAACGCTTGCAAATCGTGCAAATTTATTTCGAAAATAATGGTTCAGTTCGCGAAGTTTACCGCAAGCTCCGTCCATTTTATGGTCGACATAATCGTTTATCAGAGCAATTAATTCGGTTAACCGGAATGGACCTGTCAATTGGCGACCAAGATCGTGTGATTTGACACCATTGGATTATTTTCTTTGGGGATATGTGAAGTCGCTCGTCTACGCCAACAAACCAGAAACGTTAGGGGACTTGGAAGCCAACATTCGTGGCGTTATTGCCAACATACGGCCCCATATGCTCGAAAAAGTGGTTGAAAATTGGACCTGTAGAATTGGCTTTATTCGAGCCAGCCGCGGCGGCCACATTCCCGAAATCATATTTAAACGTTAATGGCATAAAATTATCCTTCCAATAAAGCCAAATTGATGGACATTAAAACGATTTTCTTGTGTTTTATTTCAATTCGAAGTTCTATACCTCTAAAAAAAACACCCTGTATATGTAAATTAAACCAATAACAGAGTAAATCAGGGCAAAATACACAAGAGGGATGAAACGTCTATGCGTTTGCTTATAAATGTATGTATGTATATGTACAGGGATCTCTGCTGAAGTAGTTAGTAAATTGGCTACAATAGAAGTGACAGTCCAAGCCAGATTTCTGGCCATAGCTCATATCAACATATTTTTGTGATATGTGTTAAAGCCCTCTGTCAGGAGGAAAATGAAATAACAATTTAAATGTCAAATATCAAGGTTCGCTCTCTCATTCACGGTTCGCTGTGGAATCTTCATTGAATCAACATGGTTCTCCATCCATCTCCAGAATCCCATTTTTCGATCCGTGCGTAATTGAATGCGTGAAAGTAATCAAAACGCAGAATAAGGGTGAATATGTATATAAGTATGTATATAAATCAATAACATCTACATATACTACATACATACATGTGACACTTTGTGCATATTATCGAACATTTATCAAAATTCAATCAATAATGAAGAAACTGTCCAGAGCCATTGAGGACAATGTTCTAGCCATGACAGAAAAGGGCTGTTCTACGCGAGTAATAGCTAACTACCTTAAAGTAAGCCAATCAGTGATCATACGAATTCAAAAAAGGCGTTCTATTGTTCCCAAACCACAAGTCAGAGGCCGTAAAAAGCTATTAACAAATGCTGACGCACGCCTCATGATAAATCAGATGAAAAGGGACAAGTTTTTAACACCAAAGGACGCTTCTTTATTAATTAAAAAGCCAGTTAGTCGATGGACAGCAACAAGAGCCCTTCGCGATATTGGCTACATCTCAGTGGTAAAAAAACGAAAACCTGCCTTGTCCATAAAAAACGTTAAAGCCCGGTTGAAGTTTGCCAGAGAGCACAGAAATTGGACAGTAGATGACTGCAAGCGTATAATCTGGTCAGATGAATCTAAATTTAATCGTTTTCAATCCGACGGTAAACAATATTGCTGGCGCCGCCCTGGTGAGAGAGTTCAAACAAACCATGTTAAGGAAACAGTGAAGCACGGTGGAGGCAGCGTCATAGTTTGGTGTTGCTTTACATGGTGGCACCTTGGACCACTGCAAATAATTGGTGGAATAATGAGGAAAGAAGACTATTTGCATATCTTGCAGACTCATCTTCCAGATTTTGTAGACAAGAGCGCCTATCCTGCAGAAGAAGTAATTTTTCAGCAGGATGGCGACCCTAAGCACACGTCAAAAATCATGAAAGAATGGCTCGGCGAGCAGAATTTTCTACTGATGCAGTGGCCAGCTCAAAGTCCCGATCTCAATCCGATTGAGAATTTGTGGTCAATCGTTAAGAGACGCTTGGGACAATACGGATCAACACCAACCAATTTGGACGAGCTTTGGCAGCGTGTTCAGTGCGAATGGGGGTGTATTCCAAAAGAAATAATTGAAAAATTGGTGGAGAGTATGCCAAAACGTATGGAAAGTGTTTTACGTAATAACGGGTATTGGACTAAATACTGAAATTGCTATTATTCCCTAATGTTTTTATATGGTGCAGAATTGAGTACATGCGAGTTGTTTTCGTTTTGTTTGTTTTTTTCTCCGAATTTATTGCTTTTAGTTTTGAATTATGAACTATTTTGCTAAACAATAAACATAATATAAATGACAAAAAAAATTTGGATTTGCCTTATTACTTTAATTTTTATGCAATAAAAAGTGCACAATGTAGAAACATGTACTCATTTGTGCACCCTACTGTATATGGTATAGAATTTAAATGAAAATAAGTACAAAGAATAAAGACATACAAATTTAATTTTATTTTTTATTGTGTCGCCTAATAAAACCAAGCAGAAAACCTTTTTAAAAAAATCAACAAGACAACCTAATAAAAACTACAAGTTTCCTTTTTAATTTTTTCAAAAAGGTTTTCCTTATTAAATTAATAAGACTTCCTTCTTGAAAAAAAACCATGGAGATATCTTATTAATTTTATTATATTTTATGGAGGTAGTTATTAGGCACTGTCTTCTCTGTGTATTATTATTATTCGAATAAAACACCTCATTCGAATAACTACTTTAAATACTCTAGAACATTTTTGTAAGCTTTTAGTCGTATATCTAAGAACTTTATCCTTTCTTTGAGGCGTATAAATAAACATCTTTAGCCCTTTTCATTTTTCTATATGCATAACTATAAATGTGTTTGGCGCACATACTCATGAATGTTTTAGGGTGAAAAATAAAAATAAAATTTACTGCCAGTTTATAGAAGACAAGTATCAATTCTCGTCTGCCTATTTATATCGAAAACAAAAAAAAACAAAACACTCAAAATTTGTTTTTGCTTTCCATATAAATAGGCAGACGAGAATTTTTACTTGTCTTCTATAACCGGGCAGTAAATTTTTTTCACAAGTATGAGGAGTTTATTTGCTTATTTGTATTTATTTATTTACATTATTTTTCCTTTTCTCCTTCTTTGTGTGTTTGTGTGTTTGCAACAAAATTATATTAATTTAACATTTTCACATTTGTATTATATGACCAGAAGTATTTGATTTTTTATTTAATTTTGTATGTTGTTTTTTGTAGGCGGCAGTTTAAGGCTAATCATATTTTAAATTAATGCAGGTTGTTAACAATTTACAGATGTTTGCATTTTATCTTTTTGTATTTCCTAAATCTTTGATTATTATTTTTTTCTAAAAACAAAGCAGATTTGATTAACTTTATTTAAGACGAACATCAACATTTAAAAAGTGAACGTTTCGTGATGTTTTGAAATTAATGGTTTTTGTAACTTTATGTGATAATTTTGGGTAAATAAATAATAAACGATGTATAAGCCAAGGATTTGTCAAGACGAAGTTTTTTTTAGCATAATTAAAACTTATTAAACTTTTCATGTCATTATAACATGTAAATATAATATAGATTTAGATATCCTTAATAAGATTATTGAATTATTTTCAGCCTTATTCTGAATAACATCTCCACGGAAATTTATTCCTCATTCATTGTTCCCCCATTTAAAAAAGTAGTTTACAAACTTTCAGTTAAAATAAAACACCTTGAAACAAAAAAGCTGACTTCGAAAACCCGAAGTCCTCCCTCAAATTTTAATTTATAGCTGAAGCTGTCTAGTATAGATGAGTCTTATTTTTATAAAAAAAAAATAAGTTCGGCGGGAATGTTTTTTCCAAAAATATTTAGAATTGCGCTGTATATCCTGTAAATTCGATTATAAACTATAATTAATTTGCACTATGAATTTTTTCCATTTATCAGTGGAAAACGTGGAAGAACAAATAAAATCTAAAGAGCCATGTTGCTTTAACAACAGCCATTTTGACAGATGTAACTTGATTATTATGGCAGCTGTCAACTGTCAAAGTTTGTAAGCCCCTATTGGAAAACCTTATTTCATCAACGAGTATAAAATAACGAGGGCAGCTAAAATGAGCTTTGATATGATACTTTTGAAGTAAATTAATAATAATAAGGATTTTAAACTTCAATAAAATTAATTCAAGACTTTTGCTTTAAAATAAGGAAAGTTACTGATTTCATCGCGATTTTGAAAAATCGACTTGGCAGACTTCGAAAATTTTCAAAAATGAAAGATCGAGAAAATGATTTTTTTTTTTCAAATAATTTTTAAACGCCTGTCCAAGGCATATTAATTTAAAATACACCCGCATCAATTTGCTTTGAAAAATTTATGCATGAGATGTAAGAAAATGTACTGAAAAATGTGTATTGGCCAGTGGCCGTAATTGGTATGACTTTTATAATAAGAATCGAGAGATAATAATTATTTTTTTATTTTTATATTATATTTTAGAGAGTAAGGCAGAAATTTACGAAAAAGAAAATTAACGCTTTACTTGTAAAAACCTGGAAAAAAAATTTTATTCATATCAGAACTAGGGATGCCAATCGGGACTGGTTTCTACGATCCCGGGATTCGGGATTTCAAAAAATCAAATCCCGGGATTTCGGGATTTTTCGGGATCCCGAAATTTTTTGAGATTTAGGAATTATTTGGGACTCAAAGTTTTTTGAACATTAAAAGACACATGCTTTTTATAGGTATTTACCAAAAAAAAAACGTCTATGAAAGAGGTTCACAAGCAAAAGTTTTATAATTATTTCATATTACATACACAGAGAGAACAAATAAGTTAAAAAACAGTTACAACTATTAAATATCAATTAGCATTGTCAATTTTCAATAACAAGTACTAACTTTTCTATCCTCATATCTAAAATAATATAGCTGCAATTATATTTTCACTTCCAATACCCAATGATTATTAAAAAATTCGGTTACAGTTTTCAAAGTATTGATTTGGTGTTTTCAACCAAATAGAAGTTTAAGATAATCAATAAAATATTTAAAACATATACATACATATGTATATTGACATTTAAAAATAATTAGTATTAAAAATACACAATTAGAAAGGAAAGCAATATAAAAAATTAGCTTTAATAAAAAGAAACAGTATATGAAGAGAATTAATTTAAAATTAATTGTAAAAACCACACTGATTTTATGGAACCGCGTATTATCAGTGTTTCAGTTTTATACTTATGTATATTTATGGTGTTTTGTAATTGACTTGTGGCAAAGAAGCGTCCGAAAATGTATCATGTTCGTTCATAAAATATTTATATAATGTAAAAAGTGGCGTCGACATCTCCATGGCATCATAACTTTCCCTAAAAGTTTTCGTTATCACGAGCAGAGAAAATTGTTGCTGTGGAAACTATTTTTCCAGGCTTGGTTCAATTATTTTGATATATGGAAATATTGGCGATCATTTTCAAATAATAATAGTGACAATAATATGTGGACGAAAATATCATTAAAAGAAGCACAATCAGTTTTACTGAAAGGTAAGTTTTTCCTTACTGATTGAGTATTGCGATTTCGACTTATTTGCATTGCATTTTATGTTCCACAGAAATTATGCAGAAATGTCACTTGAGATGGTTTTATTAGTCTTTGGGATTCGCTCAATTGCATTCTAGAATGGCAAGTTTCTAATTTGTCTGTTTAACACATAATATTAAGATAATTTTTTAACTTTTTCCAGTGATAAAACATAAATATTGCAAGCATCACAAATTCTAAGTGGACTTCTGAGAAGCATCATCAAGATTTTCGCTATTTCCATGGTACAAATAACACTACTATTATAATTAATAAATATATGTATGAAATGTGTAAATAGTTTTTGTTTTTTATTTCTGTCATATTTTGGTTTGTGTCTTAGGTAAAATAATTTTAAATAGTTTCAAATAATTCACAATAGAATTGTTTTCTTCAATAGTTCCTATTAATATTCAGTCCTGTCTATGGAATTAATTCGGTAATTATAATCGAACTTATAGTAGTACATGGAACCGACAAAATTCGATTGGCTACAAATTCGGTTATCAAAACGAATCTGTTTTCTCTGTGTAGATAAAAAAGCGTAGTAAGCTTAGAAACTTAAAAAGAACCCAGCTTAATATCGAATATAAATTATTTGCTGGGTTTTGTTAATGTTTCTAACCTTACTACGCTTATTTATCTTTTGTGATTTTCAAAAATATTATTTGTGAATTCTCAAATAGTCAAATAGTTTTTGAAGGTCTGTGCATAAGATAAGAAGTTTGTGACTGTTCGAATTGTGTGGTTGAAGTCTACTAATGATTTGGCAAAACATCAATGACAATGCTTAACCACCCGCAAATAAATTTCAATTATAAAAGATCAGTACTGTGTTGCCACGGTTACTATCTTCACATGGGGGAAAGTCATGATGAATTTATTTAAAAAAAAAAAAAAAACAAAATTTAGTAAACAATTTCGGGATAAACAATTTCCGGGACTAAAAAATTTAAATCCCGGGATTCGGCATTTTCGGGATCGGGATTTCGGGATTAGCATCCTTAATGAGCACATACCAGGGAACTAAGCCGAACGGCTATAAGGCGCCGCCTGCCACAAATAATACATTAGAAAAGAAAATATGTAATGGCAAATAAATAGAAACGTTTTGAAATATTTATGGCAAATTTGACATCATCATATTTATTTTACACATGAAATTTGTTGTAGGTGTCCTTAGACACCTAAGAGACGTAACATTCGGACAATGAATGCCTACTAATATTACTAGGTGTAACCTAAAAGGTAGAGAAGAAGTTTATGGGAGGTAGAGAAGAAAGGTGGGGAAGGAAGAGATAAAGGCAAGCTTCATTTTTTTACAACTCTGCTTTTTTTGCACGTTGCTGCGCCCTCTGGTGTCAATGAATCGTATTTAATTTTCTAAGCTGTGTTCAATAGCCATTTTATTGGTTATTTTTACTTCGATGATGATTCCGCTACACAATACCGACGAAGGAGAGCGCTCTGATGTTATATTAGGATAAGTATCCGCTGAAACCGGTGTACATAGTTCAGTGACCAGTGTCTATGACTTCATCACTTGCACTTTCCTACAACAACTGATACAAAGGAACACTAATGCACGTCAGAAAAATGCGTGGTATTGTTATTTTAATGATTGTCGGAGACAGGCTTAAACACAGGACTTTCGGTTTTGTAGTCAACGTTCTAAGTACTTCAGCCAATGCCACCGTCACATGGACCTGAAATAAATTTGACCGCTACCTCAACAACTATATAATAGTTAAAAATTAAAGGATATTTTAATTTTGATGTAATATACAGCCAATTATATAAAGACACTTGATATTTAGCAAGTTAGTGCATTTTCCTGCAGACTACATCGATTAATACTGAAAATAAAATTAAACTTAAAGAGAATTCTATCAGTTAATGTAATTTTGACTACATAGTTTTGGCAACTTGCTGCATCTTGGAAATCGAAAGAGGTGAACTCTTAAAACTAAAAAATGGGTAGTTAATTTTAAATTTTGAATGTTCAGTTAATTGTTGTCAGCTGCTTTGCATGCATGTTATTTGGCTCGTCTTCGATTTTTACCTATTAAAAAAAAACGAACAAAGAACCTGTATCAAATTTTGTGTGAAAAACGAAATTAAGTGCGCGGATGCATTCCGAATGTTGGCTGTGGCATACGGAGAGGCTACCTTAGACCGAAGCAACGTTTATCAGTGGGCCGGACACCCGAGCACTGCAACAACAGACAAAAAAATTGATGAAGTGAAAAAAATGGTATTGGCCAATCGTCCAGTCACTGAGGACCTAGAAATATCGATTGGCTCGTGCCATTGGATTTTTATCAATGATTTGGGCATGAGACGGGTCGTACCAAAATTGCTCAATTTCGACCAAACATCATCGCATGAACATTGCTAATGAGCTTTTGGACTCCGTCCGCGACGAAGCAAATATGCTCCAGAGGGTCATAACTGGAAACGAATCGTGGGTTTATGGTTATGACGCGGAAACAAAACCTCAATCATCTCAATGGAAGCTGCCGCACGAACCAAGCTAAGAATCGAAGACGACCCAAAACATGTGCAAGCAAAGCAGCTGTCAATAATTAACTGAACATTCAAAATGGTCGAAATTGTCGGCATCAGTGAGAGACATGAGTACCAACATAACGCCACAAAAATCAAAATTCGAATAAACGTAACCTGCGAAAATTCAAAATTCGCGATACTTTTTGAATACACCTCGTATGTTTGTTTGAACAACAAAGATTTTTGGTTCATTTACTTATTTGAACATGTAAACCTCTAGTGCAAAAGGTTGAAGTGACGGAGCATTTATAAATTGACAATTCTTTTGGGGTTAAAGTTGGCGGTAGGCTCCAGAGATGGGAAACAATGTGAAGAGTTTCTGATATTACTTTTTAGAGGTCTGAAGACATTACAATTATTTTTTTTTCCTTTAAATGTAATAAATTTATTATTGCTAAGAAAGTAAATGGATATTTTTTTATATTGATATCAGTATAAATTGTAAACTTGCACTTTAATAGTTTATGTGGTATTTTTCCTTTGTGCTGTCTGCTGTTGTATTATTGCTATTTTGTGGCTATACAAATGATGCTGTTCTCATACAATCATTATTTGGATGTAATATTTTCGTTGGCATTGTACATTAAGTTAAAGTTTCAATTGCATGTTGTGGCATTACAATGGGTGTTTTATATAAATGAACATGTGTGTGTATATATGCATGTATTGAGTGTGTTGTGTGTGTGATGTTGAAAATATCAAAGCGTACAACCAACCTACTAACCAACAAAAGTGTAACCATCCAACCAAGTGACCAGAATACAAGTACATACTCGTATGTACATACTTACATAACTGGCTAAAAGAGTCTTTATAACTGTTTTGTTGTTTTGTAATGTTGCCACTATGGAAATTAGTAGCAACTGAAATTAACTTTAATAAAGTAAAGCTTTCCTCTACTGTTACTGTTTGTATTTGTGTGTACCACTGCAACTTATTTGTTCTAATAATACGAGTAACAATTGTAATGCAGGACATTATACTAAAGTTTTCTTTCATTTATTTTTTCACATTGTATTCCATGTAGCATCAGCAGCAACACCACTTGACATACATGGTGCTTGGAGTGCTAGTATCTGTATGAGTGCGTAGCAGTGTTCTCCTTCCCTGTTTGTGTTTTATAATCTTTGTAGGCTTAGTTTTGCTACAGCTGTTCTTCTAGTTCTTCTCTATTGTCTGTGGTACTTGATGTTGTTTCTACACAAACATTCATTGCAAGTGCTTTCTTTATGTTCTTCTTTCTATATGCATTTTTATTTTGGTTTCAGTACAATCCTTTATGCCTTTTTAAATTTTCGTATTTATGGTAGAAAATAATGTGAACGAGTTTTAATTTTTGTATGTGTTAGAAAAGAGTTTTTATTATGATAAATTTAACATCTATTTTTAAGTAATCTCTATGCAAATTTCTGTCAGGTATGCAGTTGAAAAGTTTTAATTTGAAATTTCATTGTGTGTAACTTTTGACTTAAAGTTAACTTTTGTGGCTTACCTTAAATAAAAAACGTTGGGTAGTTAGTTTTAAATTCCATTTACAACTACAATTACATTATAGTGCACTCACATGTGGAAGAAATTCAGTAGAATTCAGTCTAAATTTCTGCAAATTTAAATCTTTGTTATTCAAACTTTCCACAAATTGCATACAAAATTACATTTTACAAATAAAAACTAAAATTCAAATTTATACAAGTGCGTAATCAATACAGTTTTTTAATGTCCATTTATAATATTTTCGCCCATTAAAAATTTAATTGTCAAATTTTAAAAACTTAATTTTCATAACAGAATGTACAGCATTTCTCTTTGTACATTACAATCCCCCCAAAAGAAGTAAATGTGAAAAAATGGTGTGTCCCTATCCAAAAAATGTTGCCATCAAAAGCTTTGAAAGCTATCAAGAAGTTAAACAAGTTTGTAAAATAATTACAGCCTTATTTATAAAATTTATTAAGTCTTTGTACAGGCTTAATAAGAAAAATTTTGTTAAAAAAATTGTTTTAAAAACCTTTTATAAAGCCTTAATATGTTTTATGAATAAAGCTGTTAGTATTCATATAAAATACGATTTCAGAGATATTTGTATTTCAATTTAAAAATTTTAATTTTTAACCATGACTAAATTTAATTTTTCACTTGTATCTTGCATAATACTTCAGCAAATAATTAAAAGGAAGTATTTATAAATTTTCTAGAAACTATAAAGCAAATGTACTCTCAATAAAAGAAAAATTATAAAAAATTGGTAAAAATATTTAAAAATTCAAAAGTACCTAGCAAAGACAGTCGCAACTAGTTCCAAAGGTTTATCAATTTCATTGCATACCAAGCACTAAACACAATCCTCAATTTAATATTGTGAGGCTGTTGTTTTAATTAAAAATTGTTCTAGACCAGCTTTTAAGCTTCTAACTACCATTCAATTATTTGGATCACTTGCGTCCTATGACAACCCACATGGTTAAATTCGTTGATGTTTCAACAGAAATGAAAGTACTTGGAGCTGAGTTCATCAATATTGCATCTAATGATTTATAGTTGTAAGAGTATGTAAAGAAAATAAATGTAAATAACAACAACAGCTATTCAAGAATAAAATGTTGCCACACAATATATGTATGTTTTTTTATGGGAATTGTTACGATTTAAGTTTAACATTTCTTAACGCACTAATAAAACATGTCGATTATTGAGTTCTTGTTTCAACTTTGTTATTTTTTAAGCTTCTCATTTGTTTAAATGAAAGTTTAATATACACAGAAAAAATTATTGCCAAAAAATTTTCACACATACGTTTGTTTGAAATAAAATTTATTTTTAGTAAAATGTTTGTTTATTGTATGCACAAAAAAATGTACAAATGTACAAATGTACAAAGTGAAAAATTCTAGTTCATACAATTAATATAAAATAACATTTGTAACAAGATTGTTTAGAACAGAGTTCTGTTTCAATATAGAAATTGCATACTGTTAAGAACAGATATTTGTTGTATTTGCTTTTTAATTACAGTAAAAAAAATTGTTGAATCAGACAATTTGTTGATTGAAAGAATCACAGTTTTTTCAAACAAATTATTACAAAATTTTGCATTTGAATTTACAAATTTCTTTGTAGGACTTTTCTAAATTGAACAAAATTATATTTGATTCAGAGAATTTTGTGTTCGAATTGGAAAATAAGTTTTTTCTGTGTAATAACTCTAGTTGTTTTAAGAAATTTTTGGGTAAAGGTTCCCTGGTGAACTGCATTAGTAATAGTGAAATTGCCCAGCAAATCCCCTAATATTTAATATATTTTAATATATTTTTAATAAAAAAATTATTTTACTGAATAAGTAAAATAAAAGTAATAATTTTGGGATTATAAGAGCGTTAACAAATATTGAATTGAGATTTATATGTTGGATAAAACCACAAATCGATCAGCTAGTATTTCATTCGAAACAGATTTTGAAACTAAGGAAGAGTTTCTCTTCATCATCAGATACTAATCCTAATGTAACATCAGAGCGCCCTCCTTCGTAGTGTAATAGAATCATTGGCGAAGTAAAATACCTAATAAAATGGCTACTAAGCAAAGCTTCAAAATACGCCTCATTTAACACCAGAAGGCGCTGCAACACTGCATTATCAAAAAAAAGCAGAGTTGTAAAAGAATGAAGCTTTCCTCCATCTTCCTTCACCACTTGTCTTCTCTATTACTATCCCTTTCCTATCACCCTCTCTGACTATCTTCTCTTCAACTAACAGGTAACACAAAGGGATCATTGTATTGGGTTCAAGTGAGCTGTACTCTAAATTTCACCTTTCCTTACCAGCAGCCTGCTAACCTAACCTAACCTAACCTAACCTTCTCTTGTTTTCTTTAAGAGTCGGGTTCTAACTGATACTAAAAAATATTCAATTATCTTTATCTGACTTATGAAAACTATCTGAAGTTCACTTTTAAAAATTTGTGCAAGAAATTATGTTTTTTTCCAAAAATAGAGTGTTAATTGTTATAAGAAAATTTAAAGATTTTTGAAATAAGTGATTTTTTCTCAGATATTTAAAAAAATAGGCTTAGAAAGAGACTTTCTCGGAAAGTTCTGATTGATTTACGTTTGCACCCTACTTCGAGCATTGGTTGAAGACAGTGATTTAAAAATAAAAAATTCTAAGTTATTGATGAAGAAAAAAACTCTCCCCCAATTTTTCTACATTTATGCACAAATAATAAGATTAAATTATGTATTTATTTAAAATATATAAATTTGTCTGCAAAATATTTGCTTTTAATATTTAAAAAATTCATAACTTTACCTGCCAATACTTAAAGCAAGATTTTGTAAAAACAAATTTTTTTTTTCGTTTAGAAAAAAATATGGTTTTATTTTTCATATAATTTTGGGACGTTTAAAAAAAAGTAATTTTTTTTAAAAAAACTGCCTTGTTGTAAGAATTTTTCAAAACTAAATTTTAAATGATATATAACACGCCCATTTGTGTTCTTTTAAATAATAAGAAAAATAGCCGCAAATATGTCCGTATTGTCACATTTATTCACCATTTACCATTTTGGAAATGAGTACGTATGAGTAATAATGATGAAGAATAATGCATTACTCATACGTTGTGATATGCAAAATACGTGATAAATGATGAATAAATTTTACAATTTGAACATAATGCTCATTTACTTCAATAGTGTCATAACTCCAGAAATTCGTTTTTTGAGTTAATAATGCAAAATCATTCTGCATTTCGTATTTTATCTTGTGTAAAAATTTCATATAAATAACTTTTACTAACATCCCGTGAGAGAAGAATAAATATCGTTTCATTTCTTCGTTGAAGAAACGCGTTTTTTGCAAAACTAGTTTTTTTTTTGAGTTGTGCCACTACTGAAGTAAATGAGCGATATGTTTGCTATTATTTAATGCTTATTTCATTTATTCAAAGGTGTGAAGCATGTTATTACTGAACTATATATTATTGAAGTCAAAAGAGTAGAATCACAAGCTCAAATACATTAATTTTTTGTATTCTTTTTTTGCTTTTCGCTTATTTTAAACATTGATATAGAATTAAATGGTGAGTAAAACACAGCTGTAAGCTTTCGTGTAGAAGAAATTACAGAATCACATTATTGTTACTGCAAATGATTGAATATGTCGGTAAATATTACATTTTTCGGTTCGCAAAAAGTTACTGAATCACAATACTGGTATTTAAAATAAACAAATAATGGGCCGTGATATATAAAATTAATTAATTTGTGGAAGTTCGAATGTAATGAATTTTATTATGCTCTGAGTAATAGTAATCATACTTTTTAGTTTTGAAATAAAACCTTTATTGTATTAACTTCCTTGTATAAGAAGCAGCAAGTCTAATTGGGTTGAGTGATTGATAGATACGTGTGAGTGATTTCGGAAGGCATGCATATTTACCTTTGGCGTGCGAATCTTATGGTGCAAAAACCAGCTCCATAAAATTTATGGTTTCTATATTAAAGAACGCTACGCCTTTTTTGTACTTAATTTTTATAAATGGTTAAATTTTTTGTTAAAGTTTTATTTTTTTTGTTTTATTTTAAGCGTCGTGGTGATTTGGGCGTTATTTCCTTGGGTCTTATTTCATAGCGCCTGAACGCTTTCTTGAAAAACCAAAATGAGCAAATAAAAATATTTTTGTTGTAAAGTATTAATGAATGCATTCAAGATTTTATTAAAATGTAGTTTTTCTTATGATTTGGCGATTATTAAAAATTTTATTGGAATTTTTCAACATTGCGGAAACATTAAATTTTAATATTTTTTGTTTTAACTATTAAGATGGAATGCTCGGTGTATATATTTTTTATTCATTTTTTGACATATAGTTATATGTTGTCTATTTAAGGTGTAATCCCACAAGGGTATTTTTTTATTTTATTTATTTTATTTTCACTTTAAGATTTAATTATTGTTCTTTTTTCTAATTTTATTCTAATGCATAATAAAACACTTTATATTGCAGTAACCAGTGTGATTACAAATAGCTTGCTTTTATAGGGTGTTTTTTTAGAGGTATAGAACTTCGAATTGAAATAAAACACAAGAAAATCGTTTTAATGTCCATCAATTTGGCTTTATTGGAAGGATAATTTTATGCCATTAACGTTTAAATATGATTTCGGGCATGTAGCCGCCGCGGCTGGCTCGAATAAAGCCAATTCTACAGGTCCAATTTTCAAGTTGATGGACAAAGCTCCAATTGCTGTGCACGGTGGCGAATCGATTCATTCGGGTCCTCTTCAACACTTTGCTCTACAGCGGCAATTGTTTCTTCGGTGCGCACTGTTCGACGTCTCTGCGGATGCGTATTATCACATAGAGTAAACGTAGTGCGAAAACGATCCATGGTTAACCGAATTAATTGCTCTGATGGACGATTATGTCGACCATAAAATGGACGGAGCTTGCTTTAAACTTCGCGAACTGAACCATTATTTTCGAAATAAATTTGCACGATTTGCAAGCGTTGTTCTTTTGTCAACCTGTTCATGATGAAATGGCAAACCAAACTAAATATTAATCACTTGACAGCTGACAAAATGGCCGCCAGTTAAAAAAGTGATGCCAACTTAAAGTTCTATACCTCAATAAAAAACACCCTATATTTGAATTCCGTTTAATACAAAAGACTACCAAAAACCGTAAGAGACATTCAATTTTCCATTAATGGAAGGTGTAAATTAAAAGGTAAATACTATTGTAGTTGCATCGTGCATTTAAATAGATTTTCTATTAACGAAAATGTAGTTGCAACGCTTAACATACTGGATCACTAAATTTTCAAATAGGGGATACAGTGTTGTGGAAAATTTCACATATTGCAAAGAGTTACAAATCAAGATAGACTTATTATTAGATCCAGTGGTCGTTATAAATATTGATTGCTTGTGCCCTTAAAAACGGAATACAGACATACTAAATTTCTTAAAAATTTAACATTGATTTACTTTTTTGAATTGGGTCACCCTTTCTTGTCAAAAAAAAAATAATACATAGAAACTAACGAGTACTTACCATTAAGTACATGTACGCGTACACTGGCAACATCTGCATTTGAAGGTGCACATGAATATTTACCAGAATCTGCTAAGTCCGCATTTTGTATTAGCAGAAATGATGTTGTAACATCACCCTTTTCCGTTATCACTGATACGCCACCCCTCGATGAATCATAATTAATGACCTGTGAATGAGAACGAAAATCAGTCTAATAGTTACATAAATGGCTCGTCATCATCATCATCATTGACATTATACTAGTTTGTGTCCGAAAGAACAATAAAACTACAAAATACTTAAAGAAATAAAGAACAAGTAAGCAAACAATATTTTTTTCTTGCTCAAAAGTTATCAAGTGTATTTATTTTTATTTCAAGAAAAATAAAAAAAAATAAGATATAATTTATTTTTATTCTATACATTAAACAATTTGCATGATTTTGGCGAGTAAAATCAATGTTAAGACAAGTTTTAAAATAATTTTTTACAGAAATAATATATGTACAGGGTGTCTGGTAGCAGATTTATATTTTCAAACTTAAGTACAAAACATAATGATTGACACAAAGTTTTATTAAGGCCATTAAATGACAGAATGGAAATGCAGATTTTATTTTATTGTTCAAAACGGAGCCTTGTGTTGTGCGCCACACTCTGCAGTAAACTTGGTTCAATTGAGCTGATTTCTCGACGAATATTTTCTTTAAAGCCACAAGAGATTGGAGATTGTCATTATAAACCCTCTCCTTGAGGTAGCCCCATAAAAAATACATGCGAGTTGTATCGGGCGACCTTGGTGGCAATGGGATTGGGAATTTTCTTGAAGAAAATTCATCGAAGAGAATGCGCGATGCTCACTCGACCACTGCACCATCGTGACTAACGAATACTCACAATCGATAATTCTAACGGCGCACCGTTTATTGCTTTTTGAAATAATCGCATTTAAAAATATAAATATGTCACCAGACACCCTTTATAAATAAATTGAATAAATTAGTACACTTTGATTTAACCATGATTTTATATGTTCGCCATTTTTGTTCTTAATGACAAGAGCTACACAACTTTGCCTCAGCGAGTAAACCAAAATTTCAAACGGTTTGCAAGTTTTGAGCCTGAAAATATGCAAAAATGACACCGAGGCCACAAATCTTTGGGGGCTCATAAAAAAGTGCATGACTTGGGTCAAAACTGGGAGACACGGGTGATCATTCGCGCTGGCTTAGCATGGTACAAAGCAGGCTTTTCGTTTTTTTAATCTGATATACGACTAAAAACTTAGGGCAAATTTAGCGATGTCGACAAAGTTCGAATTGTCGCACACTTACATGTGAAACAACAACAAAATATGAAAATTTGTTTTCGTTTTCAATGTAAGTGTGCGACAAGTCGAACGTTGTCGACATCGCGAAACTGGCCTTTAATAAATATTTATGTTATGTTAAAAATAATAGCAGTACAATTTCTAACACCAAACGTACGCCTTTAGATATGCATATTACAAGGTTATTAGCATAAAAAATAAGTAAATTTTAATACCACAATAAAAACTAAATTGAAATATATAAGCAATTTTAATTACCTCCTCGTGATGATACCAAAATATATAGGCTGGTGGTTCCGGGCTAAATTTAACTGTACATGTGAGATTTATTGTACTGCCTTTGTCGACATGAAGGTCAGGTCCACCAAGAATGGTTGCCGTTGGCACTGATGACACATAAATGGCAATTTTATTGTTAAAGTTATTTATTTTATTTTTTTTTTGTCATGTTTATAAAGCCGTATCCATCCGTTTGTGTAGACACATTCAACATCCGCAGCAGCAACACCGACATGAGGCATTTAAAAAGCAAGTGAAAAAATAAAACAAAAGGGAGACAGAAAAAATATTAGAACAGCTTTGTTGGAAAAAAAGTTAATAATGGTTGTACGCAAAGATATAAAAACAATTCCGCCTGAATACTAAATTAAGTACAAGTATTACAAACACACTGGCTTATTTTAATATAACTATAATTGCTTAAATAAATGCCCTACAGAAGAAAAAAAAAGAACAACAGGCGGTGGTTGTTAGAGAACATTATGCTTTGAAAATGTTGACCATGTTACATACAATATAAAACAACAAAGGACAATAATAAGATTTTCAACAGTAAAGAAAAAATTTATGAATCAAATAAGCAGACATACACTGAACTATTTGCCTGCCAAGACCGACACTAGCTGGCACAAACATATAACTAGTGCCAAGAATTTCGTTACTTTCATGTAGTACATAGTATGTGTATGGGCGGCTGCGATGAATACCGTCATATGTCTCGAAATAACACTTAATTATTTTTTTTGAATAGCCAGCAACAAGGTTCTCCTTGAAGTATTGATATTGGCTTGAAAATAATCTCCATCAAATCCATTTTTTTTTTGTCCCACCTCAAAACACAATTAATGTAAGATAGAGCTGGCAAATTATCGATAGTATGGATAGTTTGGTTTCCATTAGACTATCGATAGTTTTTTCTCGATAGCCATACTATCGTTGAAAAAAATTATTACCAAATCGGCAATAAACTCGATAAAATTGAACATATTAGACTTCTTTTATTGAAAATACATATAAGTACATATCGCTCATTTCGTAACTTCACTGAGTTGTATGTAAATTGAAAACCAAACTCATTTTTTTTCAAAACTAGTTTTTTGAGTTCTAACGTTGTTTAACTAAATGAGCGATATGTATTGAAAAATGAAATTCAACATTCCTATATTCGCCGAACATTGATTGAACTTGCTGAATCTTTTGATAACAAATTACCACTAATTTATCTGAACTGGCTATCAAAACAAAATTATTACATACATAAATTGAAAAATTAGAATAAAATTAAATATAAAATTAATTATTTATAATTTTAACCTAATTTTTTTTATCCATCTATATAAATCAAAAAGAACTATCAAAACTAATCACGAATGCGTCATGTGAATGGCATGATTTGCTATCGTGATTCATAGACCGAACGGCAACCCGTGTGAACAAAATTATAAAAATAATAAAATAATTCCATACTATCGATAGTTTTCCAACAAACTATCGAAAATATCGAATGGCGTGACTATCGATAGTTTGCCAGCTCTATCTCAGACCTACCGAATACATATACAAAATTTCATAAAAATCGCTCAAGTCATTTCGGAGACTTCAATTACCAACGCCATGACACGAGAATTATATATATATATATATATATATATGTGACAGCGCATAGAGAAAGGGACCTAAGGGTAAAAAATCAATTTTCACTTTTTTTTTTTTGACGTGGACAACAAAAACATAATATTTTTTACTAACAGAATGTTGAACGATCTGAGCATCGAATGAGACCGATCCCATGCCCCAAAAGTGTTCCCTCCCAGAGATATGCGCGTTTTATGAAGTGATGGTACACCAAAGTTACACGTATTTAAATCTTTAAAATGGCTCTCCTGAACAAAACCGGTTTTTACCCTTAGGTCCCTCTCTATTTTGCTCGTCACATATGTATATGTGGATTACCTCTAAATAGCAGTAATTAAAAAAAAAATTAAAAAAACCCAACTACGACCAACTTTAAACCGTTAATTATTCTAAATGGTACTTCCAAATGAAAAATCATAAAAGAAACCTAAATATGATTTTAAAATACCTGTCAAATGATACCCATTTTGATATTGTTCGCCGACTTTTTACTTTTTTCATATTTACAAAATGGCGTCTGTTGGTCGCCATATTGAGTGTGACACAGTGAAATTAATGGACGCCTTTTGTAAAAACTGATTCATTAGAAACTATTGTATCAAAGCCCGCAATGAGTTGATGGGTTTTTCGTGAAAAGTATAACACAATCTCAATTTATAAGACAATCAATTGTAGTTAAATGTCTTTGGAGGCAGAAGACAAATTGTAGCACAACGTCTGAGTTATAAAAAATTAAATGATCAAAAATACACTTTAACAATAGATGAGTGAATTAGTATTATTTCTATTTCATATGGCAAATGTTATATTTTAGAATTTTTAGAACATGTTTTTCTAAAAAAAAAAAATTAAAACCTTGCACGGCAAAAATTAATTGAGATTGGATATTGTGGCTTGTACTGTCAATGGAGCAGCAGTGAATATTAAATTTGGATTAGAAAACTGAACAAAACTGTAGTTATGTTTGGCTCCAAAAAAAAAAATCTTGAAGTGATGGAAGTGGTTTATGAAAATAGTATTCATAAGCCAGAGAAATAGCTTTCGAATTTCTATGTTAGAAGCCTACAAATTCAAACAGTTTTGCGTTCGAATCAAATTACACAATAAGCCCCACTCCTAGGATTATAAACCCAAACAGAAACCGGTCGGTTTAAGTATATTTAAAACCTCAATCGCGGTTTTTTCATTTGATCGATTTTTAGCAAACTCTACATATGCTTAGAAACACAATACCCTTCTTTGCATCGCGCAATAGGGTAAAAAGGGGCATTACTCGCAAAACGCAAAACTTTGAAATAAATTGCAAATAACTCACAGATTACACTGCACAACAGTGGTTTTGATGTTTAAATAACAATGACCAATCCGTATGTATTTTTATCTCCTGATTACGATGGCGTCATTAGTTTTTCTCTATAAGCTCCAGTTGTAAAGATATAGTGACATTTAGCATTTGCATAATTTACAACAGTTTTTGTATTATTGCATTAATATTTCAGAATGGTTCTCTCTCGTAATAATTGCATTAATGGCTCGTAAATTTACATATGTAATATAAAAAACAACTTTTTTGGATGCCGTTCGAAAAGAAAAATTTAAAGTGTTTTTTTTTATGTAAAGCACAATATCTCTGAAACTAGTGGGACTAGAAAAGTAATAAGCCCATTTTCGTAATCAGCGAACAAAAATACATAAAGATTAGTTATACAAGATTAAAAAAATTATAATCAAAAAAATTTCAAGGACTAAACTAAAAATACACGGGCCAAAAGTTACCATGGCGTTTAAAAGTTTAATAACTTTTTCGTTTATTAATTTTTTTAAATTTTTTTTCTCAGATTATATAATATACAAAATGGAAAATTTTTTTACACTAAGTATGAAAAATAATGTCTCTTAAATGACCACCGTTTTCAGCTTCGCACTGATGGGCGATTATGATTATGAGTGATGAAGCTCATTTTCATTTGAATGGCTTTGTTAATAAGCAGAACTGTAGGTTCTGGGGTTCTGAAAATCCAAGAGCCATTCATAAACGCCAATTGCACCCCATTAGGTGTACAATATGGTGTGGGATCACATCTGAAAATATCATTGGGCCTTACTTCTTCGAGAATGAAGATGGAAGTGCTGTAACCGTAAATGGAGAGCGGTATCGGTTTATGATAGAAAATTTTTTACGTCTTGCTCTTGAAAACATACCTGGTATGTGGTTTCAGCAGGACGGAGCTACTGCCCGCACTGCCCGAGACACAATGGCACTTTTAAGTCAAATTTTTGGAGAGCGAATAATTTCCAGAAATTCGGAAATAATTTGGCCCAGCGCGATCGCCAGTTTAGACAGCACCCGACTATTTTCTTTGAGGTTATTTGAAGTAGCGAGTGTATGTGAACAAGCCAGAGACAATCCTTGAACTCAAGGCAAACATTGTTGCAGAAATTTTGGAAGATATTATGGAAAATGCTCTAAAACGAGCCCATCAGTGCGAAGCTGAAAACAGTGGTAATTTAAGAGACATTATTTTTCATACTTAGTGTAAAAAATTTTCCATTTTACATATTAAATATATAATCTGAGAAAAAAATAAAAAAAAAATTAATAAACGAAAAAGTTATTAAACTTTTAAACCCCAAGGTAACTTTTGGCCCACCCTGTACTTCTGTACTTACAATAACATTAAGATATCTTGACATATTCATCAAGGTGGCTCTATCTAGATGAAAGAAAGTTTTGTGTAGATTAATGATCCAGAAAGTATTTTTAAGCTTGGAAGACTATTCGTGAAATATTAACGGAATAATACAAAAAGTGGTGTAAATTATGCAAATGCTAAATGTCACTATATCTTTACAACTGGAGCTTATAGAGAAAAACTAATGACTCCATCGTCATCAGAAGATAAAAATACATACGGATCGGTCATTTTGATTTAAACATCATAAAAAACCTCCACTTGTTTGTGCAGTGTTATTAATAAATTTATAATTTAAATTTGAAATAGGTCAAATGGGGTCAACATTTTTGAGGGCCTGCATGAAGTCAATGTTTATGATAATTTTCATCGTTTTAAGGCCATTGAAGGTAATGAGTTATTTTAAATTATAGCGATATATGTAAATATAAAACACTTTTTATGAAAAAACCTCCATACTTACTTGTAGCTCTATTTTCTATTTCACAGCAATGAGTTAATAATACCAACGCAATTCGAGAAAAACGCACTTAAAATTTACTGATTTCTACTGACGTCACAAGCTTATTTTCATAAAAACTTAAATCTATTGACCTTTATGCAGAAAAATACAACAAGGCTTAGTATTTTCCAAAAATTAAACTAACGTGTCCTTATTTTAAAGTGTTAGCAATTGAAAACTAAGACAAACAAATGTATAAGGTAACTTTTGTTTTTATTACTTTTGCACCGAAAAAGTTATCATGCCAACTTTGAAAGCTTAACTAGCGAAGTGAGCGATATGACAGCTCATTTAAGTGTAGATATAAGAGTAGATATAAATTTTTTAATTATTTACTTATGAAAAATCATGAAATATGGGAGTCTTTCTAAACATTTTCGATGTAATCAGAAGCTAATAAATGGAGAGCTACCAAGTGGGACATCACGTACAAAAATCATGTGATACTGAAGCAGGTTGGCAAGCGAGAGTTGTATTCTCTCTCCCTTACCAACTTGCTACCAGGTAGACGAATATTTTTGCTGGGTATCCTACACAATTGCACGACTTTTGAAAAACAAAAACCAACCCTAATCTCATTAGTTCTTGTTGTCTTTTAAAAGCTTTCATAAACTTTATCATATCAAGGTTCTTTTTTTCAAAAGTCAAAACATTGTGTAGGATAGTGAATCCTAGCCTTAAACACATATACATATAAGTAAATATAGAATGCGCTAACCTTTGCCAAAGAAAAAGAAGTAGGCTGGAACACGCCCATTAAATTGGTTTCTTTTTGTCTCTAACTTTTAATAACGCTAAGAATAATTTTCTTTGCAGTGACAGCCATCGTTTTGAATGGCTGCTTTTATTCTTGCTATTATCTCTGTTAGCGTAAATGGATTATCATTGATGGATTTTTATTCTACTGAACCCCTATGGGATTTTGTAAGGCTGTGCCGCAAGAAATAATTTTACAATACAAAAACATAATATTTTTTACTAACAGCCTGTTGAACGATATTGAAACTCGAAACTTTGAACGGCAAGTCGAAAGAAAACGTAAGTGTTTTCATCTAAAATACAGTTCAGCTACGTCGAAAAGGCTATCAACAATACGAACTCAATGTCAAAACCATTTACGTGATATTTTGCTTTCGTATGGTACAATTTGTTTGCCAAGAAGCAAATAAAGTTTGCAAAAAAGATTGATTTATCACTTTTTAATAATTTTTTTTTATTCATAATTTTTAAATTTATTTTTTATTTGTACACAATAGACACATAATATGAAATATTAATGTTTTATATTCATTATAAAAAGTACTCGCACATTTCAAACACAACGAATGTAGTGGCAAAAGAAAACAATGACAATGACAACACCCGGTTAGTTGTGCGACTATTTTATTCAATGTTTTTTCTTTGTTCACTATGGTTGTATTTATTCTCATGCAAATTAGTAGTGTTATTTTTAAATTTTAAAGAAATCGGCGAAATATATTGAAAATTCCTATCTCGCAATGTTTTGATTCATTACCACGTAAGAAACATCAACTGACAAACGTCGACATCGTTGAATCCAAATTGACTTGAAATCGAGCGACTGGCTTTCGATCGCTTAGATTTTCTTGCGACATCGTTGAACAGGCAGTAAACTAAACATTGAGCTACATGTGTGTAAATTGAAAACTTTCAATGCACAAGCAAAATAAAAATTTAATTTGAACAGAACTTTGCTCAAATTTGATTAATCCAAAAAAAAATTATAATTTGTTTTAGCAAAATCGAATGTAAATTATTCGCTTCTTAATTATTTGCTAAATTGGTATGTGTACGTACTCGTATGTATATAATGGCTATGAGAAGCCAAAAAATTAATCAAAATGCAACGACCAAACAAAAATACTCTTGATGAATGAAAAAAGCCCATTGAGTGGTGATTCCACACACAAGCTATAAATTTACTTATTGTTAAATTCGCCTTACTTTCAGTGTATGTGTGTTGTATGTGCAAGTATGCACGTATAAGGCTTAATTTGTTGGTGCCGAAATACATACATATGTATATGTGCGTTTAATTATATTTGTGTAAGATTATACAAGTGTACGTGCGCTTCTACTCACCCACAACATTAAGATTCACAAAATAACTCCTAACAGGCTGCGTGGATATTTGGCATTCATACATGCCAGCATCACGTTTTTGCGCCCATTTGATTTGCAATGTCCAATCATCCGAATCGTGATGATGTGTTGCCTGAAAACGTAAATCTGATGTGTATGTGTACGAACCAACGGTTAAAATATGAATATCACGATGTCTTATCCAAGAGACCTTAAATAAAAAGTGAGAAATAATATGTAGATGAAAGATTATTTTGTTGAAACTGGCAACAAAAACGTCAAGAGTCTTAAAATAAAAAATAAATTATACTCATAATATATAGAACTCGATTTGGTGTAAATACCCAGCAAAAATATTAAAGATTTTGTAATGGGTAGTACTCTTTTAATGGCTTACAAAGTAATGAGTGGTACTTATTTATCTAATTATTTTATGCGTATAATAATTACTGTCCTGTAATAAATAAAATAACAATTTATTTATAGCATTACATGAAATTACTTATTGTATAGGGTGTTTTTTATTGAGGTATAGAACTTTAAGTTGGCATCACTTTTTTAACTGGCGGCCATTTTGTCAGCTGTCAAGTGATTAATATTTAGTTTGGTTTGCCATTTCATCATGAACAGGTTGACAAAAGAACAACGCTTGCAAATCGTGCAAATTTATTTCGAAAATAATGGTTCAGTTCGCGAAGTTTACCGCAAGCTCCGTCCATTTTATGGTCGACATAATCGTCCATCAGAGCAATTAATTCGGTTAACCGGAATGGACCTGTCAATTGGCCACCAAGATCGTGTGATTTGACACCATTGGATTATTTTCTTTGGGGATATGTGAAGTCGCTCGTCTACGCCAACAAACCAGAAACGTTAGGGGACTTGGAAGCCAACATTCGTGGCGTTATTGCCAACATACGGCCCCATATGCTCGAAAAAGTGGTTGAAAACTGGACCTGTAGAATTGGCTTTATTCGAGCCAGCCGCGGCGGCCACATGCCCGAAATCATATTTAAACGTTAATGGCATAAAATTATCCTTCCAATAAAGCCAAATTGATGGACATTAAAACGATTTTCTTGTGTTTTATTTCAATTCAAAGTTCTATACCTCTAAAAAAAACACCCTATAGTACTTTCCAGTTAATAATGAAATATATCTAGAGAGAAATTTATTGATCGTGAAAATGAGCTTCGAAAACAATAAAATAACTTTAGCTTACTATAACTTTTATAACAAAATTTAGGAACATAATTTTGTAAAACGCAACGCTCAGCGTTGAAAAATTTTACATGCATTTTGTTTTAGTAATTTAAAATTTTCTCATACAAAATTTTTGAACGCTAAGCGTTGCGTTTTACAACATTATGTTCCTAATTATATTCGCATATTCTTTAATATACATATTCACATATTTTCTTTATAAAATTTAATTTTTGAATACTTTTACACAATCAGTAATCTATTAACATTTGGATATTTGTAGCGAAAAAGTATAGGGCACCGCATACTTTTTGAACTTCTCAAACAAAAATTATGGGTTATTCAGTCAAATTGTACACAGAAAAAAATAGACAAGAATTATGTCCAACAAAAGCATGTTATTGAAAAAAAATTTTAATTTCAATAATATTTGTCATCAACTTAATACAATATTTAACAATACCGCGCATTTTAAAATATTCATTCAATTTAATTTGGTTTTGTTGGTATTTATCTTGCTTGTTGATTGACCCAACGCGGTGATCTGCTATTGTTGTTGTTTATTTTGATTGCTCGTGTTGTATTTATACGTGTGAATTCCGACAAGCAGCCGAAAAACGTCGTGGCTTGTTTTTTTTTACTCAACAAAGTTATTTTTCAATTATATCAACGCAATGCGCACATGTATATAGAAGAAACATAAGGAATCATGTTTTGCGTGTATTTATTATTTGCGTATCAAGCAACAATTTTTTCTGTAGCTGAGTGGTAAGTACGTTAGTCTATTTAGTCAAGAGGTTGTCGGTTCGACTCATCCCAAACGCATTTAGCTTCGAGAGTTGTGTGGTGTGGAAAAATAAATAACTTTAATAAAATTTAACAAAAACCCAAATTCGAAATAAGAATTAAAAAAAAAACAATAAAAAAAAACATTAAAATTTGAAAACCAAATTCATTAAAAAATTTTGTTTTCCGTTAACAACTCAATTGTCAATAACACAATAATTTTAATTAGAAATAATTGAGTTGACTTTGTTTTCTTATGTTACAAATGTGTGTTTGTATTTACAAAAATCGTTGTAGGTTCCCTTTTTAAATAAGATTTTAATTGTATTCACAAATAAATCAATTATATTTACAAATCTTTTTTTCTGTGTAAGTATTTACGACTGGGGACGACAACATACACTTTTTTTGCATTCCAGTAGTCAAACAATTTTGCTGGGTAACACTGTTCTGCAAAAAATCTCTTTTCAATAAAAATATGTGTTTTATATGGACATTCGTGCCCTAAATTCAAATTAATTTTTAGTTTTTGTCTACGACGTACATAGTTTTTTTAATGGGCGTGGCTTATATTAAACCATAAACAAGGCGGTCACGCTAACCTATTTCAATATAATTCGACAACGGTTTGTTCGATTTTAATAAATTTCATACTCTTTAATTCATTTAGTTTTATTTGATTTTCAACGATTTCGGAGTTTTTCAGAAATTAGTGCCGAAAAAAAATTTTTATATGCAAAATTGATTGTTTTTATTTGTTTTCAAAATTTTATAAAAAAAATTGAAACGGCAAATATTTTGCATTTTTGTTATTTTTCGGAAAGCTAGCTGTGCTAAGAATAACAAAAGCTAGAAGTAAAGAAAATATGTATGAAAATGTTGATTTTATTCACATTTAAAGCAGGTACACCCCACTTCGACAAATATTGTGTAATATATTCATCCGTAACACACTTGCATCTTGTGGTTTAATCGCAAGGCCATACCAAGTAAAGAAATTATCTTTTTTATGGTTCCTAAAATTAAAAAATATAGTAATAATAGGAAAATATGTATCCAATGGCTCGGAAAGCAGTGTGGTTACATATTGGAAATCAATATCCGTTCGTACCATTAGCTCATGCAGTGACTATGAAAGAGAAATACGAAAACAAGAAATTACTGCTCAATGCAGTTCGGTAAAATCTCTATTTGTGGAATATATGTGCATTTAAAAAAAAGTGGCTATGCTAGGAGCATTTACAAAATATTGCTGCTTTATCTTTTGTGAATTGATCCTTAAGATCCCATGAGATTCCGGGAATCAAAAACACTGCAAATGAGCCTTTAGTTGACAGACAAAAAATATTTTTGCCAGTACTGAGCATCAAGTTAGGCTTAATAAACGATTTGATTCGATTGTGTAAGCTTTGAACAGAGATTTAGAGGCATTTAAACAGATAAAAAATATATTGCCACGTGTAAGTGAGACAAAATCGAAGGAAGGCGTAATTATGAGAAATATTTCAAGAATTGCTCAATCTAAGTTGGTCAATAAAAAGAGAGGAGCATGGGTAGATTTCCAAAATGTTTGTCACAATTTTGTTGGCAATAGAAGGCTTACGAAGAACTGGTGCAAGAATTTATTCTCTCATATCAATAACTCAGATCGAAAGTGCCATTAAAAAAACTTCCTGCATTCGCATTTTTGGTTAGCATGGTCAAAGGTTCTAGCGAGATATTGGGTACATGGAAAAGAAGTATAGCGGCAATTGGTCCCCAGAAATATGAACTGATTTCTGCTGGGAAACCAATCTTGAAACAACTGATAAAACTTATAAAAGAAAGCGATCTACTAATAAGTAGCTGATTTTTTATGTTATACAAGTGTTTTATTTCATTAAGAATTTTAATTTATATTATAGAAGCCATTTATGTGTAACATTTTTTACTTTTATCATAATAAATACGTATTTTATATTCCAATATCAGTATTTGATTTAAATTAAAAAAGCTCAAAAACCAGACGTGATTCCATCACAATCTGAGAATAGATTTGGATTCCGCACACAAAAGTCCATTAAAATCACACAATGAAGTTCTTGCTCCCGACTTTTTTTGTTTTTTTTTTTGCAGAACAGTGTAATTTGCAGGGAAACCGCAAATATACAATTGCATGTTTTTTTTTTGTGTGACGTATTATGCGGAAATAAGATATTTATTTGCTTCTGAACTTTTTATAAGTTTTGGCATCGATTTGTTAGTGCATATTTTACATATTTTATCCTTTAAAGCATGTTTTGCCTATTTCTTTCTTACTTGCATATTTTTAGCATATTTTTGAATTTTAACAGCATATTTGACGCTTTTAGGCCATATTTTGATACTTTATATAATTTTTTGTTTTTATTTTAATATACTCACAAGCCATCTATCTGTTGGTAAAAATGCTTATTTTTATTTTTCGCCACCTAAATATCATTTCCGATGCTCTATGCATGTAGTGTATATAATTTTCTTATTTATTACACTGTTATTACGGATGTCAGTTGCAATACAAATTTGGTTTGGATTTTTAGACGCTGAGGGATAATTTTCAATGTATAAAAGTTTATTTAGATTAGAAAGACAACGAATTTTATTTTAAAATCTAGGACAATATTTTGTTGTTTATTGCAATAACAATTATTGACAAAAGGCTTGTCTTATTTATCCAAAATACAGTTCCAAAGATTTAATTCTAATATCATGATCTCTTTTGAAGTTGAATTTATCCTTATCCCCAAAAAAAAGTTTATTTGCATTATTTGCTTTAGTCAAAATTTTTATGGCAATTATGTTTTAACGTATACTTCAAACCCAAATTATTTCTTTTAATACGGGGTTTATTCTTTTTTATGAATTTTTTATTGTTTCCTGTTTTTTTTTTTTTTTTGTTTATTTTATATAAAAATGTTATTGGGTTGTTGAATTAAAAATATTCTTTCATTTACACATAAACCAAATTATGTTATTTTTAAGAGCATATTTTTAAGTTTTAAGTGCATATTTTCAAGTTTTTAGAGCATATATCTGGTTTCACTGGTAATTTGTTACAAATATTTTAGGGAAACATTTTTTAGCTCAAATTTTGATTACAAGACAGAAAAGCATCTCGCAGGTGGGATCACAACTTTAACCATCAAATTCATTTCAAAAGTAGTTGGAATTTCAGTTAACCGAATTTTGCTTGTTCAATTTAGAAAATTTGTATTTCCTATTTTATATGTTGTTGCCAAACCACAAAGTTTTTTTTTCAGATGAAAAGAACGAATTTAAGTTTTTACGTTAATAAAGTAGAATGATGTTGAATTTTAAACTTATTTTGTTCGTTTGAACATTCAGTTCTGGAACTGAAAGCTATTATGTTTTAAGATTACTTCATTTGTGTATTTGTAAAGCGAAACTTTGTGAAATTGATCACAATGGACCGAATTGGGTCTCCGAGTGTAGGTGCGGCATAGCACCACCCTTCCTAATCTAGTGAAATTTACTTTTTGTGGAATAGCCAAGTCGTTAACTGGACAGTAAATCAAAGAGGTTTTCGGTGAATTTTATGAACAAAAGTTTTGTCCAATTAACTTAAGCAAGTTTAGTTGTTAATTTAATGGTTATTATACACAAATTTTATTTAAGCTTTAGGTCTCTTGTGAATATATAAAAAAATAAATAAAAATAATTTTATTATTTCCTTAAGAAGCTACACAAAGTTGCAGCGACATAGCGATACATAAATAAATTTGTTATCTATTTTTAAAAGACCGAAAGCTAAAATAAAGTTTGTACATAATAAATAAAATGGTCGAGCAAATTATGATAATATTTATAATAAAATTTACTATTCGCTTGGTTAATCTAATTGATATATGTAAGTACATAGTTAACAAAGTTAAACTAAAAAACCTGCACAGTGGTGTAAAATAAGAAAAAAGTTGTAATAATAATAATAAAAGTTCTAAAGTTTGCCTTAAAATTTAAAAACTTGTAGAAAAGGAGTCAAGCTCTTAGCACTGTGTCTTATAGATTGTAGCTGAACCAGCGCCGAAACTACATGGAGCGTATGTGGAGTATAACTTTCTTAAATAAATAGGCATGGCTGCCTGCTCATGTAGTGTGTAACGGTACAGAAAAATTTCTATATTTCCACTAGCTAAAAGTCTAGTTTAATGTTTCTTCTCTTCTTTAGAAAATCACATTAATTAATTAAAATATTTCATTATATAAGAATTGAAAAATACTGAACCTAAGCAGGATTAAGAAGAAATTCCTAATTAAAATTCATTATGGTTTAATTTAATTTAATATATTTTTGATTTTGAGTAGCCATGAGATAACATATGGTTACCCGCCTTGTTAAACAAGTTACTATACTTCAAATTTCTTTCATATTGGTTTTTCTTTTATACGAAATATTAAATAATTATAAAAAAAGGCAATTTATAATACACAACCAAAATAAAAGAAGTTCAAATTTACCATCACTAAATTTACAACAGTCTTACCATTGTCGTTTTTTCATTACTAATTATGCACATGTTAGTTAATTTGCTTATTTTTGTTCTACTTAAGACAAACTTTTTTGGTTTGTTACTATTAAGTATATTTTTATTTAATTTTTGCCACAAGCCCATGACTATTAATTTTAGTTAATTTAATTATTATTATTCGAACTGCATTTGTTTCTATATTTAATGAATTGAACAGGCTAATGTTCGTATCGCCTTTTAAGCCAAAGTACATGTGATAATTATTAATGAACAAATAACATCAAAGTTAGTTGTAAATATTCTGACAACACATAGTTGAACGGAACAGCCAGCCGTTTTCGAAGGCCACTAAACCTTCATCATCAGCGTTCTTCTGTGTTTAATTAGTAATGAAAAAACGACAATGGTAAGACTGTTGTAAATTTAGTGATGGTAAATTTGGGCCTTCATTACAAAACACATTTCAGCAAATTGAAATGCGATGAATCAAACCAATTCACATATTCCATTTGCAGAAAAGTTTCGTATATAAGGCAGAAATCTACATCAACTGACACCACACACAGTGGACCAAACACAGAAGAACGCTGATGATGAAGGTTTAGTGGCCTTCGAAAACGGCTGGCTGTTCCGTTCAACTATATGTTGTCGGAATATTTACAACTAACTTTGATGTTATTTGTTCATTAATAATTATCACATGTAATTTGGCTTAAAAGGCGATACGAACATTAGCCTGTTCAATTCATTAAATATAGAAACAAATGCAGTTCGAATAATAATAATTAAATTAACTGAAGTTCAATTACATTTAAAATTAATAATGGTCTTCAACAAGCAACTGTTAATGCTCTTCTAAACTGCATTGAAAATATAATTGGGTTTTGCTGACAATAGTATTATATATCAATCTGATAACAGTATAGAAAAAACTAATGCAAACTTACTTACAGATACATCCGTGCCATATACACAATGTGCAAACTTTTACAAAAGAGCTTTTGTGCTTTCACGCCAAGGAGATCTCCTTGGTCGACCACAACAGCCAATTAGATCTCAGCGACAACAATGTTTGCTCTTACTTTGCAAAGAAACAAGAACAAATTTAAGATCTTTCAAAGCTGTTTTCTTCAAATTTAAACTTGAGAGTATGTGTGTTTGGAGTCCATTCATTCGTCCATCCAAACTTTGGACGCAGCTGCTTAATAACTATATAGTTGAAAAAATACGCCTCTGATTGGAACATTAGAATTAATGTTGTGTAAGTGTAAATGTATGTTATTGCGGCCGCCAGTAAACAATTTAACTCCAATGTAAAAACTAATTGGAAAACATTTGGAGTTAAATCAAATCTATAAATGTAAATACCAAGGAATTTATATGGATAAGTTCTTAAATTGTAGTAAACATGTCAATAATCAATTAGAGAAACCAAGAAAAGCCTTCCTTTGCTTTAAATTACTGTTTGACTCTATAAATATTCAGAAAGATATAAAAATCTCATTACATAAGACTTTGATTCGATCCATTGTAACATACGGATGGTAATTTGGTATAATATCTCTCCCATATGGAAAGAATTAGAAATTTGAGAGAAGATGTGTTTAAGGAGTTGTACCCCAATACACAGATTTACTCATAGCATTTACATGTAATTTTTTTGTAACAAAAAATTTTATAATGCTAAAATTAATTGGGAACCATATATTAAAATGTACTGAATGTACATATAACACCTACATATAATTTAGCGTCATACAAGCCTGATGCACAACACATGTTAAGTGCACTAATATCAGGTTATCTACTCCTGAGGAATTCACATACACAGAAAAAAGTATTCACCAATTAATGCTTTCAATTAAGAATTTAATTGATTCAATTAAATTTTTTATTGTATTAATTAATTTGAGTGGAAAAACTTAATTAATATTATCAAATTGTTTATAGGTGAAAATTGTATTAATTTTTTAATTGATATTACAAAATTCTTCATATTACTTTTTTGTGTGTATTTAGACAAAAACGGATACATACAAAAAGTTTAGGAATCCCGTTCTTCTATCATTTATATATCATTTATAAGCAGATGATAAATCCTGCTCAGTAATAAAGAGTTGATGCTATTATTCCTAAATTAGACAGTAAGGAGTAGGACATGACAAGATATTGGTGGTGCAACAACTAAAAAATCTTTTCCAAAGGTGTACGGAACCGTATTGTTTTCGCTACGACGACCGTCTAACGGTCTGTCCGCCTGTTCGTCTGTATGTCTGTCCGTCACAGGCCATTTTCTCGAGAACCGTGACAGCTACGAACTTGAAATTTACACAATGTAGAGTTTTGGCCACTATAACAATAAATGAAAGATTAAAGGGTGTTCTAAAGCCAGCAATGAACATTTTTTAAATCTGTATGTAATATATTGACAGTTATATATAGACACTTGAAATTTACAAGGTAAGTGTATTTTTATGCAGATTACACCAATTAACACTAAAATAAAAAAAATAAAACAAAATTAAAAGGCTGACCTCAAAAAAAAATTAAAGGATATTCTATCATATAAAACTTTGTTTTATCTTGGAAACCGTAAAAGGCAAACTCTTGAAATTTAAAAAAAATGCTAAAATAAAAAAATTGCATAATAAAAAAAATCGCTTACACGAAATAAATCGTCCGAAAAAACCCCAATAACGAAAAAAGTGTTAAAACTAAGAAATAGCGCCAGCACTAAGAAAATAGCCAAAAACCGAAAAATAAGTTTACCGTACACTTAATTTTTGTTTTTAATGTCTCCATCAGGTAAGATATTCGATTATATAGGCCAAAGTTGGTATAGTATTACACACTTTACTGAATTTATTTACTTTTTTTAAAATGGTTTTATGAAATAAAATTTCATATTTTATAATTTTATAGCTATGCTATTTATTTCACGACACAACAGCTAGGGCGTGATTTTCGTAACAAGACCAATCAACACTATTACGCTTATAAATTTATTTTTGTTTTGATTTTTTGTACTTAAAACCAGAGTACGAAAATAAACTAAACAAATTGTTTGATTTTGTTTTTTTTTTCATTCTTTGAAGTGAGTGAAACAAAAACAAAACAAAAACCATTAGAAGGATTGCTCAATTTGTTTTTTTATTGTTTTTGCACATGAGCACAAACCAGAGAACACAGCTAATCGGCTGTAAGCCGGCAATCAGCCACCGCCGGCCAAAAGCAATACAGTAATTTAATCGTACGCCGCTAGAAAAGGAAATAATGGGAAATATGTGGAAACGTTTTGATATATTTGCGGCAAATTTGACATCACCTTATAATATAATTTTATTGCATTGTTATTTAACACATTAAGTTTGTTTTATATAGCTAAGCAGCATAGCTATAACCGGGTGTCCTAAGACACCTCCACTACTTTTTTGATATATTTTGCATTACATCTAACACAAGTACATACTCGTATACAAAAAATGAACCTACAAGACATTATTTGCATTATTGCTGAAGTTAGCTCCAAGTAGTTCTATTGTTGGTGAAACATCAATGAATTTAACACATTGATGTCATATAACGGAAGTGATTAAAATAACTGAATGGTATGCGCTTAAAAGGTTGTCTGGAAACATTTTTGATATAAACAACAGCCTTATAATATTAAGTTCATTACCTGCAATGATTGGTATACAATGAAACTGGTAAACCTTTAGAATTAGTTTCAATTTCTTTTGCCGGGCTATTCTACAAAAACAAGTCCATTAGTGGGGAACATAGTGACTTTTACAGTCGTGAGCCGCTATTAAGCAGAGTTGAAGATTCGATTTTTAATGCATGCCGACTGTAAAAGTCACTATGTTCCGCACTAATGGACTCGTTTTTTTCTTTTCAGTTTTTTTGTGGTAAACGGGTTTTTTGATTTTTTAAGTTTATTTATTATTTTAAACTTTTTAGTGCGAACAAACATATATATTTTTTTATAGTCCCCCCTTTTAATTTCCTTCTTTTTGATACCCCGCTCGATAGGTTTGGTAAAAGGAGTATTTAACGTGTTACTATTTCCTGCGAAAAATCCTCCATTTTGTTTTTTGTTTTTGAACACCTGCCTAAACACACTTGGGTTCTTAAAAAAATATACTTGTAACTATACCTTAATTGTCAAAATCCATGGAGCCGTTTGGGAGATAAGTGGTAATAAAGAAATGTACAAACACTTCTTGGCAGTCGGGTAAAAAAAAAAATTCAAATGTTTTTTTGGGATACAAAATCTTTTCACAAAGACTTTAAATAAAATCTCCTAGATTTTGTGCAAGTCTAAGTATCCTATTGGTTACGAGCTAAAATGTCAAATAACCTTAATTACAAGTAGGAACTTAAAAATTTTAATAGTTTTATTTCTCCTTTTATTAAAAGTACAATAAAGCAATTGTCTTAAAATACTTGCAGCAATTGCAGATATAAAATCTTTATGTAAAATACTTATAATCCAATTTGTAAATTAATTTGAAAAGAACGCAGGTCAGTTATTTAATACCTTTCTTTTTAATTTTATATTATCATTATTTTTTTTTTGTTATTATACTCCTTACATTGCTGTTGCAATTATTATAATAGCTTTCATGGATATTTCGTTACTGTTTACTTTGAGTAACATTTTTATGATCCACTTACTGCGGCAACAGCGAAAGGATAATTTCTGCTTTTTTAGCTATAGCGAAATGTATTGCACTCTACACATTAAACACAATATATGCATATGACTGAAAATATAAGTAGTTTTATTAAAATGCAACTTTTTAAATTTTAGTAACTGATTTAGAAGTTCGTTAGTTTTTTTTTTTTTGAAATGTTTTTTTCAACATGATAGAACCCTTTTGTACAGGCTGACTGGTAGCAGATTTATATTTTCAAACGTAAATAAACAACGTTATAATTAACACAAAGTTTTATTAAGAGCATTGAACGATAGAATGGAAATGCGGATTTTACAACGGAGTCTTGTGTTCTGCGCCACACGCTGCAGTAAACTTGGTTCAATTGAGCTGATTTCTCGACAAATATTTTGCTTTCAAGCCGCAAGAGATTGGGGATTGTCATTATAAACTTTCTCTTTGAGGTAACGCCATAAAAAAAAATGGGAGTTAGATCGGGCGACCTCGGTGGCCATAGGATGTCCTCAAAGCGACTGATCGGTTTTTGGGGGAAAATTTCCCAAAGCAAATTCATCGAAGCTCTGGCTGTGTGTGTAGACGCCCCATCCTGTTGAAACCATGTGTGTAAAGAGTACCATGAATGAGCTCGCAGGTTTGGTAAAAAGAATTCCATAATCATGAGACGATAATTTTCACCGTTAACATTCGCCTCGAGAATTTTCGAAAAAAAAAATAGTCCAATTACCTCATGCGTGAATAAGGCACACCAAACAGTTGCCCTGGGGCAATGCAATGGTTTTTGATATTTCAGTCGAGGGTTGCGGATTCTTGGAGACCAGTAACGGCAGTTTTGCTTGTTGACGTGGCCGTTTAAGTGAAAATAAGACTCGTCGCTCCAAAAAATGGGATTTACAGTGCGAAAACGCTCCAACATCGTTTCACAAAAATTATTGCGTAAACCAAAGTCACTTTCTTTCAGTTCTTGAACGATTTGAATTTTAAAAGGATGCAATTTCACATAATTTTTTAAAATTTCATGAATAATCTCTCTGTGAAATCCCAGTGAGGCTGCTCTTTCACGTAAACTGCTTTCAACCAGTTCAATGTTTTCAGGAGTCCTTGAAGATCGACTGGGCCCTGGCCGTGGGACATTCATAGCCGAAGCAGTTGAGTGGAATCTCTGCACCCACGAACGAATTAAATTTACACTCGATCCATCACGTATTCGCCGAATTTTAACGGTGCCACCCTCCCACCGCACCTTTTATTGGTTTTTGATATAATCGTATTTAAAAATATAAATTTGCCACCAGACACCTTGAATAAGGATGCATTAGCCTAATGTAAAAAATTAGTTACTCTTTTCTTAATAGCATATTAATTATATTTTCAAATACTTTTAGTCTTCTCCAGGCTATAAGTATGAACAACAAGGAGAGCGATGATTTTGTTGGATAATATATGTGGCAATAAATAATAATGATTTAAGTTGAAATTTCTTGTTTTGAGATATTAAGGGTTTTGTCTAAAATAAATTGTGTTTGTCTTTTATATAGAATTTTTAGCCACCGAAAAAAGGTGCACATTTATTTAGAATAAAAATTTTAATTTTCTAGTACAAAAATTAACGTTTTATTACTTAATATTCTTTGTTTTTTAGTTAAGATATTATGAAAACATCCATTTACAGCAAAATAAAAATTAAAGTAAACTTAAGCTACCAAATTGCAAGGCAAAATAACTTTTATTGGTAATAAATCGAGATAAGTGCTTTAGGTTAAATTGAAAAATGCGGAAAACATGATATAAGATAATTTTTTAAAAGCTTAGTTAAATATAAGGTTTTCTTTTCATGAGGAATAATTTGAATGGGTTGTTAGTTATTGAACTTAAGTGTAGACAAGTTTTAATGCTTAAAGATTTTAATATTGATGTAGCTACCTTAAAAAAAAATTAAGTTGAGTTAAGATGTTATGGCTTATGTATTATTTTCCAAGAAGACTTAAGTTAAACTATAAATGCGTATATTCTTATTATTAATAACATTTTATAATTGAAATTTAGCTGTGTGATAGATCTTGAAGAAGAGAATAAGAACATGTAATAAAATGAAAAAGCACTTATGTCAACTTAAGCCCCCATTGGTGCTTTGTCCACAGTACCCTGTGTTGGCAAATTATTACATTCGCTGTCAGAAGTTATTTGGTAATATTTTTTTTTTTTATTTCATTTGATATATAATAAATTGTTTTACTCTTCTTAATACAGTACAATTGAAGCAAAGCCGCGAATAACGTTGTAAAAGACAAATTTTTCAAAACTCGTTTGTTTTTACAGATTACCGTTAACATTACTCTCTTGCATTGTTTCAACGTCAAGCCATCCAAAATTATGTCAAAATACAATTACCCAGAGTCAGTCAGTAGACGAACTTTGTTAGTTAATAACAAATTGACATGAACGGAATTGTGGATAGCAATTGAGAAATGTAATAGGGGTACAAGGAGAAAAGTTAATGTTAATTATAGTGAATTCGGATAAGCTTAGAAAAAATAGCAAATAAAATAATATTGCATTTAAGAGAAGTTTTTTTGCTTCCCTGATAAATTATATTATTTTGTCAGTTACAACATTATTCGCAGCTTTGCTTCAATTATGTATACACAAGTTTTAAAAAGTGTGATTCTTTTGTCTACTTTTGCCAGTTATTTTCATGTTTTAATTTATCTCTTTCACGCTATTTTTTTTACTCATTTTATTATTTTTCTTTTCATTAAAAACATTAAAATGGATTTATTTGTATTAAGTTTTAAAAAACTTAATTATTTACAAAGAAGGTAAGTGCACCTGGTGTATTTTTATGTCATACTCTGCGCATTCGTTTTGTTTTTTTTTTGTCTGTTTAATAAAAGCTCCTTCTCAACCCCATTCCCTTTACCTTTTTTTTACACTCATTATATTAAAAAAATTATGCTTAAATTTAAATGTGAAAAGTAACTACTTCATTTGCATAGATCAAATCTCGTAAAAATTAAAAAATCACAAAAATAAAACTCGTTAAGATTTATTTACTGTTTGCTGCTCTAAACAAATTTAAATAAATTCATAATTAGTTATTATTTAGCCTGTTCAACGATATCGCAACTATGCGTTCTTTCGCGTTCTAAGCGAATGAAATTTGATTTGGGTTCATCAACAACGAACATTTATTCGAACGGCAAGTCGAAAGAAAACGTAAGTGTTTTCATATGTCAAAACCACTCACTTGCTACTTTGCTTTCGACTGGTACAATTTATTTGCCAAGAAGCAAATAAAGTTTGCAGAAAGTTGATTTATCACTTAATAATTTTTTTTTATTCATAATTTTTCAATTTACTTTTTATTTGCACACAACAGACACAAAATATGAATTAAAATATTTTTCAACATTTTTGTTTTGATTATTGTTTTATATTCATTATAAAAAGTACTCGCACATTTCAAACATAACGAATGTAGTTGCAAAATAAACAAACAATAACAGGGTGTTGTGCGACTATTTTATTCAATGTTTTTTCTTTTCTCATGCAAATTAGTAGTATTATTTTAAAATTTTTGAGAAATCGGCGAAATATATTGAAAATTCCTATCTGGCAATGTTTTGATTCATTACCACGTAAGAAACATCAGCTGACAAACGTAAGTGCATGCGAACGAGCATTATCGATATCGTGGAATCCGAATTGACTAGAAATCGAGTGACTGGCTTTCGATCGCTTAGATTTTCTTACAACATCGTTGAAATAATTAATTTTAAATTATATAAAAAATTTATAAAAAAGTATTATTTTATTTTTACTTTATTGGTTAAGCAGGTCTACATGCATTTCGTTGCTGCTTAAGCAATGCATCAGTAATTTTCAACTAGAATTCAAAAAAGCTTACAAAACCTTAAATAAAATACTAAAAATTATTTGTGAATTACAGAACTACAATTATAGTAAGACAAGAAACTTTTCCAACAGCATAAGCTGATAACGAAACATAAGCGGAGATTTATATTAAGAAACTAATAGTCCGTGACTTTTTGAATGAAACACACTTTTTATTTGCAAAACAAAAATTTATTTTTCAACAATATCTCCTTTTTTTGTATCCTTTCCAAAAAATTGGATTTGTCGAGGTCCTTAAAATAGGCATTTGTTTGGTCAATAATTTCATCGTTGGAGCTAAATCTCTTTCCACCGAGCCATTGATTTAAGTTTGGAAATAGAAAGTAGTCACTAGCAGCTGAATCCGGAGAGTATGGCGGATGAGGTACCAATTCGTAGCCCAATTCATAGAGTTTTGCCACTGAGACCGCACACGTGTGAACCCGTGCATTATCTTGATGAAAACGAACTTTTTTCTTGGCCATATGCGGTCATTTTCTTTTTAAATCCTCATTAAATCGGTCTAATAAGTTCGCATAATATTCGCCGTTTATTGTTTTTCCTTTGAAAGGTAATCGATGTTGATTATCCCGCGTGCATCCCCAAAAAACTGGTGCCATCACCTTAAAGGCCGACAAACTTACCTTGGCCTTCTTCGGAACAGGTTCACCCAGAGAAACCCATTATTTAGACTACTGCTTGGTCTCCAGAGTACAGTAATGGTTCCATGTTTCATCCACAGTTACAAAACGCCGCAAAAACTCATTCGGAAGCAATAAATTACTATTTAAGACCAAATAGCACCGTTGTGAACGGCCTGTTGTATTGTTATGTATTTAAAAAATTGTCATAAACGTTAATTTCAAATGACAGAAAATAAAAAGTTAGTTTTATTTCTATTTCTGATGTCGTTTGAATTTTTTGTTTTTAATTCGAAAATATTAAAAAATTTCCATTGTGGTGATGTGGTTTGCAGACTTTGCGAATTCCCTCGAATTTTTCCAATATTCGCGATGAAAGTGAGTTTCGAAAGTATTCTAATTCTTAACAGTTTTTTTTTGCGAATTTTAGTTTTTGCAAATGTTAATATATTTCGCCATTTTTACCGAATTATTGGCACTCCCTTTAGTTTAAGTGATTTTTAATAAAAATTATGGTTTGTTTAAAATTTCGAATTTTTTTTTTGCGAATTTCTGCTATTTTTGCAAGTGATTTTTGCCACAGTGACTATTTGCATAATTTAGTATCAATTTTGTTCGTAGTGACTTATACTATAATAACTTTCACAAAAAACTTTAATTTCAAATTGAGATTGTTTAGTTTGTCCCGACAAATTTTGGTGTATTAAAATTTCAGCAAAGATTTAGATGGACTTTAAATTAGACTATTGAAAACGCTTAAGTTAACCTTAGACATTTTTTTCGAAAACTTAAATTTATTGTGCGAATATTAGGCGAATATCTCTACAATATACCTGATGTTTTTTTTTTCATATAAAAAAACGTTATGAAGAATGTTTTTGAAATTTTTCATTATTTTTTATAAACATGTGTGCAAGTTTTTATGATAAATATTTGTCGAATTTACTAGCAGGCTTTTGTAGCATGCAGGCTTAACTATTTCTGACATATTTTTCAGCTACATAATCACTAATGTTAATTTATATTGAGATTTTTTTAAACTAAACTAGAATTAATAAATAATTGACTTACTGTTTTGTTTCCTAAATTTCTAACTCGACAACTTAAATACGCCGATTTGCCCATTAGAGCTGTTACATTACGTGGCGTTGTGGGATCAAAATATGGTTCAATCCATTGGGGATGTGTGTAAGTCGGGAATGTTGTAGTTGTTGTCGTTGATAGTTCATCGAAATTATTGAACGTATCCAGGGGACCAGAAACTCCACCATTCGTTAAGTCTGAAAAAAAACACACACACACACAAATTGATTAGAACTTTTTTATTTAACAAACTTTAAGGCCTTATCCAGAATTGATATTTTTGGTTTAAAAAAGGTTTAAAAAACGAAATTTTGTACATGGGTCAATTTACAAAATGCTCCTGTATTGAATCATATTGTCATAATGTACTTACATTTTTATTCCAAATCAAAGAAAAACTTATATTGAAATAATTTACGATATTGTATCAATATCGAGCCATAATCCTTAAAAAAGCTTAGGCGACACATCTTTTGGACTTAATTTTTTTTTTACGAAAATCGACTTTTTATGATCTCAAATAATCGATTTTGGTAAAAAAAATTAAGTTCTGAAATTATGTCGCTTAAGCTTTTTTGGTGGTTATGGCGCGATATGATATAATATAATAATTATTATTAGTTATTAAATTTTCATAAATTAAATTTATTTTTGAATATGGCAATAATTACTGCCAGTCTATGGAAGATAGGGCTGCCAAACGGGGAATCCGAAATCCCGAAATCTGTATAAAAAACTATTTGTATAGATATTACAATTTTCTTTAATTTTATGTTATTTTTTACAATATTTAAAAGTCCCATATAATTTTATAAGTGTACTTTTAACAATTTAATGAGTTCTTTTATCTAATTTTTCGACCTTTTTCAATATGTTCAATTAAAAAAATTTTTTGAGCTTTAGGTCTATTTTTATTATTATTTTATTAGTTCGATATTTCGTTAACCTTTGGTTAAAAAAAAATAAAAAATATCCTGAAGAAGTTAACCAATTTAATGATTATTCGGGACAAATTGTTTATAAATTAACATCAAGAGCAAAATAATTTAAATACTTTCTTACAATTATTTTCATTAAGGGTGCTGCAATCAATATACAACTTAAAATTATTTTGAAAACAAAAAGAATTATATGAGCTTTGGAAGAAAAATAATATTTGGAAAATTTATCATTTTTAAAAATTCATTCTTTCTTATTCCATATTATAACTATCTATAAGTTGACTTTTAGATAACAATCGAATTCTAGAAAAAATGATTACTCAATAAATATACACATACATATGTATATATCGTGGTTGGTCTATTTGGACTTCGACTAGGACATTTTGCTCATAGATTAAAGCAAATATGTGGTGTTCTGTAATCTATTACAAAAACGTCATAGTCGAAGTCTAAATATACCAAGCATGATAAGGAGGATTATCATATCATATTTTGTTAAACATTTAAATTCTTTGGTAATGACTCAAAAATAGATCTAGAAAGTTATATTTGCCTTTTTCGTTAAAATTAATTCTTGTCGATTATGCGGAAGTGTTTTATTTTTAATTTGTATTTTAGTTTTTTAAAATTAGTACAGTGTAGCTGACTTCACAAATAATGTACACACTTATACTTATATTATTATATACATATATCGTCAGCCCATTATTGGTTTGACCCACCGACCATTCGACCATTTAAAAAAAAATGAGTTAGATATGGGATATATATACATTTCTAATATCTCCTTTCGGAATTCAAAACATGTTTCCCGAAATTAACTATGGTTTCTGAGATATTTAGCATTCATTTTGCTTCCTTTCAACTATTTTGAGGTTTAATAAGTATTGTTTTGCTGTACATGCCACATTTTGGCGTTTGCGTTAAATTCTTCATACAAAAACATGCGAAGTGTTTTGCTTCAATTCTATAAGAAATGAATAATAAAAAAAGAAGGTGCCGTAAGAAAAATTCAACGGCGACTGTTAAGCAAAAACATCATTACCCAGATGCAGCCGCCGATTAAATGTTTCAATATAAACTTATTAAACACTAAAATAAAGTAAAATAAAACTTAATTATGCATGTTTGAGTATAACAGAAATCATTTAATTTCATTCTTTATATTAAATTAAATACACTTCAATTACTTGTTTTTCTTGTGTAAGTGTGTAAGCGGATCGATAGTTAAAAATATTATGGCGGCGGCTTCTTGGCCGGCGTTAAACGATCGACTTATTTCTATAGACAGCAAGAAAAATAAACAAAACAACAAAATTTTCAATTCTCAGCTTTTTGAAAATAAATTAAGAAAACTGGTGTCTGCAGCACACAACGTATATTTAATTTTACAATACAGTAATATTAACTTCTAACTTTATTCATGAAAGTTCATCCAAACATGTGTCGGAAGCAATGGTGAAAATACAAAAAATTCTATTGGGTATACTTTAAGAAAACTTCATGTAAACCCTCTTTAACGTTTTTCTCCATTTTTACTTTTTTGCATATGCTCCAAATCAATAATGGGCTCAATATATGTGTTGTATGCCAAATTGCGAAGTAGTAAGCATTTACTTACCCGCAGTTTTTAACTTAATATTTAAGTACGTATTTAGCTAATTTTTATTAAAACTTAAGTTTTATTTAAATAGGGTTTCAGTTTTTCAGTGTGAAAATGTGTTTGGTATTTAATTGTGATAAAAGTATGGTAGCACTATTAAATTGTGTATATATTTGTAATAAAAGTACGGTACCACTATTAAATGTCAAAAAATATAAACACCTTTTTCACTTAACAGCTGCAAAATGAAAATGGTTTGGTCTACTTCTTATTGTACGTGGACGCCGCAAAATGTGTCTTCTTAATCTTGCACAGAATGCTGCATCATTCATATCTTCTTCATCTGAATTCATTGTTTTAGTTGATATCAATAATAACACAATCACAATCACGAGTTTATTTATTGTATATTTTTATAAAATAATGAAAAAGTTCAATGTGGAATTTTCATAATTTGCAGAACTGTCAAAATCACATGGTAGTAAGAAAAACTTAAGTTTCACTTAAATGGATGAGGTCGGCGATTTAAGTCATATTTAAATAGGATCTGTAAAAATGAATTTTTTACTTAAATGGAACTTAAGTTTAAAACCCGTTTAATTTTTAAGTTAAAAATTGCGCATTAGTGTTTCGCAGTATCGAAAGAAAATTTCGATTTGTACAATTACATTGAAAACAAAAACAAAATTCTAATTTTAAACACAAACAAAACTAAAAATTTTATTTTTGTTTTAAATGTAAATATTCTGTGTTAATTAGGAATGTAAAATATTTAATATATGTTATTTAAAATGGAATTGAGTTCAGCACGTTTTTGAATTAGTATTAAATTGATTTTATTTTATCAAATAAAAAGTCCTTATTTTGAAAACGCCTCGCATTTTTTTAATCGTTGAAGCCCTATACACATACGAATGTAAATGTCATCACCGGCATAACTAATTTCATTTCAGCCGTACTGTATATTGCACCAAAATACCTGAAGTACCACATGAAGTGAACTTAATTTTTAAGATACTTCTTTTTGATTGCCTACATTTTTCTCTGTTAATTTTTTTCGGTACATATGTAATCTTCGGCTACTTCTTGTTAGTATTTGCGAAGCAAACCATCTCTTCTCTTCACTGCTCCAGTTGCCCACTTCTTTAAGACATCTTTGACGACGGGTACAAGACAATAGTAAGTCGTAGAAGACATATTGAAGACAGGTTCTTACAAATCGTCAACGAAATTTTCATACAAATGGCGGCGAGGTCACACAAGACGAGATAAGCATTAATGTCGTTCAGATTGTCGTCAACACGGCTTTATTGAAGACAAAATGAAAGATAACGTCGGTCAGATTGTCCTTAACAAAGTTTTATTGAAGACAAAACATGTGACATTGCACCTCAGTTAGTCATGAACGACGATTTCCTTTAAACTGTCGATTAGAAAACCTAATCGACAGGCAACATGTCGAACATTAATCGTCGAGGACAATGTCGTCTGCGACGATTTGGCCAACTGGGGCTTGTGCTCTGAGAGGGAGAACAAATATCTACTAAACGCGACAGCGAGTTTCACATATGAACAAAAAAGTTACTTGCTGTAGACCTTTAGTTCCTATGTAACCACATACTCGTTCTAGAAAATTTTTAACTGTAATGAAACATAAAACTAACATAAAACCTTTAACAATGCATAAATAAAATAAAAATTTGTTATTACAGTACTATTTGTTAAAAATAAAAAATTATTTTACCAAAAAATTTTAGATTCCGAAAACCAAAAATCCCGGGATCCCGAAAAATAACTCAATCCCGAAAATCCCTGGATTTCAAGACGAGACGAGAACTTTTTATTGTCTTTTATAAACTGGCAGTTAAATTAGGCTGGATTTTGAATCCTTAGGAAACATATGATAGTTTTTTAATTAACAAATGGATCAAGGAATATTTAAATATTAGAAGGATGCTGCATCTGCATCACCAGCGTTCATGTGCTTGGTCCACTTTGTGTGCGGTATCTGCCGATATAAAGTTTACTACACCAACAAATTTTTATTTTATATTCAATTACCAAATTCAAAAAATCAAATAAAATTTTTACTGAAATACAACAGCAAAATTCGTAAACGCTTAATAGAATTAGAAGCAAATTGTTGCTTCATTAAAATAATTTACCATATACTCATCCAACCAAATAAAGAAAATAGAAAAACTTAAAGTCAGTTTCAAAACCCTGCTTGTTCAAACAAAATCTTATCATATTTTTTTCTGTATATGTTTGTTTATAAGCTGAATAACAATAAGTTTTAGTTATTTTTTTTTTTTTGTAATTTTAACCACAAATTTTTTACCATTCGGTTATTACCATTATTTCTTTAACATGCAGGCCACAGCAAGGAGGGTAAGAGAAAAAAAATACAGATTTAAAAAAAATGCTTTTCTTTTCTTAACGATTTTCTTTTTATTTGTCTTTTAAAACTTGTAACGTTTTTATATACACTTTCAAGCATCTGTGGTTCGTTTTCTTTTATCTTTCATTACCTTTGAGCGCATTTTTAATTGGTATTTGGCTTTTCCTTGCCAAGCAAAAATGTGTCATAATTAAGCAAAGAATAATTTTTATTAAATTACATCTCATATTCTATTTAAATTATATAAGAAAAATTAAACAAAGTGTTCATAAAATATTTAAACTTTAATAGGATACTTTAACAGAAAATTATAAGTAGGATCATATTACAAATAATGGTTTCCTTAATGTCGAGCTGAAGCTGGGTTTTAAGTTTGATATTGTTTGGTAAAATCGATGCTGTTTTTATTGAATATGTTTATTCGCTCATATGGGACATTACAATGAATAGTCAGCAAATCTTTCTTTAGCAAAAACTGTCGCACGATTCATTTATTTTATTTAACATTTAATAGAAAATAAAATAATATGTATAACACAATAATTGAAATTTATTTTCTGGGGATTAAGCATGTATATATACGCATTTCATTGGCGCTTCAACCAAATCATCAGTAGACTTCCACCACACATTTTGAACAGTCACAAACCACCTTTCTTATGCACAGACTTTCAAAAACTACTTTTTTGAAAATCACAAATGAAAAAATAAGCGAAGTTGGCTTTGAAACTGTTTACTTGAAAAAAAAAGAAAAATAGTTTTTGGTTTTATTTTTACCAATAATATTTTTTTTTCAATTTCCAACCCTGGAACCATAATTTTGATTTTTCTAATTTTTAATACTTATTTATTTCGTTATAAAATCTGCAATATATTTAATTACCAAACAAATAATTAGTTGTATTTAATTAGTTTTATATACCAGAAAAAAAATTTAGTTTTCCAGGACTGGAGCTATGTTTTTTATTTTTCTAATTTTTATGCCAAACTATTTATTTCTAAAACATGTCTTATTCATTAAAATATTTCTATTTAATAAGAGGTTTATGAAACGAATTTTCTATGGAAATTTGATTAATAAACGTTTTATAAAATCAAAATATTTGTTATGAATTAGGCCTGAAGTATAAATAATTTTTAAGGAAATAAAAAAAAAATAATTTGACGAAAAAGATCATTTTGTGTAAGATGGGGAGGATTGAAGTCTTGGCGCTTCTGTAATAGATTAAATAAAAGTTGTACAAGTTTCCTTCAATCTGTTACAAAAACGACAACGCCTTACGCAAATTTTAATTATTTTCTTTCTTTTTTGTATTATTGTTAAATTTTAATATTATTATTAATATTTTTTTGGACTATAAAAGTATTTTATTCTTAAAGTCTAAATGGAAATAAATAAATAAATAAAAATAAATAAATAAAAAAGTAAACCGCTGTATCTAAAAAGGAGGGTGAATTAGCTATATTTGTGCAGTTGTTTGGTTGTAAATAGTTTAGGAAAATTTGCTGTCAGTGGTTTTTGTTTTGGATACGATATTTAGATAAATGTAAAAAAACGTGTTGTGAACGGTATAGATTTTGATAAATATTTCCATCGAAATTTATTACTCTTTCTACGTTCAAAAATTTTTTGATTCCAAATTTAAATCGAAGACCTTAAAATATATTTAAAATAAACTTAAAAATTTTATATATGCCGCATTTTTATCATATTTAATATTTTTCGTTTAATAAAAGACAATTTCCAGTCATTTGGGCTGCCTCCATTGACATATTTTCCAAATTTTTTTTATAATCAAACTGATGCTAAAAAGGCAGCCAAGCATTAGCTTCAGATACTCCTTTTCATTTCGTGGTTTTATTTTTGTCTATTCTTTATTGTGCTCTTAAGAGAATTCAAGCAAGAAAAAAGAAGAAAACTTTAGATGATGTGAAACCATCACACTTTTTTCGTATGTACGAGTATATAAATGTTAAAACGTGCAAAAACAGATAAACTTAAACTGTGATGCACAATCCGTTAAAAGAAACAAAAATTAATGTGAAAATACGGATGGCGATATTTTCGTTAAGGTGACCATATCAGACATGGCTCGTATAATTTTTGAATATTAAAAAAAAATAAAACGAATTTGAAATCCATTTTAGGAAAATTTTTTATGAAAAATTTTAAATAAATGTAATATATTTCAAATTAATTTTAAATTTTATGAATATGGGGGTAAAACTTTTACCAATTTTTAAGATATTTGTTTTGTTTTTAGGGTTTTCAATGTTTCTCGCTAAAAATTAATTGGAATTAAAAAAGAAATACCAAATTTAGTAATGAAAACTGCACAAATTTTGGATTTAAAATGAAATGTTTTTATGTTTAAAGTTGTCTTTTTAATACCGTTTTCTTATCTAGAAAACGCGTAAATTTTTTTTAATTTAAGTTAAGAAAAACTCCAATTAAGCGTTCTTTTAAAACAAAAACTTACGCTTGTAAAGAAATTTTCATAACAAAGTGTAATAAATTAAAATTTTTTTTTCTAGAAATAAAACGCGACGGAAAGAACTATCGATCGATATGCAAATTGCAATTATCCATTCCTGCGGTATACGCTTTCAGTGAAATTGATTTAACGTCCCTGTTTTTATTAATTCTAACGTGGTGTAGTGTCGGCTGTTGTTAAAAGAGCATTTTAAAATGTATGTCTTTTAAAATGCTCTTGTAAATACATACATACGTATGTATGTATTTTTGAAATGTTAAAAAGATTAATTATTAATTACTACTATTTGATTTCTTTATATTCTTATAAAAATAAAACAAAATAAATTAAATTAAAATAAGCTTTAATTTTACCAAAATGTATATTTTCCTTAAAATTTTCATCATCTATCCGTACGCTTTCCGTCATAAAATTTGAGTTTAATCAAAATAGAGAAAAATGTTTATATTGCGGAATCAATAATATGGTAATACCGCAACTGCCAAAAAATACCACAGCAACGGAATGAATAAATGCAAATTTTGCTTATGCAAAAAAAAAAAAATGCTTTCCGCAAGCGCAGAACGGATTGAATAATAAGCAGTAATAATAATAATAATATGAGCAGTGGAAGAGAATTCTTTGCTGCGTTTAAACCAAAGAGTTTCATACTCTACGAAAAAATTTTGCAGGGAATAATTGCGCATGGGTTTTATGTAACATGTTTTGATTATATCGAATAAGCAAATCTTTATAAAAAGAAAATGTGATTACAAAACGAAAATATTTACTTTTTAAGAAATTATAGCATTTTTGATTTTCGCGCCTGATTAATGTCGGCCTTGGCGCGCTATCACAATCGAAAGAGGGCGGGATGCAGTGTTTCTTGCGCTCTCGTTGTGCACGGTACTGTGTTTGCATATTACAGAGGAATAACGTATTTTGGTTTGTTTTTTCGCTGTATTAACCAGTCAAAAATGGCTCGAATAAGTTGTCAACGAAACGCTGACTCATTTTGCTACATTTGCGGCGAATTTATTAAAGTAAGAGTTTGTCTCTTGATTTGAGTACAAATTAAAAGATTTGCTGGAATGCAAGGTGGATATACTAAATACTACTGTTATATTTGCCTGTGGGATAGTAGAAATGATGCCGCTCACTACCATCAAAAACAGTGGCCTGAACAAAACTGTGTATGATGAAGTTGGAAAATGCAATATTAAATGGGAGGCAATTGTCGATTATAAAACTATATTAATGCCGCCATTGCATATTAAATTAGGGCTGATTAAACAATTTGTAAAGGCTCTTAATCATGCGTCCGAAGGTTTCAAATATTTAAAGAGTTTTTTTTCCAAAATCTTTGTAGGCCCTCAAATAAAAAAAATCATGGATGGTGATATTTTCCCGGACTTACTTAGCAATGAGGAGAAAAAAAACCTTGAGCAGTTTTAAGACAGTAGTTCATGCTTTTCTTGGAAACCACCATAGAGCTGAAAATTATGACGAACTGATCACTGACATGATTACGAGTTCTTCCATTATCGGATGTACATGTTATATTCTAATTTGCATAAATTTAAAGATAATAAAAGCTTATTCGGAAGAGCAAGAGGAACGCTTCCATTAAAATATAAGGGAATTTGAGAGACGTTACCAAGACCAATATACCGAAAGCATGATGGGGAGTTAATAAGAGAAACTTCTACTGAACATGACAGGAAAATTAGAACTGTTAATTTTTAAACGAGTACTTGAAAGAATCAATAATAAATGAATGTTCGGCATCTTTTAATAAATCATCTCTAAGTCCATTTTTCACGTATTTTCATTTATTTGAATTTTCCATTTTTCACAACTAAAATAAAATTCAAAACTATTTTTTGTTATTTTTCTTATTTCTAGGTATAAAAAGAATAAAAAATTGGTATGTATAACCCGTGTGCAAAAATTAATATACATAACTTTTATTATTACATATATTAGAAGGATTATATTACTTGATATATCTTAGCTCAGTTCGCCTGGAAAATAAAGTGAACAAAACCAAAGGAAAATTTAAAAAGAAATACTGCCGTATTTATAAATAATATTTTAGTTTTATTAAGGATTTATTTGGCGTATTTCTATGGAAAATTTGTCAAATAAGCCTGCAACAAACCCGAAATATTTTTGTGAATATGACAGATTGTATTCATGATAAAGGAAATAAAAAAAAAGGAAACGTTTTTAAGGAAAAATTAACACGATTGAAATTTTTGTTTTCACTAATTTCGATGCACCAAAAAAAAAAAAAAAAAAATACGGCAACACTATTTTATTTGATAACCTATTTGACAGCTGAATGCTGCCTTATAGTACATTCGTACTGCGATGACTTTTTTCACTTCTATACTTCAACTTCTTTTTTATAGAAAACTTTAAGAAGAGCCACCACTTCCACACACCACTTCCTTGTCTTGAAAATAATTTTTGCATTTGGCCACTCACTCCACATTTTTTTTGGGTTCAACTCATAAATATTTCCATACAGTTCAAAACACTGCAAACAGTGCATGATTATGCACGATTTGCTCGCTTGCTTATGAAAGTTAAGAACAAGTTTTTAAATAAAGGTGTACAAAATTTTACTCAACTAATGGCGAAAAATACTATACATACACATACAAACATTTAAACACATACATACATACATATGTACATATTATATACGTTTATATATTCATTAAAGTGAACAGGTGTGCATATTATAATTTTTTGTTCATACAACAAAGATTTTCATGATGCATGAATTAAGATTGCATAAAAACTTCAATTAATTTATTTTAATTTAAAAGAAATGATTTTTTTGTCTTATATCTAGTTTATATTATAATATTTTAGTAATTGGTGCTTTCAGTTTAGATTTTAAGAGAAGATTTAATTTTTTTTTTCATCTAGGTTCTACCTAGTTCTAAAGCTTGTTGGTTCGTTTTCAATCAAAAGCTGTTATTTTTAAAGTGATGTACATTTAAAAAAAACTTTTTTTTTACAGTTGTCAAAATTCGGATATCCAGCGTACAATGTAACGGTAAAGTTTTATAAGCATGGTCCCGCTTCTTCGGTTTATTAATACGTGCTTTCGAATTTTTTTCTACTTCGTAACTCACCTTGACTTATTTGTGTATATAATTCGAGCTTTCTAAAGCAAAATATAATTTTAAATTTTTATTTGTGTGACTCAGGACCAAAATAATGAGACACATAAAAATGTATAAGTAAAAGATTGCATTTGGTCAGCTGAAGTGCATTAAACAGAAATATTTTAAAAAACGGAAAATTGTAGCCCTCCATGAGTGCAATATGTACTCGTATGCGAAAATTCAATTAAATGGGTGGAGATTGAAAGCCTTAATTTATGAGCATAGCCTTGCTCCCTGGTTGAAATGTTTGGGTTTTCAAATTTTACCAGTTGGTCTCTGTAAAATTGCTGTCAAATTTAAAATTAATTAATTAAAATTTCCGTGTTCTCTGAATTTGATAATTAGTTGCTCACCTAGACCTCACTCGGGTCTTTTTAGTTTTAATTTTAATAATTTTAAGATTGAAGTTAACAAAGTTATGAGGGGGCTAAAAACAGGACGAAAGGCTGCATATAAATAAATAAACACACTACGAAACTTGCCCTGGAATACGGTAGATTGAAATATTACGTGACAATGGACGCATGTATGTTTCATACAGTTTGGCCTTCGTTTTTTACTACGTTTATGATTTGCTCAGGCTATAGTTCGTATCGCTTTGTAAGCCAAATCACATGTGATAATTATTAATGAAAAATTAACAGCAAAGTTAATTGTAAATATTCTGACAAACACGTAGTAGAACGGAACCACCGGCTGTTTTCGAAGGCCACTACACCTTCATCATCAGTGTTCATTGTGTTTGGTCCACTGCGTGTGGTGTCAGTTGATGTAGATTTACATCATTATTACTCATACGCACTGAGTTGCAGTTCCCTCTGTGTTTCAGTATGCAACGAAGTATGCAACAGTTTTCGTTTAAAGATCTACGTATGTATGAGTGATATTTCTGTGGTAATATGGAAAAAGTGCTTTAGTCATATTTTACTGTTCAAAACTAAAACAAATCGCCCAAAACCGAAAAAGAATTTATCGGGTACTTAAAATCTTTTAAAAAATATCTTAATCGGGTAAGAAAGATCGTATAGTATTACTGAATATATTTAATAAATAATCATTTCTTTTATTAACAGTAACTATAACATCTTTTAAATCGAGATTATTTTAATGAGAATTTTTTTATATCACATAAGATAGAAATATAAAAATATCATTAATTTAGAAGGTGGGCTAATTTCTCTGTGTACTCAGAAGAAAGACAACAACTTAAATACTCAATGCATGTGTAACGCACTAAAATAAGCTAAAGCTAGTAAAGTTTATTTTACCATTTTAAAGAATTCCCCATGCAGTAAATATTTAAGCAATTTTCTTTCGTTGCAAATTGCAATATATTTCCAAATGTCGGCTGAATTTTAATAAACAATCATTTTTAATTGATTCCTTAATAACTTTTTGTTTTTAATAATGAGTTTCAATGTATTATTAATTTATGCTAGTGTTATTTTTTAAACATATATTTATTTGAAATTTTAAGGAGAAAACTTTGCATAACCCTGCATATGGTATTAAAGCAGAAAATTATGCATTGATGCGTTTTAAAATTTAAAAAATTTCTTCAATACTTTCTCTTAGTTGCATACACCGTCTTTCTGAGTTAAAGAAAACTGACAACATTTATATCTCAGCATATGCAAACTGGGACATTATTTGCATATTCAACATTATGTAAATATTATATTTGTGTATGTGTATAAGTGTTGCGAACAGAAAGTAAAAGAAAAAATGAAAAAATAACTACGAATTAAAATCTCTGAATATGCAGCATAACATAAATATTTTGATTTTTAACACAAATTTTAGCACACTAACCCGGGGAAGAAAGTGAAAGTTATTTAAGTGTTGAAAGCGTTTGTATACCACCATCCTTCAAAAAAAAAAAAAAACAGCCTAAAGCAATAGATTACTTTCAAGGATACACACATGCTTTTGAATAACCTACATAAAATCTCACATGCAGACAGACCTTTCGGAACGAATACAACAAAAACAAAAAATTTTTGTATGGTATGATATTAACAACGTTATTTGAATAAATAAATGCCAGAAATAGCAGAACGATTTATATGTACATATTTCCCACTGTATGTCTGAATGAGCGTGCAAGAGCATTTTGTTTTCGGCAACTTAACCTATTGTGATTGTGGTTGTATGCCACAGCCACTTGATATCCAGGATGCTGGACAAATAAATCTAGAAAAACAAACGATATTTATATTTTGTGTTGTTAACCTTGAGAAGACTCAAGGAAAGCAAACATTTATTTAAAGCCTGCATAATTGTGGAAACCTACAAAAAAACCCAAGACTATTTTGTTAACACGTACAAAAAAAGAAATTTATATAACACAAACACTTTCATCATTTCTATGTTCTGCAAAAAAAAAAAAAAAAAAAAAAAAATTAAATTTAAGAAACCCATTCAATTTGCAGACAAAGTTCCTAGTAAAATAAATATGCATCACAAAATGCATCATTTACTAAAGATTCACAGCTAAAACACTGCAAGTGAAAGAATAATATCGTTTTTAGATTTAATATTGATTGATCGATTACTTCACTTTTTGAGCAGCCGGGTTTTTTGATTCTTTATACTTTTGTAACTACGCTATTAATGGCGCGATACAGGAGTTAGGACGTGATTTTCGTCACAAAAATAATCGACACTATTACAGTTATAAATTTATTTTTATTTTGATTTTTTTGCACTTAAAAGCAGAGTACGAAAATAAACGAAACAAATTGTTTGATTTTGTTTTGTGTCGTTCTTTGAGGTGACTGAAACAAAGAGAAAACAAAAACAATGAGAACGATTGCTCAATTTGTTTTGGTATTGTTTTTGCACATGAGCACATACCAAACAACACAGGTGATCAGCTGTAAGCCGACTAACACCCGCCACCGGCCACAAACAATAAATTAATTTAATCGTACGCCGCTAGAAAAGAAAATAATGGGAAATAAATGGAAACGTATTGAAATATTTGCGGATAATTTGACATCATCATATAATATAATTTTATTACATTGTTATTTAATACATATAGTTTGTTTTATATAACTAAGCCTCCTTTTTTTAATTTATTTTTTTACACAGTTTGGCTTTTGATTTTTTTGTTTGAAATTCGCTTTTAATAGGTTTTTTAATCGGGAACCAGTTTTACATTCTAAATGAATAACGAGAAGGAAAACATAACGGTGATTTTAAAATGGTACAACGCTTAATAAAGTTTACCTACTTTCTCTATTTTTAAAAATATATCGTCTGTTTGCCTTCAAATTATATTTTGAATACTTCCATACATTTGGAAGAAGTCAAGTAAATATAAAGAGGGGTGGTTTTTTGATACCAAATGAAATGTTTTCAGTACTTGATACCGTGATAAAAATGCAAAAAAACCAAAATAATAATGTCTAATATTATAAATTATAAACTTTGTTTGATAGGAACTTCTGTATATATTTTAAAATAATTTTCTTCATATTGTTTTGTTTCTTTCGTACCGTTTGTCTAACTTTTACACACAGAAAAAAAATACCAATGTAAAATCTCCATGCAAAAGTCTTAATTTCAAATCATATTAAATTTACAAGAAATAATACGTTGTTTAAGTTTGTTTTGGTGTTTATTTTTTTGCTCATACTTTCAATACACTTTTATGCTCAATAGTGGGAGTTGTTTTTTACCCGACTGTGTGACGCAAAGAAGGGTATTATGCTTATAAGCCTATGTATGTTTGTATGTATATATGTGTGTTCCTTTGCGGCCTTATATAAACCGAACGTTTGTACGGATTTTAGTGATTCTTACGTCAATCGATTTTTCTTAATGCCGGGAGTGTCACTAAAGACATGACAGTTGTAAAAATTCAATATGGCGGCCAACAGACGCCATTTTTTAAATACGAAAAAGATAAAAAGTCGGCGAATTATATCAAAATGGGTATCATTTGACAGGTATTTTAAAATCATCCTTAGGTTTCTCTTATGATTTTTGATTTCGAATGACTGCTTAGTATATTGGTCGCAGTCGGGTTTTACGATGTTTTTTAATTACTACTTATTGCTGTCGTTTTTGTTTATGTTCGTAAATAGCCGTCAAACTGCTGCTTGCTACTAGTCGAATGTTTGAATCCTGAATTTTATATATTTTTTTTTTTAATATAACTTTTGAAATAAATTTCATTTTAAATTGTCAATTAAATAATGTTGAATTAAAATTTTGTTCATGATAATATATAATAAGCAGGGATCGCAAATAACGATTATTTTCCAAATTTAAACTGAAAAAATCACAATAATAGAGAAGTGCTACGGGCACAAGGAATATACCACAATACTCCATGTTACATGGACTACCTATAGATGCAATGATTTTTATTTTTTTTAATTTTTATTTATTCCTCACAAAATAAGAGTTATTTTGTGACTTTTATTTATTCCTCACAAAATAACAGTTATTTTTTGATTTTTATTTATTCCTCAGAAAATAAAAGTCATTTTTAAAATGTGTTTATTAATTAATTTAATTAAACAAATAAGAGACTTGTGTTGCTGGCGTGCTATGCAAAACCTGTGCCAATCTGTACAGGTATGGATATATATATTTTTTTTCCTCCCAATATTTCATTACATCTGCATCCACGTCAATGGGCTTAGGATTGTAATTGTCTATTTCGCTTATCGCCCTTTTCATTTCCTCCTCAAAAAAGTCAGAAGACTTTTGCGTTGCATCATTCTTCACAAAGAGTAAAATTTATTAAGTTCATGTACATTAGACCACCCAATGGGCCGAAGTTTTTATTTTATTCGCTAAAGCCCATATGACATTTCATTTCATTTATCAAGTTTCATTTATCAATCTGGTAACTCTTATGTGTTAATTATGAAGGTGTTGAGATATTTAGTACATTAAAAAATTTTGACAAATCAAAAAATATTTTTATGTTATGCATCAAATTAATTATAAAATACATAAGAACCGGTCTTAAAACCCTAACCAGCACAAAAATGTGTTTTTCGGACAAAATCCGTACCAAATATAAGAAATCCGGTTCCAAACCGGATAAAAATATCTTATATTTGACGCTGGTAATGTAGCTTTCCATTGGTGAAAGAATTTTTAAAACCAGATGAGCGGCTTGGGCGTGAAAGCTTAGCAAAAAACAAACTCACTTTCTTATAAATTGGTTGTTTTTGTAAATGAAATAAAATTATTTGTAATAAAAAATATCAAATTTGTTTTTTTTTTCAATTTAAATAGGCATATTTTGTAAAAAATTTCATTTCTATACGTTTCCAAATTGTATGAAAAATAATGACAATTCGTTACAAACAATATGTTTTTCATACAAATTTCAAAAGGAAAAAATTATTGTACGAATATATGCAGAATCTATACTAAAGTCTCTATTTTTCATTTTATTTACAAAAACACTGAGTTATTTTTTTATATTTTATTTACTGCCAGTTCATAGAAGCCATGTAAAAATTCTTGCTTGGCTATTTATATTGAAAACACAAACAAAGCACTCAAAATTTGTTTTTGATTTCAATGTAAATAGCCAAGCAAGAATTTTTACTTGACTTCTATGAACTGGCAGTTATTAGTTTAAAAATTACTTTTATTTTCTGAGGAATAAATAAAAATCAAAAAAATAACTCTTATTTTGTGAGGAATAAATAAAAGTCACAAAATAACTGTTATTTTGTGAGAAATAAATAAAAATAAAAAAATAACTCTTATTTTCTGAGGAATAAATAAAAATCAAGAAATAACTCTTATTTTGTGAGGAATAAATAAAAGTCACAAAATAACTATTATTTTGTGAGGAATAAATAAAACTCAAGAAATAACGATTAAAAAACAATTTTTAAAATAAAAATTATAACCGTTACGGTCCCTGATAATAAGTGTGCAACTAAAGAATGTTTAAGGTTGATTTGAGAGTTGAAATCTTGGCCGGAGAAGCCAATTTATAAACAAACAAACATTTTTATGGTGCCTGTGCCAAACACACGTAAGTTAAATACACAATTACAAATACAATTACTACATTAAATTAAATTCATGTTGTTCCAACTTGAAATAACTTTGATTGAACATGGTTCTTCGTGTTATTTCAGTATCGAATTTACGTAGTTCAAACCTAAAACTACTTTGATTCGACATGATTCTTCATTTTCATTTAAAAGTACTTAAATGATAAATCAACATGGAATGAAGTTATTTTAAAAAGAAAAATTTTCTTTTAAAACTACTCTCAATCATGTTAGATTACACTATGAAATACATATGAAGAAAAATCATTGCCAAAAAAAAGATTAAATTAACCATGTTTTCCTGTGTGATACCTTGAAAGTTCAATTTGATTTTCAACCACAACACAAGCAATTTTATAAACCCTTTTTTTAGCTTTTCACTCTATGAGGAGAGTATAAACGATATTCGTTTACAAATAATAGAAATTTTACTTCAATAAACAAATCAGAGTCGTATGAATTTTCCGCAAAGATGTTCTGACTTTTTTATATCTTTCATAGATTTTTAAAATTATTTTCAAGTTTGTTCCTTTATTTTACTTAGCACATTAAATCTCAATTTTTACTTCACAATTCCTCGCGGCTATAAAAACTTATTCTATATGTTAAAACGCTGCAATTCTATTCACATACCAAACTTTGCCATAACTTTCACTTGCCGTGAGTCCTTAATATACACATTATGTATGTGTGTAATTGTAGGTTTTCGTTATGAGCCTAGGTGCATGTACAAGTATATTTATATTGCTCATACGAGTTCAGTATACATAGAGTAGATTAAATTATAACATTCATAAAATTTTACCATCTTTGGGTAACAAAAACAAACAAAAAAATCTTTTTTGCACAACAAAATTATTTCCTGGCATGTACCGACGTATGTATGTATATTGAAAAAAATTTTGGCAGCTAAATTTTATAAAATATGTATAAATTTGCTTAAAACAAAAATTATTCAAATTTATATACATAATTACATTTATTTTTTATAAACCTCTATCATATGCTCATAGACAGCTTAATTAAGTATCTAATAAAAATGTTAATATGCTAATGTTTGCAATATTTTAATAACACATTAACTAAAAGTTTTCCATACATACATACATATATTTTCACATTGCTTTTGATGCTATTTTAGGCGATAAAATAACTCTGATAGAATTAAATTTGCAGCAACTGAAACCAAACACACACAGTAGACCAAACACAATAACGTTGATGAAGAAGGTGATAAGGGAGGGGAGGGGGAAGTTAGGAGACAACCTTCAATAACAGCATATTGTTCCGTTCTGCTAGTGCTTGTCAGAATATTTACAATTAAGTTTCTTGCTATTTATTCCTTCAAAATAATCACATGTAATTTGACTTACATGGCTTACAGAGCGATATAAATGAACTTTAGCCTATAAGCAAACATTTTTTTACAAAATTTTGTTTTCGAATCGAGTACGTTTAGAAGTTTATATTTTGCATTTTCAGATTGAATACGTTTCGGTTATTTTTTTTTACCAAGTATCTTATTATGTTCGGATGTTCTTAATCTGACAATGTTCTGTTCTAATTTGGAGAGCAAAAGTTAACGAAAAGTTGATATCAGCTTTCAACCAGATGTAAAAATTGTTTCAAGAAGAAATCCTTTACGAAACCAATAATATTCATATTAGCATTGCATAAAATTCGAAGTACATAGTTATTCAAATAGGTCATCCTCACATTACAATTGCAGGATATTTTGAAAGAATTTTGGAATAATAATAAATGCCGTTACTATTAGGTTCGGAATTATAGTGCTCTAGCATTTTCACTTCGAGAATCATGGTCCACTTCTAATCCCTTCTTTCTAACAATACTCCCATTTACTTAAAAAATGAGGACACAAGATATATGCTTTTGCCACCAGATTCCTATAACGAACCTGCTGCTGAACCTCAGCTACTACTCAACGATATTGTGATATAATATATATATACCTTTTGAACTAGTCCAAACCGTTTCCTATTGACAAATTTATTTTACATTTTCGGAAGTGAATACGCATGAGTAATACTGATGAAAGATCATATATTACTCATACGCACTAGTTTCCAAAAAAAACTAAAACAGCCCACCCACTTGCAATATAATTGCACAATTTTTCGTATTGTACAATAATATCGCCAATGTGTATGTCATATTCGAAGGTGGCACAATATATTGGCAAATATAAAAAGACTTTAGATTTTTATTGTATATACAATCAAGACAATTGTGGTGGCAACATTGTTCAATGTTGTTAACTTTTTCACTGACAGGAAAATTGGGCAATATTTTCTTTAAAAATATTGTGCCATTTATTGCATAGTATAGGTCAAAATGACAATAATATGTACAACAACATAGGCAAAAATATTGTATAATGGATGGGCCGCTTAAAGGGTGAATAAATTGGGCCATAAGAAAATATTTTAGGCAATTGGTCTTATTATTTAAAACAATGCATGTGCACTTATTATATAAGTATATAATTTAATAGATCATTAAGTGTATTTTAAAAATTGTTATAAGATTTTTAGCCATATGTAGAAAAATAAGATTAATTCTTGCACTAAAAATATTTTTATTTTGATATTAAAAAATTCATAAAAACTTATGGCTCGATTATGGATAACAACCGAACTTCAGTTGCCGAGTTAACTAGCAACGCAACTGAAATTAAAATTGGTATTATGTATGGCAACTTCCTTCAGTTGCCAAAAAGTTATCGAAAATACGATTATGACAGATTGCCAACTGAAAATAATGTGAAAAAAAACTCTAAATATAAAAAATACAAGTGCTAAAAAGAAAATTATTAAGTAAAAGTGCTTAAATAACATTACTGTTCATAAAAATGATTAATTAAGTCGAATAATTTTTTAGACGGCGTCCCTTTACTGTGAGTATATGCCATTGCCTAAAATAAGTTTTAATAATTTTTTTTAGCTGTAAAGCATATTTTCCTTGAATATGCAAAGAAAAAATTCAGAAATAAAAATAATATTGCAATAACTTTTTAATTTTTCGAATTTGTTGCTTTTAACACTATGCAGCAACTACAAATTCGTGGTTGCCAATATGGCAATTGAAATTACCAGCTGTTAGTTGCCAGTTGCTATCCATAAAACCATTTCGGCAACTAGCAACGCAACCAAAGTTCTGTTGCCATCCATAATCGAGCCATTAGTCTTGGCAATTACACTTATGAGTTTTATCAGGGATGCCAGGCTCTTACCGAATAGTTACTGTTAAACTCTTCTATCAGGACTCTAAAGACACATCCGTTAATGTTAGCAGTAGTTTGGATATCCTGAGGTTAAGCCTGGGGTATTAACCCCCCGACATCCTGCCAGTATAATTGATATTTACTGTTCATAAGAACCGATTACTGAGTTTCACAAAGTAGAGCCCAATAAGTGGTGTTGCCAAAGCCTTTCTCTTACACCGGACATTGGGTCTCATCTTGGCAACTTATTCATATTTTCATATTTTCTTCTCTAAAGAGAATGAGCTAGTGGGGGTTGGTCTTACAGTTTTACCTATAGAAGCACCCTGGTGGCAGTTGGAACGGTGGAGAAAATAAATAAAATTTTTAGTTTTGTATTGCAACTCTTCTAAAAAGGTAATATAGGGGATTAGAGTAGGTCGCTCATACATTTGGTGCCTGTAGGGATAACCTAGGCCTAGTTAGGAGGATTGGAAATATTTCATAAAAATATTTTGGTATGGGAGCTCTCATAACGAGGGGAGTTAGGGGATTAGTACAGTGAGGATCGGTCGTACATTTTTCCTTCTTGGAACGGGGCAGTTGTAGCACTTTTTATGGATTTAAAGTCCTTTGACTCCGATGCGGCATGTGTTAGTATTAAACTAGCGACTGCAAATTTTTACACAATAATTTCTTATTTCTAATTTTTAAAATTTTAAAATTTTAATTTTAAAATTTTTTTTTAAGAGGTTCCTGCATTAAATATTATGACTTTTCCAAAAAATATTGAACAGTCTACTGTACAACTGCAAGCAAGCTTAAATGATTTACGAACATTAATCTCTCTAATGTATATCTTAGCTCCCGCATTCCTAGACCCATCATTGAAGACTTTACTGGCTATCGAAACTGAGCCAAAACGAGAAAACTTTATCTTACTTTTAGTATCCATTTCTCGTCTGCTACAACGCAAATTAAATATCAATACAATTAAATGAAGTAGTCCACTATTTCTGAAGGGTTATTGATTACTTCGATATATTTTCAATGATTTATTTTTCTGTGCAATGCAAGTAATGAGTTTTACTTAACTATTTCCGGTAGCACTAACAATTTCTAAAGCTCAAATGCACTAAATAATGGGAGGAATTGAAACACAAAAAGTGGAAAACAAATTCTGCAAATAAATTTAATAGATATTTTTTCACATCTTTACATTACTAAAGCAAATGATGAAAGTAATTACTTTTGATAAACAAAAAATCTACTCTAATATAGTTGCTGGTTTTAGTAATTGCACTGCAAAATATTTAGTTTTTTTTTCAATTTAAAATATTTATTTTTTATTTATTTTAAAATGTACAAAAATGATCTAAAGAGCATTTTTTAATGCTTCAAATGAAATTCTTATCTATCCGTTTTTGTACAATGAAAGCAATTTAGATAAATATGCATTAAGATATTGGCTTTAAAACAATATAAAAATATGCTAAAATAGAAAAGCTTTAAGCTGCATGTTGAAAGTTTTTTCCAAAGCACATTATTTAATTTTGGCACTGGCACCTTAACGATTGGCAATTGATTCACTTCAACGCTTATTTTAAGTAATTTGCCTTTTTTCACATGCTTTTTTCCTCTTACTCTTTAAAATACGTTTATTTTTTAGTTTGTGTGTATTATTTACTGTACATACATACATATTTAAACTATGTGAAGGAATTTTGTGTTTAAACATTTGAATGATATCTCACAGTTCAACTACAAACACATGCATTGAAGTTTTAGTATGAACGGCAAAAATCCAGATTAGAAAGCATATTACAAATTATTAAATATGAAACTTTTTCTTGATAAAGTTGCTGATGCTTGTGGATGAGAAGGCTTTAGGAAGTAATGAGGCAAGCATTTTTTGGTTTGGTTGAGTGGTTTCGTTTCAATGGTGTATGATTTCAAGGATATGAAATTTACTTGAAATACTATATACAATATCCAGAATTTTTAAGGAATACAGTTTTCTTTTTAATTTACTTATCCTTCATTACACGCATTATTAATATCTTGCAGAGTATATACATTTGCTTTAATATGGTTGTAAGGTAGTGGGTTCAATTATATCACCCGTTCGCCTATACATTCATATATCCTCACATCTATCCACATAATGTTAAATTATTAAAATTAGTCATGTACGAGTATGTACTAGTATATCTTAAAGAGCGATTATTTTTATGTGTTACTTTCCTGCTTGGTAATTATAAAAAGTAATGTAATAAAAGTGACTTAAAAATAATAGCAAAATGTCAAATCCTCAACCATCTTTAAAAGAAAAATGAAAAAATCTATACTAAAAATTTAAATGTAGAATTAATTAAAAATATTTATTGCATTGGTTTGTTCAGCTTGAGGTCTGGTTATAAATTAAAAAACGTTAGATTTTATTATTTTTATTTGTTTTTTTTTTTTTTTGTTTTTTGTTTAATTTAAAACATCATCAGGAAGTGGAAATCTGTCTTAAGTAAATTTTCTCTAGCAAGTACTTCATATCTTTTACCGTGATAAAATTAATTTAAAAATTACTTGAATTGTTCAGTTAAAAACAATCCAAAGTGGATACTGAAACGTTCCTTTCAGCAATATTCCATCTTATCCCTCAAGTACGCATTTGAATTCTAGTACGTATACATACATACATCGTCAGCCCATTATTTGTTTGGATCATGTGCCAAAAAGTCGGAATGGAGAAAAACGAGAAAGAAGGTTTATATAAAGTTTTCTCAAAATATACCCAATAGATTTTTTTTTTGTATTTTCACGATTGCTTCCGACTCATGTTTGAAATAAATGTGTAAATTCTAGTAAACTTTCATTAATAAAGTTAGAAGTTAATATTACTTTATTGTAAAAGTAAAAATATGTTTTGTGCTGCAGACACCACTTTTCTTAATTTATTTTCAAAAAGTAGCTTTATGTGCTCCATACGTATACTTTACTGCTGTGAATTGAGAATTTTGTTGTTTTGTTTATTTTTCTTGCTGTCTAGAGAAATAAGTCGATCGTTTAACGCCGACCAAGAAGCCGCCACCGTAATATTTTTATTTATCGATCCGCTTACACACTTACACAAGAAAAATAAGTAATTGAAGTGTATTTAACATAAAGAATGAAATTAAATGATTTCTGTTATACTCAAGCATGCATAATTAAGGTTTCTTTTAATTTATTTTAGTGTTTAATAAGTTTATATTAAAACATTTAATCGGCGGGTGCGTCTGGGTGATGATGTTTTTGCTTAACAGTCGCCGTTAAATTTTTCTTACGGCACCTTCTTTTTTTATTATTCATTTCTTATACACACAAAAAAGTAATATGAATGAGTTTGTAATATTAATTAAAATATTTGTAATATTAATTAAAAAATTAATTAAATTTTCACCTATAAAGAATTTGATAATATCAATTAAGTTTTTCCACTCAAATTAATTAATACAATCAAAAATTTAATTGAATCAATTAAATTATTAATTGAAAACAATAATTGGTGAATACTTTTTTCTTTGTAGAAATGAATAATAAAAACAAAAGTTAACTTTACTTCGCATGTTTGTGGAATGTACAGCAAAATAATATTTATTAAACCTAAAAATAACTGAAGTGGAGCAAAATGAATGCTAAATATCTCAGAAACCATAATTAATTTCGTTTAGTCTTACGTAGCAATTCGGCATTTGATATCCTCAGTGGCCAGAAAATTCACACTATACGTCGTAGGTAACGATTTACGAAGGCTTGCAAGCGTCTGGTAGTGTTCACGGCAACCTTCCATGTAGTACAACTATAGATTAGAACTGATTTTATATTGGATTAGAATATCCTTAGCTTAGTGCCAGATCGGTGATGTGATTATAAATTCCGCTCTGGCCTTACTGAAATTATTTTCTGTATCTATCTCAGTACCACCACCTGCTGACCTCATGCTACCAAGATAACAAAATCGGTCTTCCATAGAGTAGTTTTGTTGATCTACTGTAGTAGATGGTGAGGTGTTACCTTTTATTATCATTCCTTTGGTTTTTGCTGCATTTATTTTTAGGCCAGTACCAATTAAATTTTACTGAATGCAACCCATGGTCTCCTCCAGGTGAGATAATTTATGCGACAACAGGCATATGTCATCTACATAGGCCATTTAGTTCAAAAAGGTATTGTCTATTCGCCACAGAATACCTCTAAGTTGGAAAGAGATTGATGACATTGCCGTTTCTATGACGAGTAGTAATAAAACGGGTGAGAGTATGCCACCTTGCCGCACTCCACTTGACACCTAGAATGGTTCGGATAGCTTTCCCTTGTGCAAGGCGTAGTAGTTCGCACCATTATAGCTCTCTTTCATTAGCGCTATAAGCTGAGGTGGAATGCCTCTTCTGTGTAGAGCATTTCAAATTCAGTCACGATTTATACTGTTAAACGCTTTTTCAAAATCAATGAATAGAGGATGTAAGTTTGAATTGCATTCAACTTTCTGTTCAATGATCAGTCGGATGGTGTTTATATGATCTGCACAGGAAAATCCACCCCGAAAATCGGCCTGAGCTGAGTTTATGGCATTCTCAAAATGGTCCTTTACTCGATTAAGAATAATTTTCGCAATTAATTTAGATACGGCCGGCAGTGCACAAATACTCCGCCAGTTGTGGCGGTTTTTAAAACACCCTTATTTGCTATTTTAACAATGATACTGTTTTTCGATTCGCTTGAAAACGCTTCCTGTTCCTAGATCTCGGATATCAAAGAGAAAAAAGTTTCGGCACTAAGAGTGAGATCTGCTTTAAGGCCATGACTCACTATCATACAAAGTCGTGTGATCTATGAAAAAGTACAACCCTGATGTGATGAATTGTTATTGTCTTTTGAAAATTTTCATAAACTCGGTATTTATTAATTTTCATTCTTTATTTCTAACAGTGTGCTATGCGGCTAGACTACGGTTCATAAGTTGTTTGGTGACTTTATATACAGTGCAAGAGTCTTCCATCAGAGCAGCGTATTCAGTAGAGATGTGCGAATGTCGTGATTTTATCGTTTCACGCGTGATCGTGATCAAATTTATAATTAATCAAGCGTGAGTGCGTGACCGTGACTTAAAAAAAATTACTCGTGCGTGATCGTGCGTGAGAGAAAACACTCCTGCGTGGGTATATAATTGTATTGAAAATTTTAAATTTGCTCATAATAATTACTACAATCTATGTCTGAGCTGCCCAAAGTAGCACCAGAGTGCCGAACATCAATCGGCTTCTTATACAAATGAATACACATACGCGAATACATTACTCTCGTGTTTCTCTCGTTATCCAGCTCTGATCTATACATATAGGTAGAATGAGCCTGCAAACATGATGCAGACATACATACGTATGTATGTACATACTCGTATGTATGTGTAAGAACCTATTTTTCAACCACCAAACATAAAAAATTAATTATATATTTTTCGTAAACGTGAGTGATCGTGATAAGTTTTACACCCCTCGTGCGTGATTAAGAATATTTTATACATAAACGTGCGTGATCGTGAAAATTTTCAAAATCATTCGTGCGTGAAACTGCGTGAGTAAAATATTTTTCTGCGTGAGCGTGCGTGTCGTGAGTCAAAAAATGCTCACGTGCACATCTCTAGTATTCAGCTTCTGACCGACCGCTGAAAAATTTTGAGCATTGAACGATAATCTGTCTCTAATTTCAACTTTGCATTGGGATTAACGTTTTCTCCAGCGGCCAATTTCGCCTTGATGTTGAGCCGCTGTAGTATAACAGTCCACAGTATTATCAGACATCCACGGTTGTCTGGCTTTTGGTTCTGGGCCAATAGTAGCACTTGCATATTTTAGCATCACATCTTTCAATGCATCCCACTTCGCGTAGATAATTGGTTGATTGTTGCACATAGTTTGACAACTCTATGTAAAATTTAAAGCAAATGTTGTTGATGCACTTTTAACAACTAATGTGATCAGCTTATACATCGTATTCTATAATTTTTTCTCTGGTTACATGAACAAAAACCAAACAAAACCTAATGACGGAGTCATCCTCAATATTTTGGTTTTACTCACTGCAAATGATAAAACTGAAGAAACTGTTTCCTTCCGTGAATTTGCGTAATCTGCTTTTAATCTGATATTAAGTAACTTTAATGTTATTATTTAAATATTATGAAGAATTTTTTTTTTGTACTCGTAAAATGCATAAATTTCATATTCAAGAAGAATTTAAAGTTTCAGTGTGTTTTTAGCAGAGTATAAAATTATTCGTAATTGCATTGTTTTGCAAACAAAATTGCTACTTTTAATCGGTTTTATTTAAGTTTTTATAAAGTTAAGCTCAAAAAGGATTATTTTATGTTACTGATATGTTCCAGTGTTTTCTTTGACTTAAATCCAAATTTATTTTACTTGGAAAATGTATAATAAGTGAAAAAATAAAAACAAAAGCATACAAGTATTTAATACATACTCGTACATAAATAGAAATTTATGCAGATATTTTCTCTTTTTATGGTATTTTATGATTAAAGGATTTCAAATAAGCTCTGCATTTACTCTACAACATTTATATTTTTGCTTGTAGTGAAATAAAAACTCAAATTTAATGTAAACTGTTATTGAAGGAATTAAAGTTTGGAAAAACTAAATCCATTAAATGTATAAATTTATGAACATGTAAGTTTAAGTGTACTTTTATATAAAGATTGCTGTTTTGTAATAATGGAAACAGCAATTGGCCAATTAACTGAGTATAACCAACTTCTTCCTAGAGGGGTGAACACTTTGAATATTTTTAGTTTATAATCTTAAAAGTTTATAACCATAAAACTACAGATATATTTACGTATTGACTTTGAACTTTACAAAAAGTTTTTACATCGGCCACATACTGTTTCTTTATGTATCTAAACAACAGCACAAAAGCAAAACAGAACTTACTTTTTGTTTGCATACATTTTTGGGTAGTTGTGTGCATAAAAACATTTGAAATGCTTATGTTATTTATTATTTATGATGTAATTATAAGTTAATACATAACATGTCTATGTATGGACGTGTATCTAAATTTAAGTATATTCCTGGCAGTATTATAACCTTGCAGGAAATGCGAATAGTGAAGTTGTAGTGGTTTACTAGTGAACTTGTCAGTAGTATTACTGAGCAGGTGTACCCCAGCCAATGTTATCATATATTGACATTTAACATTAGCTTGTCATTAAAAATCTACCAGTAGACTGTAGAACTAACTATTCTTTTACGACCATATGGACACATTTGAACAAAAGATTCACTAGTACATTTTAGTGACCCTCGTCTACAATTTTATAACGGTTGGGGTAACAAACTTAAACACAGCCATACATACATACATATATATGTATTTTTTTAAACAATATTGCACAGCATAATAAAAAAGAAAAGCAAACTATTGACGCGTTCATTGACAATGTCACCAGAAATACACTACAACTGTTGTTCCTAACGTATCTTTACTCGCGCATAAAAGGGCAGTTGTCGACATTTCAATGCAATTTGTAGGCAACTTTCGCCTAGAGAAGAGAGTGTTGACATAGAGACATGTGGTTCTAGGCTGACTAGAGGGAAGCCAGTACATACATATGTTTATGTTCTCTCACCTTAACTTTATGTGTATATTTATGTGTTTTTTTTTTTTTGCTTGTGTAAAAGAAAAATATAAGATTCGTTATCCAGGCAGCCATCCCATTTGTTTTACTGAATATTTTATGAATATTTGTTAGACCTTTTCTTTTTTCAAATAAGAAATAAAGAAAGTCCTTGTTGCATAATGTGCTTTAAAATGAAATTCTAGCAAAAGTAAATCCTTAATTCTTAGAGGTATCAATTTGATATAAATAAGTTAATATCGATAATCACAAGTAGAAAGGCCCTTATTCGTATTTTTACAAAATTGAGTTTTTTAGTGATTCCAATGCATTTCAAACAAGTGCAACACGTCACAAAAATGTATTGCAATATTGTTAAAAAAAAACACTTTTACAATATTGTACTGTTTATTATTAAGTGTTTACCTGCTCCTGTAAAGTTGCAATTATTTGAAAAAAAAACTTTAAAAAACTTAAATCGAAGTAGCAAAAGTCGTAAAATTTTTACTTTTCCCTGCTTTGGCTTTTTCCAACTGTTTAAAATCAACCAATGCTTTTGCTTGTGCTTGTGAAAATCAACAACAGTCGCAGTCAAAGCAGAAGCAGAAGCAGCAAACGATTGCGCAGTCACACACGGGAACAATTGTGCTAGCATAAAAGGCTAGTTTGTTGGTGAGAGGGGCAAAGAGAGTGGTTTTGTGTTTGGCATAATTTTTCAACCAGCTACAACCCCGCATTAGTAGCCAAAACCAATACACACACAACTTAAAAAATAGCAAATGTAAAATGAGTACAAAAAACACTAATACACACAAAGCTGTGTGCAATTATACATTTTTATGAAAGATGAATTAGTGTCGTGTGTTCTACAAAGAACAAAAATTGTTCGGCATAAAAATTAGTCTAGTGCGCAGTACTTTCAAAAGTCGACGATTTCAAAAGTTTGATTTAGACTTGCTGTTGCTTTTGGTTAGTTTCGGTAGTAAAAGCATAAACAGTCTGTATGCTTTTGTAAGTACCAAACAGTCACAGTCGAAGAAGCAAAAGCTTTTGCTTTTAGGAGCTTTCTACAGGTTCAGTCAACTATTTTTGGTGTTTATCATGTTTTTATTGTTGGTTTTGCACATCAGACAAGAGGCAAAAACAAAAACCACTTTACTGCAATTGCTTAAAAGAAGTTTTTGCTTCTTCGACTGTGACTGTTTGCGATTTCCAAAATCATATAGACAGTTTCTGCTTTTACTTGCGATACTAACCAAAAGCAAAAGCAAATCAAATTAAAACTTTTCAAATCGTCGACTGCTGAAAGTACTGCGCAATTTGTCATAAATCATTTTGTGATTTTGCTTTGACTGAAACTGTTGTATTTTTCAAAAGCGAAAGCAGAAGCAAAATCAAATGAAATGAAAATCATGACAGTCTTTTAAACACTGGTTGTGATCCTCGATATGTTCTATTGGAAAAAAGAGCACTACATAGTAATCTTAAATTTAACTTCCACAATCTCAAAAAAAACCAATAATTTTATCAAAATAAGCTTTAAACAACAACTTCATTAATGTTCTCAAGCATATAGATATACAAACATATTTATTTATGTAATATAAGTTGTAGACTTCGCACAAATTTCCACATAAACACACATCCTTTAATGACCCATTTGCAAGGCTTTGGCAATCAAATACTATTTTTATTTGTCTTCTTCCATTTTTCATTTAATTTTAATCGTTTCCTACGATTATTTATTTCGTATATTGAAGAAATAAATTCACACAAAAGTCAACAAATGAAAAAATTAATGGGACACATTTTTATTGGCTGCTTTGAACTCGCATTCACTCATGTTAAGGGAAGGGACTTCAAAGTGTGTGTGAGTTACAGTGTTTGTTTTTGTGTTTGTGTTTGTATATGGTAGTTTTCCCAAAAATGTTTATTTTTATGAATGCCTAAACGAAAAAAATTACACTAAAAATTTAATGGCGCAAATACCAGAGACGACGATACAAGCACTCTTGTTTAATTATCCTGGAGAAAGTTAGTAAATGCATGTGAGTAAATTACGATAGTGTTAGTACTCGTATTACATACATAAATGGACTTGCTGCCTTATTTTTATTAAGGTTAGCTTCGAAACTGTTTACGAAAACTCGAGATGAGTTTCAAGACGTCATAACTTAAAAAATCTCAAGTGCAAATTCTAAAGAAACTAAAATTCTTGAATGCCCAGTACACACTATGGCATTTTGTGGCAACGTTTGTTATTTCTGATATTTTTCGTTGTGTGGCATTTCCTCACAAACTGTTTACAACGCATCTGATGTTGATAGTTGTGAGAACAAGTTGGCAACATTGCAGACACAAAAAGAAAATGTCGACATTTTGTAAGTGTGTTGACTGACATTTTGTCATATTGAGTACATACCGAAATAATTTTAAATGTATGCGGGTATAAAAATTTAAAAGTATGGAAAACGAAAAACAAAGTGAAAAAGCACAAGCATTTTGGACGCATGACATGACGACACAGCTAATTCAGGTTCGTGAGGCTGTATAGAATCATTTATGTAGCATTTATAAGGATATAAATGCAAAGGAAACTAAATGGGCAGACATTTCGTTGGAGTTAGTCCTTCATGCATAGGAAATTTTTAAACCAAATTGAAACTGCTTCAGTAAACTGGAATGCAGAGTACAATAGAATGCTTTAGTCTGGTCTTTTCCACCACTTTCTTTGCCATTTTTCGGATTGTCTTAATTATTTTTAGAAATGCTAAACATACGGTGGCACTAGCCAGTTGAATAATTTTGCGATCACTCATTTGTATAAATATTAATTAACAAAGAATACGAAAAACCAAGTCTCACAATTACTATAAACACATGACACTAAATGCCAATATATCAAAATTAGCTCTTGTTGCCTTTTTTTATTTTTTATTTTTTTAAGAAAAGTAACACTCAGGCAGTGACTGCCTGCTACTATTACTAGGTTTTACCTTTTTTGGGAAAGTTATAGTGATAGAGAATACAGATGGTGAAGGATGAGATAGAGGAATGCTTCATTCTTTTACAACTCTGCTTTTTGCACGTTTTTTTAATATTGCAGTGTTGCAGCGCCTCTGGTGTTAAATGAGGGGTATTAAATTAATTTCAAGTAGCCATTTTATTAGTTTAGTAGCCATTTTATTAGTTATTTCACTTCGCCGGTGATTCTACTACACAAAAGAGGAGGGTGCTCTGATGTTACATTAAGATTAGTATCAGCTGAAGCCAGTGTAGCTCAGTGACCAGTGACTATGCCTTCATCACTTGAACTTTCCTACAACAAGTAATACAAAGAAACACTAATGCACACCAAGAAAATGCGTGGCGTTGTTATTTTTTAATGACTGTTGGAGACCGGGCTCGAAACCAGGTCGTTCGGTTTTGTAGTCAACGTGCTAACTACTTCAGCCAACGCCAGCAGCCACATGACAACAATCACCATATGCTACTCTTTGAGTGTTGTTAAGTCATGGAACTCCCGTGCAACCACAACGATATAATGTTTGCTGCAACAAAGTATATTTTATCAAAAACTTTAGTTTGTCTGATTTGAAACGATTTTCTATCATTCCATCGCATCGGAAGAAAAATACATCATTATAATTTGTCCTTTCAGTGAGGGTAGACACTTAAATTTACAAAAAAAAAAAATTCTGTTTACCTACTTGTAGCAGTCAAAAATATGTTGCGGTTAGGGGTATTTAGTAAAGATTTAACTAGTGAGAATTTTTACTTTCTTTTATCACCTTTTTTATTTTAATACACGTATTTCTCATGTGGTAAAGCAATGATGATGGCAGATGATGGTTGAGGGTAGTTGGTGGTTTATAATAAATAAAATTTATTTATATCCTTTTTTTATTTGAAACGTATACATTTAATTGCTTATTACCACTGGCAGAAGTATGGCTGTTGCTGGTACCAGCTAAACAGCTTTATAGAAACTATGAGCAAGTAACTGCCACGCACGAGTGAGTGCATGAATGAGTGAGTGCTTGTGTCTGGTTTTGAAGGTTGCATATTTTTGTTAAATCTTTTATTTTAGTATGAAAAATGAAAAGATTGCTTTCCCAAAAACTGTTTAAAAGAAGGAAAAAAACTGAAATATGTATGAGTACAATAAATTACATGTTAAGAAATAAAATAAAAAAAATTTTTTTAAACAAATGATAAAAAAATATTATTCACTTAAGTCTTAAATGCTTCACTGAATTCAGTTTCCTTTAATTTAGCAAAACAAATTGCTTGTTTCTAATTCTATGGCATGCTACAGAAACAGAAGTAATATATAAAATAAGTACAGTAATAAAAGGTCATGGAGAAAAAACTAAAAAAGCTATACAACAGCTGATACACATTGAGTTTTAATTGAAGGCATTTTATTTAAAGAAATTTCTAAAAAGGCATGAACTTGAAATCTGTACAAATTAAAAATTGGGTTTGTAGATGGTTTGCCATAAGTACAATGAAATTAGGTGTCAGTTTATATGATGAAAAAAAATTAATTCAGCTTTAACTTAAGTCTTTGCAAATTGCTTTGTTGTCCGTACGAATTTGAAGCGCCCTTCAACTGTATTCTGATTCAATAAACGAAATATTTTTAGTTAATTTAATTATTATTATTCGAACTGAATTTGTTTCTATATTTAATGAATTCAACAGGCTAATGTCCGTATCGCCTTTTAAGCCAAATTACATGTGATAATTATTAATGAACAAATATCATCAAAGTTAGTTGTAAATATTCTGACAACACATAGAACAGCCAGCCGTTTTCGAAGGCCACTAAACCTTCATCATCAGCGTTCTTCTGTGTTTGGTCCACTGTTTGTGGTGTCAGTTGATAAAGATTTCTGCCTTATATACGAAACTTTTCTGCAAATGGAATATGTGAATTGGTTTGATTCATCGTATTTCAATTTGCTGAAATGTGTTTTGTAATGAAGGCCGAAATTTACCATCACTAAATTTACAACAGTCTTACCATTGTCGTTTTTTCATTACTACTTATGCACATGTTAGTTAATTTGCTTATTTTTGTTCTACTTAAGACAAACTTGTTTGGTTTGTTACTATTAAGTATATTTTTTATTTAAAATATACTTAATAGTAACAAACCAAAACCAAAAAAGTTTGTCAGCAAATTGAAATACGATGAATCAAACCAATTCACATATTCCATTTGCAGAAAAGTTTCGTATATAAGGCAGAAATCTACATCAACTGACACCACACACAGTGGACCAAACACAGAAGATCGCTGATGATGAAGGTTTAGTGGCCTTCGAAAACGGCTGGCTGTTCCGTTCAACTATGTGTTGTCAGAATATTTACAACTAACTTTGGTGTTATTTGTTCATTAAATATAGAAAGATTTTTTAGTTTTATATGGTGTGGCAAGTTTGTTGCTTTTGTTTGTGTGCAAATAAAATTTTTTACTAGGTGGCAAATTTAAAAGTATAAAAAGCAAGAAATTTTCAAAATGGCAATATGGTAATGTTAAACTAAACATGTTAAAACTGTCAGCGCAGCTGTAGTTGACGAAAAAATATTTGTATTTTTCGCAGAATAAAAGTTATTTTGAAAAATGTATCCAATATAATTTCAAATTTAAAAAAATTTTGTTATTTTAATACGTACGGAAGAAAATAATTCAGTCTCTCATAAGCATTCGTACAAACATGCATTTTACTATCTCTCTCTCTCTCTCTCTCACACATTATATACTAATATATAATTATTTTTGATATACCCTGCAGTTTTAAAAGTAGGAATTTACTCAAAATCGTTAGGTATTTGCGAAACGAAAAATCGACTACTTACTGCAGTTGCCGCAAGTAATGGAGGAGTTCGCATTTTGACTCTTTCGCTCATGGATATGTTAATGTCTTCAATCTCAAATATTTTTTGCCAGTGGAAAAAACAGTGCTATTATCAGAGTTGCCATTTTGGTGCTTTTCGGGTATTTTTTGGTGCTTTTTTTTTCTTTTTTTTTCTAAGTACCCGAAACCTTATTAAATACCAGTTTCAGAAAAACGGGTATTTATAGTGCCTTTTACAATTTCTCGCAGTTCTTTTTAATGCTATTTCAATAACAAAAATTTTTTAAACTTGAACAAATCAAAAAACCAAACCCTTCGACCTTTCTCAATCAATTTTTTTTAATCCTTATAAGATTTTTTTTTATTCATTTGTTAAACATCGATTTTACTACTTCAATTCGCTTTAGTGAAGTAAAGTTAAACAATGTGGATTTGTCACTGGTGCCAATTGATAAAATAACAAAAAAGTGTCTTAGTTCCTATGAAATTAAAATTTTTTTTAAAGTAAGTTTAGCATTCATCTTTTGTTAAATCTTATTAACTTATCTATCTTTCACATAAAAAAAAACCATATCGAAAAAGCTTGAAAGAATTATCGAGCGTTCAAAAGGTGGCTAACCAGCAAAAGATACCTTCAAGACACTATGCATTTGATGTAATTTTAAAATAATTGCCCAGTATAGCGATTTAATATGTCATAGTCAAACAAAAAATAAATACTTATTTACATAATACACAAATTACAGAGAATATTTAGCTTAGTGCTTTTTTACCCTAATTTTTTATTTTTTTTACCCTATTTTTATATGCTCACAGTGCTTCTGATGATTCAAGTGTTGGCAACACTGGCATCCAAAGAAAATCAACAAGAAAAAACTTATTTTAAGTATACTATAGTAGGTTTAATTTTGTGTTAGCGTCAGTTAAAATTAGGGATGCCAATCCCGAAATCCCGATCCCGAAAATCCCGGCATTTTCGGTATTCAGGTAATCCCGAATACCGGGATTTAAATTTTTTAATCCTGGGATTTTCGGGATTTAGTCAATCCCGAAATTGCTTACTAAGTTTTGTTTGTTTTGTAAAAATAAATTCATCATGTTTTTCCCCCATGTGAAGATAGTAATCGTGGCAACACAATATTGATCTTTTATATATGTTTTTTTTATCCTGTTAATAGTTCCGATGAAAATGTGTTTCCAAACTTTTATTAATTGCAATCTGTTTCATTACAAGAAGCAACATTTTTAACAGTGTAAATAATAATATATTCAATAATAAAGGTATTCACTCCCGTCAACTCTTGCAACTGTGTTAAATGCATAATTGCGATTTCTGTCCTGAGCAACCCATTTTGTTAAGTTGTCGATAAAGTCAAACAATAAAATGATGTGTTTGTTATCCTAAAATGAATTCGAAAATTACTTCATAGTTTCTATATTTTAACTTGTTGAGAATTTTTGCAATTTGTATAGAACACATCTTCAACCACTTGTTTTTCATTTAAAAGAGAAACATATACCTAAAACAGATATTTCTGCGTTATATTTTTATGCATATGTATGCACCTCGTTTTATAAGTACACTCAGGGAAAAGCTGCAACTTAAAAATAAGAACGCGTCACATTAATTCAATAATTTTTAATATAATAGAAAATGTATATTGAGGTACTTAAATATAAATAAAATTAATAAATTAATACAGTAAATTAATATTTTTCCATATTGGAATAAGAAGTTTCAACATGACTAGACTTTCGCTAATGTTTCTTATTAATTCGATATGGTTTTTTATTGATTTTAAGCTGTTTTTTCTCTGGGTGTACTTTTTGTTATTTTTGTTTTTTGGCTTGGCAATGTTTAATGGCATTGCCAAGCACAACTTTGCAAAATATACGCAGATAATCTTGCACTTACTCAGACCCTGACAATTTTGCATCAGTTGTGCAAAATAATTTACTATGTGGTTGTTGTGATTTTTTATTTTTATTTTTTTTTTATTATGCAATTTTGCTTTTCTACAATAGCGCAACTTTTGACGTGAGTATTTTTAATATTTTATGAATAAGAAATATTTTTGTTATATTTATATACATAAGATAATTATTACATTTAAGTATGTAGTATAAAACGAATTATCAAACTTTTTTTTGTGAGCCTCTTTTTTTTATAAATACCTATATAAAGCATATATCGGTTAATATTAAAAAAAAACCAGAGTCCCGAAAAATCCCTGAATCTCAAAAAATTTCGGGATACCAAAAATTCTCGATATCCCGGGATTTGATTTTTTGAAATCCCGAATCCTGGGATTCTGAAAACCAGTCCCTATTGGCAACCCGAGTTACAATTGCAAGTTCATGGTCAGTGAATGTGTAAAATAAGCAGCAGAAGTAAATTAAAACGTTGCACAAAAAAAAAAACAATCATTTGAAAAATGTATTCATAAATAATTGTTTTATCAATAGAAAAATTAATTGTATTGACTAGCGAAATCACTGACGAAGGGTTATGCAGATGGTGGCAATTGACTAACGTCAATGTCATCTCCATATTAAAATCGTCATTCGTGTGCATTGCTAGTAGTTAGGCTTTTAGTTAGTGCTAACGATTGGTAGTTAACGAAACGGCTAGACATTCGCTAGCTACGCCGACTGCAGGGTAGACACAGTATGTGTATTTATGTCGTTGTCTGCTCACAATGTTGCCACATTAAAACTTTAATATACTCATTATGAATTCCCTAATTGTAAGTGCTTTGGAACATATTACAGAAAGCACTTCCCGTTCTATTACCAATTTGTGATCAGTCTGTTCATATTTTAGTGAATTTAAGTATCATTCCCTTGTTCTTAATCAAGTACATATTATAAAAAAGAAAATATTTGTTGCAATCTTTCTTAGTAAAATCTTAATCTATTATTATATAAAATTCCTTACTTTGAACCACCTTGCTGCTACATGGCATTGTTGTGCAATTTACTTTCATTGCCTCAGGTGACGCTTTTATAATCGCTGCCCAAAACAAAAACATGTCAAATAAATATATTGTACACCAAAAAACAAGGTTTCATGTTCAATTTATGAAACTAAACTAAAATTCTTGCCTACAAAATTTCTGAAAACTAATATTCCTTATCAGAAATTTACAACGTGTAAATGCACTATTACACTACAGTTCAAGTCAGTCATTATTTTCCAATTAACAAATGTCAGTTACTACTGTGTAAGTAGTTTAAACAGGGTCAACCACAAATATAAGTGCAAACAAAAATGCAAACATAGATATTAATATCTTCAAGTAAGTGAATGTCCTACAGCATGTGTTTTGTGTTTGTAAAGATATGTATCTTATGTCTACAGTTTGAATATTAATTTGAACAAATGCATATCGCTGTTAACAAGTAGAAAAGCCCTAACTCAAATAACCGTAGCTTTACAGCAGAAGGTAAAAACATAATAACAAGCAGTACAAGTGCTTGTATAACTGCTTTGTAAAATTAAAAGCATTATTTTTAAATTTTTGTGAAATGTATTGGAATCACTGAAACACTCAATTTCGTGAAAATATGTATTAGGGACTTTCTACTTGTTAACAGCGATATGTATCTGTGCGTTCCAAGCAACACTGATTGTGAATGTTAAGCAAGAAAAACATTTAACACACATGCATGTAGAAGTTACGGATACCCTCAAGTTTTAAAAATAGAAGTTGACTAAAAATCGTTAGGTATTTCCCTAAAGAAAAATAGATTACTTACTACAGTTGCCAGAAGTAATGCAAGAGTTCTCCTTTTCACTCTCTCACTCATGGATATTTTAGTGGCTTTAAATTCAAAAATTTTTCTTTGCGAGTGGAAAAAACTGTGCTGTTATTCCAAAGAAAATCAACAAGAAACAAATTATTTTAAGTTTATAATTATTTTAAATTTGTGTTGGCTTCAGCTACAATTGAAAGTTCGTGGTCAGTAAATGTGTAATTTTAAGTGAAAAAAGTGCTTTTTTTTAGGAAGTTAAAATGACTTGCATAAAAAAAGAAAAAGAACAAATAATTGAAAAATGTATTAATCACCCTTATCGGGAATAAAAGTTCACGTGAAATGTGTCCTCTTTTCCCTAAAATTGTGACCGCGTTGCGTTGTTGTTGTGCCTGTACACTATTCTTTAATTTTGTTCAATATTTTTTGTTCACGGAAAATATTTCATGGGAACAAAATGTTCACCTTTTATTCCCGATAAGGGTGAATAATTAATTGTTTTATCAATTGAAAAATTAATTGTATTGATTAGCGAAATCACTGACGAAGGGTTATGCAAATGGTGGCAATTGTCTACCGTCAATGTCATCCCCATGTTAAAATCGTCAGTCTTTTGCATTTCTAGTAGTTAGGCTGGTAGTTAATGGTGAAGATTGGTAGTTATCGAAATAGCTAGACATTCGCTGGCTACGCCGACTACAGGGTATTTTCAGCACGATATATGAAAACATATCCAAATGGATTTTTTTTTATTTCTATTGCAATTTTAAGCAGTGATCTAGTTTTTAGCAGGTCTATGCTAACAGTGAAAACACAACAAATTTGGGAGAACATTTGAAGATTAGCCGCGAAAAAGGTTGTAAGCGACAAAATAATAGTTTTTCAGAAGAGCCAAAAAACGTATTTTAAAGCAAAATTGTTTTTTTCGTTTAATTTTTTTTAAGTTCTCAAAAAAGATGATAATCAGCATTAAGTTTTCTTTTTGTATATCTGTTACATTTATCAATGCTGTGGCAAAAAGGAAAAAGTGCTTAAGTCGAGATAATGATATTTTAAGTTACTGGCACTTTCGTAATCTCTACAATCAAAAGTACCTCTGACAAAAATTTCTATTATGTTGTGTTATTTTTCAGAAAGTTATAGGGCAATAAATTCTTGCTTATCTTTTTTCGACTTATAATCTCATACGGAATAACAGCTTAATTTACTTTATACTTTGATATTATTTCAAATTGAATTTATGAGTCACAGTGTGTAGAACGATGTTTTTATAAAAATAAATTCAAGTAAATACCGAATTTCCAAATTTAACTGATAAAAAAGTAAATTTCTGAAAATCGACTTGAAAGTTTAAAAGTGCAAAACAGTAAAATATGACTTGAGAACTTTTTCCTTATTGCCACAGAATTACTTTCGGTAATTTCGTTTGCATGATTTCTTTTAGCTACTTACAAAGTTCTTGCACTGACTGACTGTTTGTAATTGTATTTTTACGACGATAAGATGCATAATTTTGCATGATTTGATGTTTGAACAACGCAAGAGAGTAATGTTAACCGTAATCTGTAAAAAAAAACTGGGTTTGCAAAAATTTCCTTTTACAACGTTATTTGCGGCTACGCTTCATTTATTTATTTCTCAAAATAATTTTCGTTTAGTTCGATACACTTTGTTCAGAGATATTCAATGGCTTCCATACCCTGTTTATAGTAAGAATTACCTAGATCCTTAAAATATCCGTCAACCTCTTCATTATTGGCATCTTGTAGTACCGAGCCATTTTTTAAGCTTACAAATAGAAACTAATTCGAGAAATGAAGCGTGGCGAAGGAAGGGAATCGCACCTTGGATTCATTGCCATTGGCTTTTCCAACGTTTTTAATATAATCAATAAAATTAATACGGCTCGAAATTAAAAAAATTTGCATAACGTCCTTGCCTGTAGTTGCAACTGTCTTTGCTTTCTTTGGATAGGATTCTCCCACTCGAGTCCAGGCTGTTCCTTTGCTTCAATAGTAAAGTATTGGACCCATCTCTCATGTAAAGTCACAACACGACGCAAAAACTCGGTTTTATTACAGTAAAACATCGCCAAAAAGTCTAATGAAACATCCTGAAGACACTGTTTTTGTTCTAGTGTGAGCAAGCGCAGCACCCATTTTGCGCAGCCGACGACCATTCAATGCGTTTCCAGTGTGGACACCAGAGAAAGTATCGTTTTCAGTGCTTTCGGGTATTGGCCGTCAATTAACTATGAATGCGTACATAAATATACTCGGACTGAAAGTACAATAAAGGGTCAATGCGTTCGATAAGTATGTGCTTTTTATTTTTACTTGTAGCGTAAAAAAAATAAAAATAAAATATTTTTTTCACATAAACAAAGCAGAGATGCTCTTATATGTTGGAATCGTCTCCAGTTGCTTAAGAGAAATTATGTATATGAGCGCCCAGCTAAAAAAAAATATGTATGAAGCATACATGATATGAAGGCGCATCAATAAGTCCGTGACTTTTCGAACTTCCCTCGTAGTTATATGAAATGCAACACTGTTCCTATCAAGTACCACCTGTTAATAGACTACTGTCAAATTTTGAGCAATTGTCGTCATTTACTTTACGTTTAACAGTCGTTCAAAACATACACCTCGTGTATTTTTCTAAAAATGGAAAAAAGTGAATTTCGAGTGCTCATTAAACATTATGTTTTGCGAAAAAACCCGTCAATCAAACCAAGGAAAAGCTCGATAAATACTATGGAGACTCTGCACCATCGATTTTAATTGTAAAAAAGTGTTTTACTGACTTTCGTTGTGGTCGCACAAATACAAACGATGCTGAACGTTCTGGACGGCCAATTGAGGTCAGTACACCCGAAAATGTCGAAAAAATCCACGATATGGTGTTGGCCAATCGAAAAGTCAAAGTGCGTGAGATTGTTGATGCCATAGGCATTTCATATGGCAGTGTGGTTTCGATTTTAAGTGATCAGCTGTTTTTAAGAAAGTTGTCTGCAAGATGGGTGCGGCGTTTGCTCTCAATTGACCATAAACGTAAACGTGTGACAACTTCAAAGGATTGTTTGGAATTGCTTAACCGCAATCCTTATGAGTTTTTGCGGCTTTTTGTAACTGTGGATGAATCATGCATCCATTACTGTACTCCGGAGACCAAGCAGCAGTCTAAATAATGGGTTTCTCCGGGTGAGCCTGCTTCGAAGAAGGCCAAGTAAGTTTGTCGGCCAATAAGGTAATGCACGCGGGATAATCCACATCGATTACCTTCAAAAAAGAAAAACAATAAACGGCGAATGTTATGCCAACTTATTAGACCGATTTAATGAGGATTTAAAAAGAAAACGACCCCATATGGCCAAGAAAAAAATTATTTTTTATCAAGATAATGCACGGGTGCACACGTGTGCAGTCTCAATGGCAAAACTCTATGAATTGGGCTACGAATTGGTACCTCATCCGCCATACTCTCCGGATTTAGCCCCTAGTGACTACTTCCTATTTCCAAACCTAAAGAAATTGCTCGGTGGAAAGAGATTTAGCTCCAACGATGAAATTATTGACCAAACAAATACCTATTTTAAGGACCTCGAAAAATCCTAATTTTTGGAAGGGATACAAAAACTGGAGAAACGTTGGACTAAGTGTATTGAGTTAAAAGGAGATTATGTTGAAAAATAAATTTTTAGTTTGCAAAAAAAAACTGTGTTTTATTAAAAAAGTCACGGACTTATTGATCTGCCCTCGTATTTTTGGAATTGTCTTTCATCCTACTGGGTGACTGGCACAACTTTTTTTGTATTGAAGGCAATTCCATATCTTCCATATTTATAAGCTGGTATTATGTTTTATATATCAATAAAAAACCAAAGTGTATTTTCCTTTTAATTAAAATTTTGATTCTTCATGTAACTGCTCTGCAGCTTAAAGCATACACAAAGAAAATGTTAACTTACTGCTACAAAAGTTTAAGGTAAAGCTAAGGTGGATGAAACTTTAGCAAATTTTTGTTCTTCACTATCATACCGGATACCGTTACAGGTGGCAGCTGGCGTTGGCAAATATATTTTAAATATTTTCTTAAGCATGTCGTTGGACAAAACGAAATAAGCCCAAAGGTTTTTTCGTTTTTAATTCGTGTTAATTTAAAAGTCAAAATGTTTGCCATTTTATTTTGCAACACACGTGACTCAAATGAAAGTGACACCAAAACAATATACATACATATACATACATACATATGTACGAGTATGTGGGCAGTTTACTAAAAATTTTATTTATTCCTGTAAATTTTTTTACATTGTTGCAGAACATAATTTATTGTTACAGTTTTCGTTTTTTAATTTTAGTTAAATGCATAATTTACACATTATTTTTTTAAAGTAAAACAAATTATAATGCATCATGTCATTTGCAACATGCAAAATGGTCATAAATTTATAACCACATTAGAGTATGTGGCCACACGTTATAATATTTTTATAAAAACATTTTCATTTATCTTTTTTTCTAAAGTAAAACGCAAAAATATTACACACACGCACAAGTACATACATAGTTGCATGCTATGGTAAAATTAATGTCTTTTTTATTTATTTATTTGTTCTTGCTAAACTCCTACATTGTGACAGAAATGGAAGGCAATGCTGGGTGTAGTTGGTATAGGTAACGGATTTAGGCCTACTGCGGCCCTACTCACTCCTTGATAGGCCGCTTTTTTTAAGTTGTATAAAAATATAATCAGTCCTGCAAAAGAATTTGTTTTAAATAAAAATATTGTCCTAAAATCAAATCCGTTTTAAATTTTTGTCCATCACCTACAGATTTTTTTAATGGGCGTGGCTAACATTAACCCATAAGCAAGGCGGTCACTCTAATTTATTTCAATACAACTCAATAACGGTTTGTTCGATTTTAATAAATTAAATACCCAAAGATGCAAAATAAAATTATCTTTAAATCAAGTCCATATATACTTTTTTTGATTATCAACCATTTCGGAGTTATTCAGAAATTAGTGGCGAAAATAAATATTTTTTATTTATTTTCGGAACTTTATAAAAAAATGTAAAAGGGCAAATATTTGACATTTTTAACCGACTGCAAAAGAAAAGGAGGACGTTATCAATTCGTCTCAATTTTTTTATTGGGTGTTACTTCATAACTCGGCTCATATTACAGCGATTGTAAAAATTTGTTTATTGTCTGAAAGGTTATAGTTTCCCATTGGTCCCATTGCAAAAAATATGGGCGGGCACACGCCCTCAAATATTTTTTTTGATTTTATGATATTATACTTTCTTTGGATATTATACTTTCTTTGATTGCTGCAAAACCTGGTAAACACCTTAGGTAATTGTAATAACATAATTTTAGAGTTGAAAAAATGGGCGGGGCTGCGCTCATTAAAATGTATTCTTATATTTCACGTGGTTCTACTTAACCGAGTTTTACGAAACTTACCACACAACTTGAGCTACAAAATAGACGCAATCTGCGATTAGAAAAAATTAAAATTTAATATTTTATTTTGAGTGGTTCTACTGTACCGATTTTTACAAAACTAAACACACACCCTGGGCTCTGAAAAACACAAAATATGGCATTTAAAAAGTGGGTGGATGCACGACCATTAACATTTAATTTTATGTCCCATAAATTTTTGCAAAAATGTTCTAGCAGATCTTTACATTGAAGTCGGTTTTTTTTGGCATAATTATTGTTATTTATCGGAAAGCTCGGTATGCCGGGCATTAAAAGAAAGCTAGAAGTAATGAAAATCTGTGCAAAATGTTGCTTTTATTCACACTTAAAGCAGCTACCCTACTTTGACAAAAATTGTGTAATACATTTATTAGTAACACACTTGCACCTTGTGGTTCAATTGCAAAGTCATACCAAGTAGAGGAATTAATTTTTTTATTGTTTCTGAAATTAAAAAAAAATATATAGAGTAATAATAGCTCGGAAAGCTGTGTGGCTGCATAATCGAAATCAATATGCAATCGTACCATCAGTTCATGCAGTGACTATGAAATACGAAAACAAGAAATTACTGCTCAATGCAGTTCGGTAAAATCTCTATTTGTGGAATATATGTAAATTTAAAACAAAAGTGGCTATGCTAGGAGCATTTCCAAAATATTGCTGCTTTTTTGTGAATAATCCCTTAAGATCCCCTGAGATTCTGGGAATCAAAAACCCTGCAAATGAGCCTTTAGTTGACAGACAAAAAATATTTTTGCCAGCACTGAGCATCAAATTAGGCTTAATAAATGATTCCGTATAAGCTTTTAACAGAGATGTAGAGGCATTTAAAAAGGTAAAATATATATTTCCACCTGTAAGTGAGACGAAATCGAAGAAAGGAAGGAATTGTGGGTCCCCAAATATGGGAAATCTTTAAGGAATTGCTCAAATCTAATAAAGAGAGAGGAGCATGGGTAGGTTTCCAGAATGTATGTCACAATTTGATTGGCAATAGAAAGGCTCCAAATTACGCAGAACTGGTACAAGAACTTCTTTTCTCATATCAACAACTCACATACAACGTGCCATCAAAAAACAAACTTCCTGCATTCGCATTTAGATTTTTTTTCGTGGTGTCATATTTGATTAGCATAGTCAAAGGTTCTGGCGAGATATTGGGCACATGGAAAAAAGCTATAGCGGCAAGTGGTCCACAGAAATATGAACTGATTTCTGCTGGGAAACCAATTGTAAAACAGCTGATAAAACTTATAAAAAAAAGCGATCTACTACTAAGTAGTTGATTTTTTATGTTATACGAGTGTTTAATTTCATTTAGGATTTTCATTCATAGTTTAAGATTTTTACTTTATTTAAAAATATTTATTTGTGCCAAAGGGGTAAAGTTTTTGGTTAAAAATAACAATTAAAATAGCCTTTATTTATTAATAACTAATAAATATTTATAAATAAAATATAATAAAAAAGGTCTAATAAATTACATTATAATCTATTAAGATTTTTTCTTTTATCATAATAAATACGTATTTTATATTCCAATATCAGTATTTGATTTAAATGAAAATAGCTCAAAAACCAGACGTGATGGAAACAATCCGACGTTTTTATTTTTTTTTTTTCATATATTTATTTATTGTATCTTCAAAAATGAACTAACAATAAGTAATCGAATCTTAAATCTGCTGGCATAAACTCACCGGTGTCCAGGATCGTGTCACAAATTATTTATTTGTTTTTGGACCTTGAGAGAAAGGATAACACACACACTTTTTCTTATAGTTGTTTTATTTATTAAAATAATAACTCTTGTGCCTACTTAAATTTAATTAAATAATATCCTGACGCGAATCTTTTACAGTCCCTTACTGGAAATAAGTCTTTGCTGGCTTTACAACCCCTTAAATAATATCCTTATCCTGATCCAGATTGTCCACTACCGCGGTATAACCACCGTGGTAAGACAGCCTACTTTCCTAGAAGCCACAAGCTCTGCTCAGCTTGCTACTACTTCCACCATTTACTTGCTACCGCGGTATAACCTCCGTAGCAAATATATCCTAATTCCTCACTGGAATTTTCCTGTGGTAGTACACGGTATAACCACCGTAGCAAATCTCAACTAATAGTTTATCACCGTGGTATAACCTGCGTGATAAACTACCTTACCCAAACACACAAATTTAATAAATTTGAGATGAAAAGAATTTTTTGTGAAGCTCCAAATTTTATGTAAAAATTTTATTTAATTTTAGAAAAATTTTACTTAAATATAACAATATGATTACTATAAACTAGTTCATTAATGAACTAAAAATTTAGTAAATATTTTATTGGTTTCAAGTAAAAATAGCTTTGGAGCCATACGACAACTTTTTTACTCAAATTCAAAAAATTTTCCAAAGTAATTAATTAATTATTTAATTTAATTATTTTTTTGAGTGTAGAATTCCTTCTCACCTGTGGTGTACGGAACCCTTAAAAAAAATATTAGTTGTTGCCTTGACATCTGCCTAAAAAATGGTTTCGATCGGACACTACGTGGTGTTTCAATTTTTTCTTTCTTTTACCTTTTGCTGGAAGAGTTTCAATTGCACACAAAATATTTCAAAATATCAAGACAAACAAAATATTTAAAAATATTTAAGAACATTATAGGTAAACTTGTATCTGTAACGTTTCTGAGGTGTACGAGAAAATTTCTGCTTCCCATGCTGTGCATTTTATTTTAATAAAAAGATTTGCTTGTGCTTGCATTTGTTGGGTTTATTTACATGTTTATATAAATTTGTGTGTTATTATGTGTAAAATAAAATAAACACAAGAGTGTAAGGGAAATTAAGAAATTGGCCAGCATCAAAAGTTAACAAAGTTGAACAATTAACTTAAGGGGATTTAATTTGCAGCTTAAACTAATAGAGCTAATGGTTTAAGTTAAGAAATTACAGCTACATTGTGATTTGACTAAAAAATTATGTATTTGCACCCTGTAGTCCCATAAAATACTTAAACTTATTTATGGCTTCCTTAGGCCATACCCCAAATGTCCGTTACTTTAAAATAGTTCAGGATTATCTAGTATATGAAGAAAATACCGTTATGCACTTTTAATTTATAACTCGTACTCACTTTATAAAAAAACAAAGTTATAGTTTATGATGCTATCCATGTTCATTGTTTTAATAATACTGAGAAAATGAAACATGCAAAAATTGTTATTTGAAGCAACAACACTTACCACTCATAAAAAGCACTAGAAACAAGCACGTTTCGCAAAAACTGCGTGTCGCAATTTGAATTGCCCGCATAGTTGCAATCATTATGGAGCAGCAGGTAAAAACAAGATGGCTGCCGCAACACTTCTTTTTAACTGTGTGCATGCAGCTGTAAAAATTGCCCTGGGGCAATGATTTACACAGCAGCGGCAATTCTACGCCTGCAAGACGTGTACTTGTGAGTTCTGCTGGTGGGTGGGCTGAAAGGACAGCCGATATACGGTTTGTTTGTTGTTATATAAGGGAATGTATATTCGTTGCAACATCCAACTCAACTGAGCATCATTTTTGGTGAAAATGTGCGTGTGCTGTGTGTTATTATTTGCCAGAGTTTGTATGGTGTTCTTATAGCGTTTGCTTCCTTTTAGCACTTGCTATGTTTGTTGCAGTAGTTTTTTTTTCTTTTTTTTTGTAAATTTGATGTTAGTACGTAAAATTGTAACATAAATGCAAAGCATATATGTATATTTTTGGCGGATTTTTGCTGTTATTGCATAAACAAGGAAACTTTAAGTGCTCACAATCGTGGCATGCAGCATATGTAATATTGTTGCTACTCTCCTTGTATTAACTAAAATAGTGTTCATTATTATGATAAGCGATTTCGCCGTCATCGTCATATCAATGCCTTTTATTTATTATTTTTCCAATTGCCACAATCAAGTATCGTTCAAACAGAGCAACTACTAGATACATCAGCCGCCATAGCAACCGTAATAGCAGCACTTATACATCCGCTCCAAGGAAATATAAGTTCCAATAAAAACTTCCATATACAGGCACTTTAAAAGAGCAGAATATTTCATTTGGATATTAATGAAATCCAATACCACTTGGCGTTAGCAGCTACAGCTACTGATGCTGCTTCAATTGTGTGTGTACAATGCCCGAATTATCACACACACATACTCAACCACTTAACTTATTTTCAAAATGAAAGTTGTTCATCTGCACTTTCAAGTCATCGTTGTTTCTGCAAAATAAAAAATAAAAAGAGAACAAAAATGAGAACAAGAGAAACAGTTATAAAAATAAACGTTAAATAAAATTAAGTTCATGTACATGTATTTACTTATAATTACAACACTTTTTATGCATTTTCGGAGCGAAAGCAAGATATTTTCACAAAAAGCAAACAAAGCAAAATTTTTTACATTCGTTTTGAAAGCAGTGCAAATGCTAAACAGCAGAATTGTCAAAAAGTTTAGCCTCTGCAGCCATTGCTTAATAAAATTGTGTATACAGTATGAGCCCGATTTGCGCAACCGAAAGGAAATCAAAAATGTTGCTTCTACTGAAAAGTTGCAATAATCGACCACTAAAAACTTCATATAAACCACACTACAATTTCGCATAAAATAATTTATTTTTATTAGTTAAGCATAAAAACTTCATACATGTGATTAAAATAGTTATAAAACAATATTTTATTGCTGAATTGAAACTTAAAATCAGCCTTCATATTTTTTACTTGCGTATATTTGAGTTCTACTCATGTTGGTGCTTTCATTAATGGCGGCAACTAATTTTTCATAAGGGAATATTATTCTATGTTGCCCACTCCATACAAATGTTAAGTGCATTCATTAATTTCATCATCTACTTAAAATTTTTGTGTATTTTTAATATGTACACATATAAATATATTCTCTGAAGTTTCTTCTATAGATTTCATCTGAATAGTCTTCTCTAATCCATTCATTGTAAATTAAAAGTAATTAAATAAAAAATAAAAACATCTACTCATACAATGACTAAGACGAAGAGTAAACGAGAGCAAAATAAATAAAAAGTGCTTGTCTAAATATTTCATTAGGATTTCGATATGTTTCGTTGCTCGCTTAAGAATACCCTTTAATTTTTAACTGGCATATATTTGTTGTTCACGGGAAAACAGCCTGCGACGGACAAACGAATAGGCGGACAGCGTAGCGAAAACAATAGGGTTCCTTTTCACCTTTGGTGTACGGAACCCTAAAAGTAGAAAATAAAATGGCACATATACGAGTACATACATACATATCTATTTACATACAATATTAATATAACGGGTGTTTTTTTTAAAGGTATAGAACTTCGAATTGAAATAAAACACAAGAAAATCGTTTTAATGTCCATCAATTTGGCTTTATTGGAAGGATAATTTTATGCCATTAACGTTTAAATATGATTTCGGGCATGTGGCCGCCGCGGCTGGCTCGAATAAAGCCAATTCTACAGGTCCAATTTTCAACCACTTTTTCGAGCATATGGGGCCGTATGTTGGCAATAACGCCACGAATGTTGGCTTCCAAGTCCCCTAACGTTTCTGGTTTGTTGGCGTAGACGAGCGACTTCACATATCCCCAAAGAAAATAATCCAATGGTGTCAAATCACACGATCTTGGTGGCCAATCCATGGTTAACCGAATTAATTGCTCTGATGGACGATTATGTCGACCATAAAATGGACGGAGCTTGCGGTAAACTTCGCGAACTGAACCATTATTTTCGAAATAAATTTGCACGATTTGCAAGCGTTGTTCTTTTGCCAACCTGTTCATGATGAAATGGCAAACCAAACTAAATATTAATCACTTGACAGCTGACAAAATGGCCGCCAGTTAAAAAAGTGATGCCAACTTAAAGTTCTATACCTCAATAAAAAACACCCAATATTACAGGCATAAACTTAGTGATAGTAATTGATAATACATAAATGTCGTATTAAGCACAAAAATAATTTCAAGAAGTTTCATCTGGAGTGTTAAGTATTAGAGACGTAATGTCCCTCTTTTTTAAGCGGATGTGTCCAGTAAAATTCGAGATGTTACGAGCAAGGGGATTATGATGTGACTCGAGTTTTATTAAGTACTTGTTAAGTACATGTAAATTTGAATTTTTAATGTACCATGGAGCCGATGTTATCAAACGTAAAATTTTATTTTGTCTTCGTTGGTTTTTCTCAGTATTTGAAGCTGAAGCAGTGCCCCATAACTGAATTCTGTAGCACCATATTGGTTTCAAAAGCGACTTGTGTTGAGTTTCTGCCAATCAACGAATGTATTTGAGTTAACTTAAGTTTCATTTGAGTTAGCCTAGAGTCAATATGATGTTTCCATGTAAGCCTTCGATCAAGGTGTATACCAAGGTATTTTACATGTAAATGTTGAGGAACAACTTGATTGTTGATTCGCATTGGGGAACAAGTATCTCCTCGTAGGGCAAATGTTATATGAACACACATTTGTTCGTTTGCTTTAATTCTCCATAAGTTTAACGTTAGTTCCTGCTTTGTAATATGTTCTTGTAGATATCGGGAAGCCTTGGGAGGCTTTTCGTGCATACTATAGTAAACAATGATGTAATTCTTTTACATATACATCAGTGAATGTATTCATTGTTTTACGGGTCTGCATACAATAGCAATTGAAGGTATCATATGTCACATACTTTGTTGTGTGCTATGCATGTGTTTGGTAAACATACCGTGATATGTTGTTGTATGTGGCGCACTTCAATATTTATGGAAAAATAATTTATTACTTTAAATATATCAAGTGACATTTTATTTTCCCATGAAAATTATAAATGTAAATATTTTTAAATTACTCAAAATATATATACAAAATAGAAATAAGATTTTGAGTGTATTTTACTAAATCACTCGTTTTTACAATCTAGATTCTTCACATAATTAGTATATAAGCCGAAATTATTTGTATGAAAATTCAATAAATAACCTGCTGTCAAAAGAGCTCCTCGTTGAGCTCTACTAAAATTGGCATATTATTATTGGTTAATAGAAAGCATTAATCTGCCTTCTAGGCATTCAACTATCTATATACAAACAATTTAGAGCCAGTGGTGTTAATTAGCGCCGGCACCATCGGGTAGGCAGGCAACCTTTTGAAGTTTTTCTGGCGTACCACCCTCTTACTGAAATAGAAGAACCTTTTGATATTTATAATACTAAGGCAGGCTGTATCATAGGCAAATGTAGATGTATGGATATTGCTGCTCAAACGCATATCACAAGTATAAATCAAATACAAAACTGGCCCCAGTATGCTCCCCTGTGGCACACCGGATGATATAGATTCAGGCACACTCATGAAGTCTCCTTCAACAACCGTGAACTTTCGGCTAGTAATGTAACTTTCCAATAGCTTCAGAAAATTTATTGGTAGATATGATTTCAATTTTAAAATAAGTCCTTCATGCAACACTTTATCAAATGCCTGAGAAACGTCAACAAACAGAGCAGAACAATATTTATATTCTTCAAATGTTCTTCTTATAAATTGAACCAATCAATGAGTTTGTTCAATTGTGCTATGCTGACTTTTAAAACGAAATTGATGGTCAGGGCAACAACTTTGTCATGAGCAGTTTTTGGAAAAGTTTTGACATTGTTGATAGTAGACTTATTGGCCTGTATAATTCAGCCTTGGTAAGATCTTTGCCTGGCTTTGGAATCATTTTTACCTTGGCAAGCTTCCAGTGGTGTGGATTCTAATTGCAATACATGACAAATTCATCAGCATTTTGTTACTAATTCCATCAATACCTGGAGCTTTTTTCGGGTTGAGTTCAGCAATTAGTTTCTGTACGTCACTTATTTTAAACTTTAAGGATCGAGGGGGTAGAGCAACTATTCTCGGTAAATCAACAGCAGCAGTACATGTGTTTGGGGTAAATACGGATTTTAAATGCTTTGCAAACAAGTTACCTTTTTCTGTATCACTTCTTGCCCAACCTACGGTAGACGTGCGCAGAGGTGGTTTAAACTCAACGGGTGTTTTCAGCTTTCTCGCAGCGCGCCACAAGAAGTAACTAGATGCTGGTGTGACATCGAAATTTTCTAGATAATTTTTAAGAGATGCAGTTTTTTCATATGCAAGCAACTCTTGGAGTCGTTTAGTGCACTCTTTGAATCTGATTTTATGTTGGGGCGATCTATGCTGTTGCCATTCCGTTCTAGCTCTTCTTTTTTCACATACAAGACATTCAATATTCGTAGAATAAATTTTATTAAGCCCAGTCTGCGGATGGAAGGTAGTAGCATGTTCAGCAGCCTGCTTAATATTTTCGTTAAGATTGGCAATGTTAGATTCATTATCATATTGTGTTCTTATCGTAGTGCTTTCCGTGCAATGACTACTAAGATATTTTTTGAATCCCAACTAATTAACACGATTGATCATCTTCACATATGGGTGGGGTAAAATACTTCTTAGTTTGTTACAGTGAGTGATCGGCTGCGATATCTATAGAAGCTTCAACATGAACTAAGTCCCTAGTAATATTTTTCATGACTCCAAAATCTATAACATTCGGCATTTTTTTGTATGTCAGTAGGCCAGTAAGTGGGCTCCCCACTCGAAATGACGTCCAAGCCCATTTTTGAAATTGTGTTGAACAACGCTCTACCTCTAGGTGTAATAAGGCGCAAATACTAGAACGTATGTTTTGCATTGCAGTCTCCAGCTGCTACGAAACAAGGTACAAGCGATTTGTTGAAATCCTCGTATTGATCCTCAGTGATTGAGAATCTTGGAGGGGAGTAAAGTGATGATATAACGAAATTTATACAAAAATTTTCAACATAAATATTAGTTGCTTGTAGATGCTCTGCACAAATGTTATCAAAAATATAGTGCTTGAGTCTTGACTTAGTTAGAATTGCTGATCAACCGCATGCTTTTCCTCTAGGGTCCTTTGAATCATATAGAGTGTAGCGATTAATTTTGATTAGGCTTCTCGAAGTGAAATGAGTCTCAGAGACCAGCATTATATCAATATTTTTTTTTTCGTAAGGAAGTGCTCAAGCTCATCTTAATACATGAAAACATCTTAATATGATTGCTTCAAGGTAACCACTAGTAGTAAAACTCTTTTAATTTTTAATACATATTTGAAATGTTTAAATCTTTATCATACACTTAGATGCTACATTTCAGATTAAGTCGCAAAAAATAAAACAGCAATAATTTTATTTACGGCTCATGAGCACGTACGTGTCAATTCAATAAAAAAATACAATTTCACAGGTTTGTGAATCACTTTCGTAACTTAAATGCTTTTTCATAAAATGTCTTTTCTGCAGTTTAGATTTCAAATATCATTTACATACGCATGACAAGCAAACTAATAAAAATTTTGGTTTTTCATGCGAAAAATCGCAATACAACAATTTGTTTATCTAATTTCCATAGTAATTATATTCACATACATAGATACATATTATGCATACTCGTCTATATTCTTTCTTTCTTATATTTGTTATAAAATTTCTGTCGTATGAGAATGGAAGGATTACGTCAGTGATAGCTGGGAAAATTTAAAAATTTAAACAGTTTTAAGCAGACAAAAAGAATTTATTATTTGATTCTTTTTACTAGAAACTATTTCGCATGCTAGTGCTTAACAACAATTAAATTTTAAATACAAATATTTTAATATGAACGTGTGAGTTTAAGACATCGTTAACATATTATGTGAGTGACTGTGTGCCAGCTCACCTATTGCGCTCCGAAATTTATTAATTTTTTGATAGAAGTTGAGAACATTAGAATTTTAACATTTTTGAGAACTTTTAACTATTAATTGAAATTTATTTGCTGGTGATTTATACAATGGCTGTAGGCATTTCATTGTTTCCTTAACAAATCGTCAGTAGTTTTGAATTATTCCTAACTATTGCTATTAAAAAAAAAACAAATAAAATAAGTAAAAAATATAAAAATACAAACGGAAATTCAGGCAGTCACTACATGAGTATCAACAAGATACTCATGTTTCTTCTTCTTCAGTGTGACTGACTTCAGCTGCCATTTGTAAATTGGGGTACACACTATCGAACATGACTGACTGTGTGGTGAAATTTTACATTGATCGATGGTGTGAACACGAATTTCATCAGTCAAGACTCAACTACAGAATTTTTTGTCTGTCTTCATTAACATGAATATTTTTGTCTTTAGCATCATCACTTTCACTTTGATCAAATCACTCATTTTCAATCATCTTTGGTGTTCTGAAAGGTTAATCATGATTCACAAGAACTTTGTAACTAAACCTCTAAAAGAGGTTTAAAATATGTTCAAAAAGTTTGTTATTTTCACGCTTTCTTTATCATTACAGGAAGTTAATTCATGTCTAACGATTTCATTATTTATAATAAATTCATCATTATTAAAATGATAAAAATTAATATAAAAAAAACCAGGGACCATTGGCTCATCACCGACTTACAAAATATATTTTTTTACCTAGAAACATCTTCGAATCAGCAAACATGCACTGGTTTGATTCATTCATTTTAATGACAAGCAGTTTATTTAAATTCCTACATAAACACATGATCTCTAATGACATGTTTCCCCTAAATCAAACCAATTCGTCATCACCTGAACTTGATTCAACCACATTTTTGTCATGTTCTTTTTTGCTGCGAACAAAAGTACTATATTCGACTGTGCCGAATCCTATACACCCTTCACCGATGTACGTATATGTAACAGACAGATACTTACATAAGTACATAGATAAATATTTGTTTTGTGAAAAAAATTATAAGTTTTTGCTCTAGTGCAATTTTTAGTAAGTGAGCTCTCAGTATTTTTGGACTAACGAATTTGATTGAAATATTTTATTGTCGATATTAGCACTCTGTATTTAAAGAGCCACTCAGACTATTATACTTTGTATTTATACATGTCAAAAATTCAAATAATACGTGCAAGTGCGATATTGTGAATGCAAAATGTCATAACGAATGGTAAATAATACGATAAAAATCTGACATCCCATAATACTTAACCATTTTTTGAAAATTTTCTAAACGATAATACTTTTCATCTGATCAGAGTTGCATTATTACAAAATCCAAACTAACAAGTCCCCTGTTTCGACGCCGTTGTAGTGCCGTCGTTTATGGTATATGTCTTTGTCTTAAACCCGATATAAATATTGAATATGCTTATCGTATTGAATAATTTTTCGTGTAAGGTATGCCTGAAAGTTAACAAAACTGTCGTATTTTAATTTTCTTTATCTTATTTATATCAAGTACTTTAACAGCCGTCTATTTTCAAAGGCCGGCACGACCACAACTTGCTTGAAACTGCTCTGCCGCCGGAAGTAAACAATTAATGTAGGCATGTTAATCCTCAACAGCTGTTTGCTTTCTACTTGTTTTTTTTTAATGTAATATGAGGTGTGATGGTGTGAACACAAAATATAACTTTACGTTAGATTTTTTGACAGTCGAAACAAATGTCTTTAGATTTTTTTCTCGTAAAGTGTGATGAAAGTCTTTATACACGTATAATAGTCTGAGTGGCCCTTAAGAAACATTTTACATTCACTTTTATTCCAGTTGTCAACATCGACGTCACATCAATACAATACCAAAATTTTGGGGCTTACTCGCTCTCGAGATTTTCAAAAACTGTGCTGTCTTAGGGCTAATTTCACCAACTCTATTTAAATATCAATTGATATTTAAATGTCGATTTTCGTTATTTTTGTATGGATAAATTACTTTTAAATATGAATAGATGTTTAAATAAGTTGGTGAAATAGGCTCTTAGTATTTTATCTCCATAGCAAGTAAACTAACTTGTTTTATATTTTCCCGTATTTAATAATCTTTGATGTTGCCAAAATGTTTAGTGTGTCAATGTAAACAACCCATTGGAAATGGAATATCTATATAGAGGAAAATGGTACAACCGGAAATAAAAACTGTGAATTTGGAAGCTCAAATGATAGTCCAGTGTTGGTGGTAGAAAATAAAATAGATGCTCAATCGAATAAAGATGCTTGTTTTGTAAAAATTTTTGTTTGAAGCTCTCAAATTTATTATGTTGAGCGCACAAAAAAAATACACAAAAATTTTTGAATTTTAAGGGGCTTTTATTCCATGCTTTTGTATTGAATTTTTCAAATGAATTAAAAAATTGTATTGACATTGTTGAAATATGTATTTATTTTAAAATATGAAGAAATATGCACTAACAAATCGATGCCATTTTATCGCAAATTTATTGATTCGCAAAAATATTTTATTTACGTTGAACAACGGCCAACGACAGAAAACATGTATTTACATGAAAATCCTTTCCCTAGTTATGACTGTGCTTCAGCGATAAATTTAATTTTTATCTCCATTTACTAAAAATTAATAAGAACTTGTTACAGGCTGTCAGCGAAAGACCATCGATTAGAAACATAACTGTGCAGAGAGCATAATAAGCAACATGGCACAAACCTTCGTATAAAAAAATCTTGAGTAAAAATCTTCCTAAACCATGAAATATGTTTAACTGAAAAAAAAATTCTTTTAGGTATTTTTTTTACCCAAATTTTTTTTCTCTATTTCCAACCCTGGAACCATTAATTTTGATTTTTCTAGTTCTTAATACTAATTTATTTCTTTCTAAAATAAATAATATATTTAATTATCAAAGAAATAATTAGTTTTATCTAATTAGTTGTATATATCACAAAAAGTGTCAGTTTCCCAAACCTGGAATAATTCTGTTGGATTTTTCTGACTTCCCACACAAATCTATTGCTTTTAAGAATATAAGTTATGTTTAATTTACAGAGAAAAAGGAAAATTAGTTTTAGTAGGGTCATGTATATAACAAAAAAAAGTTAAAGATTTCCAACCCTGGAAACGTCTTTTTTTATTCCTACTGAAAAATAAAATAAGTCTATTTACCAAAAGAAAAAAATAGATTTAGCTATTTACTTTTATATGGCAAAATAAAGTTTACGTTTTCCAGCTCTGAAACCGTCTACTCAATTTTGCTGATTTTCAATACCAATCTATTTCGGACCATTTCTAATATACCAGTCCAAGACCGAAGTCTCTAGCTTTTCTGTGAGCTTCGGAAAACCGATGTCAAGTACATACAGACGGACAGGCGGACATCGCTTATTCGTCTTCCCTATTCATAAGAATCCAAAATATATATATATATACATTATAGGTCGCATATAAATATTGTGGAAAATAATCACGGAAGGACAAACCTATATACATATACCTTTTACCGATTTCGGTGAAGGGTATAAAAAAAATTTACTGAGAAATTCATTTAACATGATTAATCGATGAATCCAAATTAGCTATTTTCATTATTCAATCAAATAACCGAACAACGATTAAAAGAATCCTTCAAATCATATTTGACCAAAAAGATCAGTTCTGGCAACGCTGTTTATTCTCAACATATTCTCTTTTTTTGTGCTACGAAATAGAAGTATTCGCAATATAAAACAAAATCTAATAAAATATTACGTATACGCCTCACACATTCTAACACAATTGTACACATCGTTTATTTACTTCAACAATGCCATGACTCAAAACATGCAATTTTTGATTTAATATTACAGAATTAGCCTTCGTTCATTCTGTTTCGTTTTCCATATTGTGTAAAAATTGCATAGAAATATCTTGTTAACTGAACACTTGAGAGAAAAACGTAAATTTATTTTTCCATTAAGTTGAGTATAGGCCAAATTTACATCTGTATGACATGTGCCCAAAAAAGCATAACCACTAATTACTAATGAAAAACTGTTTGATTCAGACATGTATTGATGCACGTGGTCAGACACTTTTCTAGATGCTGTTGCCATACAACAGATGACTGTTTTGACAGCAAGAGTTTAGATAGCTCTAAGTAACTCAGCAAGGTACTTGACCGTATTAAAGGTATAACTATGGTAAGTATCTCACCATCACCCGGCGCTTAGACCACCGTGAGATTACGCCGTAAAGGCAGATGCTCACGTTAATCTGAAACACATCTGTCCTTTTATACTAGCCCTTTCCTAAAAAGGTAACACAATTAGATGTGGTCAGCTAAAATTCAAAATTACGTAGCTAACAAATATATCAAAATTACATTTTAAAGTAATGATTGGATATTTTGGGTATCACATCGAAACTCATGTCTGTCGCAACTTTAAAAATTTTATTTAAAAAAAATTGACGAATTAAAAATTAAATTAAATGACGAAATGAGACAATTTCAAAGTTCTAGTTGAACTATAGTGAATTTTAATCAGAAATAATTTCTTAGTCGGGCTTAAGACCAGTAAAAACTGTAGAAAGCTAAAATAATGTAACATAATATTCACTACATTAATACTTACATGTATGTACCGACGGTACATCGAATTAGTAAAAATAATTAATTAGTGATGATCGTAATAGATAAGCAAGAATAGTTAAACATACTTAGGTAGAGTGAGATAACTTCGTGCTAACCTGAATAGAAAAATGAAAAAAACGGATAAACAGAAAAAAAATGAATAGTGATACTTACAAATGTGTTTACCAAAGGTAAATCAATAATTGTATACACAATATTTCTCATATTCCATTTCATTGAAAATTTCCGTTTAATAGCTGATGTTAATAACAATCTCTACCCCAGTAGATAGACTTGGGTGCTGTTGAAGTGCGTGGCTGCACAGAAAAATATCGGTATTTCCCCCAGCTAAAAAGTCTAGTTTAATTTTTCTTATCTTCCTTAGAAACTAACATTAATTAATAAAAATATTTCATTCAATAAAAATTGAAATTACAACTAAGGAATTATTTCTGATTAATAATTGAATAATTTTATTTTATATTATTTATTTATTGTATTTTATTAACCGCCGATCAAAAACAAAAAGCTGTGTTATAAGCTTGCAGTGTGTGTCTGTACGAGTCCCCGTACAGACCAAATGGCTACACCGATTTTTATTTAGTTTTTTCTGTTTGTAGGGTGTCTTGATCGAGAGTGTCCCTAGCTATGTTTGAAAATCGGTCCAGCCATTTAGAAGATATCACATTCTTTTAGATTTATCGAACGTTTTTAAAATTTTTAATTTTTGTTATTTTATTTTATTTAATTTTTTTTCTCTCTGCTATAAAATTTTACAAAGTGTAGTGCAAAAGCTGGTCCACTAAATCAACTTCTCCACTGTAAGGTTAAAAAACGTATTACTTTGTTAAACAATTAATAAACTTTAACAATAAATAATACAAATTAACCCAACTGGAATAAATGCTTAAGGAATCATCTCCAAGAATGAAGAAAATAATTACAAAGAGATGAAATCAGACTCAAGAAAAAGTATTTGCAATTATATACAAATGGAGTGTAAGAACTTTTTAAAATAGTCATTTTCTTCTTTCTTTGTTATATCTAACAAAAATGTAGAACTTGTAATAAAAACAAGCAAAAAAAAATATATATAAAACTAAACTGTAATAAAGGAAAAATTAAATAAATTGCTCTACAATATTGTCAGTATTTATAGAAATGTAATATTATCAAACAATTCCACTTGCTTTATTCATTCAAAGCAATTGCTGCTGTGCCATATATGTAAAACAACAAAGCCATTAACAGCAATTATTTTACATGTACACACACATATGTATATCTACACACGTACATATTTGCGTATATATTTGCCCAGTGTTGTTACACGATGACGAACATACTGCTGTTATCTGACTGTAATTAATATCAAGAATTCCTTCTGTTTAAAAAAACTTTTTCTCTTTAGTTTCTTCTTTTCTTTTATTAATTTACAAGTGCGTTATTGCACAGTTGTACATTTAATGTTAAATTAAAATTGAAAAGATTAATAAAGTGAGTGGTGGGTGCAGTACATGAGGTCTGTTATATAAACATTTTTTTTTAATTAAGTTTTAATTTAATTAAATATAACATTTACACGCACTTCCCAAAGCAAACAAAATTGTCTTAGTTGCAGGATATTTAATAAAGAATATAAAATCACACATAAAGTAGTAGATACTTTATGCACTTAAGGCATGCATTTAATGTGCCACAAGTGAAAGAGAATGCATTCAGAGGTTGTTCTTGGAACATTGAAAACTTTTGATATCCACAGAAAAAAATATTCAAGAATTATGTTCAATAAAACCATGTTATTAAAAAAAGAAATTAATTTGAATAATATTTGGCATTAATGTAATACAATATTTATCAACACCGCGCATTTTAAAATATCATTTAATATAAAATTAACACAGTTCGAGTGAGAAAATTTGTTATTTAAGTGTGTTAGTCTATATTTTGCTTGTTGATTGACCCAACACACTGTTCTGCTATTGTTGTTGTTTACTTTGAATGATCGTGTTGTCTACGAGTAAATGCCGACAAGAAGCCAACAAACATCATCGTTTGTTTTCATAAATACATACTATGTATGTATGTCTGTATGTGTACATACCAGCGTTGCCACTTTCTGTGTAATAGTGCAAAATCTGTACTATTTAAAGTTAGTTGCACTATTTTTGCACCATACATTTTTTGTGTAATTTTGCACTATTTTATATGTTTCAAAGCGATAACAGCATAAGTCGACTTAAGACAAAAGCGAATTATACATCGTACAAAATTCTACAGGGAAATCCCTATGTCTCTAGCAAAGTTTATTATAAAGATATTAATAAAACAATATTGCTGTAAGTCTTAATGAAAGTCCAACAATATTTTTAAAAAGTCCCAAATTATACTAAACATATTTCGAAGATTTGCTAAGAAATCTCGGATCCCATTATAAATGTAATGCAAACTCCAAGAATTTCTACGACATTTCCCACTAGAGAGCCATACAATCTTATCACCTATTATAACGCAATTGTTATCATTAACAGCTTGTTGTAGTGAAAGTGCTCCGGAACAATGTGAAGTATTGAGATTATATTTAAGATTGGAAGTTTTTAAAGATCATTCAAAATTAACTGAATTAATGCTTTCTGCATTAGATGAAAAATCTACAAAATATTATTTGGAGTTCCCTTCACATTATCTTGGACGTTTAACTAATTTGAATTTAATGTTTTAAAGCGAATCCCTGCTTTTGTACAAATTACAATCTGAAGTAATCAAAGTTGTGCAAATTTGTTCTTGTCTAATTAGATAAAAGCTGATACTTTTTTAAACAAAATGAGTTATTTTAGTTGACCAATAAAAACGAGAAAGTTTTCATACAGCGAAGTGAAATTTATATTTATTTAGCTGCTTAAAATACTCTTCCGAGACACAACAAATTGTAATGTATAAAGATTTTAGGAAAATGAGTGGCGTGAATATGGACTTTTAGACCGTAAAAAACTTAATCTATGCGACAAATTGGATGTTTCGGAATTTACAAGTCTAAAATTTTTCAAAGTAAAAACTGTGCTGGCAATATTCTCTTTCTAAATTTAAAATTGTGATATTACCATTCTTAAACGCTTCTGTTGAAAGAGTTTTTTTTAGTAAACAGAACTTAATTAAAAATGATACGCCAAAAATGAGTTATCAGCTAATACAGTAGCACGGATTTTAAAATTGTGGTGCAAATTTTTAGCTTAAAACGATGAAAAGATGATATGATTTAAAAAAACTAAAGAATGTTCATATAAGTATCGCTCAGTACTTTTGGTTAAATGAGTTTAAATTAAGAAAAGAAAAATGGAGAGCACCTTCTTCTGAGACGCCTGGCCTAAATAATATTTTATTAAATTTTGACAAAATATTAAGAGAACAGTGGTCAATTATTCTTCGTTGAAGTAAGTATTTGTGAATTAGTGAATTTTATGTAATATTTTTAATTTTGTTGTACGTTTTTTATAAATTAAAAAAATTATCCGCTTTTAAATTTCAATTAACCAAAAAACTAATTTAAAATAAATTTTTTTTTTAGATTATTTTGCACTATTTCATTTGGTTTTGCACTATTTTAAACTTGCAGCTGTGTAATTTCTCTTTCCACAAGTGGCAACGCTGGTACATACATATATGTAAACTTATGCATATACATTAGCTAAGTGTATAGAGATGTTTGTTTGTAAAGATTTTTGTTTGATGCTTTTAAATTTATTATGTTTGTATACTGTGTTTCTAAATGATTTATTAAGAGTCTTGCTATAAACGTATGAAGTTTTGTAGTTAGTTTTGAAATCTTTTGGGTCAAGGCATGCAGATATTGATTGACCAAAAATAGATTTTTAATTTAAATAAAGACATTTTAACAAATAAATATACTTCGGTATTTCATATAATAATAATTTTTATTGCATTTTTTTATTTCAATATAAATCTTTTCGAACTAGCTAATGCCATTGTTGAAAATTTTCGTATTTCCAATAGTATTTTGATTGATTTAAATAAATAAAATTTAGCTAAAAATTGCGAGAATTTCAACGACATTTTTATTAAATGAAATAAATTTTATATCAAAATTTCCTTAAGATTTAATAAAAAAAATTATTTAAATTATATATAAAGTTCACTGAAAAAATTATAAATTATTGATAAGATATTTTATTCATTCAAATATTTATATTATTGAAAAAAAAAAATATTATTCTTATAGAATTTTTGTTATAAATATAGCGGATTTCTTTATCACAGGAAATTCGAGAACAAAGATTATTGAATAGCGGGATTTTTGTTATCAAAAATTAAACTTATTTTTTCTGTGTCATGTGACATCCCTGCATACAAAATATATTTATTAGTCTACGCGATGAAAGCAACTTTTGCAAGTATTCTGATTCTTAACAGTTTTTGCAATTTTAACCGAATTATTGGCATTCTTAGAGTTTTAGAAATTTTTAATAAAAATTATGGTTTTTTTAAAATTTTGCATTTTTCCCCGAACTTTTATTATTTTTGCAAGTGATTTTTTGCCGCAGTGAACATTTGCATAATTTAGTATCCATGAGATACAAATTTAATGGTAATCTAATCGTCAAATTTAATGGTGTTGCAATAGACGAATTTACGCAACGATTTCTTGAAGGCAATGTTGTCGAACTATAATGCGAAGTTTATCGTTCTTCTCAAGTGCGTTTTTAGCATAACCCTTGACAGTAAAAGAATATAATATTTATGTAAAATAAATAGCAGACTGAAAAAGCATAGGTAACAAAGTTTTATGGCCATATAATATTTTTATATGATAAATATGAGCAAAGATTTTATGATAGTCCAAACGTTTATGACTTACAACAAATATGACGCAATAGATCACTTTGTGAATTGGCTCATTGAATAATTATTATTATAAATTAAAAAAAAAAATGACTTCATTCGTAAAATGTGGGCCAAAAGAAATCATCCTATTAGAAGATGCTCTTATTTTTGCAAATGGCGTCCAATGTCAAATCTGTTTTGACATTTGTAAACAAGACAGATGTAGAATACAAGTGAACAAGCCATAGAGCGATACATTCCCCAAGAACGCGGAATAATCGTGTCTACTTTTTTGCGTAACAATTCGTCTGTGGCGCGAAATCCGTCGCCGATTCCCCGGTCGTCCCGCACCGACTGCGCCGTTTGGCCACCAACCTTGAAGAGTATAGGACCACACGAGAGTGGCCGGACCCGAAGCGTCCGTTCTACCAAGAATATTGCCGCTATCGCCGAGGATGTCGAGCTATCACCAGAAACATCGACCAGACGCCGTGCATCGCAATTAACCATCAGCCGGTAGTCCCTAAGGCAAATTTTGGTCAAAGACGTGCGCATGTTCTCGTACAAAGTCCAGTCCGCGCATCAGTTGCTGCCTGTTGACCGCCAAACGCGTGTAACGTACGCCCAAGGCTTCCTCAATCTCGAGGACGAAGTGGACGATTTTTCAACCAAAATCATAATCAACGGGTATGTGAACAAGCGAAACTATAGCTTCTAGGGCACCAAAAATCCACAAGTGATGCACGAGGAGCCATTACACCCGCTCAAAGTGACTGCCTGGTGCGCTGTTCACGCTGGAGGAGTCATCGGGCCATTTTTTTTTCGAAGAGGCCGCTGGTCAAACGACAACAGTGGACGGTGCGCTCTATAGGGCCATGTTAACCGAGTTTTTCTGCCGCAATTGAACGAACTAGGATTGGAGGACATGTGGTTCCAACAGGACGGAGCATCGGCACATACTGCGCGAGCCACAATCGATATTCTAAAGGCGGCGCTCCCGAATCTCCTCATATTTCTTTTTTTCGATCTTTTTTGGGGTTTTTGAAGTCCCGTGCTTACGTGAACAAGCCCGAGATCCTGGAAGCCTTCAAGGACAACATTCGACACAAGTGCGAAAATCTGTCGCCCGAAGTTCTCGCCGAAGTGATGAAAAATGCCATAAAACGAGCCTGTATAGCAATCAATTGTGACGGCGCTCATTTGGCCAATATCATTTTCTCAACTTGACCAATAAAATTCAAAAGATTCAAATAAACATAATCAAAAAACAGAATCGAAGTTTTTCATTTAATATAAAAATTAGAGCCAAACAACATCGGATGACTTCTTTTGGCCCACCTTCTACAAGCATGAAATAAATTGTACGAATATTCGAACAATTATTACTTACTGTAAAAAAGAAATTTATTGAAATGATTTTTAACCTAATTTGTATCTGTTTGCTTATAAATTACAATACATTCATACATGTAAACACATAAATTGATAAAATTTTATTTATAAACACATCAGTACATGTCTTAAATAAAATCACAAGCCATCAATTAACCAAACAAAAAAGTCATAAATTCTAATTGAATTTGACTAAAAAAAGAAACATCATTTTAAGACTTTTGCTTAGGAAATATGAAGCATAAGCATACACAAAAAATTATCGGACATAAATCAAAATCACTGCCACATGCTGAAGTTTATAACAAGTAAAATTTTTAACAAACAAAATGCAAATGACATCCAGATGTAAGAACATATCTATTTCAATTTAAAATTTTATGGAGCTGCAAAAGAAGAATAAGATTAAAGCAAACAAGATGCCAATTATCAACACATCTAAATGAATAATTAAATATGCTATTTTCCAAACAAAATATACTAGCAGCTAGTTTATTTATTTTTTAATCTATAGAACTTTTTAAAATTTATGATACGTAAATAAAAATATTCCTGCAATAAAAAACTTTAATTGAAAATAAAATAGTAAAGGAATTAAAAATGTAATTAGGTCATTTAAACTTTGTAATTAATTAAATTTTTAAACAAAACTTTAATTGACTTAAATACATTTGTAATTGATGTTTGGTTTTATTTTCCATTAAAGTTTTATATTGCAGGAATATTTTTTTTGATTTTGTTCAAACCTGTGAAAATAGAACGCTTAGCGCAACTTGATAACTTTGTCCTGCAATGGTTACACTCAGACTGGAGCATTTGAATTAAATTCACATTAATAAAAAAAATATAAAAAAAGTAATGATTACATTGAAAATTTTCAATTAACGTAGTATTAAATACCGTTCGTATTCTAGGGTTAAAAAAAATTTTAATCTTAAGCTACGGTCACACTTGTCACACATTTGCCCAAAAAAGCGTAACCACTAAATCCTAATGAAAAATCTTTCAATTCAGACAAAAGTTTGTCAAGTTAAAGAGTAGCCAATATTGTTGGATTCTATGATATGGTGCATTAGTTGTGTTCGAAACTGTTTAATATGATAAAAAAAGTGTCTGGATCAAAACTTTTTTCATTAGCGTTTGTTGGTTACACTTTTTTGGGCAAATGTTTGACAAGTGTGACCGTACCTTTAAATTGTATCAATTCCCGAAAAAAAAGACTGACTTGATATTTGTTGTATCTAATGAAAATCCAATTAAAGTAGTTGGTAGTTAAGCTATTCCTCAAAAAGACCTCCGAAGATTGTGTCCACCCTTTACTTTTGCGGATCATAATAAACAATACATAAGGGAAAATTTATTTTAATATATTCCTAGACTAAAAACTAGGCTCCATTTTGTTTATAGCTGTTTTAAGCTGAAAGATAAAACAGTTTTAAGAACAGCAAGATCTCGTATTATATTATGAAGTACATAAAATTATACAAATTATACTTTATTTGATGTAGTATTTAAAAAATAATGAAAATTATATTTATGATTTGATCAGGCTAAAGTTCGTATCGCTTTGTAAGCCAAATTACATGTGATAATTATTAATGAACAAATAACACCAAAGTTAGTTGTAAATATTCTGACAAACACATAGTTGAACGGAACAACTAGCTGTTTTCGAAGGCCACTAAACCTTCATCATCAGCGTTCTTTTGTGTTTGGTCCACTGTGTGTGGTGTCAGTTGATGTAGATTTCTGCTTTATATACTCAGCCATTATTGCAAATGGAATATGTGAATTGTTTTGATTCATCGTATTACAATTTGCTGAAAGCTTTTTTGTAATGAAAGCTCATTTTTACCATCTCTAAATTTACAACAGTCTTGCCATTGTCGTTTGTTCTTTGCTAGCTATGCACATGTTACTTAATTTGCTTATTTTTTGTTCTACTTAAGACAAACTTTTTTGGTTTGATACTTAAGTATATTTTTATTTAGTTTTTTGCCACAGGCCCTTGGCTATTAATTTTAGTTAATTTTAATTATTTTTTTCGAACTTCAAATATTAGGCCAAATATAAAATATATAAAATAAACCAAAAGTTGCAAAGGATGTAAGCAATGTATTTAAACGGCATCACTGTTTGCGAATGCATTCTTCACGTTTTCCCTACCGTTGTGTGGGTCATTGGGGAGTTGTACTCTTTTCGTGTTTTTGTTTCCATTTTGGCAAATACTTTCTGCAAATGGGCACTATTTCATTTCGTAAATTTCACAAATTTATGCCAATTCAAATTTCATAAATTTATGTCAGTTTTTTGTTTTAACTCGACATTTGTTTGTTTATTTTATTTATTTTTTATTTTTTCTGTAGCATCGTTCGTTGTTTATTTTCGACATGTGTGGTCTTCCATTTTGAAAGATCCCTCAACGCAGAGGTAATTATGAATATGGCGCTCATAAAAAAAGTTGGAAAGCGAAACAAATACAAAGTCATATATTTATGTTTACAAACTAGAGATGGGCGCGTGTCGTGTTTTTTCATCACACGTACACGCAAATCTGTTTCTAATGAGTAAAATTGACAAGAAAAATACGAGACGATTTTAGGTGTAAAATATGTATCTATCTATGTGCATTATTTTTAATAATAAAAATTTTAAATACATGAAATATCGAACTATATTTTTTTGACATAAGTCTTTATATATTTTGAACATTTTGCTTGTTTTTATGGTTAAGCATTGTCTATATGCATTTCGTTTTCGCTTATGGATCTTGTCAATAGAATTTAAACTTGTTATGCTTGTATATATATTGTGATTCTCAATTACGTATTAAGAGTCTTAGTATAAGCAATGTTTATTAAACATGCGAACGAAGTTTTGTTAAATAATTTGCTAAATTTGAAGTTTGTTAAATGTTTTGCTAAATTCGAAAATTTTTTGCGTTGAAGTTTCAGAAATTTTCAAATATTTAAAATTATGTATTGACAAATACGCAACACCAGAAAATGTATTGATAGTGAGTGGCGTCTCTTAAGCTTAAAGTTCAGAAATAAAGCGTATATGTATGTATGTATATGTATTTATTTTAATATATAAAAAAAATTTTTTTGCTATTCAATTTCATTTTGTGTGTGTTGTGCAGTATCATGTTAAGAGAAATTTTTTCGCGTGAGTATTTCGTACGTGTTGATTATCTTAATATTCGTATTGAAAAAATTCGACACGTGCCCATCTCTATTACAAACTACAAGCAACATTTTAGAAAATGTTTGGACTAGTAGTTTTATAGGCAACTACGTGCTAAACATTTGAAGGATATATTGGCAGAAGTTTAATCTTAAAGTATTTTTAGTAAATTTAAAGTAGTCAATGTTTTTTTTTTTTTGTTTGATTCAATTAAGATAAAGTTTGTACTGTGAGGAGGTCAAATTACATGTGAAATTTTTTAAGGAACATATTACACCCAGGACTATAGTAAGTATTCTGCCAAATAGTAGCAAAGCAGAACAACATAATGTTTTCGAAGACCTCTACACCTTCACGATTAGAGGTTTCGTTTGATGCCAGTTAATGCAATCTCAAAAAAAATTTTCAATGTAAATGGAATACGAGAATTATTTTCCTTCTTTGCATCATAATTTCTTAAATTTTTTTCTTTAATAAAAGCTGAAATTTGCCATTACTGATTTACTACAATTCAACTGTTGTTATTGTTTCGCATTTTGAAACAGTCTAACAGGTAGAGTTGTGTCCAACAGCTCTTTTGAACTAAAATGAGCTGTTGGACACAAGGCCCGTCAAAAACATCAATGTAAATTAAATTTGCTTTGAAACGACTTTTGATTCGAACGCTCTCAAACTAGTTCAAAAAGAGCTATTGGACACAAGTCTACTAACAGGCATGCATATCTATAGCTATCAACTAGACTTGTATCGAACTCATTCAGTAGCTCGTTTTGGACACAAACCTATGATCAAACCCATTTAAATTACATGGGTTTGATGATTGGTTTGTATCAAACACGAGCTACTGAATGAGTTCGATACAAGTCTACTATAGATATTCGTATCAAAATGTATGCGCATAAGCATGAAATGACGATTATGACTATATGAACAATGTTACCAAATATGTATTGTATATAAAAAAAAATCGTTGTTTATAAATTTAACAAATATCTAATTTTTTTTTTTTTTATATTATTCAGTTACTCCAATCGATAAAATGCGTTTTTTTTCATGAAATCTATTTCACGAAACTTTTTTTGATTTGCAAATTGCAGCGCTAGATAAAATAGTGGTGTGAAAAAATGACATAGCATAAATCTCTGAAGCATTTTTGACAACTTTTTTCATCTAATTTGCATTCTCCACACCTCCTATTGACAAATGAAATTTTCATATAAACAATTTCATGAAAAAAGGCGTAAATACGTGGCGGTTTTCTCTAGTAAATTTCTATTAAAAAAGTTATATATTGCAAAAATTATACAATCTCGCAAAAATTAAAACAATAAAAAAGGTAATAACTCAAAAATTGGCTTATATCATATCGATCCTTTGTTTGGGTTTTATCGTAAGCGATATGTTATGGAAAATAGACTTTTTTATTGAAATTAAAATTTTATGGGCCTACCCATAGCTTAGAATTATCAAAATGACAAAATTGTTGATAACTTTTAAGATACGGACTCTAAAAAAAATCTGAAAAACATTTAATTTTTGTCGCTTACGATTAAATCGAAAATAAGTCTCGATATTAATCGCAAAAACTTGGAAATATGCGAATATCATTAAAAAATTTCTAAAACCTCAAAAAATTTAGACGAAAAAACTCAATCGATTTGAAGAATCAAAAAAACAATCTTATGTACAAAAAGTAGCGAAAATTCGCGAATAATTTCTTAATTGAAAAAAGCCTTAAAATTTATTAAAAATCTCTAAAATTATAACGAATGTCAAAAAGTTGAAAAAATTTGCGACGTTGTCGAAAATTCGCAAAAGTTTGGTAACATTGAAAAGATGTCAAAGTTTGATACTGATTAAAAATATTTAAAACTGTCAAAAATCAAATAATTGGGAACAATCACTTTTATTTCGAAAATAGAGAAAATTCGATAAATTGCAAGCAAGCCCTAAAATAACTTGCAAGTACCTATAGATCTAAGGAATGCCAAAATGACGCATATTCGCTCAAATTTACTTCCATCAAATAGAGTGATGGGTTTATAAATCGGTAAAATGGTAAAAAAAAGCCAAGATTTGGCTAAAAAGTCACTTTTATCGCGAAAATTAGCGACAAACTGCAAGCATGCGGTAAAATGATTTAAAAGTTGCTATAGTTGTAAGGAATGCCATGGTTATGCTTTTAGTTCAGATCTATTTAAAATGGAGCGTGTTTTCATACACGCGGTCAAATTATTCCCGTAAATATTTAATAGGGCTTAGGTCTAAGGACTGTGAAGAGTGTGGGTGTGATTTAAACGGCTTTATTGAATTTTGTTTTACAATAGTTTGAAAAAAATCTAAGTACTTCAAGAACTACAAACTAGTATTTCTCGCAACACTTATCAAAAACTATTTAAAAATCCGAATGTGTTGCAAGTCATGGGTGTGTCGATAGATTTGCGTAGTTATGCGGCATGTAGCAAAGAATGCGCAAGTATGAGAACGAATGGGTATCAATGCGCACTAGTATTAAAAATATTCGATATGTGCTGGAGTATTCAACATTTTTAGTATCGATTGGCTTTCTCTGGTAACCACCAAACCAAATGCTCCAAATTTGTAAAGAATTCGTAACGACTAGTCGGCAAAATTTTTCTGACTTCAGAAAACGTCTATACATTTCGTTTGGGGCGTATACTTACGTAAATATGTATAAATATGTTTGAGGCAAGCCCATTAGTCCGTCTCGCCTTGCAGGCAAAAAAAGTTCCACCAACGTACACCACCAAATATAGAATATTGTTGCAAGGCAGTGTCGAAAAAAAAAATAATTGTTTTTGCCGAACGCACAGAGGATTATTTGAGCCAAAAAGTCATTACTTTTTTTTAGTTTATATTGCTTGTGAAAAGTTATTGAGTGCCTAAAGATCAATGAAACTTAGCAGAAATATGTCTTTTAGTTGTAGGCTACTAAACCTTGAAAATAAAAAATATTGGACAAAGGGAAAAAATTCAAAAATTTAATTTTTGTCTTAAGTTTTTCCATACTTTTCTCTAGAAAATGCAACTTTAAACTTCGGCAAAAGTTCAAACTCCTAAACTCCAGGTTCAAGCTGGGAGACCGTAAGATGCTATTTTCTTCCCCGCTTCCTTTTGTGGGCGGTGACAAAAATATTATTTGCAAAAATATTAAAAAATGTAATACTTATTTATGCCTTAATATTACAAAAATTAAACCTTTCAGCTTTTATTGCCAGGAGGAAGAATCCCTGCCCTCAATGCAAAAATTTTTTTTACTGCCAAAAAGGTTTCTAACTCATATTTACCTGTGCAAAGAAGAGCAAAAATATACAAAAGGTGAATTTTTAAAAAAAATTAACAAAAAAAATTGCAAAATTTTTTTCTTGCATCTAAAAAGAGATTTTAAATTTTATTGTGGTATAAAACATAATTCTTAATGTAGCTACTACCTTCACTTTTAAACACCTTTTTTTTTTGGTTATTAAATTATAATTTTTTATAATTTTTAAACGAATTGTTTCAACATTAATATTCAAGATAATTTTATTGTTTTAATACTAAAAATAGCTTTTGATCTAGTCTTTCAGCAAAAAAAAAATAAATAAAAAATCAACATAATTCCTTTATTCGTTTAGCCCCAAAAAAATATCATATAAAAACTCATGTAATTTTTTCACTTTCCTGACTTTAGCAGTATCTCAGAGCTACAAATCACAACTTAAAGTCTTCAATATGATGTAAAATTTTGTTGTGTATCGAGCTGTGTACTTAGTTCTAAAAATTTAAATTCACTTTTGCCCTTTTGGCCAGCTTTTTGGCTCAAATACTGCTCTATGGAACATAGGGGTTGCCGAAATTTTTTTTCATTATATCTTCGGCATTTACAGTCGGATCTTAAAGTGTCATATATCGATGTATTTGTCTCGTGAAGGTCAATGCTTTGCTTCAATAGTCATTGACTTCAAATAGCCCGTTCTAGTATTTACCCACCAGAACTCAGTTCCTACTACCCTTAATGTACAATCCTAATTCCAGACAAACAACACAAATTACACTCACAATCCAAAGAAAATCTACAATATTTTGCATTTACACTTATGCAAGACCATTTGTATCAAACATCGAATACCGCCATGGTGTTTGCCGGTAAAGAAAATAACGCATATCTTCAGGCTTGTACCCACACACATACTGGGGGTCCAATGGTAAAGTGAAGCGAGTACAAGTAGGTTATACATTTGCACACATAGCCTTTCCAAATGACAACCTCACCTACTGTCCAGACCGGACTTGATGACACCTGTTAAAGCTAACGAGGCTCCAGCAGTCAGTGCTGCTGCCTGAAAATTGCGCCTTGACAAAAGTGTAAAAAAAGTTTAAGTTTAGTTAAAGTCATGGCCCAAAAACACTTTATTTAAAAATTCATTTTTATTTTTATCCCTATTGTATTTTATTACTCTTATTTTTGTTTTGCCTCGAGGCAAGTATCTGTGTATTTGCCATAACTAAATTCTTAGCTGTCTATGTAAATATTGTTCAACCCTTTTTATTTAATTTTTTTCTTTCATTTCACCTTTTTTTTTTTTGTTGTACCTGTTATAATTTTTCAATTTTATTCCCCCATAATTTACTGGCGTGACATGACTTAGGATGGCTTAAAAGCAAATTGCTTATTTGCATTTGTAATGAATGAATGACTATAATTAAAAGCTAATAAGTCTAATACTGTCAAACTCACATTAAACTGGTGGGAAAATTAGATTACAAGTTTCATAATTTGTAGACAAAGAGATTTTTTCAATAATATACCATTGACTTGGGCATTTTTCTTGTTAAAGTTTATGGGATTTTAAAGTTTATAAACAGGTGGGCAGAAATATATGGAATTCGTGCGCAACTTTAAATTTTGCTTTTAAATTTTTTTAAGGATAAATAAAACCTTACGAAAACGTATCATAATAAAAAGAAAAAACTTTATTTTTCATATGAACAAAATCTAAACACATATTTTCTACTCATGTGGTTGGCTCACTACCAAAACATCAATTGCTTTGTCTTTGAGCAAAATGTGGTGTTTCATAATGCCGCAATACCAAACGCAAACAACTTCGCAACTTTATATCTGTGCAATGAATGCCCCATACGAAACTTTCTATTGACACGTTTTGGAAATCAGTTTGGATACTCCTAATTAAATCATAACGGTAAATATAAAAATTAAATTAAATTAACCAAAATAAAATAAAATAAGTAAAATAAAATAAAATTAAATTAAATTAAACTAAATTAAATTAAATTAAATTAAATTAAATTAAATTAAATTAAATTAAATTAAATTAAATTAAATTAAATTAAATTAAATTAAATTAGATTAAATTAAATTAAATTAAATTAAATTAAATTAAATTAAATTAAATTAAATTAAATTAAATTAAATTAAATTAAATTAAATTAAATTAAATTAAATTAAATTAAATTAAATTAAATTAAATTAAATTAAATTAAATTAAATTAAAGTAAATTAAATTTAATTAAATTAGATTAAATTAAATTAAATTAAATTAAATTAAATTAAATTAAATTAAATTAAATTAAATTTAATTTAATTAAATTTAATTACTCAATTAAACTATATTTTTGAGCTGTAGGTCTGTATATATTTCTCAAAAAAATAGTTTAATTAAATATATTGAAAAAGGTCGAAAAATCAGATAAAAGAATTAAGTAAATTACAAACAAACTGAAATAAAATAAAATAAAATAAAATAAAATAAAATAAAATAGAATATAATAGAATAGAATAAAATAAATATATATAAAATAAAATAAAATAAAATAAAATAAAATAAAATTTTAATCAGAAATCATTTCTTAGTCGGGCTTAAGTTTAGTAATATCAATTCTTGTTGAATGAAGTATTTTTATTAATTAATGTGAGTTTCTAAAGAAGAGAAGAAAAATTAAATTAGACTTTATTAGCTGGGGGAAATACCGATATTTTTCTGTTCAGCCACGCACTTCATCAGCACCCAAGTCTATCTACTGGGGTAGAGATTGTTATTAACATCAGCTATTTAACGCAAATGTTCAATGAAATGGAATATGAGAAATATTGTGTATACAATTATTGATTTACCTTTGGTGAACACATTTGTAAGTATCACTATTCATTTTTTTCTGTTTATCCGTTTTTTTTTCATTTTTCTATTCAGGTTAGCACGAAGTTATGTCACTCTACCTAAGTATGTTTTAACTATTCTTGCTTATCTTTTACGATAATCACATTAATTATTTTTACTTATTCGATGTACCGTCGGTACATACATGTAAGTATTAATGTAGTGGATATTATGTTACATTGTTTTTGTTTTCTACAGTTGACTTAATTTCCAGTATATGAAACTGTGATTGCCAAGTGAACATATATTTGCCACGTGCCCATGATTATGTAAGTGAGACAGTTTTTAATTTTTTTTTTCAAAAATTTTAAATAAATATAATTCTGTATTCTTTTTCATATAAATTCGAAAGTAATATTTCCTTGATAATTTTTTATAAGCAGTCGAACTCTTTATCGAATCACGTTAAAACGTTATAAGCTTATTACTTTGCACGTGATGGAATGTAGAGGCTAATTTTTGTTGAATGCTTCAGAATGACTGTCACTCCTCCCATAGAATACGAATATAATTCATAGAAAGTGATTTTCTACAAACTATTGATGAATTTTAAAACATAAATAAACCAGCATCTTAGTGGCTTAGATGGTGGTAAAGGGCGAGTGTAGAATTTGAAAAAATTTCGAGGAAAGTGTGAAAATCTCATGTTTTACTTGTTTACTTATTCGTACTTAAGTATATAATGAAATGTGAGAACGTTACCCCATCCATTTGTTTTTACTTAAAAAAAATAAATTAACAGGGTTGTAATTACTTTATTTAGAAGAAATAAGAAACCAACAACTATTATAACGAAATCAAACGATTTTTAATACATGCTTTAAGCATTTTCCCCAAAAGAATATTTTAAATTTAAAAAAGACAACAACATATTAGTAATTTAATCTTCATAAACAAATATGCAGCTACAATTTATTTAACGCAAAAAATTTTCATTTATAATTTAAAAGAGAAAATCGTAAAACAAGGAAAAGGCTTCATAAAACTACTGCATCCATAACCATAATTGGCCACAAATTCTCTTTGAATATTACCAATTAATTTAAGCACTAAAATTTTAAAGAACTAAAAATGAACCCATATCATTTAACCAAAAAAATATTACTTATAAACCAAACAAGAATTTAAAAACACTCATATCAACATTTGACATTTTAAGTGCAGTTGTTAAACGTTGCAGCCAATACATGCAGGATTTACCCACAAAATATTGAAAATATAAAAGAGTAACAAAAAAATTTAAAATAATACAAAATACTGTGGGGCTGTCATAACATAAACGACCACTAAAGTATGTGAGTATGTGGGCAAAAAAATATATTGAAGAAAAAAGCAAAGCAAATACTTAACAAAGGATTGTATACAAACATTTTCAGGGTGTTCTTTTTAAAGGCTAAATATTTTGTTTCAGCTTTTACAATGTCCCATGACAGCTGAAGTCGCGCAGTTGATAAGAGTATGGCTGACTTCCAAAACGTCAAATACATTATATTCGAATAAAGTGTATTATTTCATAACTCCGCAGTATGACAATGCAGACGTTTCAAAACGTCGCACATAGGCGCATTTCAAGAATTAATTGAAAGTATAAAATTTCACATCAGTAGGCAAAAGTTAAATGTCATAGAGGTAACGGTACTTTTTTTATATAATCGAGTATCGCACCTGATGCAGACATTTAAGTTTTTTATTTTAAGAACAAGTTAAACCTGTTTCATCTTTTGGTGATTTTTTTAGTTTTGACGCTTTTTCTTAGTTTTGGCGCTTTTTTCCTTTTTTTGGATTTTTTCCGTTTTTGGGGATTTTTTCCGTTTCGGCAATTTTTTAGACTTTTAAGAATTTATTTAAGTTTCAGAAATTTTCTTAGTTTTGGCGCTTTTCTCGTTTTGGAGATTTTTTTTATTTTGGAATTTTTTAGTTTTGGCGTTTTTGAAAATTTCAAGGGTTTGCCTCTTACGGTTTCCAAGATACAACAAGTTGTCAAAATTACAGTAACTGATGTTGAACAAATGAGCGTTATTTCACACAAATTTTATGCTGCGCATCGGTGCTCTCCTCAGAAGTTATGAACGAATTAGTGATTTGTAACATATGAGTCACGCATTAGTCACGTGTGAATCACGCACTTAGTCACGTGTGATAAGGCAAACGTCATGACTTTTTGCTTGTTCTATTGGTAAAGTATCGGCTACACGCATTTCGTACTCCTTCGGTATGTTTTAAATAAAAAAATCATGTTCTTATGTAATTAATTAATAATTACTTTGCATGGAAGATACCCGTCTCCCCCTCCTATATCGCGTAGATTTCGGCGGAACATGCAGTTTTTGTAAAGAATTATCCACATAAAATTTAGTGTGCTACACTATTGTCATTCTGAAGATGTAGGGAAAATAATAATTACTTTGCATGGAGGATACCATCTCGCTTTCCTATACCACCAAGATTTTGGCGCACCGTGTAGTTTGTTCTAAGAGCGAAACATTTAAAATTAAATGACAATTACCACTGCAGCAGCGGCGATTTGAATTGATCCGCGAAAAAGGAGCCTTTGGCCCCACTGTGCGTCGTCGATAAGCATTACAAAAGCCACATGCAAGCAATCAGTGCATCAGTTTGAAACTTGATCTTGCATCTATGCATCATACAAATACCCCAATGGATATGTAAATAAACTTTGTATTGATACGCTTTGGAAGTCAGCCAGCTCTGAGACATGTAAATGAAGTAATTTTATTTCAACGCAAATCAAGTTTCCCAAAGATATAGATGTTTTATGGCTTTCGGAATCAGTTCAGATTATTTTTATCATAACATTAGTATGCAGCTAAAAGCCTTTTGATATAAAGGTCAGCTACTAAACCTAGTCAAAATACTTCAACCGTAGTCAGAATGAATATTTTTTCATTCTTTCGAAAGTTTTCTACCTCAAAAGATAAACCCTGTACATGACAGCACTGAGATTTAATGCAACATTGCAGCATAAAAAAACTTACAATGTTTAAGAAAAATAAAAATAAAAAAATAGTGGAAGTTGTCCTTAGCAATCGTGCGACGTTTTGGATTTGATAGACAAAGGTTTTTGTTACAGTTTCAAAAGGAAGTTCAATGCAACCAAACTGGCAGAGAAGTATTTTAGTGTAGTAGTCCATGTTTTGGCTGCAGACCTCAATATGAGTGCATTGTATGTGTGGACTTTTTTTTAACACTCTTTACACACACGAAGTCATGGTTATGAACGGAAGTAATATTTTATTTTTACTTTTTATATATACTCGTACATACATATATACGAGATATTCATTGTAGTTATATTTATATGTGTTTATAAAAAAATTATAAGCGATATTATTTTTGACTAAAAATTTGAAGCCAATAGTAATTAGCTAAAAAAAGTAGCTAATTTACTTAGTACTGAATTCGGGACTTGTGCTATTATAGAGTAAAAGTAGCGCTGACTGCTGACTTTTGTTTGCGAGTTCCCAGTTTGGTGTTCGAGTACTAAGTCTTTGAAACTAGTAAAACATACAAACAAAGCAATTATCTAAAGCGCTCTTTAAAGAACGAATAATATAAACGTATTTACTTATGTAGTAAACAATGATTTAATTCTTTTACATACACATCAGTGAATGTATTCAATGTTTTACGAGTCTGCATACAATAGCAATTGAAGGCATCATATGTCTTTCATACCGCTGGTCACCGTATTGATATTCCACTGCAATGCATATGCTATGCATGTGTTTGGTACAGTCGAATCCGCTTTAGCGCAACACGCTTTACTGAAAAAAATCAGATTATTGAAAGCGATACAAATCGCACTGATTTTAAACGCAGCTAGTATTATTCACTTCGCTTTAGCGAATCATCGCTTTACTGAAAATATCGCATTACTGAAAACCAAAAGCAAGATCACAACTACGTTTTGTATGAAACTTACTTCGCTTTAGTGAAAAAATAAACAATGACAAATTTATTTATTAGAAATCGATTGCATAACTTAAGGTTAAAAAAATTGTGCATGTTTTGTCCGTTAAAAAATTAAATGGCAAAATGTATTTGTCTTTTTCGCTCTTACGTACTTTATTGTATTTTTCTATTATACATATTGTCAATGCAAGTGGCTAGACATTTTCGAGGAGTACGCTTAACTGTAACAAATTTCAGTAAACCGAACTACGTTTTAGAGAAAAAATCGTATAACTGAAAAAAAATAATTGGGCTTTGGTTATTTCCAGTAAAGCGGAGTGGGTTTTATTTATGGGAAAATAATTTATTACTTTAGATATATCAAGTGACATTTTGTTTTCCCATGAATATTATTTTTAATATATATAAAATAGAAATAAGATCACTCATTTTTACAATCTAGATTCTTCACATAATTACGGTCTAATTCATAAAAAATATTTTAGGTTTATTACAGGTTTATTTGACAAATTTCCCATAGAAATATGTCAAATAAGCGCTTAATAAACCTGAATTATATTTTATGAATAAGGCAGTTAGTATATAAGCCAAAATTATTTGTATGAAAAATCAAGCAATAAACTGCTGTCAAAAGAGCTCCTCGTTGAGTTCTACTAAAATTGGCATATTTTTATTGGTTAATAGAAAGCATTCATCTGCTTTCTAGGTATTCAACTGCCTACAAACACTTTAGAGCCAGTGGCGTTCATTAGCGCCGGCACCGTTGGGTAGGCAGGCAACCTTTCTGAAGTTTTTCTGGCCTAGCACCCTCTCTCCCAAAGAAGAACCTTTTGATTTTTACACTTACATACATATGTATGTATGTATCAAAGCGCTTTTCTTTTTCTATAGTTTACTTCATATACGTTCAGTGCTTCTAAACAAGCTCACATTTTAAAGCGAATTATGATGCAAAAAATCACTAGAATTTGCGCTAATAGCTAAATCATAATTGTTCCCACAAAATGTACCCAAAATAGCTGAATTGGCGACATTATTCTATAGGAAACAAAGTACCCTCTTTCATTCCTCTTTCCCCCTTCATCAGCTAAACTTTGCAGCAAATGTTTCATAGTGTTTCAGCCGAATAAAATGCCCACCATTATTGATATGACTTATTGGCTTAAACAACGTCAAAAGTAAAAACAAAATGAAAACAAGTTTGGAATTTACACAGGTTAATGGAAAAAGAAAATTTTATTTTTCTCTTAAGAGTTGAGAGCATACAAGATATTTGTAAAGAATTTTTAACAATCTGAATAACGATATGGGGTTATTTCGAAAGTAGAACTTGTTAAGTTATAATGTTGTTCAGGTAACTTAACGGCATGTACATATGTGTGTCACTTTTATTTTAGGAAAGTGATAGTGAAGACAGTATGACATATGGTAAGCTATTAAGTTATCAAGGTAAACTCGTTTTAAAACTCTGTTATTTTGCGTTTTGTTAATTTTTATAGCATTGTTGCAGATCCTCTGGTGTTCAGTAGGCGCATTATTTGAAACTGTGTGGCACTTTCTTACTTATGTTACTTCGCTGTTATAAATATTCCCGCAGCAGAGCGCTGTTATATGTATTAGCATAGAAAGTAATGTATATCACAAAAATCTCTGATGTTCCTACGACCGAGTCTGGCTAGACATGGAACTTGGCCTCTGGATACCGTCATTTGTTTTGTAGAACACACACTAAATACATTGGTCAATATTATGCATGTATTTTATTTGAGAAACAAAGTTTTAAATGTCTAATTATCTAATAACTCCCAAGACAAAATCTCGGCGAACGTCTCCCCTATAAGTTTGATTTTGGTAGCGAATATTTTGCACTTAAAATTTATCGGTAATGTAGACTTTTCGCCAGGAGAAATTTATGGGACGTCTAATAAATAAGTGTAAAATAAATAAATTGCATAAAATATGTGCCAATGAAGTTTCTAGGACAGGAAAAAAAGTTTTGCCATGCCCTTAAATATAGTATTTTTTATTTATATATATATATGTGACACCGCATAGAGAAAGGGACCTAAGGGTAAACAAAATTTCACTTTTTTTTTTTTGATGTGGACAACATCTGAGCATCGAATGAGACGGATCCCATGCTACAAAAGTGTTCCCTCCCAGAGATATGCGAGTTTTATGAAATCGAAGTCGATGATTCTAAGCGCAAATAGAAAGGGAGGGACCTAACGGTATTTATTTATTTTCATTTATTTATTTATTTTTTCCTTATGAACAATTTAAACAAATAGAAAAATCATTTTAATCGACGGTTCTTGCGAATTGGTTCCTCAGAACTTGACGGTACCGGTCCTTTATTTTTTTCGATTTCTTCTTAACGTCTGCTGCCTCCACTTTTTGAGGATTGTCCACTTCCACCGAATCTTCCTCTTCGTTTCCATTTCCAGAGACTAAAGGAAGAGCAACAACCGAATCTTTTTTTGAATCGTCAAAACATAAACCCCGGATCTCTTTATACAAGTACCATTGACGCTTCATCGATAACCCTGGTGACGGAATTATAATTGGTTTGTCATCGAAACTGGTATTGTTACTCAGATGTATGTTTTCATTTATGCTGGCTGAATTCGCAAACAGTTTACATTGCACTGGTGACTGAGCAATAAATACAAAGTGATGATACTTCGATATTCCAATTAAAGTTTTATATTATTCAACAACAGGCTCACTTGAGTTTGGAAGTCGAATAGGTACAAGAACACTAAATCCATTACGAGATGATTTTCTAACATAATCAACTACATCCATGAAGCAGTCGACATTAGTTTAGGCATATTTTGATTTGAAAACTCCGAATAAACGATCAGGTGAAAACTTTGTATGTTCGCTTAACAAAAAGTTCAATTCAACTGACCCACATCTGGAAGTATCGACAAGGTGTTGTAAACATCGTATAATCGCATTGTTTTTATTTTGTGAAACACAGTTATCAGCGAATATCACTAATTTTTTAGTTGAATGCACTTCTCGTAGGTAGTAATCAGGCATTGATATTACTGAATTCGGACCTTTTCCAATGGAATCGCTTTCGTCAATACAGAAGATGTGTTGAACGTTTTGACGTTCGTTTGTAATTCCGAAAATTGCTGTTTTGCGGCCTGATTTAAAGTATGCAGTTCCTATTTGCTGTGGACCCGACGGAAAGCTAACATTTTGAGCATAATCAGATCAGATTTATCAAGGTACATATTATCGGTATCATCTTCAGAGTCACTATCCGATAATTCTGAGAAGTGATCGTCATCAGGGAAGCGATAAAGTAAATCTACTTCTTCGAATTCGTCCAGCATTTCATCCTAAAACAGTCAGTAAGAATGTTATTAGTTTTAAATTATTTTCGCGAATAACATAATAAGGTTATGTGAAAAAATTTTCGTACTAACAGAGTGATATTCACGATTTAAAAGAATTATAAATGAGTATTTATTATAATTCACAATTAATAATTTCAGAAAATAAACCTGGATTCGAAAAAACGCGAGCAAAATTGATATCAAACTCATGGAAACAGCGCGCTAGGTAGAAAACAATAAAAACCAACTACACAAAACAAGAGGTAGGGACGACCTACGCGCGTTTTTCAGGTTGACCAACACGTTCCTGACGTCATGAGATGTGTCGCTTTCAAATGAGACCAATACCAACACGCTCAGTGATGGTACACCAAAGATACACGTATTTAAATCTTTAATGGAACAAACCCGGTTTTTACCCTTAGGTCCCTTTCTATTTTGCGCGTCACATATAGCGACTATGGCTTTATGTTTGCTTTGGTGACTTTTTAATCCAATATCAGATCCTGGGCGCCATTTATGTCATCTCGAATGCTTCCTTCCCCCTAATGTCATTTCCATCAGTCACCCCCCAGAAAAACATCTTTTAGCACTTTTTGGTTTATATCTCTCATATCATATCTCAACATATCGTATAACATTGTTTATGGCTAGAGTAGAGCTTTATTTTTGCCTTTGATGCTTTTTTAATGTAACGTCAAGAATAAGATGGCGTTTATGATATTTCAGGCTCTTCCCTTCTATTGTACAATTTTATATATATGGAAAGCTTTGTCCACAAATAAAAATTCATTATCCCTTTATCCTTGTAAACAAAACAATTGTTAATTGTGCTAGAATATTTCAATAAAAGAAACTGTTGCAGTTAAATTAATATTTAACAAAAAATATGTGTTGGAGTATGATAATCTTTTAAAATTAAAATCAAAATTTCTGTACCAAAAATAATTTCATTGCACATAAAGCAATTTATATGCAATGGCTACTAGTTTAGTAGCCCGAAAGTCACAGGTTCAATTCCTGCGGAGACTCTGGGTGTTTCGGCAGACAAACCAAAGTAGTTTTGCAGCTTGTGCTTGTAAAAAACGAAATACATTTTATGAATGATTTATTTTTGCTTAGAGAAATTTGGATTGAAATTTAGTTTTCAAATACAACTTTATAGGGGATTTACATTTGCATAAAATCTAGATTATTTCAATTAAAATCTTATTCAAAATCTACACCGTTTGCAGCAATTTTTTTTTAGACGTTTACCAAGATTTTGTATTCAATGCAAGAGCCATTGACTAAAATGTTTCCTAAACTAAAACCAAACATCTGCAATGATATCCAATTCAACCACCTTTTTAAATACACAGGCTAACTTTTTGGTACAAAATTAAAAAAAAAGAAGAAAAGAGGTGTCTTAGGACACCCGGTTGTAGCTATGCTGCTTGGTTATATAAAACAAACTTAATTATATTTTATGATGATGTCAAATTCTCTGCAAATATTTCAAAACGTTTCCATTTATTTCCCGTTATTTTCTTTTCTAGCGGCGTACGATTAAATTTATTTATTGTTTGTGGCCGGCTTACAACTGATCGGCTGTGTTGTTTGGTATGTGCTCATGTGCAAAAACAAAATTAAAATAAATTAAGCAATTGTTCTCATTATTTTTGTTTCTCTCTCTTCAAAGAACTAAACAAAACAAAATCAAACGCACTTTTTCAGACCCTGACAATTTTGCATCATTTGTGCAAAATAAAATTCAATGTCCAGTCGTAAAGCAGCTCTGGGCACAAAGTACACTGAGGTGAAGAAAGTGAGTGATGAAAAAAGCTAAAATCAGCTCTGACACAGGTTCGGCCAGAAAAGGACAACTGTAGTATATTTGTTATTAAGTTGTTAACGATATAATCTAAAAAAACAATAGAGAATGTGTAATTTGTGAAATGAACAATTGAAAATTTTTACAAAATTAAATGAAATATTTTGTAGTGTTGAACTAAAAAAAAACAATATGTAAAGCATTATTAGTATAATAAAAGTGATTAACTTTAGTTTCCAAATGCTTACAAACTCAATTTTAAACATTTTCCTTCGAAAATATTAATTTTTAACTTCAACTTACAAAAAGCCGACAACGAATGAGACCACAAAGCATAAAATGAAAATACATTTGAGCACATGAACATTTGTACAAAATTAAATGGAGGAACTGGAGGTGTTGAATTAAAGAAAACAATGCGAATAAGATTATTAGTATTTATTAAAAAAGTGATTAAAATTTGTTTTCAAATGATTAGAGACTTCGTTTATTTATTTATTTATTTATTTATTTTTATTTATTTCTTCAGTAATACATATGGCCTATTGGCCAATTAACAATATATTACAAGTTTTTGATATATTTACAATTATGTATGTAAGTATATAAATACATATGAACAATGTAGCAGATACAGGGTGGGCCAAAAGTTACCATGGGGCTTAAAAGTTTAATAACTTTTTAGTTTATTAATTTTTTTTTCTCAGATTATATAATATACAAAATGGAAATTTTTTTACACTAAGTATGAAAAATAATGTCTTTTAAATCACCACCGTTTTCAGCTTCGCACTGATGGGCTCGTTTTAGAGCATTTTCCATAACATCTTCCAAAATTTCTGCAACAATGTTTGCCTTGAGTTCAAGGATTGTCTCTGGCTTGTTCACATACACTCGCTACTTCAAATAACCCCAAAAAAAATAGTCGGGTGCTGTCAAAACTGGCGATCGCGCTGGGCCAAATTATTTCCGAATTTCTGGAAATTATTCGCTCTCCAAAAATTTGACTTAAAAGTGCCATTCTGTCTCGGGCAGTGCGGGCAGTGGCTCCGTCCTGCTGAAACCACATACCAGGTATGTTTTCAAGAGCAAGACGTAAAAAATTTTCTATCATAAACCGATACCGCTCTCCATTTACGGTTACAGCACTTCCATCTTCATTCTCGAAGAAGTAAGGCCCAATGATATTTTCAGATGTGATCCCACACCATATTGTACACCTAATGGGGTGCAATTGGCGTTTATGAATGGCTCTTGGATTTTCAGAACCCCAGAACCTACAGTTCTGCTTATTAACAAAGCCATTCAAATGAAAATGAGCTTCATCACTCATAATCATAATCGCTCATCAGTGCGAAGCTGAAAACGGTGGTCATTTAAGAGACATTATTTTTCATACTTAGTGTAAAAAAAATTTCCATTTTGTATATTATATAATCTGAGAAAAAAAAATAAAAAAAAAATTAATAAACGAAAAAGTTATTAAGCTTTTAAGCCCCATGGTAACTTTTGGCCCACCCTGTACAATTAAATTCTTGAGATCAAATTATTGGTAATAAATATCATAAGTTATCAGTCAATTTTCAATTTTAACTTCATAAAAACTCTGATGAATAAATAAAAAAAAAGATTAAAGTAAAAATAAAGCCTGATAATCGATAACTAGGCAGGAGTAAGGAAATCAGTAAGCTTTCTCTTAAAAGTAGTCAAAGACATGCTAAATGAACGCAAATGAATGGGCAGGGAATTCCACAATCGGCCAGCTCGCACAATGAATGAATGTTCGTATGTCATATTGTTTATACGTGATATAATAATTTGGGGATTTCTGGAAGACTTAGTAAAAGATATCATCTGCACAAGATGCAATGGTCTTTGATGCTTGATAATATTAAAAAGATATATTAATAAGCGAAACTTGAGGAAGTCATCAAATGTTAGGTTCAAAAAATCCTTCAAGTGATTTGAAACATGGGCCCTTAGCCTCAGCCCATAGAAAAATCTCACAATTTTATGTACAATGGTTTTAATTTTTCTCCTATTTCCATGGTTGCTACCCGAATAGACCTCGATACAATAATTTACTTGAGACATTAGTAATGCATGCGCTATTATTTTTTTAACATGCAACGGAAGATACAGGTTTAGATGGTACAATCTGCGTAAAGTGTGACAAATCCGTGAGTTAATTATATTAGTATGTGTTTCAAACGATAATCGATCGTCAATTACTATTCCAAGACATCGTAGATAATTCATGACTTCAAGGGTAGTACCAGACAATTTCAGATCACGATCGAAATGAATGGATCTATTAGGTCTAAATATAATGGCTTTAGTTTTGTGTGGGTTGACACAAAGTTTATTCCCCAGCATCCAATCATTAAGCGTTGATAAGTCATGATTAATGGAGGCTTGCAACGCATCTAAAAATTGGAGTTCACCAGACCAAAGTAACTGTATATCATCAGCATACACATAAGGCTTACTAAAGTTCAGTTCATAGAATAAGTCATTAATAAAAAGCGTAAATAAAATGGGGCCAATCACTGATCCTTGAGGAACACCAGATCTAACATATAAGATATCCGAATTAAGATCATTTAAAGAAACAAATTGCTTACGACCACTCAAATACGACCAAATTAACCGACAAGCCGATTTAGCGAAACCAAATTTACTATTTAGTTTATTTACTAAACAACTATGATCAACTGAACCAAACGCCTTAGAAAGGTCCACAGAGACCATAACGCAAATTTTATCTTCATTTATGTATTTACGAATTGAATCAGTAAGATATGTCAAGAGCAGGCTCGTGTTTCGATATTGACGAAAGCCATATTGGCATTCATTAAGCATACTTCTGGAATCAATATAATTAGTTATTTGTTCTTTCATGATAATTTCAAAAACTTTAGACAATGTCGGTAAAATACTAATTGGCCTAACATTATCTAGATTTAGTGTTCGTCCGCTTTTAGGAATGGGAATAATACGCGAGATTTTCCAATCATCAGGGTATGTGGAAGAGGTTAAAACGAAGTTAATGAAATATAGCAAATGTCTACTAATAAGAGGGTAAATTAACTTTAAAAATTTTATAGAAATACCATCAACTCCAACCGAAGTCGACTTTAATTTACACAGAGCAAGTAAGAGTTCTGGTTCAGTTATATTCGAAAAAGAGAATTTGTCAGATGAATTTGAAAAAAGTGCAAAATCAGGTTCCTCATCTGTATTATTTAGTTGATTACTAATGAAGTGTTCATTTATTTTATTGACGTCCACATCCGGGTTTATACCCACTTCTTCACTGACACCAGCAATACGCAAATTTTTCCACATTTGTTTAGTATCACCCGATCTGAAAATATTATGACTATAAGTTCTTTTAAATTTTCTTATTTTTGATTTTGTAATACTACGAAGTCTACGATACGTATCCCAGTTTCTATCATTTCTTTCATTATAAAAAGCTCTCAATGCAAAATTAGTTATTGAGCTGTAATAATTAATATCCCGTGTAAATCTGAATTTAGTATGACGAAATATCCTTTTGATGGGAATATAATTCAAGAGTTCATTAAGAAGATTATTAAAGAAGGAGAGTTGCACATGAGAATCACACGAATAATAAATTTGGTTTATGTCTTTTAATGGCTAAAATGTCAGCATGATTATAGTCTCTGAAATAAGAAATACTGCGTACCTGGTTAACAGGGATATGAAAAGAAGCGCATATCACGGCATGACGTGAGATGAAAGGAATCTGAAATTGAGCAGATGTATTAACTAAAATACCATGGCTGACAATAAAGTAATCTATAAGGGAGGTGGAATTATGAAAGGCATCATAGTGCGTGGGCAGTGAATTATGACAGCAAGTCATCCTAAATCGGCTACAAATCAAACGCATTTCCATAGATTTGCTTGTATTAAATAAATTGGTATTAAAATCCCCTACTACAATAAAGTCTTTGTATCGAACAAAGATATCACTAAAAGAATTTTCGAAGAGGTTTAAATTTCCTCTAGGAAGATAAACAACGCAAATAGCCACGGAACTAGAACCAGTGTCAACATCAATAAAAATACCCTCGCAAGAAAAATATTCAGTACTCTTATATACTAGGGTGTTTTTTTAGAGGTATAGAACTTCGAATTGAAATAAAACACAAGAAAATCGTTTTAATGTCCATTAATTTGGCTTTATTGGAAGGATAATTTTATGCCATTAACGTTTAAATATGATTTCGGGCATGTGGCCGCCGCGGATGGCTCGAATAAAGCCAATTCTACAGGTCCAATTTTCAACCACTTTTTCGAGCATATGGGGCCGTATGTTGGCAATAACGCCACGAATGTTGGCTTCCAAGTCCCCTAACGTTTCTGGTTTGTTGGCGTAGACGAGCGACTTCAGCGGATGCGTATTATCACATAGAGTAAACGTAGTGCGAAAACGATCCATGGTTAACCGAATTAATTGCTCTGATGGACGATTATGTCGACCATAAAATGGACGGAGCTTGCGGTAAACTTCGCGAACTGAACCATTATTTTCGAAATAAATTTGCACGATTTGCAAGCGTTGTTCTTTTGTCAACCTGTTCATGATGAAGTGGCAAACCAAACTAAATATTAATCACTTGACAGCTGACAAAATGGCCGCCAGTTAAAAAAGTGATGCCAACTTAAAGTTCTATACCTCAATAAAAAACACCCTTTATATGATTTTAAATTTAATGCTCTGAGCTATGTATATGGCAACTCCGCCACCTCTACACCCAGTGGGAAGATCATTTCTACACACATTATAACCAGGTATCTTAATCGTTTGATCAAAAATTGTCGGATCAAACCAAGTCTCAGTAACACAAATTATGTCAAATGCATTTCCAATAACTCTTACCATTTTATTCATCAATTTTGTGAGATCTATCTGAGGGACAGAGGCTTTGTGCATTCAAATGGGCAACTTTGAGATTTCGTGAATCCTTAGCAAAAGTGTGTCTGATAGCATAGTCATCGATTATAGGACCCAAGTTAATGTTAGTGGTCATAAAAAGTTAGTGCAAACGTAATCAGAAGCCGTAATGAAGTTAAATGAATGTATCTTATGAATTCAACTTATTATTTTAGAAGAGTGTACTTATGAATTTTGTAATTTTTATAATCAATAATTAAACTTATTAAAAAAAATATCGGTAATAAAAATAAAAACTATACACGTCTAATATTAGGGCAAATAAACAAATCCAACAGTAAATAGAAATGAATTTATCATAGAATATTTATAAATTTATTCAATTTGCAAGCCATGAGTGAAAAAAATAGCATAATAATTAAAATGTAGGCAATATTTAAACTGAAAGTGAAACCCAGTTCCAAGTGCAATAACACAACATGGCAAGTGCAGTAACACACACAACATGGCTTACAAATTGAATAACAGGTTAAATTAATTCATCAAGATAGCAATAATTTTTTTATTTTTTTTATTTCTTAAGTTACAGCACGCAGCTCAGAACATTGAGTAGCGTTAAGTACTTTTAACGTGCCATCAGGGAGTTTGATTCTGGCCATTGGCAAATCTCTATTTAAGATTCGGAACCACGTTACTTTTGCCTCTCTGCGCAATAATCGACATAAATTCTGTAGCTTTCTGCAGGCAGGGGTAAGATTATCATTTAAGTAGATCCTAGTATTTACATCCTCATCAATAATGTTTTTCAGTTGTATCTTCGGTTCTTTGAAATAAGCTTTCATAAGCTCATCCCTCAAATATACATTGTTAAATTTTACTAGCACCGATTTATTGCGTTGAATGTAGAGGCATTGGTTTATATCTTTAACATCAGCAGCAACGTTGTAAAAAGAGCATATAGCCAAGACAGAATCAATCAAATATTTTATGACCGAAGGTAGGCCAGAAATTAACACATCAGCACGATTTAATTGCTTTTGCAATTTGTTATCCTCTAGTTCAAGTTGTGAGAATTTTTCCTCCACCATAGTTTCCACCTCTTTTATTTTGTTATTGCATTGTTCTAAATTATTTTGGAACTCTGTTAGAGACATCGACAAGTCTTCCCTAATGCTGGATATTGATGACTCAATAAGTATTTTTAGTTCCAGTTTTTCAGACCGCATTTCCTTAGCAAAGGTTGTAAAGTTTTCCTGAAACGTTCTATCAACTTCATCAATGCATTTACGCCATACAGAAGTGTCACCTTTATGTACAGCTTATGTTGTCGCAATTACCCATCAATGCATATAGTTCAGCTGAGACATTGGTACAATTCGCATGAAACCATATTTTGCAGTGGTCTCCCCCCCCCCCCCCCACCCGGCATCAGTTTTTGTAACATTTTTAATTTAAGTGCACAATAATACAAATTCTTATTGTTGTTGCGTGTGAGAATAAAAAAAAAAAAAAGATTTTTGCAAGCATGCACTGGGCAAATCGGTTCTTCAAGTAAGTTTTTGTTTTGTATCTTAACAAATTAGTTCACCAAATACAGTAGTTTAGTAATAGCCACAAATATTCCGACGCTACTTTGATTACAGGTTCATAACTTAATTATATATATGCAACAAATATTATTTTTTAAGAAAATTTTATATCTTAAGAAATCAAAAAAAAAACACACTTTGAACAGTGATGCCAATTCATTCACAAATATTTATTATTACCATTTATTTGCAAAAATCTCATAGCGAATGGGGACACAAAGCATAAAATTAAAAACGTTAAATTAATGCCACTACGAAAGAAACATTAAAGCAGACACAGGTTCGGTGTGAGCGAGGCGTCAAGAAATCACAATTATCTTCCATCTCGTTATGGTCTCGTGACACCTCTGTGTACTTTGTGCGAGTCTGGGCGAGTCAACATCAAGCGTGGTTGGCAATTATATCTGAAGTGCAACCAGGCCGCTGTTGTTTATTGGCCTTCGAGAGTTTTGCGTCTCGCTCGCACTGGTTGACTGATTTGCCAGGGATAACCATATATTCTTTCGGTTCTTCTGTGGAATTTCTTTAACAACCACGTTGCTACTTCCTATATGAAGGCACAGGTCGTGTACAGTCAGTCACAAAACCTTTTTAAAATACTGTTAATAACATCTTGGGTATATGGTCTAGTTACTCCGCCCATATTTGTGCAACCATATAATATGTATAAATAAATAAATAAATAAATAAATAAAAATAAAATCATAGAATTTGTTTGGTTTATTTTCGTACTTTGCTTTTAAGTACAAATATATCAAAACAAAAATAAATTTATAACTGTAATAGTGTCGATTGTTTTTGTTACGAAAATCACGTCCTAACTCCTGTATCGCTCCATAAATAGCATAGCTACAAAAACATAGTTGCATAGCTAAGTTATACTAAGAATTTTATGAGCAACGCGTTTGTACGTTCTAAGTTATCGCGGAGTTGTAGAAATTCCTTTCCCTTTAGGATGCCGCATTAAATTGATTAACAAATTCAATATAAGTCAAATAATAAACCATTCACTAAATATATGTATTTTGAGAAGAAAGAATAAAATTAGTTTCTTTGCCACAATTACGGTTTATAGTGTGTCGTAAATGGTGCAAAATGCAATCAATAATTCAGCATAAATTTTCAAATATTTTGAGCAGTTCTTCTTTTGAAACCGTCACTGCAGTAAAACAAAAAACGCAACACAGCAGGGATTTATTTAAGTTAAATGTAAGAAAATAAAAAAAAATCATTAAAAAATAACAAACAAAAAATAACAATAAATAAACACATTATAGAAAATTGTGTAGAAACACTCACGTTTTGCATATTGCTCCTTTACTTCAATAGTGTCATAACTCAAATAATTAATTTTGAGTTAATAATACGGAACAATTCTGCATTTTATTTTGTGTAAAAATTTACACAAATATCTTGTACTATCATCTTTAAAGAGAAGACTATTTTTTCATATCTGCATTGATTTGCATGCCAATTTAAATTTTTAAACACATTTTTTACAAAACAAGTTTTTTTGAGTTGTGTTACTATTGAAGTAAATGAGCGTTATTTTTGCATGAATATGCATGCATTGCACAGAAATGCAACAACAGATTCGTACAATTTGCTAGTCCCAGTTCATACTATTCAAGTCTTATTGCTAAGCTTATAAATTTTTCTTCTTTCAACTTTCATCGGCATTCACACAATGCAAGTCTTATTTTTCAGCTCATATTTTTTATGCATATGTAGTTTTGTGTATGCATGTGTGCTTTTTTTAACATTACGAATGAGAAAGCAAAACGTATTGATAGTATCTACATGAAGCTGAGTACTCGTTTCTTTTCCCTTCGTCTCTTTCTCTCTCTCCCGCAGAGTAATCAGCTTAGCAATAAAAAATGCATGTGTAAAGTAGGACTTACTGTTTTTTTATTTTGACGCTGTAAGATTAAGGCAGTAAAAATAAATAAACGAGTGACTAAAGGTAGAGGTCCATAGCTCGCTTTTTGCGCGTTATGCTTTACAGGCGTTTCATCCTCTTGTTTCGTTCTATACTTTGTTCGCGTTGAGTTACATGCACTGCTTTTCATGCGCCATTTTATTTTTATTTTGATCAGCTGTGTGCGTTTGTTTATAAATACTTATAAATAATATATTTAATTTTATGTGTAAAAAATGCCTATGAACAATTTCAAAAAAGAAAACGATTTGGGTACGGCCGTTGTATTTAGAACGGAATTTAAGTGGGTTTTTTGAAACCACATTTAAAAAATTAAAACTTCTGACCCTGAGCAATTTCGAACCGCGACAAAAATGTCTGGAGATGTCTTTGACTATTTATTCAGCATTTTAAAAGATAGTCTTGAGAAGAACTCGGGCAGGGCTATTCCAGCAGATTGTCGGCTGTTGTTGAGTTTAATGTAAGTAAATTGAAAATTACATATAAATGTATGCACATTATTGGTTTAAGCAATAACTTTTCTAAGCAGCTATTTAATACAGATTTAGCGGAGAAGACACTAATATGCAAAATTTGTTACTGAGAAAAGTGTGGTGAGAAGTTAATTAAAATACATCACTTTAATGAAAATATTCACATATTTTATAAGTTTTTTTCACTAAGAAATTTTTTTATTGAAAAAAAAGAAAAAAATTATCCACGGCAAAATAATATTTATCGATAACGTAAGAAATAAAGTATTATTTAACATCTTGAGCATTCAAGAACAGCTGACTTTCTTTCATGGTGCTTGTAACGCGTACAAAAGTAGAAAGTAGACCTACTTTTTGCTTTGAACGCGCCTACGCGTTCTGCGCTTTTTGCAATGTAACTTGTCACATACTATTACATTGATTCTACTTTTTTGACAGATGCATAGAAAGCGTAACGCGCAAAAAGCGAGCTATGGACCTCTACCTTAAGTGACGGAGTGAATGGTGCCTGCGTTGAGTGCTGCAGTAACATGAGAACGCTAAGTCTCAGTTTTATTTTTCTTTTTTGATTTTCTTACTTTGAAGAGTCAATCGTATTCCTTTCAATTTCTAACAAGTGAGTTAGGAGGAATTTTTTTATTTCATATTATTTTTCCATTTTTTTAAATAAATCATTTTATTTCAAACATTCAAGAAATTTATTATACGACATATTGTGAAATTTATAAGTGAAATTTATTTGCTGGTGGTTAGGTCGTCAGTAGACTTCAACCACACATTTTGAACAGTCAGAAACCTCTTATCTTATGCACAGACTTTCAAAAACTATTTGAGAATTATTTTCTGATTTTCAAAAATATTATTATTTAATTAATTTTAAAATATCTACACAGAAAAAATTATTCCCAAAAAAATTTCAAACATACATTTGTTTGAAATAAAATTTAGTTTCAGTAAATATTTTTTACTGTTCCAGTAAATTTTTTGTTGCAAAAAAGATGTTAGAGAAGAAATACGCCACGACGTTTGTCGGCTACTTTTCGGAATTTACATGTATACAACACGATCAATCAAAATAAACAACAACAAGAGCACAACAGCACGTTTTGTCAACCAACAAGCAAGATAAACACCAACACAGTTAAATAACAAGTTCTGTCAGCCGAACTCTGCTAAATTTAAATTTTTACAAAATTGTTATCAGAATTTACAAAGTTATTTGTAGGACCGTATTCAGACAAAATATTTACTGATTCAATGAATTTGGTTACTGAAAATGAAATTTTGTTTTTTCTGTGTACATTTAATTTGTTTTCACAAATGTTGTTATATAGACTGCAGGTAGCTTAAAATAGTGTTTCAGAGGGGTTGGGTAGGCACTAACAGATTTTGGTCATTGATACGTTTTTTACGTTTCAACAATCCAAACACTAACAAAATAGTACTTATGGATGAAACTGTCGTGCTTCACGATTAATGCAAATATATCAGCATATTACAAGCCAAGTGAGAACTTAGCAATCGACGACCAGGTGCTTCTGTACTACGATAGAACTAAATTAAATCAAAGCCGGTGAAATATGGGATTACAGTTTGGAAGTTTTGTGATGTCAATAACTCTTATCCGCTCCACGAGCAACTATGTACTGGTGAAGTGGCAACGGATCGTGAGACTAGACAAGGATAAAGAGTTGTCAAAGACTTAACAAGTCTGGCCCACGGAAGTGGGCACAACATCGCAAAGCATAACATTTTTACCGGAAAATGATGGGTACAACACAAAAAAATACAACAACCATATATTTCATATATAATGAAGGATAAAGAAAAAAATATTGGGTCATCCACTCAGCGACGCAAAGCGACAAGACTGTTCCTGATATTGGTAAACCGAATATTGTTACAGCTTATATATAGTAAGACAAAAGGAAGCGTAAATGCTATGGACCAAATGTTATGTTAATACACAACACAACGGCAGGCAAACAAAGGGCCACTTTCACTATTTTACTGTATATGCATTTGTAGTATGGTATGTATTTGCAAAAAATACACAGAGGAAATGGTTTTTGCGGAGGCTTAGTAGCGAACAGTTTTATGCTCCTCTTATTGAAAAACGAGTGACAAACAGGTATTCTACGCATCAATTTTCGTCAAGGTCTACCATTGTATGCTATTTGGGCAACTCGCATGGCGATTTCTAGCCATGATTTGGCGACATGGCGATTTTTCCGGCCATAAACAAATTTGTTTGCCATTTTTATGGCTATTTTTGTTTTAAACAAAATTTAACTTCGAACTCTTTTAATTCAGGAAAATTAGTTTGATGAGTAGGAGTAGTTTATAGGCTAAATCCCACCAAAACTCGTATGCAAGAAATTAAAACAACTTGATTTTTGTAATTTTTCTTATATTAATGATACACTCAGGGAAAAGCTGCAATTTATAAATAAGAATGCGTCATATTACTTCAATAAATTTCAATATAATAGAAAAGTTATATAAAAATACTTTAAATCAATAATTTTTAACTTTGAGTTAATGTTAATTCGACTTATTTATTGTATTACATTGAATCAATATTGTTTTAAAGTCTTAACATATTATTTTAAGACTTTTATTTCATTAAATTCTCAGTTAAGCTGAAATTTTAATTGCAAAATATTGAATTAATAAAAAACTTAGTCCCGGTCCAGACTTGCAATTTTTGTTGCAGCAATTCTTGAATATATGGAAGAGTGTTGAAATAGAAATATATACATTTTGTATTTCTCTCTCGCTATTTCTCAATAAAAAATATAAAGTTGCTGCAACAAAAATTGCATGTCTGGATTGGGACTTATTAAAATCTAAAGGAAACCAATTTAAATGAATGTGTCAACCATACCATATCAATAAGACGACAAATATTGTACCATAAAAGTTCAATATTAATTCAGTGCCGAAAAACATTATTTCTGTATTTAATTCCATATTAAAATTATCAAAATAAATTAATACAGTTTAATATTGAAATAAATAGTTTCATTATGACTAGACTTTCGTTAATGTTTTTTATTGAATCAATGTTTTTTTTTACTAATTTAAATCGTTTTTTCTCTGGGTGTGGAATTAATGCTTTTTGAATTTGGATGAGAGAAAATTACAAGAAATAATTTCTAGTGATTTTATTTCTACTTTTGGGGATGCAGAATGCTAATGTTAATATAAAAGAAAGTGTTGTATAAAAACATTTGTAAATGAAATTTATATTAAGAAAAATTACATAAAATTGATTTTGGCGACTTTTGGCGACTTTTAAAATCAATTTAGCGAAATAGGTCAGAAAAAATCTGACAACCCTGCCTGGGAGAAAAAATCCGCCTCCACCTACACTACTGACAGAAACACCATTACTAACTTTTGCTTCACGTGCCTAGTATTATTCGTATTAGAAAATTTTCATATTTCATATTTATTTATTCAATGGATGTAATATTGGGTGTTTTTTATTGAGGTATAGAACTTTAAGTTGGCATCAATTTTTTAACTGGCGGCCATTTTGTCACCTGTCAAGTGATTAATATTTAGTTTGGTTTGCCATTTTATCATGAACAGGTTGACAAAAGAACAACGCTTGCAAATCGTGCAAATTTATTTCGAAAATAATGGTTCAGTTCGCGAAGTTTACCGCAAGCTCCGTCCATTTTATGGTCGACATAATCGTCCATCACAGCATTTAATTCGGTTAACCATGGATCGTTTTCACACTACGTTTACTCTATGTGATAATACGCATCCGCAGAGACGTCGGTGCATCCGCACCGAAGAAACAATTGCCGCTGTAGAGCAAAGTGTTGAAGAGGACCCGAATGAATCGATTCGCCACCGTGCACAGCAATTGGAGCTTTGTCCATCAACTTTATGGAAGATTTTGGATGGCATGAATGTGGATGAGTTGTGGTTCCAACAAGACGGCGCTACATGCCACACAGCGCACGTCACAATCGATTTATTGAAGGAAACATTCGATGAGCGCATAATTTCGCGGAATGGACCTGTCAATTGGCCACCAAGATCGTGTGATTTGACACCATTGGATTATTTTCTTTGGGGATATGTGAAGTCGCTCGTCTACGCCAACAAACCAGAAACGTTAGGGGACTTGGAAGCCAACATTCGTGGCGTTATTGCCAACATACGGCCCCATATGCTCGAAAAAGTAGTTGAAAATTGGACCTGTAGAATTGGCTTTATTCGAGCCAGCCGCGGCGGCCACATGCCCGAAATCATATTTAAACGTTAATGGCATAAAATTATCCTTCCAATAAAGCCAAATTGATGGACATTAAAACGATTTTCTTGTGTTTTATTTCAATTCGAAGTTCTATACCTCTAAAAAAACACCCTGTACATATGGCCTCAAGGCCAATAAAAAAATATATATATACTATGAGAATAATTAATTAGCAATCTCAATTAATTAAAAATCAATAAAATAATAACAAATAATACAATAATCGAAAAAAGTTTCTAACATTCAACAACTCCCACAAAACTAAGAAAGTTAAAATTAGTAAAAACCTATGGACGACCCAAATAATTATCTGCTCAATTAGATATATTCATAAAAAAATCAAGTAGCCTTCTTTCGAAAGTGGTCAGAGGTAGAGCAAAAATACGCAGCTCTCTTGGCAATAAGTTCCATAAACGAGCAGCTCATACAACAAATGAGTGTTCATAGGCGGAGTTGCAGGAAAAAGAAACAGAAAATTATGCAACGTGTATGATTGACCAAAACTATTTCAAAGTAAATTCTATATAACTGATTTAATTTTTATTAGAAATAAAGACATTTTTTCCCCAAATTAAATCGAGTACTAATACATAAAGTGCTGAAAAAATATTCATTTTGGTAAAATTCTGCGAAACAATTTTTCGCTAGAGAAACATAAATTAATTGTTTATGTTTGGCACGTGACCTTTATACGAGATGTGCATGGCAGATTTATGCATGGAAAGTTCTTTTTTCGTTTCAAAATAACGTTTCTGGCGTGACATTTCAAAAAATCCAATACAAAGAACCAAAAAAGTAACGTTTCTATGTAATTTCTCATATAAACAATATTAACCATAAGCTCCTTATGATTCCTGAATGGATCATGTAGTAAAATGACTATAACAACTACAAGTAAAACAAATACTCACAACAAACACGTTTCAGAACTTTTTATGAGTTTTGTCATCGATTTGTTAGTGCATATTTTTGCATATTTTACCCTTTAAGGCATATTTTTGCACATTTCAGTCTAACACGCATATTTTGAACATGTTTCGAATTTTAAGAGCACGTTTGACGCTTTTAGAGTATATTTTGGTACCTTATAAATTTTTTTTTATTTTAATATTTTAATATAATTTTTTTTTGCTAAAACTACGACTTTTCACCGTCTAAATTTAATTTTCAATATTCTATGCATGCAGTGAAAGAAACAGCAGTATGGGCAAGCAATATTTTGCTATCATTACCATTATTATGGCTTCCGCATCGATTTCACATGTTTTCTTGCGAGTTCTGATGTTAAAACACATGTTACACATGTTTAAGTTGAAATTTAGAAAATAATAATTATTAGTATGTGTTCTCACATCCAAATTTAGAAGAAACAAAAATTGGAAATGAACGATTTACAATTTTTGGATTTTTTAATCTTCACTCACTTGTAAGCAGTTTTGTGAAAGGAATACGAAACAAGAAAATTTAAACAATTTTAAATCGTCCATTTCCAATTTTTTTTTTTTACCTAATTTTCATATTGTTTTATATGCAAATTTTATTGAATTGCACTAGATTCTCATTTCTACATAATCTAATTTATGTTATTTTTAAAAGCATATATTTTGAGTTTTTAGTGCATATTCTCAAGTGCTTAGTGCATATTGAATGTGGAGTATATTTCTGGTTTCCCTGGTCATTACAATTACCCTTTTTTATAATATTCCTTCACTCTAAGCTACCATATTTTTAAGTTTAGCATTTTCTTTTCATATAAACCATAAATCCATCTAAACAAATTTTATGGCTTTTTAGACTTTCCTGCTTCACCAACAGACACATCATTCCCCTTCTAAGTTGAGTTTTTTCCATTTTTTTTTTATATCTCAAGGCATGTGTGAATAATAAGCATTATTAAATTTGCTTTAAAAGCTCATTATAATATTGTAATGACAACCAAAATGGTGTTAGTCTACACAAAAAAAAACATAAACGAGTAAGAGGCTAAAGCCAAGCAAATAACACTGGCGGCAGACAAAAAACTATCACTGATGTGCAACCTTATAGTTTTATGAATTTTGGGGTTCTTGTGTCAGTTAAAGATTATATACATATGATTTGATAATGAAGTGAATAACATCTTTTTATGACAATATGATGATGATATGGGAAAAGTATAAGAGTTTTAGCAGTATTGAATGTTGTAGTTGGCACGATTTTAAAAGTCTATTTTATACAACTATCGTACCCAGCTGAACTTTTTGAAGGCTAAAGTTAGTTTCTTTTTTCAAATTTTAGTTACTAGAGGAACAAATAAAAAATACGGCTAAGATCTTACCTTCTTCATGAAAAGGTATAGTGGTGAAGTGATAAAGTTTAATTTTTTTACAACTCTGCAATTGCACTTTTTTATTAATGTTTAGAGCAGTTGTGGACACTCCCACTTGGTCTGAGATTCAATATAAACGACTGTTCACTAAAGTGAAGAAATTTCGAAATAAAATTTTTTGATAATTGTTCGCGAATCTAAAGATATGCTATTGTTTCCTCTCGAAAATGTGACAATAGCCTAGTAGACGAGAGCCTGTCCGTTAGTTTAGAGGTATCAAATTCGAGCCATGACTGTACCTTGAAGTAAAGAATTAAATTGAACGAACGACACTGGCAAGACTGTTGTAAATTTAGAGATGGTAATATTAAGCTTTCGTTTTATTTCATTACAGATGGTAAAATTAAGCTTTCATTTGCACTGACAACTTGAGTATATGTATAAAGCAGAAATCTACATCAACTGACACCACAGACAGTAGACCAAATATAAAGAACGCTGATGATGAAGGTGTAGTGAAATTCGAAAACAGCCGGTTGTTCCGTTCTACTCGTGTTTGTCAGAATATTTACAATTAACTTTGGTGTTAGTTGTTCATTAATAATTATCACATGTAATTTGGCACTTACAGAGCGATACGAACTTTAACCTTTTAAAATCATAATTATAGAAACACAAAAAGTTCGAACAATAGAAATTAAAACTAATTAAAAAAATAAAATTTGTTTTCGTAGATTTCAATATGAAATTGTTCTATGTGCAGTAATATGCCTTTGTCACTAAAACTTTACATTTTATTTCTACTTCCAAAGTTTCAGTAAGTATGTATTTTTTTTAGCAAATTAAATCAATATCATGAAGTAAAGCGTGTTTTTTTTAGAGGTATAGAACTTCGAATTGAAATAAAACACAAGAAAATCGTTTTAATGTCCATCAATTTGCCTTTATTGGAAGGATAATTTTATGCCATTAACGTTTAAATATGATTTCGGGCATGTGGCCGCCGCGGCTGGCTCGAATAAAGCCAATTCTACAGGTCCAATTTTCAACCACTTTTTCGAGCATATGAAGCCGTATGTTGGCAATAACGCCACGAATGTTGGCTTCCAAGTCCCCTAACGTTTCTGGTTTGTTGGCGTAGACGAGCGACTTCACATATCCCCAAAGAAAATAATCCAATGGTGTCAAATCACACGATCTTGGTGGCCAATTGACAGGTCCATTCCATAATTGCTCTGATGGACGATTATGTCGACCATAAAATGGACGGAGCTTGCGGTAAACTTCGCGAACTGAACTATTATTTTCGAAATAAATTTGCACGATTTGCAAGCGTTGTTCTTTTGTCAACCTGTTCATGATGAAATGGCAAACCAAACTAAATATTAATCACTTGACAGCTGACAAAATGGCCGCCAGTTAAAAAAGTGATGCCAACTTAAAGTTCTATACCTCAATAAAAAACACCCTTTATTATAGTTTTATTTGAAAAAATTGTTTGTTATAAAATAAATTTAATAAGAAAAACATTTATGGAGAAACACAGCAGTCATTCATATTTCTTTTTCTTACGCTATAGAAATAATGAAAATAAGTTCCTTAATTGCAAAGGAAAAAGACCATAAGAAATCAAATTTACTTAACATCATCAAAAATAGATCTTTTTGCAATGACAACCATATGTGAAAATCATTAGAAATTATCCAAATTTGCACTACTATCGAATCACAAGTTTGTTTTTTGGGATATTATTGACTTTTTTGGAAGTTCTGTTTTTACTGGGACTCATTGGCGCACTAATGTAGATTATAAAAATTTACCAGCAAATATAAATTTGGTACAAAAAAGCACTGAGACAAATAGAAGAGCTTCGGAAGGGTGGAAAAGCACACATTGCATCCCCTCTACCTTACGAAGATGCAATAACGTAAACGAATAACGAAATTTAACGCTAACGCTACAAAGTTTTTTTTGGCTGTTTATACTCAAATTCTCAAAGTTTTTATAGTGCATCCACACTCGCTTACCTGGAAACAAATTTTGATGCGAATGAAATGTTCACTTCGAGTTTTGATTTTTTATTTTTTAATTGAATTGTGTACGAAAATAAATAGTTCAACGCGAGAACAAAAAGTATTTGATTTGCTATTGCATTTAATATATATGCATAGTAAATATAAAACAAAATAAAGTCTTGGAAGTTAATCTAAGAGTAGATATAAAACTATGATGTAAAGAGCAAATTTTTTAATTATACATACGTATGTATACATATGAAAAAGGCATGAATTATGGTCTTCTTTCTGCTCATCCTATATTCATTCAGAAGCTCATACCTGGAGAACTACCAAGTGGGACATAACGAAGAAAAATCATGTGATACCGAAGCAGGTTGGTAAGGGAGAGAGAGCACAACTCTCGCATCCAGGTGGACTAATATTTTTGGTGTGCTATAACGTTGATGTCTTAAATAATAGAAAAAGAGTTCATAGTTTTTTTTAGTTAAAAAGGTATAAGCGTAAAAACAGTGGCACAGCAAAGAACTCCTACAATAGAAAAACCTACTTTTTTTACGAAAGACCTCTAAGAAAACAAGAATGTAGTGAAGTTGTTATCAAGAGATTTATTATTGTGCAATAATAAGTTCTTATAAAAGCGTTCTTATAAAGTTTTGGCGTTTTGCTTTAATACATATTAATACTTATTTGTTTATATGCAACATTTACCCTGAGATAATAATTTTTCCTGTTTAATGGTGTTGAATCCATTGCTCTTATTATCTGAAATATAAAACTTTTTCCTTTACTTAGTTTCATATCAATGTTTATTTACTTTATTTTTTATGTTTTGGGTCCTTGTTAAAAGACTTCTGTTGTTATTGTTCGTTAGTAATTGTTATTGTATTTGTTGTAGCTTATAAATATGTTCTTTGATATGTCACATTATTATACCGTTTTATTTGCCCAGCTGCCCCCCCCCCCTCCACAATCATATTCGTATCTTTATGTTTTTAAATGAAGAAGATACATACATACAGAATTTCGGAAGATTGGCAAAAAGAAATACTTTTATATTCTCAATGAGTAATGAATGAGTAATAAAAAAAAAATATAAACAAATATTATTATTAACATGAAATTTTAGCATTGATAACACTGTGCAACAGTGAAAAATCCACATGGTCTGGACAGTATAGGTTCGAGAGTACTATCAAAGGGTAGTAAACACCTATACTCAGTTTGGCGACTTTGGTGACCAATTTTTTAAGGGCCTCCAAAGATTTCGAAAATCAGTGCGCCCAAAAAAAAATGGTGTCTTCAGTTTTTGGCCAACAGCTCACTCAGACTTAATGATAGCTCTAAACTGCTTATGGCAATAATGTAGCTAAGAGACTACTAAACAAATCCTGTTAACATCTTATGCCAAAAAAATAATTTCTTCGTGCACTTTTTTGTTGCAAAAATTTGGGAACAATTTTTTTTTTTTTAATTTTTTTCAAAATAATAATTTGGGATTATTAATGCGTTAACATATATTAAACTTAGGCAGAAGTGGTTTTTCGCTAGGAAATTTTGATAGGATCATTGCAGTTCTTCTTGCTTTTTGTTTAATAGTTTCTAGTTTTTTAACTATATATTTATATACAGGTTTTCGAGAGAGACTCTATCGACAATCGAATCGATTTTTTTTAGCAAAGCTTACAACAATTTCTTTGAGTGTACAAGAACTAATTCATATCACACTTGATGCTTGTGAGTATACAATTTTAAAGAATAATAACAGCAGCAAAGGTGATAATGTCAATTTGGGTATTCGTTTAAGTGCTAATAGCAGCATATACGAGTACTTTAATGGCTGTTTTTGCACATTACGTTACACGTTTTGACTTCCCAAGGCAAAAAATAAATATATAAATACAAGAAACATAAGTATGTATATGCTCGACAGCAAAGACAACCCAGGAGGCAACAGACATTTACAAAAAAAAAAATGGTTCGGTATTCATCTTATATTTAAGCTCCAACAATTGGATATGCAATAAGAACACGCACGCATCAAAAGTTTATTTTCAAAAAGACTTGCAAAAAAAAACTTAATGAGTATGGAAAAAAGCAATTCATAAGCAGGATATGTGGTTTAGCATTATTGACGACAAATACATATTTGTTCACTTTATCAAGAGAAAATTATCTAATAGAACAAATTGTAAAACATTTTATGTAATTTCATAAAATAAACTGATTTATGTATTTCGCAGTCATTTCATATATTGTAAATAATTTTTTACTGACAACCATTTATATTTATTAACATGTAACACCGTTTTAAGATACTTATTTCGTAAGTAATAACAAAATTATTAAAACATATGTTTATGGCTCTAACAAATGTATGCGTGTATATAAGTATAGGGTGTTTTTTTAGAGGTATAGAACTTCGAATTGAAATAAAACACAAGAAAATCGTTTTAATGTCCATCAATTTGGCTTTATTGGAAGGATAATTTTATGCCATTAACGTTTAAATATGATTTCGGGCATGTGGCCGCCGCGGCTGGCTCGAATAAAGCCAATTCTACAGGTCCAATTTTCAACCACTTTTTCGAGCATATGGGGCCGTATGTTGGCAATAACGCCACGAATGTTGGCTTCCAAGTCCCCTAACGTTTCTGGTTTGTTGGCGTAGACGATCGACTTCACATATCACGATCTTGGTGGCCAATTGACCGGTTAACCGAATTAATTGCTCTGATGGACGATTATGTCGACCATAAAATGGACGGAGCTTGCGGTAAACTTCGCGAACTGAACCATTATTTTCGAAATAAATTTGCACGATTTGCAAGCGTTGTTCTTTTGTCAACCTGTTCATGATGAAATGGCAAACCAAACTAAATATTAATCACTTGACAGCTGACAAAATGGCCGCCAGTTAAAAAAGTGATGCCAACTTAAAGTTCTATACCTCAATAAAAAACACCCTATACATACATATGTATGTTTTGATATAACGCACATAATAAAAATAAAAAAATATTTTATTGGTACAATACATCTGATCGTTTGCATTTATGATGCTCAGCAAGTAATTTTGTAATAAACACATTTTGAAATCCGCTGACATTCATAAAAAAATTATAATCTTCAGTTATTGGATATGAAAATTATATAAGAAATACTCAAACTTACTCTGAAATTTTATTTTTTGAGGGCTAAGTGGTTTTAGTAAAGGAGTCCATGCCACTTTATCGTTCTTGAAGCCAATGTTATTTACATAATATTTATACCAGAGAAAAATTTCAAAAATAGATTACACATATTTATATGAGAATGATTATTTTGACGATAAGAAGGCAACACTGCTGCAGGTGTTGCTGGTGCTACTAAATTAAGGCAAAAAAAATAAAAATTAAGAAATAACTTGAAGATTTGGCTTTCTTTTATGGTTAAGCAATTGTCTATATGCATTTCGTATCCGCTTTTTGGAACTCATCAGTAGATTTCTTCCCAGGTGGTGGAAAATAAAATAGTTGCTCAATCGAATAAAGATGCTTGTTTTGTAAAGACTTTTGTTTGAGGCTTTCAAACTTATTATGTTTGTATACTGTGATTCTCAATATAGTATTAAGAGTCTTACTATAAACATATGCAGTTTGTTAGCTAAATTCAAAAATTTTTTGGGTTGAAGGCTACTGATTAGTTCCAAAAAGCGGGAACGAAATGCATATCTTCAAGTTATTTCTTAATTTTTATTTTTTTTGCATTAAAATTAATATTAACCGACTTTAAATTGAATTTATCGCCAAAGTCTGTAAAAAAAATCTCTTATATGCAGCGATGCCAACTATTTATAACCCAAACGCGCTGTTCCCCTTCGCAAAACGCGCTAGAACGCGCTAAGTTACAGCATTGTCAACTTTTTATAGCCAAAACGCTCTATTTCCCTACGCGCTAAATTAAATTTTAATAAAATTCGATGTATGTACATGTGCATTAGTAAATACAATTAATTTTTTGTAGTAGCTCTTTTCTTTTATTTAAATCATTCAACACAGAATCAGAATTGCTTCCAAATAATCGAAATCCTTTGTTTTTATTTTAATTTTATTTGCCAAATTTTTTAACAACTTATATAAATTGTCGAATAGTTTTGCGATTCAAATGCTTTTTGTACTTCAACTAGAATAGATGCTTAAGAAGTAATATAATTTTTTTGGTCACGAGTACATATTTTTAGTTGTGAAATTTCAAAATGTTTGCCATTTACAGTATTAAAATGCGTTTTTAATTCTAACCACAGTCAAGGGAATTTTATTTGCGACAGCCGAATCATTAACCAATTTAGAAAATATTGAGTTTTGAATACTAGAAAATTGTTAAATTTATGCAAAAAAAGTAAAAAAATATATTGAGCTGAAGTGATGATAACTTTGTTCAAAACGCGCTAATTTAGCGCTTTTTTAGTAAACGCGCTAAGACGAAAAAAAACGCGTTTAGCATAGTTAAAACGCGCTAAATCTAGCGCGAAACGCACCAAATTGGCATCGCTGCTTATATGTCAAACTTAATTTTCTTTTTATATTTTTTTCAGTTTAAAAATTAAAATTTTTTTGAATAAAAAAAATAAAAATCAAAAAGTAATTGTTATTTCGGAATAAATAAAACTCACAAAATAACTTTTATTTTCTAAGGAATAAATAAAAACCAAAAAAAGAAGAGAGTTGTCTTAGGACACCCGGTTATAGCTATGCTGCTTAGTTATACAAAACAAATTTCATGTGTGAAATAACAATGCAATAAAATCGTATTATGTGATGATGTCAAATTCTCTGCAAATATTTCAAAACGTTTTCATTTATTTCCCATTATTTTCTTTTCTAGCGGCGTACAATTAAATTAATGTATTGTTTGTGGTCGGTGGAGGCTGTTAGCCAACTTACAGCCAATCGGCTGTATTCTCTGGCTTGTGCTCATGTGCAAAAACAAAACAAAAACAAATTGAGCAATCGTTATCATTCACCATTCACACACGAAAACAACTGTGCTGGCATAAAATGCCAGTTTGTAGTTGAGAGAGACAAAAAGAGTGGTTTTGTGGTAGGCATAATTTTTCAACCAGGTACAACCCCGCTTCAGCAGCACAAAACCAATGCACACACAACTTAAAAAACAGAAAATGTTAAATCGTCGGGTGGTTATTGGTTTGCAGCGCTAATAACGTATTCTTTATATACTGTGCGGCAAACCAGTAACCACCCAACAAAATGAATGAAAAAAGCACTAATACACACAAAGCTGTGTGCACATTTCTATACCAGATGAATTAGTATTATGTGCTATAAAAAGAACAAACATCGTTCGGCATAAAAATTAGTCTCGTGCGTGAATTTCACTCACTTCCAAGAACGAAACAAAACAAAAACAAACAATTTCTTTCGTTTATTTTCGTACTCTGCTTTTAAGTACAAACAAATCAAAACAAAAATAAATTTATAACTGTAAGAGTGTCGATTAGTTTTGTTATGAAAATCACAAACTAACTCCTGTATCACGCAGTAAATAGCATAGCTATAATAATCAGAGTATTTTTATACTTATGCGTATGACTGTAGCTGGGTATAATTGTTATATGTTAGTTATAGCTGTTTGTGCTACGCAATTTAAAAATTGTCTGTGAACATAGTTGCTAGATGTTAGTCGTTATACGTATTCTATACTTTTGTCATTCTCTAGTATGGCATCTGCAAATATGAACAACCTACTGCCTTTTTCTGGAAAATTAGAAAAAATTCTTCGCCAGTTCATATTGAAAATATTAACAAAAGAGAAAAGAGAGATGTAAGTTTTTCTTGTTAATTTGAAATAACGAAAGAAATTTTTTTTCCTTTCCCAGTTGTGCCTTTCTTTGCATAGAAATTTCAAAATAATTTAATATTTATGAAATTGATTAGTTTGAAAATGCAAACCTGACTAAAGTGCTACAAAAAGCACAATTGAAAACTAAAATATTCTACTCCAAGGGCTTTGCATTAGTTTAACTTGTTCTTTTGTTGTTGCTGAGCACTTGGCATATACAAAAATCTTAGATACAATTTTAAATTGATTGAATTGCATAGAAAATTATACAAAGTTTTCAAATTAAGCTGATGCTGATGCTGCTGCTGCTTATATAAGGCTGAATAATTTGACCATCAAGGATCCCATTCTGCTTGTGTGTTGAGTTGTTGTTGTTGCTTTCGCTTTATTTTTGTGTTCTCTATTTTATGTTTTTTCTTATAATTTTGCTCTGTTGAATTCTTTTAAGTTCACTCGAGGACGAATATTCTTTGTGATAGTTATAAACGTAAACCTGAATGAATTTAGATATTGCAGATTTTTAATGTTTTTAAAATATTGTAGATGTTTGCACAATATTTGAGCAGGAGAGTTGAACAAATACAACAGCTTATATGTGCATATGTATATCAAAGGATTTTATTCAATATGAAAATACACTATAGCAAATTATGCATATGAGACGAATATTTTTTTCCTTTCCAACGAGAATATAAATTTATTTTATTGATGCACAAAAAAAAGATTATCACAAGTATTTTCCAGTGAATGCTGTTGTTGGTTATAATATCTTTATATAAAGAAGTGATACGAGTGCATAGATTCAATAATTTGCATAATTAAAAAAATTATAAATTTTTTCTGGCCAATTTTTTATTGATTTCGAAATTAAATTAAATGAAATTAAAAATGTTAATTGATTCAACTATTCGGTTAACTAGAACCATACTCGTATATGTTGTTATTTTTTTAAAGCTCTTAAATTGTTATAGTTATTAAGATATTTAGTAATTCTAAATTATATAATCGTAGTTTTAAAAAACGATTTTATAATTCTAAGCTTTTTTTTAAAAACTCGATTTTAGGTCTTTTGATGAAATGGCATTAGAGGAAACCATCAAGATGCTGCATATGGACTAGCTTAACCAAGCAAACAGGAATGTTTGGTACTAATTTGAAGCAATAAAAATGTATCGTTACGCAAGTATACGTGAACAAACCTAATACAAATGTTGTCCATCAAAACGTTTGCAAGAAGAAAAACAAAATGTACAAGCGTACAAACATGCAAGACGATGTTGCTGTAAACAATAACTACAATGTTCTACTCTCTTCTTGCTTATGCAGAAGGTTGATCAACATATGGCAGAGGACACTTTCATCAACGACTACATAAGGTAAAAGAGTCCGATAATATTAAAAGGAGATTCTTCAGTGTTTTTGTTTTTTTTTTTTTTGAATAGTGCGCGACTGCAAGCCTAATAAACCAAAATTGTTTAATATGTAAGTAAAAATAAATAAGCCGTCCGTCAAAGAATTTCTAACAAATAACAAATTTTAGCACTGACGTATAAAGTTAAGTCCACTGAGCATTTGTGATGCCCAGCGAGACGCACCTCTGGCTCTCCTTGCTATTTTGCCTCCCACTTTACCACGCAACCATAAGCAGGAATCCCAGATTTCTTTCGACTGACATCCCCAATTTTAAAATTTGTATCCCCGAAATTCCCCAAAGAGGTAATTTGTACTAATTTTACCATTTCTGGAGATGGATCAAAAGTCTCACAACACATTCCATTATTTTTAAAATGTATATTAATTCGTAACAGAGATTTTAGCAATCGTACTGAATTTTGTTTCTAATTTTAGTTTTTATTGACTTCATTGCCGAAAAAACTGGTTCAATGCAAGTGGTGCTCGTTGATACAAAAAGTTAATTTTATATGTAGTACAATAATCTTTCAGTTCTTTAAACGGCCGTGATCCAGTGGCATCTTGACATGAATAAACTTATGCCCAAAACATGTTTAAGTTGTTTCTTATTTATATATCAAATAAATCTTTCCACCTTGTTCGCAGCTGGTTGTAGTATTTTTATGATTGAAGTAAATTTAGGCTGTCCTAATCCATGTTTGGAGCAAAATTGAAAATTTTGAGATTTACTGCAATAAAAAACAAGTAGTCTTTACTTTTAATAATTACGTCGACTTTAGTTGTTCCTCAAAATCGTAACCCAAATCCACTCAATCTAAGGGTAAGTACGTTTAATTAAGCTCCATTGAGCATTAGGTACAGATACCCGTATTAGATGCAACTCTGCGCTTTCCAGAACAAGCAAGGTAAAGAGCTAAATGTCAAATTATTTGTAAGTAATATACGTATAAACAAAAAAATCAGCTGATGAGCAATATCGCCACTGCGAGTACCTGTTGGTCTTGTAATAAAGCTTATTGAAATCTTGCCAACATCAAAGTAAAATTATCGTCTTGTTAAACACTCAATAATTTTGTATTTTATTTGTTTATATTTTATTGTTTAATATATTATTATATCTTATTGTGTAATATATTATTATATTGTTTAACTGTCTGTAAGGATTTGATATCCATAGACAAAATTTTAAATAAGTAAATAAATAAAAAACAAATGTTAAAGACGAGTTCATTGTTACCATTTAAGCTTTTACATTATTTATGAACTAAAAAAAAGTGAAATTGGAATATGCATTGAAATTAAAATATTCCGAGAAATAAATAAAAAAAATATTAAGTAAAATACAAATCCCCAACAAATTTCATAAAATTCCCATAACATACAAAATTCTTATCCCCATTTGGAAAAAAAATTTCCGATTTGGGGATAAATCCCCTAATCTGACAACACTGACCATCAGAAATAACCTGTCTGAAAACGTACATGCAAACCCAGTTTACTACCTTCGGTTGCAGACCCCAATTCCTTCCTATAGTCTTTCTGCATGCGTGTGGGCATTGAGCCCTTTGAGCCATTTATGGTTTAATCAGAGTGGAACTCAAACAATTAACTAAGCGCTATGGAAAAGAAAAACAATAAATAAAAATAAAATATATTTTATTTCTTTTTGCCAGTGTTGCCATTTTGTGTCATTTTTAATGCCGTTTACTATACATTTTCATGTCATTTTGAACCGTTTTTCTTGCCATTTTAAACTTGTCCTGGTAATGAAGTATTTATCTATTCGATAAAATCCTGCCTTTAACTAACGCCAAGTTATAAAAATAATTGCTCTTAGAAATATTAAATATTTATAAAAAATAAAAATCTGGCCAAATTATTATTTTATGCTGCATGTAAAAATTTTTACATAAGAAATTTAAAAAATATTTAATATTATTTAAATGGCAACGGTCTTCATTTTTGTATTTTATTAACTGAAGCGCTTAAAAATTTTTAAAATTAAATTTCATGTTTCCAGTTTCTCTGTACTATTTTTATTTTTATTTCTTCCTGTGTAATATTTTAAATAACTTTAACATAACTTTTACGCAAGTATGCGTAGTTGTAAGTTGGGGTTGTCTCTTACCGAGCTCTTCACTTTGATTTATTTATTTGTCATTTAATTTTTCATATTAATTTTCTGCTTTTTCTTGTCTGCTCATTCGAAGCATGTGTCTGTTTGTTTGTTTGCAGCTGGATTGGCAACGGGTATGATATGGAAATATTTGCTTCTCAGTTTTCAGTTGAAATTTAATGCTGGTCCATATGCACACACGCACGCCACATACACATTAAAACACTACCCTCTAGTCAGCCTGGAACCATATGTCTCTATGTCAACACTCTTTTCTATAGCGACAATTGCACTAGTTGAAATGTCGACAACTTTCCTTTTATTCGCGAGTAGAGATACTTTAGAGACAAAAGTTCTAGTGTATTTCTGGTGACATTGTCAATGAACGCGTCAATAGTTTGGTTTTCTTTTTTATTATGCTGTGCAATATTGTTAAAATAAATACACATGTATATGTGTCTTTAAGTTTGTTGTCCCCACATTATGAAATTGTAGATGAGTGTCACTAAAATGTACTAGTGAGTCTTTGGTTCAAATGTGTCCCATATGTTCGTAAAAGAATAGTACTAAAGTCTATTGGTAGATTTTCAATGACAACCCCATATTTTATGTCAATAGACGATTACATTGGCTGGGGTACACCTAGTCAGTAGTACTATTGACAATGTCACTAGTAAATCACTACAATTTCACTATTCGCATTTCCTGCAGGGTAATTAATACCCACACTGTTACAAAAAACCAAGAATTGTCATATTTGCTTGTGTATGTCTGTATTTATGTCCGTGGTCGGCAATCTTTTCTATTACACTTAACAATTCTGAGAGTTATACTTTTACCACGAGCCACTGTTGCCAGTGAAATTTTCGTCTCATTTCCCTAACTTGAAATTTTAAATCTACAAAACCAAACTTGATTTTATTATAGTCAGAAGAAACACTCAAGTTTTGTTTATAAAGAAAAGATTCCTTTCTTATTGTTATTGTTACATCAATGTAATGGTGAGTAAAGAGATAGTTTTGTAGCAAATGTTCTTAAAATTATTCAAATATATGCTTGAAAATGCCTTTCCATGTCGTATTTTTTCATGCATGACAACTTACGTTGACAAACCAAACCTTCTGGTTTGCCATAATCATTTCATGAAAAAAAAAAATTTAGTAAATTCTCATCACACATACTTTCTTATCGTTGGGAAAAATTTTTTTCTCTGGCAACGCTGATTCTTAAAAGTATGCAATACACACAACTTGTGCTCAACAATGCGTGTGTATACATGCGTAATTGAAGAGTATAATAAAAGGCGCGGTTACCTTAAGTTGCCGACCACGGATTTATGTACATATACTCGTATGTTCGTTTAAACCGGGCTTAAAAGCGGTTTTAACAAGAGAAATCATCATAAATCTTTTTATTGTACACATATATAGGCCGCATTTATGTCTATCTTCTTGAAAAAAAAATCAGTTTTCTTTACGTTTGTTGCTTCGCTAACATTTCTCGTTGGTGATTTTTTATTCATATTTTACTGTAGTTTTTATTGCAGTTTCTCTATGCATGCATGTGTGTGAGTTTGTGTGTATGTGAATAAAGGATTAAATGGCAGTACATATGGAAATGGAAATACATATGTATATCTATAAACATATATGTACATACCCAGCTAGCCTTTTCAATCGCAGGAGAGTCTATTGTGCATCGTATGCAGAACATTGTCAATCACAGACGAGCTCATATTTTAATCGTGGAAGATGCTTCGCATGGGAAAAACTGTTACCGAAGACGATTTGTGTATAAGAGCCGCAGAAGGCGCTTTTCTTAATCGTAGATGCAATCATTTAGAGATTATATTACAACTCTTTTTTTGGACAACATTGAGAATCGTATGAGGCTCTTCCACGTTGATCTTATGTGAGCAATTGGGAGAGTTGTAAAGGAATCATTCGATAATGATTTGGGGAATCGTACAATACTCAGTATTATAATAATAATTGATTAAAGACTATTTTATGTACATATGTATGGTGATGCAACCAATTTCTATACATAGAAAATTTATGATTACTATATTGAATTTTGCTTTTTAAATCGTTCATCGCTTTTATATTTGGCGTGCACAAAATGGCGCTGCAAGAACTTTGAATGGCAAAGATCTATAAAAAATTCAATTAATTAAGAGAACGCACCTCTAATAATTTAATAAATATTTGATGTAAAATACCAAATACATTAATATATCTTCAGCCCATTGTTGGTTTGACCCACCGACCATTAAAAAAAATGATTTATGTATGGGGTATATAAATTAATTTTTTGTTTTACTTAATTTTGAAAAAAATATTTTTTTGGAGCTAAAAGCTCCTTCTTTATTTAATGTTCAACTTAAACTAAACTTTTACAAAAATTGTTTTCTTAAATATGATTAGCAACGTTACAATCAAACTGCATACTCAACATTTTCTCACAGGTATAGAAATTATTTTCTGTGCGCGTGTGCACTGTCATCAAAACAGAATGTTTTTTTTTAGAAATATTTTAATGTTGCCAAATAGCGAGAGTATCGGGTTTCGTCTGGCTTTGTTTTTATGAATTATAAATTTTAAATGTTGAATGTATTAAGTTATATATTTCGAATATCTCCCCTCTGAATGTTAAACATGTTTCGCGAAATTAATTATGATTTCTGAGATATTTAACATTTATTTTTCTCAATTTCTATTTTTTTAATTTTAATAAGTATTGTTTTGCTGCACATGCCACAGTTTGGCATTTGCGTCAAATTCTTCATACAAAAACATGCGAAGTAAGGTTAACTCTTGTTTTGCTTCATTTCTATAAGAAATGAACAATAAAAAAAAGGTGCCGTTTATTTTTATCTAACGGCGACTGTTAAGCAAAAGCATCATCACCCAGACGCAGCCGCCGATTAAATGTTTTAATATAAACTTATTAAACACTAAAATAAAATAAAAGAAACCTTAATTATGCATGTTTTAGTATAACACAAATCACTTAATTTCGTTCTTTATATTAAATACACTTCAGTTACTTCTTTTTCTTGTGTAAGTGTGTAAACGAACTGATAGTAAAAATATTACGGCGGCGGCTTCTTGGTGAGCGTTAATCGATCGACTTATTTTTCTAGACAGTAAGAGTAATAAACAAACCAACAAAATTCTCAATTCTCAGCAGTAAAGTACGAGTATACGTATGGAGCAAAAAAAGCTAATTTTTTAAAATAAATAAAGAAAAGTGCTGCATGCGGCACAAAACGTATTTTTACTTTTACAATAAAGTAATATTAACTTATAAATTTATGCATCAAAGTTCACTAAAACTTACACATTTCTTCCAAACATGTATCGGAAGCAATGGTGAAAATGCAAAGAAAAAAATCTATCGGCTATACTTTGAGAAAACTTCATGTAAACCTTCTTTGTCGTTTTTCTCCATTCCGACTTTTTGGCATATGCTCCAAACCAATAATGGGCTGACAATATCTTTAATTATTATAAAAAATAAAAACACACTTGAAACTACCGACGACATTCTTATTCAAAACTCAAATGAAAGCATCAGCAAAGAAATGAAGAAAAAACTAACAATGTATAACAGTAAATATGAAAATAAAAAAGAACAAACATATTTTAAATAAATGTATCGCCGATTAAACACTGCAAGATTTATAAGAGAGAGTTAAACAGAAATGCTACAATAACACTCTGCAAACAATCAGCAGAAGATTTGTTGATGAGTTGTATATTAAACACCATCGCCTATTAAACAGTTCTTGGCTAGCTGGGTATAGATGAAATACAGCTGCTTTCAACATTCTGGTTTATAAAGTAGAGGTGTTGATTTAAAAACATCAATGTCTCAACAGCAAAAAAAAAAAAAATAATACATTTCTCTCTCCAGTGATTTTTATTGTCGTGAAAGGAAATTATACTGTTTTAAGTAAAGAGTGTGCAAAAATTGAAGTTTCAATGTTAAAACTTCAGACTGACGATTTATTATAAATGTTTAAGTATTTGGATTTCTTCATTTATTTAATTTGGTGCATTTATTTTCTTTTAATAAAATAAATCAATATGCATCAGTGTTGTCAGATTAGGGGATTTATCCCCAAATGGGGATAACAATTTTGTTGTAAACTGGATTTACACATCGATTGTCAGACCGGTTATTTCCCATGACTGTGTGGTGTGGTGCGAGGCATTGAGGACGGAAAGTCACAGAAGATTACTTGAGCCTTGCTGGACATCACAGGTGCTCAGAGAAGCACACCTCAGGCTGCCTTAGACGTCATTCTTCACCTACTTCCTATAGAGGACCTTGTGGTGAGAACGGCGACTAGAAATGTTCTTAGACTCGTTGGAGCAGGTCTGGTGAAGGCAGGAATAACAAGACACACATCAATTATAAATGAGTTCAGTTTTAGTGGTGAGATACGTATCTCTGGGTTCACGGAGTATTAGGTCTTTGAAATTGATTTTATGTAATTCCTCAAAAGGACTATTGGGTCAAATCCGATAAGCTATATGAGGGTAGTGCGGTCTTTACAGATAATTCAAAAATGGGGGAGGCACAGGGGCTGGTGTTTACGAGTATATCTTGGGAACGAACATTCGTGGTTCCTTCAGACTGCCGAATGAATGCATCATTTTCCAAGCTGAGATCTTGGCGATCCTCAGGGCTACAGAACTGGTGGCCAGAAATGTAACTGAAGGTGAGAAAGTTAACTTTCTCCGTCAACAGCTAGGCAGCGCTAAAAGCTTTGAATGGACACAATATCAAATCGAAACTTGGTAGTGAGTGTAGGAGAGCCCTCAACTTGCTTATGGAAAAATATAGTGTCAAAATATTTTGGGTTCCTGGCCACAGCAGTGTTGAGGGAAATAAAATTGCCGATGAACTGGCAAGAATAGGGTCAGCGTTAGATAAGGGAATGTGTGACAGATCGATGAAATTAACGATAGGTTATTGCTACAGTTAACTCAGTAACTGGGCAGAGAGCAGAACCAACCGTGAAGGGCGAAGTAGGGCGGATTGTAGAGTCTCGAGGGTTATGTAGCCAAAACTTAACTCAGGAGATCCTAACTGCTAATTTATATGAATAGTAAAGCGATGCTAGTCATGATAGGCACGTTGTCTGGTCATTGCTCGGCCGGAGCAAGAACCAGCATTTGGGAAACTGGCAGTGCAGATTCCTGTAGGATGTGCGGGGATGATGCCATTACCCGAAGCGGCTTAGAGGGCTGAGCAGACGTTTCCATGAGAGCATTAGTGATATCGGTAAGTGTAAGCTGGATGATATCAGGGGCTTCATCATGGGAATTCATTGCCTTAATGACGGGGTTAAATATAATTATTAAAGGCAAGAGAAGGGAATCACAATGGACCCAACTGGGTCTCCGAGTGGAAGTGCACCCTTCCTAACCCAACTTAACCTCTCAAGGACCAAATTACACAAAACACAATTGTAAATTATTATGACAAAAACTAGCAGAACGGAACAACATGCTGTTTTCAGCGTTCTTGTATTCGCTCCACTGTGTGTGTTGAGTCAATTGATGTAAACTTCAGTTCCATCTACTTATTTTCTCATGCAAATGTAATATGTAAATTGTTATGATGCATCGTATTCAAACGGCAGGACTGTTGTAATATTTTACTGATATTACTAAACTACGTCTTCACTAAATTACGTCGTCCCTACTGGAAGACTCTTTATATTTTTTGCATTTACATACATAAAAAGCTGAAAAACATACACCTATTTCTTTAATTTAATTTAATTAAACTTTCAAATCTGTTTTCGTTTAATATATTTAAGCTCTCACTCAAATCTAACTATGGCAAAATTGTTATTAAAATCGAATTTATTTTAAATCATTTTCCTATAAAATATTTATGATACATTTTCACTATTGTAATTTATTAAGTTCGTGTCAAATGCACCTGTAAATACAAAAACTTCATTTTCCAACATAAATTTAGCCAACATACAACTAAAATTGAATAAAATAGAAAAACAACTACACAAAAAAATGAGGAAATAAATAAAAATCATAAAAAAATGAACGTAAATTTCGCCATGCATGTAGATAAAATGTGGTTTTTTGGCGAGAAAATTTCATTAAATAAATTGCAAAATACAATTATTTGTAGAAATTACGACCAGGAAAAAATATTTCTCCAACAGCTAAAATAAAATTGAAATCAAAAAAAAATTGAGCTTCTAATAATATTTATGCACCTTTGCCACGCAAATGCAGCAAAACCAACTGGTTGGAATTTATGAAAATAGAAAAAATCATAACCGCCAACCCTCCCTCGCTCGTCAAGGTGGCATGTGTGTGTGTTTTGGTGTGTGCATGCATGTTTGGGTGTGTCTGTGTGTTCATGTCAAGTTTGGTTAGTTTTTATCCTGAAGCAAATAAAGATTTAATCTTATGCTTTCATTTTCCATGTCATGTTCAAACTAAATAATAAATATTTTTTTTTTATAAATTCACCTAGGAATGCTTGCTTGCATGTGTATTAGTGTGTATTATATTTAATCTAACGCTTATTAGCAAGTATATACTTGTCGTTTTGTTTCATTTTCATTTATTTATGAAAAAAATTTCATAAATAAATGCATTTTATCAGTAAATTTAATTAATAACAAATTTGTGACAACTACACAACAATTACACAGTGCAACACGAAAAAAATAACCATATACGAACACAACTACGTGATAAAAGACCATGACAGGGCCCAAGTCATGCACTTTTTTATTTCATCGGTGTCATTTTTGCATTTTTTCAGGCTCATATCTTGCAAACCCTTCGGAATTTTGATTTACTCTTTGAAACAAAGCTGCAGCTCTTGTCATAAAGAACAAAAATTATGCACATATAAAATAAAAAAACTTCATCTTCGAGATCAAAATCGCAAAAAATTTAAAAAAATTCGATTTTTTTGCCTTTTTTCCTTGTTCAGGTCCATAGGTAGCAAACCGTTCAAAATGCAAGGAAACAATGAGCTACAAAAATGTACCTAAGATCTCAATAAACATAATATATAATATATGAACTTCCTAGGTAGCGCTTAGGTAGCCGCAAAAATGTGAAATTTCCCGAAACTTTTTTAATTTCACTTTTGCGGCTACCTAAGCGCTACCTAAACGGTGTTAAGAGTCATTCCTAGGAAGTTCATATGTTCTAAAAAGTTGTTTATTGAGATTTTAGGTATATTTTTGTCAGGAAAAAAAAGGTAAAAAAAATCTAATATTTTAAAATTTTTTGCGTTTTTGATCTCGAAGATGAAGTTGGTTTGATTTTATTTGTTCACAATTTTTGTTCTTTATGGTAAGAGCTACACCTTTGCCTCAGAGAGTAAATCAAAATTCCGAACGGTTTACAAGATATGAAGCTGAGAAAACGCAAAAATTACACCCAGGCCCCAAATCTTTTGAGGCCAATAAAAAAAGTGCATGACTTGTGGCAAAACTGGAAGACACGGGTCTTTTTTTTTTTTTTTCTTTAATCACATAGTGATGTCCGTATATAGTTATATTTCCATGACTCAAAAAATTCCACTCCGTGTTATTAATTTGTACATTTTCCATAAAACTATTGACATACTCGTGCAATTATTTTAACATTTGTTATTAAAAAGAAAGAATTATGAAATAGTGAAATGTGATTATGCAAAACAAAATGATGATATATTGAGTTCATTGTGATAAAGACCGTACGTTAATTTGTGCCAGAGATAAGGTAATTAAAAAAATAAATATTTATTAAACTTTTTTCAAATACTTTAAAATATACATATCGTTGGTAACAAGTATATAGAAAGGTCCTAACGCAAATAACTGTAACATTGCACGAGAAGGTAAAAACATAATAATAAACAGTACAACTGCTTTGTAGAACTGCTTTTAAAAGTGCTATTTTCTACACTAGTGCAATGAATTTTTTTGACAAAGTGTTTTTTGTGAAATGTTTTGGAATCAATGAAAAACTCGATGCCATGAAAATACCAATTAGGGCCTTTCTACTTGTGGCCATCGATATCTACTTATATACATACATATCAGAGAATGACAAAATTATAATTTTATGTAGTCTTTGAGTATTGGCCTTAAAACAACTATGAATGCCTACAGCTACAAATAGGAAAACACGTTCATATGCAAACACACACATTAATTTTAAACCGAATACTTCAACCAGTATGTTTATACATATTTTTTAACTTACGCTTTACTAACAACTGTAACTTAAGTTTATAGACTGCATGAACTGCAATCACATGCATAAGTATAAGAACACTCTGACAGTTAATAGGCTACACATGCGTGTATAAAGTGCTATTTTATTTGCACACGCTCCTAAAGCATATTTTCAAATACACACTCCCACATATTTTCCATTCCCTTTTATATACACAAATTCTTGTATACGATGGCGAAGGATAAATAAATATCCCGAGTATCATGCGTATACTTTTTTTGTCCGATTAAATATTCATAGCCTGAGTATAAACATATTTATTATTTGAAAGTCTGTGCACCGATTTTGATTTCAATTGAGTTAGTACAGCATTTTTAATACACTTAGCATTTCCCAACTCCCGCGTTACGAGCCCGAAATAGCCGGTTTCCTGCTCTGATAAATTTACATAATGATTTTCTAGCACTCTTTTTCTGTGAAATTTATCATTCTTCTGAGTACTAATAAAATTATTATCCTTTTTGCCATAAAAATACATACCGTGTAGGATTTTTTTGCGACATGTTTCCTGTAAAGCTATGGGATAAGTATGCACTTGCAACTGCAAAAATCAAATAATGTGAGGGACCCAGCTACTATATATTTATTAATATTTTCTTGGTAATTTTTGTTTGTTTGACGCTCTTTGTAAGGTTTCCTTAAGCTAGGTTAGGTTAAGTTAGGTTAATCTGGTTGGTCAAAGACCTCGCATAGACCGGGATTGATTATTAGCGATACCAGCAGATGAGAATAGAACCTGTAAGTATGGCAGTCTAGTTCGTGGTGAATGCATCGAATGACTCTCACACAGATTTAACAAACTTTAGCAATCTACACAGTTCCACTCTCGATACAAGTTCAAGACTACGAAAAGTGTGATCATTAAGACAGTTATATCTACTACGGCTTAGAGCCGCATTTTTTCAGCACAGTAGATGTTCTACTGTCTCAATTACTCCGGCAGGTACCGTCAAGTATTTGTCTTATTTTGACGGCATGCGAAGCCGTCCAACATTGTTCAGTTAATATCCCCACTAGAAGTTAACACACGCCAACATTTCTTCGCTTCTTCCCTCATCTTAGAGTCTATGATCCCTTTCAGATGTTGAATTGCTTTCCGGACATATACCGTTTCTTGCACCGGTAATTGAACTTCCCTTTTTGGCCAGTGTATTGGCCATTTCGTTTCCTTTAATCCCCATGTGTACTCGGGCCCAAAATACATGTACTTGTCTGCCAGCATATAATATATTTAGGGCATTGCTACACATGAGCACAACCGAGGAGTAGTTGCAGTCTGCTAAAATTGCCTTAATTGCTCTCTATATATATATAAACACGCGCATTCATGGTTTGAGGAGTGAAAGCTAATCTGCAGCCATTTTGGCTGCATAGATTTCCATCTAGAAGTTACTACAGTAATCAGGAAGTTTTTAAGATTACTTTATACCGAGCTAGGGATAGTAAACCGTAGCTCCCACCCCTCACACATCCTTGAACCATCAGTGAAAAAGCTGAAACTAGAACCGCTATGGTAAAGACTTTCGAGATAGCCTTCTTCCCTTATAGTGATCTGTGGTTTGGCAAAAAAGCTCATTAGGTCCAATATGTAAGAATAGGCGAAAGGGCCCAGGTCTTGCACAGTATCATTTTACATGCATATAGAGCAGTGGTAGCCTTTTTAACCCTATCTTTTATATTGGGTTTCCACGTCAGCTTACTATCCAAAATAACTGTGTGTGTGTTTTGGGTGAGAGCAATATATATATTTCATTAAGCTTGTTAATTTGTCATGGTAGGAACCAATAGTTTGTAGTATTTTATCAAAACTGACAGTTGGTAGCGATACTTTTTGCCACATTTCTAAAACTTCCTGAGCCAATTTTTAGGATATGTCATGAATGGTCGGTTCTTTTGCTGTTTTATCAGGCCTTAACTCCTATTTGATGAATATGTAATTTTTCACAACTTCATTATAACTTGGTAATTGAGAAACTGGTAGCTTGTCTGGTAAACCAAACACAGGACAGGCCTTCGTTTGCCATGATATATTTGACTTGAGATATTTTACTGTAATAAAGAGAACTACATGTGCTAAAGTGGTAATATAATTACTTGAAACCTGAAGAGGAAATTGAACATTCTACGTACATGAGTCTTATTTCTTGATATCAGACGTAGAATTCATATGGTCTCAAAAAAGAAATAGCACACGCGATAGTTGACTGATAACGTTCGAATAATTTTTGCAGAGAGTTGTGAAAACACCCACAAATCCGCTTCTTAACAGATAAGTACATACGTTTCATTATTTACCTTTTCTGTCTTATACCAACAGAACAACGCTTAGAATTTCTTTTGGCGTGCACAAAATATGTGTGATATGCAGTAACACAGTTTTTTCCCTTTGGCTTTACTAAGTGCACACATTTCATGACGCAATTGCAAACATTCTAGAACCACTACTTGTAGTATAAAAGGTGGTACCCTGTGTGAGAGGCAGCCAGTTTGAATCAGATAATAGTGGAGTCAACATCGTTGAGAGTAACGACATCGTGCGGTCGATAATGACGGTTAGAAGTAATTAAGTAAGGACACTGAGTCTTTAGTGTTGCATAAACACTGAACGTCAACATAATAAGTCTTATGTGTATCAAGAACAGACGAGGGGGAGTTTTGCGACAAGACCAGTGCAGTCAGTGGTGTGAGACGTATGTATACAATAGCGATGTAGACGTAGTATTTAAACTCTTGATTTTGATTAGTGTAAGGACGAATTTCACGATATTGATAACGTTCGACTTGTCGCACATTTACATTTGAAACAACAACAAAATATGTAAATTTTGAATGTAAGTGTGCGACAAGTCTAACGTTGTCGACATCATGAAACTAGCCCTAAGTGTATTTATTTGTTAATAAAAGTAGTGTCATTCTTATGGTAGAATTACTGAAATCGTATTGTGCTCTTGCGTGTCAGCTGACAAAATCAGTAACATTTAATAAGCATGTTGATGCTTATTGAAAATGTGTTGGCAACGTTTGCTAAGTAAAAATCTACAGAAAATAGATTTTTACGTAGCAAACGTCAACTTCTGGCTTACATACATACACACACACTTATAATGCAAAGTAACAGCTGACACTTTCGCTGGCAGCCTCACGTTTTTACTAACTAACATACAGACTTAAGCCTATAGTACACGGCATGTAAAAAACCACATGTACATGTGGTTCTGACGTAACTAGTAACATATAGGGTGTTTTTTTAGAGGTATAGAACTTCGAATTGAAATAAAACACAAGGAAATCGTTTTAATGTCCATCAATTTGGCTTTATTGGAAGGATAATTTTATGCCATTAACGTTTAAATATGATTTTGGGCATGTGGCCGCCGCGGCTGGCTCGAATAAAGCCAACTCTACAGGTCCAATTTTCAACCACTTTTTCGAGCATATGGGGCCGTATGTTGGCAATAACGCCACGAATGTTGGCTTCCAAGTCCCCTAACGTTTCTGGTTTGTTGGCGTAGACGAGCGACTTCACATATCCCCAAAGAAAATAATCCAATGGTGTCAAATCACACGATCTTGGTGGCCAATTGACAGGTCCATTCCATAATTGCTCTGATGGACGATTATGTCGACCATAAAATGGACGGAGCTTGCGGTAAACTTCGCGAACTGAACCATTATTTTCGAAATAAATTTGCACGATTTGCAAGCGTTGTTCTTTTGTCAACCTGTTCATGATGAAATGGCAAACCAAACTAAATATTAATCACTTGACAGCTGACAAAATGGCCGCCAGTTAAAAAAGTGATGCCAACTTAAAGTTCTATACCTCAATAAAAAACACCCTTTATGTTCATGTAGACATTCACATGCTTACGGATGTGCTGCCGCAGAAAATGTGTTCTATTCGGCTACAAGTGCCACATTTGTATTTTAGAACAAAAATACTATAAAAATTTTACGGCGTGTAGCCACTACTAATAATTTTTAAAAATGCAACCAACATGCTGAAAATTCCCGTGACGTCATCGCCACATACGCATGTGGCTTTTTACATGCCGTGTACTGTAGGCTTTAAACGATACGACAACTTCAAAAGTAAGACGATACGATTTGACTAACGAAGCCATTAGCCCTAATTACTACAGTAGGGTCATTTATTCATTTGCAAATCTTCGAGTCCACGGAAAAGCGTTTTTGAAGTATAAAAAGGTAACAATATTTATTTATACATATTTTTTTACATAAATGTAAATATAAGCATGAGCATGCACAAACACTCTTCACAGTCATTATGCCAGCTTATTGTATTTATGTATCTGTAATCAATAATCATTCATAAACACAGTCTTGTGTACATATTTCCACGCACGAGTGTGTTCAAATATGCACGTGTGTGTTAACTTTTTGTGTAAAATTACATCCATGATTAGGCAAACATTATTTTGCAAAAATAAACACAAATAAATTGTGTTGCTTTGTGCACATATGCACGAGTACATACGTAAATACATAAAAATAAATTATTGTAATGCCACCATCTGTTTGAAAACAAATATCGCACATACATACATACTTATGTATCCCTATATGTATGTACATACATAAGTATGTATGTATAATCGAAAACAATTCGAAACAAAGCTTACCCCAGTCAGCATGTGGCAGATTCTTTCGCCAAACTGAGTCCTTTTCGACTGCCTTAGATGATCAAAAACTGATTAACCAGTTTTGCGCTTAAAATATGACTCGAAAATGATTCCCAGAAATACTTACAAAATGATTTGTTTAAAAAACAAAAACAAACAGCAGTAAAATCAAGAAAATATAAAGTATGATCACAGTCACAGTTTAAAAGAACAGCGATTTTGAAATCATGTTCACAAAGAGCAACATTATTAAAAAATCATGCTTTTCTTTTGGAAATCCATACTAGCAAATGGAGTATTTTTTAAGAAATTTACCAACCTGAATTTCCGTAAGTTTTTCGTACACACAGTTCTTATGGGAACCTGAACTTTCATAAGAAGTCCGCACCAGCCTTAAAAACTAAAGAAATATTTGATTGGGTTATTTGTAAAAGCTAAAAGCTTTTGTTCTGATTGATTTTTAGCATCACTGCATTGCATAACTAACCATAATCATGTAGCTAATGATTGGGAAAACTACTTGACAATATACAGACCTGCACAGTCAATAAGCCTAGAAGTGGTTAAATACTACGACTGTGTTAGCAAATATATTGGGTGTTTTTTATTGAGGTATAGAACTTTAAGTTGGCATCACTTTTTTAACTGGCGGCCATTTTGTCAGCTGTCAAGTGATTAATATTTAGTTTGGTTTGCCATTTCATCATGAACAGGTTGACAAAAGAACAACGCTTGCAAATCGTGCAAATTTATTTCGAAAATAATGGTTCAGTTCGCGAAGTTTACCGCAAGCTCCGTCCATTTTATGGTCGACATAATCGTCCATCAGAGCAATTAATTCGGTTAACCATGGATCGTTTTCGCACTAAGTTTACTCTATGTGATAATACGCAGCCGCAGAGACGTCGAACAGTGCGCACCGAAGAAACAATTGCCGCTGTAGAGCAAAGTGTTGAAGAGGACCCGAATGAATCGATTCGCCACCGTGCACAGCAATAACCGACTATTTTGTTCCCGAATTGGATGGCATGAATGTGGATGAGTTGTGGTTCGAACAAGACGGCGCTACATGCCACACAGCGCACGTCACAATCGATTTATTGAAGGAAACATTCGATGAGCGCATAATTTCGCGGAATGGACCTGTCAATTGGCCACCAAGATCGTGTGATTTGACACCATTGGATTATTTTCTTTGGGGGTATGTGAAGTCGCTCGTCTACGCCAACAAACCAGAAACGTTAGGGGACTTGGAAGCCAACATTCGTGGCGTTATTGCCAACATACGGCCCCATATGCTCGAAAAAGTGGTTGAAAATTGGACCTGTAGAATTGGCTTTATTCGAGCCAGCCGCGGCGGCCACATGCCCGAAATCATATTTAAACGTTAATGGCATAAAATTATCCTTCCAATAAAGCCAAATTGATGGACATTAAAACGATTTTCTTGTGTTTTATTTCAATTCGAAGTTCTATACCTCTAAAAAAAACACCCGTTATTTACTTATAAATGTGTTCTTATACTCTCTTTACATTTATTTACAAAATTTGTAAGTGAATTTCTGCAATTTATTACTAATAATTGGCAATTTATAATAAAACTGAGCCACAGCTGCTGCCATCACTCGTTACATTATTAAGGAAAATATTTTCTCTCTCTCTCTCTCTCTCTCTCTCTTTTCTACATCGCCTCTACACAAAAAGCTTTATTTATGCGTGAATAATTTAAAAATTACTACCAACTTGTTATTGCGGGGCTAACAAAAGGCATTACTACTCCTTAATTTTATGTCAAAAACAGAGCAACGTGAGCATTAAAAAGCAAATCTGTGTTAAATTGTTTCAATTATTTCAAATATTAAATTACATTGCATGGGAATTACGGTTAAAGGGGAAAAAGCAATCACCAACTGAGGCTTTTATCGTAAATGAAATTGACATTAAATAAACGAGCCAGACTTTTGCTTTAATTGCAACTAGCGGTATTGAGTTGTGTGTGAAACTTAAGTGAGTGGGAAGATTATCACTACAAACGTTTGCAAATGCAGGAAATGTTTTAATATAAATTTATGAATTAATCGAATTTCATCAAATATTTGGAATAATAAATAATAAAAAATTTGCTGAATTGCACTATATATACTTAAATATTTAATCTGCAGAACAACACAGGGGAGTATAACTATTTAGGTTTACAAAACGTTTAACGAAGAAATTTCCATACAAAATTTGTTGTGTAAAAAAGATTTTAAAAAATTTGTTGAATAACAAAAATTAAAAACACCAAAGTTAATTGCAAATTTTCTGACAAACACGTAGTAGAACGGAACAACTAGCTGTTTTCGAAGGCCACTACACCTTCATCGTCAGCGTTCCTTGTGTTTGGTCCACTGTGTGTGGTGTCAATTGGCGTACAAATGGAATTTTATAAATGTTTTGATTCATCATATTACAATTTGCTGAAAGTTTTTTTTTTTTTTTTTTTTTTTTGTAATGAAAGCTCAATTTTAGCATCTCTAAATTTACAACAGTTTTGCCTGAGCGCCGCCTTTAAATTTTAATGTAAGTTGTGATATTTTGAAATGATTGTTATTTAAGTATTATAAGTGAAATTTATTTGATGGTGGTTAAGTGATGTCTATATGCATTTCATTGTTGCTCTAACAAATCGTCAGTAGACTTCAACCACATTTTGAACAGTCACAAACCTTTTATCTAATGCCCAGACTTTCAAAAACTATTTGAGAATTCGCAAATAATAAAATTTTTTTAATTTTTAAACGAATTATTTTAACATTAATATTTAAAATAATTTTATTGTTTTAATACTAAAAATAGCTTTTGATCAAGTTTTTCAACGAAAAAAAAATCAACTTCAATTAATAAAAATATTTCATTCAACAAGAATTTAAATTACTGAACTTAAGCCCGACTAAGAAATTATTTCTGATTAAAACAAATCAACGAAATATCTTTATTCGTTTAACCCCACCCCCCCCCCCCGCCAAAAAAAAATAAAAAATTTATAAACATGTTGAAATCGATAAAAAGCATTAAAAACGCATGAAATCTTTTCACTTTCCTGACTTTAGCAGTGTCGTAGAACTACAAATCACAACTTAAAGTCTTCAAAATTTACAATATGATATGACAATATGATTCTTAAGATTTCTTTAAATTCATTTATGCCTTTTTGGCCAGCTTTTTGGCTCCAATACTCCTCTGTGAGTTGTGCAGATGATACGGAAAGTTTATGAAAGAAAATGTTGTGTTAACTGATAATTTTTTTATTAAGCCTATTATGAATAATAATGAAATAACAGCACAAAAACTTTAACGACAAAGGAAATACCTACCTACCTATTCCTTTCTCTCTCCCTCTCTCTCTCTCTCTCTTTCTTTCTCTATGGTATCCTTTACAATTTCACACAAACCAACAATAGCACAGTATTTCCTTTTCCATATTTTATTTTTATTTTCTTGTTGTTCTTTTGGGTTTATTACAAGGAATTCTATAATATCTTTCTTATCTCAGAACTTAAGATATTTCATTTTGAACAGAAAGAATTCTTGTAAACTTTAAGTTGTAGAATAAACGAACAACAGCAATAGAAAAGCCCAATGTGCTGAAAACTTAAAAGCATGAGTTTAAAAAGGAATTGTTTACTCCTTTGTGGCAAAAGAGCTGTAACATTCGTTTGAAATTCTGTTAAAAGAAGAGAAAGAGAGAAAACAGAAATTGAAATACTATTGTTCAATTCACAACCTATTCTAAGTCTAGTAGGTCGTCAAGCTGTACAATAGTTGTACAAATTTTGTTGGTAATTTCCATAGAAACGTTTGCAACGACACCTACCATATATTTCCCTGTGTTTATTGAATGTCTTTGAATAATCTTATAAAAGAGTTAATATTTTTAATTACACTGGCCCTAGTTTTTCTTTATTAAGTTAATAAAAATCACTACAATTATATATGTATACAAAAATTTCAATAGCATTTTGCAAAAAATTTAAAAAAAAAGGAAAATGCCATAATATTGATTAAGAATCGCTAAAACTGTAAGAAATGCAAAAAGAATTGGCAAAAAGCTACCAACAGCAGGATGATAACAAAGTCTAATATTTTTTAAAAATCGGCAAAACTGTTAGGAGGCTAAAAGCATGCAAAAAGTCGCTTTTATAGCGAAATTTGCAAAAAGTCGGAGGAAGCAAGCTGGAATAAAAGTGATTCTCCTTTTCAGAATCGCCTGAAATTTTTGTTTTTTTATAAAATTGTAGTTTTCTAATTTTTTACTCACCTGAATTCTGCATTAACATTTTTGTAGTAGATTTTTCGCATAATGCAGAACTGACACAGTATTATTATTCTTCTTTTTTTTTTTTTTTTTTTTTTGAACACTACATGTTAAATAAGTTTTCTATAAAATGCAAAAATTACGTTTATTAACTGAAATTGATTAGAACAACTTTGCTTATTATTTTGCAATTAATTTTTTCACTGGCGTATATCTGTTAAATTAGCCAAGAAAATAGTAAACTTTTTATAAGCAAATTAACAGATAAGGAAATGATTAATGCAACTGAATATAAACTAAGAAATTAATCATTGATTAAATTAACCAGACAAAATCTCGTTAATTGAAACTACAACAACAATTTGCATGAATTGTAAACTTCACAATCGATATTTGTTAGATTAACCTAAAAGTTTTTGTTTTTTCTTCTTTGTGTAGGCGAAAATTTTTTAAAGGAATTATGAAAATTAGCCGGCTTTTTGTGACAACTCAGTGACTCAGAAACACTTTTTCTTATTTAAGTACATATAATCCTTTTAATAAATTTAAATCATTTTAATTCAATTCAAACAATATTTAAAATACTCTTTCCTGCCTACTAAGTTACCTCGTCTGCAAAAGAGGCTAAATCAACAGTATATGCACGTTTGTGCTCCGCCTTTGTGTTTTCCTTGTTGCTTTCGAGGAAACATTCAAAATTTTAAACACAAATTATTTTCCTTGCTCAAGCAACAACCAGCAACCAACCACAGCTTTATGGAAATAGAAATGCGTTGTTGTTGTTTTCTTTTTTCACTTGTTTTCTTGTCTTACCTAGAAAATAAATCAAAAGGAAGAAAAACAAAGAAATATTAAACAAGTGGTGGTAGGATAACTATGTGAAATATGAAGAAAAACAATGAAACATACATTTAAAAATTATGTCTGCAATAAAATTATAATAAATTTTAAATACAATCGTGTACACAGATACAAGAATGACTTCCTCCTGTACAGTATTTGAGTATGAATTTAATATATGGAAATACAAACAAACACAGGAATCATAATGTAGATGAAAGGTAGATATGTATTATAAATTTTAAACAGTAAATTAATCATAAAATGTTATGTTGTACCATAAACAACAACAATGGCAGCAGCAGCAGCAGCAGCAAAAAACACACAGGGTTGGCAAAATTGGTACAACTGTACCTGTTTTGGTACTATTCGAAATGGAAAAGTACAATAGTACATCGAGAGAAATGTATTCGTGTAGGTGCTTTCATTTGTATACGAAACCGATTTAAGTTTGGCTCCCTGGTGCCACTATGACTTAAGGAGTCTCCCCAGTTTCACTCCGCATTTATTTTCAGTCAATTGCATAATGTCAACTTTCGCTAAATTTTTAATGAAACACATATTATTCTCTCTAAAAAACAGTACTGTGAAAGTGAAACGCAACGACAAAATCGAAAACTTTGAACCCGTCCATTTTCAAACTATTTGTCTCATAAATTCTGATGCTAGAGCATATGCTATTGATTTGTATATTCTAAATTTCAACTTACACATGTGTAGCCATTTGGTTTAACATCCAGTTCGGCTCAAGAAAATTTAATAAAAATTTAAAAAGAAAATGCAATTTGAACTAAAAAAATTTTTTTTAGCACAATTAAGGTCAAAAAAGTACAATTTTAAAATTCTCAGTTCCAGCCCTGAAAACAAACATAAAGGAAGCCATCAATTAACTTCAGCCATTTGCTCATTGCTCATTTTATACCATCATTCATTTACTTTTACATTTGTTCATCTCTTCGTCAGCCATTCATTTGTTGAATAACAACAAAATTAAGCCATAAAATTTAAACAAATTACGTTCTCATTGTATGTGATTTGTTTTGCCTTCCGCAGCTCACAGCAAAATATTTTAACTTGATTTCATTACATGTACGAGTATTGTCAAATTATAACTGATTGATGGTGAACGAAAGTTTTCAATAAGGGTTTTCATGAGAACTCTTAAAATTGCCATTTGTGCAATTGGCCATTCATGAAACCCCCCTCTTTTGAACTTTTGCGCAAACAGTTTATAACAATTTGCAATAAACGTCAAAAAGTCCATTTAATAAAAAAAAAATCAAATAAAAAAATTTCAAGCAATTTTTAATTTAAAAACATATTTATATATTTCTGTAAAAGTAAAAAAGTGTGTGCGTGTATCTAAAAATGCCTAAAGAAATCCAAAGAAGTAGAAATTAAAAAAAAAATCAAAAAACCCGACTGGGACCAACTTTGAACCGTTCAATATCCTAAACGGTCATTCGAAATGAAAAATCATAAGAGAAACCTAAAGATGATTTTAAAATACCTGTCGCATGATACCCATTTTGCTATAGTTCGCCGACTTTTTATTTTTTTCGTGTTTACAAAATGGCGTCTGTTGGCCGCCATATTAAATTCTAACTACTGTCATATCTTTAGTGATACTCCCGGGATTAAGACAAATCGATTGACGTAAGTAAGAATTATTAAAATTGGTTCACGCGTTCGGTTTATACAGGGTGTTTTTTTTAGAGGTATAGAACTTCAAATTGAAATAAAACACAAGAAAATCGTTTTAATGTCCATCAATTTGGCTTTATTGGAAGGATAATTTTATGTCATTAACGTTTAAATATGATTTCGGGCATGTGGCCGCCGCGGCTGGCTCGAATAAAGCCAATTCTACAGGTCCAATTTTCAACCACTTTTTCGAGCATATGGGGCCGTATGTTGGCAATAACGCCACGAATGTTGGCTTCCAAGTCCCCTAACGTTTCTGGTTTGTTGGCGTAGACGAGCGACTTCACATATCCCCAAAAGAAAATAATCCAATGGTGTCAAATCACACGATCTTGGTGGCCAATTGACAGGTCCATCCCGCGAAATTATGCGCTCATCGAATGTTTCCTTCAATAAATCGATTGTGAAGTGCGCTGTGTGGCATGTAGCGCCGTCTTGTTGGAACCACAACTCATCCACATTCATGCCATCCAATTCGGGAACAAAATAGTCGGTTATCATGGGTAACTGACTCTCCACCATTATTTCGGAAGAAGTATGGCCCAATGACTCCACCAGCCCATAGAGCACACCAAACAGTCAGTTTTTGTGGATGTAATGGCGTCTCAAGGGTCTCATGTGGATTCTCTTCACTCCAAATGCGGCAATTTTGCTTGTTGACGTAGCCATTCAACCAAAAATGAGCCTCATCACTGAACAAAATTTTGCGATGAAAATCAGCATCGAGATCAATCTCATTTTCGGCCCATACACCAAAATCACGACGCATTGCATGGTCTCGCGGCTTTAATTCTTGCACAAGCTGGATCTTGTAAGGTCGCAAGCCAAGATCTTTGCGCAAAATCTTCCATAAAGTTGATGGACAAAGCTCCAATTGCTGTGCACGGTGGCGAATCGATTCATTCGGGTCCTCTTCAACACTTTGCTCTACAGCGGCAATTGTTTCTTCGGTGCGCACTGTTCGACGTCTCTGCGGATGCGTATTATCACATAGAGTAAACGTAGTGCGAAAACGATCCATGGTTAACCGAATTAATTGCTCTGATGGACGATTATGTCGACCATAAAATGGACGGAGCTTGCGGTAAACTTCGCGAACTGAACCATTATTTTCGAAATAAATTTGCACGATTTGCAAGCGTTGTTCTTTTGTCAACCTGTTCATGATGAAATGGCAAACCAAACTAAATATTAATCACTTGACAGCTGACAAAATGGCCGCCAGTTAAAAAAGTGATGCCAACTTAAAGTTCTATACCTCAATAAAAAACACCAAATATAAGGCCGCAAAGGAACACACATACGTACATACACACACACATACACATACATACATAGGGTGATAAACACAATACCCTCCCTGCATAAAATGCGAATAGTGAAAATGTAGTGATTTACTAGTGACATTGTCAGTAGCACTACTGACCAGGTGTACCCCAGCCAATGTAATCGCCTATTGACATTTAACATTAGCTTGTCATTGAAAATCCACCACTAGACTGTAGCACTACTGGTTAAGTAGTTTTTTTGGGGCCACATGGAGACATTGTTTGTCATTTCTATTAAATACATATGTACATATATTAAAATTAAAAATTGTATGTTTCGCTGAATTAGTAAAGTCAAACACTTACGTATGGATCTTAAAATGTGACAAATCTTTACCTGATGGCACAAAATCTTCCACAGGGTCAAAATTTCCATAATTAGCACCTTTCACTTAAAACTCTTCAATTTTCACATTTTATATTTTTATACAATATTGATTGTTATTTTATTTGTTTTTTTTTATTTTTTTTTTTGTGTATTATATTTTTTATTATTTGAAATAACGAAGTATATTTATTTGACATAAAGTCTTTATTTATTTAATTTGAAAATTTGCTTGTTTTTATGGTTTAGCAATTGTCTATATGCATTTCGTTCCTGCTTTTGGAATTCGTCAGTAGACTTCAACCCAAAAAATTTTGGAATTTAGTTAACAAACTTCTTATGTTTATAGTAAGACTCTTAATACTATATTGAGAATCACAGTATACAAACATAATAAGTTTGAAAGCTTCAAACAAAAATCTGTACAAAACATGCATCTTTATTCGTTTTTTTTTTTCTACGCATTAAAACAATTATTATTAGACGCTCTGTTGACAATGTCACCAAAATAGTCGACATAAGTGGTGACTTGGGGACACTTAACCCCATGTTTTCTGCAGGGCTTCTTTGGCTCGCGCAGTCGTGTAAAAAGCAAGAAGTTGCTGCTTACAAAATGCACAATTGCACAGCTTGAGTTTACGAGTCAAAATTACAGGTTTGTGTAAATCAATTTCTATAAAATTTTTGAAATTTTATTCACGAGCATGTAAAAATGCACAACTGCACAGTTTGCGAGACTTTTGAATATTCTCATGAAAACCCTTAATGTGTTTTGATTGCTGTTTAAATTTAAATTATGTATGTGTGTGTGTAACTATAAAGTAAAGTTAATCTATGATTGGGTATCCTCGTTATGGTTTCATGCATTTTATTGTTCTTTGCACAATACACTTAATTAACAGGCCAGGCATATTGTGCAGTATAAAGAAATCTCATAACCAATTTACTAGACACAAGTTTATATAATAAAAATAAAACAAGGAAATATATTTTTAATATCAATGAAGCGGGCTTTATTGGAAAGAAAATTTTATGAAATTAATAATTAAATATGATTTCTGCCATGTGGCCGGCACGTCTGGCGCGTAGAAGGCGCAATCTGGAACAAAAATTTTCAACAACTTTTCGCAGCATTTGCGGCCGATTTCGCCGATTAATCTTCAGGTGTTCAATTGTTTGTGATTTATTGACGTAGGCTTAACATAATCTCAAAGAATATAATCTTGGTGGTCAATTAATTGGGTGATTACGGCATTGGGGCATTTGGCTCCATCTAGAGATGGGCGCGTGTCGTGTTTTTTTCGTGACAGAAAATCTGATTTCGTGCGTGTTCGGGTCGTATCGTATTGAGCAAAATGGACACGATAAGCACGAAACGATTTTTGGTGTTAAAATGTGTTTGCAAGAATATCCAGTAAAGAAAAAATTTAATATTTTGTATCGTCAAACACGTAAAACCATCAAATTTGTTAATAGTCTCTTAAGAATAAAGTTCTGAAATTAAACAAAAATATGTATCTATTTGAATATAAAAAATGCTTTTTTTGCTATTCAATTTGATTTCGTGCGTGTTGAAAATCTTGGCATTCGTGTTCCTGTCGTTTCGTGTTGAAAAAATTCAACACGCGCCCATCTCTAGCTCCATCCTGTTGGAAGACCAATGCCACATAATTGAGGTACGAAGAAATTTCTAATCATGTTCCTATACCGTTCACCATTGACAGTAACACTCTGACCATCATTGTTTTTGAAGACATATGGGCCAATGGATGCATGTAATGGTGTTTCGACAAAAGCTTGTGTATTCTTCTCACTCCAAATGCGACAATTCTGTTTATTTACGTACTTATTCAACCAGAATTATGTATGCCATAAAATAAAGAAGAAGTGCACGGTGAGTTTGACGAATAGAACAATTATTTTTATTAAAAATTTCAACAATTTGCACGCGTTGCTCTAATGTAAGTCGATTTATAATGAAATTTTAAAACAAACTAAACAAAAAGCAACTATGAGCTGTTAAATGGGTGCTCAAGTAAAGCAGTGATGCCAACTCAAAGTTGTGACACTCTATAAAAACACCCTTTACATACATATTTTATTTCACAAGTGTAGGTGTAGCATAATAGTAGCTTTAATGAAGCTAGTATGGCAACAACTCACTAACATACTAAATGAAATAAATTCAATAAAAAGTAATAAAAGCAGGATCTGGCGCACAGTGCTCCGTACCCATATTGATTTGTTAATAGAGACTCTTTTTATAAATTCATACAAGAAAAATAAATAATAATATTTTAGTTATTTATTTAATTACAAGTTTTGAGGGTGTACGAATATGAACTTTGTATACTTTATATGTACCTAGAATCACTATAGACCCTTCAAAAGGTTAACTCGAATGCATCATGCAGCGACATGAGTTTCCAGTAAGGTGCTACTGTAGAATAAATAAGAATAGTTCAGAAAACTACGAAGCTTATTAAAAATCGGTGCAAGGACTCTTATATGTAACTCTTACATAACCTTAACCCTAAAACTGTAATTAAATACAAATTCCTTCATAGGACTTGTTCAAATAAACTCATTCTACCCACAGATAGCGCTATTAAAAAATGCTTAAATGCTGCTTAATCCCCTCATAACCATATGTGACGCGGTCTATGAAAAGGTGGCTTATGACTCAAAAAATTATTTTTCACTTTTTTTGGTTCGGATAGTTTTTGAGACGCTCTTTAACATGGTGAAAAGCAGAAAGTCCTAACTTGCTTAGAAGTGTACTAAAAATGTAGAGAAAAAAGAGCACAAATGAAAGAAAAACAGAATTTTATTGAAAATCGAGAATGAAGATAATACATGGAATTGAAAATGAAAAAATTAAGAAATGCATTGTTTATCTTTAACAGCTGATTTCTGGACGTTTTGTTTTTGAGTCATAAGCCACCTTTTCATAGAGCGGGTCACATATAATGTTCCTAGGAAGCTTAACAAGCTTGGCAATTTTTTTTTTTTTTGTGTTTTGGTGCCTGCTAGAAAAATTCTATTCTAATTGTAAAAATATTGATGTAACACAAAAAATGTAAATTTAGTTAAAATTTATTTGTATTTTGTTGACGCAGCGCATTCTGGAGGTCTAGTTTTGGGTAATTTCTAAAGAAAGAATCGGCTTAAAACTAATATAGAGTCCAATCAGCGAAATAACAACTCATACGATGGTTTCGTTGCCTTAATTTTTGCACCAGCTGGCCAAAATTTTCCACTCAGTGGACGGATATCGCTACAATTTCTGTGACCAACGACGCATCGATACATTTGGATTTCCTTCCACACTTTAGTTTACAGTGGAGTGGCGCACAGTGAAATTTTGGTGCAACAACCCCTATTTTCTGATCACTCAACTTCAAAGATCGAATGATGCAGTTCGTAGAGAAATGTTTAAATATTAACAGCCTTATTTATATTTAAAAGGGTTTAAAAAACAGATTTTCATACAAAAGTTTACTGATTAAGCTTTTATAAAGGCTTAATAATTTTAATAAAGAAGACTGTAAATGTGCATTTATGTTTTTTTTTTAGACAAATAGTGTTTTATAAAAAAATAAATTCAAGAAGGGTTCCGTATGGCGCGTTTTTCTTTTTGGCAGTTTTTAGGCGGTTTGGCGATATTTTTACGTATTGACGCTTGTCTTAATTTTTAGCGTTTTTTCCATTCTGTCGGTTTTGGGCAATTTTTTTAACGGCCTGGCCCACGATGTCGACAAGAAAGTTTCTTTCGCTTACTAACATTGAAAACAAAAACAAAATAAGAGAATTTGTTTTTGTTTTCAATGTAAGTAAGCGAAAGAAACTTTCTTGTCGACATCGTGGGCCAGGCCGTAAATCTTTTTGGCGAATTTTTTACTTTTGGTGTTTTTTTTTTTGCATTATTTAATTAATTTTTGTTGGTGTTTCTCATTTAAGGTTTTTTTTTATTTTGGCGATTTGTCGTTTCGGCAGTTTTTAATTTTGGGATTTTTTAGTATTAGCGTTATTATCAAAAACATTATCCAAACCCATCTTCACTTTTTTCACTATTATGTTAGAACAAATATTGCATCAGCTCTTTTAATGCTTTAAGAGACTTATTCCTGTTGAAAAACTTTTGCTTTAAAATTTTCAAAGGAATATATATACATACTTTGCGCAATGTAGACAATCAAAGATTTTAAAAGAAATTGTGTCGTTATAAAAAGAACTAAAACTTTCCAGCAAAAATTACTGCTGCCCAGAAGCGTTTTTGTAAGGCAGACAATGTTACACAATCACTTGCTGTTGCACATGAATAAGGCATTTTTAGCTTCCAAAATGCCATGATTTTTTTTTTTGCCTTACTAAAGTGCTTCACAGAAGTAATAATATATAATTTTTGTGAGAGCCCGCCTTACGTTAGTGCTTTTCAGAAGCATTTTTCGAAGCTTTTGTTATCAAATAAGCAATACATTGCTTCCCTCAGTTGTTAGTGCTTCCACATCAGATTTATTTATTTTTTTTTTTTGCTGGGTTATTATACGAATACTTACACTATTTAAGTCAGCAAAAGTTAGAAGTCAATTTCTTTTATCTAATTTTCGACCTTTTTCAATAGATGTATTCAATTAAACTAATTTTTTGAGCTTTAGGTCAATGTTTATTATTATTTTATTACTTCGATATTTCGTTAACCTTTGGTTAACTACTTCAGGATATTTTTTTTTATTTGAAATTAAATTTTTCTTTTTTCGTTTTTCTTTTCTCCTTTCAATTACAAAAGTGTTAGAAGTCAATGTTAACATTTCAAGCGTTCTATACGATGTGACAGCTGCTGGTAAAAAATGTTCAGAAATCGTATCGTTTTGACAAAAAAAAAAAAAAATGATCGTTGAACTATTTAATCTATAAAAAGTTTAGTCTATTATTTTTGCTAATTTCTTTAAGATTCCTTCATGTTTATTTAAACGTTTTAAATTAATTTGTTTAATGTACAATTAAAGGCTAACAGGGACTTTTACTGCAAGTTTTGTATGAAGAACTGTCAGTTAAAGTCAACGTTAACTCTCAATCATACATTGTGAAAAGGGCCGTAGGTTAGGTTAGGTTAGGTAGGGGTGGCAGTCAGAAGCCCGGACTTACTTAGACCGTTTTGGTCCATTGTGATACCACGGAGACTTTGCTTATGCGGAGTCCCCACCGTCGAACCAACCAGAGCTAAATATAAAGCTACTAATACGTTGCAATTCAACACTAGCAACGTCAGAAAGATCCCTGAACTCAAGAGCGCCCATTGTGGCCATTCTCTTTCTTGCAAGTCCAGGACAGTGACAAAGAAAATGTTCTGCACTTTCCTCTTCATCGATATCCTGGTAGCTACGGCAAAAATCATTAACTTTTGTGCATGCCTACCTATGAGACAGTGTCCGGTTAGCACGGACACTAGAATCGAGATCTGTTTCCTATTCTTCAAAATTAAAGAAGCCGTATTTTTCCTATTTAGATGAGTACATAACTGCCTTGTGATCACGCAATCATTTCTTGTGACCCACCTTCTATTTGTTTCATCCTCTATCCTGCGCCTGAGCCTGAGTTTGCAAGAGAGTAGGGGTAAACCCACACATTCCAAATCTGGTGGAACTTGTAGGGTTGTCCCAATTCTAGCAAGCTCATCAGCCCTAGAGTTCCCTGGAAAGCCTCTGTGCCCCGGGAAAAGGGCCATAAATGATTAATGAAAAAATAACAGTAATAAGTTTTTGTTATATTTTTATCTAAATTATTGTGTTAAATTGCCTTTTTATAAAGGATAATATATAATTTTTTCTGTTCATCTTTTAAAGTTAGTTTTTTTCTGTTTTCTTTTTTTTATTCTGCCATAATAGTTAATGTTTTATGTAATTAATATTGTGTGTGGAATTTTTTTTTCATTTAATTTATTTAATTGTTATTGTGTGATTTTTGTAGCGGAAAATGCGTTTTGTATAATTAATTAGTTGAAATTAGTTCTGTGACTCATTACAAAGTTATTTTAATTTCTTATAAATTAATTTTTTTTTTAACGAAACAAAAAGAACAACAATTTGTTTTAAAAACGATTTTTCAGCGCATATGTTGAAGAAAAACTGAATAGCAATTACAAAGGCACATGTTTTTTTTTCAAAAGACTGAAAAGCAATCTTTTTGTTTCCTCGCCTTAATTTGGAGTACATTGGAAGGAAACATAACATAAAAAGTATGTGCTGAAAAAAAAAATTATTTAAATTTTCTATGAAAATATATATTTCCTTTCCTTTGAATAAAATGTTTGAAAAACAGTGCGATCACAAGGACACATTTCTGGAGCTGAATTGTTGAGAGAGGCTGAGAAGAAAGCACCCTTCGTTTTACCAGATATAATGAAAAATAAGCCATCACCAATTAAATAACACATAAATATATTAATGGTTGACTGCATTGTGGCCCATTGGAGTGAATATACGAAGTTTTGTTCCCTTAAAAAAAACGTAACCATTTCTTCCGGCATCACTTGAAATTATATGGCCTTAAGTTCTTGAAAAATCTCAGCTGACGCTTCACGTTTCTTGCTGCATTAGATGCAAAGATATTCCAAAATAAAAATTTAAATTAAATTTACATGGAAGGTGTCACGGTGCGCCCACTTGTTTTATTCCGAATTTTTCGTTTTTACCCGACTGCACGACGCAAAGAAGGGTATTGTGCTTATCAGCCTATGGATGTATGTATGTATGTGAGTGTGTTCCTTTGCGGCCTTATATAAACCGAACGCGTGGACCGATTATAATGACTATTACGTCAATCGATTTGTCTTAATCCCAGGAGTGTCATTAAAGATGTGACAGTAGTATGGCGGCCAATAGACGCCGAAGGTGAAAGTTTTGCTTACAGTTTTCTTCGATTGCAGGGGCGTGCTGTATCATGAGTTTTTGCCACACGGTAGAACGGTCAATAAGGAATATTACCTGCAAGTTTTGCGAAATTTGCGCGAAGCAATCCGCCAGAAACGCCCGGATTTGTGGAAGAACAAAAGTTGGCTTTTGCACAACGATAACGCCCCTGCTTAGACATCGTAGCTTGTACGCGACTTTTTGGCCAAAAACAACACACTAATGATGCCGCAGCCACTGTATTTGCCAGATCTGTGACTTTTTCTCGTTCCAGAAACTGAAGAGGCTCATGAAAGGACGACGGTAGGCTGCGATTGACGAGATAAAGACGGCATCGAAGGAGGAGCTGAACAAGATAAAAAAAACTGATTTTCTGAAGTGCTTTGAAGATTGGAAAAAACGTTGGCATAAGTGCATTATATCTGAGGGGATTACTTTGAAGGGGACAAAATTGATATTCATGAATAAATAAATAATTGAAACAATTTTAAATGTTTAGTTGAACTATCAATAATTGTATACACAATATTTCTCATATTCCATTTCATTAAAAATTTGCGTTAAATAGCTGATGTTAATAACAATCTCTACCCCAGTAGATAGACTTGGGTGCTGATGACGTGCGTTGCTGCACAGAAAAATATCGGTATTTCCCCCAGCTTATAGTCTAATTTAATTTTTCTTCTCTTCTTTAGAAACTCACATTAATTAATAAAAAAAAAAAAAAATATTTCATTCAATAAGAATTGAAATTACTGAACTTAAGCCCGACTAAAAAATTATTTCTGATTAAATAAATAATTTTTGAAAAAACACAAAATTCGCGATACTTTTTGAACACACCTCGTACATCTATTATTCTCCTATTTTCCACAATGAACACTTTTCCTTAAAAAAATATTATTGATATAAATAGGTAGAAATATTATGACATCATTTCCAATGAAATGTTGAACAGAACACCAGGCCTTGCTGATAACAATTGCTTACTATTCCTTATATCTTTTTTAAGGGAAAACTTGAGAATTTTAGAAACAGTTTCTGCTTTCGGCAATTGAAAAAAAACTCCGTAAGAAAACCTCTTGTCGTAAAATGTTTTTGCACACTTCGCAATTTAATATAAAATCAATTAATACCCATTAGTTTTGTTGTTTATGGTTTCTGTTTACTGAAACGAGTTTTAACATTAATTTTTAAATGAAAAAGAAATTAAATTTTCTTTTAATAAGCAAAAAGGAAAAAAAATTATTGCAAACATTACAAGCATCATTTAAAACTCATAATACTCGTTTTTCTTTACTTTTAATAATTATAAAAAACAGCAACAGCGAGAGAATCATAAATATTTTATTTGACTTTGAAACCATTAAGTGTGGTAGTAAATGAAAAAGAAAACGAAAGCAGCTTACTAACACTTTGCCAACCCCAACTACTACTACGTTAAGACAAACAAACATTAACGTTTGATTTTTGTTTTATTTGCTATTTGCTTGTATTTTAATGTCTCCCAAAAGTTGTGGTGTTTTTAGCTAGAAAAATTTTCATTGTGGATTAAGTATTACATTTAAATAAAGTACAACCATAAATAGGCACAGAAGTTGAACAATTTGTTTAAGCAAGCCACCATTCTCTGTTTTGGCAGCGGCAAAGAATATCATGTGAATTGTGCTGGAGGCAAATTCAGTTGCAACCAGTGATTGTACAGGCTTTTGGCCTGGATAAAGACGTTAACAAAAATAATCGTAAGCCATAACATTTTCTACGATGCACACTGGCGCTTCCGATATCAAAAGTGGGAATTAAGTACAAATTTAAATTTATGAGAACCGAATAAATTTTTGTACTCGCGAAAAGTATACAAAATTCCACATCACTAGCAAAAAGATTTTGATTGTATCAACTCTGTTCAAAATTTCACCCAAAATGATGACATAATCCACATGAAAAAGTTTACACGAAATATTCATGAAGAAATGTTGCAAAACTTGTACTCTGTTCAACTCGTGAAAAATTTATGAAATGTGTCTGGCAACATTTTCTTGCAATCTGCGAAATAATGTGACTGACATTTATTACGCGTGAAATATTGACAGCTGATGTTGTTGTTGTTTACAAAAGTCGATCAATGTTGCATACTTCTAACCAATAAAAACGATAATATTTTTGGAAAAAGTAATATGGCCATCACTTGTTACGCGTCAAATTTTTCAAGCGAGCACTAGGCTTTAAGTAAAAATCTTTTTTTCCCGTAATACTATAAACATTTTTTAAACAATAAAATAATCTTAAAATAATACCCCCTATTATATTTGGCGTCGGCAACATCGCCGTCAATTTTGAAACAACATCACTTTAACACAACATCAATGCGAACTTTGTATTCCCTAACAGTGATATGAAGCCGTTGACTGTTTATCGATAAATACAATACACATATCTAGTATTTGAGTCAGCTGACTCATTTTGTTTACTAGTTTTGGTAAAAGTGTTTTTGACTAAATAAAAGCTTTGTAAATAAATTAAAGTAAAATGCTTTTCTTTCCGATTGGGACGAAGAAAATAAAAAAATTTTTTAATAGTGGAAAGAAGATTTCTCAGACAAAATTCATGCATTTGTCAGTTACACGATGAAAAGTTAATGATAAGTTCAGTCATATATTGGGAAAATAGTGAATAATGTTTATCGTTTTAATGTTTTAAGTTATTTTTGGCTGAATAAAACATCATTTGGGCATGTATTGGATACAATAGAGCCTAATTTTGGAAAAAAATCTATCAGATCAAAGTTTATTGGAAATTGGAGCTTCCTCCAAAGGGTCTCAGTACTAACTGTTTATATACGCCTCTTCCACAAACTTTTCAAATTGTTTGGGGTTGATAATTTTAAGTTTGTCCATATTATATTTTTCACTTTTTTGAAAAATTTTTTTCAAATAAATATGTATGTATTCTTTGGTATTTTTTATATTGCACTTTTTTACTATTTAAATTATTTTTCAAATTCGTTGAGGTATACACACAACAGAACACGACATCAAAAACACTGATGACAAAATGAGCGGCAACATCAACATAAATTTTTCTTACAGAATACCAAACATATGTTGACAGTCATCGATAAATGGCAATACTATCTACGGGAATACCAATTTGCCAAAAGAAACATTAAAAACGACGTCATGATATGTTGCCGACGCCAAATAGAATAAGAATGAATATGTATTCCTGCACCTACAACATAAAAGCAATAACAGCATCATTATTACTGTAGCTTTTGTTTTCATGGCAGCTTAGGGGCCATCCACATATTACGTAACGCCATTTTTTCCGATTTTTGACCCCCCCCCTCCCCCCCAGTAACAGATCGTAACAATTCTTAGACCCCCTCCCCCCTCACAATAACGTAACAAGAACTTTAAAAAAATTTAAATTGTTTTAAGTTTTTATTTAAAAAAAATTAAATTTAATTCATACACATACATATGTATGTATTTTTAAATAACTTTTTGTTTGAATTGAAGTAAATTTCTTTATTTAGTTATTACAAACTAATAATATACAAATATTTTTATGGCATTTTCTTAAGTTTCGTTTAGGATTTATTCATTTATTTATTTTATTTATGGGAAAATGCAAGTAATTGAGAATGGACGAATATTCGGGAATTCGAATACTTTATTTTTATTTTCTGTTAGACTAACACAGTGCGTAGACAAAAATCAAATAAGCTTGCAAAATATAAATAATAACAATTATGTATTTATGTACATATGTACATATGTATATGCATATATTTATATCCATTTAACACTCATGATTCTTGATTTATTATGTATTTCTTTGATAAATTAAATACATAAATAAATGAAAAATCGAAGTGTTTTTGTACGAAATTAGTAAAATTTATGTTACGTAACAATTTTACAGACCACCCCTACCCCCCCGTAACAAATCATAACAAAACTCGAACCCCCCCCCCCCCAAGGGCGTTACGTAATATATGGATGGCCCCTTACATTTACTTGCAATACATTTATAATTAATACGAGGTGTGTTCAAAAAGTATCGCGAATTTTGGGTTTTTTTTTAAATTATTTATTTATTCATGAATATCTATTCTGTCCCCTTCAAAGTAATCCCCTTGAGATATAATGCACTTATGAAAACGTATTTTTGAAGCATTTCAAAAAATCATTTTTTTATCTTGTTCAGCTCCTGCTTCGATGCCGTCTTCACCTCGTCAATCACAGCGTACCGTCCTCCTTTCATGAGCTTCTTCAGTTTCGGGAACAATAAAAAGTCCCAGGGGGCCAAATCTTGGGAATACTGTGGCTGCTGCATCATTAGTGTGTTGTTTTTAGCCAAAAAGTCGCGTACAAGCAACGATGTCTGAGCAGGGGCGTTATCGTGGTGCAAAAGCCAATTTTTGTTTTTTCCACAAATCCGGGCGTTTCTGGCGGATTGCTTCACTCAAATTGTGCACAACGTGCAGGTAATATTCCATATTGACCGTTCTATACTGTGGCAAGAACTCATGAAGAAAACTGTAAACAAAACTTTTTTTGTAAAGAAACATTCGACCGTACTTGGCGCGCTTTTTACGGTCTTGGTTCGTGCGGCAGCTTCCAGTGATATGATTGAGCTTTGGTTTCCCCGTCATAATCATAAACCCACAATTTGTCACCAGTTATGACCCTCTGGAGCAAATTTGGGTCGTCGCGGACAGAGTCCAACAGCTCATTAGGAATGTTCATGCGATGCTGTTTTTGGTCGAAGTTAAGCAATTTTGATACGAATTTTGCGGCGAACTGACTCATGCCCAAATCATTGATAAAAATCGAATCTAGGTCCTCAGCAACTTCTCTAATGGTGATTCAACGATTGGGCAATACAATTTTCTTCACTTCTTAAATTTTTTCGTCTGTTGTTAAAGTACTCGGGCGTCCGGCACGCTCTTCGTCGTTCACATCTTCTCGGCCTTCTGAGAACATTTTATACCACCGATAAATGTTACTTCGGTGCAAGGTAGCTTCTCCGAATGCCACAGTCAACATTCGGAATGCATACGCGTACTTAATTGCGTTTTTCACACAAAATTTGATACAGGTTCTTTGTTCCTTTTTTTTAAAGCTAAAAATCGCAGACGAGCCAAAAGACGTGCAAGCAAAGCAGCTGCCAACAATGAACTGAACATTCAAAATGACCGAAATTGTCGGCATAAGTGAGAGACATGAGTACCAACATAATGTCACAAAAAAATCAAAATTCGAATATACGTAATCCGCGAAAATTCAAAATTCCCGATACTTTTGAACAAACCTCGTATTGTTGCACCTATAACATAAAAGCAATAACAGCATCATCATACTGTGGCTTCTGTTTTCATGGCAACTTACAATCAGTTTCAATAAATTAATAATTAATATAAGTACATATGATTAAGGATTAAAAAGGAGAAAAAGTATCAACTTCGATCAATATCGAGTCCTAACTGCGAAAATAACGCAAGTGACATATTTTTCGAACGTGACTTTTTGATGCAGCATCGAACAGTTCATCTGGTAAAACATTAACTTGAAAATAATAATGATCACATTCCAGTGTAGCCTGTTAAAAATGTGGTCGATAAAACAAACGTAACTAACAAAGAAATTCTATACGAAGAATCAACGTAAAACTGATCTATAACTTGCATAATATCATTAGTAGGCTATATTTGAATTTTCATTATATAAATTTGAGCAAATCATAAAAAAGTAAAAACAAACTTGTCCTGTAAAATTTTCTTTCTGCGGTTTATTTTCGCGGCTATAATAATAATGTCCAAAACAGTTAATATTGTTCAGAGTAAATACAACAATAAGGCAAAAATATATACAAGTGATGATGATGATGGTGATTATAATGATGATTGCTAAGATTGTATGCAATACGTTATAGATTTGTTCAAATATTTTTACTCCCTTTTTCAACCGACTTCAAATAAATTTGCATTAAATAATGAACTACACACAAAAAAGTAATATGAATGAGTTTGTAATATTAATTAAAATATTTGTAATATTAATTAAAAAATTAATTAAATTTTCACCTATAAACAATTTGATAATATCAATTAAGTTTTTCCACTCAAATTAATTAATACAATTAAAAATTTAATTGAATCAATTAAATTATTAATTGAAAACATTAATTGGTGAATACTTTTTCCTGTGTAATAACGGTAAAGAAAAAACTTTTTTAAACTAAACTTTTATGTAAATGCTCATAAGAAGCGGTGCAGTGTAACTATTAGAAAGAGCTGTCGCCAAAATTGCCGTCAACAAACTTAACATTGCAGGTAAAATGAAAAGCTTTAAGGATCATTTAAAATATATAAATTTAACATCTTTACGCTAGAAACAGAGGCAGCTACCTCGAATTAATTTCCACTTTTTGCACATAGTTATTAAATTACCTTGTATCTGGAGTACCCGTTCTCCCGACCTATCTTGCCAGATTTTTACATAACCTTGTATCGCGTCTTCAAATTAACTCACAGCATATATGAATCCTTTCACTTTCATATGTTTCAAGATAGCAGATTATTTAAAATTATTTTGTAAGGAAGAGTCCCTTCCCCTGGACCTAACTCGCCATATTGCTGAATGTCATATGCTGTCGCAAAACCAACTAATACCACATTTGAAGCCTCTCACTATTATAGCTTTATATATATTAGATTATTATTAACTAGTTTGTATGGGGAGTACCCCTTACCGCAGTGCTATTCCGCCAATTTTTTGCCCAACTTCGAAAATCGCTTTCTTTAAGTGATATTATAAACAGGGAAAGTCATCACGAATTAATGCCCAATTTAGCCATCGAAAACCCCACTGTGCGATGGCTGCATTTGGCTGCCTTTGGATTGTCTGTTTGCCTTTAACTCAAGCTATAACAGTAGGTTACCAAAGCAACTACCATGTACTATTGTAGTAAATAATAGGCTTGTGTTTGGAATGTATCTATTTATTTTTCTTATTATGTATTATTGTGTGTATGTATATTGTTTAGCTAAAGTGAGCCAAAATATTGCACCACAATGCCTTAAAGTTTGTATTTTCTTTGGTGAATTTGTAAAAATATTTAAGAAATACACTGAAGAACTTAATTGTTTAAAACCGAATTAGAAAACGTGAAAGTTATTTCTTAAGTTTCATATTTGTTAACGCTTTAATAATCCCAAATTATTATTTTACTTATTCAGTAAAACATTTTTTTTTTATTAAAAATACATTGAAATTGATTATTGGGTGGTTTAGCTGGATACTATACGCAGTTCACTGTTGCTAATGCAGATCACCATTACCCAAAAATTACCGGGATGCGCTGAATCCCGGGATTTTCGGGATCAGGATTTCGGGATTGGCATCCCTAATGCATACATATGCTTAATTCACAACAATTTGTATCGTTGTATCTTGTATCAAATACACTTTCTGTCATGATACAATTATACAAGGTACTTGCACAAGCCCAGCCTGTTTATGTATACAATGCAGAAAGTTGTCAGACTTTGTTTACAAGCTGCAAAAATTTTAGTGTATGTGTGTGAATAAAATGATTACAGTGTTGCCAATGAATTTGCATATGGCTGTGTCTCCAATTACACATTGAAGAGAATTACACTCCACATCTTTTGTGTAGGTTAAAATTAAAACAAAAATAAATAAAAATAGAACGCAAGGTATAATTACACACAGGTTATATATACATGAATCTCATTACATGGCCCACACATGAGAGTAGAAATTACACACTGTGTATTACACACATATTGGCAACACTGAATGACTATAATCATGCATGAATGCCACGTCTGCAATTGTACTTTAGTTACCCTGTGATTGCTGCTTTTAAAAACAAAAGACATGTGTTTCTGACAATTATCCGTTTGTTTCTACCAACAAAATGCGTGTGTTGTTTGGTGCTGTAATTTTGTTGTAGTCGTGCAAGTACCTTGTATAATTGTATCATGCTTTCTGTTTTTTAATTAAGAACACTCTGTGTGCAGTGTATTAATGTATTATGTATTTTTAACAGTGTTGCCAGTTTTTTAGATCTTATCTCCAATTTTCGATTTGTCATCCCCGAAAATCCCCAAATTGAGTTTTTTTTTATTAATTTACAACAATGGTTATTAAAATGGAAGATAAACATTAATACCGATAAATCAACCAATGTAACTTTTTCGTTAAGAAGAGAAGAGTGTCCGCCATTATTTCTAAATGGTGCACCGATTCCAACTTCAAGTTCCGTGAAATACCTAGGAATGCATATCGACAAACGATTAAGGTGGAAGCAACATATTAAGGCTAAAAGAGATCATTTAAATATAAAAACAAAACAAAAATGTATTGGCTACTTGGATCAAGATCAGATCTTAACCTTGAAAATAAAATTAAAATATATAAGGCAATATTGAAACCAGTTAGGACTTATGGCATCCAACTATGGGGTACTTCAAGCAATTCTAATATAGAAATTTTACAAAGATATCAATCTAAAACACTTAGAATGATAGTCAATGCTCCATGGTTTGTAACAAATAAACAAATTCATAAAGACCTCCAAATTCCCTTTATTCGCGATGAAATAAATAAATTTAGCTTTAGATACTTAAATCGTCTTAGTAATCACCGCAATACATTAGCAATAGCTCCTCTAGATGAAACAGAGGAAGTTAGCAGACTGAAACGGTTTCACATATTAGATTTACCTTATAGAAAATAGTAATAATAATAATATTAATATTTATATGTAAATATAATATTAGGTTTAGTTTATTAAGCTTGCTGAAGTTTAGTAAAAACTGCTAACTTGTTTCTTTTCTTTATCAAATTTACTTATTATTGTTAAATATATATATATATATATATATATATACAGGGTGGGCCAAAAGTTACCATGGGACTTAAAAGTTTAATAACTTTAGTTTATTAATTTTTTTTATTTCTTTTTCTCAGATTATATAATATACAAAATGGAAATTTTTTTACACTAAGTATGAAAAATAATGTCTCTTAAATGACCATCGTTTTCAGCTGCGCACTGATGGGCTCGTTTTAGAGCATTTTCCATAACATCTTTCAAAATTTGTGGCTGTAGCGTTCGAATTTCTGCAACAATGTTTGCCTTGAGTTCAAGGATTGTCTCTGGCTTGTTCACATACACTCGCTACTTCAAATAACCCCAAAGAAAATAGTCGGGTGTTGTCAAAACTGGCGATCGCGATGGGCCAAATTATTTCCGAATTTCTGGAAATTATTCGCTCTCCAAAAATTTTACTTAAAAGTGCCATTCTGTCTCGGGCAGTGCGGGCAGTGGCTCCGTCCTGCTGAAACCACATACCAGGTCTGTTTTCAAGAGCAAGACGTAAAAAATGTTCTATCATAAACCGATCCCGCTCTCCATTTACGGTTACAGCACTTCCATCTTCATTCTCGAAGAAGTAAGGCCCAATAATATTTTCAGATGTGATCCCACACCATATTGTACACCTAATGGGGTGCAATTGGCGTTTATGAATGGCTCTTGGATTTTCAGAACCCCAGAACCTACAGTTCTGCTTATTAACAAAGCCATTCAAATGAAAATGAGCTTCATCACTCATAATCATAATCGCCCATCAGTGCGAAGCTGAAAACGGTGGTCATTTAAGAGACATTATTTTTCATACTTAGTGTAAAAAAAATTTCCGTTTTGTATATTATATAATCTGAGAAAAAAAATAAAAAAAAAATTAATAAACGAAAAAGTTATTAAACTTTTAAACCCCTGGTAACTTTTGGCCCACCCTGTATATGTATATATATTCCCGTCGTTCCTATAAGGCGCATAGGGCCTCTATTTATTTTTGTTAAATAGATTGTAAATATATACATTGAAAAAAATATATAAATAAATTTTCTTTTGTGAAAGAATAAAATATTTTATTTTATTAAAAAAAAAATAACATATTTATTCAATAAAATTCATTAATATCGATGGCTGTATTAATATTGGTATTAATTTAATTTTCACTTACAAAACTTGTAAAGAAAATGTTACAAATAGTTTAATATACGCAAGATAAATAAATTTTTAACCAAAGTTTACCATTTCAAAAACTTCTGAATCAAAATCTTCTGATTGATCAGCCTCAGAAATTTTGTTGTACATAGTACTTGTATTAAAAAGCTTTAGCAGTTCACCAGAAGTATTAAATTTGTCACAAAAAAATGAATTATTTTTAAAGTGTGTGTTTATTCTAAGAAGTGCTTCTAACAAGTCATATTGCATTTTGTGACGTATATTTGTTTGGTAGTGTTCATTATTGGTTAATCTGCCTTGATACTTCTTCTTTATTAGAAACCATTCACTATGAACATTTTTAGACTTGTCAGATGCACATTTCTTAAATCCAAAATCATTCTTGTTACCATCAGTTATAAAAAAAAATCCCTAAAAAATTCCCTAAATTTTGATAACCATCCCCAAAAAAATCTCTAGATTTGGGAACAAAATTCCCTAAACTGGCACCGCTGATTTTTAATTACAAAAGAAGAACAAGCTATATAAAAATTCTCTCAGAGAGTATCTCTCTAAATACAACATTTTAAAAACATCCCTGTGGGAAAAGGTATTGAATAGTAAAGGAGAAGGTAATGCACAGCATGTATAATTTTTAATTCCAGAATTTATTACTGTTAACACAGAACATGTCCTAGGAAATTAATGAATTATTTTAGTACGTCCGAGGAATGAATTCTATAATTCACAACACTCATCACAAGCAAAAACTATACATTCTTCTTCTGCATATGTACTCGTAGTAATACACGTGGTAATCAATGTGTAATTATTGTGTTTGACCAAATTACCCTCTCGTTTCTAAGAGAATGCATTGTCTTACTTCGGAAAATAATACACTACTTTTCCCATTATTTATGTAATGGGGATATGAATAAAAGTGGAATAGTGTATATAATTTTTATATGAAAATTCTGAGGCAATAAGGAAAAACTGCTTAAGTCATATTTTACTGTTTTGCAGGAAAGTAGTTTTAAACTTTTTAGTTTTTAGAAGAACATCGTTTTCCACACTGCAACTATTAAACTCAATTTGAAAAAATATCAAAGTATAAGCTAAATTAAGCTGTTATTCCGTATATGGTTATAAGTCGAAAAAGGATAAGCACCAATTTAATACCGAAAACTATCACAAAATAATAGAAATTTTTGTCAGAGGTACTTTTAAATATGGAGATTACGGAGGTGCCACTAACTCAAAATGTGCTTATCTCGATTTAAGCACTTTCTCTTTTTTACCACAGGATTATGAACAAAAAATTTAACACTATTGTATTTAATATCGTATTATCATATCATCGATACAAAAATACAAGAGTTCTTGTGAATTAAAAAATTTTTTCTTTAAAATACAATGAAATTATTCAGCATGCGTTGACTATGTGTTTTTGTTGTTGTTGTATTTTTTAATTATTTATTGAGAGTTTTTCGAATTGTGATTGCCGTCGTACGAATTTTGAAAAAATATACAAACCTGGTCTAAGGAATTGTTATTGCCTTTTGAAAAGTTTCATAAACTCCATCATACCAGGGGGGTTACTCTCTATTGCGATGCGAAAGAAAAATGCTACGAAGTCGAACGATTGGTACTTTTCTTTCGCAAGCCTGGTATCACCGCACTCTGTAATGCGAAAGCGTCTGTCAATGTCGCCCGATTATCGCAAATATCTTGCGATAGGTAAATACCAAACGCAAAGGGATAAAAACATTCTCACATATTGAAAAAATATTTATATTTGATATTAAAATTGTTATTTTTAGAGAAAAAAAATTACATTACATTTTGTACATATATATCTAAAAATGTAAAATCAAGGTGAAATATAATTAACCAAACCATAGCATTCATACTGTCCTGCAAATTTGTTTTTAGTTTTATGTATAATAGTTGGAATTGTTCTGGATCTCTTTAAAACTTTCAGCTCGTGTTGAATAGCGTTTAGAACATACAGAAACGCTTCCTTATTCAAACGGAAATTTTGAATAGAGTATATTGGACTTACATATCTCTTAAGACGCGTCCTACACGGTCGTTTTCCTCATCAAACACTATTTTACTTTCAATTAAAAACTGTTACACTTCACTTTTTCCTAACTTTCCTTTTCTGAAAAGACGTTTTTTACATATTTTGGCATTTCATTACTGTCAATCTTTGCCATATTTCCTTTTGCAAAGTCAGTGCTGCCACTTTATCAAAGAATTTTGCGAAAGGATTTGCGAAAGTAATAGAGAGTACCAAATTGGCATCTCATCGCATTTAGCTTTCGTATCGTAAGTGCTTTCGCATCGCAATAGAGAGTAACCCCCCAGATTTGTATGATAGTGAGTTCTAGCCTTTGTAGTAAACAATGATTTAATTCTTTTACATACACATCAGTGAATTTATTCATTGTTTTACGGGTCTGCATGCAATAGCTATTGAAGGTATCATATGTCTTTCATACTTTGTTGTGTGCCGCTGGTCACCGTATTGATATTTAGAAATTCCAGTGCAATGCATGTGCTATGTTTGGTAAACATACCATGATATGTTGTTGTATGTGGCGCACTTCAATATTTATGGGAAAATAATTTATTACTTTAAATATATCAAGTGACATTTCATTTTCCCATGAAAATTATAAATGTAAATATTTTTAAAATACTCAAAATATATATACAAAATAGAAATAAGATATTGAGTGTATTTTAGTAAATCACTCGTTTTTACAATCTAGATTCTTCACATAATTAGTATATAAGCCGAAATAATTTGTATGAAAATTCAGTAAGTAAACTGCTGTCAAAAGAGCTCCTCGTTGAGCTCTACTAAAATTGGCTAATAGAAAGCATTCATCTGCTTTCTAGGTATTCAACTGCCTACAAATACTTTAGAGCCAGTGGCGTTAATTAGCGCCGGCACCACCGGGTAGGCAGGCAACTTTTTGAAGTTTCTCTGGCCTAGCACCCTCTAACTGAAATAGAAGAACCTTTTGATATTTACACCTTAAGCATTGGGAAATTCCTCCAGACCTGCATAACCGAAAAAAGAAAATTTTATATACACACGAGTAAAAAATAAACTTTATTCATGTAAAAACATAATTGAATTAATTTTTTTATTATTTATCAACTCTTGAAAGCACAATAAAATTTTCTTTTTCCATTAAGTTGTGTGTAAATTTAAATTTTTGAGTTATGACATTCTTTGAGTGAATGGGCAATATTTACACGGCTCTTTGTTTCTTTAAGTGTAAAAAATTACTCTCGCTAAACGCTCACACATACAAATTAAAAAGAAAAGTAGTAAACAAATTTTAGACTTAATTTTATTTTAAGCCCACTCTGCCTGCTTTGCAGAAACATTAAAATCCTTACGCGTTTTCAGGCCACTTTTCATACCCTAAATCATTGCTTTTACTTTATTTGCTTAAAAATATTTTCTCTTTCCTTGTGCACAATGCTGGCATTACAATACAATTTCACTTTTTACGGTAATTTATGTCAGTACTTGCTATCATTGTTTTTTTCTGTCTTTTTTCTATGATATTGCTCTTGCCTTTGTTTTTACACAATAAGCGCAAGAACAAGTGAAGGAATGACTGAATGAATGAGTGAATGAATGTGTTTGGTAAATTGTTATTTTGCTGTATCCTTTGTGTATCATTATTATAACTCATTTAAGACTGTTTCACAAATAACTGCAACTGTAATCTTAGATTTTGAAATATTTCTTTTTGTTGGCTGTTCTGGAAAATAAATATAAAGAAATATAACAATTCATTTGATGCAATTTGGGTCTTAGATTTTGCAGTACATATTTAGTTTTAATTTGTCAGCAAATTCATTGAGTTATAAAAGTAAAGATATGGCGATATCTCGCCAAACGTGGAGACAAAAATTCGCTTTCGGCGATGAAAATTTTGAAATGGCGATTGGTGATTTACTTGGCGATATTTGAAATCTTTGGCAATATTTTTGGCTATATTTTTACGATTTCAATAAAATAGAATATTGTTAGAAACATGAACTTTTTTAAATAAGGAATTTGTTCTTCAATATAAAATATTTCGTGCAAAAGATTATAAATGTTGTAACTTTTTATATCAAACGAAATTTTCTGAAATTGAAGAAGTTTTATACAAAATTACAGACCACAAAATCTTATTTGGTGTTTATGAAACACAGTGGGGAAAACTTCCTTTTATAAATTGGAACCAACATTTTGATAATGAAGCTCCCAAACGCCTGCACTAGTTCTCGCCTAAAATGCATGATTACGGCGATGCTGCTGGTACTTACCACTTCAGTTTTATCAGAAGATTTAAATATAAATATTGATCTTGCAATAAGTTATTGTTAAGTACTTTTTATACGCCAGTATTTATATGTTAATGTAAACACTTCCCAATTTTTCTTAAACAATATAATTTTTATATTTTACGATAGACGTTACCTACTGAATTTAAAATTTAACAATATTTGTAATGTAATTAAAAAATAAAAATATTTTTTGTAGCTAAAATTTAATGTTTTATTACATTGGCGATATTTGGCGATATTAGACAAGTAATTTTGCGAGGAGGCCGAAAATAAATTTGACAACACTGAAAGTAAATGAAAAAATCCCTTGCTCTCGCTCTCTTTTATGCATTAAACCGGAGACAAGCAAAAGGGCGCCCGTGCACAGTGTTACTTTTAACACTTTAGGTAGAGGTCCATAGCTCGCTTTTTGCGCGTTACGCTTTCTATGCATCTGTCAAAAAAGTAGAATCAATGTAATAGTATGTGACAACTTACATTGCAAAAAGTAGGTCTACTTTTGTACGCGTTACAAGCAGCATGAAAGAAAGTGAGCTGTTATTGAATGCTAAAGATGTTAAATAATACTTTATTTCTTACGTTATCGATAAATATTATTTTGCCGTGGATAATTTTTTTCTTTTTTTCAATAAAAAAAGTCTTATTAAAAAAACACTTGTTTAATAAAATATGTGAATATTTTCATTAATGCGATGTATTTTAATTAACTTTTCACCACACTTTTCTCAGTAACAAATTTTGCATATTAGTTATCGATTACTTTTACGACTAACTCCACAAATTCTTTTAAAAACTCGATTTCACTCTCCATTTTTTCTTTATAAGTATTTATAAACAAACGCACACAGCTGATCAAAACAAAAATAAAATGGCGCATGAAAAGCACTGCATGTAACTCAACGCGAACAAAGTATAGAATGAAACAAGAGGATGAAACGCGTGTAAAGTATAACGCGCAAAGAGCGAGCTGTGGACCTCTACCTTTTTAGCTGGCCAAAATTAATAACTCTCGTTCCGGAGCATATATCGGAATTAAATTTGGTATGGATAATCTCTATATATAAATAAACTTTTGTAGAAAAAATGGGCATGGCCCGCTTATTTTTATTAGTAGCCCCCATACGAGACAAAACAAAAGATTCTGCAAATTGGCCGGATCCACTTATCTATATTTATTTCAACGCGCTATATCTAAATCTGATGTTATTTTGGCTTTTAACACACAATCAGCAGAAGATTCGTTTAGGAGTTGTATATTAAACACCATCGCCTATTAAACAGCTCTTGGCTAGCTGGGTATTTACTCACATTATTCAGCATATATAGAAGGTTTTTGTTTCTTAATTTCATATAAAAACTTACAAAACTTTGTTCGCCACTAGTTTTTAAATATATTTTCATATATTTTTTAATTTTTTTAGTTTTAGTAGAAAATTTAATTTTTCTTTGTTATTGCTTATTTTTCAAACAGCTAATTGATTTTCTATGTGCCCAAACTACCACGAAGAAAAAGTACGGGCTGTTAGGGTACGAAGAAGAAGAACATTACTCTCACAGAACCTCTCTCATTTACCCAATTTTCGATTACGGGAACGCTTTTCGTGCAAATGTAGAGTAAAACAGAGATAAGCAAAAGGCCACCCGTGGGCACTTCTTTATGCTCTTATTTTCACGTACATTCGTACAAGCATGCATTTTACTCTCTTTCATATAATATACGTATGTGTTTGCCTGACTTTGGAGTAAAGAAACAAACCTAGCAGGTGAGTGCGGGGCCCTGCATTAAACACATACACGATCCGGGTTGTTAGATATGAAGGTTTTCCGCGAAACGTGGCGATTTTTCAAAATTTCCAATTTTTTTCCAAAAAGTTTTGTCAGGACATAAGTTCATCAATACATGTCTTTTTAATCGATATATATTGATATAAAGGTTAATAAATGGTAGAAAACTGGGAAATTTGCGATTTTTAGGTGCTTTTAACCAAGTTTTCAAACTTAATTAATTTTTGAACAAGAGCTAGCATAAAAAAGATTTTAAAACCATGGGATTGGGTCTCCCCGCTGGTTACAAAAAAAAAAACTGTTCCGAATTCGAGCACAGTGTTATTTATATTTACTCGATGTACCATCGGTACATCGCATATCGCTCGATATGTATGGTACCATTTTGCCCACAAAGGATAAATCCTTGTTGTAATCAAATATTTGCCAGTCAATTTGAATACATCAAAGATATATTTTTTTTATTTAGTAACAGTGAGACGGAATATTATTAAAACAAAAACTTTTAATTTAGCAATAAATTTTAGTTATCAAAAATGTTTGCCGCCGTAGCTTTTATTCATATAAATCATAAACAAGCAAAATAAAGAAGCTTTGGAAATATGAAAAGTTAATTTGATTTCTCTGTCTGTTGAAACATACTTACATATCTGCGATAACGGCATCAGTCGCAAAACATAATTTCAAGAGAAACCACTTTTAACCAGGGACCGTAACGGTTATAATTTTGATTTTAAAAACTACTTTTTAATCGTTATTTCATGATCACAAAAAAAACATTATTTTGCGATTTTTATTTATTCCTCACAAAATAACAGTTACTTTTGATTTTTATTTTTTTGCTTAATTTTTAAAATGAAAAAAGCGTAATTTTTGCGTTAAAATTAATATGAACCGATTTAAAATTAAATTTATTGCCAGAATCAGTAAATAAAAATTTTATGTGTTAAATTAAATTTACTTTTTAATAGTTTATTCATTTTAAAAATTAAAATTTTTTTTGAGCAAAAAAAATACAAATAAAGAAGTAAGTGTTATTTTGTGAGGAATAAATAAAACTCAAAAAATAATCGCTAAAGTTGAGTTTTTTTTAATAAAAATAAAAAAAATTAAAATCAGTGCCTCTTATAGGAAGTCCATGTAAAATGGAGTATCGTGCACGTAGCTCTTCTCTATTATTGTGATTTTTTCAGTTTAAATTTGGAAAATAATCGCTATTTGCGATTTTAACTTATAAAGATTAAAAAAAATCAAAATGGACAAAATAAAATAAAATAATATTGTCGTAAAGTAAAGATCCAATGCATCCAAGATTTTATGAAAATAAGACCACATTGGACTTTTTTTAAAACTGTGATATCAATATTGTTCTGTTTACAATGAACTTCGTTAGAGAAGCTTGCAGCTTGAAGCTTTATTTTAGGTAAACATGAAGTTTCTTTTGGAGAATTTTGTACCATAGGTTAGGTTAGGCTAGAGTGCTGCTGCTAAGGAAGAAGAACGAAATTTAGAGTCCAGCTCACTTGGGTGCAATACAATGATCTCTTTGTGCTACCTGTGAGTTGAAGAGAAGATAGTGAGAGAGCATGATAGGAAGGGGATAGTGATAGACAAGAAGAGGAAAGCTTCATTCTTTTACAACTCTGCTTTTTGCACGGTTTTTTTTTAATAATGCAGTGTTTCAGCGCTTCTGGTGTCAATGGGACTTACTAAATTTTGAAGCTGTACTTAGTAGCCATTTTATTGGGCATTTTACTTGGCCGTTACATCAGGATTAGCATCCGTTGAAGCCGGTGTAGTAGATCTTTGCTTACAAAAACTGATACAAAGGGACACTAATGCACATAAAATGCGTGGTGTTATTATTTAATGACCGGGCTCGAATCTTGGACCTTGGGTTTTGCAGTCAACATGCTAACTATTTGAGCCAACGCCACCCTCATTTTGTACCATACACTATACGCGTATGTATCTCGATTTTGTCTTAAGTAAAATTAATGCTGTTATGGCTTTTTCAGCGCCTTTTTTTTTTTGTAACCAATTGAAAAGATTGCGTTTTAAAACTTCTTTTATTAAAACATTTCTAGCACATGAAAAACAAAAGAACAACAAAAATTTAATTTCATTTATTTGTCAATTACTTTTACAATTCAATTCCCCTGCACATAAGACTTGTGTAAGCAACAAACAGCAATTTCGAATATGAAACAGAAATCAAATAAAAAAAAATAACTTTGACTTGTATTAAAAGTTTTCACAGTTAAAAATTATGTGCATAAGGAGGAAAGAGAATGGACGCATTTTTTTTTTTTTTTATATTGTATATATTTTAGATTTTATTTCGTATTAGATTAAAAACTTTTTTTCAGCTAACTTAGCAATTTTTATTTTTCTATTTGATACATACTTGTGCATGCATATATATACATACATATATACAAAACTTGACAGGCAGAAGTAAAAAAAAAGTTTACATTTTTGTCTGCGATATGTCAGGTTCTGTCGGAATAAAAATCTAAATCGCGTTTTGAAAGAGATTAAATGAACAACAAATTTAAATGGGGAATTAAAATTTATATATTAAAAAAAAGACAAGCAGACAGACAGAGAGGCGGACATCGCAGAGCAAATAATAGGGCTGTGTCGTTCATGAACGAACGAGTAAAATTGAACGAATCACTCAAATGAACGAAGTGAGCCGGTCATTTTACTGAGCTGTTTTGGTTCAGTAGTACTGACACATAAAAATAAATTGAACGAAATGAACAACCGATGACCGAGCGCAATTGGCTCTTTTTTTTGTTTTGTTTTGTTTTGCTTTTTCATCGTTAATGTGGGATGTTTTTGTCATTTTCTCGTTTTCATTTGCCTTCTCACATACGCAATTAAGTTATTTTCGCTCCCGCTTTTTGACTTTTATTCATTGGCCATAGATTTATTTACCAGCAGAGACTTAATTGTGGCAAAATAAAAACACATCTTGAACACTTCTTAATGCTATTAATATTTTCCAAATTCCTTATTTTATGTCACACAAAAAAATACTTTAATATTGCAAAAAAAAATTTACTTGCTGATTTTTTCATTGTGTTATTTTGTTTGTTTTGATCATTTTGCCAAAAAATAACAAAAACATTGAATTTGTCTCTTTTTATTGACCAAATCAACTGTTTGTTTTTTCATTTCGTTCTTTTTCTTGAAAAGAGCGGATGAACGAAATGAACGAACTCGTTCTTTTTTACAAAATGAACGAAAATGAGCGGTCACTTAAATGAACGATTTGGCACAGCTCTCGCAAATAATAGAGTTCCTTTTTATCTTTAGTGTACGGAACCCTAAAAATAAGTGATCTGCTTTTCATCTAGTTTTCTTGCTAAGCTTTACAAAAAAAAAAAAAAACGAAAAGATGTGTAAAATTTGTGGGTCCGTAGCGTATGCGTTTCCGGGGATTTTTGTACGCGACTTCTTAATTTTATTTTTTATTCGCATAATTTTATTATTATTCGCAGACATGCCCTCTAAAGTAAAGTAAAGACAGACCGGCCAGGTGCATGGATTTCCTTATCTACGGTATGACTTAAAGCGGTTTTGATTACCAAAGGATTTCTGCATTTTCGGCCTTCCGCCTGCCTCAAGGATTTTCTACTCAAATATTTATGCAGTTGGGACTTAATTCATATATTTTGGATTTAATTTAATTAGGAGTTATTTCATGTTTTTTGCTGGCAGTAATTTTATTACAAAATAAGTCCCAATACGAGTATTAAGGCTTTATTTGATGTTCAGTTTTGGGAGTAATTTAATTTTCTTGGGACCTATTTCATTAAATTTTGGTGGTACTTATTTAATTTGTTTAGGTCCTATTCCATTGCGGAGGTTTTTGCTTTGGGCATTATTTCAATCATCCATAAATTTTCCATTCGTTGATTGGCCAAAAGATTCAATCAATGAATTTCACTTTCTATTACAAAATCGTCACTTTCAATAAGCTTGACCACTTCTATACCTTCTTTTCATTTATATACATATATTTATTCTTGAGTTGTATACATATTTGTGGCAATAAGGAAAAAGTGCTTAAGTCATATTTGACTCTTTTGCAGGAGAGCACTTTTAAAAGTTAAAGTCGATTTTAAGAAATTTTCTTTCTTTTGCAGCTAAATTGGGAAATTCTCTGTTAAACTGATTTTTTTTTTAACAAACATCATTCTACACAATGTATCTAATACATTTAAGTTGAAATATACGAAAGTATAACCTAAATTGAGCTATTATTCCAAATGCGATGAGAAGTCTACGAAGGTACCACTAAGTCAAAATTAGCTTATCTCGACTTAAGCACTTTTTCCTTATAACTGAACTGTTCACAGAGACAATAATAATATAACTTGACTTTCGTATTTTATTTTCGTATTAAACTTTTACCGCCGTATGCATAAAAAATATTTTAGGTTTATTAAAGGTTTGTTTGACATATTTCTATGGTAAATTTGTCAAATAAGCCTGTAATTAACCTGAAATACTTTTTATGAATACGGCCGTTAAACTTTGGTGTGAAAAAGAAAAGAAGTCATGAATGTAGTAAAATAAATGTGAAAATTTACACATTTACAATTTTCACATTTTTGGTTTTGTGCTATTACTTGAAAAATATCTTCATATGTTTTTTCTTATTTCATAAATTTTATACTGAACTGTTTTTTAGTAGTAGGGATTCAAAATTAATAATGTAGTAATTAATTAAATAAAAAACGTGTTGATTATTGAGTTCTTGTTTTAACTATGACATTAGTTGAACTTCTCATTTGTTAAAATGAAAGTTTAACATAATAAATCTAGTTGTTCTAAGAAATTTTTGGGTTAAGGTTCACTGATGATCTGAATTAGGAATAGTGAAATGCGCATAGGATCTAGCTAAACCACTCAATTATCAATTTCAATGTATTTAAAAAAACAATTAATATTTTACTGAAAAAATTAAATATTACACACAGAAAAAAACCAATGTAAAATCACCATGCACAAATTTTGATTTAACTTTAAAAGAAATAATATCGTTAGCTTAACGCTAAGTACATTTTTTGTGAAAAATGAGATTTTGATGCAGTCTTAGAAATAAATTCAAAATACACAGTTTAAAAAAAAAATATGAATGTGAATAATTTTTACCTGATGTTGGCAATGATGTGTAAATGTGCTAACTATACGACTGTCAAAGAAATTGCGCTAAGTCAGATGTTATTGTTTTTCGTGAGCTTTATTTGTGCAAAATAAATATTATTTGTGTTTTATTTTAAACGAAAAAGGTAATAAATGACTTCAATGACTTAATTAAACGAAGAATTAAATAAAAACAAAACAATTTCTTAGCAGATTTTCATGGATTTGCACGACAATAACAACGTTACAGCACAATCACTTCAGTGCATCGATGATGCGTCTTTTGGAATAGAATCTGATGATGGTGTGGTTGGTTTGGTTCCTTATGGCTTCAACAGTGACTCTGACAATTCCTTTGATATGCCAGTGAGAAATAAAAAACGCAAAAAGAGAGCGCAGGTGGAGAACAATACATGGCTCGTTGCAAAAAATAAAAACAGAAGAGAATGTGGAAAAAGCTATTGGGGAAGAAAAAAAGAAAGTGACGTTGTTTTTTATGTTGTTTAAGTGTGTTGGTGTTTATTTGCTGCAATACACTTTTGTGCTTAGTTGTGTGAGTTGTTTTTACATTGTTGTTGTTTTATTTACGTTTGTAAAGAGCGCACAAAGTGCTGCTGGCTGGTAGGTAGTGTACTGCAGGATCGCAGGTTCGAATCTTGGGGAGAAGTCAAAAAATTTTGTATTTTTTTTTTTTTAACTAAAACTTATCAAATAAATTGTATGTTAAATCAACAATTAAATAATGTTGAATTCAAATTTTATTCATGATGGTATATATTTAGTGTGTATCTAAGGCCGAGTGCACACTGTGACATTTTGTGACAAATATGGCAAAAATAGCAGTGGGAACTAGTGCCAACGTTTTTCATTTCCGATATTTTTACAATGTGTGGCATTACCACACAAACTGTTTACGCATCTGATGTGAACAGCTGTGAGAATAAGTTGGCTGCATTGCGAACACAAAAAGAAAATGTCAGCGTGTTGACATTTTGACAAAATACAGAAAGAACTTAAAATGTGTGCGGGTGTACAAATTTAAAAAAAAAATGGAAATCGAAAAATCACAGAAGCGTGTAAGCAAAATTCAAGCGTCATGGACTCATGACATGACGGCGCAGTTAATTCTGATTGTAGAAGCTCGTGAGGCTGTGTGGATTCACCTATGTATTTCGAAAAAACTGGGGCTTTCACGTTCAGAAGTGGTAGCCAAATGGAACAGCGTTCACTTTTGGATGTATGGTGTCAAACAGTCAAAACAAGAAAATCGAAATCAACTTAAATCCTTCTTTCGTAAACTGGAATGCAGAATACAATAAAGTCTTTTGGTAGCGCGCATATTAGCCCTGGTCTTTTCCACCACTTTCTGTTTCTGTTTTTTAGATTTTCTTAATTTTTTTCTTATTATTGATAAGCACACGGTGGCACTAGCCAGTTAAATAATTTTGCAATTATCCATTTATATAAATATTAATTAACAAACAATACGAAAAACAAAGTCTCACAATGATTAATTAAGATTTAAGTTGTTTTATCTAGCCGTATTAAAATCAACAGCAGACAAACTAGCGAAGAAGGAGTTACGCTTTGGGATGGAGGTATTGACTACTTCTGCGGCATACCTTAGAATTCCTGCTGAAAGCGTCTAAATGATATACGTTCGGCAAGGTATCCAAATAGGTGGCATAATGAGCCAACATTATGTTCTACAACAAGAGTATTGCGGCCATGTATTAACAAAAAAGGAACCCACTGCTAGTTAGTTTCCCGCGATCAAGGATATAAGACATGTTGGCAGTTAGCACTTGGCACTGTCCTTTTGGCATCTAGGCTAAAAGATAGGGACTCGTATAAAATAGCTACTCTTCAGGATCTCTCGATGAGGAAGAGGAGGAGACAATAAACCATCTCCTATGCGTCTGCCCCCACTAACGCTTTCTCCTTTAGGATGAGAGGTTTTCATTGGCCTTTCGAAACTATCAGTGGTGGATCTTAAGTATCTGAGGTCCTTTATTAAAACTAGTGCATGGTTTAATCGCAAGCTCTAGCTGCAAAAATTTTTAAGTAATTTTAAACACTTCTCCTTTCTCTCAACTTTGCTTTTCTTTATTCTATTTCACTTCTGACTTCTCAAGTGAGCAGAAAACTGTTTTCTTCCCTTGCCAATATATTAACTTAAACAATAACATCTTTCATAGTACGACATTTGAGAAAGTTTCACAACATCAATTAAACTTTTTTTGGTACAATAGACAAATGTTTCCATTTTTGGAAACTTTATATGACCACTCCTCTTTTAGGATTCCGTACACCAAAAGTCAAAATCAACTTTATTGTTTTCGCTACTATGTCCGTCTGTATGTCACAGGCTGGTTTTTTTTCGAGAACCCTAAAAGCTACAGCCCTGAAATTTCAATTTAATATGTAAAACGTTGCCCGCTACAAAAGCAAATATATACACCCGCAGAAAAAACAGCTTAAAATCAATAAAAACCATATCGAATTAATAAGAAACATTAATGAAATTCTAGTCATGTTGAAATTTCTTATTTCAATATGGAAAAATATTAATTTACTTTATTAATTTTATTAATTTTTAACTACTTCAATATACATTTTCTATCATATTGAAAATTATTGAATTAATGTGACGCGTTCTTGTTTTTAAGTAGCAGCTTTTCCCTGAGTGTACGACTTATAAAAAAAGGGTGTTCTTAGACGAGCAATGCAACATTTGGAAATCCAAATGTAATCCATATACAGAGAATTATACGAAAAGGTGGGCACTTCGTTATGCTCTTATTTTCACGTACATTCGTACAAGCATGCATTTGACTCTCTTTCATATTATATATGGATGTGTTTGCCTGACTTTTGTAAATAGCGACTTAAAATTTTCAAAGTTAGTGTATTTTTATGCAGACTACACCAATTAACACTGAAATTTAAAACAAAAATCAAAATTAAAGGATATTCTATCAGTTGATTTGATTTTGACTGTGTAATCTTAGCAACTTGCCGTATCCTAGAAAGCGTTAGAGGCAAATTCTCAAAAGCTTTCAAAAACGCTTAAATTATAAAAAAATTCAAAATAAACAAATCTTCTAGATGAAAAAATTGTCAGAAGCCGAAAAAATCGAAATAAATCGTCAAATAAACGCCAAAATCACAAGCACAAATGTAGTGACCACAGTTGATAATTATTTTTAATTTTATTATAAAATAATAATTGAATAATTTAATGTGTATTGTTCAAAGTTTTAACAATTAATAATAATAAATTTGAAATACAAAATTTTATTTATATTTAAAAAACAAGGAATACTTAATTTCTAAATTATATGTATATTAAATTTAACTACCTACAATACTTTTTTTTTTTTTAACTATTTAATTCTTGATTATGATAATTTATTAGAATACAAATTACAGCAAGTTATCTTGGCGTCTTTCTGAGATTCTTCAAAACGAGTGATATAAAATAGCACTTACAGTAAATAAATGTTGTTATCTTTCTTAAGATCCCATATGATAGCTTCCTTCTAGGCTCTTGAAATTTAAAATTTTGCGAACTCCAACATTTGTTCCTTTAATCAATTTCAGATTCAGCAAATATATGTTGTTATCGTATTTAAAATATTGGATAGTAGCTTCCTTTTAGACGCTTAAAATTTAAAAGTATCCGGACTGAAAAATTTGTCCTTCTAATGAGCTTTAGGATAGCAATTATATTTAACTGAAACACGATCACAAATTCTTGTTCACAGGATCGCCAATTGTAGTGACCACAGTTGATAATTATTTTTAATTTTATTATAAAATAATAATTTAATAATTTAATGTGTATTGTTCAAAGTTTTAACAATTAATAATAATAAATTTGAAATACAAAATTTTATTTATATTTAAAAAACAAGGAATACTTAATTTCTAAATTATATGTATATTAAATTTAACTACCTACACAAAAAAACGCCAATACTAAAACAACGCCAAAAACAAAAATTAAATCCCAAAAACCCAAAAAAAACGCAAAGAATAAAAAAACTCAAAAAAAACGCCGAAACGAAAAAAAAGTTAGCGGTGTATTTAAATCTTGTTTAAAAAATGTATGCATGAGGCAAGATGTTCGATTAAATTAGATGTGTAGTGTCCGTACGGAGTCCTCCGTGTGCGAGTCAAAGTCGCATTTTACTAAATTTATTATATATTATTATATTAAAAAGATTTGTTTAAATATTTCAATTAATATTTTTAATTACTTTTTAAATTGTATCTTTAAGAATATTCCAATGAAATTTTTAATTGAATCTTTAAGAATATTTCAATTAATTTGTTAATAAATAAATTAAAAAACATCAATTAATCTTAAAGTTAATTTAATATATTTTTTAAATGCAAAAATTAAAAACAAATCAATTAAAAGGGTTGAGTTAATACTACAATTTCAGTCGTTGGTTGAAAACTAATCAATTTTTCAATTGAGTCTTGTTTTTACTTTCTTCTGTGTACTGAAATATGTAAGTGGCTCCCAAATACCCAGCAAAACAGTTTGCCTACTAGAGTCCAAAAAAGTATACATATGTGCTTTCCAGTCGTAAGTACTTACAACTTGACTGAATAACCTATTATTTTTGTTTGGCAAGTTCGAAAAGTATGCGTTAGCCTAAATTTTTTAACTACAAATATCCAAATGTAAATAGATTATTGATTGCCTAAAAGTATTAAAAATTTAGAAAGTTATTTTTTGCTTAAAAATATGCAAAATTTTTTAGATTACTTTTAGCCTAAAATTATTCAAAAGTTAATTGGCAATTTTTTCTAATAAAAATAAATAGAATTTTGTAACAAAATTATAAAACTTTTGCCTTTTTTTGCGATTGTTAAAAATTTAAATTTTACAAAGAAATAATAAAATTTTGTTATAAAACAAAGTTATTTTATTGCTTTCGAAGCTCATTTTTACGATGAAAAAATTTTTCTCTAAGAATGTTTCTCATTATTAACTGGAAAGTACTAAAATAAGTTGTTATTTTATTCATTATAGGACAGTCATTATTATACGCATAAAATAATTAGATAAATAAGTACCACTCATTACTTTGCAAGCCATTAAAAGAGTACTACACATTACAAAATGTTGAAAAATTATTGCTATATACAATATACATATTAGATAGAAAATAATTTTTGTATTATCAGCCGTATTTAGCATTTCGAAAAGTTTGGTGAAAATCGGCAAAATTGCGTAACTTTAAATTTTTTTATGTCTCAAATAGACTTGCTCAAACTAATATTTGCATTTCTATTAAATCTATTAAATCGGTTTGAAGGTTAGGAATGATTATTACTGAACATGAATTACTTATTGCTGTGTTTAGCTTTTGTTTATCTATTGGCTGATAAGTCACACCATCGTTATTCTGCGTGAATTACGCACATACATACATACATACATACATACGGGCAATATTTTAAAGTTGATTAATATTGAAGTAATTACTTTTCGTAAGGCAACAGGTAAAACAGCTTAAATAAAATAGTTTAACAGTATGACGTGGTTCTACTAGAGATCGCATAATTTTTTTTTTTTTTTTTTTTGCATTTTTGAGCTTTAGTTTAACTAATATTATTGAAAAAAAAAATTAGTTTAAATATATAAATTTTAAACTTTTTATGAAGATGTCCCATTTTGCACGACTAGGGAAACTGTGGTGCATATACAAAAATTAGTTTTGCTTTTAATTACTTTTGGGGAGTATCGAAGGGACGAAGCGACACACAGCCACGTCAGCGTCAGCAATACGTTTATAATAACTTTACTTTCCTTTTTCCAGTTTGATTTCAGCAAACACAGTGAAAGCATATTAAAAGTTAAAAGAATATATTAAAATAGTAAATATATTCAACTTTAAAAATTATCAGCACTAAAGTTCACTTACTTTGTGACAAAATAAACGCCGAAATGAATTGCTTCTTAAACATCTATTACTACCTTAATATACTGGTTGGAAGTACTAACATTTATTACGATGCCTCAAAGGACGCCTTCATTTTGAATCACTGGCCCATCATGATTTACTGTGCCTTTATGAATTTGATTGTTTTCATCGGTAGTCAAATGAATTTATGGATACATTTCTCCAGTTATCATCCTATAACTCAATATTATCTACAATCTGTACAATGCTTGACAACTTTGTTTAGTTGTTTGGAAATTTGGTCAAAGAGACGGCGTATATTTAAATTTTGTATTGATTTTAACAATCTATCAAAATATTATTTATCAGTCGTGAACATAAGGGAAAATCATGAAATGGTTAGGCGTGTTAGAAAATTATTGATTGTGAAATGCGCTGTGAGTGGTTTCGAAATCTTGTTTTATGGTGGTATAGTATTTCATGTAACTTTTATAGAACATACTCGACTTAGGGCTATACTTTCAGCTATATTTTCCTTAAACATTTTCGTCAAGGCGATACTTTTTGAAATGAACATTTTTTTGGGCATAGCATTCATTTATGTTAGTGCCCAAATGCTGATAAAACGTTTAAAGAATATCGAAAAATATGCCAAGTTAATGCATTATGAGACAACTGAGAGTGGCGGAGAATTTAATTTAAATAAACACAAAATGTGGCGAAAATTATTAGCACACGAAGTTGACCTTTTAACCCGTGAAGAGCACCAACTGAAAAAATTGGCCGAAGATTTTATTAGAACTTTTCAACTGCAAATTTTATTTTTCTTGGAAGTTTATTTTTTATTTATAATGAAGTATGTGGCTTCGACAGGTGTGCGATATTACCTATATGGTCAAAGTTTTAATTCCAGTATAACATCAGAGTTTTCATTCTGTGCAATTATTTCCACGAAAATAATAGTTCTTTTTAAAATATGTGAGGATTTGGTTACTAGTTTTAAGGATATGGGCCCGATAATCTATAAAATTCACTCTTACGCCAGCTCAGACACCACTGAAATATTTCGCAAAGATAATTTTGTCTTGAGTGTAAGTAAGTCTGATACAAACTATTGATTTTTTCTAATTTATATATATTTGTATGCTTTTAGTTGGATTTATTGCTACTACAGGTCAAACTAAGACGGATTAAGTTAAGCGTTTGTAGCATTTTTGAGTTAAGCAACGAGACATGCTTGTCTTATTTCGAAGCAATATTCTTAAATATGTGTGGTCTTTTAATATTTGATATAGAACGAAGCATGGCAACTAGAACTAAAGATATTATTCACAAATAAAATGACTTTTAATAAAAATAGCGATAAATCCACATATATGTATGTATGTATGCACGTGTAAATGTTTGAATTTGTATTTTATCAAAATAATTATTTGTATGTAATCACCGAATAGCTTTTAAATAAATCACATCAACAAGGAGTCCTGACTTTTTGTCTATTAAGAAAAATAAATATGATTAAATGTAAATATAAATGTGTGCACAGTTAAGTACAACTATTCTGGTACTTTCTGGATCAAAAAACAAAAAAATCAACCACATTCACCGTCAAAGGTGAGCTAATCACGTTTGTACTCAACTTGATAACACATTGAAATCATAGTCAAAGTTAAAAGAATATATTAAACTATTAAAAAAGGAAGTATATTGAAGTTTAAAAATTGTCATAACTCAAGTTATATTACTTTATTTCGCAAAATAAGTGCCGCAATGAATATTGGCTTAAGGCCCAACTATAATATGAATAAGCAAACTTAAGCAACTGTGCGATTACATTCAATACGTATGTGTGCAACTATAATGTACTTAATGAAACTTTTCGTCAAGTTTCGTCAAATGTCATTTGCTTAAGTAAAGTGCCAAACTGAACGCACGTTCCGTACGGAAACAACGGTTTTTAAACTCAAATAAACAGCAGCAGAAAATATTCATTGCTTTTAAAAATTTTTTTATTGATTTTTAATTTGAAACTTAGAAAATAAAGCAACTTTAATTTGCACTTATTTTTTTACAACATACATATACACACATACACATGTGCAAAGCAAATAAAACATATAATAAATCGATAGATATAATTATTTGTGAATTTTTAATAGATAAGCACATTATAACAAATTAATTAGATTGAATTGCAAAATTATGAACAATACCTAGATGTGCAGCTATGGTTAAGAAGTGCTTAAGTTCATGTAAGTACATTATGGCCACCTAAAAGACACCTCTGAAATGTTTAAGCATTTGACAGGCTTATCGTTCAATTCTGACATTAACTTAAGCCAGCTTATTCATATTATAGTTGGGCCTTTAATAATCATCTATTTATTACTACGTTTACTAGTATACGAACGACATAAGGTGAACAAAATTTCCCTCTGTAGAATTTGTTTTACTGAGAGTTTTTTGCAAGACGAATCATCCATTTCGAACATTTTGTCTGTAAAATCAAAGCCACCATATGAAATACGTGTGTAAACGATACATATTAATTTTATAAGTGGCAGCACAGCGGCAAGTGATTGCAATTTGCTGTGTCACACACATCTTTTTAATTGTTTAATGCAATTGTTTCGTTCAACTTCATATTCTATTTCTCAATTTTCCTTTATTTCTATTCTAATAAATGCAAGTATACTCTGTGCTTTTATTATTCATATAACACAATTTGGCAACTCAGTTCAACTTTGGCTAAAAAATTAAAATAGTTGGCAGCTCAGTTCGATTTTGTCCGGACAAATATTAAAACTAAACCAATTCGAATGTTCCCAACAATATTTGTTCTCTTCTTCTCTCTCTCTCTCTCTCTCTCTCAAAAAGAGAAACTTAAATGTCCATAAAAAAAATTTTCTCAAGACCAAAATTTTGTTCCGAAACAATGGGTGAATCCACCTTTATTTGCAAATAAAACTGTAAATTGTTGCCATATAATTGTTTTATTGCGACTTATTAATTCATAAATCCATTAACGATTAATGCTAGGAACACAACTGGGACGAACGACGAATTTCGTCTACGTCGACGAGTTATTGGATAAGAATTCGCTGGGTAAATTCGTCGTGTGAAGCACAACAACGACGAATTTACTCAGCGAATTCCTCTCTTGTAATTAATAAATTTGGTTATTGTGTGTGCAAAGAGAGAGAGAGAGAGAATTCTTTTTTCGTTGTTCATAGGCGTACAAAATAGAAATAAACACACATATTTCAGAGTTCGTCACGCACGACGAATTTCGTTCGACGGTGGTGTTGCGTTCATTTTCATATGCACAAATGTGTTTTATATTTTATGACGAAAGTTCGCACCGAAAAAATCGTCGTTCGTCCCAGTTGTGTTCCTAGCATTATTCTGTTTGATCATAATATATTATTGGTTTCCAATTAAGAGAAATTTTTAAAGACTAATTTTTCAAATCTAGGTTTTACAAAAAGAAGGAAGAGCATAGGTAGCTTTCGAAAAAATATGCCACAATTTTCTTGGTAATAAATCTGGAACTTCCAAATTACTGATTGGTTTTATATGAACATCGAACATCCGTAGAGGAAGTTTTGGGATTTATAACGCATGTGATGGCAGCCTTCTGGTTTGAGTAGGATAAGAGTTACAGTGGGTCAAAGTTAAAAATACACTTTTGCATTCGAATTTAGATTTTTTAGTCGTGCTGCGTCTCATGAGCATCTTGAAAAGTTCTACCAAGATATTGCGCACATGGAAAAAAGATATAATGGCAAGCGGTCCCCAGAAATGTTAGCTGCTTTCTGCTGGGAAACAGATAAAACGAGAAATCAGCCGTGAAAAAGCAGATAAAGATTATAAAAGAAAGCGATCTACCAAATAGTAGTTGATTTTTTTATGTTATACATATTAATATTTAATTTAATTTAAGATTTTAATTCATCGTATATCATAGAAGTCAATTATGTGTAAGATGTCTTACTTTTATTATAATAAATATGCATTTGGTACACAGAGAAAACAGATTCGTTGAGACAACCGAATTTGTTGCCAATCGAATTTTGGCGGTTGCACCAACTATCATAGAATTCTGGTATAACGAGTGCAATTTTCTTGTGGTATCACTATAGAAAAAATTGGTTAACAGTATGTAATTTGAAATAAAAGTTATTCTTGCTATCGAAAATATGGTTAATATAACATAATTGGATGTGCTTGCTGAAATAAAAATAAACAATAAATGCAAATAAAAATACACAATTTAAGAAATTTATTATTTGACATATTGTCATAAGTTTATTTCAATTGAAATTTATTTACTGGTGGTTAAGCATGTCTACATGGATTTCTTCAGCCACACATTTTGCACAGCCACAAAACTCTTATCTTATGCACGCACAACCTTTTAAAAACCAACAATAAATGCTGTCGTATAATAAGGGAAGCACGATGGACGTATTTATGTTCGTGTATTACAAGCGATGACGTGAAGACTTCGTTTTCGTAACAAACACTCAAAATAGCACAAGAAGAAGTAGTGTCTTCACCTTTGATGCGAGTGTTCTTGTTATTTTGTGTACTGTACTCGTACGTTTGAGTGGGTGTGTAAAGCCTGGTACTCTGTTCACAATTTCGTGCGAAATGCTGTCAAACTACATATAAAAGTATTTGGTGTGAAATATTTTCGAAATAAATTCGCAAAAGTAGTACTCTGTTCTTGTTGTGAAAACACGTAAAATCATGTCTTTCCATGCAAAATTAGTCTGGCATCATTTTAGTTTAGCTGCGAAACAACATGAGCAGTGCTTTTTTCGCACGGAATTTTAACAATGTTGCATACTTTCAAGCAATAAAAGCAAGAAATTTATTTAAAAAAAACCGCGAGTTGAGGCTACATTTAGTACATGTCAAATTTTTCACGCGCAATAATCAATGGTGCTGAAAATTTTTCACAACTTTGAACAGAGTACCAGCCTTAAGATGTAGATGCTAAGCTATTATGTTTGTGTTTAAGGAAGGTTTTTTAAAGCAAGCGCACACAACTACCCAGTTGGCTATGGCTTTGAGACATCTTTAACGAAAATAGAAATAGAAAATTGTGGAAGACACATTGACGATAGCTCAAACAAATCGTTGATAAAATTTTCGAACAAATGGCCACGAAATCACGCATGATCACACAAGCGACAATGACCACCACCATATCGTGGTCGTTCACAAAATGATAGTGTGAGTTCTTGAGCGACAAATGTCACTCAAAAGAACAGACTTTAATTAATATTTTATACACACAAATTTCATTATGTTTTCATTTAAATTATTGACTGACTTAGCTGGGATTTGAACTGAGGCTGCATTTTTACCAGTGAAATTTCGAGAAAGATACATTTTAGTTTCCAAAAAGATACATTTGTTCCCAAAAAGATAAATTTTGTAAAAAATTTTAAAGCCCATTTTTAACGTTTAACATATATTAACATAACATTTTTATTTCATATTTAATGAATATTGTAAAGAAAATGATATCATATAAATTAGTTTTTATATTTATTTAAGTCATAAATATTAGGCATTAATTTTTAAAAATCAGTAAGCAAACTTTAAAATTAATTATATGTACATAACTAGCTTTGGATGTTATCAAAACAAATTGATTTTTGTAAAAATTAATATACGAGTTAAGGCGCTTATATATACTAAGGCGATTATATCAAAAAGTTCATATAAACTTCCTGAAAATAAAAAAGATGTTCATATTTCCTCAAAAAAAAAAAAAGATGTTCATATTTTCTGTACATTTTACGTACAGATTCAAAAGATACGAAAAATGTCGGGATTACACATGGTACCTGAAATCATCAAAAGATACGAAAAATTTATCTTTCGTATCCTAATGGCATCACTGGTGCTAACCATCTGGCTACAGCACCACTTAAAATTTTTTCAACAAGATTTCAGTATATTCATTTGTTTTATTAAAGACAAAACACAAAACTTGTCGCTCAGATTGTCATCAACAAGTCAAGTCAAAAGTGTTTAATTGAGGACAACATGCAAGACATTGTCACTCAGATTGTCATGAACGACGATTTCTTTGAAATTGGTCGCCTAGAAAACTTAAGCCGCGTTCAGACTATTATACTTTGTATTTATCAAAAATTCAAATAATACGTGCAATTGTGATAGTCTGAACGCAAAATGTCATCAAAGTGGCAAATAATACGATAAAAATTTTGACATCCCATAAGACTTTTTCGTTTTTACAAAATTTTCTAAACGATAATACTTTTCATTAGATCAGGGTTACATTTTCACACAAACCAAATTTCCAAGTCGGCTGTTTCGCCGCCGATAGCGTGTCGTCATTGATGTAATGTTTTGTCATATGTATATCGGCTCAAAATTTTTAATAAGTGAATCGTATGGAAGTATATTTCGTTGACGTCATTTTTTAACGTTTTTGTAATATATTTTCTTAAATTTTTTCTGTTATTTACATAGAATATTTTTAACTGCTGAATTTTTTCAAGTAACGGCACGTCCCCGCCTACATGAAACCGCTTTGCCGCCGCTAGTTAATGAATAGCACAGACATTTTCATTGAACAGCTGTTTTGTTTTCTACTTGTATTACACATTTGATTTGAAGTGTGATGGTCTGAACACAATATGTGATTTTACGTTAGATTTTTTGACAGTCGCAACAAATGTATGTATTTAGATTTCAGTATCGTAAAATGTGATGAAAGTATTAATACTTATATAATAGTCTGAACGGAACTTCAATAACAGAGGACAAAACGTACAAGAATCGTAGATGACAATATCGTGCAAGCCAATCTGGCCAACTGGGTAATGTGAATGCTTTTGTGCAATGTGTGTGTAATTTGTTTGTATGACTATCTTTTTAAACAAACATTTTACAAGAATATGATATATGGCAATATTTTAGCACTTCTAGTCAATAACATTAGCATTAAGGAAACTGTTTTGCTAAAATTAATATTTTAGAAAATAATGAAGAAAATACCAAACAAATTACCAAAAATTATATATACCAAAATTTTATTTATATGGAAACTATTTATACTAAGCATGTACAATAAGAGCTTATATCTAATAAATTATTTTATTTTATTATTTTACACAAATCACAACTAACGGCCACTCTAATGTACATGCATGACGTTTGTATACGCGCCCATGCGCAGGAAGAAGCAAGCATCACAAACTCTTTTGCCACGAAGTATTTTCTTCTTTACTTCTACACCTACAATAACTGAAACAAATGTCTTGCAAACAGTGTTGTTCAGCGTTTGCTTTCGAAAACTTCGCTCAAGTAAAGAGTTTGAAAAATCCCTCATGTCTTGGAAGATATTGTAAATGGTCTTATGCAGGGCTCCAGCATGTATGTATGTATATGCTTCCCTCCTATTTTAAAGTATTTGAATATTACTTATTTTCGATATAGATAGAAGAATGCATGACGAATTTACTCCTTTTAAAAAATAAATTATATTAAAATAAGTTTTAGGTTTCATGTCAATATTTTCAAATACATAAGAAGTATTATAAAGACCAGTTAGTACCTAAAATGAGCCTGCAAAATATTATAACACCTGGTAGTGGAACAACAAACCGTATTTAAATCATAAAAGCACACTAGTGTACATTTCGGTTATTGACTTCAGAAGCCAATTTATTCATATACTCGTATGTACATACATATATAAAATTTAAGTTTACCTCAATACGACGCCATGCCGCTGAGGTCCTATTTCGCAACTAATACTCATATACTATACAAAAGCAGTTTTTGCTTGCTTTGTGTTCTGGAAATTATTGTACATACTCGTACATATTTACATCCATACATATTACTAAAACCAAAACATTAATTTGCTACAAAAAAAAGCGTAAAGTATTCCTCCCAAAACGTTAAGCATCATTTAGGTTTTTAATAAAAAAAAATATATATGTATATGTAAAAAAAAAACAAAACATGAAAAAAGCACCTTTGAGAACAACAAGCATTATTTTAAAATACACTCATATAAAGCTTTCAAAGCGAAATACACTGAAAGAATTAATAGAAAAGACAATGTAGGTGGACAATGATCTCTTATATTTAAAAGTGCAATAAGTATCATTACTCGTAAAAGCTTAATTTAAAAATATATGTACGTTAAAGTTCATGAGCTTTAAGAATTTTTTCTGTTCAAGATAATAAATAAATAATTATTAATGAAATTATTGGAAAAATAAGTGTGTAGCCCACCAATTACACTGTTCTCCAAAAAAAAAAAAAAGAAGAGAGGTGTCTTAGGACACATGGTTGTAGCTATGCTGCTTGGTTGTATAAAACAAACTTAATGTGTTAAAAAACAATGCAATAAAATTATATTATGTGATAATGTCAAATTCTCTGCAAATATTTCAAAACTTTCTATTTATTTCCCATTATTTTATTTTCCAGTGGCGTACGATTAAATTAATGTATTGTTTGTGCCGGCGGTGGCTGTTAGCCAGTTTACGCCGATTGGGTGTGTTCCTTAGTTTGTGCTCATGTGCAAAAAAAAAAAAATTAATTTAGAAATTGATCTCATTGTTTTTGTTTCTCTCACTTCAAATAACTATTCAAAACAAAATCAAACAATTTGTTTTGTTTATTTTCGTACTTTTCTTTTAAGTACAAAGAAATCAAAACAAAAATAAATTTATAACTGTAATAGTGTCGATTATTTTTGTTACGAAAATCACGTCCTAATTTCTGTATCGCCCAATAAATAGCATAGCTACAAAAATAAAAAATCGTGTGCAAGAGCTTCATTAGTTGATGTTAATGGACTTTTGTGTGCTGAATCCGAATCTGTTCTCAGATGGTTTCTACCACGTCTGCCTTTTGAGCTATTTTCATTTAAAAAAATACTGATACTGGAATATAAAATACGTATTTATTCAGCCCAATCATGAACAAAAATTCCGCGCTAGTTTTTTTCACTTTTTGTTTTTTCCCTGTTTTTACCCAATGCGGGAATAAAAAACTCCCCGGGGAAAAAGTAAGTATTATGAACGCAGTTGCCTTTGCTTTTGTCACTAAAAATATTTCCCTTGCAAAGCAGAAGGGAGTTTAAATAAAAACATACTTACTACTCCATTAAAACTAAATTTATGTTCATAAACTTCCATTTTATAGTTCTTGTATTTGAAATAATACAAATAATACACAAATAAATCATTTATAAATTTTTTTTTACATATTTCTTCAAGTTGGTGAATGTTAATAATATTAAGTTTAAAATTTTTTAACGCACTAGTAATCCCAAATTATTATTTTACTTCTTTAGTAAAATATTTTTTTTAATAAAAATACATTGAAATTGATTATTGAGGGGTTTAGCTGGCTCCTATGCGCATTTCACTGTTGGTAATGCAGATCATCAGGGAACCTTTACCCAAAAATTTCTTAGAACAACTAGAGTTAATATGTTAAACTTTCATTTAAGCAAATGAGAAGCTCAAGAAATAACAAAGTTGAAACAAGAACTCAATGATCAACATGTTTTTTATTTTCTTACTTCTTTGACTTTTTTCAGATTCAAATTGTAGTTGTAAGAGTATTTAAGGAAAATAAATGTAAATAACAACAACAGCTATTCAAGAATAGAGTGTTGCCAAACACGTATTTTATTTTGACCGGGTGCTGTCAAGTTAATAATTAGTGTTTTTTAAGTTTACAATTTTTTAACGCACTAGTAAATGAAACTTTAACATATTAACTCTAGTTGTTCTAAGAAATTTTTGGGTAAAGGTTCCCTGATGATCTGCATTAGCAACAGTGAAATGCGCATAGGATCCAACTAAACCCCTCAATAATCAATTTCAATGTATTTTTATAAAAAAAAAATATTTTACTTAAGAAGTAAAATAATAATTTGGGAGTACTAGTGCGTTAAAAAAATTTAAACTTAAATTGTAACAATTCCCAAAAAAAACACTAATAATTTTGTTTAAAGCTCAGGTAGCCGACTGTAATGTAATGTAACTGCAACGTAGGAAACAGATGATCGATATTTTTATATGAAAAGTAGGTTACGTTACCTTACATCTCTATACAAATTGAAATTACTTTTCACATAACAATATCGATCAGCTGTTTCCTATATTCCATTACAGTCGGCTAACTCACTCTCACCCAAAAAAAAATCAGAAACAAGATGTCAACAAACAAGAAAAACAATGAGCTTCGTGCTGCGGTGATGCCACGTATTACTCCTTTTTGTTCCCAAGGAACAAAGCATATTTATATAAAGTATATGCAGGTCTACAACAACAAAGAAAGTACAAAAACAACAGGCGATTTGTTTATGTAAGAATAATGGATGAATGTCAAAAACAGATGGATACAACCAGACCTGGGCAACTTGCATTACTTTTGCATAAGCACTGATTGAAAAACAAAAATTTTAGTGCTTTAGTGCAAATTTAAATTTTATGCTTGTAGTGCACTATTTTTTGCACTTAAATAAAATCTCTTAAAAGTAATGGATTAATATTGCATTAGCAGCTAATCGCATGACAAAAAATACACTAATTTTGTGTTGCCACTAAGCACATCATGAAGTGATGCAATATTATTGCACTATCACATATTGTACACAGTAAAATTGAATAAAACGTTAAAATATTTTTAGGAGATAGCACAAATAAAGAATATAAAATACACTAAAGTTCATTGAAGGCACTTTTATAAGTACGTACATACAAATTAACGAAAAAAACTGTCAATATAAATATAAACTAGATTACAGAACCAATTTCAAAAAAAATTAAAAAGTTTCATACTTCAAGTACGTTGCATCTCGAGCTTATATGAAAAACCGTGCAATTGAAAAAAGATCAGAACTTAGGTTTTCGTTTATTGTAAAGTTATATCTTAAAAAATGGTGATTTTATAAACGAAAAATACTACCGCTTGGAACAATTTCATCAAGTTTTGTCTTTCTCTCGAAAAATTATAAAAAACGTAGTGATATGATTTTTCCTCTTGGATGACGATATGTACATAGGAAAAAATTTACATATTTATGTATGTACGTATGTTTTTATGTATGTACACATTTACGTTATATTTTGCACTATATGTTTTTTCACTTATAATGCAATAATACTATTCATAATGTGTTTAGTGGTGCAAAAAATAGTGCACTAAAAGTAACAATGCAATGTTGATGAATTACTTTGAAGGGATTTCAGTAATATGCAAGAAAAATTGCACTAAAATTATTAAAGTTAGTGCTAATGTAATAAATTTGCATTTGCATTGATTTGGTTTATTGTAGGAAAATGGTCAATGTATTTGCTTATTTAATGCAATAGTCCCAGATCTGCATACAACAAAAAGAAAATGTATGGATAGATAAAACCAAAGTAAATTTATTAATTGATAAACCTTTAATATGTGAAATAAGTATAATAAAGAATACATATGTACTTTAATAATTAAATATAATTATTTTTAAATGTTTTGTAACACATTTTTTAAGTAAAATTTATTTAAACTTTTTCACATGCGTTTTCAGTATACCCAATTGTGTATAAGAAAGAACAACAAAACAAAATGGCGTACAAAAATTGTAAACAACTTTTGACATTCAGGCATTCACACTACACGAGAAAAAAATTAATCACCTGAGTACTTGCATATACTTTATATAAATTTACTTTGCCAAGGAATTGATCGTTGGAGGAATTTTTTCTCGAGAAAATGATTTTCCGTGAGAAATGAATTCTGAGGGAATATTCATGATTGGGCTGATTATGATAAAAGTAAAAAATCTATGATATAAAATAAAATTTTAAATGAAATTAAACACTAGCATAAAATAAAAAATCAACTACTTATTAGTACATCGCTTTCTTTTATAAAATTTATTTTCTGTTTCACGATTGGTTTCCCACCAGAAATCACTTCATATTTCTGGGGACCACTTGCCGCTTTTTATTTGCTCCATATCTCGTTAGAACCTTTCACAATGTTAACCATATATGACAAAACGAGAAACAAATCTAAATGCGAATGTAGGAAGTTTTTTTTAATGGCACGTTGCATCTGAGTTGTTGATATGGAAGAAGAAGTTCTTGCACCAGTTCTCTGTAATTAGAGCTCTTCTATTTCAATAAAAGTATGACAGACATTTTCGAAACCTACCCATGCTCCTCTCTCTTTATTTACCAACTTAGATTTGAGCAATTCTTTAAAGATTTCTCATATATGGGGACCCACAACTTAGCCTTCCTTCGATTTGGTCTCACTTACACGTGGAAATATACTTTTCGCGTGTTTGAATGCCTTTTCATCTCTGTTCACAGAAACAATACTTTGAACATATGTATTTTCCACAAATAGAGATCGTACTGAACTCCTTTGAGCAGTAATTTCTTGTTTTCGTAGGTCTCTTGCATAGTTACTGCATGAGCCAATGCTACGGACGGATATTAATTTCCATTAAGTAGCCACACTGCTTTCTGAGCCATTGGATACATATTTTCCTATTATTACTATATTTTTTTTAATTTTAGGAGCCATACAAAAATAATTCCTTTACTTGGTATAGTCTAGCGATTGAACCACAAGATGCAAGTGTGTTTCGGATAAATGTGTTACACAATGTTTGTCAAAGTGGGATATCTGCTTTAAATTTGAATAATTTCAACATTGTACAGGTTTTCTTTTTTTATAGTTTTTTTTTATTCCCAGCATACCTAAATTTCCGAAAAAAAAACAAAAATGTAATTTTTTTTTTAGTTTTTTATAAAGTTTCGAAACGAAGAGAAAAAAAACAATTTTGCATTAAAAATATTTTTTCGCCACTAATTTCTGAATAACTCCGAAACCGTTGAAAATCGAAGAAAAACAATATTAATTTGATTTTATGATAATTTTACTTTGCATCTTTAAGCGTTAAATTATTAAAATCAACAAACCGTTAACGAAGTATATTGAACTAACTTACGAGTGACCGCCTTATTTATGGGTTAATATATATTAGCCATGTTTATTAAAACAAATCTGTCTGTCATAGACAAAAACTGAAAACGGATTAGAAGTTAGCAGACCAATGTCCATATAACACACATATTTTTATTAAAAACAAATTTTTTAGCAAGACAGTGTTATTGTATTTGACATCCCTCTACTTTATTAGGCATTTTTGCTTTAAGACAGTTGTTTCAACATGATTTGCGCTTATATGTATATAGATCAACACACAAAATATCATTGAGTGAAAAATGGTTTTCGTTTATATTTAGTTGTGAAAGATTACACTTTTCTAAAATATCTTTAATAATAAAGTTTCGTGCTATTTGTCGAAAACTAAATTCAATTCTTGGAAAATATATGTGACGCGCAAAATAGAAAGGGACCTAAGGGTAAAAACAGGTTTTGTTCAGGAGAGCCATTTTAAAGATTTAAATACGTGTATCTTTGGTGTACCATCACATTATAAAACGCGCATATTTCTGGGGGGGGAACACTTTTGGGGCATGGGATCGGTCTCATTCGATGCTCACTCAGATGTTGTCCACATCAAAAAAAAAAGTGAAAATTGATTTTTTTTACCCTTAGGTCCCTGTCACATATATGCATTCGCGCGTCTTCTGACTGCATTTCTAAGTTGACTGTGAGAGTATCAAATGTGTTGGGTGAGTTCTAGGGTACTCATCTCAAATAGTATAAAAATAAATACGATCGTACCAACTTTCCCATTTTTGGTTCAAGTGTTTTCTAAACATAACGAAAGTTATTATTCACACTATAAATAATTTTTTTTTGCAATACATTTTCCCCATTTTAGGAAAAAATTGGTTCAATAACTTTTTTAAATACTCGTGCAAAAATGTATTCCTGCCTCTACGTAGACGTAGACCAGCTCAGTAAAATATGAAAAGTAACAACAATATTGTGTTAACTTGCAAGCTCCCCATAATGAATAAAATAAAATGACATTGAAGCTGCTTTTAGGGAATTATGTTCTTTGCACTGCCAAATACAGCGACAACAACAACTTATAATTTTTAAAGACTTGCAAATTAAAACTCTTTCTGTCAGTGCAGTCACTCTATTCATTCTTACCAAAAAAAAAAATATCAAATATATATAATGTAGCTTTTGTAGCATTAAAGTTAAAAACAAACTTTTAAACATCAGGCAACAAACAATTGCACAATGGGGTTGTTTTTCGTTTGTTTGTAAATATTATGTGCTAAATCTACAAAAGTAACTGTGTACTATCAATAAAGTTTTGCCAACAAAGGTCATGTTGAATATTTGAAATCAACAGGATGTCTAAGGCTAAACGCATAACTACACGAAAAACTGTGTAGGCAAAATTTTTCGGCAGGGGTAACTTGTAATGTCAGTTTGTTGAGACAATTTGAATTTGTTTAAATGTAATGCCGAGTACACATCTGGCCCCAAAAAGCGTAACCACTAATTACCAATGAACAACTGTTTGATTCCGACATGTAAATATTGATGTATACAGTTTCCAATCATTTTGGATTCTATAAAATTTTCTATTAATTATGTATGAAACTGTTTAATTTAATACAGACGTATCTGAATCAAACAGTGTTATATTAGTAATTAGTGGTTATGCTTTTTTGGGCCAAATGTGTACTCGGCATTATATTCGTTGAATTCAGATAACTGGATTTAATCTCATTTGCTTAACTTGCTTTCGCTGGTTCATTCGTTTGGCTGGTTTATTTACAATTTAACTCAAATAAAGGAGAAGAAAAAACAGAGAAAAGATGAAAAAAAGCTAAATCTGGGGTGGTATTAAACTGTTTGTGTGCTTGTATGTGATTAAACTTACCCGCAGTTTTTAACTTAATATTTAAGTACGTATTTAGCTAATTTTTATTAAAACTTAAGTTTTATTTAAATAGGGTTTCAGTTTTTCAGTGTGAAAATGTGTTTGGTATTTAATTGTGATAAAAGTATGGTAGCACTATTAAATTGTGTATATATTTGTAATAAAAGTACGGTACCACTATTAAATGTCAAAAAATATAAACAACTTTTTCACTTAACAGCTGCAAAATGAAAATGGTTTGGTCTACTTCTTATTGTACGTGGACGCCGCAAAATTTATCTTCTTAATGTTGCACAGAATGCTGCATCATTCATATCTTCTTCATCTGAATTCATTGTTTTAGTTGATATCAATAATAACACAATCACAATCACGAGTTTATTTATTGTATATTTTTATAAAATAATGAAAAAGTTCAATGTGCAATTTTCATAATTTGCAGAACTGTCAAAATCATATGGTAGTATGAAAAACTTAAGTTTCACTTAAATGGATGGGGTCGGCGATTTAAGTCATATTTAAATAGGATCTGTAAAAATGAAGTTTTTACTTAAATGGAACTTAAGTTTAAAACCCCTTTAATTTTTAAGTTAAAAATTGAGCATTAATAGATCAAGTTGTTGCTGTTATAGTTATCAAAATCTTTAGGTTGCCTGCTTGTTAGTTATTTTGTTGGTAAAACCCATTAAAGAAATTCAATCTGAAGCATTAAAAATAAAAAAGTTTGAAAGAAACATTTTCAAAGTTTTTATTTTCTTGTTAAAAGAAGGGGGAGCTGACTTGAAAATGTAAAAAAAAAAATACAAATAAAAAACTACTTTCAATTTAAAAATCACTGGCGGCCACACAATTCTGCATTTTATTAAAGGGCTTAAGAACAAATTTTTCTAAGCGTATATCGATTTTTTTTTGCAATATGGCATTTATTATTTTAAAAACATTTTAAGGCTAAGAAATGTTTTTTAAATATTGGTATTCATAAACAGTATTTTAAGTAAAAATCAATTAACTGGCTTTTTTAAAAATAACGTGGCAACACTGTATTATCTATTTGTCACTTGCATCTTAAGGTATGGTCACACTTGTGCAAATATTTGCTCAAAAAACGTAAAAAATAAATATTAGTGAAAAACATTTTAATTCAGAAACGTGTTTTTAAGTTGAATAGTTTCGTATACAACTAGTAGACAATGTCATAGAATCCAACATTATTCGAAACTATTTAACTTAACAAACACGTCTCTGAATTGAAAACTTCTTCATTGATATTTAAGGGTTCCGCTTTTTTTTTTTTTTTGGCAAATGTTTGCCCAAGTGTGACCATACCTTTAGTTTAGTTCTGCAAAACAACGATTATTAATTCACAAAGTACTGGTATCTGTATTTGTTTTATGTTCATTTTCGGAAAATTTTGTTTTTATAAAATAAAAATGTGTTCCAACTCGTATTTAATAAAAAATAAAAATAAAAAGAGTTCACAGCGGATTGTTGTTAGAAGTACATTTTTGTGATTTTTTATTGCAAATTAAGAAGCTAGAATAAAGACTTTTATTTTAGTTAATTTAATTATTATTATTCGAACTGCATTTTTTTGTTTCTATATTTGAATGAATTGAACAGGCTAATGTTCGTATCGCCTTTTAAGCCAAATTACATTTGATAATTATTAATGAACCAAATAACATCAAAGTTAGTTGTAAATATTCTGACAACACATAGTTGAACGTTCCGTTTTCGAAGGCCACTACTAAACCTTCATCATCAGCATTCTTCTGTGTTTGGTTCACTGTGTGTGTTGTCAGTTGATGTAGATTTCTGGCTTATATACGAAACTTTTCTGCAAATGGAATATGTGAATTGGTTTGATTCATCGTATTTCAATTTGCTGAAATGTGTTTTGTAATGAAGGCCCAAATTTACCATCACTAAATTTACAACAGTCTTACCATTGTCGTTTTTTCATTACTAATTATGCACATGTTAGTTAAGAGTTTTATTTTATTATTTATGCATCACTGGTTAATTTTCTACAATTATTATTATATTTGTTAACACATATAAGTGTTATAAGTAGAAGTTGTTGGATTTTGCTTTTGGTTCTCATTAGCATTATGTTTAGTTATAATTTGGTCAGCTTTAATATGCATAAATATGTTATATAATATAATAAACTTTATTTGCAAATAGTGAGATCTAAAAGTGTTGACCCTGCAATAGAATTTTGTTACTAATTGAATTTTCCTAAAATTGTTACCTTTTTTATGATGCCTAGCATCACCATTAACAACCTCCAGATTTGTTTTTATATTAGTTATCTGGCGTCAAGAAGCCAAAACATAGAAATCTTAAGCCAAATTAGCACAAATATTGCTTGTGCAACGACCTAGCAGCATACAAAACAAGTGGTAAAAAAACTTGAAGAAAACTTAAGACAGCCAGCAGATGAAACTGGGAAAGAATTATTATGAGTCGAGCGGAAAAACTGCTTAACAGCTTGAAACAAAAAGTTGTCAATTAAAAGAAACAATTAGAGCAAAACAGAAAAACAACACAAGAATTAAGGCTGAAATATGTTGTTTTATCAAAACAAAAACTCATTCATACACAGCAACACACACACACAAACAACCGAACCATGGATGGAAAAAGTTTTTCCGCACTAGTTGAAATTCAAAACTACCGTAGCACTCCAAATACCAATGTATTACAACTGAAATTGTTTGCTATTAAACAAGGTGAAAAAAATATATATTGAATGTATAAATGGCCAGTTTCGAGAGCTCGTTGATGTAGGACTTATTAAGCCTTTAAGAAACGACAACCTTCTTGCTTTTTGCTCTAGGGTATTAGAAATGAAAAATTAATTAAATGAACCGATCTTTTCCGATGTTTCCAGAAGTGCTAGAGGAATATTATCTTTTCTACATTCGCGTGTAAATGTGGAAATGGCATTTTCGTATCAAAATATAATAAAAGCCAAGGAAGACAAAGACTGTTTGCTTCGACTGCCTCCAATCCAAATGTTAGTTTTATATTCAGATCTCAATAACTAATATTCTTTTATGTACCTTCTGAAATTAGACATTTTTATTATTAAACAATTAATCTAATATATAAAAAAAGTCGAGTTTTTTTCCTGACGCTATAACTCCATAACGCACGAACCGATTTCCACGGTTTTGCATTAGTTGGAAAGGTATCGGGCTCCGTGAGGTTTATAGCAAAGAAAATTCAGGGAAAATTTCAAGAAAAAAGCAGGAAAACAGGGAAAATCATTTTTCACATACAGCGCCATCTCTGATACATAGCATGTACTACAACGGCGCAAGTACGTGGTGTGTGAGTATACTTCACGAAAATAAGTACTTTTCATTTTGTTTCATTTTAAGTAGATGGCGCCGTTACGTTTTTAATACAAAAATTCAAGTCTGTTGCATATTTTAAGGCGCTAGATTATATATCTTCTATATACATATATAAAATTGCAGTGTATGTTTGTTATTAACGCATGATTTGTGGAACTATAAGACCTGTGAAGCTGAAATTTTCAACACAGATTCGGGTCAATACCGGGTAGGTTTTCGTTTTGTTTTTTAACCAACAAGTGACTACTGTATGGAGTAATTTGTAGTTAAAAAAAAGTTATTGAGGGTAAGACAACGTTTGCCGGGCTCATCTAGTATTAATTAAAAATTGAAATTTATTTTCTGGTTTCTAAGCATTGCCTATTTATTTCATTGGTGCTTTCCCAATAAAAATTAAAAAAATCTGTAAAATATGTGCTACCACTCAATTGTGAATAAATTCAGAATTAACGGAATGCTTTTGATAAAATTGCTTCATTTTATTTGTAACATATGAAAGTATCACAATTGAGAATAAAATTTTAAATTTTCTTTAGTTTAAAATTTTAATGAGTCTTTTAAAGCACGATTTTTAAATTTTTTGGAAAAATATGTATTTTTTATAAAACTTTCTGAATATCTCCGAAACTATAAGACTGTTAAAAAATTATTAAGCAAGTAATTTAGAGATCAATTTGTTTCCTATCCTTCTGTGCATTATTTTTTATTGTTTTATTATATCGAAGAAGTGGTTCTCCAGTAAATGCAAATTATGTGATACAGCATCCTTTTTTTTTTCTTTATAAAGGAAAATCTAGAGATACAGAGTCAATTCAAAAACAAAGTAATTTATAGGCATTGATACTCAGTATCAAGTGTATACAAATTGACTACGAAACCTTAGACCTTACTTATATTATAATAAATGAACTTCAAAGGGCTTTTTTATTAATTGTTAAGTTTTTACACACATACATACATAGAATATGTCAAATGAATTTTACGTACGTTTTGAGTTAATTGGAAAAAAAATTAAAAATTTGATAAAATCGTACTGAAAAAAAAATTTTTCATAAAAGTTAGTAAACTTTGTAAATCTGATTTCGCATCCCTGAAACAAACATACAATATACACACATGCACACAAATGCAATACACATACAGGTATACTCTGTGCAAATAGTAAAAAAAAAGTCAGGATAATAAACTGGACATCTTAAGCAAATAATCATAAAAAACAAAAACAAATATAAATAAACAGCACAAAAACAAACAAAAAATGAGCCAGCCGTGTGCTGAGTGGAGCAGAATAAAACGGTTGCTGTTATAAAAAGATGGCAGCAGAAAAAAAAACATTTTATATACATAGATATTCTTTCTTAAAATTTACAACAACAGAGAGATGGCATGAATGAAATTGCAAATTTATGCAAATGAACATGCAACACAAACACAAGGAAAGTTGAGACATAAAGGCAGACATTCAAACTTAAGTTCTGTATATGAAAAACAAAAACATTCACAAAATTAAATAACAAAACATAACAGTAACTTAAAAAAAAAACAATTAACAAAAACAAACAAAAAGCATTGCTTGCTTAACTTTATTTTAAGAATTTTTTTGTACCCTACAAACCCAGCGAAAATATTCGTCTATCGGGAAGCACGTTGGTAAGGGAGAGAGAGCACAACTCTCGCTTACCAACCTGCTTCGGTATCACATGATTTTTGTTCGTGATGTCCCATGCATTAAACACATTCACCACAGCAGGCTACCGACTACAAAATGTCAGGTATAGAATACACATGTTTATATGAGAGTTATTCTTTTGAAGACAGCAAGGCAACAGGGCGGCAGGTTGTTGTCTATGCTGATTTTGTCGTTGTAGTCCAATTAAACTTATTTCTATTTCTAGAAAATTCAGTGTTGCCAGTATAATACAAAATGTTGAATGAATGATATCGTACAATTATTTTATATTATTTAACTGAAACAATATCCAAAAATTGATGTAAAACATAAATTGATTCATTTTTATACTTTTACGTCATATAAGTACATTTTGAAAGAGTAATTTAATTTTTATAAATTCGAAATATTTGAAGGTGGCAATACTGAACTATGTATTTATACTTAAATATAATATGCAAATGGTGCTGCTGCCGTCTCCAAAGTAATTAAGTAGCTGGCTACGAGGCGACAAATGCTGCTAGCGCCATTTGAAGTCCTGTGTTCGTGTAGTCTGCTGTGGTGAATGTGTTTAATGCACAACTTGGTAGCTCTCCAGGTATGAGCTTCTTAATACATATAAGATGTGCAGAAAGAAGATCATATTTCATGCCTTTTTCGTATGTGTATAATTAAAAAAATTTGCTCTTTGGATCAGAATTTTACATCTACTCTTAGATTAACTTCCAATACTTTTTTGTTTTTGGTATTTATTACACATTAAATACAATATCAAATCAAATACTTTTTGTGTTTGTTGTTAAAAAATAAAAAATAAAAACTGGCAGTAAAAATTTCATTCGCATCCAAATTTGTGTCCAGGTAAGCGAGAGAGAATGCACTATAAAAAAAAAGTTTAGTATTTGAGTATAAACAGCCGACCAACTTCGTAGTGTTTGTTATAAATTTCGCCATTGCATCATCGTAAGGCAGAGGGGATGCACTGTGTGCTTTTTTGCGCTTCTTTTTATGTATGTACTCATACACAGAAAAAAGTATTCACCAATTAATGTTTTCATTTAATAATTTAATTGATTCAATTAAAGTTTTAATTGTATTAATTAATTTGAGTGGAAAAACTTAATTGATATTATCAAATTGTTTATAGGTGAAAATTGAATTAATTTTTTAATTAATATTACAAATATTTTAATTAATATTACAAACTCATTCATATTGCTTTTTTGTGTGTATGTTTTATTTTTTTTTTAATTTTTATTTTCGTATAAATTTTTATTTTATTTTTATTCTTTATTAAACACAACAAATACAACCCATGAAGCGATTAGCTTGTCTACGGAATATACCCAGGGTCTATGGCGGGAAGCGAGCCCATGACCTCTGGATTAAGAGGCTAGCATCGCTGTCACTCAGCTACAGGGGCACACCAGCTTTGTATCAGTTGTAAGAATTTTTTTCGGAAATAGCAAAGCAAACTAATGTCGTGAGATAGTAAGCAAAATGCTTCAAGATTTCGAACAACTATTAGCAAATATGAGTGTCAAATTGCATTATTTGCATTCATTTGGATGAATTTTCTGAGGAGGAACAAGGTGAACGATTCCACCAAGATTTCAAAACCATGGACAAAAAATATCAAGGCCGGTGTTATCGCCATATAATGGCAGACTACTGCTGGAGCTTACAAAGAGATTGCCCAGCAATAAAATATAGGAAATCCCGTACAAAACGATTTTCTTAACAAAATTTTTTGAAATTTTGTAAATCAATTGAAAATACATGAAAATTAAAAAAAAATCTATAAAATATGTGCCACCACTTAATTGTGAGTAAAATCAGAATTAAAGGAATGAATGATTTTGATAAATTTGGTTCATTTTATTTGTAACATATGAAGGTATCACAATTGAGAATAAAATTGAAAATTTTCGTTAGTTTAAAATTTTAATGAGCCTTTTAAAGCACGATTTTTAAATTCTTTATGAAAAATATGTATTTTTTATAAAACTTTCTGAATATCTCTCAAACTATAAGACTGTTAAAAAAGCAATGATTAATTAATTTAAAGGTCAATTTGTTGAATATCTTTCTGCGTATTTTTTTAATTTAGCCGAAGAAGTGGCTCTCGAGTCAATGCAAATTATGTTATGCAGCATCCTCTTTTTTCTTTATAACGGAAAATCTCGAGATACAGAGTCAATGCAAAACAAATAATTTATGGGCATTGATACTCAGTACCACAGTACCAAGTGTACACAAATTGACTACGAAACATTTGACCTTACAACATAAATTTCATTTTGTTAGCCTGTGTATAAGCAAATAAATAAATAAAATAAATAAGAAATTGGGAAATTCCTGCAAGCTTTCACGAAGAGTGTAGTATCAAAGATTGAAAAATTGTCCAACTTTCAGACAAACTTCTTTTAAATTTTGAAGTCTTAATAAATCTAACTTTTCCCCACAAAAAGCAAAGAAAATTAGAAAAAAAAGATTTAACTATTTCGAATAGCCAAAAACAGCACAGGAAACTTTCAGCGAATTTGAAGTTGTATGAGAAATAAAAATACCAAATCCATCATTTCACTTTAAAGACTGAAAACAAAGAAAAATATAAAATAAATATAAATTACATTTTCCTACAGCTTGCAATGACACAGCGTAAGAGAATCCATGTGGATCTTATGAAAAGATAATTACAAATAAACAAATGCGCACAAATATGTATGTATGTATGCAGGGCCGGTTCACAAAAAGCCAAATCTGTGCAAGAGCTCCCAAGGGACACAATTGCAAAATGAAGGCAGCAGCATTAAAAACAACAGCAGTGTTTGCACATTTAAACGCATATTAAAAAGTACGTAGCGCAAATAAAAAACAGCCTTAACAAGCACAATAAAAATAATGTTTTTTTTTTTGAAAAATCACTTTGGACCATTCATTTTAAGTTAATGTAAAGTGCAGCTTTTTGTATAAAATTTAGATATTTTCAACAACAACAAAAACATAAAAAAATATGAAAATAAAGATAACAAAAAAGAAATGGAGCACTAAGCCTCCTGCTTGTAATAAAGATAAAAAAATAAACAAAACAGGTGAAATAAGCCAGTAGATGAAAGGCCTACATAAATAACCATTCTAAGGATTAAACAAAATAAGCAAACAATTGAAAATTATACACTTTAAGTGCGACTATTAAATGAATCTATATTTAGATTTCATTTTCCTTTTAACTCGTACAAAAATGTATCGCATTTGGCTGGAGCACGAATGTGCTTAATGCCCTAATTCAGTAAGAAGATTTAGGACTTTTATGTTAGAAAACACTTTTGAGTTCTTGTTTTTGAATTCTCTAAATTATTTACTTCAAAAATATAGGGTGTTTTTTTAGAGGTATAGAACTTCGAAGTGGAATAAAACACAAGAAAATCGTTTTAATGTCCATCAATTTGGCTTTATTGGAAGGATAATTTTATGCCATTAACGTTTAAATATGATTTCCGGCATGTGGCCGCCGCGGCTGGCTCGAATAAAGCCAATTCTACAGGTCCAATTTTCAACCACTTTTTCGAGCATATGGGGCCGTATGTTGGCAATAACGCCACGAATGTTGGCTTCCAAGTCCCCTAACGTTTCTGGTTTGTTGGCGTAGACGAGCGACTTCAGCGGATGCGTATTATCACATAGAGTAAACGTAGTGCGAAAACGATCCATGGTTAACCGAATTAATTGCTCTGATGGACGATTATGTCGACCATAAAATGGACGGAGCTTGCGGTAAACTTCGCGAACTGAACCATTATTTTCGAAATAAATTTGCACGATTTGCAAGCGTTGTTCTTTTGTCAACCTGTTCATGATGAAATAGCAAACCAAACTAAATATTAATCACTTGACAGCTGACAAAATGGCCGCCAGTTAAAAAAGTGATGCCAACTTAAAGTTCTATACCTCAATAAAAAACACCCTTTAGTTGTTGTCTTTGATAATAAAAAAAAAATATTATTTCCATGTTTTTAAAACATAAAAATAAAATTAAAGTATTATACAATAGTTTGAAAAATATTTCAAAAAATATGTGTTGGGTATAATGTTTAGAACAAAATCATAAAGCAAATACACGAACCTTCTAGCATGGACAATAAACAATAATAGTTCTAGAGAATCACAACTGCGGCTTATTTTCGTCCATAGACAAGACGATACAATCGTCGAACAGAATTAGGGCATAAGTAAGCTGTGACAGTCGAGTTAAAAATTAAAATAAAAAAGTTCAAATGTATACTTGGTAGTACGAGTACTTAGAAGGCAATGCTTAAAAAAGTATTGCAATTAAAGATCAAATAAATAATAACTTACTCATTTGGACACGCGTTTTTTTTTCAATTTTAATTACATATTATTTTATTATTAAAGGAGAATGATGGGGAGGATAAATACAAGTTTTATCAATTATTGGTGTTTTATATTTTATCGCTTTATTAATGTTTCTCAGGCATTTGATAAGGTATGGCACAAAGGCCTATTTTTAAAATTAAAGATATACATATGTATCTGCCAGTAAACATACAAAAACTTTTGGAAAGTTATATTATTGATAGAAAGTTCACTGTTGTGGAAGGAGACTTTATGAGTGTGTCCGAATCTATATCTTGCGGTGTGCCACAGGGGAGTATACTGGGGTCAGTTTTGTATTTAATATATACTTACTCGTAATATGCCTGTGAGCAATAATATCCACACCTCTACATTTGCCGATGATACAACCTATATGAGTATACATGAAAAGCCTGATGAGGCATACATATTACCCAGCTGGAAATATGGTTGAATTTATGGAGAATTAAAGTAAATGAACAAAAGTGTGTCCATATAACGTTTACCCTAAGAAGAGAATACTTGTGCCCCCATTCGAATCAACTATCAAAATATCCCTAAACATTCTCAAGTGAAATATCTTGGCATACACCTTGATCGAAGGCTTACATGGAAACATCGTATTGACTCTAAGCTAACACAAGTGAAACTAAAATTAACTCAAATACATTAGTTGATTAGCAGAAATACTACACTCAGCCTAGACTGCAAACTGTTAATATAAAAGTAGCTTTTGAAACCAGTATGGCGCTACGGAATTCAGCTATGGGGCGCTGCTTCAGCTTGCAATGTATAGAGAATCCAACGCAGACAAAACAAATTTTTTACGTTTGATAACATCGGTTTCGTGATTTAAATATGCCACTAGTGAGTGAAGAAATTGCAAAATATACAGCAAATATTTAATAAAACTCGAGTCATCCTAATCCCCTAGCTCGTAACATCTTGAATTTTACTGGGCACATCCGCTCAAAAAAGAGAGACACAAGGGCTGTAACACTTAACACTCCAGTTAACTTCGTATTTATTTAAAGCATTAGTCACTCAAACCGAAACCTGTACGAACATGTTGACAGCTGAAGCTCTTCGTTGTGTATGGCTATTCGTTTATTGTCTTAACTTCGACTACGACTCATTGAATTTCAGTAGCAGAACTATGAGCAACAGGTTGTGAATGGGCAGTCAAGAAAATAAAAAGTCGTTGAAATAGCACAATTTTACGAATTTTGCTATTTGTACTGCAGTTTTTTTAACACTGATTTTAAGTGTTTATCGCAATAAGAAGAGAGTATTACTTTCGCAATACCAATTACTTTTACATGTAGCTTGACAGCATTTCGCACTAAATTGAGAACAGAGATGCCAGGCTTAAAAAGGTATCTTCATTTTGAGACCAAAAAAGTGGGCGGTAACACAACCATTGAACATTTTCTTTGATTCAATGTACTTTTTTACGAAACTTAGCACGAAATTCGGGCTAAAAATTTCACCTAATCTATAACTATAAAAAATGGGTGGAGACAGGCCCACTCAAAATTAATATTATATTTAACGTGCTTCTACTTAACCGTTTCTTATGAAGCCCGGCACACATCCTGTGCTGTAAAAATTTGTTTGATCTTTAATTTAAAGAAGTGGGCGGTTTGTTTGTTTTGTTGTTGTTGTAAATTATATACACATACTTCTATTTATCCGATCCCCAGTTAACTTGGCAAACAGTTTGGTCTCTGGGAATGACATTATCTTGTGTTTAAAAATGTTACAACTTTATATTACATTTCAAGTGCTTCTATTTGATTCTTACGCAACTTGATACACATATTGAGCTCCAAAAAGTGTCGATATCTTGCATTTAGAAAAGTAGTTGAGACCACGAATATTTCCAAAAGTGAAAAATAAGTAAAAATTTAAAATTGCCACTTAAAAGTGGAAAATTTAGGACTAAAAAGTTTAAAATAATTTAAATTTAGTTGAATATAATATTTTAACATGCGTTACCGATAGACCAATCCCAAGTCGCGCAGGACAAACTTTATTTTGTATTCAATTACTAAATTAAAGAAATCTAATAATATTTTTATTGAAATAGGACAGAATTCTTAAAACTAAATACCAAAAGTCATAAAAGTTTAATAAAATGAAAAATAATTTTTTTTTCTTATTAAAACAATTTATTATTTATTCATCAAACCAAATTCAGACAATGATAAAGTTTAAAATCAGTTTCAAAAACCTGTTTGTTAAAAAAAAATCTGTCATAATTTTTCCGGTGTATGTGTGTAAAATGCCATGTATTTCTTGCAGCCATGGTCCATTTTGATTTACTCATTATATTTATATCAAAGAGAGCTGTTATAAAGTCATAAATTTTCCCACCATGGTATGTATGTATCCCTCGAAATTCCATAAAACACACCATAAACTTATTTTATTAACTCAGCAAAAAGTTTATTTGATATGCACAAAAGAATTAATATTAACAATTCTGTAATATAAATTAAAAAAAAGCATATTTTATAGCTAGGCTATTAATTGCGCAATACAAGGGCCAGGAAGTGATTTTCGTAACTAAAATAATCGACACTATTACAGTTATAAATTAATTTTTGTTTTGATTTCCTTGTACTTAAAAGCAGAGTACGAAAATAAACGCAACAAATGTTTGATTTTGTTTTGTTGCATTCTTTGAAGTGAGTGTAATAAAAACAAAACAAAAACTGTGAGAGCGAATGCTCAATTTGTTCTTATTTCGTTTATACACATGAGCACAAGCCAGAGAATACAGATGAACGGCTGTAAGCCGGCTAACAGCCGCCACCGGCCACATACAATACATTAATTTAATCGTATGCCGTTAAGGTAGGATCACACGATTGCCGCAATGCACCAATTGTTGGTACATTTTATATGTCAATCGTGTGATTTCACAATTTATTGCCTCATACGACAATCGAGAACAATATTCTGCTGATTTGCTGCAATCAAATGCAACTCTGGTGCGGCAATCGTGTGAACGGTTATTAGGCAACCATGCCCCAATAAAAATTTTAAAAATGCACCAATATTTATTGTGTTCTCGAGCGGCAATCAAAGTAGCCAATACGCGACAATTTGTTAAATTAATTTATATTTGCTTGTGCGCCAAGTGTTTTCGTAAGTAAAGGGTGTTTTTTATTGAGGTATAGAACTTTAAGTTGGCATCACTTTTTTAACTGGCGGCCATTTTGTCAGCTGTCAAGTGATTAATATTTAGTTTGGTTTGCCATTTCATCATGAACAGGTTGACAAAAGAACAACGCTTGCAAATCGTGCAAATTTATTTCGAAAATAATGGTTCAGTTCGCGAAGTTTACCGCAAGCTCCGTCCATTTTATGGTCGACATAATCGTCCATCAGAGCAATTAATTCGGTTAACCTGTCAATTGGCCACCAAGATCGTGTGATTTGACACCATTGGATTTTTCTTTGGGGATATGTGAAGTCGATCGTCTACGCCAACAAACCAGAAACGTTATGGGACTTGGAAGCCAACATTCGTGGCGTTATTGCCAACATACGGCCCCATATGCTCGAAAAAGTGGTTGAAAATTGGACCTGTAGAATTGGCTTTATTCGAGCCAGCCGCGGCGGCCACATGCCCGAAATCATATTTAAACGTTAATGGCATAAAATTATCCTTCCAATAAAGCCAAATTGATGGACATTAAAACGATTTTCTTGTGTTTTATTTAAATTCGAAGTTCTATACCTCTAAAAAACACCCTATACATACCGTAAACTTAAACTTACTTTATATGTAATTATAACTAATTTGAAACGTCAACATGGAACTGTGTGCCAATCTTTAATCCTTATATTTAGTTTTTATTCGTTTAAAATAACGAAAATTGCCTCTGCTTTGTACATTTAATGAGCACAAAATATACAAAGCAGAGGCAATTTTATTAATTAATTTATTTATTTATTAATTTTAACGAATAAACTATTTTCACGTACTAAATAAAACAAACAAAATTTATTTCTTAAAAAAAAACCTTTCCACGTAAAACAAAACAAACTAAAAACGATCACAACAGCTGTTTGTTTGTGTTGCCGCAAGTTAGAACAATCGTATGACTGGGCTGCGGCAATTATTGCCACAAATTCATTATTCGCCGAACTGCGGCAATAAAATTTTTGTAAAATGGGGCAATCATGTGACTGCAGCGTATTTGATTGAGACAATTTTATTACTGTGCACCAATTCAGCACAATAAAAATTGGATCAGATTGGTGTATTTGCGGTAATCGTGTGATCCTACCTTTATAAAAGCAAATAATGGGCAATAAATGGAAACGTTTCGAAATATTTGCAGATAGTTTGACATCATCATATAATAGCCCAACTCCCAGTCTTGTGCAAATGGTCTTGGATCGTAGCATGTGCAAAATGGTATAGTACATTGATACTCACCACTTAACAATTATTTTATTGAATTATTTCACACATGAAATTTGTTTTATATAACTAAGTAGCATAGCTATAACCGGGTGTCCTAAGACAGCTGTATTTTTTTTTTATCATGCAGAGCCTGTGATGTCAATGAGGCGTATTAAATGTTTGAAGCTGTGCTTAGTAGCCATTTTATTGTAAGTTTACTTCGCCGACGATTCTGCTACACAATGACGACGAGAGAAGGAGCACCTGGTGTTACTTAAGGTAGAATTGGTAAAACCGTATCGTGAAGTTCCGTATCAGCTGACAAAAGCCGTACCACATGCAATGCATGTTACTAGTTATAAAATGTGTGGTGGAATTCTACAGAAAACAGATATTTTGTGTAGCGAATGTCAAAAAAAAATCGCATTGAAAGCCAAACAAAAGTAATATGCTGCGCAAACTGTTAAATTTTCTATAACTTGTACACAAAGCTGCACGATATGGCAAGGTATAAAGTAGAACTATACGATTTTACTAATTCTACCTTTTTATTAAAAACTTAGAATTACTTTTGAAAAAAGTTTCATGCTAAACAGAGACTAAATTTACCTGTGCAACCTTTTAAGTTAAAGTACAACTTCAATAAAAACTTATATTTGCACCTTTCCTAAATCAGCTACAACACAAAAAACCCTATTTTTGTCAAAGTTCTGATCTGAGTTTTTTTTTTTTTTTTTTTTTTTTTTGTTATTGTATATACTCGCATGCAAAAGAAAAAATCTGTTAGTGGCAGCTTTCATATAAATTATAAAAGGGAATGCTTGTTTCGGTAGCTTTTATTTCATAAAGTAAATCTTGTAAAAAGTTTTTTGATTTCATGGAAATATGTATGTAGTTCAATTCTTTCGCTATTTGCTCTTTAGCTTCAATTTTACTCAATTCTTTGCTATTTTCAAACCACTTTAAGCAAAGTCAAGCAAATAAATAACTCCCTTGGAGATTAATAAACTGTCCCAAAAACAAATTTAGTAATTCCACTTTTTTCATTTATGGAAATTGTAGGGGTAAAAAGGCCACACTAGGGGAATCATTGTTAAACTAAAGAAAGATGTTTATAATTAATAAACGAAATTCTTCGGCGATCGTTGAAAGATGGTGAAATATTTTTTAGCAAACTTCTATGCATTGAAGAATGTAATTAACTTTAGTGTGATATAAAATTCTATATATCTGTGGGAATAAAATACACACGAAACAAAAATATTTTTACAGATTTTATTGTTGTTTTGTGTTTATTTTATTCGTCGATTTGTAAATTGTAGTTTTGAGAAACGGGCTCCAGGTATGTACTCGTATGTATACACAGAGAAATTTCCACTTAAAATCTACGTAAACAAGGTTAATTTTAATTTAATCTTTTTCGGCAATCATTTTGCTTCATATGTGTTTCATGCTACTCGTATAAGTGTATAATTGTCTGATTATAAAATTAAGATTTCAACTATTTCGTTGTTCGCTTTAGAACACCTTTTAATTTTTAACTCTCATATACTTGAAGTTTTACAAATTTTGTGACAGACGGTTCCTTTTCACTTTTGGTGTACGGAACCTTCACCACGATTTATAGGAGTTTGAATTTAAAAAGGTGAGCTTTTCTCTGATTTGTCTACATCACACAAACTAATCTCCAGGAACACAAAAATTTCCACAGAGAAAAATCATTGCTTTTGTATTTTTTCTTTTTTTTTAAAGCATATTGGTTTTTTTCTAAGTAAGTGGGACTTAGAAGAGTCTCATCAGATTTGGAATCAAAAAAATAAAAATAAAACTATAATAAGTATGCAATTTTTACGAATTGATGAGTTTTTTGTTTCAAGAGCCCAGCCGTTTATTTCGAATTTTTAAGGTTTTCGAATTAATGGGGTTTTACTGTATCATGCTGACTTTTGGACATGTCAAAAAGATGACTTAAGTGCATCATTTGATAGATATTGTTACGGAAATGGCCGTGAACAGAATTAATAAAAATGTTTTTATAAAGAAAATATTTGTTAAACAAAAAAAACTATCCAAATATTTTAGTCATAGAACTAAGTAAACACACATGCGTATTCAAATGCAAGCAGATGATTAAATAAACATAAAAATGCTATAGCAATGAAAACAAAATAATATGGTAACGTTCAATATATGATATTGCCACAGATCTAAAATATTAATAAAAATTACTGAAAATATTTAAGTTATAGTCTTGCAATTTTGATGTACGAGTATGTAGCTTTCTATTTATTAACTTTTATGCGATTTCAGGAAATTAAAATTTTAAAAGGGTGGAAACTTTTTCAATATTCATGCACGTTTATGTAGCACAGAAGTTACATACAGAAGTAGCAAATTGTTGAAAATAACTAGAATATTTTAATAAAAACCGAAGACCAGAAGGTTTATTATTTATATGTATATTGCAATCTTAAGCTAGAAGGTCAAAAATGATAATTGAGTAATCTTTCTGTGAGAACAAGGAACAAGTGCTTAAGTCATATTTTACTGTTTTGCAGTAGACCACTTTTTTATCAGACTGCGCGACGCAAAGAAGGGTATTGTGTTTATCAGCCTATGTATGTATGTATATATTTATGTGTGTCCCTTTGCGGCCAAGGGGCGCCATTTTATAAATACGAAAAATAAAAATTCAAAGAACTATATCAAAATGGGTATCATTCGACAGGTATTTTAAAATCATCTTTAGGTTTCTCTTATGATTTTTCATTTCGAATGATCGTTTAGGATATTGAACGGTTCAAAGTTGGTCGCAATCGCAATTTTTTGATTTTTTTTAATTACTATATACTTGTTAAGCTTTCAAGTCGATTTTCAGACATTTGTTTCTTTTGCAGTTAAATTGGGAAATTCGGAATTCCCTTATTGTTTTTTTTTTAAACATCGTTCTACACACTATAAATCATACATTCAATTTCAAATATACCAAAGTTTGAGCTAAATTAAGTTCCATATTCCATATGAGTTTATAAGCCGAAGGTATAACTTCCTGAAAAATCGCACAAAACAATTGTGACTTTGCTCAGAGGTACTTTCAAATATGGAGATTACAGCGGTGCCCTTAACTTATAAACAGCTTTTCTCGACTTGAGCACTTTTCCTTTTTGCCACAGCCTTAATAAAATTATCCAAAATTTCTTTCAAGTTTTCCTTGTTTGAAATTTCTGTTGATTTTTTTTTAATTTTTATTTGTACATAGTTACATTTTGCTATATTTCATATTAATTTGGTATATAATTTCAGCATCCAAAAACTTTTATATATAATCCCAATAGTAGTTTGTATTCTCATGTGCATGCTGTTAATGGTATGAACTAGTGCGAGTGCAGTGTGTGTGAGTGGTTGTGTTTGTGTTTTTTTGAAAGTTTTTTGTTTTGTTTTGAAAGTGTACTTAAGGCTTAATACTCTCATGCCTGTCAAAAGACATTTTTGTTGCCAAAAGCTTGAAATATGAAAAGGCAAAAAGTTAACTTGTCACATTGTTGAGGTTTTTCTGCCTCCTTGTCTCTCTATTGTGTATAATTCCATATATGTATACGGGAGAATCTCGGGATAACGAATGATATAAAGAATATCACGGCCGTGATACACTATCACACACAGTCGATGGGTTTTATGAACATTTTCAAAAGGCAATAACAATTCATTAGATCAGGGTTGTATTTTTTCATAGATCATGCGAATGTGTAGGATAGTGGAGTCATGGCCTTAAGGAAATTCGATATGTTGCGAAGTCTTTTTAAGCTTTGTTACAATTTTCAATTGTATTTGCAGTGTACAAGTACATATTGAAAAGTTTCTCGAAAATTTTGTTTTAACTTTGTCACTTGCTCAACTCATAATATTATAAAAATATTGCATCATTTTTTACAAAAATAAGTTGTCTAACAAAAAAACCAACTGTGTTACCCGAACTTTTTTTGCTTTTACATTTTTTTTTTTCAGCACCATTGATTATTTCTTGTGAAAAATTTGACATGTACTAAATGTAGCCCAACTCGCGGTTTTTTTTTAATAAATTTCTTGCTTTTATTGCTTGAAAATATGCAGCATTGTTAAAATTCCGTGCGAAAAAAGCACTGCTCATGTTGTTTCGCAGCTAAACTAAAATGATGCCAGACTAATTTTGCATGGAAAGACATGATTTTACGTGTTTTTCACAACAAGAACAGAGTACTACTTTTGCGAATTTATTTCGCAAATATTTCACACCAAATACTTTTATATGTAGTTTGACAGCATTTCGCACGAAATTGTGAACAGAGTACCAAGCTTTAAATTAAAGTTTTCGCTGAAGCGACATGCGTTATAACTAGTTTTGCCTGTATATCCATTTTAGAGAAGTGACAAATGGCAACAGAAAAGGTTTTCATAACTCTTATATGACATATGACGCGCATACTGCACCGTATTGAAAGGAAAAATATAACATAGGCATACGCAGACAGATCTACACACATACGAGTACTTTTATAAAAAGCTGCGTGGGGTAACTTAGAATTACTAAGGGAAAAAAAAAGTATGACTGACATAAAAGAAAAACAAATTTATAACCACTATAGTACTTTCGCAACTGCCTTCATATCTACATACTACACATTCATATTATATTGTATATATATACATACATATATATATGTATCAAATGTGCCGACGAAGGCATTTACAACAAAAACATTGTTCTCAAAACAAAAAAAGTACACTTTTTGTCTGCCAATCGATGTATGCCTTTGAGAGCGTTTTGCGTAACATTTTAGTCCAAAATGTATTTCTCTTTTTTTTATGGATAACTGACTCCAAATTTCCTTTTTGATGTCTGTTAAATACCAGCCATAATTTACAGTCGCAGACAACATAATGGAAACACTCAAATCAAATATTTATTGACAATTTGATTTGAATAGCAAATGAAAGTGCTGACTGACTGACATTAAGTTAAAAGAGGTTTTTCATGCAAACGAACATTTTGACAATAAAAATTAATTGAAACGAAAGACAAACAACAAACAAGAGAAGATAAAATCTTGGTTGATGCTGAAGCTGTATGCAAATGTGTGTAAATTATGTAAAAAATTTAGAAAAAACTAAATTTTGTTATAAACATATTTGTATTACACAATTTTGGTGTATGTTGTAATGTTGCTTTACGATAATTTTGTTATGCTTTGGCAAAAGTAGAAAAATATGGAAGGCAAAGAATTAATTAAATAACTTTTTACTATGATCAGATAAAATAAGCGCTAATGAATCTGTTGATAGGAGGGACTTCATTGTAAATGGAATACGGGAGTTATAACTTCGTTAGTCAAATCGTATTGTACTTAAAGGCCATGACTCACTATCCTGCACAATTGCACGATCTACGAAAAAATGCAACCCTGATCTGATGAATTGTTATTGTCTTTTGAAAATTTTCATAAAATTCATCATACAAGGGTTGTACTATCTTAAAAATCAAACGACTGTGTATGATAGTGTATCACGGCCTTAATCATTATGTTGATGCTTATTAAAAAAATGTATCCCTTCACAGAATCAAGAAGATTTTCTCTATGAAACGTTTTTAGGCTAAGGGGTATCCTAACAGAGAGAAGCGAAGATTTTTCCATACAGATTTCTTATTATTTTTATGTGATAAATCTTATTAATTTTATCAATAAGAAAACCACATAAAATCAAGAAGAAATCTTGTTATTCAAACTTCTTTTTACTAAATTTCCGTTCCATAGAGAAAAACTTCTTGATTCTATTAGTTTTCTTATAAATTGTAAACTATAGCGATTTCTTATTGATTTCATTAGGTTGTCTTATTGATTTTTTCAAAAAGGTATTCTTATTGTTTTCATTAAATTCTTATATGAATTTGTGTAAAGCATCTTATTAATTTTTTTAAAAAGGAAATCTTCTTGATTTTATTAGGTTGCTTGTTATTTTATATCTACAGGGTGGGCCAAAAGTTACCATGGGACTTAAAAGTTTAATAACTTTAGTTTATTAATTTTTTTTTATTTCTTTTTCTCAGATTATATAATATACAAAATGGAAATTTTTTTACACTAAGTATGAAAAATAATGTCTCTTAAATGACCATCGTTTTCAGCTGCGCACTGATGGGCTCGTTTTAGAGCATTTTCCATAACATCTTTCAAAATTTGTGGCTGTAGCGTTCGAATTTCTGCAACAATGTTTGCCTTGAGTTCAAGGATTGTCTCTGGCTTGTTCACATACACTCGCTACTTCAAATAACCCCAAAGAAAATAGTTGGGTGCTGTCAAAACTGGCGATCGCGCTGGGCCAAATTATTTCCGAATTTCTGGAAATTATTCGCTCTCCAAAAATTTGACTTAAAAGTGCCATTGTGTCTCGGGCAGTGTGGGCAGTGGCTCCATCCTGCTGAAACCACATACCAGGTATGTTTTCAAGAGCAAGACGTAAAAAATTTTCTATCATAAACCGATACCGCTCTCCATTTACGGTTACAGCACTTCCATCTTCATTCTCGAAGAAGTAAGGCCCAATAATATTTTCAGATGTGATCCCACACCATATTGTACACCTAATGGGGTGCAATTGGCGTTTATGAATGGCTCTTGGATTTTCAGAACCCCAGAACCTACAGTTCTGCTTATTAACAAAGCCATTCAAATGAAAATGAGCTTCACCACTCATAATCATAATCGCCCATCAGTGTGAAGCTGAAAACGGTGATCATTTAAGAGACATTACTTTTCATACGTAGTGTAAAAAAATTTCCATTTTGTATATTATATAATCTGAGAAAAAAAGTAAAAAAAAATTCATAAACGAAAAAGTTATTAAACTTTTAAGTCCCATGGTAACTTTTGGCCCACCCTGTATAAATAAACATAGAGACAATTTTTTCATGATCTTTTTCGTTTTTGTATAAGCATGTTTGTACAATAATTTCAATGCGGATTCAGACTACCTGTTAGTATATTGGGTAGAGTGCTTGTCTATCAGTGAGAAAGCTACTGGTTCAATACTTGTCTCCTCTCAAATAAATGATATGTCTGTATGGTGACTTAATTAAGAATATAATTTAATATGTATGTATGTATGTATGTATGTATAAATAAATAAAATCTACATATACTACATACATACATGCATATATGGTTATAGAATTTAAATGAAAATATATAAGTACAAAGAATAAAGACATAATTTTTTTTTTATTTTTTATTAGGTCGCCTAAATAAAACTAAGACGAAAACCTTTTTGAAAGAATCAATAAGATAACCTAATAAAAACTACAAGATTTCTTCCAGATTTTTTTAAAAAGGTTTTCCTTATTAAATTAATAAGATTTCCTTATTGAAAAAAAACCATAGAGATATCTTATGAATTTTATTCTGTTTTATGAGGTATTTATTAGGCACTGTTTTCTCTGTGTTGGCAACGTTCGATAGCCAAAAACCGATTGAAAATAAATGGCACAAGTCAACTTTTGGTTACGTATATACACACATACCGTGCCAGAATCGCCAAAATAAAGCTTAAGCGACATAATTTTCGAACTTGATTTTTTTGACCAAAATTGATTTTTTGCTATCATAAATAAACGGTTTTCGTAAAAAAAACGAGGTCCAAAAAATGTGCTGCTTAAGCTTTTTTTTGGCAGTTATGGCTCAATATATAGACACTTGAAACTTTCAGAGTTAATGTATTTTTGTGCAGACTACAACAATTAATACTGAAATTTAAAAAAATGTAAATTAAAAGATATTCCACCAGTTCAAGAAACTTATTTTCGATATATTGTCATAATTATAAGTGAAATTTATTTGCTGGTAGTTAAACGATGTCTATATGCATTTCATTGTTGCTTTAACAAATCGTCAGTAGACTTCAACCACACATTTTGAACAGTCACAAACCTCTTATCTTATGCACAAACTTCCAAAAACTATTTTGTTGTTAAAGCAACAATGAAATGCATATAGACATCGCTTAACCACCAGCAAATAAATTTTACTTATGATATTCCACCAGTTAATGTAATTTTGACAACTTGCTGTATCTTGGAAAACGTAAGAGGCCAAACTCTTGAAATTCTCAAAAATGCTAAAACTAAAAAAATTCCAAAATACAAAAATTGTCAAAACGAACAAATCGCCAAAAGCCTAAAAAATGGCTAAAACTAAATAAATCGCCATAAACTGAAAAAACGCCAAAAAACGAAAAAGCGCCACAACCAAAATAAACGTCAAAAACTAAAAAATCCCAAAATAAAAAATATCGGCAAAATGAAAATATCGCTAAAAACCGAAAAAATCGCCAAAACTAATCTAAGTCGCCAAAAACCGAAAAATTCGCCAGAAATGAAAAAAACGCTAAAATAAAAATAAAATTAAAAATAAACTAAAAAATCCCAAAAACGAAAAAAGTGCTAAAAATTGCCAAAGTCGAAGAAAGTTTACCGGTTACTTAACATTTTCCAAAAAAAATGTCTAGGTAAGATATTCGATTCTGTAGGATAAAGTTAGTATAGTATTACATATGCAGTGGCTGTGAGGGAATAAAAGTCGCACTTTGCTGAATTTATTACCAACCAACATTTAAACTTAAGCGATTCGACAACTTCAAAAGTAAGATGATGTAGCATTTGGCTTACGAAGCCATTAGTTTGCTTTCCAAGGACATGCTAATTTTAATTGAAGTTGAAGTTGAATTTTACCTGCAATAATCGCATATCTCTTTCTGTTAGAACAACTCTTTGGAAATCATTTGGAAAACATATTTTCCTAAATTACTTCAGTATTTGCATATTTTTTAAATCTTATAATATTTTGTGACATACTTCAAGAGATTTTGAACTCAAAAAAAATTCACATTTAGTTCACATTTTTAACCGACTTCAAAAAAGCAGAAGGTTATCAATTCGTTTTTCTTATTTTGGGGTATTACTTAATAACTCGGTTCACATTAGACCGATTGTACCATTGCAAAGAAATGGGTGGCGACACGCCCACAAATTTTTTTATATACTTTTATGATACTCTATTTATTTGATTGCTGCGAAACCTAGCAAACACTTTTGGCTCTTGTAATTACACAATTTTAATGTTGAAAAAATTGGCAGGGCTACGCCCATTAAAATCTGTTATTATATTTCATGTGGTTCTACTTAAGCGATTTTTACGAAACTTACCACACACCTTGAGCTCAAAAATAAACACATTTCTACATTTGAAAGAAATGGGCGGAGTTACGCCCATTCAAATTTAATATTTTATTTTAAGTGGTTCTACTCTACCAATTTTTACAAAACTTAACACATATTCTAAGCTCTGGGAACACACAAAATCTTGCATTTAAAAAATGGGCGGAGCTACGCCCATTAAAATTTCATTTAACATCCCATAAATTTTATTCGAAAATTTTCTATCAGATCTATGCATTGAAGTCAATTTTTTTTTTTTGCAGGATTATTTCAATAAAATTTGCTTTGCAAAGAAGTATACTTGTCCTGAGTTATTCCACTGTGATTCAGAGTTTGAAATATATATTTTTTTTATTTATGAGTATAACGAATAATTGCGTTTTTAATACGGATAATTTCCCAGCATGAGTGAAAGTTTCTTAATGGTTGTCCATATTGTTAAAAGTCTAATGTCCAGGGTCAGAAGCAGGAAACTATAGTGCTGCTGGTGAACTTAATATTTATGTGAGGCGAGCTAAAGTGTAGTTGAGTTACGAGATAAGCGACATATTTTTTGTTCTTCATTATTTGACGAAAACCGATTATCTCAGATCTCGAATAATTATATCGTGTCTTAAGCGAAAAAAAAACTTCAGCGACATAACTTTCGAACGTAATTTTTTTTTACCGATAAATCGATTACATAAGATCGTAAATAACAAATTTTTTGAGGAAAATCGATTACTTTAAATCATAAATAATAAATTTTTGTAAAAAATAAAGCTTGAAATTTATGTCGCTTAAGCTTTTTTGCGGTTATGGCACGATATGTTCGTCAGAAAATGATTTTCAAAGATTAAGACACTTAAATTTTGTGGCGTGTATTGCACGGCAGAACAAAAGAAATGAGACATAACGACATAACAAATATGAGCCGTTCAGTGCTTACATCGACTAACTACACTTTTTGAAAATTTTATAAATTCATAACTTTTAAATTTTATAATATAATTAAATAACAATTTCTTTTTTGCCACGGAACAGTAAATAATTTATTTTAGAAAACATTCTGACTAACTCCGCACTCTGTAATATAAACCATTGAAATATTGCAAAGCATTAGCGCTGAATAAAAATGTCTTCAAAGTAAAATTTTTGAATGCTCTTTATTTCATTTGGGGGCTTCGAGCGGTAGGCAGTCTTAAGTGTCATATTTTCATAAGGTTTTAAATTATTTTTATTTTTGTTTTTGATGTTGTTTGTTTTATCATACAAACATTTTAAAACATTACACATGACACTACCACACTTTAGACTACCCAGCTCTGCTAGGATATGAACAGACTGAATGGGAAATTAATTGCAATTCACTTTGACAAGTTCATTTGAATGAGAAAAGAATTGCAATTAATTTTTAACAAATTCATTGTTTGTGTAAAAATAATTGATGCAAAGTTTGCTCATTCAGGGCATGAATGATGATTCGCGAATCAATTCAAAAATGAATGATTCGCTTACAGCTCTATATTCTCATAATAATTGCATCATACACTTCTGCTATGTTGTTTCCGGAACAACAAATTCCGAGAATGTGGATCACTTTTGGGGCCAGTTTCACCAATTCTATTAAAATATCAATTCATATTTAAAAGTTTTTTTTCATGTATTTTCTTTGTATCTTTCTATGAAAAACGAGTTTCAAATATGAATAGCTAATTACACAGAATTGGTGAAATTAACCCTCAGACTTGTGGTTACTTCTTCTTAAAAACAAAAACAGATTTTAAAGTTTTTCAAGTATTTTCAATTATTTTATTCACATTCAAAACGTGCTTTAACTTTTGGCATAACACTTCATTATAACCAGGTTATGATATTTTGCTCTGTGCACTCATTTAAATTTAAAATTAAGCACACGTTGGCTTTCATTAGCTTAGCCCCCAACCCCCTCCCCTTACTCACACTCACTTTCTTTTCCGAAATAATGTTTTTCTTTTGCGCTTTGTAATATATCTTCTTTTAAAAAAGAAAGCAGCGAGGTAAGCCTAAACGTGCTAAAAATACTGAAAAGAAACGGCGTAGTAATACAATATTTAGTATAATGAGTAAAAGAATAATACAAAAGTAGCAAAGTCAACTGCCTGACAAAATAAATAAACAAACAAAAAACCCCCTGCATATTATTATGAAACATATTTTTGAAGCAAAATATATAAATGTCTATGTTCCTTAACACTGCAGCTCATAAAATAACATTAACATACTGTTATTGTTAACAGCAGACCCTGATGGTCTTTATCACATTCTCGAAAGGGGCCAAGAGCAGTAAACTTTTTCTTTCCAATTAAATTTTTTTAACAATCTGTTTTAAAAGGATGATAAAAATGTATAAATTTTGTTTCCCTTTTTAATTGAGCTAATTAATATTTACTTTGACACTCATTTTTGCTTTGCTCAGTTTCTTATTTAATTCATTAAACTCTTTGTTTTATGCATTGACACCATAAAAATTTTGCCATTGGAACCAAGTTGAAAAAAAAGAAAAATGAAGTTGTTAATTAATTTAAAATACTTTTGCCTCAACTAACTTTAAAGTTAACACTTCATTTTTACAGAAAAGTAAAAGCAAAGAGAACAAAAAAATTATTACGGTTTTAAATTGAAAGTGTGCGAAAGCATGAAGTACATTTATTATCTGGCACAAGTTCATGTAGAAAAAAAGTTTGTGTTTAGGAATAATGTTAGCTAGACTTGTCGAAAAAGTATTTGTATTTATTTATTATGAGACTTCTTAAAGTGGCTCTAATATTAAAAATAAATCTCTGCATTATAATTCAAGTCTATTTTTTTTCTTTTTTTTTTTTTTGCTCATTTCAGTTGTTTTTGCTTGACAGGGAAATTTAATTTACAGTATGCCAAGGATGAGTTTAGACATTGAAAATAAATCTGTGGCAGAAAGGAAAAAGTGCTTAAGTCGTGATAAGCTGACTTTGAGTCAATGGTACGGTACCTTCGTAATCTGCACGTTCAAAAGTACCCCCCTGTAGTGCGATTCAGTAACTTTTAACGATCCGACAATCGTAATTTTGCCTATACATTTTGTCGCTTGCAATTAACAGCACATCAATTATTGTCGCTTAAATAACTGCACAGCTGACATTAACCTACAGCGAATATCGTTATAAATGTTACTGAATAGCAAATTCGAAAAATGTTCGCTATAATTATTTTAACGATGCGATTATCGTTAAAAAAAAGTTAGTGCAACGCACTACTGGTCAATATCTCAATTAATTTGTGCAATTTTTCAGGAAGTTATAGCACTATGACTTGCGACTTATCTTTTTTAGACTCCTAATCTCCTTTGGAATAATAGCTTAATTTAGGTTATACTTTTATATATTTGAACTTAAATGTACGAGTATTTCGTATAGTATGCAGAACGATGTTTGCTTAAAAAAATGTTAACCAAGAATTTCCCAATTTAACTGTAAAAGAAATAAATTTCTGAAAATCGACTTGAACGCTTAAAAGTGCTCTGCTGCAAAACACTCAAATAGGACTTAAGCAGTTTTTCCTTATTGCCACAGAACTAAGATATTTTTTACGTCATTAGACAAAAATTTTACATTTTATTTACCGACACAATATTTTTAACTTTTTTTATTGGAGTTTCACAGAGCTCTCCAATGGAGCTCCTCAGACTGTTGTTTTTAGCGTTCCGTATATCGTATTTTCGCTACGATGTCCGTCCGTGCGTCTGTCTGGCTGTTTTCTCGAGAGACGTTAGAGCTACGCACCTGAATTATCGATTATATTACAATAATGTTATATTTTACTGAAAATAGCTGCAGGTGTCCTTTAAAGGTAAAATAATTTTAAGCCGATAAATTTATATGAAAATAAAAATAAATTTTTGTATTTTTTTGTGGTTATCAATATAAGTTGTCAGAACGAAATTATTTTATGTGTAAATCATTTTTTAGCTCTTCAGTCTTTTTTTTAGAAAATTTTTTGTTTATAATTTTTTGCAGTTCTTGTGTAGTAACACGTAAATTTTTAAGTCGTGCACAATTAAATAGTTATATGAAGAAATAATGGTATGATTTTCGTTTTGCAAACTGCCAACTTATCTCATATAAAGTTTTTTTTAAGATATTCTAGATAAGCTGTCTGTTTGGGATGTGGAAGGTACATGGCACAGTTTCTAAGGAAACGTACCATGCTGGCAACATAGGACTGTTTTCATAAGCAATTGCCATACATTAAAAATACAAAATAAAAAATATATGTTTGACAGACAATAAAATGAAGTTAAACGTCTTTGTTCTCAGCCAACATATTCTTTTATCTTTTTATCTAATGTAAAAGAAAGGCGGCAAAAGAAAGATCAGTAAATATTAAAGAGACTTTCAGCTAAACCTACAAGAATTATATTTTTCTTGTTTTCCACTTGAGATTTTAATATGTAACTGATTAAAATTTGTTTGTGTTTTTTTTACATTTGCTCTTGAGTAATTTACATTCATTTCAAAATCGTTAATGTCGCACATTTCTAAAATCTCAATGCTTTTGCTTCTCAAAAGCCTTGATTTGAGAATTTTTTTTTGTTTTTTAATTTTCCAATACAATTGTTTGCTGCGTTATGCTAGGAACACAACTGGGACGAACGACGAATTTCGTGCACGTCGACGATTTCGTCGATAAGAGTTCGCTGCTTCGTCGTGTGACGCACAACAACGACGAATTTACTCAGCGAATTCCTCTCTGATATTTGATAAAGTTGGTTATTGTGTGCAACGTTACCGTTGTAAAATTTCAAAAAGTGGCACAAAAACGGGATTTTTAAAAAAAAAGTGGCACCAAAAAGGGGATTTTAAGAAAAAAAAAGTGGCAGCATTAAAAACAAATCTGCTTATTTTTAAAAACATCAATAATAAAAATTAGGTTTTGCATGTTTAAAGACTAAAATATACTATTTTTATGATACAATAAAGCCACAAAATGTAAAAATAATTCATATAATAAAAAATTACTTACTCACCGATTAAACGAAATAACAAATTTTTAAATATATTGTAGTGTTGTAGCGTATTTTTTGTGTGTTTAAGTACTTGTTTCGTCTCAAATACAAATTTTTCATACAAACAAAGAAGTATGTTCAGTGATTCTCGCCTAAGTAAAACTTCAAAATATAGTTTATTAAAGACTCTGCTACTCTAGTTAAACTAGAGGGAATTGTTAAGTTTTAAGTTTTTATACCTGCACTCTGAAATATTTTCATCAAGCAACAGTGTTTTAAAGTACAAAAACGTAAACTAAGAAATTCAGAAATAAACCTTTTTGCAGAATGTTCGTCGTTGACCTCTGCCAGTATGGGTCAGATAGATTATGACCCGCCAACAGAAGGAACTATCGATAATAATACAAGAAATGTTTTAACAAAATTAATTATTAAAGAAATAGAAATAAATCTATTGCTACTTTCGCCGCGTATGACGAATTTCGCCCTACGCCATGATTGTGTGCATTTTCATATACACCAATGTGTTTTATTTTTGACGACGAATATTCGCGACCAAAAGTTCGTCCTTCGTCGCAGTTGTGTTCCTAGCATTACTCACATATTTTTTTTACTGTCAAAACAAAAGAAGAAAGGTTTTTAATTTGATTTATGAAAGAACTTTTACGAAACATTTTAATTATCCTATAAGATTAAAAGTCAACATTTTGAAATAACAAGTAACAAAAAAATTTTCATAGAAAAATATAAAATTAGACAACAAAAATATAATTTCAACATAAAGAAATGAACACGTGCATGTATGTAAATCTGCACATGCTACAAGAAATTTTAGAAATTTTTTTATGTATTTCTTTGCTTTAATGAATTTAATACAAAAACGTAAGTCAATTCTTGTAAAAAAAAAAAATACAAAAAAAGAGGAAAAAAATAGAAAAACTTAAAGTATCTGCACTTTACATCATTAGCACGAACACACTTGCACTTACATAAAATGGGTATCTTATCCATATGAGACTACTTCGAGTCTAACACAAATAGAAGCGTAAAAGTGTTCATATGTTGGTATAAAAATTTATGTGAATTATAAAGTGTTACGAAGAGAAAGTATAGGAGATAATACATTTTACACTGGAAGAAATTTTAATTGCCACAGCTTAGCTTTTGAATAGAGTAAAACATTTCAAGAGAATAAAAAAATACTACTTTGATATGAAACTACATGGAATTTTATTCCCTTTACGAAAAATACAAAAAAAAAATTCATAGAGATAAATTGTGTTTTAGGGGGTGCATTCGCCCCTCAAAGTTGGCCCCCAAGCCCATTTATTATCGCTATGAATTTTTTTTGTATTTTTTTTTTTAAATAAAACTGAACCGATTTGGGTGGAGAGAATATAAGAAATCAAAAAACTAATAAAACGGCCACTCTGGTATACGAGGTGTGTTCAAAAAGTATCACGAATTTTGTGTTTTTTCAAAAATTATTTATTTATTCATGAATATCTGTTTTGTCCCCTTCAAAGTAATTCCCCTCAGATATAATGCACTTATGCCAACGTTTTTTTCCAATCTTCGAAGCACTTCAAAAAATCATTTTTTTATCTTGTTCAGCTCCTCCTTCGATGTCGTCTTTATTTCGGCAATCGTAGCGTAGCGTCGTCATTTCATGAGCCTCTTCAGTTTCGGTAACAAGTCACAAGGGGCTAGATCTGGGGAATACGGTGGCTGCGGCATCATTAGTGTGTTGTTTTGGCCAAAAAGTCGCGTACAAGCAACGATGTGTGAGCAGGGGCGTTATCGTGATGCAAAAGCCAATTTTTGTTCTTCCACAAATCCAGGCGTTGTGCATAATTTGCAGGTTATATTCCTTATTGACATTTCTACCCTATGGCAACAACTTATGATGCAACACGCCCCTGCAATCGAAGAAAACTGTAAGCGAAACTTTCACATTCGACCGAACTTGGCGCGCTTTTTTCAGTCTTTTGAGATGATTGAGCTTTGGTTTCCACGTCATAACCATAAGCCCACGATTCGTCACCAGTAATGACCCTCTGGAGCAAATTTGGGTCGTGGCAATTTAACAATTTTGGTATGAATTTTGCGGCGACCCGTTTCATGCCCAAATCATTGATAAAATCGAGTGGCAACTTCTTTAATGGTGATTCGACGATTGGCCAATACCATTTTCTTCACTTCAGCAATTTGTTCATCTGTTGTTGAAGTGCTCGGGCGTCCGGCACGCTCTTCGTCGTTCACATCTTCTCGGCCTTCTGAGAACATTTTGTAGCACCGATAAACGTTACTTCGGTCCAAGGTAGCTTCTCCGTATGCCACAGTCAACATTCGGAATGCATCCGCTCACTTAATTTCTTTTTTCACACAAAATTTGATACGGTTCTCTGTTCCATTTTTTTTTTAATAGCTAAAAATCGAAGACGAGCCAAAACACGTGCAAGCAAAGCAGCTGTCAACAATTAACTGAACATTCAAAATGGCCGAAATTGTCGGCATAAGTTAAAATAAAATTTGCAATACTTTTCGAACACTCTGCGTATGTCAAGCAAAATCATTGCCGAAAAATGTTTAACTAATCTTGTTTTCCTATATTTTAATATGAGGGTATTTTTAAGGGTGTAAGCATTTGTACCTTTGGTACTTTTCTGTTTTAGCTAAACTTGCCATAAATACAGTTTATAGGACTAACACAGTTTCAGTGTATGTATTCGTACATATTTATGTATATAGATTATGTATATAAATTTACAAATTGCTTCAAATTCATGTTTTATTTTTATTAAATTAAGTAAATAATAAATTAAGAAGTCAAATTGAGCTATTCACTAAATTTGTATAGGCTTAAAAATTAATTATATATTTTTCGTAAGCGTGCGTGATCGTAATAAGTTGTATACCCCTCGTGCGTGATTAAGAATATTTTATGAGTGAGCGTGCGTGATCGTGAAAATTTTTAAAGTCATTCGTGCGTGAAAGTGCATGAGTAAAATATTTTTCTGCGTGAGCGTGCGTGTCGTGAGTCAGAAACCGCTCACGTGCACATCTCTAGTTAGAACTATAAACTATTGCTGCAAATTGTTGCACTTTTTTAGGTCTATAATTTTTTTGTACTTATTTTTAATCCCTTCACTTGTTCTGCCCTTCAGAACACCAATTTTATTTTACCATATCTTCAATTAATTCAACTTGAGCTGTTAAAGAAGCAAACTTCTTCACTTTACACTTACTAATGATGGCTATTCTGGAAAGCTCTTCGAAGAAGTGAAACTTTACATTAAAACAAAACACAAATTTTCAAAAATTATTTTTGTTTGCCATACATTTCTAAAATGAAATAACAACGCGAAAATGCAACGCGTTTCTCTCTCTCTTTTAAAAACGGTTGATTTTGCATGAGAAACAAAAACAAATTTTTTACATTTACACAATTTTGTTTTTGTTTTCAATGTAACTTTCACCAAGTCAACGCACCCGGCTGCACCCGGTCAAAAAAAAAATACTTGTGTGGCAACACTTTATTCTTGAATAGCTGTTGTTGTGATTTACATTTACTTTCTTTACATCCTCTTACAACTACAATTTGAAGCTGAAAAAAAGTCAGAAAATAAAAAAATTTTGATTCTTGAGTTTATTGTTTCAACTTTGTTATTTGTTGAGCTTCTTAGTTTGTTTAAATGAAAGTTTAACATATTAACTCTAGTTGTTCTAAGAAATTTTTGGGTAAAGGTTCCCTGATGATCTGCATTAGCAACCAACAGTGAAATGCGCATAGGATCCAGCTAAACCCTTCAATAATCAATTTCAATGTATTTTTAATAAAAAATATTTTACTTAAGAAGTAAAATAACAATTTGGGATTATTATTATTATGCGTTAACAAATTTTAAACCTTAATTGTAACAATTCCCATAAAAACCACTAAAAACTAAATTTGTTTACATGGGTTTTTCTTTAAGTTGACGATATGCTATAAAAAATTACCCTGCATATACGTTGCTATACATGTTTCCCCCTTTAATGTAAAAAGAGCTTTCATTATAGTGAATTATTTATTTTTTCTCTGCCAGCGACAACACGTACTCGCGCGGAGTTTACATCTGGCATTTATTGTTTGCCATGTGTCCAAAAAAGCGTGACCACTAATTACTAATGAAAAACTGTTTGATTCAGACATGTGTTTATTGCTTTAAAGTGTTTCCAATCATGTTCGATTCTATAAAATTGTCTGTTAGTTATCTATGAAACTGTTTAACTTAAAAAATACGTATCTGAATCAAACAGTTTTGCATTAGTAATTATAGTGGTTACGCTTTTTTTACGCATGTGTGGCACATGGCACACAGATGTAAGCCCGGCCTGACATACCTGCCACCTTTAGCGGAGAAGCATGCAAATAAGTGTGTGTACCTTGTTGAAATGCTCTTCAAAGCACTTTAATGGCGACGACAAGCGAACTTATTAGTAGATACATAATTAGACATTTTTGGTGAATACTTTTAGGCGTTCGTTCACATTTGAATTAATGCTGCCGGCATGTGTAACATTGTAGTTGTTATTGCTTTGGCAGAGTTTAAGGGTAATTCCCAAGGTTCTTAGTTTACTTTTTTTCCAGCGGTATTTGACTCATGTGCAGGCAGCTGTATGTAATTTTAATTATATGAATATGTGCTTTCAAAAAAATGCAACTGTAGTTACGTTTGCTGTAGAAGAGTTTGCATTCAAAAGGTTAAAATTTATTCTTACATATTTGTAGTGAGCGATAGTTGGGAAGAATAAAATTTTAATGTTGTTAAATAATTGTCATTATGCCAAGGACAAGATTTACGTTATGTTAAGCAAGGGCTGGTAAAGTGTTACTTAGTTAATTAGTCTCATTGAGATTTCATGTGTTTCATATTACAGGCTTATTTCAACATATGTACATTTTGCGCAAACCTAAAACTATAAAGTTGAAGTTTAATAACATATTTTCATTCCAAATGTGCTTCTGAAAATTTAATGCAAAATTTGCCTACTTTTTATTTTAAATTAGTATACACAGAAAAAACAATAGACAAGAATTATGTTTAATAAAACCATGTTATTGGAAAAAAATTAACGACCTGTCCCACGATGTCACTAGAAATCGTTCGATCGAATACTTATATTGAAAACAACAACAAATTTTCTAATGTTATTGTTGTTTGTCGATCGAACGTTTTCTGGCGATATCGTGGGACAGGCATTTAATTTGAATAATATTTGTCATTAACTTAAACCAAAATTTATCAATACCGCGCATTTTAAAATATTTAATTGAATTTTAACAGAGATCGGCTGAGAGAATTTGTTATTTAAGTATGTTGGTGTTTGCCTTGCTTGTCTATTGACACAACGCACTGTTGTGCTCTCGTTGTTGTTTATTTTGACTGCTCATTTTGTAAACATGCAAATGCCGACATAAGGCCGAAAAACGACGTGGCTTTTATTTATTTTAATAAATAAAACCTGCTTTTCATGCGAATTTTGGTTTTTAGTTTTAGGAATTCTGTGGGAGGTCCTATTTCAGTAAGCATATTATTTGATTATTTTAGTTTAGTAATTGAATACAAAATAAATTTCCATATTCATGTTTTTTGTATAAATAATTAATTTTTCACTTGAATCTTCGTTTTTTCTTAATTGAATCTGGGGGCAAATTATCAAATTATGGCATTCGATATCGATCGAAATTTCCATACAAACGCAATTACAGTGGAGGCTCAAAAAAGTTAAGTAGTTTGTTTTGGGGGTGATGAACTTTTCCGAAATCTTAACTTTTCCGTAGTATGAAAAATTCAAGAGGTTATATGTGTATTTGTACATTGTTTATTTATTTTTTAATTGTCAATTAGAATTATATGTACATATATACATGTATACATACATATTTATTACTGTTTTGACATGAAAACTAATTAGAAGATATGCATGCATTATTACACATTACGATTACGATTTGGTATTTGGTGCGGTGACTTTATTTTGATGGAGCTTTTTATCTGAATGCCATTTTACGATATCCGGTCGTAGTTCGAGAAGCTGTGAAATATGTTTGTCAATCAGAACAAAACAAATTCTACGACTAATTTCTTTTACAACCAACTGATGAGAGCAACTACATTATGCATATAAAATTCACAAAAAAATATATATAACAGTAACGGTTTTATTTTTGCATGTATACAGGCGTATATGACTCACTATATATGTAAATATGTATTGAGGATTTACATACAAAAGTTGAGATCATCTTAGAAAGAGAAAAAAACTATATATAAAAAAATTGTCTCAGAAAAGTTGAGAATTACTTAACTTTTTGGAGTCACCAATGGTGAATAAAAGCTGCTTAACTTTTCCATATACTTAACTTTTCTATGACTTAACTTTTTCGAGCCTCCACTGTAATTGTGATTGTATGAAATTTTTTTCGATGTCGAATGCCGTTTTTACGTTTTTCTGTGAAAAATAAATCTCTGCCATTTAATGCAGCTTCATATTTCATCAGAATGTATTTGCTTCGGTTTTGTTTATGTACAAGAGAGTTTAAAATATTTTAAAAGTTTCTGTCTTGGCAGAAAACGCTGGCAAAATGTTTTATTTATATTTATACTCTGTTAAAAGCGCTACAAAAGCGCCTCAAAAGTAAATCTTAAATAATATATTATATATAAGTCCTTCGTATATATTTCTAACTTGCTGGAACTCTTAAATAATAGCATTCCTCCAGTTATGTTAATTAAGTATTGAGCTGTGAGAGCTTTGGAAGAAGTGTATGTAAAAATGTCAAAAGGAAAAATAAGAAAACAGCTTTTCTTTCAAAGTTTCTACAGTAGTTTCCGGCTAATTGGTCTACCCTCAACTAATTTAACCGCTTAATTAATTCAGTAATGCAATTGCATTAGAGAATAAATTAACAGAGAGTCGCATAATTAATTTATTGGGTTGTTTGGATTAAAAGTGATGCATTTTAGAAAAATCAGTTAAGCAGATATTACTGTATACATATATTTACCTATGTATGCATAATAAATATTAAAATATGTACTTACCTTGCTGATGCTGCTGCCAAATATATTGCTTTTTTTTGCACTGCGTTGTGCCTTAAACTGTGTTAGGCTAATGTAAAAGGCCTTTCAAAACTTTTATAAAAATCTTTTGGTCTATTACTTTTGTTGTTGTTCTTGCTATGGATATGGGATATATTTAATGGGTTGAATAACGCACGAATTTATCACATTTTGTGTCCATTCTGTAAATTAAAGTAGTATACGTGTTTTAGTTTTTATTTGTATTTGTTTTATACACATACACATAAGTATAAATACGTATTATCTTATGTTTGTATTTATATACACAGATTTTTTGACTTCTTATAACTTTTGCTTATTTTGCATAAAATATTTGAGGCTTTTTATTTTGACATCTATTTATTTTGTTGTAGGCATTTTTCGTTTTCGTTTTACATATTTAAGTCATTTTACTTTTTTTATTATTGCATACTTAGAGCACAAAACTGAATTTAATTAATTTACAGGAATTTGGCAAAGACAATTTACTGAAAAGAGTAAAAATAGTTACATACATTAATTATTGGAATTTTCATGTACTTAAAGTATGTAAGTGGGTATTTGTCTGTGTGTGTGTGTGTCTTAGATAATGTTTGTTTACTTGCGATAACTGTGATTTTATCTTGAAATTAAATTGAGTTTTCGGTGTTTGCTCTTGTTGTGTACATACATACACATACACATGCATGAGATAGTGAGTCTTGGTTACTTAATGTAATTGTATGTGTTTCTCTGAATTGAGGTTAAAGGGTTATTATTCTCACAGTTATGGCTGTTCGTAATGGAAATAAAAATTTTAAACATTTTAAGTAACTTGCTGACCGATGTTTATCTTTTAACACTCATGGTTGGCTTACGTAGCTGCCTAGTTGGTACTATAGGCCTGCACAGATATACCTGTTTGCATCAGTTTTGCGTGTGTATGGGTTCTGCTATGAACAAATATGTAGTCAGCAGGTGCAAGTTTTGGTCTCAGTGCTTTTGAGAGCCGAATTTTTTAATAGGAACTTTGACTTTTTTACACTTATGTTTTTTGAGGATATCAATTTACTCATTAATAAATAAATAAATAAATAATTTGTGACGAGGTGTAATTGTGTGAAATGTATGGGAATCACTGAAAAACTCAATTTGGTAAAAAATACGAGGTAGGGTCTTTCTACTTATCGATATCTATGCAGTTATCTATACATAAAATTTCTTTGAGCATCAACAAATAATTTTTTTTTAAATTAAACAATAAATTATTAAGAAAGAGTCTGCAAAACTACACCAAACCAAAATCTTTAATTGGTTATGCATATATGAATTTTAACAGTACATTTTTCATAAAAAGCTGCCCTATTTGAACTATTGAAAAATCGTCAAATTCAATTAAAAAATCGTCACATCGTCATTTTGCTATTTTCGGCACCAAAAATCGTCAAAATGACGGTAAATTATCTCATCTGGCAGCCGTATGTGTAATTTTTGTTTTTGTATATATTTGCAGCCCATATATTTCATGTATCATTTACTTACATACATATGTATGTATGTATTATAGGCCTGCACAGATATACCTGTTTGCATCAGTTTTGTGTGAGTGTGGGTTCTGGTATGAAGAAATATGTAGTGTACCTATACTTAACGACTATATAGGTACACTAGAATATGTTATTCAGCGTTTCTGTTACTAGTTCATAATGTTGATTTTTTTAAGCCATATAAGACTGAATAATGTGTGTTTTGGTTCTCCATTTAAAATTCGTAATTGCAGGGCATAAGATAAACAAAAACACAAACATCGCACTAAATCCAAATCAAACAATTGGGATTAAATTAATTTATGTTCTATTATGTGTAAACGTTTGTGAAACTGACTGTTGGTTTTAGATGTAAAGTTTAAAGTTTTATTTTCTTTTCTTTTCTTTCTGCGTTTCAGTATACACTCTAACTCTAACTCGTTTACTATAACAACACCATAACTCAAAAAATGGGATTTTTAAGTTAATTATGCAGAATTAATCCCCATATCGTTCTTCATATTGTGTAAGAATTTCATACAAATATCTAGTTTACTCAACTCTTGAAAGCAATATAAAATTTTCTTTTTCCATGAAGTTGTGCGTAAATTGAAAACTTTAAAATCGTTTTGTAGAAAACTAGTTTTTTTTAGTTATGCCATTGTTTTAGCAAATGAGCGATATGTTTTTGTATAATTTTTTTTACTTTCTATTTTATACTTATTTTAGTAATTTTTTTATCATTATATTAGATTGTTAGATTGTAGAGTGGCAAGAGCAGCAGCAAATCACTGCTTCCCTAAACTACACACTTCTTTACACACATATACACATACGTTTAAACAAACTTTTAAGCACACACATGACAGATGTGTTTCAAGGATGGGAAAATAAAATTGAGTAGTTCTTTTAAAGATTGTATATGAGATATTAGATTGGTATGAATTTTAATTTGTTTTGCACAATTGGTGGCCAATTTCTGAAACTAAGTGTAACACAAACACCGGGAGTTTAAAGTTAAATTAAAAATGTGATTTCCTGGGTAAGACATGCGCCATGTTAAGTACCTTTTTGCAGTTTTTTTCTTTGAAGTTTTTGTTGCGCACAATATAATTGAAAACTTAACTTTTATAGCCAGGAACACTACCTTTAAGTTGAGAAACTTTCTTAAGAAGATGAAGCTGGGAAGATGCTCGAGCAAAGTTTTTGTCGCACAGACAAAATTTTAAAAATTCTGTGTGAAAAGGAAAAAGTGTTTGAGGCGAGATAAGCTAATTTTGAGTTAGTGGCACCCCTGTAATCTACATATTCAAAAGTATTCCTGGTTAAAATCTCAACTATTTTATTTTATTTTTGTGGAAATTATAGCGCTATTACTTCCCGCTTATCTTTTTTAAATTTATAATCTCATATGGAATACTAGCTTAAGTAAGCTTTAACTTTGGAATGTTGCAAATTAAATTTGTTAATTACAGTGTGTAGTACGTGTAGGTTTTCTTAAAAAAAAATAAATGTGAACACCGAATTTCCCAAATTAACTATTAAAGAAACAAATTTATGAAAATCGACTTGAAAGTTTAAAAGTGTTCTCCTACAAAACTGTTAAATATGACTTATTATTAATTATCGCGTGTTGAAACAGAAAAAAATAGACGATGTTAGAGTATGACAGACAGTAAGGTCAAGTAAATCAGTGAAAGTTTAAGCGCTGGTTTAGTTAAACTAAGCTTAAGTTTATATGTGGCTTAAACTCAACTGGAGTAAATCAGTGAACCATCCCTTATGTGTAGTTTTAGAAATAATATTGTGGCAGTAGTAGAACAAATGTCAAAAACAGCTGGTTTGCAACAGACTATCAAGATTTTGCACAATCCAAAAGGCAAATAATTTTAAAAATTTTCATTAAAGGGTCACCAAATTTTACTGAGTAGAAGTAGAATAATGGTATAAATAACAGAGGAGACCAGAGGTGTCACGAACACAAAGTAAGACGGAAGATAATTGTGATTTTGTGGTGTTTTTAGCGGTCTCGCTCACACAGTCATCAAATCCTCTTTACTTTTTCTTTCGCGTGGTATTATTTTAACGTAATTACGTTTTATTCCTTGTGGTCTCATTCGCAGCATAGTTTTTGTAAATAAATGGTAAAAATTAATACATATTTGCGAACGAAAATGCTTAAAACAAAGTCTCTAATCATTTGAAAACAAATTTTAGTCACTTTATTAATACTAATAATCCTTTTCGCATTGTGTTTTTAATTCAATACCACAAATTCCTCCATTTAATTTTGTGCAAATGTTCATGTGCTCAAGTGTATTTTCAATTTATGCTTTGTGGTCTCATTCGTTGTTTGCTTTTTGCAAGTTGAAGTTAAAAATTAATATTTTTGAAGGAAAATTTTTAAAATTAAGTTTTTAAGTATTTGGAAACTAATTTTAATCACTTTTATAATACTAATAATATTTTACACATTGTTTTGTTTAGTTCGACACTGCAAAATCTTTCATTTAATTTTGTAAAAATGTTCAATTGTTCATTTCACTAAGTATACATTTCTGCTGTTTGTTTTGATTATTGTACTAAAAATATTCAATAACAAACACACTATATTTGTCCCTTTTTAACAGTGATCAAATCAGCGGATTTTAGCTTTTTTCTTAAGTCACTTTCTACAACTCTGGTCTCCTCTGTGGTATAAATGAATAATAGAGTGTAAAAAAACAGGTCGAACAAGAACGAAAGAAAAAGTAAAGGCTTGGAAAAAAGTTGAGTGCTCTTTTAATGCAGAACTCATGGTCCGTAAGTAACAAAACCATATGGCCTGTAATGTTAGTTTAAACGCCCAACTTTATGCGTTTACAGATGTTTTAAATAGTGTATTGGCTTAAAGGTTTAATGGTTTAAGCACAAAAATAGAGATTAACTTGCACTGATTTACACTAGCCAACAAGGTTTTGGACTGGAGCAACCAAATATCTTTCCTAGGGTAATTTGGTGGGCTGAATTCGAATCTGTAATTGGTTTCTCTCTATTTTTCCATTAAGAAAGCATTAGTTTATTTAAAAATCAATGAATTTTCAAAAGTGAATGGCGTTATTTAAACGTTGTTTGTATTTCGTTGGTTCGGTTTCACGTATTAGAGTCCAGCAATAGTCTCCCAGCATGCTTTTGTCACAAAATCCTTGATAATTTTTTTAAATTTTCATTAGTTCTTGGTGAGCACGCTCCCCTTGATTTGTTCCTCGCTCTGGATATGACTGGTAATGGATTATTTGGTGGACGTTGAACTGGTTCGATTAAGTAATATTTTTTCGATTTTTCATATTGAATCCAGCAACTTATGTTAAACAGAAATAACAGTCGATTTGGTGGTTACTTGACTCTCTCCAAAGTGCTGAAATTGAAAAATCGAAATGGAAATTTTTGCCATTTGACTACTTGTATAAAACAGTCCTGCAAGTATCGCAAAATATTGCCGGTGTCCACGGTTTGTTCAAATGTCTGACAGCAAAAACAAAATAATCTAAATATGCATATTTTAATGATTCTGATATTGTATATCCTTTTTTTTTTTTGAATCAGTAACACACGAAGATTTAGAATGAATGTGGGCTTCACACAAATTAACAATTGCGAAATTGGAGTGTCAGTATTGACTGTCTTACAGTATTGCCAGCATGCGACAAAAAATGATAGCCCTATTCAAAGTAAATTTATATAAAGTATATGCAAGTACTCAGGTGATTAATTTTTTTCTCGTGTAGTGTGGATGCCTGAATGTCAAAAGTTGTTTACAATTTTTGTACGCCATTTTGTTTTGTTTTTCTTTGTAATACACAATTGTGTATACTGAAAACGTATGTGAAAAAGTTTAAATAAATTTTTACTTAAAAAATGTGTTACAAAACATTTAAAAATAATTATATTTAATTATTAAAGTACATATGTATTCTTTATTATACTTATTTCACATATTAAAGGTTTATCAATTAATAAATTTACTTTGGTTTTGTCTATCCATACATTTTCTTTTTGTAGTATGCAGATCTGGGACTATTGCATTAAATAAGCAAATGCATTGACCATTTTCCCACAATAAACCAAATCAATGCAAATGCAAATTTATTACATTAGCACTAACTTTAATAATATTAGTGCAATTTTTCTTGCATATTACTGAAATCCCTTCAAAGTAATTCATCAACATTGCATTGTTACTTTTAGTGCACTATTTTTTGCACCACTAAACACATTATGAATAGTATTATTGCATTATAAGTGAAAAAACATATAGTGCAAAATATAACGTAAATGTGTACATACATAAAAACATACGTACATACATAAATATGTAAATTTTTTCCTATGTAAATATCGTCATCCAAGAGGAAAAATCATATCACTACGTTTTTTATAATTTTTCGAGAGAAAGACAAAACTTGATGAAATTGTTCCAAGCGGTAGTATTTTTCGTTTATAAAATCACCATTTTTTAAGATATAACTTTACAATAAACGAAAACCTAAGTTCTGATCTTTTTTCAATTGCACGGTTTTTCATATAACCTCGAGATGCAACGTACTTGAAGTATGAAACTTTTTAATTTTTTTTAAATTGGTTCTGTAATCTAGTTTGTATTTATATTGACAGTTTTTTTCGTTAATTTGTATGTACGTACTTATAAAAGTGCCTTCAATGAACTTTAGTGTATTTTATATTCTTTATTTGTGCTATCTCCTAAAAATATTTTCACGTTTTATTCAATTTTACTGTGTACAATATGTGATAGTGCAATAATATTGCATTACTTCATGATGTGCTTAGTGGCAACACAAAATTAGTGTATTTTTTGTCATGCGATTAGCTGCTAATGCAATATTAATCCATTACTTTTATTTAAGTGCAAAAAATAGTGCACTACAAGCATCAAATTTAAATTTGCACTAAAATTTTTGTTTTTCAATCAGTGCTTATGCCAAAGTAATGCAAGTTGCCCAGGTCTGGTTGTATCCATCTGTTTTTGACATTCATCCATTATTCTTACACAAACAAATCGCCTGTTGTTTTTGTACTTTCTTAGTTGTTGTAGACCTGCATATACTTTATATAAATATGCTTTGGCCCTATTTTAATGCCAGATTCGAATTCAGCGCACCCAGATTAGTTAAAAAACATGCTTCAATTCTGCAGTAATTTTTTTTCCAAATTTGTAGACCAGTGTTAGGACTACTAAGGTTACATCAAGTTTTTAGTCCTAGATGGTTAAATAATCTTCCATTTTATAATTTTATATTAAACGGCTATTACATATAGAGCAAATTGTCATATATTCGTGTAATAAGTAACAAAAAAAAAATACATGTCGCGCATGTTCGGTTATTTTCCAAAATTTTTGATAATCTGGTTCGCCGTAGAGCGATCCAACTTGTGTAATTGCTTGAGAACTAACGAGCGCAAGTTTTTAAAAGAAAAACCACATGACACATAGCTTGAGTTGTGCTAAATAAAAATCGATATGTACTTCAATAGAAATTTACAAAATAAGACCTGTGAACTGGTTCTATAAAATTTTAAGTATTTTAATAAACTTGTATGAGAAAGCTTTGACAAGAAATGTTAAGCTAGACTTTAGCTGGGAGAAATGCTGCATTTCTATGTGCCACCATGCTCTTCGTCAGCACTCATGTCTATCTGCTTGTGCAGGTATAGGCTTTCAAAATGTGGAAACACTCTCTGCGTGGTGACACAGAAAAAATGCCACATTTTCCGCAGCTAAAGTCTAGATCAGCTTTTCTTGCCATCTTTAAAAAAAAAATCACATTAAAGTGTAGTTTCCACAAGCAAGCGACTCTTCTAGAAAAATACATATCTTCAGCCCATTATTGCTCTGACCCACTGACCACTTAAAAAAATGAGTTAGGCATGGGGTATATAAATTTCAAATATCTCCTTTCTGAATCCAATACATGTTTCGAGAAATTAATCATGGTTTCTGAGATATTAAGCATTCATTTTGCTCCATTTCAACTATTTTAAGGTTTAGTAAGTATTGTTTTGCTGTACATGCCACAGTTTGGCGTTTGCGTCAAATTATTCATACAAAAACATGCGAAGTAAAGTTAAATCTTGTTTTACTTCGTTTCTATAAGAAATGAATAATAAAAAAAGAAGGTGCCCAAAGAAAAATTCAACGGCGACTGTTAAGCAGAAACATAATCACCCAGACGCTACTCGAAACCTTTTTAATAAAATTGCATTCTTTAAGGCCTGTCCCACGATGTCACCAGCAAACGTTCGATCGACAGCTTGTATTGCAAACAACAATAGCATTAGAAAATTTGTTGTTGTTTTCAACATAAGTATTCGATCGAACGATTTGTAGAGACATCGTGGGACAGGCCGTTAGTTTTGGAAGTTAATGAATTCTTAGAAAGTCACTTTTTTGTCATTTTCAAAGTACTGCAATATTTTGAGCGAGACAGACGACCAGTTACATACATACATATATTTTGTATTCCACGTGAAATTAAAACGTGTGGAATTGCCATAGTAATAATTTTTAGTTGCAGCCACAGTGCTTCGCAAGACTAGATCTCGCCTGATTTCTGTTAAAGCCGTTAAAAAATTCCATCCTACATAACAGAAATTGTAAGTCCTTTTCATTTGGCTTATCCACAATTTAAAGCCAAACTTTAAAATAAAATACGTATTTTTTTTTTTTGATACACTCAAGCCGCATTTCTTTTGATTTCTACTGCCAACAAAAATGTGCAATTATACAAAAATTTTCATCTCTGCTAAGCATGGGTGTGAATGTTGGTTGATACCCGAAAGCATACAAGTGAGAAAATAACAGACGTGAATGAACGTTTGGTTTTCTGCTTTATTCGCCTTGTTGATAATGCGGATGAATGTTTGGGGCGGAGATGGTGGTGGAGTTTATGATGGGGGTAGCGGTTGAATGAATGTGAGTGCTAGTGAAATGTTGTTGCGAACTTTTGACCTGATTTGACAACGTGCACTGCACTCGTTTTGTTGCTTTTATTATTTTTTACTATTCGTTTGTGCGAGTATTCTAGTGTACATACATATGTGTATGTGTGTTTGCTCTTACCTAGTTGACCAAGACTTTCGTTATTGATATCGATTTCGAATATATCTCTGACACTCAAAAATTAATCGAAAAAAGTTCAACTCTCGATTCGATTCGATTCGATTTCGAACATTCGCTAACAATATCAAAAGTCAAAGATTATCGAACTAATTTCGATATCGCAAGAAGACAGCAGAAAAAGTAAAAAAAGTAATTTTATTTGTTAATTTATTTATTTTAACTTTCTTATTTTATTTATTTATTTTTTTAATACCTTAACTAATGTTGCAGGATTTGAACGTGGTACCTCTAGACGAACAGAGTACCACACATCCTCTCGGCTAACGTCACACTTTCGAAAAACTATCGAGAGAAGTTCGAAGTTCGAAGCTTTAGCGAACATTCGAATTTGTTTAGATTTGCGAGCAAATATCGAACAATTTTGTTTTGAAATTTCTTCGTTTTTGTCGAATCTCAGGTCAAGTGGGTGTTCAATTTCGACATGTGTGTATGTATGTGAAATTGTTATAATGTTAGAGTAAATGACATTGGCTGTGTATTGAAAAAATGTGAAGAATTCTGTATAAATATATTTGCGTGAATGTGTATTTGACACTTAACTGCTATTTTCTCATGTGTTGTTGTTGACTTTGATTTGTTATTGTTTTCTTATTTCTTATCCGACTCTCGAGACGATGTTTTATGGTGGCTTTTCACAAAATATTTTTTGATACTTTTAGCACTTCTGTTTTAAAGTTTTTTCTTGTAATTTTTTTTTTTTTTTTTTTTGTTGTACACACTTTATAATTATATAATTTTAAATTATTTATTTTAATTTATATTATTATTTATTATTGCTGTAATTTAGCAATTTTTTATTTTACTATAATATGAAATATTTTTTAGAGGAATTTCTTTACAGAATTTTTAATTAATTTAACAATGCGTAGATTTTTTCACTAAAACTTTCCTTAAAAATTATGTCTCAAATTAGAGCAAAAATGTATTATATTTCACTTTAAATTAACTTTTGCTTTAAAAAAGAAAATATATATTCATATTTAAAATTTGTTAACGCACTAGTAATCCCAAATTATTATTTTACTTATTAAGTAAAATACTTTTACTTAATAAGTAATATAATAATACTTTTAAACTTAAATTGTAACAATTCCCACAAAAAACACTAATTATGAAAATATACATATTTTCTGGGACCAACTACGCCGCTTAACTTTCACTTCAGTATAAATATCAATTTCAACCGGCTTATTTTTCTTGCTCTTTCTGCTTGTGCTTTTGATTATTTTACCATTATTTATATATTTTATTAAAATATTTTTTTTTCACAATTATTATCGCATAAACCTAAACAACTTGTTTTTATATGTTGCTTGGATAAATTTTTTAAATTCGCTTTTTTTTCGTTAAATAACGCGTATTTCCGTTTTCTTGGTAACGTACACATTTGTAGCCAGCGCCTTATGAACTGACCTTACAACAACTGCCGCTGTCAGAACTAAAATTGTTCTTGTACTCATGCCAGTTTTTGCTCAGCTTCAATTCATTAAAATTCTTTTGCTTTTTCTACGTTGTTGTTGTAATTATAGTAAAAGGCGTAGTAATATCTTTCAAGTTAAGTTCTCTGTTATTGTTTGCCCTCATCTTCTCTTTTAGTGTCAAATTCAATACAGAGAAAAGTAAAAGTAGGTAGTTGTCAATTTTTCTCATGCTTACTCTCCTGATTCAATGCGCATGTCCTAAAATTCGATAACCATATTCAAATTTTTATCGCGTTTATAGCAGTTAACTAACGAAAGCTTTTATAAAACTAAAGGCGAGAGAAATAATTATAGCGTAGAAATAAAAAATAAAAATTAGAATTCAAAAGTTTTGCTATAAAAACAGTTCCTATGAACGATTCAGTACTTTGACCTATGTGAACTAGTTCAATTGTTTTACGCTCACTAATTCAATTTTTGAACTAAGTACTAAGACACAAAATTAACTAACACTGGCTATAAACTAACCTCCCGTTTCCACAACACGGACGGTCGACTTGAGTAGAAAATTTGTATGAAAAGCACTAGGTTTTTTTAGTGATTTTCATACAAATTTTCTAGACGAGTCGCTTGCCTGACTTGTGGAAACAGTTTTCAAGCTTTTGCTTTACTTTTTTAGTGTGTGTGTGTGTGTGTGTGTGCTTTGTTAGTTTCTGGCTACTACCACAATAAACAAGAGATCACAAGTAAACACTTACACTACCTAATTCACAAAAAAAAATATTTTTGTTTTAAGAGATTTTTAAAACAGATTTTCGCACTTAATTCTATATATAAAGTAAAGTTAGTTCTTATGAATAAGGGAATTAATTTTTGTTTTTGTAAAGTGTTTTATACACAGATCTGTGTTTGTTAAAGACCTTAACATATTGTTACGGAAATGGCAGCCGACAGGGTTAATGCAGCATTACGCAAAAATATTCCAACAGGGCTAACGCAAGTGCTACGGAAAACATTCCTACAAGGCCAATGCAAAGAACTATCTAGATCCGTGATCGGCAAATTAGAGCTGCCGCGCCTCCCTTCCAAAGGTAGGGAATGGAGAGTGTGCATCGAATTTTTTAGAAAGGAGTATAAAGGCCTGTTTGGTGCAGGCCTCGTGAATCTTACGCCTGGATACTATCTACCTGCCTATTGATGTTTTATACATACATATGTATGTACTCGTATATGTATATATGTTACTGACTTGAAATAGTAAATAACCTGGCCACAAAACAAATATCTCGGATGAAATTTGACAAAATTGTACGACTTTTGTTCTTTTTTATCCATTAAATCCTGTTGACGGCTACAGGACGTGTATTATTCAAAACTAATTACTAAATGCTTCTTTTGGTTTATAAAAAAACATAAACATACCGTTACTTTTTGTAAGCAGCCGACAATTTGCTGCTGGCTGGTACGTAGTGTACTAGTCTTGTAGTCGTAGGATCACATTTTCGAATCCTGGACCCAAGTCAAAATATCTTCACAGTTTGTAAAGGGTGTTTGTTATAGAGTGGAACAAGTTTAAATCATAATAAAACTACGAAATATGTTTTTAATATCAATGAAGCGGGCTTTATTGGAAACAAAATTATATGAAATCAATATTTAAAAATTATTTCTGCCATGTGGTGGCGGCCACAGCGCGTAGAAGGTGCAATCTGAAACACAAATTTTTTTTAAAGACATATGAGCCAATGACTCCGCCAGTCCATAAAGCGCACCAAACAGTATTTTTCTGTGGATGTTATGGTGTTTCGACAAAAGCTTGTGGATTCTCCTCACTCCAAATGCGACAATTATGCTTATTTACTTACGTACCCATTCAACCAGAAATGGGCTTCATGGTAAAATAAATTTTGAATGGAAGAAGTACACGATGAGTTTGACGAATAGAATAATTATTTTGATTAAAAATTTCAACAATTTGCACGCGTTGCTCTGATGTAAGTCGATTCATAATGTAATTTCACTGCAAACTAAACAAAAAGCAAATAGCTGTTGGGTGGTCAAATAAAGCAGTGATGCCAACTCAAAGTTGTGACACTGTAAAAAAAACAGCCTATATAAACAAACATTTTTCTGATGCCTGTGCCAAACACACGTAAGTTAAATAATTAATAAAATACAGTTACTACTTTAAATTAAATTCATATTCTTTCAACTTGAAATAACTTTGATTCAACATTGTTGTTCATGTTTTTTCAGTAACGAACTAACTTTGTTCCAATTTGAAATAACTTTGATTCAACATGATTCTTCATTTTGATTTCAACAGTACGTAAATGTTAAATCTACATGAAATAAAGTTATTTCAAAAGGAAAAATTTTCTTCGAAGATTAACATAAATCCTCTTAGATAAACATGAAAATCATTGCCGAAAAAGTTTAAATTAACCTTGTTTACATTGATTTTAAGCTGAAACTTTTTTGTGTTCACTTGTAGAAAGATAAATTCATCGAATTAAATACCTAATGAGGATTTTGCACTTGGCCACAGTGGCCATTTCCCTCATAGAACTCGAAGTAATATTTTTTCATTAATTATTTTATCTAATTTTTCGACCTTTTTCAATATATTCAATTAAACTAATTTTTTGAGCTTTAGGTCAATGTTTATTATTATTTTAGTACTTCGATATTTCGTTAACATTTGGTTAACTTCTTCAGGATATTTTTATAGATTTGATTCGCTGGGAAAGAAGGGGTTGGCCAAAGTGAATATTTTTATAAAAAAAACATTTAACTTCGGTACAAAATAAAAGAAGAAGAAAAACGTTAAAACTGAAAAATGCATGACTTCTGTCTTCTTTCCAATATTAATTTTTTTTTTAATTTCTTTTGTACGAATCGGAAAGAAAAAAATTTAATTTTAAATTATTTAGAAAGTTTTTACTTTCTGTTCAAAAACTCTTTCACCAAAAATGCTAAATAAACAAAATGAATCAGCTGATTGAAATTTTAGATACGAGGCGTGTTCAATACGTATCGCGAATTTTGTATTTTCGCGGGTTACGTATATTCGAATTTAGATTTTTTTATTGCTACTCATGTCTCGCACTTATGCCGACAATTTCGGCTATTTTGAATGTTCATTTAATTGTTGACAGCTGCTGTGCTTGTATGTGTTTTGGCTCATCTTCGATTTTTACCTATAAAAAAATGGAACAAAGAACCTGTATCAAATTTTTGTGTGAAAAACGAAATTAAGTGCGCGGTTGCATTCCAAATGTTGACTGTGGCATACGGAGAAGCTACCTTGGAACGTTTATCGGTGGTGCAAAATGATCTCAAAAAGCCGAAAAGATGTGAACGACGAAGAGCGTGCCGGACGCCCGAGTACTTCAACAACAGACGAAAAAATTGATGAAGTGAAGAAAATGGTATTGGCCAATCGTCGAATAACCATTAGAGAAGTTACTGAGGACCTTGACACATCGATTGGCTCGTCCCATTCGATTTTTATCAATGATTTGGGCATGAGACGGATCTTCGCGAAATTCGTACCAAAATTGCTCAATTTCGACCAAAAACAGCATCGCATGAACATTGCTAATGAGCTGTTGGACTCAAATAATTGTAACTTTACAGGAGAAGCTAGAAACATAACAATAAACAGCACAATGTATTGGAATCACTGAAATGTATTGGAATCACTGAAAAACTCAATTTCGTGAAAATACGAGCTTGTAAGCATAAAAAATATTTCATGTAAATTAATTAAATATGTATTTTAGATAATCTTGACGCTACGACGGAGACAACATTTTCTTCTGGTACTTTATATTTCATCAGATGATGAAATTAGAGAGACATATTTGCCCAGACACATCAGATGTGCCAGTCACACATTAAGTCTTTTGGCCACTACAGATATGAATAATCATATAAAAAACTCACACGTTAGTAGAATTCATTATACAGCAATTGGTAAGTGTACTTTATTATATGGAATATGTCCATAAGACCCAAATCGGCAGAAATCATAAAAGATTGCCTCGGTCATAAATTAATATATCCTTGCCCCACAAGATGGAACTATCTTTATGATTCTATAGTACAACTTATGAAAAGTAAATCCAAATTAAATGAATTATTTGGTAAGTTAAGTAAGATGAGCACTTTCGCGGCTATAGAACTGGACTCTTTAGAGGAATTGATTGTAGTTTTGAAACCTATTGCCACAGCTTTAGATTACCTTCAGGAGAACAATTGTTATTATGGAAAACTTTTGCCGACTTTAATGTCTGTTAGAACAAGATTAGATCGGTTGAATGAAAACAATTTAAGACATTTAAGTCCTGTTATACCACTATTGAAAGAAAGCTTAGAAAAAAGATTCGATAAATTTGTTAAGCTTTTACCGGAAATTTTAAGCTTTTACTGGAAATAAATAGAGCTATTTTGGCTTCTTGCCATTCATACCCTGGAGGAAAATTACAAAAAACTTAAAATCAATCCTGGAAATATCAGGAGCAGAATCACAAGTATAGAAGACGATGATTTTGTTGTTTTCGTGCATAGCGCTGATGATGAATCTAGGACATTAAATATGGAGTTGGAATTTGTCAGCTTCCTCAGTGACAAAAGCAAAGACATTATTACTCGTGAAAGCTATCCAAATATAAAAAAGAGTATACATAGAATTTAATACTAGTTTGTGCTCATCAGGACCTATTGAAAGATTATTTTCTTCAGCAGGTTTTATTTATTCACCAACAAGAAGCTGTTTGTCTGAGGCTACATTCAAAAATTTGATATTTATGAAAGGAAACAAATGCTTTGTGGATTAGTTTTTTCTAATGTATTTTGTGTTTTCATATTTTGTACCCGATTAACTGGTCGATTAATTTAAAATTTTTATTTGCGATTAATAATTGAACCGGTTAATTTCGGTCGACTAACCGTTTAAATAAAATTTAATATTTTTTGTACTATTTCAATATCGCTGGCTTAACATGCAAAGAATCTAAGTTCATATTTTAAAATTTTACAGGGCAGACAAAGAACAATCAAACTACTAACAAGTTGATATAAAAAAAAAACTTAAGCGTACATTAATTATAAATTAGTTAGTCGATTTTTTTAATACATGAGATTCAACAATTTTTTTTCTTTATAATCAATATATTTTTAATTATTGTACAGTACTGCATTAAAATCTCAATTTCTAATAAAATTGGACTTAGAGCCTATGCATGTTAAACCAGCGATATATTTTTAATGCAGCAAATAATTTGTTCTGCTCATAAACAGAAGGCATATGTTGTGAAATTGATGTTCATGCAAACAAAGAAGTATTTTCAGTTTCAGCTTCATTTTATTTAACAAGTCAACAGTTTTTTTCTTCCATTTAATTTTATAATAAAGTAAAAAAAATAACCGACAAATATTTTGTTTAGTGAAAGGATTTTTTCTAAGTCAAGTTTTATTAAAACTAAAGAAAAAATCTTTTAAAACCAAAAACTTTTGAACTAAATAGTATTTCTAAAAGATTATTTTAGAAGGTATCTTTAGTCTATTAAACAATTTTAAAAATTCACTTATTTAATTGTTTTCTTATTAATACATATAGATATGTATATAAATTTTTCCTCGCCTGATTTAGTTCAAAAATTTTCATTTTTGTTATGTTATCCTTTTTTCATTAATAAAATCTCAAAATAATGAATGATTTATATATTTGTATTGATTGGAATTAATAATTAATAAAACCTCGATTAATTAATCGAGTGAATAACCTATTAAAACAAAAACCAGTTTAATTTAATACCCTATTAAATAGTTATATAAATGATGTGGAAGTATTTTGTATTTTAAATACGTACAAAAAAATTAAAGTATTTTGTATTTTGTATTTTAAATACCGCAAACGATGTATTTTGCCCAACTCTGTATATATATATATATATATATATATATATATATGTATACTATATATATATTTCTTGTACATTCTTTTAAACCTTCGCGTTCTCGGTCATACAAATATCTGTCCAGCTTTAAATGGTAAAACAAACTCCTACACCTTTTTAGGACGAGTTGTTGACATGCCTTATTAATGTTGTAGACGTGGCAAATATACATACATACATATTTATGTACATACATGTATCATAATTCATGTATGAAAAAAAAAAATTTGTGTTACAGAAAACATTTAAAACGAGAAAATCTTGATAAATAACAACACAAACAACTCAAGCGTAACTAAGGAAAACAGCCACACCAAATCTACTGAAAATTCCAAGTGCATGATGATAATAAAATTATATTTAAGCAGTTGTCAGACTAAAATAGATAAACAAGACTGAAAGGAAACGTCGCAATGAAATTTGTCATTGAAAGTTAGTTAATGAAGCCATACATTGGGTCAATGAAGAATCATTAATTGTAGGTATGAAATTCATTTTGGCGGCCATGTCATATACAAAATGAAACTATTTCATTAGTTCAAAGAAACTGTTTCAAGTACAGGGTGTTTTTTTTAGAGGTATAGAACTTCGAATTGAAATAAAACACAAGAAAATCGTTTTAATGTCCATCAATTTGGCTTTATTGGAAGGATAATTTTATGCCATTAACGTTTAAATATGATTTCGGGCATGTGGCCGCCGCGGCTGGCTCGAATAAAGCCAATTCTACAGGTCCAATTTTCAACCACTTTTTCGAGCATATGGGGCCGTATGTTGGCAATAACGCCACGAATGTTGGCTTCCAAGTCCCCTAACGTTTCTGGTTTGTTGGCGTAGACGAGCGACTTCACATATCCCCAAAGAAAATAATCCAATGGTGTCAAATCACACGATCTTGGTGGCCAATTGACAGGTCCATTCCGCGAAATTATGCGCTCATCGAATGTTTCCTTCAATAAATCGATTGTGACGTGCGCTGTGTGGCATGTAGCGCCGTCTTGTTGGAACCACAACTCATCCACATTCATGCCATCCAATTCGGGAACAAAATAGTCGGTTATCATGTGGATTCTCTTCACTCCAAATGCGGCAATTTTGCTTGTTGACGTAGCCATTCAACCAAAAATGAGCCTCATCACTGAACAAAATTTTGCGATGAAAATCAGCATCGAGATCAATCTCATTTTCGGCCCATACACCAAAATCACGACGCATTGCATGGTCTCGCGGCTTTAATTCTTGCACAAGCTGGATCTTGTAAGGTCGCAAGCCAAGATCTTTGCGCAAAATCTTCCATAAAGTTGATGGACAAAGCTCCAATTGCTGTGCACGGTGGCGAATCGATTCATTCGGGTCCTCTTCAACACTTTGCTCTACAGCGGCAATTGTTTCTTCGGTGCGCACTGTTCGACGTCTCTGCGGATGCGTATTATCACATAGAGTAAACGTAGTGCGAAAACGATCCATGGTTAACCGAATTAATTGCTCTGATGGACGATTATGTCGACCATAAAATGGACGGAGCTTGCGGTAAACTTCGCGAACTGAACCATTATTTTCGAAATAAATTTGCACGTCGTTCTTTTGTCAACCTGTTCATGATGAAATGGCAAACCAAACTAAATATTAATCACTTGACAGCTGACAAAATGGCCGCCAGTTAAAAAAGTGATGCCAACTTAAAGTTCTATACCTCAATAAAAAACACCCAATATTATATGTAATTGTTTCATTAGTTTACTAAAATTTTCATATATCATAAATGAAGTTGATTCATTAACATCCAGAAAAATTTTTCGTCTAATAAATGATTGTTTCTAAATTCATTCATGCCGTGATTATATTTCACTAAAGTAATGATGACATTTGCCCAAATCAAAGGAAGCAGAAGCAGCAAATAAAAAATATTTATTTATTAAAAACATGAAATCCACTCGTTTAATAAAAAAAAAACAGATTGATTTTTTTATTCTTTTAATATATACATACATACATAGACATATCGTCAGCCCATTATTGGTTTGACTCACCGACCATTTAAAAAAAAATGAGTTAGGCATGGGGTATATAAATTTCAAATATCTCCTTCCTGAAGCCAATACATGTTTCGCGAAATTAATTATGGTTTCTGCGATATTAAGCATTCATTTTGCTCCATTTCAACTATTTTAAGGTTTAGTAAGTATTGTTTTGCTGTACATGCCACAGTTTGGCGTTTGCGTCAAATTCTTCATACAAAAACATGCGAATAAAAGTTAACCCTTGTGTTGCTTCAATTCTATAAGAAATGGATAAAAAAGAAGGTGCCGTAAGAAAAATTCAACGGCGACTGTTAAGCAAAAACATCATCAACCGGTCGCACCCGCCGTGTTTAGTAATATAAACTTATTAAACACTAAAATAAAATAAAAGAAACCTTAATGTATGTTTGAGTATAACAGAAATCATTTAATTTCGTTACTTATATTAAATACAATTCAATTACTTTGTTTTTCTTGTGAAAGTGTGTAAGCGAATAGATAGTTAAAAATATCACGGCGGCGGCTTCTTTGTCGGCGTTAAACGATCGACTTATTTCTCTATACAGCAAGAATAGAAGAAGCAATAAACAAAACATTAAAATTCTCAATTCACAGCAGTAAAATATGCGTATGGAGCACAAAAAGCAACTTTTTGAAAATAAATAAAGAAAAGTGGCGTATGCGGCACAAAACGTATTTTTACTTTTACAATAAAGTAATATTAACTTCTAACTTTATTAATGAAAGTTTACTAGAATTTATATGTACATTTCAAACATGTGTCGGAAGCAATGGTGAAAATACAAAAACAAATTATATCGGGTATACTTTGAGAAAACTTCATGTAAAACTTCTTAGTTGTTTTTCTCCATTCCAACTTTTTGGCATATGCTCCAAACCAATAATGGGCTGACGATATGTATTTACAAAATGTATATGTATTTATTAAAGTATATTCGACATATTGTCATAATTATATTATAAGTGAAATTTATTTGCTGGTGGTTAAGCGATGTCTATATGCATTTCATTGTTGCTTTAACAAATCTTCAGTAGACTTCAACCACACATTAAGAGGTTTGTGACTGTTCAAAATGTCTGGTTGAAGTCTACTGACGATTTGTTAAAGCAACAATGAAATGCATATAGACATCGCTTAACCACCAGCAAATAAATTTCACTTAAAGTAAAATATTTAAAATTTATGGAACTCATTACTAGACTTCAGTTCAAAAATTATAACAAAACTCTTAATATCGTATTGAGAATGACAATACACAAACGTTATAAGTATAAAAAACACAAACAAAAATCCTTACAAAACAAGCATCTTTATAAGATTTTTTGCAAAACCTTTTTTTGTATGTACATATGTATGTATACATATATATAAACCGCTCTATATAGCGGTGAAAGGAACTTGAAGACCATTATGTGATGGTTAAAAAGAAGAGAGTATTAGGGGTGCATACCTTTGAAAAAAAAAAACAATGTGTTTTATGTAATGAAGAATATTACATAGAAAAGTGTGATTTTTTAGCAACTTTCTTTTTGGCAACACTGTGTTTGGCAACTCACCGTTTATCGTGTATCATGTTACTGTTAAACATGTTCAGTTTGGCCTTTAATTAATAAATTTATTCAAAAAAAATTCATGCTTGGTTAAGAAAGTGCATCGTGCACTTCTTCCATTTCATAGTCAGTTTGAGCGACGCTCTGAGGCGGCTACTCGGTCTATTTGTAACTAAATTTCGCACCAAAGTTACGTTATTTAACCTTAAGCCACCAACACGTATACGTAGAGTGCGGACAGAGGAAAATATCGCAGCTGTATACGCCAGTGTTGTTTATGACCGTAAACTATCGTTTCGGCGCCATTCGCAGCAATTCGGCATATTACTTTTCTTTTTTTTTCCCCCAAAATAGAAGATCTGGACTTTGCTGAAATGTGGTGCCACATATCACACTACACGCAAAACAATGGCCCAATTGAGAGGCAAGCACGGTGAACGGTTTATTTCACGTTTTGAGCCGCTCAATTGGCCGCCTAGATCGTGCGATTTAACGTCATCAGACTATTTTTTGTGGGGCTATGTTAAGGCTCGTGTCTAAAGAGACAAACCCCCAACGGATGACGCACTGGAAGACAATATTGAAGAATTTATACATGAAATACCAGCGATACGATGGAGAAATTATGCCAAATTGGACCCAGTGTATGAACCATTTCAGACATATCCGCGATCAAAATTTACATGAAATCATTTTTAAACATTGAACTATACAGATCGTTGTACCGACTCAAAGAGAGAAAGAGATTTCATAGACTGTTCTAAGTTTTGTGTGTGTTTTTTTATAAATCAGATCCAAAAAATCATCCAATATAAATCAAATTATTGAAACTAAAAAAGATTAAAAAGACTAAAAATAAAATATAAAAAATGCTTGTTACGTAACACTGTTTTTTAAATTTTTGAAATCCCTTCTCCCTTCCCCCAGTATTAAAACTAACTAAATATTCTTAAAAAGAAATCCTAAAGCTAGAGAGGCACACGATATAAAAACATCTTTAAAAACTTATATCTTGGGAACGAACATTCGTAGTTCTTTCAGACTTCCGAATGAATGCAGCGTTTTCCAGACTGAAATCTTGGCGATCCTCAGGGCCACGGAGCTGTTGGCCAGGAATGCATATAGCTGAAAGAGAGAAGGTAACCTTCTACGTCGACAGCCAGGCAGCGCTAAAAGCTTTGAAGGGACACATTGTCAAATCGAAACTTGTTAGTGACTGTAGGAGAGCCCTCAACTTGCTTATGGATAAATAAAGTGTCAGAATATGTTGGTTTCCTGGACACAGCAGTGTTCAGGGAAATGAAATTGCCGATGAGCTGGCAAGAATAGGGTCGGCATTAGATGAGGGAATGTGTGACAGATCGATGAAATTAACGATAAGTTATTGCTACAGTTAACTCAGTAATTGGGCAGAGAGCAGGACCAACAGTTCATGGCGAAGTAGGGAGGATTGTAGAGTCTCGAGGGTTTGTGGCCAAAACTTGACACAGAAAGATCCAAACTGCTACTGGACATGAATAGGAAGGCGATGCGAATTATGATAGGCGCGTTGCTGCTCGGTCAGAGCAAGAACCAGCATTTGGGAAATTGGCACTCCAGATTTTTGCACGATGTGCGGGGATGAAGAATAACCAGAAACAATTGAACATATTATCCGTCACTGCCCGAGGCTGCAACGTCATAGTGTAAACAAGAGGACATCAGGGGCTTCATCATGGGAATTCGGTAGCTCAAATGGGGGGTAAATATTACTTTTTTGGGCAAAATAAGGGAATCACAATGGACCCAATTGGGTCTCCGAGTGGAGGTGCGGTATAGCATCACCCTTCCTAAACTGACCTAAAATATACATTTTAGCCTTTAGTTGGCCAAGAAAAATTTTAAAACTTAATAATTTGCTATTGTCATATACAGGGTGTTTTTTTAGAGGTATAGAACTTCGAATTGAAATAAAACACAAGAAAATCGTTTTAATGTCCATCAATTTGGCTTTATTGGAAGGATAATTTTATGCCATTAACGTTTAAATATGATTTCGGGCATGTGGCCGCCGCGGCTGGCTCGAATAAAGCCAATTCTACAGGTCCAATTTTCAAGTTGATGGACAAAGCTCCAATTGCTGTGCACGGTGGCGAATCGATTCATTCGGGTCCTCTTCAACACTTTGCTCTACAGCGGCAATTGTTTCTTCGGTGCGCACTATTCGACGTCTCTGCGGATGCGTATTATCACATAGAGTAAACGTAGTGCGAAAACGATCCATGGTTAACCGAATTAATTGCTCTGATGGACGATTATGTCGACCATAAAATGGACGGAGCTTGCGGTAAACTTCGCGAACTGAACCATTATTTTCGAAATAAATTTGCACGATTTGCAAGCGTTGTTCTTTTGTCAACCTGTTCATGATGAAATGGCAAACCAAACTAAATATTAATCACTTGACAGCTGACAAAATGGCCGCCAGTTAAAAAAGTGATGCCAACTTAACGTTCTATACCTCAATAAAAAACACCTTATACATGGAAGAATATATTTTTTGACAGGACACTTTTTTGTGCATGAAAATTGAAAGAAATGTTTTCATAAGCTCCTGCAAGACCATTTGCTTCCATGTTGTAGTTTGATATGGAAATAAGTTTTTTATATTCATATTAAGAATATTTACAAAAATATACATAAATGGAGAAAGATGAGAAAATGAGACCATGTAATCAGTTTTACTGCAATTTGTCTCTAGATTGTTTGGTATAAAGTGACTTTTGTGCAAAAAGTTACAAATGAAAATTTGTCATGCCGTGTAGTAACCGATTTCATTTATTATAGAAATTTGTGTTTTGCATAATTTTCAAGCGTTTTTTTAATGACGATCATTAAAATTTTGGATACTTGGAGAGGAGTTGAAGTTATTTTTCATACAAAATCTTTCGTATTTTATTTTGCAGACGTAAGTACAATCCCAATTAAATGTCTATAGATTTCACATAAAATATTCGTATTCGTGCAAAAAGAAGTCGCTTTTTGAAATAAAATAAACGATAAATATATAGTTTCGCTGTAAGCTGCTTAAACTTCAAGCAAATAAACTGACATTTCTGACAGGGGTAGATTTAAATTGTTTAATTATAATGGTGTGTGGTTTTTCTTTTTTTTTTTTTTTTTTTTTTTGATACAGAATAACTTTTATTTATACTTTTATCTCATACCAAAAATAATAAGAGCTTTTGTCTAATGGTTCCGTTTAAATATAGGCCGAATAAATTCGTTTTCTAAAAGGTTCGTAAGAAAAATTTTGTTTGAAAAACTGTTTTATAAACCTCTTATGAATCAAAAGTATTTTTTATGAATAAGTGCTTAAAGATTTAAAAATTAATAGAGTAGACTATTTGACACAGTAAACATCCGGCCAAAGTATATTTTTATACATTCGTTTTTTTCCTTTTTTTTTTTTGTTTTTGTTCTACTATTATTAAAAAAAAATAACAAATAAAAATGAAACAATTTTTAAATAGAAATAAAAATATGCAATTTAATTTCTTGGATTTTTTGCATACAATAATAATTTATACTCGTTAAGAATATCTGGAACCTCAACACGCAAATATTTTGCCATTAAACTGCTGTAAGATTGAAAAATTCTAGGTATTTTAAAGTTTATTTATAACCCACATTAAATAATATATATTGCAAAATAATTTTTGTTTTCATGTGTCACAACTGTGTAGCAGGTGATAAATTAACCAGAAGTTAATGAAATAAGTATTTTACCTCAAAAGCATTTAGTTGCAAAAACATTCAAAACAATTGAGCAGAAACGACAGGATTTGAGTAAAATACTGCTGAAATATAAGTAAAAAGAAAAGCAAGAGCAGCACAAAAAAAAATTCAATGAAATTCTAAGTGAACTTTTACATCCACTAGCTTTGCTCATTATAAGCAATTTTTCTCCCACTAATAGGGTTGCCACAAACCAAAAGTAAAATTACTGGACACCCACCAAAAATTGCCTGGATTTTAAAAAAATTCCTGGACGAATAAAAAAGTAGTAATATTAATATTTGTATTTTATTAAAGAACATTTAATGATAAACAAAACAAAAGTAACATTTAATTCAGTCTTTATGCGTATGTATGTATATATGTACATATTTCATATTTAAAGAAATCTATGTATTAAATACTCAGATTATTATATTATAAAAGTTAAGATAACAAAACAAAATTTTTAAAATTCGGCGCCGGCTGCTTAATACATTCGTAGGCGGCTCAACTATCGCATTTACATAGCATTGTTATAAATAGCATTGTTCTAAATATTTCCTGGACATAAGTAATTTTTCCTGGACTCTGGACAAGATAAAAAAAAACTGGACAATCCAGGCGAGTCCAGGTCATGTGGCAACCGTACCCACTATCTACTTGGCTTTAAATCCATTTATAAACAGTTTTTGAACTAGGCGAGTACCCATGCATTCTTGAGCTAAATAGTTGCTGTTTGGGTGTGAACAATTACCGGAAACATTGTTACTACGTTTATACGAACGACTTAAATATTTGCAAATAAAACTGTAAATTGTTTTATTGCGACTTGCTAACTCAGAAAACTATTCACGACCAACGAATTATTTGCAAATAAAATGCTTGAGGTTGCCACGCTTACAAATCTTTGCGAATAAAAACCCATAACTGAATAAATATTGCACAAAAAACATCGATAGAAGAATATAATAACAACAAAAACAAATAACTATTTGTTACATAATATTTTTGCACAATTTTTTGTAAACATGCTTTTAAGTTTTTGTACATTTGCTATGCCGTATAAGCAGAGAGTTAATTTATTTGCAAATATTTTTATTTGCATATAGTGTGTGTATAAACGTAGGATGTGTCTTTAGATGGTGTAACAAAGTTTCTTTGTATGTATGTATGTATGTGTGTGAGTGAGTGTGTGTTTGAAACACCCAGTCCCTGTCCCAATTGGCCAAATCGCCGCAGACTACATTGTCTTCGACGATTAATGTACGACATGTCTGTCGCCTTTGTTTTCGTTTTCTTTATTCATTGCTTTGTTTATTATTTTGATAACAAATAAAATTAGGACCAAGCACAAAGAACGCTGATGATGAAGGTGTAGTGGCCTTCGAAAACAGCCCATTGTTCCGTTCTACCACGTGTTTGTCAGAATATTTACAATTAGCTTTGGTGTTATTTTTTCACTAATAATTATCACATGTAATTTGGCTTACAAAGCGATATGAACTTTAGCCTGATCAAATCACTTTGCAACCAATAGTGCACGATGATATTATTTTTATTTTATTTTTTATAAAATGTTTACAAGATTTGTTTGGTGGACTGTTATCTTTATTATTACTGTATATAGTTGAGCGCTATTGCCAAGTCTGAATTAACTGTGTTTAAAAAACTGATATCACCATTTGCTGAGGGCTCACTGATTTTTGAAATCTTTGGAGGCCCATAAAAAAAGTTAATCGCCAAAATCGCCAAACTCAGTATAGTGTTTTACTTTCCTTTGGTAGTACTATCTGACCTATACTGTTAAGACTGTGTGGATTTTTCACTGTTGTACAGTGCTATATTTCTAAGCGACTTCAAAAATGGAGGCGTTTCCCTACTCAGTTGTGTCCTTTTATGTATTTCTGGCCCCCTTTTTTTTTTGTTCGACTCTGCTCATGCAATGCATTGTGCTAAAACTAGGAAAATATATTATGGCGAGGAAGATATAGTTTATTCTACATGCGAATCCTGTGCCTAAAAACTTAATTCTGGCTTTAGTGAGCAGTGCAGCTCACTTGCCCATAAATGGATTTCGGTCATGTACACCTATCCGAAAATTCGCAGATTTCAAATTTCGATACTGTTTACACCAAATTTTTTTTTTTTTGATTTTCATATCCAAGCAAAAACAATTGACAGAAATTGCTAAGCTACAACCAAACAACTGGTATACAGATACATAATTCAGACACCTTTTGGAGTGCATCGGTTACTTTTTTAGTAAAATTTTGAAAAAACCCATAGTTGCCTCACTAAGTTCTACTTCATTTTAAATATATTTCGACAAACTCTAGTAACTTAGTAGCCTTTGTTGTGTACGGTAAATGTACTAAAAATCTATTAGATTTTGCGCGTTATCTCGTAAGTACTAGATTTTGTTCAGGTGTAAACGCAGCCAGAAAGCTGTCAAGACATGCGTTACAAAGCGTAAGTCCTCCGCTAAGGATGTTCGAAGTTTCATATAAATGCAATCAGTAGTTTAGAAGTTCCAGATTTATTACCATTTATTTTGCAAAAGTCCCCACTGTGCCATGTAATAAAATACATGGATAAATTAAAATAAATAAGCAAATTAAGTAAAATATGAAATAGTCACATGCTTTTGAGTATATTAAATGAGTTTGGGGGGTATCACAGCAAACATACAAATTTTCTAGGTGAGTCGACTGCCTCGCTTGTGGAAACGGGGGTAAATTCAAACTCAAACTCTCAAAGCTTATAAGGCGCCTAAGTGAGTGCTAACGCGCGTTGTTTTCTACTCGTATAACTTGTGCAGCTGTAAGCAATTTCTATTTGTGGCATTAACATTATGTGAAGAATGTGTCTTGTTATAGTTATTTTTCATACTAAAACTTTTTGTTGTTCTATGTAATTTTCCTCATTAATATTTGTTTTATAATAATATAAAGATTGTTTAACCAACATTTTAGATGTTGGCTTTCGTTGGCATTATTTTCATATAAACTACAATCTTGAGTAATGCTTGGCTTTATGTAAAAATAAAAGAACTGAATTGTTAATTGTAGTCATCAAAAAAGTTATTATCTACGCAAACGTGTTTTATTTGCATAATTTGATGAACTATTGTGTTACATCGCGTTTAGAACAATATTAAGATTGATTATATTGAAGATAAAGAGGTCTTAATTGAATAGAGTGGATTATTCTAAGCAAATGTAAACAATGCGGTACAGTAAGTGAAATAAGTTTTAACACAGCATTATAATTATATATATGTATATATTCTCGAAAAAGTTATCGTTAGACTATCTTAGTTAAGTTAAGGATGGATTTAAAATAGCGCAACCAATATTGACTCACTCCCGGTACAGAGGTGCACATCTTTCGAAATGTCCAGAGCACTTAAAAGCTCATCTGGTGATTTGCCCAAGTTATTTTTTCCATTGTGTATTCTCACAATACTCTCTCTCTCTCTCTCTGCTATAATATCCCTACAAAAAATATTGCAGTGTCACTCAATCACTGTGCAGTACTATGCACAGTGACACAAGCAATTTTCCCAGGTTTCTTTATATTTCTCCCATGTTATGTTTCCTTAGTACTGGCATTTCGAACATTAATCAAGAGAAACGATTTTGGACTCTTAACAGAATTTTTTTTACTTTTGCTACAGTGGAATCTCGCCAAAATTTTTTATATTATTCTATTGCCCATTGCTGGGATTCTATTTTGATTTTTTTTTTCATGTTTGGCATTTTCCAGTTTATTTTATTCAGTTAGCTTTTAATTGTACATTGTGAAATGATTTTATTCAAAAATTATCCCACCCTGGCTAGTTTCTCAATTTTGTTGAGACTGTGATATTTTGGAAGTCGTATTATGAAGGAATTTCCACAAACTCTGTATGCATTTATATAGTGCTTATGTTAAGGGTTCCGACATCGAACTTTCTCATTTGTTATGTCTTTCAGAACTGCTTTGATGGCCTTTAGACACGCAAAGCCTGCTTGAATTTATCGGAGAGAAGGCAAAAAATCTCCCACTCTGTTTTCCTTCTCTTCTACAAAAGCAAGACTTTTCAGTGTAACAGTACAATTAGTCGATTCGTATCGTGAGGTAAAAATCTACAGAAAATTGATTTTTACGGAGCAAGCGTTAACCTCTCTCTCCCATACATACACACACATGTATAAAGCAAAGATAAATACAATAACAGCTGACACGTTCGCTTGCAGCCTCAGATATTTACTAACTAACATCCAGATTTAAACGATATGACAACTTCAAAAGTAACACGATACGACAGCCAGGCAGCACTACTATCCCTAAGATCACATATCACCTAGTCTATTCTAGTCGGGCAATGCAAGAGTTTGCTATCTAGACTGGGTGGTCAGACTGAGCTCACCCTCATCTGGGTTCCAGCACATAGGAATTTCTTAGGTAACGAACGGGCGGACGAGCTGGCTAGAGCTGGCTCCGCTATGAATGTTTCCAATGCCGAATCGGTAGCCATGCCGTTTGGTGCTATTAAAATCTATATTTTCAAGCACTATCTCTATAAGGCTGAAAGTAGATGGCGTAATATAGTCACGTGCAAGGTTGCTAAGAAAATGTGGCCTTGCTACAATGATAGGCGCTCAATACAATTAACAAACAGAAACCGTAGAGACATCTCGAGACTCGTTGCAGTCATGACGGGGCACTGGACGCTTGGCAGACATGCTAGTAGGATAGGTCTATCCTACAATGAGTTCTGCCGAAGTTGTCAAGAAGTAAGCAAAGAAGAAACAGTCTTGCACTTTCTTTGCGAATGCCCAGCCTTGCATCTCTCGAGACACAAATTTTTAGGCAGTCATGTACTAGATGATCTATCAGATCTATCTGAGATTGTGTTGAATGACCTTATCAGATATAGATAGTAACGATCACCGTATCAGAATACTCAGGTACGGTTCTACATAGATTGACACCGATGAGTGTAGTGGTCCTTTCAAAAAGGAATCTTCTAGATTCTACTTGAATGCCTGCGTGTAGTGGGCAGCCACGTAAACCAACCAAACAACACGATACGGAATTGACTAATTCTACCATAAAGTTTGCATGTGTAAAAGGCGTCTCGTTGTGTGCAAAATTTTAGGTTGCACTCGTCAATCAACGTATATAAAAAAATTCGCATAAAATGAACTACACCGGCTTCAGCGGATACTAATCCTTATGTAACATCAGAGCGCCCTCCTGGCCTCCTCGTTGGCATTGTGTAGCGGAATCATCGGCGCAGTAAAATAACTAATAAAATGGCTACTAAACAAAGCTTCGAAATTTAATACGCCTCATTGACACCAGAGGCGCTGCAACATGGCATTATTTAAAAAAAATTGTGCAAAATAGCAGAATTGTAAAAGAATTAAGCTTTCCACTATCTCTTCCTTCACCACGTGTCTTCTCTATCAGTATCCCTTTCCTAAAAGAAGGTAACACCTAGTGATAGTAGTAGGCCTTCATGGCCTGAGTGTTACTTTTCTTTTTATATAAAAATACAAGATGCAAGCGTTAAGCAACGTTATAACAAATGAGAAAGATTTAAAATTGAACAAAGATGTTTGGGTTTTGTGAAATGTGTTGCTTGAAGTCTTTGAACTTATTACGCTTATGTACGTAATTCTCAATATTATATTGATAGTCTTTCTACGATTCAATATGTAATACGCTCTTGTCGTACCTTAAAATACAGCGAACTCACACTCTTGCACAAATTTACGGAATGTTGCAAGCCGAATCAATATTCGATACGCTCTCGTTATCCCTAAAAAGACAGTAAACCCACCCTTTTGAATGACTGGGGACTTTTTCAGACCGAATCATTATTTGACACGCTCCCGTTGTCCTTAAAAAGGCAGCGAATCCACGATCTTGGCTGAATTTGCGGACTGTTTCAAACATAATCAATATTTCAAACGCTCCCGTTGTTCCTCAAAAAACCCACACTTTTGGAAGGCTTTACTTAATACTCACGACCGAATCAATATTTGATATACTGTCCCCCAAAAAAAACAAACAGACTTTAATGAATGTTCAAGACTGAATCTATAGTTTATACATATACTCTGGTTGTCCATCAAGAGACAGTGAACCCACATAAATGTCAGAGAATAGAGATATTTGATACGCTCTTGGCAGACTTTACCGAATGTTCCCAACCGAATAAATATTTGACTTGAACTTGTATACAAAGTTTTTGCAAATTTTATTAATATTCCCTTAGTGGAACCCGATTTATAAAATGTAGGAACTCTGATTGAAGCCTTATTATAGCCTAACAGGTATATTTAAAGGTTACTACCAAGTACACAATATTAATGGGTACTTTATTGCTATTATTATTGTTGCTTTACTCCATACTAAGTTGCACAATATTAACAAAATGTATGGCAAACTCTTTTTACAATATATATAGTTTTGATATTGAACTGGCCAGTTTTATTGAGTACTTTTTATTAACTGTGCTTAAAATATCTTACAAACTAAAATAAATGCTAAAATTCACAAACATAAATTTTGCTTACTAATAGAATTACACTAAACTAAAATGAGATTTGCCTGCAATACAAATTCACACGGTAAACTTAAGTTGAAATTCATATTGTGTGAATCTGCATGCAAAGCAAATTCACATACGTTATGAAACCTTAAACAATTATTAGGGTGGTTCGTATTGGAAACAGTTATACGTAACTATATACATATGTATGTGTGTATGTAAAGTAAACAAAACCTAGACACATGGGCGTCGAATAAATTGTAAAATTTATTTATTAATACATACAGTGCTTTTCGCTTAAAGCGAACTTCAAGGGACTGATCAAATTTGTTCGTTTTAAGCGAAGTTCGTTTTAAGTGAAGACATCAAGAAACAATTATTGTGTGTGCACATGTCTTTTTTTAACACTTTGGCTATTTATTTATTTATTAAAACAATTTTAGAACATTGTAGTCTTCAAAAAATAAGTTTATTTAGTTTTTAAAAAAATCAGTTATTTTAGTTTGCTTAGTATTAATATTGGCTTCATTTATATACACTTCCACTTGGGCCAAGTGGTCAAGAATTTTTTGTGGAGTGTCGCGAGACTGAAGAAAATTTTTTACACAGCTTACGCTACACATTGCATCCAGGGTAGTAGTAGTAGCTCGAATTGGCTCTTCGTTGTCCATTTCCATATCGTCATCATGGCTGCTACGGCCATCTTCTAACTTTGTAATTTTCAACTGCTGAATTCACATCGCCTTCACACAAAAACAAAAAACAATTAAACCTAGGGGAAGTACCTCTTTATAGAGCATACGACAAATAAAATACAGCGTTACCAAATTAAAAAATATAATTTTTTGTTCATGGCAACACACTTCTTGGTTCGTTTTAAGCGAAAAAAAAGAACAATTTACATGCAAAAACAGTTTGTTATAACCGAAAGTTCGCTTTAAGCGGGTTCGTTATAAGTGAAAAAATGTTCATGGTTTTATAGAAATAAAAGTTCGTACTTTCGAAAATGGTTCGTTTTAGGCGAAAAATACTGTATTAATATTTCCTGAAATACGCCTATCAAAAAAAATAAAAAATTAAAAACAAACCAAAATTAAACAATTTGCAATTAAATATTTTAAAAAATGGAAAGATATTGTTAAGTGGCATGAGCGGAGAGAAATCATTATTGTACAACGTTGTCAACATAGTACAAAATCTTTCTTTTTATATAGGGTCCGCCAGATAACTTTTTTTTTTTTTGAAAACAGGGCGCAAAACATCGAGTGTAGCTTCGGCTGTGTGGCAAATGTTGCCAATATCCTCCTCTTCAATTTTTGTTAACAAAAATTCGTTCAACATGGCCCGATAACGATCGCCATTGACTGTAACGGCCACTCCTTGCTCATTGGCCCAATTATGCCTCTGGACCAAAATTCGCACCAAACAGTGACTCGTTTTGGGTGTGTCGGCTTTTCAATGTATGCGTGCGGGTTTTCTGTGCCCCAAATGTGACAATTTTGCTTGTTTACATACCCGCCAAGATCAAAATGAGCTTCATCTGAAAAGATGATTTTTTTGGCAAAATCGGCAGCTTCTGTAAGTCGATCGCAGGCAACATTTCCCAGCGTTGTTCAAGCGTATAAACAACAATATTCGTTCAGCGGATGGATAAAACTAATTATCTGTCAAATCAGACATGAGCTAAGTGTTACCATTCACGAAATAAGCACTAGTTGAAAAAAACGTCAGATGGCGGACCCTATACAATATAAATCAAAAAATATTTTAATTTATTCTATATGTTTGTCACTTAGGCAATTATTGGACAATATTATTGCAATATTATTGCAAGTAAATTGGCACTATAAATCGTTTTTTTTAACACGTTCGCATACTTTTTGTTAAGACTGTAGTAACATGCAATGACTTGTTTAGTTATTAAACACATATGATAAGTTATTTGTATTAACAGCACTATAATCGAAAAATCTATAAATTGGTTTTGCTTTTATCTAACGCAAACTTAGACACAAGTACATTCTTTTCTGAAGTATACTTTAAGATATTTATAGATACATCAATGTACTTGAATAAAGTGTGTGTGCACTGGGATTTCTAATAAAGATTATATAAGCTAATAAATGTTAATGAAGTATGTATTGCAAAAAACAAAAGCCGATAACTTGATAACTACAATGAAGAATATAAACATATATATGATATATAACATAAGGAAATCTCTTATTTGTAACTTAATGACCTCGTTTGTTAAGAAAATTTATTATGGAATTCACATTTATTGCACGTACATACTTACTAAGAAATTAATTTATTGCAAGAAATGCTGGCAGTCTTTTATCGTACTTAAAGAAAAAAAGCAACTGATAGATTATACACATTGCACCATAGAAAAAAATACCAATGTAAGATCACCATGCAAAAACTTTGATTTAAATTTACAAGAAATAATGTGTTGTTTAAGTGTTTTGGTGTTTATTTGCTTTGTTTATAGCTGCAATACACTTTTGTACTTAGTTGTGTGAGTTGTTTTTGTATTGTTGTTGTTTTTTATGTTTATAAGCAGCCGACAAACTGCTGTTGGCTGGTAGTCAGAGGATCGCAAGTTCGAATCCTGGAGACAAGTCAAATTATTTTGTATTTTGTTATACCCTTCACCAAAAATGGTAAAGGGTATATATAGGTTTGTCCAGATTTTTGTAACTTCTACAATATTCATTTGCGGCCACATAAAGTTAGTTATTCTGATTCCTTATGAATAGGAGATGAAAAAAGACGTGTCCGTCTGTCCGTCTCTCCGTCTGTCTGTACGGATTTTATATTGGTGGCTTGAAACGCGTTTTTTGAAGCTCCCAAACAAGTTAGAGAGCTCGGAGTTGGACTGAAACGACCGCACTTGCCTTAGCACAATTGGTTATGAAAATCAGCAAAAAAAAAAATAATCGGTTCATAGAAGTTTAAAATATATGGTTTTATCATACATTTTTAAAATTTCATGAAAAAACTACCGTGCATAGAACCCAGAATATTCAAAGTTCTTATTAACATCACTACCCACCCTGCCGCTGAAGCTTACTGTACTTAAACATTTGCTTTAATAAGCATTGTTTTGTATTAAACCCCTTTTTGTCACTAATACACAGACATTGCCTTATGGTATTTTTGCTTGGCACATTCTTTTTCGTACGCATGCATATGAATAGATGTGTATAACAATCAGTAGCCTCATGCAAAAAACATTATGTAGATATGTATGTATAAATATACGCTACCATGAGGACCATTCACTCGTGCATACACACATATGTACATATGTATACGCATGAGTGTTCATGTGAACAACTACAATAACAACAATATGCCACAAATAGTATTGAAAGAAGAATATCCAATTGTTTGTACGTGTGTATGTAGTCAACTCTACGCACAGCAACAATATGCTAGCAAACGTATTGAAAGAAGAATATTAAGTTGTTTGTGGTAAGAACTGGGAATTTTTGTTTGTATAGAAATAAAGTATTGTGCTAATGAATGCATGTTCATACAATATATGTATAAAATATATGTATGTGCCCTTAATGATGAAAGTGGTCTAAGTCATATATTTCTTTCATCGAGATATTTAATAGATTACATTTGAAGAAATTAAAAAATATTTTTATATTATGCAACATTTTAACTTATATAGGTATAGTTGTACTAGTGTCGATTCATAGAAGTTTATTTAATATTTATTAAATATTTATTGAAGTTTTTTAGAGATTTATTTCATATTTCGATGCAGAAATGCATATGACTTAGACCACTTTCATACTTAAGGGCACATATGTATTATTGTTAATACATATGTGAATAAATACATACATATGTATGCATATTCAATATGCAAAAGTATTCATACACATATGTATAAATTCGTTTGCTAATTTATGTCGGAATTATGTAATTAAGCGCTTGTTAAAGAGCATTGGTTTTTTATAAATATGTATTTCAAAGGGGATAGGATTGTTTGAATGTGTTTGATTTGCTTAATTGTTTTCTGAATATATTTTGTAACAAAATGCATAAAATTTAAAGGATAACATGATTAGTAAGTAAGATGTCGGCCTGTTAAAACTCGTAAGTTGAGTTTCGAACTTAATTGAAATTTTTTTTTATAGCTATTTTTGAAAAAGAAATTAATCAGGGACCAATAATAGTAATTATTCTCGAACTTTCAAAGAAAAAAAAAGCAACTGAATAGAAGGGAAACATCAAAGAACGTGGAAAATCACACAATTTTAATTGTTCTAAACTAGATTTTTCTAAACTCCAATGATTTTAAAATTAAAATTTTTATTTTTTAAGCAGAAATAATTGTTATTTTCTGATTTTTCTTTTTTCCAGCAGAAATATTTGTTAGTGCTTTCGTTCTGCTAGTGTTTGTCAGAATATTTACAATTAACTTTGGTGTTATTTGTTCCTTAAAAATTATCACATGTAATTTGGCTTAAAGAGAGATACGAACTATAGCCTACTGAAATAATAATTATAGAAATAATTATTTTCCGATTTTTATTTTTTCGAGAATAAATAAAAATCAATTTGTGATTTCTACTTTTTCGAACAGAAATTAAATTAAGTTACATTGTGGGAAAAAATACATATACCTACCTACATACATATGTATGTACATACATACTTTGAACTTATAGGTACATATACGATATACCTAACTACTACGACAGGATCAACGTGTGGATATTCCGTAGCCAAAAAACGTGATAGCCGCCCAAAGCTGCGAACCGCTATTTTTCACACTTTTTTGATATGGCTGTCAAATGAAAGGGATTTTCCAATGGAAAAATCATGGTGGAATCATGCTGAAAATTTGAACTCATTTACTGATATCTGGCGTTGTTTTATTAAAAACAAATACACATTTTTAACCCTTATACCTACTTATGCATATTTTGGTCACATGCATATATGTATTCCATGTTCACCCAATTTAATTCAAAAATTTTAAAGTGTGTACATACATATTTATAAAATTTCGGTACTTTGTACACACAGCGATACAATTAAAAAATTATTTCAACACTTGTACAGGGTGGGCCAAAAGTTACCATGGGGCTTAAAAGTTTAATAACTTTTTAGTTTATTAATTTTTTTTTTATTTTGACACGTATGTACATATTTATTAAGTTGAACAGTTTCATGCATAACTAATAGACAATTTTATGGAATCCAACATTATTGGAAACAGTTTAAATCAATAAATACATGTCTGAATCAAACAGTTTTTCCGTAGTAATTACTGGTTACGCTTTTTTTGGCACATGGCACACAAGAAATGCCAGATGCAAAATCAGCCTTACAAACTGCAAGAAATGAACACAAATCTCCAAAGTCTGATTCATTTTCATATATTTTTCCATGAACATAATATATGCTACATGTGATGAAAATTGTGCGCTTAAAAATATAAACTATTTTTTATAAATAAGGCAATTGTTTTAAAAATTAAGCTTGCAATTATTTATGTATAGATATTTAATAGCGCAATATTTATTTCGCTGTGAATCGATGTACTTATATATCTATTTGCAATTGTACAACAATAAAACATGTATTCGTCCCCTACAATTAAAAAATCGGCAACATTTGGCGTACATAGATTATTTGCAAGGAAATTGCATGAACACTTCTCCTAGTTTGTTTATATTTTTTCTTTCGATATGTGTATACATATGTACATACATACACATGTTTGCAAATACCAATTTTAACTTGTACGATTTATACCCAGCGGGAAAAATAAAGAGCAAGGATACCTTCTAGAAGGCCTTTGTACTCCTTCTTTTGGATGTACAAGGTCTACTCGCTCCATTCCACTCTTATATCATTTTTGCCTTTCCATTTCGCCTCTTTTGCCAGCAATTCTGTCTTCAAATTAATCGATTTTACTTTTGGTTTGGTAAAAATACACGCAAAAAATTTTACTCCTCTTCCCCATTTTCATAGAAGGGAATGTGGAATGTGTATCTTATCTTTTATGCAAAAGTGTAGCGACCTTCTATAAGGCGTTCTTTAGCAGTTAGATAAAAATAGTAATTGATTTAATAAGGTCTGAAGTAAGAAGATATTCTGAGTTTTCCCGCTGGGTAGTAACGTGCTCGCTTTGTATCAAAGTAGTGGTTGGCGTACACATTGTACATGCATACAATTATAAATACATACACATATCTACACTTGAAGTAGCAAACTAATCAGTGTTGCCAGAAAATGCTGATGAGAGAATGTTAAATCGGTCAAAAAATTCTGCTAAAATGTTCCACAGAAGAAAAGTATGATGCTAGATTTAAATGTAGAAAAAATTATTGAAATAGCTTTGAATTTCATGTTTATACAAACTCATTAGTATTTACATGTATTTTTATAGCACATACAAACATAAAATAGTTAATAATTGGTGTTTTTTTTTGTAATGTTATAGTAACGTTCAAAAAAGTTTTAACGCACTAATAATCTCAAATTATTATTTTACTTATTCAGTAAAATATTTGTTTATTAAAAATACGTAGGTACATTGAAATTGATTATGGAAGGTTTATCTGGATCATATGCGCATTTCACTGTTGCTAGTGCAGATCATCAGGGAACCTTTACCCTGCAATAAATACATGTACATTTATGAGAAAAATCCTCCATACAGAAGAATTTTGTTAAGAAATTAAAATTTTTTATTTGCAACAAACTCTGCTAGAAAGCATTTAGCAGAATTTTTTGAAAGTTAAATGCTGTTTAACTAATGGAAATTCCAGACCTAGCAGTGGAAATGCTAAAATGGCAACAATGAAACTATCCCAAGCGCTTTTTGTTGTCATTGTGGATTATTAGTGCGTTAAAAGTTTTAAACGTAATTGCAACATTTCCTATAAAAATACCTGTAAATACTAATAAGTTTGTATAAAAATGAAATTCAAAGCTATTATAATAATTTTTTCTACATTTAAATCTGGCATTATACGTTTCTTCTGTAGAACATTTTATCAGAATTTTTTGACCGATTTGGCATTCTCTCCTGGTTGTTGTGTTGAAACTTATGAATTTTTTTTAAAGACTTGTTGATACATACATACGAGTACATATATGTATATAAATATGCCCAAGTAAATATAAATGTGTCTGCATATGTATGTGAAAAAAAGTAAGCCCTTGCTAAAGATCATGGATGTCTTATAAATATTTTAAAGTGGACGAGATTGTTTGTTTGAGGGTGCTTGTTGTTGCTATTTTATTTCATTCATGTGGTTTTTGTTTTTTTTTCAATAAATGTAGTAAAAAGTACTTCTGCTTAGTTAAGCTGTATTGATTCGCTGGGTGAGTTCAATTTATGATGTATGTATGTATATATTAGGGATGTAACGATACGCCATTTCGCCGATCCGATACCGATACCTATACTCAAAAATAAATATCGCCGATACCGATTCCGATATCGATACGCATATTTAAATTGAGCTCAAGTAAAAATTAACAAAACTCAAGTAGAGTAATTCTTCTATTATACAAAATAACAGTGTTTATTAATGAGCCATTCAAATCATCAAAATTTTCAGTACATTTCAGTTTCTAAAATTCAAATTTTCAAACTACAAAACGTCTGCAATATTTATGATTTTACAAAATAAACGTTGGCATTCAGTTTAGATTGACAAATTCAGTGAAAAAAAATAGTTTTCTCATTTTTGTATAACAATGAAAAAACTAAATCTGAGATGCAAAATGAGATTTTACAAATTGTACCAACTTTCCAGAAAAGTGTACTTATTAACTCCGATTGCTTTTATTAATTTGAAAAATTGTTTATTTAAATGAAATTGAATAAAAACTCACATAAAAATTCATTTGTATTCATGTAAACATGTATGTCGTTAAACAAAACGCCAGAAGCTCTATCTAAAAACGTCTAATCCAATTTTTAGTATATTCCGATTTATTTCCCGAACATACAGAGATACTATAAAAATTCGTCTTATTCGAACAAAAATAGCGGTAATATTAAAAAAAAAAGATTAATTTACATACAGGCATATTTTTATTGAGTATGTACTTGAGCATGTAGGTATATCATCACAGAAAATGCAAAAAGTCCTTTCTAAAAGTTTTACAGGAAAAGCATAAAACTTGTTTGAATGAGTTAATATATTGACAATAAGTAAAAAATTTTACAATAAATACATCTATAAATTTGTTGGCACTTTTAACTTGCATTATAACATTTTACACTAATTGCCAATTTATATTTCATTGAAACAAGTTGTATGCTCCCCTGTAAAACTTTTAAAACGTTAGACACGGATTTTTGCATTTTCTGTGACGATATGTAGATAAACTCAACAATTAATATTAGTTTCATTACAAAATGTCCTCAAAAGTACAATTGTAAAAGAAGGGCAATTGTACCAACTTTTACATCGCTGAACTAAATCATCGCATGCATAAATGAATAAAAGAAAATCAAGACGTATTCAAAGTGGTGATGTTATAAGCACAGTTTTTATTCTTTTTTTTTGCGCAAATTAGAGGTTCGTATGTCAAAATTTGTACATGTTGACATAGGGGCTGAGATGTCAGTTGTTATTTTAAGTTGTAATTGTTGTAGAATTACCACCACTTGCGCCTTGAAAAAAATCTTAAAACATACAAACACATACAAGATTTAGCATTGAGAGAACATTTCATTACTATGGTGCAAAAAAAATAGAAGAAACAATTTCATTATGTATTCTGTTTTGATTTTATGTTCTGCTTTTAATATGTTATTTCTCATAGTTGTCATGCAAAAAAAAAGAGTTGAAAATTAAATATTTTGTTCAAAAAACTCTAAAGAAAAATATAAGAAGTATCGGCGTATCGACAGTAAAATATCGCCGATATCGATATATCGGAAAACCAGCAGTATCGCCGATATATCGGTATCGGTATCGGTTGCATCCCTAGTATATATGTACATATGTATGTAAATACCTATATTTTTTTTTTTTATCTTTTTTTATATTATTTTCTAAAATTCTTCAGAAAAACTCCTTTATGTATATACATATTTACATATGTATGTATGTAAATACATATGTATGTATGTGGTAGTATATGAAAGAAATATTTTTTAATATGTAGGAAAAAAAAACATAAATGTTGAGATGAGAATATGAACTCCCGTTCTCGTATTTTCAGAACGAATGTTTTATTCACATTTTGTTTTATTGGCATTTTGCACTTATTTTGAAGATCTAAAACTTATTTTAATTACATACATACATATGTACCTATGTAGCTGCTTATGTACATATGTCTATGTAAATAAATATGTATGTAATACCCAAGAATGATAAAATAATTATTTTATCATTCTTGTGTAATACCTACATGAATGTATCTTAGTATGTATATTATTGCAAATAATAAATTTATTAATGTTTCCCCCGGCAAAAAAAAAATTAATGCGTTCAAAATTTAATAGTGTTTCATGCTTTCTTTAGCATTTGTGCAAATCGTAATAAAGCTATAGTTTTTGAACTCATCATAAACGCATACGATATTGCTGGGTAATTAATACATTGAAATAAATATCCGCCGAAATAGCCATGTAAAAACGGAATTAAATCATCATATTGACATATTGTAATAAAACCAGTTTTATCTTCGTGAAATAATAAGTACACAGTAGATCGATGGTAGAGAGTGTGTCTTAACAGTCTTAATAGCGAGGTTCGTATCCTGGCTTGAGGCAAATGTTTTTTCTTAGCTTTGTGAAAAACGTCATCGAATAAGGGAACTTTCATAGGTTCTAAGCACTCATTTCAATGACGAGCAGTTTTGTTAAATGTAAACCCATGGTCGTCAATGACACGCCTGTGTTTAAATCTTGCGTTCTGCACCTAAATTGAACCCATGCATTAACTATTTCTTTTGCATGTCGTTTTTGCTGGGTCCGAAAATAACTTAATTATTCGATTGCTAAATAAACTTACCTATAGAGAAGTGTTGGTTTTAAAAAAAGAAAATTGCTAACTTTTATATCTAAAGCCAGTTTGTATTCCTGCATTTTATTGGTGCTTATGTTTACTCATTGGTAGAAGTGCAGCAGTAATGTTTAAAAAGTTTATTTTTAAACTGTCTTAGGTATTATAAGAACTTTCAACGGAACATAGTAGGCTAGTAAGTTATTTGCAACTTAAAAAAATACATACATATCTCTCATTTTCTAAAACAACATCACATATCAAAAAATTAGATTTTTGAGTTAATGATGCAAATTAATCCTCATATTGATATTGTGTAAAAATTTCATACAAATATCTTGTATACTAAACTATCGAGAGAAAAATTAAATTTTCATTAAGTTGTGTGTAAATTGAAAACTTTAAAGTTTAAAATGAACTATATTGAGGGGTAACAAAAACTTTTTTCAAGTGAGTCGCTCCAATGTACATATTTTAAAAAATTTATCGGAAGAGTAAATGAAAAAAGTTTTATAAACTAAAATATATTGGGGGCTATTCTGGAAAACGCGTCGAAAAAGTGAAACTTTACATTAAAATAAAAACTAATTTTCAAAAATTGTTTTTGTTTGTAATACATTTCTAAAATGAAATAAACGTGAGAATTTCAACGCGTTTCTCTCTCTTTTAAAAACGGTTAATTTTGTATGCGAAACAAAAACAATTTTTTTACATTTACACAGTTTTGTTTTTGTTTTGCATGTAACTTTCACCAATTCGACGCGTATTCCAGAATAGCCCCCATTGTGTCCTATATGTATATAAAACACATATATTTTAACCCTTATACCCATGCATATTGCTGCAAAGTGTCTATATTTCAGTTTCACTTGACTTAATTCATAAGGGCCTGTTCTGCAAATCACGACATGTCAAAACACGGTGATTTTAAAAAATTAATGAAAGATAAATAATTGGTTTTTTAAATTGCACGATTTACAGCGTTGGAAGTTGGAAAAAAATATTCTATTATAAATGACAAAAATTCAAGTTCGCTGCTGAGCAAAATGCAGTTTTGCGCTGCATATTGCAGTTTAATTGCATGTCTACGTATCTATGTATGTACATATATATATATATATACATACGTACATATGCACGCATGTCTTTTCTCTACATTTTATGATTTGTGAAGGGTATATAAGATTCGGCACAGCCGAATATAGCACTCTTACTTGTTTTATATTGAAAACAATGCCACACAGCGAAAAATATTGGAAATGACAAACGTTACCAGCAGTATGCACTATTGCGATGTCACTAAATGCCATAGTGTGTACTTGTCATTACCATTTGGTGTTGGGAAGTAAATTTGACAATTGCTACCATTAAAATTGGGGTAAAAGATTTTGGAAGTTTTATTAAAAACTATTTAAAACACATTTTGCTTCTGGGTAACGGTGGGATACTGTTTTTCAAAAAGAAATTTTGCACAATCTAAAGCATCGAATTAATGGAATTTATTAGCAATTACAATTTTATTAAAAGTTATTCTTAATATATTTTACTTTTTGTCCCACTGTTTTCTTATTTTTTCTAAAATAAGCCTTGCATAACCTAAGGCATCGAACTAATTGTGTTTATTAGCAAATACAAGAACCAATATTTTATTAAAACTTTTTGCTAGTTCTTAGGTGCATTGCTATTAGAGATAGGCACCACTCGCGTGATTTGCGTGACTTGAGTATAAAAAATTTTAATGTGACTGAGCGTGAATGGATAAACATTTTTCGAGAGTTTAATGCATTACTCTTTTAAAATGTACTTATGAAAATATATCAATTTATTTCTTTCAAGGAAATTCGGGATGTTCTTTCTGTTAAATAATATGAAATAATTGTAAGCTATCACTCCACATTTTGTATTATATTGACAGCACTATAATTGATCATTGTTGCCAACAAGAATAGAAATTAGTTTAATATGACTACAAAGACTAAAGCAGTACATACAAAATCCGTCCGCCATGTTGCTTTGCTATCGTCAAAATAATCATTCTCATATAAACATGTGTAATATATTTTTGAGATATTGAAGTCGGTAGTCTGCCGTGGCGAATGTGTGTAATGCTTATGAGTTTTCGTGGCTAACTTTGTTTTCCACTCACGTGTTCTTGCATCAAAAATAAAATGCAATATCATGTAATGAAAGTGCATGAGTGAAAAATTACTCACCTTACCATATCTAATTATTATACATACATACATAGCACACAATAAATCAGTCATTTTTATTAGAAGCTGTGCCCGCAACACATGTAACATGAATGTATTTTACTGGTCTATTTTTGGGGTCTTTAGAGATTTATTTGCTCTGTAAAGTAGTTTATAAAAAAAAACTATTTTGATAAATTTGGAGTAGAAAATTCTTATGTTTTTTATTATTTGGGGTTGGATTTCTTACTGCGAGTTTATAGAAGACAAATCTTCGTCTGTCTGTTTATATTGAAAAGAAAAACAAATTTGACTGCTTTGTTTTTGTTTTCAATGTAAATAGACAGGCGAGAATTTTTACTTGTCTTTTATAAACTGGCAGTTAATTAAAATAATGAAATGTAATATAAAGGTGTCTTTGATGTCTTGTAAAAATGCTAATTATATAGTTTATTTCATTTATTCGTATACATTTTTCCATTATAAATAACGACAAAATTAGATTAGACACTTGAAAATAAGTCCATATTTACACTATGCAAGTCTTATTGCTAAGCTGATTAGTTTTAAGGAGAGAGAGACGAGGGGAACAGTAACGTTTCTTTTCCCCTCATCTCTCTTTCCTAACAAACTAATCAGCTTAGCAATAAGACTTGAATAGTGTAAACTAGGAATCAGGGATGTAAAAACAAAAGACTCAAGTCACAAACTTGGCCATCACTGAAATAAAAAAAATTTGGTGTCTGTTACTTTAATTATAGTATTTGTTATTGAGACTTAATGCTTATAAACTTGTCATGAAGTGGAAAATGCACATATACACATAAATTTGTGTATATGTATCAGGGATGGCAAATTGGTACAATTGTACTTTTTTTTGGTACTATTCAAACTCGTAAAGTACAATAGTACACCAATGACTAATTTAGTACATTTAAGGAATCTCCCCAGTTTCACTGCGCATTTCTTTTCAAACGATTGCATATGCAAATTTTCACTTTTGAACAATGAAACTCATATTCTTCTCACTTTAAAACAGTCTTGTGAAAGCAAAACGCAGCGAGAAAACCAAAAAATGTGAACTCGTCCATTTCCAAATAATTTCTCTTCTAAATTCGGATGCTAGAGTACATGCTATTAATTTTTATATTTTAAATTTCAACTTAAACAGGTGTAACCATATGCTTTAACATCCCAACTTACAAGCAAATTTGTGAAAACGATTCGGTAGCCAGAACAAAGTCGATTATTTTAATAAAAACAAATAAAAATATGTAATTTGAACTAAAAAAATCTTTTTATATAATTAAGGTCAAAAGAGTACAATTGTTGAAAGTTGTTTGTACAATTTTAAAATTCTCAATGCCATCCCTGATATGTATATATGTACATATGGGTAATTCCAGAAAAATTTAAACTGTTTACAACTTTTTTTTTTTGTTTTCAATAATAAAGCTTAAAGGTCTATAATTTATAAATGTTAAAGCATTTTTAATTTTTCTAATTTTCTGACCGAAATATGCGACTGTAAAAAAATGTTTTATTTTGGCTGAGCCTTTTAGCGATTATTTAAACTTTAAATTTTAAAGTAATACGAGTAGTTATTATTTTTTTTTTTATATTTGTAATTTACAAATTTTCTACGCGTTAGCACAAAAGAAGGAGAACGGAATTCTAATAACGGACACCACACACAGGTATAGTGGCCTTTGAAAACAGCTAGTTGTTCCGTTCTACTACGTGTTTCTCAGAATATTTAGAAATAACTTTGGTGTTATCGCTTACAGAGCGATGCGAACTTTAGCCTGATCTAATCATAAATATAGAAGCAAATGAAGTTGGAACAATAATAATTAAAATTAACTAAAACGGAAGTTTTTTGGGTTTGCTTTCAATTATATGTACCTTAATGTCGCATCCGTCTCATAAAATCAATATTTATTAAATTTTTCAGCAGTACATAAGCATTTGTTGTTGTTTAATTTCTTTTAAACTAAAGTTCAATCAATATTAGCAAAGCTATTGCGAATTGTCGCGTTCGCCTTGTCTCGTCCGTATTTGTACTTTATCCATTTAAAAAAAAAAAAAATTTAATTTTCATACTTCATAAATCTATCTTCTTTCACCTTCATTTCCACATTCACAAAAAAAATCTTCATAAAATTTCGCTGAATTATGTATACATATATATTTCTATAAGTGCAAAAAAATAACTTCTATTTTTGATAGAGCCCAAAATTTATTCTTAAATATACTAATCCTTCACTGCTTTAAAAAACTTAAGATAAAAATTTGATCTTTCGATTTCTTTCTTGTTTTTTGCTCAACTAAAAGTGTACGAATATCGCGTCCTTCTCCTGGGAATTACCCATATGTACATCAGTATATCCATACGTATAAAGTTTGTCTGAACTCAAATTAACTTTTTAAATCAAGTTTTTTGTTAATTTTTTAGCCTGCACAAAACTAAATGCGAAGGTGACTAGTATTAACTTGAAAAATTACCACCGAAACACTAAGCAATTGGAATTGTAATGACTTGTAAAATAAATTTATAAATATACTTTATAATAAAAATCTTGCCTAATTCCTTTAAGCTCGAGGTCAGGTTTTTTATTCTTAAATCGTCAATATGAATAAAATATTTTAATTTTGTCAATTTTTAAAATAAGTGCCAATATTTCGATATTCTTTGAATATCATCAGTAGATGTCAATGGGTGAAGACGTCTGATATATTGTATTTGTGTTTGCGGTTGTTTAAATAAATGTGTTCAGTGTTTGTACTGTGCAACATTGTTTATCAACATTATCATAAATGTCTTATTTTAAAAATTGACAAAATTAAAATATTTTATTCATAAGAATAAAAAACCTGACCTCGAGCTTAAAGGAATTAGGCAAGATTTTTATGTACGTATAAAGGTCGAATAACTTGGATTAATTTTTATATTATACTTTATAATTTGAAGAAAAAAATGAATAAACAGTAAATAGTGAGAGAAACTGCGAAACTAAATTTGTTATTAGTAAAAAGAATACAGGCCTTATTCACAAAACAAAAATAATTTCGGTTTACAAAAGGCCCAGCAAAAATTACTGCTTCCCAGAAGCGTTTTTGTAAGGGAGACAATGTTACAGAATTACTTGCTGTTGCGCATGAATAAGGCATTTATTTTGTTTGTTCGATGTGAGCCAGATAGAAGCAATACATTTAGCTTCCAAGAAGCCATGAATTTTTCGCCTATGTGCTGCACAGAGGTAATAATCAGATGCAAAAGTTACTGGTTTCCCAACATTTTCTGTGATCATTTTCTACTTTGTTAGAGACCCCGCCTTACGTTAGTGCTTTTCAGAAGCATTTTTCGAAGCTTTTGTTTTCAAGTAAGCAATGCATTGCTTCCCACAATTGTTAGTGCTTCCAAATCAGATTTTTTTTTTTTTTTTTGCTATGGTTTTAATAAATAAATTTGCATACAAAACCAAACATATTTTTTCGGCAGTATATATTTATATACACATATTTTTTGCATTTCACTTGTTATGAAATTTCATTAAACTGGAAAAACTTCTTCGCAAATTCGATAAAATTGCGTAATAAGTCAAATTAATTGAACTGTGCAACAGTGAAAAAAAAACACACAGTCTTGATAGTGTAGGATATACATATTATAGATTTTCTTTTAAGATTTTTTTAAACTCCCTCTTTTCTATTACAACTTTAAACGATACAAGACGGCTTGTGAATTTAATAAATATTTTTTGTGTATTTGCATGACATTTATTTGAAGAAAAGAACTACTAACGAACAGTAAAAAATATATGTACCAGTTTTATAAGCTCTCAAACAAATATTATGCACCAGTGAAGTGTGCTAAGTGTGCTAAGCTTTATTTTTATTTTATTTTTTTTTTTTTTGCACAAATACTTGCTTATTTTTATCGAGAATATGACTAGTTAAAAAAACATAAAACTAATAACAATGAAGTGATATTTAATTTCAAGCTATGCAAACAATATTTATTAGTTTAAAAAGAATGTTGGCATTAAATTCAAAATACACTTCTATTAAAGAAAACTCTACTTAATAGTTAAGTTAATACCCATGAATGACAAATTATCAAATACTCGTACAAACAGGCTATTTTATCTCCTACAATAAAAGTAAAAATGATTTTCTTTAAGAAGTGTTTCAGATAAAGTTCTATCCATTGTCTATTACACAAGTTTTATCAAATCTCATTGAAGATTAGATGCAATATTTCATGCCTTTTTTATAGCTATGGTATTTATTGCGCGATACAGTTGTTACGACATGATTTTCGTAACAAAAATTATCGACACTATTACAGTTATAAATTTATTTTTGTGTTGATGTCTTTGTACTTAAATAAACGTACGAAAATAAACGAAACAAAATGTTTAATTTTGTTTTGTTTCGTTCTCTGAAGTGAGTGAAACAATAACAAAACAAAAACAATGATAACGATTGCTCAATTTTTTTGGTATTGGGGTATGTTCTGTATTCCACGTGAAATTAAAAGGTGCGGAATTACCATAAAATTGTTGTTGGAAATGGGAATTCCGAACGATTTAATTTCACGTGGATTACAGAACATACCCGATTGTTTTTGCACACGAGCACAAAGCAGAGAATACAGCCGATTGCTCAATTTGTTTTTGTATTGTTTTCGCACATGAGCACCAACTAGAGAACGCAGTCTATCGGCTGTAAGCCGGCTAATAAGGCATATCAAACAGGTACATGCATCAGGCATATTGCTCATCCGCTGATTTTTTGTTTACACGTTTATAACGAAGAATTTGACAATTACTAATTATGCATATAATTTTTTGACAATTACTTTGTAAAACTATGTGAGAGGCACAGAGTTGCACCTAATGCGTGTACCTGTAGTTAATGTGCCTTGCCGGCTAATTTAATCGTATGCCGCTGGAAAAGAAAATAATGGGAAATAAATGGAAACGTTTTGAAATATTTGCGGCGAATTCAACGTCATCATATAATATAGTTTTATTGCATTGTTATTTCACACATGAAATTTGTTTTATATTACTAAGCAGCATAGCTATAACCGGGTGTCCTAAGACACCTCTCTTCTTTTTAATTTGTTTTTATAATTCCGTTGACTTTGTTGCATGTAGTTGCATTGATATATCGTGCTATAACCGCCAAAAAAAAACCTCAGGTGACGTAACTTTCAAAATTAATTTTTTTACCAAAATCGAATATTTGCAATCGTAAATAATCGATTTTCACCAGAAAAAAACATTCCACATTTGTCCTCATCATAATTTTTTTTTTTTTACTAATTTTCCTGTCATAAATTTATTAAATGTCTTTCTAAACAAACTTAATATACCTATATTTTTTTTAAATTCTTTCCTTCTTTACACATTTGTAGCGTATTTAAAACCGGCTATTAGATATAGAATTTATTCCAAAACATTACGCAACTTCAACCACAAAACCAAATCCATGTAAACACGCCACAGCCACAACAAAACACCAGTTGGCTAAACACAAATCTATTAATCATGATGCCGCTAATACTAAATGCAACCTTTCGCAGTCGTTGTTCGTTCTTACTTCAATTCTCCAACAAACAAACATACAATCTCTGTTTGCCACTTGCCAAGTTATAAAAAAAAAAAAAACTAATAAGTCAGCTAAATTTTAAACAACAGCCGGTCACCTTCCCGGCAAAAAAAAACCCAGCAAACAAAAAATCAAATGGGACTTTTAAAAATGCTGAGCATATATCGCGCTATAGCTGCCAAAAATGCTTAAGCGACATAATTTTCGAACTTAATTTTTTTACCAAACAAAATATGTATTTAATTTTGTTTTGTTTCGTTCTCTGAATTGAGTGAAACAATAACAAAACAAAAACAATTTGTTTTTGTTTTTTCACATGAGCACAAACCAGGGAATACAGCCGATCGGCCGCTAGAAAAGCAAATAATGGGAAATAAATGGAAACGTTTTGAAATATTTGCGGCGAATTCAACATCATCATAAAATATAATTTTATTGCATTGTTATTTCACAAATGAAATTTGTTTTATATAACTAAGCAGCATAGCTATAACCGGGTGTCCTAAGACACCTCTCTTCTTTTTTTTATTGTAACAACTTTAATTTTATTATTATTAATTTCGAACTAAACTTCGTTATTTTTGTCCAAGATTAAGCATTTGCTTCTGTCTGAATTTTAAATATTCTTACACATTAAAGTAGTCATACATTATTTATTGACACACAAATCATTTACATATCTTGTGTTTTTTTTTAGATACAAAATTAATTAAAATTAATAACCAGATAAAAAAAAATATGAAATGTAAAAGCTTCATTGAACATTTCTAAGCTAAAAAGTGGTATGTATGATATATTAGGCGGCCAAGCTTATTTCATTATCATAATACAAAAATACTTTATTTTACTTCAATTTACCTTTTTTTGTTTTCTTTAACAATAATTAGATTTCCAGTCCCAGTATTTGCTGGGTAACTATTATGCTTAATATTTTGGTGGTTTTATGTGTTTTTGTTTTTCTATAAAATTTTTTCATATACATATACTTTTTCAACACTTATAACGAATGCATTCAGATTTTTGGCTTCATTTCCGTTCTAAGAAGGCAGTGAGTGAGATACTCGCAATATTAACAAAACATTTTCGAAATTGGAAAAAGTTGGAAAAGAAACAAAAGAACAGTTAAAATTAGAAAACTGATCAAATAGAATATCAATGGTGTTACTGAAAATTTTAAAGTATTTAGTGGGTCAGTGTTATAAAAATTAACCAAATTTATTTCAAACATATAATTTTTGTTTTATTTATTTTTTTAGGTTGTGTGACTCGTGTTTATAGTGAGTTCTGCCATAATGTTATTTCTTACAAAGTTTTTAGATACCAACTTCTACAAAAGGATTAGCTTGTGATATTCAATTTAAAATTATATTTATGTAATTGGCATTTGCTGCTCAAAAATAAATTATTTCAATAAATTTTGATTATTTTAAAAACAAAAATAAATTATTTCAATAAATTTATGCCTCAAATTTAACTACAAAAATATGAACATGCAAGACATATTTATATCATGTATACGTTCATGGGATGTCATGGGAAGGAGATTCAAATTCCAAGCAACGAAATCAATCAGCTGGTTACATAAAACAAATTTCATGCGTTAAATAACAAGCCAATAAAATAATATTATATGATGATGTCAAATTCGCCGCAAATATTTCAAAACATTTTCATTTATTTCCCATTATTTTCTTCTCTAGCGGCATACGATTGAATTAATGTATTGTTTGCGGCTCGTGGCGGCTGTAAGCCAGCTTATAGTTGATCGGCTGTGTTCTCTGGTTTGTGCTCATGTGCAAAAACAATACAAAAACAAATTTAGCAATCGTTTTCATTCTTTTAGTTTTGTTATTGTTTCACACACTTCAGAGAACGAAGCAAAACAAAATTAAACATTTTGTTTCGTTTATTTTCGTACTCTGCTTTTAAGTACAAAGAAGTCAAAACAAAAATAAATTTATAACTGTAATAGTGTCGATTATTTTTATTACGAAAATCACGTCCTTACTCCTGCATCGCGCAATAAATAGCATAGCTATGATTACTTTTAAAATAAAATACATTTTAGGAAAAGTAGTAGTAGTAAGTAAAACTAACATTAAAAAATGTGCAACTTTTAAAATAAATTCCTTTTAAAAAAGTACCTGTAACAAGAGAGAAGAAGCTAAGAGAAGAGAAGAAAACGTAGTTCTTCAAAAGCTGCTTTCTAAAAAAGTACCTTTCGAAAAAGTAAGAGTACTAAGTAAGATACTTTGCACCAATTATAATTAGCCGTTAAAAAAAGCCTTTTAATAAATTTGCAAACTTTTTCTTAACAAATCTGGAATTTAAAAAAAAATTAATTAATTTCAAACAACCATTTGAAGCCAAATATGTATAAATAGATTTTATACTGACTTAAATATTTTTATCGCTCAAAATGTTAATCTTCAAATCAACTTTGTTTAAGTCGATAACCTTGATTCAACTATTTCTAGCAATTCTTTGCCAAACAAGCTTTTTTCCATTACAACGTCGTACACCATAACACCAGTGCTCGCTTTGATTAACAACCACTCTGCAACAATTGTAACACAATATAATAATTATGGTTAGTGGCATGCAACACTTGTACATTTCAAGTTGATTCAAGCCCCATTTAAGACACTATTATAGTTCAAAGAACTTTTACGAGTGCTTTGGAAAACACTAGACAAAAAAGCAGCGAATATTAAGCAACTTCCAGTTACATTTACCAAGGACACTTAAGCTAAATATAAAATTTAAACTTTTGTGTACATACGAGTATATGTTTTAAACAGGGACCGTAACGGTTATAATTTTTATTTTAAAAATTACTTTTTAATCGTTATTTCTTGAGTTTTATTTATTCCTCACAAAATAAGAGTTATTTTTTGATTTTTATTTATTCCTCAGAAAATAAAAGTCATTTTTAATTTAATAACTGTCAGTTCATAGAAGTCAAGTAAAAATTCTTGCTTGGCTATTTACATTGAAATCAAAAACAAATTTTGAGTGATTTGTTTGTGTTTTCAATATAAATAGCCAAGCAAGAATTTTTACATGGCTTCTATGAACTGGCAGTAAATAAAATATAAAAAAATAACTCAGTGTTTTTGTAAATAAAATGAAAAATAGAGACTTTAGTATAGATTCTGCATATATTCGTACAATAATTTCTTCCTTTTGAAATTTGTATGAAAAACATATTGTTTGTAACGAATTGTCATTATTTTTCATACAATTTGGAAACGTGTAGAAATGAAATTTTTTACAAAATATGCCTATTTAAATTGAAAAAAAAACAAATTTGATATTTTTTATTACAAATAATTTTATTTCATTTACAAAAACAACCAATTTATAAGAAAGTGAGTTTATTTTTTGCTAAGCTTTCACGCCCAAGCCGCTCATCTGGTTTTAAAAATTCTTTCACCAATGGAAAGCTACATTACCAGCGTCAAATATAAGATATTTTTATCCGGTTTGGAACCGGATTTCTTATATTTGGTACGGATTTTGTCCGAAAAACACATTTTTGTGCTGGTTAGGGTTTTAAGACCGGTTCTTATGTATTTTATAATTAATTTGTTGCATAACATAAAAATATTTTTTGATTTGTCAAAATTTTTTAATGTACTAAATATCTCAACACCTTCATAATTAACACATAAGAGTTACCAGCTTGATAAATGAAACTTGATAAATGAAAGAAAAATGAAATGTCATATGGGCTTTAGCGAATAAAATAAAAACTTCGGCCCATTGGGTGGTCTAATGTACATGAATTTAATAAATTTTACTCTTTGTGAAGAATGATGCAACGCAAAAGTCTTCTGACTTACCATCATCTTCAAACGCTGAAACACCAGATGCTTTACCGTCGTCTGAAGACACAAACACGTGTTCATTATTAAACGAGTTCTTAAACTCTATTGAAGTAAATTCAGAGGATGAAGACTCAGATGGTGATCTGGAGGAGGAAATGAAAAGGGCGATAAGCGAAATAGACAATTACAATCCTAAGCCCATTGACGTGGATGCAGATGTAATGAAATATTGGGAGGAAAAAAAATATATATATCCATACCTGTACAGATTGGCACAGGTTTTGCATAGCACGCCAGCAACACAAGTCTCTGTAGAAAGAGCATTTTCTGCGCTAAAATTAATATTGACAGATTTAAGATCGAATTTATCGCCAGAGTCCATGCAAAAACTCTTATTTGTTAAATTAAATTAATTAATAAACACATTTTAAAAATGACTTTTATTTTCTGAGGAATAAATAAAAATCAAAAAATAACTGTTATTTTGTGAGGAATAAATAAAAGTCACAAAATAACTCTTATTTTGTGAGGAATAAATAAAAGTCACAAAATAACTGTTATTTTGTGAGGAATAAATAAAAGTCACAAAATAACTCTTATTTTGTGAGGAATAAATAAAAATCAAGAAATAACTCTTATTTTGTGAGGAATAAATAAAAATTAAAAAAATAAAAGTCATTGGATCTATAGGTAGTCCATGTAACATGGAGTATTGTGGTATATTCCTTGTGCCAGTAGCACTTCTCTATTATTGTGATTTTTTCAGTTTAAATTTGGAAAATAATCGTTATTTGCGATCCCTGGTTTTAAATACGAGCATGCTTGTAGCGCTTTAAGAATTTAATTGTGTTGTGTAATTGTAATGTTAAATTTCAATCGTTAGAATCTATAACTTTAGGAACACAACTGGGACGAACGACGAATTTCGTCCACGTTGACGAATTCTGCTCTTATAATTGATAAAGTTGGATATTGTTTGTGCAAAGAGAGAGAGAGAGAGAGATAGAGAGAGAAATTTGTTTTTTCGTCGTTAGTCGGCGTAAAAAATATAAATAAATCTATCCCACGAAGAATTTCTTTCGACGGCGGTGTTGTGTTCATTTTCATATGCATAAATGTGTTTTATTTCTGATGACGAAAGTGCGCAACGAATAATTCGTCGTCGTGGATTTAATAATTTTTTGCTACTAGTGTAATTCTTTAACGTGTAGTGTAATATTTGACAATGTCTTAAAAATATAATTTGCCCTAATTTTAAGGCTAAAAGTTTTCTTAATGTTGTACATATTACATCTAAAGCATTTCAGCTATCGATATTTAGCTTTAGCTACGAGGGTTACAGGATATTAATGTATAGCTTTTCATAAAACTTATGGGTCTATTATGGAAAGCAACAAAACTTCAGTTCGGTAGCCATTCAGCAACCAACACAAAATTCTCGGTTAGCAGAAGACAAAGAAAAATTCAACGAAAATATATACATATATATTGCTGCCGTCAAACACAATTTTCTCAGTCATGTTTTATACACACCAGCCTTTCCTGAAGCAAGTCTGAGTTTATGGGAGAGTGAGGAAAGAAGAATGGTACAGACTTGCTTGTACCGAAAAGCTATTTCAATTGTATTCTGTGATGTAATTGCTGCTTGGCCGTCACACGCGCATTCATGGTGTGAGGGATGAAAACTAATTCTGCAGCAATTTTGGCTATATAGATTTCCGTCTGGAAAATGATACAGCAATCAGGAAGTTTATAAGATTCCTCTATCACCAACTCCGAACAGTAAACCGCAGCTCCCACCCCTCCACGCCCCTTTGAGCTGTCAGTGAAAAAGTTAAAACTGGCACCACTATACATATGTAGTTAAGACTTTCAATACAGCCTTCTTCTTTTGCAGTGATCTGTCGTTTGTTAGTTCATTACTGGAATATTGTAGTCCGAGTTGCACTCCATTCTTTCAGTAGTTGCAATAAATCAAAAAGTAATAACAATAATTTACTATATATTGGGTGTTTTTTATTGAGGTATAGAACTTTAAGTTGGCATCACTTTTTTAACTGGCGGCCATTTTGTCAGCTGTCAAGTGATTAATATTTAGTTTGGTTTGCCATTTCATCATGAACAGGTTGACAAAAGAACAACGCTTGCAAATTGTGCAAATTTATTTCGAAAATAATGGTTCAGTTCGCGAAGTTTACCGCAAGCTCCGTCCATTTTATGGTCGACATAATCGTCCATCAGAGCAATTAATTCGGTTAACCATGGATCGTTTTCGCACTACGTTTACTCTATGTGATAATACGCATCCGCAGAGACGTCGAACAGTGCGCACCGAAGAAACAATTGCCGCTGTAGAGCAAAGTGTTGAAGAGGACCCGAATGAATCGATTCGCCACCGTGCACAGCAATTGGAGCTTTGTCCATCAACTTTATGGAAGATTTTGCGCAAAGATCTTGGCTTGCGACCTTACAAGATCCAGCTTGTGCAAGAATTAAAGCCGCGAGACCATGCAATGCGTCGTGATTTTGGTGTATGGGCCGAAAATGAGATTGATCTCGATGCTGATTTTCATCGCAAAATTTTGTTCAGTGATGAGGCTCATTTTTGGTTGAATGGCTACGTCAACAAGCAAAATTGCCGCATTTGGAGTGAAGAGAATCCACATGAGACCCTTGAGACGCCATTACATCCACAAAAACTGACTGTTTGGTGTGCTCTATGGGCTGGTGGAGTCATTGGGCCATACTTCTTCCGAAATAATGCTGGAGAGTCAGTTACCGTTAATGGAGACCGGTATAGAGCCATGATAACCGACTATTTTGTTCCCGAATTGGATGGCATGAATGTGGATGAGTTGTGGTTCCAACAAGACGGCGCTACATGCCACACAGCGCACGTCACAATCGATTTATTGAAGGAAACATTCGATGAGCGCATAATTTCGTGGAATGGACCTGTCAATTGGCAACCAAGATCGTGTGATTTGACACCATTGGATTATTTTCTTTGGGGATATGTGAAGTCGCTCGTCTACGCCAACAAACCAGAAAAGTTAGGGGACTTGGAAGCCAACATTCGTGGCGTTATTGCCAACATACGGCCCCATATGCTCGAAAAAGTGGTTGAAAATTGGACCTGTAGAATTGGCTTTATTCGAGCCAGCCGCGGCGGCCACATGCCCGAAATCATATTTAAACGTTAAAGCCAAATTGATGGACATTAAAACGATTTTCTTGTGTTTTATTTCAACTCGAAGTTCTATACCTCTAAAAAACACCCTGTACTTATGTATGTATGTATTGGTATGTATGTACATACACATATATTCCATACGAACGTAAGTAAAGGGTATGTAAGATTCGGCACATCCGAATATACCACTCTTAAGCTACGGTCACACTTGTCAAACATTTGCCCAAAAAAGCGTAACCACTAACTAAATGCTAATGAAAAATCTTTCAATTCAGACAAAAGTTTGTCAAGTTAAAGAGTAGCCAATATTGTTGGATTCTATGACATGGTGCATTAGTTGTGTTCGAAACTGTTTAATATGATAAAAAAGGGTCGGGATCAAAACTTTTTTCATTAGTGTTTGTTGGTTACGCTTTTTTGGGCAAATGTTTGACAAGTGAGACCGTACCTTTACTTGTTTTTATATGTATATATTTTTACGAAACATTACTTTATTTTTTGCTCATTTCTTCATACAATATCTTAATAATATAATAAGCTTAATGATAAAATTCTTGAATTGTCTTCCAACTTATTTATTACTTTCTGCATTATGAAAAATCAACATTTTCTGGCACCTTTTTTGGAACACTCCTCAATGTTAACTTTTCGGAACTCTGAAATAAAAAGACCGTGTTATCTCAAATGTATAAGTTTTCCACAAAAATATTGAACTTGAATCCACTTAATGTTTTTATTTAGCAAACTTACTTCCAATTTGATTGCAATTAAAAACGTTCATGGTACATGGACTGCTAAATTGTTTGTAGCATCTTCCGTTAAAACCACAAGTAGACAAGTATGATGCAGGGCAAATAGTGGGACATCGCTGTTGTGCCGAGCAAATAAAAATTAAAGCTGGAATATACGAGTATGAACATAGATTTTGTTTAAAAAAAACTACTAGTTTTCGTTGTTGTAATGGCCATTCTTACCAAGAAATATTATTAAAATATATTTCATTTTTGTATTTATATATTTATTCGCCTAGAATGCTTATAAGCTCAACATTTCTATGACTTTTTATTGCGGTTTGGTTTTTAAAACTGAAACAGAATTTAATTTTTTCTTCTGCCTCTGTGCTGGTTTTTAAATTCTATTTAAAAGGGGACTTTTTATATATGTATTTTACATTAACCATTCAAGTTACAGTGGGTTTGGTTGTTAAAAATGTGGTTTAAAAATTTTTAATTACATAGAACTTTGATTAAGTGCCCCATAAGGTTCAATCAGACGTGTCTTAACCAAAACCAAAAATTCACTTATAATCAAATAAAATGTTGCCTATACGTTTGGTTCGAGCAGCTGTTTTATATATTATATACGTTTAGTTTAAGCTTTAATTATATTACATAAATGGAAAAACTAACTATTATCGCCTTTAGCTCAATGATTTCTGGGAGATGAACACAACAGTTATATAATCTGGATAATTGTATGCCTACGATTAAATTTCAGGTAATTGTAACACTCTCACCTTTAACCTTGTCTGTAACTTCCAGATATCACACTTTAAAAAAGTATTCGGGGCCTGCATAACTATAATTATTACAATTAAAGTTTGCAATATTTTTTTCATTTTCAAGCACATTCTACTACAAACTCCAATTTTCCCATATATTGATATAAGGATCTTGATGTATGTGTGTACATTAGGGCTATAACTTTTCCACACTTTTTGCGAATATCCAAAACGTCGTGTAGAACATTAAAAGTTATTAATAAAAAATATGATAATTTTTTCGGATCGTTAAAAAAGTTCACGCAGGGATCGGGTTGAAGTTTGAAAACAACCACTTTTATTTCACGGAAATTTTAAAAAATATACACCTGATATTTGTATACATTCCTATATGTATCACTTAAATGCTATTTTGGAATTTATCCACTGCTTGAGATTTAAAAAATTTCCTACGGTTTACAATTCATCGCGGTTCAAAATTCGTTAGAAGGTTTTAGAAATTTGGTTTCCTGCGTGAGGTTTTTTTCGCAAAACGACGGGAGACAGGTGTTTTCGTTACTAAAACATTTTTGGCCACTCCGTAGTACTATGCCAAAAATTTGGTTATGCCCTAATGTACATATGTATATGTATGTACATATATCCAACATTTGCTGCCTGTTTTTACAAAACGAAAAAGAATTCCCGTTCGTCAATTTATATCGAAAGCAAAGACAAACTCTTGTGCAAGGTTTCTCAAAACTAAAGTTTATATAATTTATATAATTTCGTGACTGTAACGCATTGAAGATTCTGCAATATTAGATGTACAAAGCAAACGACAAATTTATAACATTGGAAAACTCAATATCGGGGCATGGTGTGTTAATCAATCTGTTCATGATTTCCCTTAAAATGTATATCCCGAGGAGATGACATAATCATGCAATACCGATTTGATATATATGGACTTGTTCTTCTTTATTATCTTAAATCTAGGGCTTAGCCAATAAACCAAATTGTTTTGTGCCCATAAAGGAAAGGAGTCTCCCTACCGAGCTGTCATAAGAAATGTTACCGCTCAATTAAATGAGTGTCGCTAATGCAAGAGCTCTCGAGAGAGAAAGAGACGAGCTAAAATACGTGCAAGCAAAGCAGCTGTCAACAATTAACTGAACATGCAAAATGGCCGAAATTGTCGGCATAAGTGAGAGACATGAGTACCAACATAACGCCACAAAAAAATCAAAATTCGCATATACGTAACCTGCGAAAATTCAAAATTCGCAATACGTTTTGAACAGACCTCGTACATATCGATGGTCGCAAGTAGTTAGTTCCTTTAACTCCTTTTTCAGTGATTCCAATACATTACACACAATAATGTAAAAAATAACTCTTATAAGCAACTGCTTATTCCTTTTTTTACTTTCTCCTGTAAAGTTATAGTTCTTTGAGTTAGGGCCTTTCTACTTGCGACCAACGATGTACGACGAAACTATCCAATTGATTTTGATGAAACATGCGTTTGAAAGGATTCACACATGATTTCCAGTTTACACGATTTTCGGTTTTTTTTTTGAATTTTTTCAGAAAAGCAAAATTTGAACAATACATTTTTCCAACATTGACGCGATTTACAAATTCTCTTGATATGTTTTAATGAGCCCTATCGTGGTTGGTGTATTTCAGTTCCGACTACGACATTTTGGCCCTAAATTAAAGAACAAATGTTGCGAAGTTCTTTAATCTATTAAAAAAATGTCGTAGCCAAAGTCGAAATACGCAAATCACGATAAGGGGTAATATTTGTAAATATACCCAGCAAAAAAGTTTGCCTACTAGAACGCAAAAAAGGTTTTTTGTACTCTCCAGTCGTAAGTACTTACAACTGGACTGAATAACCCATTATTTTTGTTTGAGAAGTTCAAAAAGTATGCGGTACCCTATACTTTTTGCCTAAAAATATTCAAAATTAATAGATGTTCAAAAGTTAATTGGCAATTTTTCTAATAAAAATACTTAGAATTTTGTAAAGAAATTATAAAACTTGTACCTTTTTTGGGATTGTTAAAAACCATAATTTTACAAAGAAAATATGTAAATGCATATGTACATACTCGTATGTATGTATTTATATTCAAGAATATGCGAAAATACTTCAATTTTGCAAAGAAAATTATACTAAACCAAAGTTATTTTATTGTTTTCGAAGCTCATTTTTACGATCAATAAATTTTTCTCCAGATATACATATTTCATCATTAACTGGAAAATACTACAATACGTACTTTCACGTAATGATATATATATAAAGAAGTTGTTATTTTATTCATTATGGGAGAATTATTATTATACGTATAAAATAATTAGATAAATAAGTGCCACTCATTGCATTAAAAGAGTACTTACTACCCATTACAAGGTCCTAAGGGGTCATCCATATATTACGTAACGCCCTTCGTAGGGGGGGGGGGGGGAGGGTTAGAGTTTTGTTATGATTTGTTACGAGGGGGTAGGGGGGGTCTGTAAAATTGTTACGTAACATAAATTTTACTAAGATTAGATTTTTCATTTATTTATGTATTTAATTTATCAAAGAAATGCATAATAAATCAAGAATCATGAGTGCTAAATAGATATAAATATATGCATATACATATGTATGTACATAAATACATAATTGTTATTATTTATATTTTGCAAGCTTATTTGATTTTTGTCTACGCACTGTGTCTAACAGAAAATAAAAATAAAGGAACAAAAGTATTCGAATTCCCGAATATTCGTTCATTTTCAATTACTTGCATTTTCCCATAAATAAAATAAATAAATGCATAAATCCTAAACGAAACTTAAGAAAATGCCATAAAAATATTTGTATATTAGTTTGTAATAACTAAATAAAGAAATTTACTTCAATTCAAACAAAAAGTTATTTAAAATACATACTTATGTATGTGTATGAATTAATTTTAATTTTTTTTTTAATAAAAACTTAAAACAATTTAAATTTTTTTAAAGTTCTTGTTACGTTATTGTGAGGGGGGGGGGGGGGGGGGGGTCTAAGAATTGTTACGATCTGTCACTGGGGGGGGGGGGGGGGGGAGGGGGGTCAAAAATCGGAAAAAATGGCGTTACGTAATATGTGGATGGCCCCTAAGCAATTTTTGCTGGGTATATTTTTTTTTTTTTTTTGGTAGTTGTAAAGACGGTTAAAATATCTTATGAATATCGCAAATGTTCAGCAAGGACTTTTCGAGAGTTTGTAATGGGTAGTACGCATACTAAATTCGTTACTATTTTGTGAACATATCAATAAATCTGAGAATTAGCGCACTTAAACTTTCTATGCCTCCCATTGTGCTTGTGGGCTTTTGGCCTGCTGTTGTCGTATTTTTTGCGGAACCCAGACTTGTTGGTGCAGACGTTGTAGTGGTTGCTAATTTTTTTTGCATTGATGTTGTAAATACGCCCGAATTCTTTTCCCCTTCGGAAGATTTTTTCAAAGTTTTCAATCTGCCAAAATATCCTTCTTCGGATGAAGTGTCAAAGAGACCGTTTTCACGTATATCTTTTAAGAGCATTCCATGTATTTGATGTGGCTTAGGTATTTCATTGTTTGCATCATCATATTCGGGATCCTCAAGTAGGCGTTCCAGTTTTTGTCGAAGACTTAAAGCGGGTTGACTGTCAACAGATGAGAGAAAGGCTAAAAATAAATGTAGACAAAAATAATTGGAGTATTCAAACGGTAGTCTTAAGTGTCTTTTTGTTTTATTTTCTTTCATGCTTATGTTATTGTCGTAACTAATTATTTTGCTTTTTACTTTTCTTTTCGACAAAATGTCCAAAATAATGTTTAAATACGTGGCGGTTGTTCACAACAGTCATATGTATATTTTTAGTTTTCTAACTTATGACATATCTTGTGAATACTCCAAATGTTAAATAAATAAATTGCATACATATCGCAAATTTATTGCCACATAGTAGATAATGACTCAAACAATTTAGCTTAGCAGAAAATAAGTTTAAGGTTCTCAATTTATATACAACTCAATAGAATTGAAATTGAAATTTTTACACAGGATAATATACAATAGTAATGTTTTGTTACGTCAGTAGTACGCATGTGCATATGTACACATCTATATTTCACAAAAATGCTTTCGTTTTGCGAATTGTGAGCGCGAAATTTTAACAATTTTTATACTGAATTTTAATAACTTAAATGTGTTGTTCAATCGTATATCATTCCATTTTGATTAATGGCGTAGTCTTTACTTGTAATATGTCAATTAGTTACAGCTTGAGTCATAACAACTGTTAAAATGTCAGGCTATTCGAAAATAAACGTCGTATTGGAACACCCTTAATACAATAACTGCAAGCATGCGGTTAAATGATAGGACCCATAATTTTTTCCAAATTTTTTCTTTTCTGAATTCGATTCAATAATTTATATGCGAACATACTAGGGATGCCAATCCCGAAATCCCGATCCCGAAAATCCCGGAATTTTGTATATGGGTTTTGTTAAAGTTTCTAAGCCTGCTGCGCTTATTTTTATTTTGTGATTTTCAAAAATATTATTTGTGAATTTTCTAATAGTTTTTGAATATGTAGTACGAAATAATTATAAAACTTTTGTTTGTGAACCTCTTTTTAACAAATACCTACAAAAAGCATGTGTCTTTCAATGTTCAAAAAACCCAGAGTCCCGAATAATTCCTGAATCTCAAAAAATTTCGGGATGCCGAAAAATTCAGAAATTCCGGGATTTAATTTTTTGAAATCCCGTACCCCGGGATCGTAAAAACCAGTCCTGATTGGCATCCCTAGAACATACATAGTACGTAGTTTCTGACTAATTAACAGTTAACAATTAACAAATAAAAAAACAAAGAACACTATTACAAATCTAAAAAGTTCTAAATCTATCTATCAAAGAAACGTTAAGGGCCAAACCCACGATGTCGACAACGTTCGACTTGTCGCACACTTACACTCAAAACAAAAACAAATTTTAATATTTTGTTGTTGTGGTTTTGAATTATTAAATTAACATTGTTTTACTGTGTGACTTCAATAAACATTTCAATTAAATTATTTAAAATTTTTTTTATAATATATAATAAGCAATGCACAGTGGCTTAAAAGAAACAAAAATTGCGACCAAACTTTCAGTTTTAAACAACTTGCATGAGAAATAATTTGAGTTGTCTCAATCTTTGCAATTAGCAATTAATGTTTGAGATATAACCTGATTTAGGATGGATGATTGATAATTCAAACCATTTAGCTGTGTACACTTATTACGTATAGACGACTTCTTGCACTCGAGATATTAAATTATGTATGTATATAAATAATTTTTATTTATTTTTTTTACTTACATATTAGCAAAATGAAGCACAAACATTTAAAATAAATCATTTTTTAGTATCAGAAGAAACCTCACGTATAAAATGACAAAAGTGAACTAAATACTATTTGTATCAATAAACAAAGATTTATAAATAAGAAAACGTTTGCGGATTTTTTTTTTTTTTTTTTTTTGTTTTGTACGTGATACTGGAAAATACTTCAAATAAATGTTGAAGAAAAAATTTATCAGAGCATCACGTTTTATCACAAAAAAAATTAATATTTATTATAAAATATTTGCTTCAAATTTCTAGTTATTTTACGAAAATTTCTAAGATATGAGGAAGATAATAAAAATAAAATGAATTTGAAAACTATTTTAAGGAAATTTTTTTTTTAATTTTAAATAAAATACAATTCAAACTCATTTGAAATATTATGGATATGAATGGAGAGTGTGTATGTGCATTAGGCCCTCCCAAAAAAAATAATAATTAATTTTAAAGCTTATGGGGTCAAGTAATTTTGAGATTTTTTCAGATTTTCTTCACTTTTGAGGAACCAACCTAAAAGAAAAATGTCCAAGCTTTATTTTTTGTGTGCAAAAGCTATAAGTTTTGGAAATGAATTTGGTCATTTAAGTAGTCTACATGACAATTTTTTTGTATTTTTTTCCATAAATTTTATAAATAACGCTTCATAACGAGTTAACTCAGTTCGGGTAAACAAGAATTTATGTTTACCCGAACTGTATGTATTTATTTATTTGGTATGCACAAGTAAATATCTAGATTAACATTTTTATAGATAACAAAGCGCCATAATTAATGTGCTTTGTGCGCTGTACTTAACGGGGAAAATTTCTTCTGCAAAGATTACAAATAATATGAATGATTCGTGCAACACCGACTACATTTTCGAAATAACTATATAGATACGAGTATGTATTTCGAAAATTAGAGCGGGTGGTCTACTCTGTAAGGCAAAAGGAAAGAAAATGCTTTCGAATTTGCATATTATTAACATACAAACCCGAAAGCATTTTCTTTCGTTTCGAATTACAGAGTAGGTCCTCTGATTTGGAAAAAAACTAAGATCAGCATGCCAAATAAATAAAGAAGCAACACGCAATTCTATATCACCAAAAACTGTGTAGGGCTATTATTCACCGAATATTGTGATTCATAATAAATTTTTGGCTGCGACTAACGAAAAATAAGAAGATAACAATACACCATGATAATAGAGATATAAAAATATACATATACATACATACATATGAATATGTATGTATATACATATTTACATATCGTGCGTGCCATATCCGCCAAAAAGACTTTAGCGACATAATTTTTGAAATTCGTTTTTTTTGCCAAAATCGATTATTTACGATTGTAAATAGTCGATTTTTCTCAACAAAAAAAAAGACGTCAAAAAAATTTATCGCTTATGCTATTTTAGCGGTTATGGCTCGATAGGTACATATTTTTTCATATTAATTCAAATTATGAGTTTGGCCGAAACCGAACATTTAACAAACCTTAAGATCGGCAAAAACATACTATTCGGTCGAGTCCCCCAACTCGCCTTGTGAACATCATAAAACAAGCTAATTTGTAATGTACTAAATATCTCGACCAAAGAAATATGTGACTTAGACCACTTGCATAATTCAGGGCACATATGTACATATGTATGTCTTACACACGTAAATTGTCGCTTACGATAAAATTTTACAGCCTGTATCTTAAACCCTTCGGCCGGGCTTAAGAATTCTATCCACTATGGTATTCGCCGAAACGGCGCAGCCTAATAAAGATTTTCATCCTTGCAAAGTTTTCCTGCTTAATAACGTTTTCTTGCACTACCGGCCTTGGGCCGGCTTTAAGGATTTTCTCCACCATAATGTTTCTCGACACGGCGCAGCCTAATAAAGATTTTTCTGCAAAAATCGTCATCACAGAAAATTCAATAATTTCTTTTTTTTTTGTACCTTTCCAAAAAATACGATTGAAAATTTTTAGGAACAATTTTCTCGTATTTCTTACTTTTGGGCCATTTTTGGCAACAAAAAATGTGTAAAAATTTTATCGATCATACTTTTTCAAAAGTTTAATCAATTATACTCGTAAATTGTTGAAATATTCTTGGTATCGCACTGTTTGAAAGTTCCAAGTCATTTCAAAAATTATTGGGTTAAAAATATCGAGCCCAATTGTCGATTTAATCGTAAGCGACATGTAGTAAACAATTAGCTTTTTTATTGAAATTAAACATTTATGGGCCTACCCATAGTTTAGAATTATCAAAATGGCAAAATTGTTGATAACTTTAAAGATACAGACTGTAAAATTTTATTGTAAGCAACAATCTACGTACATATGTATGTAAAACATATTTGAATACTATAAAAAAGCCTTCTCCTGTCGCTTACGATTAAATCGAAAATAGATCTCGATATTTAGGTTCACAAAGTTTCAAAAATCATATTTTATCGATAACTTACGATTTAGAATGTGTGAATGAATTTCTAAAATTACACAATTATCTACCCAAGTGGGTGGTCCTACAAAATACCGTAGGTGATTTAACAAGTATTTTTGTTTTCGCAGTAATACAGTGTTATTAATATTTCTTCCAGTATTGAACCAGTAAACACATTTAATATCCAGCCGGAAACCTGATATTCGGTCAGTCCTTAAAAAGTATTAAAAGCTTTTAATTAATAAATGAAAAAACATTTTTCGCATTTAAACAACAAACACTTATTAAGAAAATATTAACGAAAATAATTAAAAAATATATCTTTAATAAAAACAACACATAAGTTTTTCAATTAAACAAAAACGATAGATAGTTCAGTTTAAAGAAAATGTTTTAATAACAAAATGCTCTTTACGCAAAAATTGAAAGTAATTATTTTATTATGTGTTTTAAATGGTAAATATCAATGGTCGTTTTATAATTGCATGGAATATTTCTAACATACATATCGTTACCTTAATATAGAAAGGCCCTAACTCATTATTTTTTTGGTTTCAAGGTTTTTGTATATTTCGATACAAGAACATCTAAAGTATCGAAAAATGCAAAAATTTCGATTTAAAAAAAAATAATGAGTTAGGGCCTTTCTATATTAAGGTAACGATATGTATGTATGTATGCATGTATGCACATACTTACATACAAACATATTTTCAAGTACTATCTGCTACACATTATGATGAGAAATGTGACTTCCGGTGTGATGAAAATGACCACAACCCGGTTTGTGTTCTAAATATGAAAGAAGTTTGTTTCCATGTGTTACCCTCAAAATGTTATATGGATTTTATGAATTGCAAATTCCAATTTGGTAAATATATAATATGTAATAAATTTGCATCAAACATACATATACATATGTATATACTCGTACATATATATGTACATACATACATATATGTACATCCATATATGTATATGTACATACATACTTATGCGATTTTTTTATTTGTACAGATTATGTGATTTATATTGATTTGTACTGTGAATTGGAGGCTTTTAGGTGCAATTATCAGCCGATATTTCAATCTCCTCCCATGGTCAGTGAGCACGTTGAGTATGATGAAAACTATCTGAAAACAGTTGAATAAGAAGTTGATTCTTATACCGAACAGCATATACATACATACATATATATGTATATATAGGGTGTTTTTTTTAGAGGTATAGAACTTCGAATTGAAATAAAACACAAGAAAATCGTTTTAATGTCCATCAATTTGGCTTTATTGGAAGGATAATGTTATGCCATTAACGTTTAAATATGATTTCGGGCATGTGGCCGCCGCGGCTGGCTCGAATAAAGCCAATTCTACAGGTCCAATTTTCAACCACTTTTTCGAGCATATGGGGCTGTATGTTGGCAATAACGCCACGAATGTTGGCTTCCAAGTCCCCTAACGTTTCTGGTTTGTTGGCGTAGACGAGCGACTTCACATATCCCCAAAGAAAATAATCCAATGGTGTCAAATCACACGATCTTGGTGGCCAATTGACCGGTTAACCGAATTAATTGCTCTGATGGACGATTATGTCGACCATAAAATGGACGGAGCTTGCGGTAAACTTCGCGAACTGAACCATTACTTTCGAAATAAATTTGCACGATTTGCAAGCGTTGTTCTTTTGTCAACCTGTTCATGATGAAATGGCAAACCAAACTAAATATTAATCACTTGACAGCTGACAAAATGGCCGCCAGTTAAAAAAGTGATGCCAACTTAAAGTTCTATACCTCAATAAAAAACACCCATATTTATATGAAATTATAAAATAATAAACTTTTTAAAGTACATACATATGTATGTACACAATATTTTCAACTAAAAAGTTACACCGTTGCACAATTATTCTTAAAACATTCTTGATTTATTAAAAAAAAAATTTACTCGTAATTATCTAGATAGTTTCAAGTTTTGTACAAATCAGATGACATCCTGACGGTCACAGAATAAACCAGTAAAAAAAAATCGAAATTTTGTAATGGGTAGTATAGATTTTAATGGCTTACAAAGTAATGAGTGATACTTATTTATCTAATTATTTTATGTGCATAATAATGAGTGTCCCGTAATGAATAAAATAACAATAATGAAATATGTATATCTAGACACAAATTTATTGATCGTGAAAATGAGCTTCAAAAACAATAAAATAACTTTGGTTTAGTATAATTTTCTTTGCAAAATTGAAGTATTTTCGCATATTCTTGAATATACATATATACATACGAATATGTACATATGTATTTACATATTTTCTTTGTAAAATTATGGTTTTTAACAATCCCAAATAAAGGTACAAGTTTTATAATTTTATTGCAAAATTCTAAGTATTTTTATTAGACAAATTGCCAATTAACTTTTGAATTACTTTAGGCAATCAGTAATCTATTAATTTTGAATGTTTATAGGCAAAAATTATAATGGGTTATTCAGTCAAATCGTAAGTACTGGAGAGTACATTCTAGTAAGCAAAGTTTTTTTGCTGGGAAAGTAGGAGTGTTCATTTACTTTCCTAGCAGAAACTTGCAACGAGAGAGCAAGGCAGAAATTTAAAAAATTACTCTCCCAGATACGAAAAAGTAAATGAACGCTTTACTTGTAAAAGCTTGCAAGAAAATTTTATTCATGTCGGAACCATGGATGGAAATCATGATACAGTTGTACTTTTTCTAATGTATTTTGGATAATATTGTTTTCTAATATTTTAAATTACAAAATTTTTACAAATCGACATTTAATATGAAATACTTTACACAGCTTCATGTATTATTTTCTATTTTTTATGCATTTTTCATTATTTTTTAATTCTATTCTATTAACAAATACAAAAAAAAACCATTTTCCATCTCTGATCAAATATGATAAAGAAACAAAATTATTTCACAATAAAATTGCATTTATGTGGCTTAATGAAAGAAAAACAATAAATTAAGAAAATACGCTTTCTTTTTAGATACGTATACGTATTTTTTCAATAAAGAAATTCACATTTTTTTTCCTTTTTCAGATATTTTTGAAATAATTAATTTGAAAACAAAACGCAAAACAGCTGTTTGAATAATTATTGCAAGTAAAAATTTTACTTGTAAAAACTTGCAAGAATTTTTCTGTCTCCCAATTTTTTACACTCTTTCGACGCTCTCTCGTTGCAAATTTTTTGGGTTAATGAACGCTTTCTAGTAACAATTGTTACAAATTTGTAAAAATTTTTAGTAAATGAACACAACTAATATGTACGTACATATTAGTGATGTGCCGAATGTCAAATATCAAATATTTGAAACGATATTCGCGAATACGAATACGAATATTATATGTGAAATTAATAGACATTAAATTGGGCTTCTATTTACGCCTGCAATATGAAACATAAAAAAATTTTTATGAAAAAGAACTTCATACTCCTGTTGGCGTACTTTAAAGTTAATAAAAACCACCCAAAATTTTAATGATCGTCATTAAATATCATTTAGAAATTACACAAATTACAAATTTCTATAAAAAAATTTAATGGATTCGTACAAACTAATATTTTTACCCATTTATTTAAATTTCGTTTAAGATTTATGCACTTATTTGTTTAATTTTTTTGGAGAAATATTCGTATTCGTATTCGCCTGAATATCTAAAAATGGCCGAATATTGGTAAATTCGAATACGAATACGAATATTCGCGCATCACTAGTGCATACATATGTATATACATATGTAGAAAATTATGGTGATAGATATTGTACCAAAAATTAACTTTTAGTGCCCTTGAAAACTAATTCCATAGTGTACTGGAAACGCATACATACATACGTACATATGTATGTATGTGCTTGTAATGCAGCATAGCTTTGGAACTAACTTATAAGAGTCTACATAAGAAACATGAATAGTGAGATTATGTTATTGCATGAGCCGAATAATGTGGGGCAAGCTTTCTCAGAAATCGCTTGGCTATAAGTATGTATAACAATCGTTGACTGTGTTGCAAAAGAAATTTCTGCGGATGTTAAGAGATTTCTTCAGTGAACTGCTTTATGAAAAAACAAATCCATTTGGATAATTTTGAATTGTGACTGTTTACGATTTAGTGTGCGATATGTTTCACCTATAGTGATGCCGAAGTCGGTGTCTCGCAGGTTACATATCGAGCCTTTGACGCAATAGAGTCATACAATATAATTGTATGGAATTTTTAAGCATTAATAATTCAAAAATCTCTTTTTTTGAGTTATGACTTTATTGCAGCAAAGACTCGACATGTATTTACATATTTTTGCACTTTACGTAACATAATGCATATCGTGGGTCTCAAGTAGAAAAGCCCTAACTCAAATAATGTTAACTTTACAGGAGAAGGTAAAAACATAATAATAGAAACTGTAATATTCACAATGTAACTTTTTGTACAACTGCTTGTAAAATCGTTATTTTTTCACTACTGCAATAATTTTTTGTGACGAGGTGTATTTGTGTGAAATGTATTGGAATCACTGAAAAATTCAATTTCGTAAAAAATACGAGTTGGGCCTTTCTATTTGAGACCATCGATATACAACTGAAACTTATTTAATTAGCAGAACGGATCAACATGACACCGCACACAGGGTAGCAAGCATAAAACAGCATGTTATTCCGTTTTGCTAGTATTTGTCATAATAATTTACAAATGTCTCTAGTACTTGGTTCCTTAAAAATTTGGTTTACATATCTTCTGTGATACAAACTTAGCTTAATCAAATGAGAAACAGAGTGTATGCGAAGTCAGCTCAATTGTGATGATTGGTGATATTTATTGTTTTATATGTAAATATTTTAAAATATTTAATTAATTACATATAATAAAACTTAAACTATTTCTTTGAACACAACTGTGAAAAAAGCAGTGTCCGAAAATAGGAAACAGAACAGGATTTTCCACACACAAACTTTACTTTGCAAAAATCTTGAGTTTATAGGAGTGAAGGGAAAAGAGCTCAAATACTATTTTCCTTTCTCTCCTACAAACTCAAGACTTAGCAAAGTAAAGTTTACGTGTGGAAAAGGCGTTCAACAGGTTTACACACATCTGCTTTAAAATAATGGGCCCGATTGTGTAAGGTGTTGTCGTAAACGCTTGTGTCCTTTTTTGTAGTAGATTAAAGTAACATGATGTTTGTTATTCCTTAAATCTACTACAAAAAAGGACTTTAGCGTAAACGCCAACGCCTTGCAGAATCAAGCCCTATGTTTGTGTAATAGCACACATACATACAACTGTACTTAATTCTAAAATTTCAATAAATAATATAACATAAATAAAGTAAAAAAAATGTTAATGTTAATTTTGAAATTAGTTTTCTTTTTAGTTTGTATCATTTTCTCAACTTTTGTATTAACTCTTTCTATGGAAAATTTCATTGATATGAAGGAAAGATAGTACCAAAATGTTTGTAATTTTTATGAATACAAAATTAAAAAAAAAAAAGTATAAAAACTGTTGGTTCAATTTTTGTTGTTAACAGCCACATACATATGTACGTTGAGTATTGAAATATCACTAGCGGAATGTTCTGGTTGTAACTTGAAAAAGTTATTTAACGCCTTTTCTTTTTTTCCTGCTTTCGCAATTTGTGCAAACGACGATTATTAGGCTGAGTCTCTCCTCCACCGGCTTTTGAGTCCTGTAAAAAAAGTATTCATGAAAAATATCATTGCGGTGAAAGATTTTAGTGCTTGCTCACGGCTTAGCAGAAATAGAAATTTTTGTGTTGATGTACATTGCGAAGTTTTCTTTAATAATTTCAACTGGAATTTTTGGTATTATAATCGGTCAGTTTTATTCCCACCATTCCAAGTTCGAAACATTTTCTCAAATTTTCAAGTATACAGTATAAAACTTTGACGTGTGTGAGAAGTTAATGTTATGAAAAAATACGCACGTATTCACTATGTACTTCGCAATAGAAATTAAGACTTCACATTGGTATTTTTTTCCATTGTAATTAAGAACAATTTCATTCGTTTAGTTGTTGAGTTACTCATAAAGTGTGGAGGAAGCTGTTCGGAGTTATCTGAATTTCATTTGTTTTTTTTTTTAATTTAACTGCTTGGAAGTGTAACGTTAATAAAAACCAAATCCGAAAGCATTTTCTTTCGTTTCGAAATACATATGTACATATAGAGTATACCCCCTGGGGTATGTTAAAATAAAGTTATAATAATGAAAATCTTTTTATATGTACGTCCGATAAAATACTACCTTTAAGTAACGTCAAGTTATTCTCTTAAACTTCTCGCTTGCGTTGCAAGACAGTACACTCCAAATAAATTTTACCCAAGAAAATATGTTCTAAGAAACTTTGGCTGGATTACGTGGCTGCAAGCAATCAAGTAGAGTATTCGTAATAATTCTTGATATCTACCATTTCCTTTTTAACAGATTACATGTTGAAAAGTTCGAAAATAAAGTGTAAGCCACTTCGAACTACGCCCTATTTCTCGGTCTAAAACTAATTTATTATGTGTGTATGCATATTCAAGTTTCATTAAATGTACCTCCAATGTGTCGCCTTCGCTATCATTGTCTTGAGTGCTCATAAAAATCGAAGTCATTATACACGCCAACTGAAAGAATGCACCAAAATACAAACTCCATCTTAATATGGTACTGAATACGTCATCATCAAAATATTTATCCAAAGGATTTGGCGACGTTGCCATTGTTTAAATGATTTCGATAATCTTTTATTTCCAGCACAAGCTAAAATTTCCTATTTCCCAAAATCTTTTTGTTTATTAAGTATGTATCGATATTCATAACAGGTAAAGTTAAAAACACAGCTGATCTACTTTTTGTTTGCCTAATTTAAAGCGAATTCACATAACTGTTGGCTTTGTCAAGAGTTGCTTATGTACAGAGACCTGCGCCGGGTGATTGTTCTGGCGACGGCGGCTATTAAGATTTTGCGAACATAAAAATAGTTTTTAATAAAAATCACATACTGCCAACTTAATTCAGAATAAATAAAATAAAATTACGTAGTTGAAAAATCTATCGCAACGCTGGATATGGCTTTTTATCGCAGTATTGGCATTTCGATGCGTCAAGTGTATATTAGATATACAAGCCAAATTGACGCATTATCACGTAACCTTAGTCGGAAACGATTGCTCTCGAATGCTGCTTCACAACCGAAACGTCCAAATGGCCCAAGTACTCTCAAATTAGCCATATTGGGTACAACATTAGGTGCTACCGGTGGAACTGTGTATTCGCTGTATTCAAATTGGAATGATAAAAATTCGCACATGGAGCACGAACGTACACCACCAGCCATTATTAAGGAATTTCCGTCTAGTGTTAAAATTACCAAGCGTTTCGTTAATCCCAAGGATTCTTCTGGACTCGACATCACTCTTTTTCAGTTTCAAACTTGCCCATTCTGTTGCAAAGTAAGAGCATTTCTAGATTTTATGGGTATTTCCTATAAGGTTGTAGAAGTTGATGCTGTGTTAAGACAAGACATTAAGTGGTCGGAAGTAAAGAAAGTCCCAATGGTGTTGATACGTCAGCGAGATGGACGATATGTGCAAATGAGTGATTCAAGCGCAATTATATCTCTAATTGCATCATATTTAAACGACAAAAAAATGGATGTTGGGGAATTGGCGCAATATTATCCTGCAATATCTTTTTTCGATGACATTCAAAAGAAAAAGATTGATGTTATGAATAAATATTTTTTAATGTATCAAGATCACACACCCAAAGGACACACTAAAGAATTGGAGGAGTAAGTTTTAAGAATACATATTAACTATTCAAATTCTTTAATGTAAAATAAACTCAAATAGATTAGAACGCAAGTGGCGGACGTGGGCGGATTCTCATCTCGTACATCTTATTTCCCCTAATTGCTATCAGTCCCTGGCTGAAGCATTTGAAACATTTGAATGGTTTTCACAAGCTGGTGAATGGGATATTCACTTTCCGAAATGGGAGCGCAACCTTATGGTTTTTGCAGGTGCAACGGCCATGTGGGGCATTGCGAAAGTTTTGAAAAAACGACATCATTTAACGGATGATGTACGTTCACACATTTATGATGCTTGCAATAAGTGGACGAAAGAATTAGAAAAACGGAATACTAAATTTTTGGGTGGTAACCAGCCCAATTTAGCAGATTTATCAGTTTACGGAGTTTTAAGTAGCATGGAAGGCTGTCAAACATTCAAAGATTGCGTGCAGAATACTAAAATCGGTATGTTTAAGAATGGCTCAACAATTATTTTTCAAATAAAACACCGGTAATGAATTTTCCCTGAATTGCATACTTATACATAAGTACGTACAAAAACGTAACTTATTTTTAACTTTAGTCGGTAGCAAAGCATATTCATTTGGATTCGCCTTATTCGGTAGTTTGAAGGACATATTCATTCACCGTTTTCCCATATATGAGCTTGTTTGAGTATAGAGGTTGGTTGCTTTGCTCTTCGTTGTTTCCTTCCTTCATTCAAATTTAAAAGACTGCCAAAGCAAACTTTGTGTGATCGAAAGGGGTCTTACAGCTGTAAACTATTCACATGTACATAACTATGTGCCCATAATTATGAAAGTGGTCTGTCATATGCATTTTTGCTTTAAAATACATATTAATAGACAAATGTTTTAAAAAATTTCGTTCTTAAACGTTTCACATTTGTATGAAAAATAACGAAAATTCGTTCCAAAAATATTTTTTCCCATACAAATTTCAAAACGAAGAATTCTTATCGAAGAATTCGTCGTGTGAAGCACAACAACGACGAATTCACTCAGCCAATTCAGTCTTATAATTGATAAAGTTGGTTGTTATATGTTCGTCGGCTAACAAAATAGAATTAAATCTATCTCGGAGTTAGTCACGCACGGAGTTAGTCACGCTCATTTTCATATGAACAAATGTGTTTTATTTTTTATGACGAAAATTCGCACCAAATTTAATTTTTTATGGCCTTTTTGTCGATTTTTATAGATTTTTTTAACATTATCACTGAGTAACAAATAACAAAACATTCATAATTTTTAAGTATATAATAAATATTAAATTAATTTATATTGATCGAGACTAGTACAACTCTAAATTAAAATATTACATAATATAAAAAGATTTTTTGATTTATTCAAATGTGATCTTAGAACGCTTTCATAGTTATGGGCAGATATATGCAATTCCCAGGCGACGGACGAGGCATTCGTACACTTTTAGTCGAGCAAAAACCAGAAAGGAATGGAAAAATTCAATATATATCTTAAGAGTTTTAAATCAATGAAGGAGTAGTATATTTAAGAAAAAGTTGGGCGATAGCAATAATATATAGTAGTACCTATTGTAGTAGGTACTGGCTATAGGCTAGGTTTTCGTATTATGAATGAATAAATCAAATTAAATTAAAAATATATAAGCAAATGTCGCGAGACACGGATTCGACAAAAATAGAAGTTATTTTTGTGCACCTATAGAAATACATATACATACATAATTGAGCGAAATTTTATGAAGAATCTTTTTTGTGAACGTGGAAATGAAGGTGAAAGAAGATCGTTTATGTGTAGATTTATGAAATATGAAAATTTTGTTTTAATTTAATTAAATGCGTAAAGCATAAATACGGACGCGAGATTAGTTTAGTAACTTTGCTAATATTGATTGAACTTTAACTCAAAAGAAATTAGACAGTAACAAATGCTTATTAAGTCATGTTTTAGACTTGGCAGTTTTTCTTGAAGTAAGTCTGAGTTTATGGAGAGAGGGGAAAAAAGAAAAACTTCAATTCTGTTTTGTTATTTCATTCGCGGTATTAAAACAACAGCAAAATTTAACAAGAGAACTGCTTCAAGAAAAACTGCCGAGTCTAAAACTAGACTTACTGCTGAAAAAAAATTAATAAATATTGGCGGTATTCGATGTTTGATGCAGGTTTTCGTGCGTTAGTGCAAATGCAAATTATCGTAGCTTTTCTTTGTTTTGTGTGTATTTTGTTGTTGGATTTCAAAGAAAATCTACCATATTTTGCATTTGCACTAACGCACGAAAATTTGCATCAAACATCGAATACCGCCATTGATTTTATGCGACGGATGCCACAGTAAGGTATAAGTGAAACTTCAGTTATTAGAACTCGGTTCTCCTTCTTTTGTGGTAATGCGTAAGGTAATTGTTAAAAAAATTTCAAAAATTAAAAATGCTTTATTATTTATAAATTATAGACCTTTAAGCTTTATTATTGAAAACAAAACAAACATTTTTGAGCAAAGAAAATTTTTTTGGTTGGCCTTTCTCTATAATTACCAATATGTATAAGTAAAAAAATTTCTAAAGTTTTTTGTTATTTTCAGGCGAATGGTTTTACAGTGTTAAACAATTAATACAAAAAAGTCGAGGCGATTTGATTCGTGAACGAATAGAAGGCGAAATGCCGATAATGTTAACAGCTGCTGCCAATTAAGTTATTCGTACATACATATGTACATATGTATGTTCAAAATCATTTGTTGTTTTAATGTAAAAAAAAAAAAACATAAACAAACGAAAGCAAGGGGTTGATTTATAAATTTTACTTTGCTAACTCAAGTGAAATTCACAAACAAATTTTTCATATCCATAAAATTTGAGTTAACGTCTCCAGAAGCAAGTTATATGAAGGAAATTAATACCTGCATTATCAAGACTATTGCAATTTGTTTAAAATATATATTGCTACACACAAAATATGACTAGTCTATCTACATTTAGCAAAAAAAAATTTTAAAAATTGTATCTTTCGAAATCTGTTATCCTTATATTATATGCCTGTACAACATATATGTATGTACATTGTAAGTACGTATGTATATATAAATACAAGATGTCATTCATTTAATTTCAAAAAATTCAATAAAAATAAAGTTTTACTTTTATTTAATAATTAAAATGCTTATTGTTTTAGTCAATATACATATATATTAAGTGAGGAGCTGCCGAATAAAACCAGACTTGTCCCATTAACTGTTTTTTACAGGGCAAGTAAATAACAGAACTACCTAGATAGAGACTAGCAAGGAAAGGTCAGTTTTCGTTATTTTTTTTTAATGTAGGATCGAACTGGTTTTGAAGGAAAATATTTCGTGACTTCATAGATCTGTACTTGGAGAGCCCGAAGAAAATCATTTACTGAGAACATGTCTAGTTTTGCCAGCTCCTCAATTTATATACATATGTATGTATGTATGTACATAGGTATTAAATGCATGAGAATATAAATATGTAAATAGTATGTATGGATCAATCTCGACATTCAACTTGCCTTTGTGAAATGATTAACCCTAGATAGATAAGGTTATTTTTATGTACGCTAAAGATAACGATACGTCTGAAAGACGTATGATATTTAGCATCTTTTTAAGCACTTAAAAGGATAAAAAATTGGCATACTTATAATTGAGATCATTTATTTATTGAGTTTTTTATTTGATAGCATAAAAATTTGGCAAGTACAAATAATAATAAAAATAAATAACAAAAAATTCAAAAGGTTCAAAAATTAACATAAAATAATAGCCTTTTTCAAAGGAATCAGAAACAAGTATAACAAAAAATTAAAAAGTACCTTTTTTTGAAATTCATTTAAGTATTTATATATAAAACAAACTTTGTCAGTAAAAGAAACCGTATTTTTGCATCATTATATGCAAGTGTTGCAGACTAGCCTTTTATGTTCTCCACATACAGGTGTTTGACATTTGACACATAAAATTTTCCACATTCTTGGAATTTTCGAAGGACAAAATCCACAATATCTTTTCTTTTTAGGAACAGATGGTTCTTCACTATTGTTCAATTCATTTTGGGGTGTATTGTAAACCAAACTTTGAATGTTGTCAGGCAATTATTTCGACAAAGTGGGACTTTCAAGCCTTATTTGCATCCAAGGTGTTGTTAGAGACGAGGAAAGTTTCTTTATGTATTCTCTACGACTTAAAGGAATTTGATTAGCAGAAATTATGTTGTGCGAATAAATCACATATGAGTTTATAAACGTCATGTTCAGCATTCCATAAAATATTGCCATTGACCATCTGCAGGTTTTCCTTGAACATGACATCAGGGAGCACATTTGGTCGTATGTGTCGACTCCGCCTTTTGTTTAGTTGTAATATAAAATTACGTCTGGCTTTCCTGTTTTATCATCAATGGTGCCTTTTTCATTACAGGAAGAAAGCAAATATACCATTTTAGATGGCTTATGTTTATACGACAACAATGTTAAAGGACCATCGTAACAAAACGTGGTAGTTCCAACTCGACGTGCTCGCGAATTTTTTACTTCCTCTGGAATTTTCCGTTTGTTGGATCTTATTGTTCCCATGCCATTGTTAGAAAGAATTGAAATAAAATGTCCTTTTATTACCTATAACTATTACGGAAAATAATAAAACAATTAAGCAAAATATTACACAAAAGATATCAATACGTCTCCGAGACGTATGATTTGTAATTTCTGAGATATAAAATCAACTTACTACACGAACGCAACCGCCACTAGCAAGCTACTGATAACGACTGAGAATACTGAGCGTAACAACTTTCTCTCATGACAAACGATTGAGATAGAGTACAAAATGAAAAAGATGTACGTCTGTGAGACGTACCTTATCTATCTAGGGTTAATAAATGAATAAATATATAAAATTGCAATTAATGGCAGCAAAACTTTTCATAAACAAGTTTGTTAGCTTACCGAAATAAAGTTGCGTTGTACTTTGTGGTTGCGTTGCTGTAGTGTGTGGTAGTGTACGCGGCTGGCATCATATACCTTCTTTAAATACCAAGGCGAATTCACATCAACATCAATTCGCTTTGTTTAAATACCTTATCTTACAAGGGGTTGGCTTCAATGCATGTAATGCAACCACACATGCATACATACATATGTATGTATAATATCGTCCAGTTGTCGAACATGTTTGTGTTTTTTTGGCACAGCGATATCAGGAACCGCGTTTTTCAATTTGTGCCAGGCAATCAGTTTCTTTAGAAGTTTGAAAGAAGTCCTTAGAACAGAAATTTAAAAAATTTGCAGGCATCTTTCCCTTAATTTTTTGTAGCAATTTATAACATTTCATTTCATTTTTAATAACTTTATATTTTGAATTGATTTAACTTTAAATACACCTTGTTTTTTTTAATATAAATAGCACACCACACAAACACAAATAACTTTCACAATACATAATTTTTCACTACTGTGACGTCAGCAAAACAAGCTGGGGCCAAATTACGGCATTCGATAACGGACAAATTTTCATACAGCTTTAATTATGTTTGTATGGAAATTTCTCACGATATCGAATGCCGTAATCTGCCCCCTGATTTCTGTACAAAGTTAACACCCTTGCGCCAGATAAACAAGTCGAGGCAAAATTATGGGCGGCGGCGCGTCGATAGAATTTTCGGCGGCTCAATTAAGCATTTGATAACTTTAAGAGAAAAATTTTAATTGAAAATCTATTTCATAATTTTTTCTCCGCAATTGTACGATTTTGTCTTTATGAGCAGATAAAGTTTCGGCTTGTTTTGAGACGATGCGAGCCAATGCAATCGGCGGCGGCGGGATATATAAAAAACCGGTATCTGATCGACTCGCTTCTCTGACGTACACAATTCGCTATCTTATATTCTTTACGTTATGTAGCCGTCACAGATGGGAACCATTTTTGAGAGAATAATTTTTGTGCTTTTCATAACACGATATGATTATTCATCTGGAATGAAATCGCTTATTTACTCAAACAGCGTTCATAACTCAAAAAAAATGTTTTCCAGAAAACGAATTTAAAGTTTTCAATTTACACAAATGTAAGTGAAATTTATTTGCCGGTGGTTAAGCGATGTCTATATGCATTTCATTGTTTCTTTAACAAATCGTCAGTAGACAATATGTCGAATAATAAATTTAAATTTACACAAATGTATTTTTCTTCCAAGAGTTGAGTAAACAAGATATTTGCATAAAATTCTTACACAATATGAGGATCAATTCTGTATCATTAACTCAAAAATTGCATTTTGTTGCTCTTTGAGTATATAAGCAAAATTCATTATATTCATTTGACGTTTGCCTACCTTTTAAAATTGTGTATGTATGGTCTTGTGCTGCTAAAGATGGATTGTAGCCGGTTGAAACCTTACGCCCACAATAAACCATTCTCTTGGCCTCTCTCACCAACAAGCTGTCATGTTATGCCAGCACAATTCTCGTGTGTGAAGGCTCATGCGCGATATGCGTATGTTACCTGCAGTGCTGCCATACCCGATGCTTTATAAGGAAATGGGATAATACATATTCAAAATGTGCATACTGTGTATTAGAAAACTGTATAAGGTGGATACATTGATGTCTGTGTGATAATCTGATCCCTCCTAAATTTCAAGGACTACTTGAAGAAGACATTGACATTGAGATACTTGGTCAAAAAAATTTACCTAGGTTTTGTCGTATTTTTGCATAATTGGCATGAGTCGGCAGCACTGTTTAAGAATTAACAACAGTGTTGCCGGAGTGCAAATTCAATTTTGCTCATACAAAACTTCAAAACTGTACAAAATTTTATGAGCTATACAAAATTAAATTTTGTTTGATATTAAGTGCTGCTTTTTGTTGAAGAATATTTATATCACAAGCAGTTATTTTTATACATAAATAGTTTTACTCATGTACATATACATATGTATGTACGTTTCAATATTTGTAAAATATATTACTGTCTACATCTATAAACAATAGTTTGATTTTTGGCAGATAAAGGAGTTCCATTTGAGTTCAATTCAGTTTCGAATAGCTGGCGAGGTTACCTGTTTCTCATATTTTTAAGGCGAAATTACATGAAAATATGATCCATGGTCAAAGAAAAAAAATTGTCTCCCATTTTGGGGATGATTATACAGAAATCGGCAACGCTGATTAACAATCGTGTCTATGTGCAATAGTGTTGGTAACTTTTTCGTAATACTTTCATAGTTTCGAATTTTCTTTCATTCCTCCAAAAAGTTGTGTTGTACCTTCTTAGGCCAAGACGATGGCGGCTACGTTAGGAAGGATTTGTGGCTCCAAGTTGCTTAAATCTGTGCCTGCATTGAATTTGCAGCAGGTACGCAATTCAAAAATACTCGAAAAATGTGTTAAATTGTGAAGTGAAGTATAAAAATATTAGACGAACTCAAAGACAAAAATGTGTTTCATATTGCCTATAAAAATATTATTTAAAAGTTCATGTATTAAAAATTTATAAAACAAATATTATGGATAGAACTAAGTAATAAAGAATAATTGGATAAAGTTTCAGTGCAATTTATTAAATTTTATTCTATGGGGAGGAAAAAATTTTCCCATCTGACATTATGTAACTTACTATTGAGGTTCAGTTTCTTTTTCAAATTAATTATATACTAAACTAATGAACAACTTATGTATTTACTTAGGTTAATAATGTGTCCACTGCCAAAACATGGACTAATGGTCAGAAGAAGGTAAGTTGTTTTATAACATCATTCACGCACAAACTGGAATGTATCATCGTAATCAAACGTCAATTCTGTAGTACTTTTTATTTACACATAACCTCATTCATTGTTTTTCATTAATTATTATACATATCGCTGTATTAACTAACTGACCTAACTAGCATTTTTAAAATTTTTACAGGGGGGCTGCTTTTTTGATCGTCTTAACTAATTTTTCAAAAAATTTCAGTTGGGTCGGTTCATGCAAGCAGGGACGATATGTGCCCATAATTATCTAGGTGGTCTAAACCATATATTACTTTTTTGAGATATTTAGCGGAGTACATTTTATATAAATTAAAAATATTTTTATATTATAGGTAGGTACAATGTTTTAAGTTGAAATTATATTAGCCTTCACTAGATTTATAAAAAGGGGTCATCAGAGGGAGGGAAAAAACCCGGACATTTGTTTAAAAAATTACGAATTACCAATAAAACGTAATTGATTTTACCTTGGTTTTTAATAAATACCATTTGTTAAGCAATGTAAAATCGAAATAATTTCCTTAAAAAGTACGACTTTCTCGGACGATAATTTTTTCCGGACAGTGATCTCAAAAAGATGTCAGTGTCCGGGAAAAAGACTACGGATATCAAACGTAGTCTTAAATGATGAAAATTTTATCAGAATATTACATGTATTTAAGCTTTTTTTTAATATTAAGTTAATATTTCGAAACAAACCTAGACCACTTTCATAATTATGGTCACATATGTATGTATCTAAACCTTTAACATTTCTCAACAATTATTTCAAGTTATGTGAAACTTTTTTTGTTATAGTTTATTGCCACTATCGGAGCACTAACGGGTAGTGTTGGTGCTTTAATATATGCTTTGGAGCAATCAGTTGAAGCTTCAGGTACTGAAGTTCATCCACCAGCCATGCCCTGGAGTCACAATGGCTTGATTGCAGCATTAGATCACGCCAGGTTTGCAAGACATACACATTTTATTTAATAATAATATCTTGTACTTACGAAGAGTTACAAATTGTACATTTTATATTGCAAATTACAAACGTTATAAATGTAATATTAATTGCAAAAGATACAAATTTGCTGACCAAAGTTATAATAATTATAAAAAAATATAACGTTCTAGTAGTAGCTTTAACAGGTTTTATCTGTTCTAGTGTACGTCGGGGATATGAAGTTTACAAACAGGTATGCTCCGCCTGCCACTCTATGAAATACATTGCCTATCGTAATCTGGTTGGTGTTACCCACACTGAAGCCGAAGCCAAGGCCGAAGCTGAGGGAATTATGGTAAATAATTTACACATATGTACAATGAGAAATTTTTATTTATTTCATTCAATTGCTTAAAACTTTGTTTGCATATTCGTAAGGTACGCGATGGTCCTGACGATACCGGTAACTACTTTGATCGTCCCGGTAAGTTGTCGGATTACTTCCCCTCACCATATCCCAACGAAGAGGCTGCCCGTGCTGCGAACAATGGTGCATATCCACCAGATTTAAGTTACATCGTTTCAGCTCGTAAAGGTGGCGAAAATTATATTTTCTCTTTACTCACGGGATACTTTGATGCCCCAGCGGGTGTACAATTGCGTGAAGGTCAATATTTTAACCCATACTTCCCCGGTGGTGCAATTGGTATGGCTCAAGTCTTGTACAATGAGGTAATAACATATTTAATAGTCCCAAATAAACCTATATTAAAAATTTGCATTTGTCTAAGGTAATTGAGTATGAAGATGGCACACCAGCTACTCAAAGTCAATTGGCCAAGGATGTGGCCACTTTCCTTAAATGGACTTCGGAGCCTGAACATGACGTTCGCAAGAGTATGATTATTAAAGTTATAGGCATCATGACATTCTTGGCTGTCATTTCCTATTACATTAAGAGACATAAGTGGTCCTCTTTGAAATCTAGAAAGATTTTCTACGTGCCCAAGAAAGATTAAGCTTAATTACTTCTAAAATATTAACAATAAAAACGCCACACATTTCTCTTTACAAACTAAAGATTACGCTATTAGGCTCGACTTAGTGATTGAAAAATAAAACATGTTATTAAATGATATTTAAAATTAAATCTAAACTTAAATCCAAAAGTCAAAAAATAAATAAAAATTACTATTACACATACTAATTTAAAAAAAAAAATTAATTTTCGTAAGAAAATTACTTTGTTTCGCATTCAACAACTCCTGCCGCTTTCTTTTTTCGATACTGTATATGCTGTATTGTTTTTTCTTAAGTAATAAGTTGAATTTTCTACCAATGAAACCAAAAAATTAAGTAAAAACGTCGTTAAACTTTATAGTAATTAGTTCGGTTTAAGGTCACACATGTAATTTGTATTAATTATTGAGTTGGTGATATTTCAACAAAGATTTTTCAAAACAAAATTTATTTGTTGTCATAAATTTCTGAAAATAAATGGTTATTAATTAAACCTATACATATACTTTTTTCATTATTTTCATAGTTTCTTATTGGATCTAACAGTGACTGCTGGACATTTGTCGCAATAAATTTTCGTTGCTATAAAAACGACTCATTAATTTTCTAGGGACATTTTTATCTGAATTCCTGGAAAATTTAAAATTGACCCGGTTTTTTTAATAAACACTTCCCATCTTATTTTTATTTCTCAATAAATTTTTCATTAGGAAAGTGTAAAAATTTTTTTGAACTCACACTAATGAAGAGAGCAGTAAGAAATAATTTGTATTTTTATTTAATGTGTAGTCTCTTGTTACATGTTACTAGACAACAATGGATTATTTTTGCTAAGCTGATTAGTTTTTTAGGAGAGAGACGAGGGGAAAAGAAACGTCCCCTCGTCTCTCTCTCTCTCCATCAAATTAATCAGCTTCGCAATAAGACTTGCATAGTGTAAACTAGGACTAAATCATAAACAGTCATAACTCAATCATGAAAATGGAAACCAAAAATTTCTTTTGCAGCAGTCTTCTTGAACAGTTTTTTGCCACTCCCGAACATCTGGAATTTTTTGAGCTGCGACTTTTTATGATTTAGTGTACGATATACACAAACATATATGTATTTCTTTGCACAGATTTGCATGTACATGCACCTTTTTTTTAGTTTTATTTCAAAAACTTGTACATATATTTGTCCCTATCCTTTTGCTAATGTTTATTTTTAACCTCCGACCAAAAAAGGGGTGTTATAAGTTTAAAGAACAGGGCCGATAGGCATAACCAGTGAATGAACAAGCATTGTTTTTATATGAATATTGAGAACAAGACTGACACTATTTATAGATCAGTGCTGGCCAAAGTGGCACCAGAGTGTCGAATACATTTCTCTCGGTGTCCAGCAGTGATATAGACGCTGTAAAGAATAATTAACCCTAGGAATTACATGACTAATTTGTCTATCAAAATTTAGCAATAAATTTGGTCCACAAATTCAATTTGAGCATTTTTTAACTTTGAAAAATAAAAATAAAACTTGCAATTCTATACGAGGGCATTAGAAATATTTTAAAATTTTGATTCAGTTATTTATCTTGCATAGAGTTCAATTTAATTTGAACAATTTTCCTCTCTCTCTCTTGAGCATTTAAGAAGACACTGAATATGGCCCATAGGACATGGGACACAAGTGTAAAACATAAAATTCTGACTAATATAGCTTGAGTTTTTTCTCCTATTAAGTTGTTGCTAGTTGCAAAACTTTCGGCCAATAGGGCTCAGTTTGAGCTTATTGTACAGGTCTGAATTTTTATTGTAATAGATGTTAATTAGTATTAAGTGCTGATTAAATCTAATTTTTTTTTAGTTTTGGCACTTGTGCCCCTTTGCTTTTAAGCCCCTCAATTTCAATTTAACTTTCTAGGAAGATGTGTATACCAAGTTTGTTATAGTAGTTTTGGACGTTTCTATTGTAATTCATAAAAAGTTAAATTTAGTTTTTTTAAGTTCTTTATTTATTTTAATTATTTTAATTAATTAATAATTACACGTACTTCCAAAGCTAAATACGCTATAAAAGAAAATAGGGAATTTGTTCTTTTCTTTGTTTTCATATTTCCTGTTATTGTGAGTGTGTATAAGAGTTGTGTTAAATATTCTGTGGCTGCCGCTAAAATTGTAGTTAATTTAACAACAGAAAAGATGTCAACGCACTAATATATAAACAACGGAATACAAAGAAATCATGTTTAAAGTATTTATTAAATAATAAAAAAAATTTTTACGATGACTTTTCGTTTCTTATTTTAGTGACGACGTTGATCGCCTCCCTTATAGTTTAAGAAAAAAATATTGAACTTATATTTTCCCTCTCTTTCCCTATCTCTCGTTCATTTATGTATACTCCTGTTTTAATTTTTTTCTTCTTATATTTTTAAAGAGCAGTAAGGAGTAGTAAGTTTAACATAGCAGCATTAAGTAGAGATTGATTTTGTTAGATGATTTTTCCCGAGATAAAATAAAAATTAAAAAAAAAAAAACATACATATTTAATAAACAACATCATTACCAGCAACATGTTTAAAATAACATTTAAACGGAAATCGTAATATTAAAGCAACATTATTTTATAATTTTAAAGCTGTTAAATACTTCTTTTGCCGTTTTAAGTTATGATGTTCATTTTGTTGTTGCTTCTATACTTATATCAATCAGTTGGCAATTATTATTTATTTGACATAATAATTTCTGCAATTTTCATGATAGTGCAGTTCGTTTGTTTCTTTTTTATTGTTAGAACAGTTGTTGTTGTTGTTCTTTATGTCGTTGACGTCATTATATTGTTGTAGGGACGAACTAAAAACAACTGCCTTCTGGTGGTTGCGCCAACTTAAGATTTTCCTTGCAGGTCATGATTCGCCGTATCTCCTGTAACAAGGACTTAATAGTATATTCACGATTCCATCGTGACAGCATGGGTACTAGTCTTGTATCAACCTGAAACGCAAAAGGAAATTAAAAGAACGAAACAAAAATCATAATCATTTATGGTCGGTACATACAAGTATTTTATAGCTTTATTTACTTACCACACCATTTTGATTAATACAATTAATATTGATTTTTGTTAAGAACTTTATCGTAGGAGGTTCGTCAGGATAACGTTCACCGCAATCAATCTTTAGCGAATACATCCTATTTTCAAACGGTGTCTGTAATAAAGTAATAATTATTTCAATACGTTGTCTTTTATAAAAAAATGTGTGTTGGTTAAGCTAAAAAATTGTAAGAAAAAGTAAATATCAGTTTTTTACGCAAAATTGTCTCCAAATTGCTTCTTGATCTTCTGCAAGTAGTGAATCTTCTACAAACTTATAACTTTTCAAATTAGAGAGTTCGCCATTAAATTTGTTGTGTATAGTTTTACCGACGGAAAGTATTTTCAAATCCATATACTTTTGTGAATAAGTTTTAAATAAATTGCGACTATCTCAGTTTATCTCCTGGATCGCGTAATCAAATTTAAATCATAATAAATTGTTTCAGAGTTATCCAAATAACCATATTTAGGACTTATAGGTAGATGATTTTTTTCAAGTTGTGAAATATAGACTTTAAAATCATGGTAACTCACCTCAACACAATCATATTTTTTTGGATTACACAGTGCAACACGAAAAAATATAACCATATACGGACACCACTATGTGGTAAAAGACAAAAAAAAAAAGACCCGTGTCTCCCTGCTTTGCCCCAAGGGATGCACTTTTTTATGGGCCTCCAAAAATGATTTGGGGCCTCGGTGTCATTTTTGCATTTTCTCAGGCTCATATCTTGCAAACCGTTCGGAATTTTGATTTACTCTCTGAGGCAAAGTTGTAGCTCTTGTCATAAAGCAGAAAATTAAAAAAAAATTCGATTTTTTTTACCTTTTCCCCCTGTATGTAATGTTTGTGTTTACGCATTTACTTCATACGACGCACAGAGGAGTATTTGGGCCAAAAAGCTGTCCATTACTTTTTTTATTTTTAGTTATATTGCTCGTGAAAAGTTATTGAGTGCCCCTAGAACAATGAAGCAGAACTTTGTCTTATATTTATAGGCTGTTAAAGCTTAAAAATAAGAAAAATCGTGCAAAGGGGGAAAAAGTTACCCGTAGAGAAATTAATCCTCTTTAAAAAATAAAATTTTTTCTTAACTTCCCATTATTTTGTTTAGAAAATGCAACTTTTAATTTCGGCGAAAGTTCAAAACTGTAAAATGTCTTTTTCGTGCCCGCCTCCTTTTGTGTGCTGTGACAAAAATATTTGCAAAAATAATCTAAATATTAAAAAAATGTACTACTTCTACTTTAATATCAAAATAATTAAACTTTTGAGGTTTTGTGGGCAGCAGGAAGTTAACCTCCCCGGAACGCCCCTGTCAAAAAAGTTGTTTACTCATATTTACATATGCAAGATGAGCAAAAACAGTAAAAAGGTGAAATTTTCAAAAAATCACCAGAAAAAAATGGTGCAACTTACGCAAACAAAAAAAAATTATTGTGGTATAAAACATAATTTTAAATATAACTACCTTGTTAAAGCAACAATGAAATGCATATAGACATCGCTTAACCACCAGCAAATAAATTTCACTAACTACCTTCACTTTTAAAAACCTTCTTTTTTTTGTTTACCAAAAACGTGTATACATTTTTTTGTTAATTTTTCAACGAATTGTTTCAACAATAATATTCATGATTTTTTTTTGTTTTAATACTAAAAATAGCTTTTGATCAAAACTTTATTCGTTAAGCCACAAAAAATCTTATAAACATGTTAAAATCGAAAAAACATTAAAAACTCATGTAATTTTCTTCACTTTCCTGACTTTAGCAGTATCTCAGAGCTACAAATCACAACTTAGTCTTCAAAATTTACAATCGGGTATGTTCTGTGTTCCACGTGAAATTAAAACGTGCGGAATTGCCATAGAATTGTTGTTGGAAATGGGAACTTATAACAACAATGCTATGGCAATTCCGAACGATTTAATTTCACGTGGAATACAGGACATACCCGAATATGATGTAAAATTTTGTTGCGTATCGGCCTGCGTACTTAGTTCTTATGATTTCTTTCATTAATTTTTGCATTTTTGGCCAGCTTTTTGACTCAAATACTCCTCTGTGCGACGTCGGTGAAGGGTACATAATATTCGGCTAATCCGAATATATTACTCTTACTTGCTTTATTTTCAAAAGGAAATTTTAGCTTAAGTAACAAGTTGCTGTAAACAAAAAATAGTGTGTACTTAAGCTTAAATTGTTTTTTTATAAAATTGAAAAGGTATATCTTATGGCTTTAAAATTTTGATAGATAATGCAAATAATAAGTTAATGATTTTTATAAAAAAAAACGAATTTCGAAAATAATGCTAGTTAAGCTTCTTTGACGGTAATAGCTCGATATTTAAACCGACTTGAATATAAACAACCTTTACGCATTATAATTATAATCGAAATTAAAGTAAATTAAAGAAAAAACAAACATTACCAATAAATAAAATGTACTTACACGAGGAGGCCCAATTATCATACCAATCCAATACGTAAGAGTCATGTCATCATCATTCTCAAGACCCCATGAAATAGTGCCATCCCCAACTCCTTTCTGCCCTTGATCTAGTTCTTCCAACAAACGAAAGTTTCTTGGAACCACTGAAATTTATTTATTTATTTTAATAATATTAATTAGATACATATTTATGTATAACTGCAATACACTTAAAAAAATTATTTATTTATTAAAAGGTCTGGTTAACTTGGTGGAATCTTGGTCCATTAGAAAAAATATAAAATGGTAAATAATATATCAGATTTTGTGGAACAAAGAGCTTAAACAGAGCAAGCATTTGTATTTCAACATTATGGGGATCCGAAACATACGACCAAAATAGTTATTCATTGATGTTCAAAACAAGTTATAAAAAATTCCAATTAAATGAATTTGTTTGAAGCATGCAAAAATGTTTACCGTATTCGTTAAGAAAGCACCCACAAGTGTTCGCCACTGTATAAGTTTTCAAAGAATTTTCTAAAAACTAAAAGAACCAACTATGCTTTTCCAACTATGCTTTTGAAAGACGCAAATCCGGATGTATTTCTATAAACCAGCTGAAAAAATTAAGGTGAACGTAGTTTTTTATTTTTTTTTTTGGGCCAGGGTCACATTACATAACAATCGACAAAATTTTCTCCTCGAACGATATTGGTCAAAAGTTCCATCATTTATGCAAAAAAAAATCCAATCAACATTCACCAAAAATACCACCTAGTGGCAGTTAGTCCGGTCTTGCAAAGCACAATGCATTGCTCGAATAAAGTATAACCTGTCGGGAAAAGTCGCCGATAATTATTCAACATTACATGTTCTGGACTCCGCGAGAAATTAATTCGTTGCCATAGCTGTTGTTATAAATAATTTCACGTGGAATACAGACCATACAGAAATGTTTAATGTTTTATCTTTTGGAAGGAGTCATTACATTTGACAAAATGCTATCTTGCAAAAGAACTAAAAGACGAATCAGAAGCCATTAGCTGTTTTCGCAAATATGCGCGATATTTCAGCTATAAAAGCATTGATTGTATTCAAGGACGTGAATCCAACCTGTCTTCAGTATCACTATCGCTGCGATGCCTTTGACTTCTGCCATTAGTCAGAGCTCGTTCACCAGCACAACATAGTAAGAAATCTAACACGAAGAACTATGTATGTACACCAAATCATGTTCCGAACTAATAACCGTAATGTTTTGTAAAATGTTTTGAAGATATATTGAAAAGATGTTGCATGTAAATGAAATAAATACATATGAATCCAACCTGTCTTCAGTATCACTATCGCTGCGATGCCTTTGACTTCTGCCATTAGTCAGAGCTCGTTCACCAGCACAACATAGTAAGAAATCTAACACGAAGAACTATGTATGTACACCAAATCATGTTCCGAACTAATAACCGTAATGTTTTGTAAAATGTTTTGAAGATATATTGAAAAGATGTTGCATGTAAATGAAATAAATACATATGTATATATGTTATTGGTGTAAAAATCTTCAATTTAACTGTAAAATGCAAACATACCGTATGTATGGAAAAACACACGAGGGTAAGACACGTACATATGTAAGTATGTAAGTTTTTTAGGGTGTTTTAGGAATATTGCTTCGTCACTGGACGAAGCAATTACGCTAATGAAATCACCTTGTTGGATCTGCTTTGGAATGGAAGCATGTATGTACATATCTACATGGGTAAAATTCACGACGCCTATAAGATGAAAGTATGTATGTAAATGACTAGTCTGCTTTACTGTTTTGTCAAGATTTGGGTGCATATGCAGTTTAAGCCACGACATGGAAAAATAAGTATATTTTTTTAATTAAATATAAATTATATATTTTGTATTGCATTTAATAAGATATTCACGTTTCTTGTACATACATATACCGAATTTAACTAGTTACTTTACAGCACTTTATTTTTTTGTTCCCAACAATAAAAGGAAATTTCCTTTAATTTTGCTTATTTTTTAATCAAATAGCCAAATTATTCAGAATTTTTATTGTTTTCAACGTTTGATAATTATAATTATCTAAACGAAATAAATTCTTACCAACACCGGTGGATTGATTCGCCATTTTTCACTCTTCACAGCAATCTACACACATTCACAAGATAATAACTTCAATTTTATTCTCACTTATTAGCGTTTAATATATATATATATATATCTCTTTTACGCCCGTTTACTTTACTTATAGGGCGTTTTTAGTAGCAACTTCATTCGTTTCTTTCACTTCGTAATTTTCCGGTCTTCTTCTTTCTTTGCCTTTATTTCACAGTTCGATTTTTCTATGAAATAACCATTTTACATAAATATAAATGTAATTATTTGCGATTTTGTGTCAAGCAAAAATGGTATGTTTTAATTTATTAAATTTAAGACTATTTTTCATAAAAACAAATTATGTTTCAATTTACAGCACAAGTTTTTTTTTACCAATTCGAAAAATTTGGAGTAAATTTGCTGTCATGATAGATGACAATTTTATTCGTATTCTATGAAAGTACTCGCACGTTCATTGTTGTGAAAAGCATAGGACATGTCAAAATGGCCTTTCACACACGAGTCTAATTTTTATGCCGCACAATTTTTGTTCTTTTTAGAACACACGAGACTAATGCATCTGGCATAAAAATGTATACGTGCACACAGCTTTATGTGGATTAGTGTTTTTTGTATTCATTTTACATTTGCTGTTTTTTAAGTTGTGTGTGTATTGGTTTTGTGCTGCTGATGCGGGGTTGTAGCTGGTTGAAAAATTATGCCAAACACAAAACCACTCTCTTTGCCCCTCTCACCAACAAACTAGCATTTTATGCCAGAACAATTGTTCTCGTGTGTGACTGGCCAATGAGCAGTTTGATAACACGACTTAAGCAGCCCACAGACGAAGGAACTTTACCAGAAACGGAAATGTTCTACTAAATGTTCCATCACGCGTAGCAATGTTTTTGTTAAAATTCGTGTTCCCTTTGGATTCTCAAATATCAAAATTGTTTGATATTTTGTTTGAAATCGCAACGTTCCTTCCTGTATATCGATGTTTACTGTTTTTTCTGTCACGCTGCAGCCACACGCTTAATAAATCGCTTTCAAATTAATCACACATACTGCGTATCAAAATTCTTTGTGATCAGCTGATCAAATTTAACATAAAATTGCCAAATAAGTCCCGGTTCACACACTTCAACTTTTGTTGATCAACTCTTAATTCAGCTGTAAGGAAAAACGAGATATTTGTATTTCCTTCTCCGTCGTTCTTACAGCTGAATTACGAGTTGATCAACAAAAGTTGAAGTGTGTGCACAGGGACTAAACAGATAGGTGAAATTGAAAGCAATCTAGTTCTCAATTTTAAAAGTTTGAGTGTGTTAGTTAGTATTTGTGTATTGAATTGAAGTCTTTAAGTTATATCCATAAAATATACAGAAGTGTAAAAAGTGACAGGTAAAAAAAGCTCAAATCAGGGTTTTTTAATTTGTGGGAAAAAGAGACAAATATAGTTTAATTGTTATCACAAGTAGACCAGAGATGACACGAGACGGAAGATAATTGTCTTTTCAGAGGTCTCCCTCACAGTCATCAAATCCTCTTTACTTTTTCTTTCGCGAGGTATTATTACCCCTTTTAGACATGGAAAGTTTACTTTGCAGTCTTAATTCAGCTGGGAGAAAGATAGAAAGAGATATACTCCAGGCTGTTTCTGTCTCGCCTAACTGCATTAAGACTTTGCATATTCATCTTATTTCGGAAAAAAATTTGGTCCGGAGAAATTTTTTTTTATATGGAGTTTTACGTTTCTCTTTTTGAGAGAGAGAAGAGAACAAACCAAGGCACATTTAATACAGGTACAAAGTAAATTTATATAAAGTATATGCAAGTACTCAGGTGATTAATTTTTTTCTCGTGTAGTGTGAATGCCTGAATGTCAAAAGTTGTTTACAATTTTTGTACGCCATTTTGTTTTGTTTTGTCAAATGAATTCTTCGTTATAAACGTCTAAACAAAAAATCAGCGGATGAGCAGTTTGCCTGATGCATGTACCTGTTTGATATGCCTTGGCAATTGTCAAATGAATTCTTCGTTATAAACATGTAAACAAAAAATCAGCGGATGAGCAATTTGCCTGATGCATGTACCTGTTTGATATGCCTTGGTGTAAACAAAAAATCAGCGGATGAGCAATTTGCCTGACGCATGTACCTGTTTGATATGCCCTGGAACAAACTTTGTCCGGAACATTTTCTGCTTGAATTGGTTTAATTTTTATCCGGACAAAGTTGAACTGAGATGCCACATCATGTTATACGAATAATAAAAGCACAGTATACTTGTATCTATTATATTAGAATAGAAATCTCCAGACAAAATGTTCGAAATGGATGAATCGTCTTGCAAAAAACTGTCAGTAAAAAAAAGATTTGTTCCGGTTTTTCTTTTTAGCGAATTTTTATTATTTTTTGAGCAATGTCATTAACTTAATTTGTTCCAAGAAATGAATTAGCTTTATTAATTTTTTTTGAAATCACCGTGATTTGGCATGTCGTGATTTGCAGAACAGGGCGAATATGTACATACATATGTAGATACTCTTATACTTCGTGTTATGAAACCATAATAGAAACACCCTTTTCCTTGGCAATAGATACATACACATAAATATGTACATATATACCCAGCCCACCTAGCATTTGGGAGACTATTTTTTAAATCACTTTACTGAATCTTCTAGGATAACTTTTGATGATTAAAAACTGATTTCACACAGGAGCGATTGAAAAAGGTTTCACATATGATTCATCTAAATGTTAAAAAATGATTTTTTCAAAATGCAGCATTAAAATATACAATAATCATGCATCGGACCAAAAGTGATTTTTTGAAATACATATATACATATAATCAATAACTATGTAACTTATGATTGAAACCAAGGATTGAAAGAGAAACATTAGATGAAAGAGATGATTATGGGCCTGTTCGGAAATGCAGCACTGCTCTGCATCATACGAGCAAACTTTAATTTCAAATGCAACAAATGTTCGTGAATAATTCTTTTTAGTAGTACCCATGTTTGTACCTCAAATTTGAGATTTATTTGTGCGTTATCCACTTCAGCGAAACACTTTAAGACAATTCCCATTTGCAGCGCACTGTTTCATTTCCGAACAGGCGCTATATCGTTGGTCTCAAGTAGAAAGGCCATAACTCAAATAATTGTAACTTTACAGGAGAAGGTAAAAACATAATAGAAATTTAACTGTAATATTCAATATGAAAATTTTTTGTGCAACTGCTTGTAAAATCGTTATTTTTTACACTATTGCAATACATTTTTGTTTCGATGTTTATTTGTATGAAATGTATGGAATCACTGAAAAATTTAAAGCTGATTCTTAAAACATTGGAATATGATACAAAATGCTAGCTGGTATATACATACATACATATGTATATTGTGTATATACATACATATATAGGATGTGTGTAGTATATTTCAATCAGAAACTGTAATTGGTTTTCAAAAATTTTTGAAACATAATCAAATTTTTCGGAAACAAACTTAAAATAATTTTTTGAATTATAGTAAAATGTCTTTTAAATCTTTGCTAGTATTGGAAAAGCCCTTGCAACATTTAGCTTTATCTGACTGGCATAATCGTGTGAATACTTTACGGAATGTTGCTGATGCTAGACGTGATGATGCCTTTCTCGTGCGTCATACTTCCAGAACTTTAAGAAATGATACGCGCATTGAAGGGGATTGGTTAAATTATGCGACGAACGAAGCACTAGATAATCGGTAAAATGCAGCTAGCTTATAATCAGCTATCAGTATAATTAATCAGTATAATTTATTTAACGCTTATAACTATATTTTAAGAATATCTGAACTTAATCGTTGGCGGGAGTTAATTTCAAAAACCCTGGAGCGAATAGAGCGAGAAATGAAATTGCTTGCCGACGAGAAAGCGACAACTGAAAGAGAACTTGAGGCAATGCAAACGCCTCTTTCGATTATAAGCGAATGCTTAACTATGCGTGATTGCCGTTTAGGATCTGAAATAACATACGATGATGCTGACATTGAAATAAAAAATGAATTAGCAGTGTTGGAGGAAAATCAACGTTTGCTGGCTGGTCAGTGTCAGAAAGCTTGGGAAAAAATGTGCCGTTTGAAGGAAGTAAAATTCCAACTTGTTTTGGAAGCTGAAAATAAAAGCGAGGCGGAAATCATCGATTTTACTCAATCATCTCTCAACAAATTTGCTGCAAATATAAGCTATAAAACGGATCCTACTAGGAACCCTAAAAAGTAATAAACCATTGCCAATAGTATTGAATATATGTATGTCCTACCAATACGTTCACTTCTTATTACAGCTCGTGTTCTTACAAATCATGGTTAGATCATACAAAAAATATTAAGCAAATGGCTGAGAATGAACTAGCCGATACATACGCAATAAGAGAAGCCTTATTTGTCAGTCGAGAAAAGGCACACAATATGTTGTATTCCCAACAAGAACGAACTGAGCACACAATCCGCAAACGCATATTTGAAACACAAAAAGCTCGTAATGAATTGGAGTGGCAACAATTGAAGGTATGTTCTTATTGGGTTTGTTCTTAATAATATACGAATGATGAAAAAAATATTGTATTATATTTTAATAGATGAGAGATGAGATGGAAAAAGTATTATGTGAAATTAAAACACTAGAGCAGGCTTTGTTTGATAAAACCGACTCTTTAAAGTTAGCAGAAACTCGCTTGGAAAATCGTGCTCAACGTTCAGGTATAGAACTATGTGCGGATGAAGGCTACGATCAACTTTGCTTCGAAGTTAAACAAATTCGTGATATACGACGTCGTCTAATAAATAAAATCGAAGAAGCAAAAACTAATTATAATTTATTGGAAGAACATGCTCAAAAGATTTATGTTGACTTGGAAAATAAACAACATTCCTTAATGACAGATATAAGAGCATTGGATTTGCGTAAACCTTTGAAGGCCAGTACTTTAGGACGAAATAATATTTTACCGTCTGCACAAACTGAACGTAATATTGTTTTGACAAAAATGGAAAAAGAAATTCCTAAAAATTAATCGCGTAAATATTTACCATTTTAAACAAATGTGAAAATTGTATTAAATGTCATAGTGTTTTTACAGGCGAGAATTTACCATTTTAAAAATAAAATTTAGTTTGCCAGATTTGGGTTCAAAATCTACTTTCCACTCAATTGCACTTTTATCACTGTCGTCGTACTGTACATTTCTAATAAAGTGAACGCCTTGCCGCACAAACATATCCCATTTAATAAAGTTTCCTATTTCGACGGGCTCCAAAGGACCGGAGCTAACTGTAGATTTCATGGTACCGCTACTGTCTAGCAACCAATCTACCCACAAAGCAACTCCATTGCAACTTGTAGACCTAGGGTAAACAATTATTAGATAGTACTTCACACCCCGATTCGGCGAGCTTGAACTTACGACAATTCAATAGGAATGTTTCCATTTCTTGATTGATCCTGGTTAAAATTTTTAAATTCAACTTCTAATAGTTGTTGAGGCGGGGCTAATGCACGGCAGGGATATTCCCACAAAGGTTGGGCTTCTACTTCTGACTGAGCTATTAATGCAGATTTCTAAAATATAATAAAATATATAAAATTTCCTTATACAAGCAAGTGGATTTTTTTCATTTATGTACCTCCACCATTTTATCGAAGTGGTTTAAATTAAAACCTTCACATTCTCTAAGAGGAGTTCGAATTTTATGCAGATCTAAAAACTCGACTGGTACACAATAAATACGTGCAGCATATGGCGATATTTCTATTGAATCTGAAAGCTTATCAATAATCTTCATAATCAAAGTTCCAAAGTAAAAATTATCCCATGGTAGTATGGACGACAGGAAATGCGGCTCTGCAAAAATATGAGTAACCAATTCAAAGTCCCCTTTGCTTAGGTCCTCTAGCTTTTCAAGAAATTCAACATTTGAGAGCTGATTAAATTTTCCTACAGATTGCATAAAGCATCTGGAGTAGCGATGCGGTTCAAAGCAAAAGATCTTTGACACGTTTAACTGAGCACAGCTTAAGCCCAACAAGCATCCATCTCCTAATACTAAAATTGTTGATTCAGGTTTAATATGTTCTTCCAAATAATTTAAATATCGCTTATTTCGGTGGCTTTGGTTCATTTGACCTATGCGCGTTCGACTATAAGTCATGTGCAGACTGCAGATACAACTATGTCGTGGAATAGACTTTTTAAGATTTTCCTCAGACTTCGGAAATGCGTCAAACCATAAAGAATACTCGTCATGATTACAGTTCAATATAAACTCCTCACCTATCTTCAGGATATTTAAAGGCTTAGGTATATAATATATGGCTTGGATCCAATGATCTCGCCAAGGTATAACATTAGAAATTGGTTTACTGTAACATTTTTCAGCTGCCAAATTCCTTAATTCAGGATGAGCCCAAAAAGGGGCACAACTTAATTTAATTTCTCCTTCAATATCCATGGTAATATCCCACCAATAAAAAACCAAATCTGTTGATCCGATGTTAGTCGACTTCAATATATGATTTTTTTCTCTTCGCTTTTTTAATTGATTTCGATTAAAATCAAAATCAAAAATTTTAAAAGGGTCCGTCATGGGTCTGAATTGTTCTATGGATAGTTGGGAAAGTTGAACATCATGCAAATTTGCTTCTCCTTTACAACTTTCTATAGCTTTAGGAGGTTTTAAAAGCACATCACCGTCCAAATTTGCTAAAATTTTTAACGAATTCCATTGTGTTGCCAAAGGCGATTGCACAACCTGTGCGTAACAATTCGCCTTTGACGGTATGCATATTACATCTTCCGTCAACAAATATTCATGGGCATGATTATATATACCAATTGCTCCTTCTCCAATCAGCTCCGTATCCAACAATTCTGCAACTAAAACATTAGCTTTCCTTTGCATATCTCGACCAATAAGTATGTCAGTAGATCGTTTCTTAATCAAAGTTATTTTATCTCTTACTTTGTTTGCTTTCAATATGCGGTCTGCGCAATTTGCCATAGGTATAAAAGCTTCGCACGCAGTAACCGAATCAGCACCAGAGGCGACAGCCATCATTGAGAGTATGCCAGTGCCAGTTCCAATGTCCAAAACATGGGCCTCTTGTCCTTCCCTGTGTAGCTGTGCAATGGTCTTTCGCAAAGCGGCGTAGTATTTTTTATTTCTTTCTTGGTCATGGAGCATGTCGCCGAAACCAGCATTAGCCACTTCTTGGTGATAGTCATACGAATTATCTCTATATGCCCATTCATTTTGACCGGTAACAGGATTAAGCACCTGCGTTAAAGCCGCCATTTGCCTGTTCATATGAAAGATATCAAATTTAAAAGAATTTAATAGTTTTACAAACATTAAATACTAATATGTATTTATTTTTAAGGAATACACATTTTTATTCAAGGCAAATTCATGAATTTGCCTTGTTTTTATGGAATTTAAGATGAATTCGCCTGGATGAATTGAAATATTCACAATAACTGTGCTGCTGCTTCAAAGCAAGGCACATTTACTACAGGTACACGCAAGGCATATCAAACAGGTACATGCATCGGGCAAATTGCTCATCCGCTGATTTTTTGTTTACACGTTTATAACGAAGAATTCATTTGACAATTACTTTTGTGCCTTGTTTGATGCATACAATTTTTTGACAAATACTTTGTAAAACTATGTGAGAAGCACAGAGTTGCCACACTGTTTTCTCTAATGCATGTACCTGTAGTAAATGTGCCTTGGGTACACGCATTAGAGAAAACACTGTGGCAACTCTGTGCTTCTCACATAGTTTTACAAAGTAATTGTCAAAAAATTGTATGCCAAGGCACAAAAGTAATTGTCAAATGAATTCTTCATTATAAACGTGTAAACAAAAAATCAGCGGATGAGCAATTTGCCTGATGCATGTACCTGTTTGATATGCCTTGATAAGATTCATCACTATACTCACCTGCATTTGAATGCAACCCATGCGCAGATGTGGATGCAATGGAATCTGAAATTTCTTCATTTAATTCCTCCACTCCAATTAGAACTGGCACATTTTGCAATGTTGTTTTTTTATTATTTTCACCAAACAACAAATTTCTATATTTTTTTACATTCAATTCATATGCCTTTTTTTCTTTTGACATTAAATTTTGAATGGGTCTTTTACTCATTTCACTTATCTTTTTTATTTCACTATTATTGAAAACTTTTAAAATTTTAATTTTTTTACGCTTAATAATTCGAGTTTTACAAAGTAATTGTCAAAAAATTGTATGCATCAAACAAGGCATAAAAGTAATTGTCAAATGAATTCTTCGTTATAAACGTGTAAACAAAAAATCAGCGGATGAGCAATTTGCCCGATGCATGTACCTGTTTGATATGCCTTGTTATAAACAAGAAAGAAAATTTATTATTTTTTTTAATGTACATATTTCGCCTTGGTACATATTTCAGTATTTATTTATTTCTTCAGTAATACATATGTTAAATAATTTATATTAAAAAGATGGAAGTGCCATGTGAACGTGATGAAAAATATATAATAGAGCAATCAAAAAAAATAAGGTCAACAGATCCGTGCTCAGCTAAATCTTGGATCATTACCGCAAAAACTTTATTTCCAAACAACTTTAATGTACAAGTAAGTTTAATTAATCTTTTACTGACTATTCCAAATTCACAGAGAGTATATTTGCGTACATAAAGGCACAGCAATAGCACTTCAAATATCATTTCAAACATTTGTTAAACTTATTTATTTAAGAAATACTTTACAAAGTAAATTTGCAAAGTATTGTTGCACAAATATGGGCGGGGTAGCTAGACCATATGCCCAAGATTTTATTAACAGTTTTTTAAAAAGGCTTTGTGACTGACTGTACACGACCTATGCCTTCACATAGGAAGTAGCAACGTGGTTGTTAAAGAAATTCCACAAAAGAACCGCAAAAATATACGGTTATCCGTGGCAGATCAGTCAACCAGTGCGAGTGAGACGCAAAACTCTCGAAGGCCAATAAACAACAGTGGCCTGGTTGCACTAAGAGATAATTGCCAAAGACGCTTGATGTTGACTCGCCCAGAGCTGCTTTATATTATAGTACAAGAATTTATTAAAAAGTTTTACTTCGTCAACTGAGAACACAAAAACATTTTTAGAGATAGCGATTTAAAATAAACTTTCATTGTTTGCTTAAAATGTCTTATTTGTTCATAAAATAAAGATTTTGAACTCATGATTAAAGCTGTGCTATATTATTTTGGCCCTTTTAAAGCAACTCCGTCGATATTTTTAATACATTTTAATAATTCTACGTTTTAAAATAGCATACCACAACCCTCATGAGCAGTGTTATTTATAAGATAAGCTGGACATTCAATACTAATTATTTCCCTTTTTAGATTGGTTTTTAATAAATATCATTTGTCAAGCAATTTAAAGACGAAAAAATTTCCTTAAAAAGTAAGACTTTCCCGGACGCTAAATTTTTCCGAGGACAGAGATGTCAAAAAGAGGACAGTGTCCGGGAAAAAGAGGACGGATAACAACCCTAGTCATGGGTCACTAAATAACATGCATACCTTATCGACAATTTTAAACTTTTTTAAGATTGCCGCATACGAGCTGTGCTGCAAAACACAAATTGTTCAGATTAACCCGAATACAATGGTTTCTAAGTGGAAAACTTACAATCTGTACATTCCATTCAGATTGATGATAGATGTAGTGTTGTAGATGTTTCTACTAGGGCTAGAAGACAGCTAAGGTGCCGTAAGATATTAAATGATATACGTATGCACGTATGTCTTTCTACGCATATGCTTGACAACAGTAAGACCATAGATGACGCTTTAAATGACGATAGTATTTATTCACCAGCATCTTGGTGATGTCTTTCTCGGGAGTAGACATTCTAGGATATTATTCACTTGGTTCCTCGACACGTGGTCTGAAAGACGCAATCTTTAAATTCACTGGCATCCATAGAAAATGTTTAAAGCTTTTAAGAAAATAATGGTGCCATACGGGAATATGGGTTGAACCTTATGACGCCAGTATAATAAATAATTGTGTAGTGAAAATGTCGAGGCTATTAGTATAGGATTCCATATAATGAGAATAGCTTTAAATTGCTACCTATTATAGAAGCTGTAATGATAAAGGAGAGAATTAATGCTCTGATTATGTATCAGCTATAGTTAACCAGACTGTTTACATTTCTTAGACCACTTTTACACACGCAAGGATTGCCTTGCAAATTTTTTGATTTGTAGGAGAGAAGGAAAAAGGCATCCCATTCTATTTTCCCTTCTCTCCGTATCGATGGATGAGCTGCCATTTTAACTTAATATAATCATTAGTGGCATAATTGAATAAAGCTTCCATATACATATGTCACCTTAACTAACCAAAATGTTTAATATACGAGTATGTAAGTCATTTATATATGTATGTATATGTACATTTATTTATATATAATATAATATACCCCACCAAACCAAATGCTCCGAATTCGTAAAGAATTCGTAACGACTGGTCGACAAAAGCTTCCGATTTCGGAACCGAAATATTACCGAAATCGTTACGATTTTTATATGAAATTGTTGATACGACTTCGCAACGATATGTAGTTACGAAATCGATACGATATGTCGGTACGAATTCGTAACGACATGTAGATACGATTTCTTTTTCTCTACCTCTTCACCATTATGTTGCTGCTTTTGTCGAAATAATTTGGACATACTTACATTTTGTATATTTATTATAATTCTTTTTTATTTATTGTACATATTTATTTAAAACAAAAATTTTCACAGAGTTTTACTTACATATATACTTGAAAATCAAAGTTTCAATGTTTTTAAATTTTTTTAAAATAAATTGATCAGAGAAACTGCCGAAATGTCTTAACGAATTCGGTACGACAAGTCTGACTTCAGAAAAAGTCGAAACATTTGGTTTGGGGGGACTTCACAAATCAATTCATAAAATGTATTCAAAAAGGCGCCGGTATTTATGTATTTTCAGTTTGAAACATATCGCCTAGAGAAAGAAGCAAATAACTGCGAGGAGGCTGCCAAAAGTTTCAGTTACATGTAGGTTTTTTCTTATTTAAGTCAACGGTAATGTTCTGCTAAAATTTTATTTCTTAGAATTCTAACATTTCAAAATCAAAACGTGGAGCTGTGGGAAGAAGTAAATGAATTAACAAGCGCTTTAAGAGCTCCAGAAAATGAGATAACAGCTAAGCAAGAGTTCTATGTTAAAATGTTTCAACATGTTTCTTACGATGTCCAGCATAAAATTCTGATGTTAACTGTTAATCACACAGAAAATAGCTTAAATCAATGCAAATTGTTGTTATTGGTGTTAAAAAGATTTCCACAAGCAGCTTTAACCCATTCTGTAATTTATTCATTATGCAACATTTTTAATCAGCACCTTTAACTTTTATTTTAACATTAAAAATTACAGCCACGACTTTTAGAAATGATTGCCGATGGTATGAAGCACAATCCCCAAAAATATCAACAAATGTTGGTAGAGGAAGCCTTGCCCTTAATATATCATAAAACTCCTGATTTACCGGCTGGTTTAGTATGTCGTTTATTTACAATTTCTTTGGAATATTATATAAGGCAAATTATAGATGAAACTAAATACGATGCCACCGAGGTATGGAAAAATATATTCCAAGTGCTCATGTTGTGTGGCAAGATTCAACGTTGGGAAACATTTCTGCCTTTTAATAGAACCTGGTATGATTAATGTACATAAATACATATATATATATATATATATATATATATACGTTTTCTGATGATGGATTTTTTAGGGGACAAAATGTATATTGGGACAAACTTATAGAAATTGTTTCAACAAGTGCCGCTGGCAGTACTCAAGTGTTGTTCTATGCTACCACTCTTTTTATTTATTCTTTGCACTGCTATATTAAAAACTGCAATACACGACCAGAGGATGTAGAAATAAATCATGTCTTAGTAGAAGGTTTCACAGATTGGAAATTAGAACGTTCCGATGCTCAGAGTATGGAACCACCACGTATATCATTAACTACACCAACAAGCAAAGAAATTTCAAAGGCATTTGTTCACGCCGCTCAATGCTGGCAATTGCTAAACACGGAACAATTTCAAAGAGATTTTAGTAAACTTCTTCTAACATTGCCCCTATCTCCATGGATCTCTCGATTTCTTTTTGATTTAGCAATTTATTTTGGCCACCAAGAAGAAGCCAAAAAGCTTATGACGGAAATGACAATAAAAAGTGGTTTAGTGCATAATATTTTGAAGCTAAGTTTAAACTTGTTACAGGGTAAATTAACAGTAAGTGAAAAATATTTTTGTTTATCACGCTAAAAAAAGCTAATGGAAAAACCATTTTTAATTCTGCAGTATGAAGGTTTTGAGTGCATATTAAAAATAATAAATGATTTACCAACAAATCAAGGGCAAGTTTTGGATCAATTAACTTTGAAGGTTCCACGTCATATGATTTTCATACCTCTAACTCAAAAAGCTTTAGTGCAATACTGTACTAAGTCAATCGTTCTCAACTTAAGTGTAAGTTCCTATTTATTTGTGTTGTAGATTCATTCTAATATTTTGTTTTTGAATTTTTTAGCGTAAAATTTATGAACCCAATTGTCCTGATGACATATTAGGTGATCTTTTGATATTACTTCAACTGGAGTACCCACGGGAAAAAGAAATTGCTGAGCAAATATTTTCAATAATAACAAATCGTCGATCTTTTACATTTCGCAACTTTTCGGCATATTTGATAAACATCGATTTTGTTGAGGAATTTATGTATATTTGGCACACGCATAATGAAGAATTTAATTTCGATTTTAGCAATAGCAATGTATCCGGACCGTCTGGTGCGCGTCGTACCAGAGGATCTGATAAAGGTGTAAAAGAAGATTTTCGACTGATAATAAAACAGCAAATATCGCGATCCAACGAAAATGTTTCAACATTAATTGCAAACTTTATTAGCCAAGAAAATTTGCGTTTAATGCATTTCTTATTTGATGTTGATATTGGACAATATTGATTTAATGATGTATTTTTATATTACATAGGAATAAAAAAGAATTACATTTTAAAAGCGAATATTTTATTTTAAATACTGAAAAAAATCGATTTTATTTTGTACAACTGTATTGCAGTTATAATTATTAACTATTTTTTTCTTATTTTCATATAATAAATGCCAAATCTTAAAAATAGAGCTTAAAAATTCAATTGAACTCGACTAATTAACGAGTTAAATGTACTGGGGGTCTACTCTCTAATTCGAAACGAAAGTAATGCTTTCGAATTGTAATGTTAACTCATGTTTTAGACTCGACAGTTTTTCTTGAAGCAAGTCCGAGTTTATAAGAGAGAGGGGAAAGAAGAAGAGGGATACTGACTTGTACCGAAAAGTTACTTCAATCCAAGGCGAACTCAGATATTAAATTTGCCTTGCTTCAATCCTCTTGTTATTTCATTCGCTGCATTAAAACTAGGAAATGAATTCGCCTTGTTTTGTATAAAATAAAATAACTACAATTTTGCATTGCAATCATGTTTTACATAAGACATAAAAATATTATATAATGCTGTACAAATATTTACAAACGTAACACGATATTTGGTTTCCAAATAACGAAAATTAATATATTGAGCACCGGGCCATAACAGCCAATCTATAAAATAAATAAAGAGGAATTTCTCTTTGAGTTCGTCATTGGTTTCTTTTAAAGTTTTGTTTTCGAGGAAACAAGCCGAATAGAAAAATATAAATATGCAAGCAGGAGACATCACCAATTCATCTATTAAAATTTTTTTTATAATATTTTTGAAATTTGCTACGGGCATCACTTTGTCCATCCAATTATACACATAATGGTGAAGAGGTCCTTGCAGAGCCCCCACTATGAACATTCGACCTATTCGTTGATAATCATATCTCTGAGAATTCGGAACGCCTCGTCGAAATTCAATTTCTTGAGCCATTACATCACCGAAAACCATTAAAACGCCGGATCCAACAATATTAGTAAGTAGTAAATATTTTCCAAAAACGTTCGTCCATATTCTTCGGATTGTTAAGGATTTTGAAGTCGATGTTCTACTTTTATTACTACTGCTATGTTCCATTCTACAAATTTGTTGACGAACATTATCTAGGGGTGGTATATATGTTGTTCGCCTTACTAGGGAAGACTGTCCATACAGCTGACTTCGATTAAATTGTAATGATTTAAAATTACAATAATTCCTTACAATATGGTGTTGATGTAATATTAACTTTCTATTATTAAATATATTTGCAGAATACATCATGTACAACACTTCATTCAAATAACATTAAGTGTAATTAAATTCACAAACATTCAATACACCATTAGTTAATACTAAAAGAACTTTACTAAAGCAAGGCGAATTAAACTAATGTGGTGCTACCACTATGTGAATTTAATGATAATTCTCCTAAGGGGGAAAGCAAATTTTATAACAGTATTGGCGGGGCTTCCACCCTTCTAATAACTTATTCACAATAATATAATTTTCATAGTTGGGTTATTACAATAATTAATAAACTTGTGTTTATTTTCTCTTCGAACACATTTTATTTTTTTTATTCACCTAATGAATTGTTTCAATATTTTATGAGTATTTCACCTGTGGTAGCACAACCACTGACTGAGAGAGGGCTGTCAGATATGGCGATTTCACGCCAAACGTAGCAATTTTTGAATTATTTGGCGTACAAATTTTCGGATTGGGCACATGGCGAATTTTCTGGCGATAAATAAATTTGTCGGCGATTTTTATAACTATTTTTTCAACAAAATTTAACCTCAAAATTTCTGTAATTCGTGATATTAGTTTAATCCTACTAAAACAATTGGATTTTGAAGATTATTCTTATATTAATTATAGTAATTCATGCGTTTTGAATTTGGTTTAGAAAAATTTACAAGAAATAATTTTTGGCGAACTCATTTCTGCTTTTGGCGATTATTTGCTAAATGTTTAAACGATTATTTTATAAAGATTTATATATAAAAAGAACGGCGCCCTATGCTCCAGTGGGAGTTAAAGGAACATATTAAAAAATTGTTATATATAAAAACAAAATTATTATCAAATATATATTAAGAAAAACTATATGAAACTGATTTTGGCGACTTTTAAAATCAATTTGGCGAAATAAGTCGGAAAAATTTTGACAACCCTGATTGTGAGCAGAAAGCGTGCTTGTGTCAAAGATAAACCTTTCTATTCTGGTGGCAGCCCTAACTTATTACTGCCCAATTGTCTTTGCTAAACAAACCTTTGTAATGTAAGTACAAAGTTATCTGACAGAAATCGATTATTAAGATGCATCAATTTAAAAGAGTTTCTTTTTCGAATATCTTTCTTTTACATATTTTGTAATAATCTTTCATGAATTTCTTTTCTAAATATGTAATGTTATACTGCTTGTGTTTTAACATCTAGCCCACTTTATTTAATCAATAAACTGAAATCCTTCGATTTCTTCATGGATACTGCATACATATGTATGTATCTGTGGCGATATGTCAAAATCGCTTAAGTCGACTTAAGAAAATTTAGTTTTATTATTCACCCTTCCTTACCAGCAGCCTGCTAACCTATGTCCTAGTTGAAAGCTACAAACGTTACAATGCTACACATGCAAAGAAAGGATCACACGAAAGTTGAGTCATCCGCAAGAGCCTCTTAATTTCTTAGTGCGATCGTTATAACTTCCAAGAAATATTGATTTTCCTGAGTCGAATTGAGCGATTATTATATCTATGTATAAACTGCAGAAAGACAATTGAGAGATTTTTAAGATTTTATGACGTTCTCAGCCGTTATATAAACTTCATTCGAGTTGCATACAAATCGAATGATATATCATTCGATTTGTATTTTCAATTAGGGATGCAACCGATACCGATATATCGGCGATACTGCTGGTTTTCCGATATATCGATATCGGCGATATTTTACTGTCGATACGTCGATACTTCTTATATTTTTCTTTAGAGTTTTTTGAACAAAATATTCAATTTTCAACTCTTTTTTTTGCATGACAACTATGAGAAATAACATATTAAAAGCAGAACATAAAATCAAAACAGAATACATAATGAAATTGTTTCTTCTATTTTTTTTTGCACCATAGTAATGAAATGTTCCTCAATGCTAAATCTTGTATGTGTTTGTATGTTTTAAGATTTTTTTCAAGGCGCATTAATACAAGTGGTGGTAATTCTACAACAATTACAACTTAAAATAACAACTGACATCTCAGCCCCTATGTCAACATGTACAAATTTTGACATACGAACCTCTAATTTGCGCAAAAAAATAATAAAAACTGTGCTTATAACATCACCACTTTGAATACGTCTTGATTTTCTTTTATTCATTTATGCATGCGATGATTTAGTTCAGCGATGTAAAAGTTGGTACAATTGTCCTTCTTTTACAATTGTACTTTTGAGTACATTTTGTAATGAAACTAATATTAATTGTTGAGTTTATCTACATATCGTCACAGAAAATGCAAAAAGCCGTGTCTAACGTTTTAAAAGTTTTACAGGGGAGCATAAAACTTGTTTCAATGAAATATAAATTGACAATTAGTGTAAAATGTTATAATGCAAGTTAAAAGTGCCAACAAATTTATAGATGTATTTATTGTAAAATTTTTTACTTATTGTCAATATATTAACTCATTCAAACAAGTTTTATGCTTTTCCTGTAAAACTTTTAGAAAGGACTTTTTGCATTTTCTGTGATGATATACCTACATGCTCAAGTACATACTCAATAAAAATGTGCCTGTATGTAAATTAATCTTTTTTTTTTTAATATTACCGCTATTTTTGTTCGAATAAGACGAATTTTTATAGTATCTCTGTATGTTCGGGAAATAAATCGGAATATACTAAAAATTGGATTAGACGTTTTTAGATAGAGCTTCTGGCGTTTTGTTTAACGACATACATGTTTACATGAATACAAATGAATTTTTATGTGAGTTTTTATTCAATTTCATTTAAATAAACAATTTTTCAAATTAATAAAAGCAATCGGAGTTAATAAGTACACTTTTCTTGAAAGTTGGTACAATTTGTAAAATCTCATTTTGCATCTCTGATTTAGTTTTTTCATTGTTATACAAAAATGAGAAAACTATTTTTTTTTCACTGAATTTGTCAATCTAAACTGAATGCCAACGTTTATTTTGTAAAATCATAAATATTGCAGACGTTTTGTAGTTTGAAAATTTGAATTTTAGAAACTGAAATGTACTGAAAATTTTGATGATTTGAATGGCTCATTAATAAACACTGTTATTTTGTATAATAGAAGAATTACTCTACTTGAGCTCAATTTAAATATGCGTATCGGTATCGGAATCGGTATCGGCGATATTTATTTTTGTGTATCGGTATCGGATCGGCGAAATGGCGTATCGTTACATCCCTATTTTCAATAATTGTTGGCACAGATATCAATAAAAAAAAATATATTTTTATTGCCTATTTTTGTTTATTTATTTGTATTTATTAAGCGCGAGGTCGTTTTTTTAAATTTTAAATGATTTTATTTATATATAACTAAAATAATTTATTTATATTTATTATATATAAATAAAATCATTTACAATTTTATTAAAAACTAGGTTTAATTAATATAAATAAATAGCTATCTATAAAAAAATGTGTGCGATTCGCTTTTAAATTTTTTGGAGTTTCGCTGGTTGAAAGCTCCGCCGCAACTAGATCTCTTGGGTCCTATTAGGACTCGTTGCATGCATATGTAAATACATATATACATACATATGCATGTATGTATGTTAAAAAATTATATTTACTGTTTATCGATGGTACTGAATTTTCCGTGACCCTAAAGAAGAGTTCGACAATTTCTCATCAAGAAATAACGAATTTAATTTTTTATAAATACATACATTCATATGTGGGTATGCAGGAGATAGCAAAAAAACATTTTATTTGAATAACTACTTTTTTTTTATATTATCTTACTGTACTTAAACCAATCAATTTGCTGTTTCGCATGCATCCACCCAATCGTTATACACATCCAACGGCTCTGACAAAAAATTAATCGTGGTTTGATAATCTTCTAAGCAAACACGACAACTTATTCTTGCCGCATTATGACTCTTATCCATTTTAACCTCGCACGATTTTTCATGATTGCAAAATGGGCAATTAAACTGCTGATCCAAGGGCACGATATTTTTACGTTTCGGTGGTGGCTTCCGTTTAGATTTGCGCCTTCCCATCTTAGAACTGTAAGACAAATATGTGTGACTAAAACTTGGTCATGTCGCTTTGAAAACATCAACAAGAATTAAGAATGTACGCACAGAATCAATCAAAATAATACTTATAACTAGCAATTTTTACTTAAACACACACTTCTATTGATGAGCTAACCTTGTGTGAAAATGAAATTTAATTCTTTAGACTATTATTTAGATTTTTATTCAATACGAATTATCAAGTGTTATTTTGCGGAATGTTATTTAAACTAATATTTATAATAGTGTTGCAAAAGTATCGACTGCCTGACTACCAAGTACCTGCTAGCCAGATCGCACAGAAAGAATACCAACCTAAGTAAAACTATGACTTTTTGGTATGACTGAGAAGACGTGCCTTTTAAGTTTGTTGTCGAAGGTGTAGAGCATATATCGGATTAGAGAAACAGTAACGTAGTCAAGGAAGCTCAACCAGGTAGCACCAGCTCTATAACAAAATTCCAACATCAAGGAACATACGCATTTTGTTTGCAGAAACAAACAGAATATTGTGTTGTATTTTCCTGTGTTTGTTTTTAACAACACTGTTTGACATTTCTTTTACCTCTCGCACTTCTGTTATATAGACGACTGCTTTCACTATAAAAACGTCAAAAAATCATGAAAAAATCACAAAGCAAACGTGCATGTCGTTATGAAGCAAATTTTAGGGAGAAGTTAAAAAAAGAACTGAATTGTGAACACTGAAATTATTGAACACTTCAAAATTTATCCTTGCGGAATTCGGCACCAGCTGGACAAATAACTAACATAGCGTCAAATGAATTTAAGTTATGATGAATGTCAAATTCAATATGAAAATCTTAATCTAATTGTTTTTATGCATTTGAACAATCATCATGATATAATACATATATCAATTGCTGACACTAGGCAGTGTAACAAGAAGTCCGAAGTGTAATCAAACTTCATATTTATTTACAATTTTCATATTTTGTTGATAAAATGGCGTCTTGACGAGACAATTTTTATTATAACGAAAAATATTTTTTTTATAACAATAATTTGTCTCGTATATTGATTGCGGTCATGTAGACTTTTCAAGTTAATTCTTTTTTTACGTTTTAATATTAGTGTTAGTGAATTTGTTTTAACAACTCAGTTAAAAATTCAAGTTGCACCAAAATTTCATGCTTTCCCTACAAGAAGACTACTAGTCAATTGACTAGTCATTTGACTAGTAGCGATCACCGAAACTGTGGTCACAGTCCCCAGTTAGTTTATTAAGGGCTTGGTGAAAAAAATGACCAAAACATTTGTGTACGTGTGATTTTTTATCTCTCTCTTACTTATTAATTTCACTCAATTAAAACACATATATCTGAACTGCTTACTCTGCTTCTTTTTTGCCAGTCACTGATTACATAAGCATTGGTAAACTATGACTAGTCAATGGTTACGTAGAAACTGGTCAACGATTACTAGTCAATGTTTACATAGAAACTGGTAAAATGAAACTTTTAAATAAATAAACATAATTTTTATGTTATTTTAATTGTTTTTTATTATAAGAAAATAAAGAAATAATTAATATACAATTATATAAACAATCTAAAACACAAAATAATATAGTTGGTACCACTCTAGTCTTCTTCATGCTTTTTTCCAGCTCCAGCAAACCTTGCTTTTTGTAAATATCTAAAATTTTAAAAAGAAATGCATAAATGTATTAATTAAATGAAACTTTTCAATTTATTTTATGCAATATTGTTGCTACTTAACTTCCTTAGCACTTGTATAAATTTTAATTGCACAGACCGAACGAATTGTATATTTTACAATAAAATGCGATATCTTAAAAGTTTTGGTATATGCACACTATATGTTTCACTCTAACATACATGTTAGAGAGGAGCAAATATAATTTATATATGTGTCGGTCATCACTACCGGTAAAATGACCAGTCAATTGACTGGCACTCTTAAATTCGGTGGAAAGTTATTGCAAATGTGTTAGTGAAAAAATTTCGTTTGTGTTAGTTTCAGTCATTCATTTCTTGTAGGGTTATTACTCTTTCACACACGTCAGGTTTGACTCGTCAAGTCTTGAGTTTTTAGAAGAGAGAGAGAGGAAAGAAGACTGGAGGAGGGTACAGACTTGACCGCACCAATCAAGTTAGTTTTTTCGTTTTGTCTTGGCCATGGTAAAATTATACAAGGTACTTGCACGACTAAAACAAAATTACAACACCAAGAAACAAGCGCATTTTGTTGGTAGAAACAAACGGATAATTGTCAGAAACAGATGTCTTTTGTTTTTAAAAATTATAATCACAGGGTAACTAACATAGGGTCTACACCTAACATAATATGTAAGATGAGATCGTCAAATTCAATCGCAGAGCGAGTTATGTTACGTGTAGACTTCATATTAGTGTTATCTCAATCTTATAAGATTTTTTATGAGAGAGTTGTTATAAGAAATCCCATAACAACAATCTTATGAGATGAATTGTCAAGAAACACACGTACATGAAAATAAATTCGTATGCATGTGTGAGTGTTTCTTAAAATAAATGAAAAACAATGTTTGGACAATATTTCTGGGATTTTATATGTTCAAATGTGTTAAATTTAATTTGTGAATTAAAGTTTGTGCGAAAAAGTGAAAACAAAATATATAATTATACAAAAATAATACATGTTAACTCGATAAGAATTTGCATAAAATGAAATGTTATAAGAAAAGTAGAATTACGTTGTCCTGTTGTATGAGATGAAGAGAAATATCGGCATTTTATCACAGAGGATACCAGAGTTGAAGAAAGTGACTTAAGAAAAAAGCTCAAATCATCTGATTTGATCACTGTTAAAAAGGGACAAATATAGTGTGTTTGTTATTGAATATTTTTAGTACAATAATCAAAACAAACAGCAGAAATGTATACTTAGTGAAATGAACAATTGAAAATTTTTACAAAATTAAATGAAAGATTTTGCAGTGTTTAACTAAATAAAACAATGTGTAAAACACTATTAGTATTATAAAAGTGATTAAAATTAGTTTCCAAATGCTTACAAACTCAATTTTAAACATTTTCCTTCAAAAATATTAATTTTTAATTTGAACTTGCAAAAAGCAAACAACGAATGAGACCACAAAGCATAAAACGAAAATGCACATGAACATTTGTACAAAATTAAATGGAGGAATTTGTGGTATTGAATTAAAAAACACAATGCGAAATGGATTATTAGTATTAATAAAGTGACTAAAACTTGATTTCAAATGATTAGAGACTTTGTTTTAAGTATTTTCGTTCGCAAATATTAATTTTTACCATTTATTTACAAAAACTTGGCTGCGAATGAGACCACAAGGAATAAAACGTAATTACTTTAAAATAATACCACGCGAAAGAAAAATTAAAGAGGATTTGATGACTGTGTGAGCGAGACCTCTAAAAACACCACAAAATCACAATTATCTTCCGTCTTACTTTGTGCTCGTGACACCTCTGGTCTCCTCTGTGATTTTATTTTTGTTATTCTGCCGACGTTCTCTCACATATTATGTCAGAGTTAATCGCAGTTGTAGACGCTATGTAAAGTACAATTGCAGACGCGGTATTTATGCATGATTATAGTCATTCAGTGTTGCCAATATTTGTGTGATACACAGTGTGTAATTTCTACTCTCATGTGTAGGCCATGTAATGAGATTCATGTATAATCTGTGTGTAATTTTACTTTACACAAAAGATGTGTAGTGTAATTTTCTTCAATTCCCAAATTCATATGACGCAAATCGATGAAACATACTTGGCATTAGCGCATTGAACGCTTGTTATGTACTTCCACCTTTAAAGTGAAGTATACATGAAAATGAGTAGATTTTTTGAATTGTTTGATAATCAACAGACAACCACAAAAAAATTCTACATAGTTTCATAGCAATTACTATTACCATAAATGAATTTATACAAACAAAACGCATTGATAATGTACGATTTGTTGTAGAACTGGGGCAAAGTGTATCAATACCAAGTGGCTTTATCATTACAACAACATACATACAAATTTGTTGTAAGATTATTTTTATTTGAATGTTAACAGTTCGGGTTAAGATTGTATGCTATTTTATATGAAGTTTGAATTATGGGGTTAAGTCAGCTGACGATCAGCTGCGCTGATAAGGCCACTTGATATTAACACACTTTGTGCCCTTTTACATTTGGGATATTGAAAGACAGACAGACGAAGTTTGTCGAAGAAGGCAAATTTAAATTTGCACTAAAATTTTTGTTTTTCAATCAGTGCTTATGCAAAAGTGATGCAAGTTGCCCAGGTCTGGTTGTATTCAGCTGTTTTTGACATTCATCCATTATTCTTACACAAACAAATCGCCTGTTGTTTTTGTACTTTCTTAATTGTTGTAGACCTGCATATACTTTATATAAATATGCTTTGGTTATAATTTTAATGAATGCCTTGGTGATACCAAGTTTCTTGCCTACAAAGGCGTCATTTTATGGGTGACGTCAAATAAATAATAATACAACAACAAGCCGGCCCATTTTTATTTTTGTTTTAGATCTCATCCAAACATTTTATTTATATTTTGTTTATTTTTAGCTTAATGTGACCAAATCGTTCACTCATAACGTATTTAAAGGAAATTAGAACAGAGTGAATATATTATCTTAGGTTAAAGCTTAGATAATTTTGAAATATGTGAATTTGTTAATCCACAAAGTTTATGTAATTAGAAAACGAAGAATTTTTATGAAAATGAGTTCAACATTGGTGTTTCTGATGCTGTTTGCTGTACGTTTAACTTCAGTTTTTGTCGTGAAAACATTTTATGTACCCGATGAATATTGGCAAAGTTTAGAAGTCGCACATAAATTAACATTTGGGTAAATTTGAAAACAAGTAGTATATAAATACGTACATATGTACGTCTGTACATATGTATCAAGATATTGATAGATTATATTCTATCATATTTGCAGATAACGTACATACATACATACATATATAGCTTGCAATAAAAAATAATGAAATTTATCATTATAAAATTTTAGTTATGGCTACCTAACGTGGGAATGGGTTCAAGGTATACGCAGTTATGTTTATCCTCTTGCTATAGCTGCTGTTTATAAATTACTAGTAATATTTGATTTGGATTCTACCCAGTTATTGGTACTACTTCCTCGTATTTTGCAAGCCACCTTGTCTGCTTATTCAGATTACCGTTTCTTTGTGTGGTGTGGAAAGAAAAAATGGGCACTCTTTTTGATAATTGTATCATGGTTCTGGTTCTACACTGGTTCTAGGACTTTATCAAACACTTTAGAGACCTCATTAACAACAATTGCGTTAAGTTATTTCCCTTGGTATGGAGAAAGTTTTATGTATTTATGGCCTGCGGCATTGTGCTGTTTTCTTAGGCCTACAGCAACTTTAATATGGCTACCTTTAGTTGTATATCATTTGCGTAAATCTAAATTATCATGGCCAGAGTTAATTTTTAAACGGTTTCTAGCAATTAGGCAAGTATTACATATTCTAATAACAACAAAGTATTTTAATATAATTTTAAACATTTCTAATAATAAAAAAATATGCATATGTATTTTTAAAAATTCAAATTTTTCTTTCAGTTTAATTGTTGGAACAGTTTGTATTGGAATTGATTCATGGATGCATGGAGAAATTTTAATAACCCCATACGAATTTTTGAAATATAATATTTTCAATAATATTGCTACTTTTTATGGGTCTCACCCTTGGTAAGTTTGCAATTATGTAACTACATCCAATATTGTCATTAAATGTTAGATATAATTAATAAATATTTCAAATTAAAAATTATTCACCCTTATTCCAGTTTTCGACATCGACGTTACTTTAACACAATACCAAAAAATTGGAGCGAGTAAACAACTCGCTCTCGATAGAAATTTTGTGCTACTGACAATCTATTTCCGTTCCCTAAGGTATAGAAAATAGCATAAACCTGCCAAAAAAAAGTCAGTTGTTTTCGAAAACGGGCCAGAGCTCCAGCTCCAATTTTTTGGTATTGTGTTAAAGTGACATCGATGTCGACAACCGGAACAAGAGTGATTATCTTCACTTCATAACAATTTAAAAGTCTTTAGGCCAATCAAACTTATTTTTGATTTAATAAAAACAAAAAATTGTAATTTAAAACGAGGACCATGTAAAACTGCGCACTATGAACCGTTTTCGTAAATTGCAAGATCTCAAGCTCAATATATGGAAATGCAATTAGAAACGAGAAGATCGAAGAAATTTTAACAATGACATAGGTACATAAAAGATCATATCACTTATCTAAACAATCAGTCACTGCGGGCTTATAGAAAATCCTACTTATGGGAATCTCCTTGCATGTGAACATTGTATATTATTATTTTACATTTCTTTTATTTATGTAATTCGGGCTTTTAAGTATCTCTGAAACTTTCACAAGTATGTATAAAGAAGTGCTGAAAGTGTTAGAAAAAGAACTTTTTCATTTCAACTGATAGTAAAAATAATCCTTAAAAATTTTGTTTCCTAAATAGATGAGGACGGGGCGAACAAACCCGACTAGTCCCGTTAATTGTTTTTTTTAGATAGAGACTAGCAAGGAAAAGTCAGTTTTCGTTATTTTCAAATCGAACTGGATTTGTGAGTGAAAATACTTCGTGACTTCATAGATGTGTACTTGAAGATCCCGAAAAAAATTAAAAAAAAAAATCATTTACTGAGGACATCTACTTTTTTTCGCCAACTACTCAGATATTTATTTATTAATACAGATTATACACAGTAAATTTGCACAATATGGTTGCACAAATATGGGCGGAGTAACTAGACCATATGCCCAAGATGTTATTAACAGTATTTTAAAAAAATTTTGTGACTGACTGTACACGACCAATGCCTTCACATAGGAAGTAGCAACGTGGTTGTTAAAGAAATTCCACAAAAGAACCGCAAGATTATACGGTTATCTGTGGCAGATCAGGTAAGCAGTGCAAGCGAGACGAAAAACTCTCGAAGGCCAAACAACACACACAAGGCTGACCGCACTTAAGAAATAATTACGATGACGCGAGAGCTGTTCTTCAGCCCAGAGCTGCTTACTCAGATATATTTCCAAATTATAAATGAAAATATAAATTATAAAGGTTAAAAAGGATAGATTTATTATATCATTTTAAAAGCTTTGCTTATAAATAAAGTTTTGCGATAAACATCAAGGTTTATTTATTTTAAACATAATTACTTTTCTAAAAATACATATATGTATGTAGCTTGTTTTTGATATAAATATTAATATTTAATAAAGATTTTTGTAATTTCTAGGTATTGGTACTTTACTGTAGGTTTACCCACTGTTTTGGGTATAAATTTTCTACCATTTATCTTTGGTATAATGGAAACTGTACGTCATCGTGAAATGTATCCTATACGCAATTGTTTACTTATAACGATACTGATTTCACTATGTGCATTGAGCGCAATTGAGCATAAGGAATTTAGATTTATTGCTACCTTGTTGCCATTCTGTTTGTATATTACCGCTGATTACTTGACAAGATGGAGTTTCAAAGCTTCCAAGTATGCAAATAAAAAAAAATAATAAAAACTACGTTTAACCAGTAAATATTATTAATTTGTTTGTCCTAAGATTGTCATTATGGCTAATAGCAGGGATCATTGTGGTTGGAAATGCGTTGCCAGCGTGGTATTTAAGCACAGTTCATCAGACAGGCCCTTTGGAAGTGATGAGCAAGCTTCACGACATAGCCAAGGAATATCGTGATGAACAAAATCGTTCAGCTTGTATATATTTTTTTATGCCTTGCCATTCTACACCATATTACAGGTACTTTTAAAGAAATATACAATACACATTTATTTATGTATATATTTTATATAATTTCCTTCCTAAAGCCATATTCACCAAAATGTTACAATGCGCTTTCTTACATGTGAGCCAAACCTAAAACAAGAAAATCACTACAAGGACGAAGCTGAACAATTCTACGACTCTCCTATTCATTGGCTACGCTCGCATATTCCTTCGTACCCGCGAACAGCGAAACCTTCGCATGTTGTGATGTATGAACCACTTTCTCAACAAGTCAATGAGTTCCTTATAGACTATAAGCAACTGTATAAAATTGCAAATGCTGAGGTAAAAAATAATTCAGACACAATTAATTCTAAATAAATCATCTAACTTTATAAGAAGCGTTTAAATAAATGTTGATTCTCTTTTTCAGTATGTACAGTCAAGAACTGGTAGAAATATTCTCATATTTCAACGTTTACGTACTGAAGAACAAAATGCATTTAACCGAGATGAATTTAAAAATCCAGATGAAAAACTGAAATTTTCAAACCCATCTAAACCAAATGAAGATACTATATATTATCAAGATGCATTTGACGCTGAAACTAATGTCTTCAATTAAATATCCTACTCATTATTTTGGTACAAAGATTGAAAATATTTATGTAACATTATGAGGGTTATTATTTGTTTAGTTCTCGGTTTATTTTTGTTTTAGTTTTTATTTAGATATTCAGTACTTCCTTCTTTGAATTGTGTCAGTTATAATACTCCTAAATTTGTAGTTAAAATGTACAAATATGGTAAGAAAGAAGGGCAAAGTTAATTTTAGTTATATAAATAAAATATCGTGTTCAATTTTTTAATAAAAATCAAATACATATGTACGTACATATTTACAATAAAAACTCTCTCTATTTTAACTTTTCTTCAATAGATACATATGTATAATACAACGAATTTTTCTGTCTATGTTGAAATAATAACTTTATTCCATTTTTCAATGGGAAATACACGTTTCATGTAAAAATTTTCTGTTAAAGAGCATCAGCATCGTATAATTTATTAAAAAAAATCGAAACTGCCCGTAGTTGAGGGATATTACAATATTTTTCGTTTATAATATTGCTATTTCTTAAAATAAAAAAGTTTAAGCATTTGTTTAACATTAATTTTTTATATAACGCAAAAATAAACAAAAACGTTCATATTGAACTTTACTTTCAAAACGCATCAACACAAAGTTTGTATAAATTTGGGATGTGGTATTTATATATATCGTGTTGCAAACTTGAAAACGATGCTCTGATTGCTTGTTTGTGTAATTTTTAATGTTTTGTATTGCGGGGTTATGAAACGCTACACTTTGTTCGAATACAAAGCAATTGACGTTTTGGAAGTCAATCATATTCATTAGGGCATGGTATGCAAACTTTAAGGCTACCGTTCGAATTTTTCATAGTTTATGCATTAACGAAGTGCTCTGTATAAACGTTTGAATAATTTTATTTCGTACGTAATAGTAATTTCCGAACAAACTGAGCAATTATTTAATTTAATTCATCTATTCATTAGTCAAACATTTTATTAAAAAGTTCATGTTAACCTCAAGTACATTTATTATTTTCTAGTTCTATAATCAAATGTGCATATCGTTAACTCAGATGAAAAACCATGTAACTAACAAAAAATCCAAATGCAATATTTTTGTTTATTATTATATGTTATATCACAACACATTATTCCCCATGTTTTAAGCACAAAAAAAAAAAAATTAAAATACCCTACTACTATCACTATAACAATTTTATAAAGTTATTTTCTTTCCCTTGTAAATGTAGTTATGTACATGGTTTTTCGTTTAAATCAACGATAACGTATAACTAACTTGTGAGAAAATGTTAAGCTTTTTTAGATGAATAATAAAAGTATGGAGAAATTGATTTTTATAAATAATAAATAATGATATCGAAAAGAATTTTTAGTGTACGCTTTAGTTAAATATTTTAGCTATTAGATCTATGTATTTTTAATCCATATTTAGACATTATGTCCTGTTTTTTAGAATATCACATGTGTTACAAATATTTTACAATATACAAGTACATATTTTGCTTAAAATTCTAATAAAGCTTTCTTTCTTTGTTTCTTGTCATTATCATCATTGTATTTAATTAAACCTGTATATACCTATAGCCTTTTATATCTTTGTTATGTTGATACTTTTCATTCAATTTAATATATTGTCCTAGAAATTGCTGTACAAATGTGTTGCGACACATTGTATGTATATAGACGAGGACATATGGTGTTGCTATTACAATGATAATGTAAACTAGATTAGGTATTCTGTCAGTATGACCCCAGGGGTAGAACCAATACCCACGCCTAACTGCATCACGAGTATGATGTGTTACAAACGCACACAACAATACACCAAAAAATAGGCTCCATTTAAAGTAGTTGACACATGCAGTGCATATGTAAAACAATAGTAAGCCAACAATTAAAGTTGAACAGTGTAGGAAAGGACGATGCATTAAATTTGTGGCATCCTGAAATATTTGTAATAAATTAAATTTTTTTCAAGTACAGTTAGTGTCACTAATATTCGGTTTTCAGATTCACAATCAATAAAAAGTCTACCAAACAATGGCAACCATTTAAGCTAAAAAATTTCTTTCATTATTATTTAGCAATTGAGTACGAATATGAATTCATAAATAGATATTAAATAGGTACCGCGTAGATTTTTTACTCTTAACCAACTCCAAAATGAAGCGGCCTTAACTCACCTCTAAGTTCCAGCTTCTAGCAGCTATGAAATGATCTATATCGATTAATGATGATCCAGCAAAGCATGCAAATATCAAAAACCATCCGAATAAATGACTGGTCTTCTCATAGAATTGTACAGCGAATGCGATTCCTGATAGAGCTCCAATTGCTGCATGTGTAGCATTGTCAGCTAAAGCTTTCAGGATAGGATGCTGCGTTAATTCGACAAAATTGTCACCCAATAAGCACGTAATGCTCACCAAAGTAGTGAGTATAATTCGCATATAAACCATTAGATGACAGTGCATAAAAACAACACAAACACGTATGTATGTATGTTGTATGTACTTAAGTGTTAATATGGGGATATCTGACGGCAGTGAAATATGTATGTAGTATATGTAAATATGTATATAGCAGGACGGGTCTCTATGGGTTGCGTTGTATTTTAATAATTTTTTTCTAAAATTTTTAATTATTAAGTAATTTTGTATACATAATTGTTTACACAGAAAGTACCTTTTCTATCCTTCACAGTTTTATATCTGTGCTATCCTTGTACATCAATCTCGGCCAAAGAAAAATATTCAACTAATATTAATTAACATTACTCATGTACATATTTACTCATTTTAAAGTAAATATTATATAGTATAAAATACTTTTGTATTAAATTCCTTTATAACACAATGCTCCTTTTTAAAATTAAATGAAGAAATTTTCATTTGTGCAATTTACAAATTTTTATAACAATAAATTTTTGTTTATTTACGTACATAAGAGTGCATGTGTGTAGTATTTAGAACAACCCTGCAGTCGGTGTAGGTAGCGAATGTCTAGCCCAAGGCAGGCTAGACAATTACCCTACAAGAAAGAATGACTGAAACTAACACAAACGAAATTTTTTCACTAACACATTTGCAATAACTTTCCACCGAATTTAAGAGTGCCAGTCAATTGACTTGTCATTTTACCGGTAGTGATGACCGACACATATATAAATTATATTTGCTCCTCTCTAGCATGTATGTGCATATACCAAAACTTTTAAGATATCGCATTTTATTGTAAAATATACAATTCGTTCGGTCTGTGCAATTAAAATTTATACAAGTGCTAAGGAAGTTAAGTAGCAACAATAGTGCATAAAATAAATTGAAAAGTTTCATTTAATTAATACATTTATGCATTTCTTTTTAAAATTTTAGATATTTACAAAAAGCAAGGTTTGCTGGAGCTGGAAAAAAGCATGAAGAAGACTAGAGTGGTACCACCTATATTATTTTGTGTTTTAGATTGTTTATATAATTATATATTAATTATTTCTTTATTTTCTTATAATAAAAAACAATTAAAATAACATAAAAATTATGTTTATTTATTTAAAAGTTTAATTTTACCAGTTTCTATGTAAACATTGACTAGTAATCGTTGACCAGTTTCTACGTAACCATTGACTAGTCATAGTTTACCAATGCTTATGTAATCAGTGACTGGCAAAAAAGAAGCAGAGTAAGCAGTTCAGATATATGTGTTTTAATTGAGTGAAATTAATAAGTAAGAGAGAGATAAAAAATCAAACGTACACAAATGTTTTGGTCATTTTTTCACCAAGCCCTTAATAAACTAACTGGGGACTGTGACCACAGTTTCGGTGATCGCTACTAGTCAAATGACTAGTCAATTGACTGGTAGTTTTCTTGTAGGGTACTTTTGTGCCTTGTTTGATGCATACAACTTTTGAGAATTACTTTGTAAAACTATGTCAGATGCACAGAGTTGCACCTAATGCGTGTACCTCTTGGTCTAGCCTGCATAACCCTTCGTGGGTGATTTCGCTAATCAATACAATTAATTTTTTTATTGATAAAACAATTAATTATTCACAATTATCGGGCAAATTGAAAATTAAATTGCCATATAAATGGATAGGTGAATTTGAAAGCAATCTAGTTGTCAAGCTAAAAAGTTTGAGTGTGTTAGTAAAAAAGTGTGAGTGTATTGATAATTGAATGGAATTGAAAAGCAAAAATAGCAATATTGCTGATTGCTTTACTTATGTTAAGGCTATGGGAAATCGTAGCCATAAGTCATAAGTTAACAAGGAAGTTGCAGAACCTTTACATGGAGTTCGACAGCATTTCTCACGAAATTGAGAACAGAGTAACCGGCTTTAAGTGTACCTGTTTAATTAATATTCCTTCGTGTATACACTCCATTACATTGTACTAACCAAGGCGAACTGATACCAGGTGGTCCTAATTTGCAACTCTGCGTATTCGCCTTGTATATTTGTTAGTGTAAAATTTCTTGCTGTCGGAATATTTCCTAGCGTTTTGCATTTATTGACAGCAGAGAAATTTTGTCAGCTGGTGTATTAGGATCACCTGATGTGTATTCGCCTTGGTACTAACAAAAAAAATTCACGAACGCACCGGGATATGATTTTCAAAATCGTTAGCTTTTGTATATAACAGTGTCCATATACATACGAACGTATAAAGCAGTATAAACAAGGCAGCCGTACACAGATATGTAAGTATCGTAAGTATATTTGAACTTGGAAGGCTTGGAAAGATTCGAATCTTGTAATTAGAACTCGATGAATAATTCAAAAATAAAGAAATTTCGCATACCTGCAGAACTTGAACAGTTAAAAAGGTCGCAGCGGCAACATGGTAATTTTAAAATAATTAATGCAATTTATGCTAATATTTGCTTTAACAATAGGTATTAGATGTACGGCTTCGGCGACGAATGACGATTTTTCTTGCCTAGAGGCTTTCATACCTGGGCCCTTCGGAACGCCATATGAGAATGGAACATTTAAGCTTATTGTTAATTTCGGTGAACAATATCCATTTCGACCCCCTACATTTAAATTTGTTACACCTGTGTATCATCCAAACATTGATAACTGTATGTATATATTTATGATCATAAAATTTTAACTTCTAAAAATTAACTAATATTTTTAAGCGGGAAAAATTTGTTTGGATTTATTACGCATGCCTCCTACTGGTTCTTATAACCCCGCAATAACGTTAGAATCGATACTATTGTCAATACAACTTCTATTGGCAAATCCTAATCCTGACGACCCATTACAAGGCGATGCTGCGGATTTATATAAATCAAGCAAAGAGCTATTTAATGAAAAAGCCAAGGAACTAGTGAAAAAATATTGTCGAAACGATGGCAAGGAGTTTATCGACAACAGTGGTGTTACAGACAATAATGTACACACTAAAGAAGTTCAAAGGAAAAAACTGAAACTAAGTTATAAATAAATTTAATACACACAAATTTTAAATAAACAATTTTCATCTCAGTCCTTTTATAATGACATGTGTGATTGTGAATAAATAATTAATCACTATATAGCAAAAAATATTACTCATTAACTTTAAATAATTCCGCTTGTAATGTATAAAAAGCATTTGATTTTTAACAAAATGTTTAATAAGTATGCTATAATTTCTTAAATTGACGAATAAACATCAGGTTGTTGTTAAATGAAGAACCAAAGCAGGATTTAAAAAGGGTGACATCCGAAACGTCAATTGCTTTATCTTGGAACAAAGTGTAGTGTTTCATAACTTTGTAGTACAAAACGTTAAATCCAAACCAAACATATAACTATTTACATATGTATAGGTGGTTCCTATTCCCACAAAACCGTCGGATGGAAAATACGCAAGGTTCATTGAATGGTATTTTCCAAAGTTGCACCGAATTTTAATTTCCTCTGTCTGGTCAATCATTTAGTAAAAAACCATTCTTTAACACAAACTTAAAAGATTTTGTAGTTTTTATTAGTATGTTGTTTAAAATGGGTATCAATTATCTTAAAAAGGGTTCGTTCACGCTTGTAATACTACTTGTATTTTTTACTGTGAAATTACAAAATAGTTGGTTTAGATGAGTTATGTACAAAAATTTAGTTTCAAATATGATCATAAGAATTAACTAAATTTTGCTTTAAGACAAAAAATGAAAAAAATTCGACATCTCTTACAATAAATAACTTTTTATAATCGATAAATTTTTCATTAGATACAGTTATTGATGCAATGTATGTAACTTACTTAAAGATTAAGAATAAAATCCAATAAAGTCGCAAGGGTTTACTAAAATCAATAAGTAAAGGATGGCATGTGTTAGTTGGTTTATGAGGGGTAAATTAATAATTAAATTATGTATCTTGGTGTTTTTCATAAAAAGCGTCAAGGTATTTTTTGTACTCTGTCTGATCAGGCCACATCATCGCCGCCTGTGCGTTAAGAGGACTATCATTATTTGGTTCACCCAGGAGAGATTGTATGGATAATAATATTGTACGGACATCGTATAATGCCGACCACTTATCCTTTAATATATCCAAGCAAATGGCACCTTGCAAATCAACATTGGGATGAAAGCACGGTGTCAGAAACTTCACCACAGGAGGTGCGTAGGGGTAAGAATTAGGAAACTCTAATGACAATCGATATTTCTGTGTGGCATAAACTGTATTTACAGGTCCAGCTATGGTGCCAATCCATTTGAATATGTTTTCTCCGTCAGGAAACGCCGATATACCTTTTTCGGTGGTCATCATTAAACTCATAAGTTCTTTTTGCAGTCTAAAACACACACATACGTATAATACTCGGATTCGAGTGTTACTTGATAAAAAAGCAAATCTATATTTTACCTTTTACTAACAGCATGATTATCCTTTATAGGTACTGAATCATCGTTATGTTTAACACCCTGAGAACCGCTTGATATTCCACTATGTTCAGGACTAATATTTTGTGCCATTACTCCTGGAACAATTTACTGCTTTTGTAATATACGTAAATCTCAAAGACTTGATTTTAATTTTAAGCAACTTTTATATATTTTTTCCTTTGTATACTTTTGTGTTTCTTTGAAATTTTATAGATTTTTTCAAGAAATTTCGTACGGTTCTTTCTGTTTTCTATTCTTGTTTCACTTTTCTTTTCATTTTATGCTTCGCTTTTAATATCTCTTTTGACAGTTTAATGCAAGGCAGTGTTGGAAATCTATTTTTCCTGAAGAGAGAGAGATTAGAAGAAAACATTGCCACATGGCGCAATATTGCAGCTCTATATTTACTGATATACTCAAGATATCGGAAAACTGATAAAAAATTTGGAAACAGGACACATTATTCAAATATAATCAATCAATAACACAATTTTTTAAAAAATGTTCCATACATCAAACCAGTAACCAACCGACGATATGTATACATATGTATGTATATACACATGCATACTCATCCATTTAATGTTTTTCGGAGTCTGAAAGTAAAATTACAAAAACGACCAACTAGAATAAAACAAATAAATCTCTTTAATTTTTCCTTTTAAATGGATGATTTAAATGGATTAATTTACGGCTTAGAATTACAAGTAATATTTTTACTATAAAAAGAAATGAATAATACATATATGTATCTTTTAATAATAACAGGCCCGAACATTAGTGCCACAACTCGGTGAAGGTAATGAAGTTAGATACTTTATTGCTACAAATTCCTTAAAACCCACAAATCAAGTACATTTGGTAGAGTACAACGAAGAAAAGGGAACAATAACTTCGAAAATTTTTGAGCATGCATTGGGTGAAGTATGGAAATTAAGTGCAAATCCTCATAATTTATACGAAATCGCTACATGCTTTAATGAGCAAAATGGAAACAGCTTTAAGACCAAAGCTGCTTTATTATCTTACAGGGAAGACGACTGTGCAGATCTGGGAGTAAAGTTGGAGTTTTTTCCATGGCATAAAGTTGAAATATTAAATACAGAAAAACATGGCGAGAAGGTGAAAAGTGTAGAATTCCATCCAAATGATGAAAACACTATTGCTTGTGTAGTTGATAACAAAATAATTTTGTTTGATCGCGGAGAAGCAGAAAATAAACAAATTGCAGAAATTTGTGGAACCGGGTCTGCTTCAAAACATATCAATCCTTTTAATGCTGGTAAATGGTCCTACCACCATCAAGGTAACCAATTTGTAGCCCTACATGATACGAATATTAAAGCCTACGACATTCGCGACCCTCAACATATATCCTGGTCTATAGATGATGCACACGGTCAGTTGGTTCGCGATATTGATTGCAACCCCAATAAACAGTGTCATTATGTTACTGGCGGTGATGATGGTTTTATTAAAATATGGGACTGTCGTTTGCCAAAGGAACCAGTATTTGTGCGCAACGACCATTCTCATTGGGTTTGGTCGGTACGATTTAACACATTCCACGACCAATTAGTTTTAAGTAGTTCCAGTGATTGCAAAGTCTTGCTGACATGTGCGGGCTCAGTAAGTTCGGAAGCTGTTGAAGAAACAGCACATACTTCTAAGGAAGAAACACGAACAAAGTTTTTATCAGATGGTCTATTACAGAGTTTTGATCAGCATGAAGATTCAGTATATTGTGTTGAATGGAGTAATGTTGATCCTTGGATATTTGCTTCTCTTAGTTATGACGGACGATTATTAATTTCAAAAGTACCAAAACAATACAAATACCAGATTATTTTATGAATTCCTACACTTTAAAAATATACCTAATATGTGTATACATATTAATTAATAACCTTTTTTATTTTAGGACATTTTCATTCAATATAGGTACGAATAAAAACAAAAATAAACTATTATTAGTACATATGTACATGTTCACCCTTATTCCAGTTGGCAATATCGACGTAACTTTAGCACAATACCAAAAAATTGGAGCACCTTTGTCGAAAACAACGGACTCCAGTTGGCAGGTTTATACTATTTTCTAGACCTTAGGGAACGGAAATAGATTGTCAGTGGCGCAAAATTGTTCTTGAGAGCGAGTAAACAAGCCCCAATTTTTTGGTATTGTGTTAAAGTGACGTTGATGTTGCCAACTGGAATAAGGGTGATTATGATGTTTCACATAAAAATACTATCGGTCTAATTCATAAAGAATATTTTAGGTTTATTACAGGTTTATTTGACAAATTTCATATAGAAATATGTCAAATAAGCGCTTAATAAACCTCAAATATTTTTTATAAATAAGGCAGTATATATGTATGTACATACATAGTCGCTGATTTAACTAACTGACCTAACATTTTGAAAATTTAACAGGAGAGCAGCTTTTATGGTTTTTTTATACATTCTTATGACTGCGTCGGAAATCTTTTTACTTACATATATAGGCACAACAGTAATGGTTACAGTCATGAAAATTGTAGACAAGGTGTATTATGATTTATAAAGTCTAGTAAAATGTCAGTTAGGTCGGTTAGTTAAAACAGCGACGATATGTACGTACATGTTATCTACACCTTAGTTTTATCCAGTATCTTCAGAAGTACAATCGGAAGAATCATTCGGATTTGTGGTCTCGATGGAACACACCCTCTTGATTAGATCATTCTCTATTGTTTTGCCATTGTCGACAGCTTCCTCCATTTGGACATATTCGACTGTCGTCGAAGAGCAAGGTTGATCGATATCATTTTCATTTTTAGAGCATGCTGATCCAATTTGACCACCTACTTGTATAGATTCCTCCGATTTATAGCTTCTGCCTTCAGTTTCGTCCTCGGCCTCCTCAGCTAAACTACTTCTTTGTGGCTGGGCGTCAGCGTATGCTATGGCATACTGAACACTTAACTTCTGTTTAATGGATCGTATTTTCCGAAATATGTAATCTAAATCCTTTTTCATATCTGCCAAAACCTTGCAGTGTCTTTTGAAATCATCGTTTGCTTGTTTAAGACGACTTTGAGACAGAGCGTTACAATTTAACAACATCTCGTTGGTTTTTTCAAACCGTTGCAACCTGTAATAAAATGTATGTATGTACTGGCAAATATACAAATTTGTATGTACATGAAATTACATTTGTTTTTGAGCTCTTATCATGGCCTCAACATCGCTCTGATTAACTAATCCGGCCAAACCTTGGATGAAAGCTTCGCCAGCAGTATAGTTATTGAAACCATCCATACTAAACTCACTTTCAGGTGTTACATCTTCTGTAACAATATTATTTATCGTTCCTGATTGTTGGAAGGAGGTTTCATTGCTCATTTTCCCTTCCCAAAATGTACATTCATTATTTAGAAAGTATTGACCAGTGGTATTGATTTTTTGTTTACATATTTTTTCTTTTCGGAGAAACCAAAGCTTACCATATCAGCAACAGTAGCGGCGCGGCTACCCGGTCAACCGATTTCTTTTCAGTAGCCGAGCCGCCTCCGAATCACTCGGATTATTGGCGGCTTAATACTTATCTGCTTTTACTTCTTAGTCCATATTTACACTATGCAAGTCTTATTGCTAAGCTGATTAGTTTGTTAGGAAAGAGAGACGAGGGGAAAAGAAAATTTACTGTTCTCCTCGTCTCTCTCCCCATCAAACTAATCAGCTTAGCAATAAGACTTGCATAGTGTAAATATGGACTTACTTTTTGAATTATTGTTGATTTTGTGACTACTTATCACACATATAGTTTTTATTTATATTTCGTATAGAATATGAAAGCGAACTTCCTTTAAAGATAGTTGTTTTCACCTTTTCTCTTTGAGTCACTTCTGAAGCCCATGTTCGTTTACACAAAGGCTTTTTGCCCTAGCATTCAGGCGACTTTTTGATAATGGGCGTTATCGTAGTTGGCGTATTTCGAATTCGACTTTAATCTATTACAAATACGTCGTAGAAAGAGTCGATAAGGGCCATTGACTTGATCAATCCTTTTTATTTGTTCATCGGTAGCAGTATTGCTATAAAGTAACTAATTTTTAGTTTGGGAAATCGAAAATCTTAAGTAAAATTTATTTGTAGTCTAATATGTTCATATGGTTTATTAAATAATTCACAAAGGTACTTTTCTTGGCATTTGGGGACAGCAATTACTGCAATACTTAAACTATTGCAAATTAAATAAAGAACTTGACTGGGAAAAAATTTAAGTGCTTAAAAAATCGGCGTTAAGCGGCCCGTTTATATGAAAGGTGACCAGCTGCGACCAATACAGTATCGGGTGACCTTTTCCGCCCGGGTGATTATCAGCTGTTGATGCCAAATTGAGCAATTTGAACCAAAATGTCAAAATTTGCTTAGAACTGTTCTGACAGATTGGTTTTGTAGCATAGTAAATTACATGTTGTTTTTTGTGCAGTTGGATTGTGTAGTGATAGGAATTTGTGATGCTTGCTTCTTTCTACGCATGGGTGCGTAAACAACCGTCATGCATGTACGTACACGCACACTTTGTGGTATGGCAAACTGGAAATAAGTTTTTTAAAATAAAATCAAGCAGAAGTACGAAATCAAAACTAAAAGCGCGCACTTTGTGTATATCAAGGTGTAGTATGTATACGAAAACTTACATTTTGCCTTTTAACATACGTCTGGCCACCCATTGAATTAGCACATTTTTTACGTGTAGCAGCACATTGAATTATCAGAATTTGTATGTGTAAGTATTCTTAGTCTATGGTGTAAGTGCATGGTTATTAAATCAACTACCGAGTTTAAAAAATACTCGTTTCTTTAATTTAAAAATCAAACAACGACGCTAAACATTCTCCGCCATTCCTGGCAGCTGCCAAATTTAAACAATGCTATTTATTTGAAGTATTATAATTTTTGAAAAAGTGTTAGATTAAAGATTTTTATGGCAAAATGACACAATTTCATGATGTAATAAGTGTGAGAGCAATACGTTTGAATAATGTTCTACTTGGTAATAATGAATTTTTTAATATATGTATGTATGTACGTGGAAAAGATTTTCTGAACGATTTTTTTTTTATAAGGTGGAGGACGAAGTTATGGTGTTACTACCGCTTTAGCGGAAAATATGACTCGTGAAAGTCTTTTAGATGCTTTTAACTTATTGTACCAAGAATGTGACAAAGAAACGTTGCGCAAGCGTGATAAAAATATAACAGAGTTTGTAAACAAATGTAAGAACTAAATTTATATTCCAATTAACTTTTGCTTGTATAATTATCTACCAAATGTTTTATAGATCGTAGTGTTATTGAAGAAACAAAGCAATTGAGGGTGAACATAGACGATTTTAATATACGAACACTGATTGGTAAAGGATATTTTGGAAATGTCCATCTAGTTGTGGAACGTCTTACTGGCGATGTCTATGCAATGAAAAAGATAAAAAAATCTGCTGTTACAGGATCGCAAGTAAAAGAGGAAAGAGATATAATGTCGAAAAGATCTTCAGATTGGATAACAAATTTACAATATGCTTTTCAGGTAATATATCTGTGGCAATAAGGAAAAAGTGCTTAAGTCATATTTTACTGTTTTGTAGGAGAACACTTTCAAGTCGATTTTAAAAAATTGATTCTTTTACAATTAAATTAGGTGCCGTTAACTCAAAATCAGCTTATATCGACTTAGCACTTTTTCCTTTTTGTCACAGATATGTATATAGTTTGTGATGCGCGAATATTCGTATTCGAAATGCCGAAAATTCGGCCATTTTTAGATATTCGTATTCGCCAAATTCAGGCGAATACCAAATATACCGAATATTTTTCCAAAAAAAGTAAACAAATAAATGCATAAATCCTAAACGAAATTTAAATAAATGGCTAAAAAATATTGGTTTGTGCGAATCCATTAAATTTTTTATAGTAGAAATTCTAAATTCTATTGCGAATATCGTTTCAAATATTCGTATTCGCGTATATCAAAAATTGACATTCGGCACATCACTAGTATATAGTAAAAGCTTAAGTCGACCTAAGAAAAGGATTGATTGCGGTAGTTTTGACGCAACTCGATTGAAGCCATTATGACACATTGCGACAGATATGTACGTAATCGCCTTATAAACATTTTTCTTTAAGGATAATGAACATTTGTATTTAATTATGGAGTATTTGCCTGGTGGAGATCTGCTCAGTTTAATGTCAAAAAATGGTCCCTTCGACGAGCCGTGGACACGTTTTTATTTAGCCGAATTAACTTTAGCCATACATGCCCTCCATGAAATGGGGTACGTTCATCGTGATATTAAGCCAGAAAATATTCTAATAGATAGTTTTGGGCATATTAAGTTGGCTGACTTTGGTAACGCAGCAGCCCTAGATCGTGATGGATATGTAGTCAGTTTATCTCCTGTCGGTACACCCGATTATATTGCTCCGGAATTATTGCAAACAATTTCAACATATAAGCTGACCAAAAATGTACATGACGTGAGTAAAATTGATTATAATAGATGAAAGATATAACTTAGATATACATATCGCTCCTTTTTTGCAACATAGTCATATCTCAAAAAAAATTTTCGAGTTAATGATGTAGAATTAATCCTCATCGTTATTCATATTGTGTAAAAATTTCATACAAATATTTTGTTTACTCAGCTCTTGAGAGAAAAATAAAATTTTATTTTTCCATTAAGTTGTGTGTAAATTGAAAACTGTAAAATCGTTTTCTGGCGAAATATTTTTTGAGTTATGACTATGTTGCAATAAAGGAGCGATATGTAAATATAAGAATAAAAAATATTCATGATCAGGTGATTATATCCACTTCAATTTGTTTTTATTTATTTATTTATTTACATTATAAGCTATAGTAAGGAACTAGTTTGTTTTTAGTAGGCCATATCTTTTTAAATACTTTGTCGACAGCTAAAATTTTACTAATATCGGAAAGGGCACTTTCTCAATATAAAAAAAAAATGACAAAGTATCCTACCACAGTTTTGTGACTTCGTCCAATTTGCCGCGCAATGAAAGGATTATCCTTGTAATCGGTAAACATTGATTTTGGTGCTTTCCGCTTTGTTAAAAATACTTTTCTTACCCATTTTTCACAAATTTTTATTAGAAATTAATACTTTTTGGTCTACAAATAGTTTAATGCATACATTAAAGAACGAATAGGAATCTTATTAAAAAGAAGTTAATCTTTTTTGAAAATAAGCATTAAACTACTGTTGCATTAAAATTTATTTTTGTTATTTTTTTTTTAAATCTTAATAGAGTGCCTCTTTCGATGGTAGTGAAATTTTAGCAGTCGAGAAAATATTTAAAAAAATTCAAGTGGCTCTGATCGAGAGTGTATGTATGTATGTATGTATGTATATAAAAAATATAAGTTCTTATGTTTATTTAGCGTGGCACATAAAAATGTATGATGAGTTAGTTACCCGAAAAAATAGGGGTTGTTTTCTTTCAATGCAAAAACATCACCAAATGGTGTATTTACCCAGCCAATGAACTAGCTATAGCTAAATTTTTCCAATTTTTCCTCGTTTTAGGGTGATTTTGTTCGGATTATTAGCACAATACCAATTACCCACAAAGAATTGGGGTGTGTAGTTAGTAGACGTGAGCACAAACTGTGTGCTTGCTTAATCTTCGTGGTGTACATTATTGAATTGTTCTCTCTTTTTAGTGCTCTTGATTTTATGGGAACACTGAAACTGGTATTCAATTTTATCAAAAGCATGCAACAGCATTTGTTTATCTGCCAAGCGAGGGCATTAGTTATTGTAGTGCATTTTTCACTAGTGCACACCGATTGACAATTGTAAAATGAGCACACAAGTGTAAAAATAAGTATGGTATGGTTCTAAGTTTTATAATTTATTAATTTAAGACTAAAAAATAAAATACCTATAAAAATAATATCTTTCACAATTATCACTTAATATTTTATGAATTTTTGAGTTTGTGAAATGAAGTATGGTGCACTATGAAATATACAATAAAAATATTGCACACTTGACACAAATGTCTATTCAATTGTTGTACATTGTTCTCTATTTTTGCTTTACACTCAATTACGATCACGACTACAAACAATATTCGGTCTTCCCAGCTAACCAACACATTCGTAAATAATATCGTATTCGAATGTTGCGTAAACATTTCTCGGACAAAACACTCGAGAACGGCTATCGGAAACGGAAAGAGAAAGTGCTGCTAGAGATCACTCGTCGCTCAGTTTGTGGCAGCAAATCTTTCGATTTCGATGTTTCGCTCACGAATCAATAGCGAACCTTTAGCAATATCAGAATGTAATCATAACAAAGTCGTTAATAGTTCAATTTCATATCGCATTATTTTTTATTTTATTTTTTATTTTTAAAGAGAAGTAACACTCAGACAATGAATGCCTACTACTATTAATAGGTGTTACCTTCTTTAGGAAAGGGATAGTGACAGAGAAGACATATGTTGAAGGAAGAAATAAAACTCGGCCTTTTGCACGTTTTTTTTTAAATAATGCAGTGTTGCAGCGCCTCTGGTGTTAAATGAGGCGTATTAAATATTTGAAGCTGTGATTAGTAGCCGTTTTATTGGTTATTTTACTTCGCCGATGATTCTGCTACACAACGAAGGAGGGCGCTCTGATGTTACATTGGGATTAGTATCTGCTGAAGTCGGTATAATTCAGTGACCAGTGACTATGCCTTCATCACATGAACTTTCCTACAACAACTTATGCAAAGGGACACTAATGTACATCAGAAAAATGCGTGGTGTTGTTATTTGATGACTGTCTGATACCGGGTTCGAACCCAGGATCTTCGTTTTTGTAGTCAACGTGCTAACTACTTCAGCCAACGCCACCCTCGCATTATGCTGCTTTTTGATTTTTCATCGCACAATTTATCACTAAATCTTTAATTTTTAGTTGCATTTGATATGTGCTTGGATTCAGAAATATATTTTCTGCGCTTTCTGTTCATTTTACTTACTTAACTTTTTTTATTTTTTAATTTTTTAATAATATAAGAATTTCACTTAATTCAATTTCAATTCTAACTTACAAATTACTTATTTTTTCTTCCTTTTGTTTTTTTTTGTTCTTCTTTGCTTCTGAAAAGCAAAAAAACGTTATTCCTCTTTTGTACATGCAAAAAAAAAAAATAAAAATTGAGAGAAACAAATTGTTTCATGTTGCTAAACTTTTTTTAACGATAATTTTTCGATTAAGATAATAGTGTAATAATTTTAAATTTTTAGTTGAACTATAGTGAATTTTAATCAGAAATAATTTTTTAGTCGGGCTTAAGTTCAGTAATTTCAATTCTTTTTGAATAAAATATTTTTATTAATTAATGTGACTTTCTAAAGAAGAGAAGAAAAATTAAATTAGACTTTATTAGCTGGGGGAAATACCGATATTTTTCTGTGCAGCCACGCACTTCATCAGCACCCAAGTCTATCTACTGGGGTAGAGATTGTTATTAACATCAGCTATTTAACGCACATTTTCAATGAAATGGAATATGAGAAATGTTGTGTATACATTTATTGATTTTACCTTTGGTAAATACATTAGTAAGTATCACTTATTCATTTTTCTGTTTATCCGTTTTTTTCATTTTCTATTCAGGTTAGCACGAAGTTATATCACTCTACCTAAGTATGTTTAACTATTCTTGCTTATCTGTTACGAGTTTTTCTTCTCTTCTTTAGAAAGTCGTATTAATTAATAAAAATATTTCATTCAAAAAGAATTGAAATTACTGAACTTAAGCCCGACTAAGAAATTATTTCTGATAATAGTGTAATATTATTTATTCGTAAAATTTTGAAATCTCAGTTTGGCTGGGTTGATAAAAATACAATACTGTGCACTTTTTCATAGCTTGCGGTTGTGCGTGTGTTAGTAGTAAATGTTTATTTTTTCATGACTATCTGGCTTTGAGTTGGAATCTGCGTTGGCGTTGCGCTGTGAACGCTATTCGAGGCATAAAACATTAAGCGCAAGGCATATTCATAAACGGTATACTCAGCTCAATTCGCTTAACAATTTATACTTTTGATGATTTAATCGTAAGCGACGAAAATTAGAGTTTTCAGGATAAGGCTTTTTTTTTCAATATTCAAATATATTTTACATACGTAAATTGTCGCTTAGGATAAAATTTTACTGCCTGTATTTTAAAAGTTAACAATTTTGCCATTTTGATTGCAATCAGTATGAACAAAATGACGTAGTTGGCAAACTCTTGAAATAAAAATCGAAATATCAGTTGAACTTTTACAAAAATACCAAAAAAGAGAATTTATTTACTTTTTGAGCTTTCAATATATGTATATGCTATATGACTCCTCCAGCAAGCTTTATTTTTATACTTGTTTCTTTTCAAGCAAATTTAAAACGCTTTTTAACCACTTTAATGGTAAGAATAAAAAAAAACCGTATATTGTGCATATGTACGCAAAAATACATTTTAAACCTTATATGTTTCACCAATATAGGAGGACGATGCGGTACTGAAAAGTGTACGCTACAAAAAAAAATGTGTGCCGTATTTGTATGTAAGATTTATGTTAAGGTAACTAACTGCACTTTACTGGTACTGAAAACGATATTGTAACAATTTCGTTATTCAAAGTTAACATAATTTTACACGTGTGCATATAATTACAAAATACGTGTAATGCACCACTAACTATAAAGAGTATAAATTCAAATTTGTATTATTTAAAAAAAATTATATAAGTCATATACATATGTATATACGTATGTATGTATATATATTTTTATGAATGCAAATTAGATATGATACATATGTATCTATTATGTATTTAATTTATTAACTGGAACATTTTTAATCTAATGAAGTTCTTGAAATATATAGGTTAGTTGCGATTATTGGTCAATGGGTATTATCGGATATGAACTAGTTTGCGAAACAACGCCATTTCACGAAGACAACGTGCATGAAACGTATTCAAAAATCCTGAGTCATTGTGAAGAAAGTCATCTTAAGGAGTTGATAACATTTCCGACTGACCTCAATTTTTCAAAAAGCTACAAAAATCTTATTGAATCACTTGTTACCAAACCCTCAAATCGTTTAAAATATGAAGATATACGAAAGCATCAGTTTTTTGAAGGCACAAAATGGGAAACTTTACGCTCAGAGGTACCTCCAATTATTCCAAAATTACAAGGCAATGACGATACCTCAAATTTTGAAGACATACAGCGCAAGAGAACTATACCCGCAGGTCAAAAGGACAAAAAATCATTAAGAACGGTGGTGAGCTCAAATGATTTTAGCGGCAAAGATTTGCCTTTTATTGGTTATAGTTTTGTACACATGGAAAGAAATGACATGGAGGCTGGAGCTATCGAGGATGCCAGATTTACTAAAGTTAATAACAAATTAAAGGAAATGCAGCAAAAACATAAAGAACGCTTAGCAGAAATAACTCAATTGAAGCAGGAGCTATTGAGGGCCGAACTGACAGCCAAACAATCAAATACTCAATCTAAAATACTCCAAGATGCAAAAGATGAAATAACAAAAATGAAAAATATTATTAAAGATAAGAATTTGGAGTTGGTTAAGTACCGCACTCATATAAAAACTTTACAAAGCTCGTTAAAGATTGAACAAGAAATGTGGGAAAAGAAAGAGTCTACTATTACAGATCTCTTGCGTATGAATCGTCAAAAGTATGAGGATGCAAAGAATGCCACTGAAGCGCGTTATGAAAAACGTATTTCAGAAAAGAAGGCTGAAATAAATGATATCAATAAAAAGCTAGATGAGCGGCAGGCGGAATTATCAGCTAAGGTCGAAGAGTGCTCCTATTTACAAGAAAAAATGGAAAATTATAAAGAGATGCTTAAACAACAAAAGGAACAAGCTCAAAGAGATCTGGAGGAGTTTGAAAAGAATAGGAGAAACCTAATCGATATTTATGAACAAAAACTAATTGAATTACGTAATAAGTTGCGACATGAAAAAGATCACAAATCCCGTTTAACTATGGAACTTCGAGATGTTAGAAATGAGTTGGACGACAATATTATTTGCAATAAATCTACTGAAGAAGCTAAACAAGTTACGGCCAAAACAACAGATGAAATTCTCAAACGTTTAAATAACGAAATAAAATCTAATAATGAACTTTACAAGCAAAATACGGAATATAAGGAAAAATACTTAGAAGCTCAGAAGCAAATTGAAACACTCCAATTTGACCTAAATCGATTAGAGCGGGAATTGAAGGTAATATGAAAAACTTCTAAACCAAAACCATCTTTTAATTTTTATTATTTATACGAATATATACATACATACATGTATGTATATGTATTTTTTCAACTATAGGTTTCCGAATGTAGTAAAAATTTGGCTGAAAGCGATTTGGATGGTCATATTTCTCCATACGAAACGGCACCTGGCTCTCTCACAGACATTCGCGTTATTGAAGAACAATTACGAGCTGATTTGGAAACCGCGAAAGAGAAAGAAAATGTGCAAAGAACTAGAGCGAATAAGCTTGAGGAAATTGTTGGGAAATTAGAGGAAATGTTAGAACGTTTCAACGAACAAAACTTATCGCCGAGTAAACCGTTACCAGCTCCCCGAAATGGTCATGTTCAACAACAGTCTGTTGGTGATATGTTGGAGAAACAAAATGAAAAGCTTGAAGATAAACTGGCAGCAGTGCGTGAACAAATGATTGTTGAAAGACAGTCAGCACGTTCAGCCAATTTAGCTTTGTGGAAAGCGGAAAAACAGATAGAAGATATTTTATCTGAAAAGAAAATGACTCAGAGAAGAATGGAGTTGACAGAAGAACGAATGAAAAAAATTCAAACGGAAAAAGATGAAATCATTCGCATGTGTAAAGTTACCGAAGAAGCTAAAACGCAAAAAGAAGAAAGAATTGAAGAAATGAAGCAAGAGATTAAAGCTTTAAAAGATGATGTTCATCGAGAACATTGTATGTGGGAAAAAGCTGAACAGGAGCGTATGAAATGTAAAACCGAGGTAAGACATTCTAAATTTTATAATTATGCGCTATTATTAAACATAATAAATATCTGTATAAAATAACACAGTCGAACAAATAATTACAGACCAATAGCTTACTTTAGTAAGGACACTATCATTTTAAAAACTTTAGCTACAAGATACTTTCTCTTACAGGTTATTGAACATATCTCCAATTGTAAAATATTAGAAGAACACCTAAGCGAAAGCAGACAAAAATTACAGAAATGCCAACAAAAATGTGATAAACTAGATTTTGAAAACAAATCGCTAATCAAAGAGGTTAATGACGAAAAAGAACGACATTCAAATACGAGTGACGAGTGCTCCGCACTTCAAATACAATTGAAAAACCTGCAAAACAACTACGAACGCCTGAAATATGCTTGCACAGTTACAGATACACAGCTTACTGAGATAGAAAGTATGCTGGAAAAAGAGCAAAAATGTAACAAGTTACAACAGGAAAAGATATACCACTTGCAGGATTCTTCACGAAAAAAGGAGGCAGATATAGCAAATTTAAAAAAACAATTGAACGAAGAAAAATTGCAAAAACAAAACTCCGAATCTAAAATTGCCGATTTAACAACAGAATTACAAAAGTGTCGTGCTGAATTGAAAGAATTGCAAACAAATTTTGATAACCAAAAGCAATATGTAATGGAGCAAACAACAAGTCTGTTTGCCACGCAGGAAAAAGTAGAAGTCTTGCAAAATGAGAATCAAAATATGCAAGCTCTTAATGATAACAATCAGCGCGAAATATTGTTGTTAAAAGAAGAAAATGCACACATACTATCCGACCTGTTTAATGCCAAAGAAGATTCACAACAATTGCAACAAAATCTTAAGGATATTTATGGACAAAATAGCGAATTGCAGAACGAACTGCAAGATTTGAGAAGAGTTCTGGAAGAGAAAGAAAATTACTATTTACAAAGAGAGATTAAATCTGAGGCTACTTTAGCTCAGCACAAGAAGTTAATAGATTATTTGCAAGTAAAGATAGAGGATTTGACACAAAAGAAAAAGAAAACATTTGCGGACAAAATATTTGGAAGCAATAATAATTCGTCCAATTCATGCAAAAAAGAAAATATTTCACCCTCGAGCATAGAAACGTCAATTCTTTATCGCACCTTGCAAGAAGAGTTGAAAAGGGAAAAATTGAAATCAAAATCCTTACAAGAACAAATTGATAAGTTGCAGGAGAGAGAATTAGGCATTAGAATGAGATCTCCTTTGAGAAGTAAAGAAAATCAATCAGATGATATAAGAAATAGCACAAAGTTATCGTCACCGCAGATGCAAACTAGATCTCCAAAAAGTAGACCTGAGAAAAAAATTACTCATTCAATTCCTTCCTCTTCAAAGAAATCCAGTGTAGACGTTGGTGAATGCGGCATATTGAAACATGGCAATTCACACCATCGGTTCGAATTAGCTTTGCAGGAAACTACCGAAAAAGGAATTCTATGTTTAGCTTGTAAGACTCCTATTATATCAGATTCAGCATATTGGAAATGTAAAGAGTGCAAAAATTCTGCACATCGAAAATGTCGCGATGATGTTGCATTAATTTGTGGTGATGTAGAATTAACTCTACCAGCACTTGGCTGTGAGACAGCCGTCGAAAATTCAAAAGGCATACCTAATGAAGCTACCGCTCCCTTAGAAACCGATTTAGATACCGAATCTTTGAGTAAATTTTCTTATGAAGGAAAATTAGATGACGAAAGTTCGGCTTGTGGTGAATCGATATCGCTGACTAAAAAACAGTATAGAGGCACGTTGGTGTTTTCAGTGCCACAAAATTACTCAAACAATTCTTTAGATGTTGCTTGCGCTTACGAGATTGAAGAAAATAAAATACTACTCCTTGGTTGTAATACGGGGCTATACGCGTTGCATGTTGGGCAGCAAAAATTAGTTCATATTGCTGGTGTAGACGCTATCAGTTGCATAGCCATATCAAGACCACTGGCCAGGGTTATAATGGTAGGTTCTAACGGCGAATCGTTGTACCAGTGTGATCTCAGACATTTACAATCTCGTTGTCAAGCAAGTGCTTGTTTAAATCCCGCTTTGGAAGCATCTGTTTTAGATCTCCCATTTGCCAATCGAACTCCTTCTGAGAAATGGAAACTAGTACAAATATCTCATGAAGCTGAACAACCTTTGGATACAGTTGCTATTGGAGCTACTTCCACACGCATTGTTATTCTCAAGTACGACGTCAAACAGCAGAAATTTAAACCAGTACGAGCTTTAGATACTGCCACACCCGTTTCATCTATATTCTATACACGACATACAGCCATTGTTAGTTCAGATAAATTTTTCGAAATAGATCTAGGGACTTATGGAGCTGAAGAGTTTGTAGACGTTGCAGATCAGTCACTTTCTCATACACACAATTGCCAACCTGTTGTAGCTCTTCGTATATCAAAACACGAATTGCTGTTGTGTTTTATGGAATGTGGAGTTTTCGTTGATGAATATGGATGCCGTTCCCGACCCTACGATATAAATTGGGAATATGCACCATGTGGTTTTATGTACCGTGCGCCGTTTTTATATGTTTCCCATTTCCAGTGTATACAAGTTATACGTTTACATCGATCATATAGCAATGAATTAATGACTGATGCAGACTTACCAGCTCAAAAAGATTTAGATAGTGATGTTGATACGAGCAGTGGTTCACAATTAAAACGTTCGTATATCAGTTTTTATATGCCAACTCTTTTAACTGAAAGCAGCAAGTTTAATGCGTTCGTGCTAGCCATACAAAAAAATACGGGTCTTCAGGAGATCTATCACGTCGATGCGCAGCAAATATTTAAGCAACAACATAATGAATCCATAGATACTATTTCATCTATTGGAACCTCAGTGACTTTAGATTCTGTGGCTGGCTTAAACATGATTAACAGCAAGAAATGAAAACGTTCTTATGTTGTTTTGTTTAGTTTCGGGGATTTGGACGTTTCTTGTCTTCATTATTAAATTAAAAGATTTGGTATGTTTTTCGTAATAAATATGTTTTATTTTATATGATTGATTTTTCATAATATTTTATTCGTTCTATGTACTATGTATGTATATTTTTATGTAAGATGTTTTTGCACGACCTCTTTTACAATAAAGTATTAAAAAAATATATGCTGTCTACATAGATACATATCGTCGGTTGGTTACTGGTTTGCCGCACAGTATATTAATAATACATTATTACTGCGGCAAACCAATAACCAACCGACGATATGTATCTAAAATTTGCCCTTGTGCTGGTACTCATGTCACATCATTAGAACTCCACCAACCATAAGTATTTTGGCCCTCAAAAAATTTATAAGAACTATTATCTATATAATTAATAGGCAAACAGGTTTTTTGTAATCCCTTTTACGTGTAGACTTCAAAAAATTTTTTATGAGAGCATTGTTATAAGAAATCATGTAATAACAATCTTATGATATGAACTGTCAAAAAATACACGTACATGAACCCTGTAGTCGGCGTAGCTAGCGAATGTCAGCTATTTCATTACCACTAAGTACCAGCCTAACTACTAGCAATGCACACTACTGACGATTTTAACATGGAGATGACATTGAAAGTAGTCAATTGCCACCATCTGCATAACTCTTCGTCAGTGATTTCGATAGTCAATACAATTAATTTTTCTATTGATAAAACAATTAATTACTCAGGTCAACAAAGTGAAATTTATTATGTAAGGACAAAGGTTTCGTAGTCTATTTGTATACACTTGGTAATGAGTATCAATGCCTACAAATTAGTTTTTTTGAATTGACTCAGTCTCGAGATTTTCAGTTTTTAAAAAAAAGAGGATGTTGCATCACATAATTTTTATTTACTAGTGAACCATTTCTTTGATTAAAAAAAGAAACACACAGAAGGATAGGGAACGGATTGACCTTTAAATTACGCCTTAATTAATTTTTTAACAGTCTTATAATTTCGGAGATATTCAGAAAGTTTAATAAAAAAATATAAATTTTTTCAAACAATTTTTAGAAATCGTGTTTTAAAAGACATTAAAATTTTAAACTGAAGAAAATTTTAAATTTTATTCTTAATTGTGATACCTTCATGTGTATGTATGTTACAAATAAACGGACCCAAATTTATTAAAATCATTCATCATTCAATCATTTTATTCACAATTGAGTGGTAGCACATATTTACAGATTTTTTAATTTTAATATATTTTAAATTGATTTAAAAAAATCTAAAAAAGTTGCTCAGAAAATTGTTTTGTTGAAAATATTTTTTCGGTTTCTTATGGAAAGAAATGATGATATTCCTAGGCTTTTCAATTTAATGGTCCTTCCTGTATACCAGCCATCAACTGGCGACTTTTTATTGATTTCCAAAAGAAGTTTAAAATACGTTTTAATAAATAATGGAAATAAATTGGCTTCGATACCAAATAAACTCAACTTTTTTTTATTTCGTTTATTTTTAAATTTAATAAATAAAATGGAGAACCAACCTATTGAAGCTGTTCAAATCCTTCCGTCAATAAAGTACTCGTGCCAACCTTCTCCGTCGTTGCGTTAATGTCAGTTGGAAAAGGTGAAGTGCCCCGGCCTTAAATCACATCGCTCATTTACTTCAATAGTGTCATAACTCAAAAAATGCATTTTTAAGTTAACAATGCTAAATAATTCGGAATTTTATCTTGTGTAAAAATTTCATATAAATAGCTTTTGCTATCACCTCGCGAGAGAATATTTTTTAATTTCTTCATTGAGTTGTATGTAAATACTTTAACTTAACTTAACTTTAACTTTAAACGCGTTTTCTGCAACACTTGTTTTTTTGAGTTATCACTATTGAAGTTAGAGATGAGCGATTTTTCGAAGCCTGTTACTTTTTCACAGTGATTGAAAAATCACTAATCATAACTGACTGAATTTATCAAGTAACCGTTTGTTGAGAAAAAATCGTCAAATTGTATCAAATCGTCTTTTCTGGCAACTATGTATAGCTCTCACATTTTTGTATTTGCAATTTTACTGTCTCTCTGCCTCTTATACGACAACTCTCAACATTTGGATGGGGTTGATTGCTAATTGCTTTTTTCTTGGCGCTCTTATTAGTATTTATCAAAATACCAATATCAATAAATTCTTTTAAAGCAGAAGAGCTGAAATGTGTTAAACCGTGATCACAGTGTCTGTTTAATTTCACTGCTGCCCTTATTAGATTTTGTCAAAATAACAGAACTGCTTCAAACAAAATACTGCTGAACTGTGATCACAGTCACAGTTTAAAAGAACAACGATTTAGAAATCACGTTCACAAGGAGAACATTATTATAAAATCACAGTATCGCTCAACACTAATTGAAGTAAATGAGCGACATGAATGTTGCTTGCAAGGCGATTATACATCAGGTGATCTTAATTCACCAGCTGACATAACTTCTATGCTGTCAATCAATACAAAACGTTACATAGCGTCTACACCTAACATAATATGTAAGATGAGATCGTCAAATTCAATCGCAGAGCGAATTATGTTACGTGTAGACTTCAAATTAGTGTTATCTCAATCTTATAAGATTTTTTATAAGAGCGTTGTTATAAGAAATCCTATAACAACAATCTTATAAGATGAACTATCAAAAAGCACACGTACATGAAAATAAATTAGTATGCATGTTTGAGTGTTTATTAAAATAAATGAAAGACAATGTTTTGGAAAAAATTTCTGGGATTTTATATGTTTAATTTGATTTATAACTTAAAGTTTGTGTGAAAAAGTGCAAACAAAATAAATAAATATACAAAAATAATACATATTAACTCGATGAGTATTTGCATAAAATGAAATGTTATAGGAAAAGTAAAAATACGTGTTCCTGTTGTATGAGATGAAGAAAAATATCGTCATTTTATTTTTGTTATTCTATCGACTTTCTCTCACATATTATGTCAGAGTTACATAGCGTCTACAACTGCGATTAACTCTGACATAATATGTGAGAGAACGTCGGCAGAATAACAAAAATAAAATGCAACAGGACAACGTAATTCTACTTTTCTTATAACATTTCATTTTATGCAAATTCTCATCGAGTTAACATGTATTATTTTTGTATAATTATATATTTTGTTTTCACTTTTTTGCACAAACTTTAATTCACAAATTAAATTTAACACATTTGAACATATAAAATCCCAGAAATATTGTCCAAAACATTGTTTTTCATTTATTTTAAGAAACACTCACACATGCATACGAATTTATTTTCATGTACGTGTGTTTTTTGACAATTCATCTCATAAGATTGTTGTTATGGGATTTCTTACATAGCGTCTACAACTGCGATTAACTCTGACATAATATGTGAGAGAACGTCGGCAGAATAACAAAAATAAAATGCCGATATTTCTCTTCATCTCATACAACAGGACAACGTAATTCTACTTTTCTTATAACATTTCATTTTATGCAAATTCTCATCGAGTTAACATGTATTATTTTTGTATAATTATATATTTTGTTTTCACTTTTTCGCACAAACTTTAATTCACAAATTAAATTTAACACATTTGAACATATAAAATCCCAGAAATATTGTCCAAAACATTGTTTTTCATTTATTTTAAGAAACACTCACACATGCATACGAATTTATTTTCATGTACGTGTGTTTTTTGACAATTCATCTCATAAGATTGTTGTTATGGGATTTCTTATAACAACTCTCTCATAAAAAATCTTATAAGATTGAGATAACACTAATATGAAGTCTACACGTAACATAACTCGCTCTGCGATTGAATTTGACGATCTCATCTTACATATTATGTTAGGTGTAGACCCTATGTTATAACAACTCTCTCATAAAAAATCTTATAAGATTGAGATAACACTAATATGAAGTCTACACGTAACATAACTCGCTCTGCGATTGAATTTGACGATCTCATCTTACATATTATGTTAGGTGTAGGCCATATGTTAATCGCAGTTGTAGACGCTATGTTAGGAAATATTCTGACAGCAGAAAATTTTACACTAACAAATATACAAGGTGAATATGCAGAGTTGCAAATAATATAATAAATTCGCCTTGGTTGTTTGCTCGCGTATCAGTGATGCAACATATGTTCACCTATGTATATATATACAGACATGATACAATTATACAAGGCACAAGCCCAGCCTGTTAATGTATACAATGCAGAAAGTTGTCAAACTTTGTTTACAAGCTGCAAAAATATTAGTGTATGTGTGTGAATAAAATGATTAACACTGTAATCAATGAATTTGCACATTGAAGAAAATTACACTACACATGCTTTGTGTAGAGTAAAATTAAAACAAAATTAAATAAAAATAGAACCCAAAGTAGAATTACACACATATTATACATGAATCTCATTACATGGTCTACACATGAGAGTAAAAATTACACACTGTGTATTACACACATATTGGCATCACTGAATGACTATAATCATGCATGAATGCCGCCTCTGCAATTGTACTTTAGTTACCCTGTGATTGTTATTTTTAAAAACAAAAGACATCTGCTTCTGACAATTATAGGTATGTTTCTAGCAACAAAATACGTGTGTTTCTTGGTGTTGCAATTTTGTTGTAGTCGTGCAAGTACCTTGTATAATTGTATCATGTATACAGATGTACTATGTACATATGTAAATAAAATCAATTTGTCCTAGTTTACACTATGCAATTCTTATTGCTAAACTGATTAGTTTGTCACTCTCTTAGCAAACTAACCAGCTTAGCAATAAGACTTGCATAGTGTAAATTAGGACTTTTGTCGATGAAAAATTTCATTGGTTGGTTTCCAGCGGAATATTGTGTTATCCAAAATTATAGTCTGACGTGCTACTGAGGTATAGAATAAGTACATAGATATGGAGTACAATTTTGCACAAAAAGTAATAACTTTGAGATATGTCTACAGCTCATTTGGAGTTTACAGAATAACATATTGACGTTATGAGTGAAAACGAGAATTAAAGATAAAGGTAATGAAACGATCCCCACATGTCTGAAAAAATAATTTGAATTTCCCGCCATTTGAAAATCTCAGCCATCTTTTTTTTTATCGACGTTGTTATTATTGTAAAATCTAACTGCATTTTTTTCATATCGCACTTTCACTAAATCTACAGTTGTTTCACTCTATTTGCTGTGTTTGCATACCAACGGACAAGAGTGTAAATAAAAACCAACAAAAATATTTTTATTTCAGTGCTGACAACATAAAAGCATAACCAAAAAAATTTATACATGCGTATATAGCTGTTTGAGTTCAACTATCCTACTTTAATAGGCAATAAACTAGAACTGTCTCTTTTTTACCTTCACATAAAACATGTCGCCATATTGCGTATTAAATTGTAACACTGTTTCATCCACTTTTGACGAGGCAAGAAGGCATGCAAGGCGAGCAACTGTCGTTGAAAAAGGCAGCAGAAAAGTGAAAAGAGTTTTTTCTTTTGAAAAATAAACTGAATTTCAGCTTTCATAAAATACATTGTGCTTAAAAAAAAGTAATTAAAACATGAATAAACCTTGAATGAAGCATTTAAACTGCTTGCCTGCTCAAAAATAAGTGATTTTTAGACTAAAAGCCATTTTGGGACCGAGTCGTTTTTTGCGAAAGGCGATAGTGACTGAGCAAATAAAGACAAAAATACCAACATTTTTGGTTAAATGTAGTTCATCTCCAACTTAAAAAAAAATATATAAATATATATATATATATACAAGTCAGTGTTTGAATTTGTAAGACTGTGGAACTTGATAAAAAAGTGTAAACGTGTATCTGTAAAGCAGAAGTAAAACACCGCAAAATTACTGCTTTGTTGTACACAATTTTTTTGGAATTTCCTAAGTTTCCATTGTTAAAAATTAGAAGTTTTAATTGCGCATATTGAAGAAGCCACTTAAAAAATGAGTGGCGGTATGCCAGAGCTGGGCTCGAAAATCAGCCTAATATCTAAGGCTGATATTCGTTACGAGGGTCGCCTCTACACAGTAGATCCCCAAGAATGCACAATTGCTTTATCAAGTGGTAAGTATACATACATACAGTATTAAATTAAAGGTTATTATAATTCTGCAACAACAAAACTACCGTTATCCTCAAATTTCGTATGTATACATATGCATACAAATTTTTTTAATTATCCATTTTCACTTATCGTTAGTTATTTGTTTTTGTATTTTTGTTGTTGACCTGTATCACCTTTATTGGTGCTGAGAATTCACTACAATTTCATAAATCTAATATGGTTATAAGTACCATACCTATACTACATACATATCGTCCCTACCATGTCAAACTATCCAATATGCAAAATTCGTTTTTTAGATTCGTTACCTTGGTACGCTAATTTCCAGACGACAGATTATTCCATAAGACATATTCACCCTTATCGGAAATAAAAGTTCACGTGGAATGTGTTCGCTTTCGCTAAATTTGTGATCGCCAATGTTTGGGTTGTTGTATCAGTATACTAATTTCTAATTTTGTTCACCATTTTTTGATCATGGGAGATATTTCACGTGAACAAAATGTTCGGAGATTTTAAGCCATGCATTTTTAGGAATACGCTGACTTTATATTCACAATTGACCACTGCGCTCTTCTGAAAAGTAAAAATTTGCATACTGGATAGTTTGACATGGTAGAGACAATATGTACATACATACTAGTGATGTAACGAATGTCAAATTTTAATATTCGCGATTAAGAATATTTGAAACGATATTCGCGAATACGAATATATGTGAAATTTATAGACTTAAAATTGGGGTTCTATTTACGCCTGCAAAATGAAATATGAAAAAGTTGTTATGCAAAGAACTTCCGTCTATGTTTTGGCTTCCACATCGTTTTCACATGTTTTATTGTGAGTTCTGATGTTAAAACACATGCTACAGCAGTTCAAGTTGAAATTTAGAAAATACAAATTAATAGTTTGTGTTCTAGCATCCGACTTTAAAAGAAAACAATTTGAAAATTTACGATTTCAAAGTTTTAAATTTTTTCGTTTTCACTTTTGTGCAAAAAACTCAAAGACACAAGACTGTTAACTAGTGAAAAGAATACGAGTTTTTTTGCTCAAGAGCGAAAACGAAAAATCTAAAGTATAGAAATCGTAAATTTTCAAATGGTTTTCTTCAAAATTCGGATGCTAGAACACATACTATTAATTTGTATTTTCTAAATTTCAACTTAAACAGGTGTAGCATGTATTTTAACATCAGAACTCACAAGAAAACCTTTGAAAACGTTGGGGAAGCCAGAACATAGACGTTCGTACTCCTGTTGGCGTACTTTAAAGTAAATAAATTAATAAATTTTAATGATCGTCATTGACGTTACATTTACGCATGAAAGTACTTTCTTGAAGTTTCTGTATACATACGTATTATGAAAAAAAATTCTAATGAAACATACGACTTTTAATTAATTTTTAATTTTTAACTTTTTGCAGAATAGTCACTTTATGCCAAACAATCAGAGACAAATTGTAGTAAAACTGTTTAAATGAATTTCATCTCTTTTTTCCTCCATATTTTTAATACACAAATAACTTATTTATTACCAGTAAAATTAAATATATAGAAGAAAATGGTCTTGAGTAAGATCATGAAAATGTTTCTTCCAATTCTCATGGACAAAAAAGTGTCCTTTCAAAAAATATATTCTTACATGGATATGACAATATCAAATTATAAGTTTTAAAATTGTTGGCCCACTTGAGGCTGGATCGTATATGTTTTGACATATATATTAATGGAAACTTTCATACATAAATGTACGAGTATTTTCAAAGAGATATTATGTAAATTTTTTAATTAACCGAGAAATAAATTTCGGACGAATATCCAGAAACGTACTTTAACTTTTTTAATGTTAAAATATACAAGAAGTTTGTTTTATTTGTTTTTATGTTTGGTACAAGAATTTAACTAAAATATGTTTTTAAATTATTTATTACAAACTAATATTTTTAGACATTTCTTTAAATTTCTTTTAGGATTAATTAAATGCATTTATTTATTTAATTCTTTTTTGGAAAAAATGGACGAATATTGGGCAATTCGAATGCGAATATTCGTGCATCACTAGTACATACAGCTGTTGTCAAAATAATAGCACCGTGAAAGGGGTATAGAGTTGTTCATCTGGAAATTCTAGCTTTTCGGATTTTTGTTTTTGGTTCATAACTTCTTAATCTCGTTAATGAGTAAATTACTTTTTGGTAAACTATGATATAATGATAAGTTTAAATGAGCCGTAAAGAAAGTTGTCAAAATAATAGCACCAAATTGAAAAAAATGTGCAAAAAATCCGCGTAAGTGAAAATTGTCTTTCGTTATTGATATAAAACGCTTAAATGTATTTTCATAAATAATATTACATTAAAAATTTAAGTGCTTTCCGTGATAAATTGAAAAAAAAACGGGTCGAGGAAAGTATTGTACAGCTGAAGAACGTAATCTTATTATAAAACTCATTTCGGAGGGAAAAACATATTCCCAATTAGAAATCATATTGGCTGTTCAAACAAAATAAATATAAGAAACGCAATAACATACAAATTTAAAGCCGAAACTCGTGGAAGAAAAACGGTTACACCATCTTTAATGATTAAAGGCATAGTTCGACAAATCAAAAAAGTTCCTTTTATGTCAGAAAGAAGAGCTAAGTCTGCAGGTAACCACTGAAACTGTATGCCACAGGCTGAGAGAACAGATCCTGAAAGCTCACAGTCCAAGAAAGAAAGAGGGGGCGCAACATTCTTTGGACTGATGAGTCAAAAATAGTTTTATTTGGTGGTAAGGCCTTATAAAGTAAGATTTTGAGCCATATGAAAACGTTAATTAAATTGTATTCGTTTTAAAAGTTTTAACAAAATTCTGGCATTAGTTTTACTGCAATGGCTAGTGAACTAGTATCTAGGCACACGGTAGTGCGCCAGGCCAAGTTTCGGCCTATGCCATTCGTTTTTACATCCCTCGTAACAAATTCCCCCCCTCCCCCCCCCCAAATTGTAAGATGAAGTAATTTTAATACCATGCTCACACTTGCGTGTTTAACGCCTCATTCGTGTTTCAGAGCTTAAACACGACGATTTTGAGATGTTATATCATACATACATTGACTTGTTTTGTTAAACATCTCAAAGGAAGTGTTTAAAATTTATGGATTTATGGAATGGAGTTTTTTCCATCCGTCCGACCGCCCGTTTTTTGATAACTCTGGCAACTTTGTGTTGTTATTAAATGGCGGTACGTAAAAATTTTTTTGGTAAACAAGTAATTAGTTAAAAAATACTCAATTATTTACATAAACATTTGTTGTTTGAAAATAATAAACCAATAAAAAAACAATTTCGTAGTTTTTACAAATACAATAATTTACTGACAAAACGTCTCGTATTAGTTTTTTAAAACACTTGCCTTAAACACGTTTGGGACCATAAGTGTGAACATAGTATAAACATAAGGAAAACTTAAAAGTTTGTAATGAAAGCTTCTCAATAAATGGATGTGCAAAAGTGCGTATTTTAAATTTAAAACACACACTGACCACTGACCCACTCATCAAATTGACGAAGCAGTTCCGCTCTAGCTAGAGGGCTGAAATTAGGCCTAGGTGAGCAAAAAATCTGAAAACCTGAACATTTTAGCCAGGAGCAAATCTAAAGTGATTAACTCAATCAATTTTATTGAAATTTTGCTCACACTTTGCGATAATGCAAGTATATACATTTTTGTGGGCTTTGACACGACCGTAAAATTTAAACCCCAGTTTCATGTACTTCGACTTAGCACATTTAAATATACTGTTTATGTATATATTATTATCCGTTTCCAAAAATACCCGATTGATAAATACTGGCCACACAAAATTTGAGTTTATGCACATAAAAATTAAAATTTACGCTAACGGGCTGAAAATTTTTACCAGGGAGGCGGGACCACACCAATAAACCTCAGAAGTATCATCGTTTTTAAGAATAAAGAGAGCAAGCATTGTTGTCGCCGAGATCAGATTGGCTGTTTTGCTCTTGTCGGTGTGAAAGCACAAAAAGTTCTTTATAAAAGTTGTGCACATTGTGCATATGGCTTCGACGTAGCTGTCCTGGTGTCATATTAGATAGTTCTTTATCGTTCGTCTGTAATGTTGAGTACATACTTCCTCAAGCCTACAAAATTATTGTTTTTTTTTTTAAATATACATATTTATACGCCATTTGGAATCCTCATATTTTTAATCTTGTCTCGCGAGTTTAGAGACTTCAACACATCTTTATTAAGTTACTCGTTTGCTTCCTTATTTATCCTGGTGTTCCCTATGAGTTTAAATGCCTGTTTATTGGCCTACAAATATTGGAAAGGCGTAGAAAAGTTCAATCAGCCATGCTTGTATATGATAATGAATGATAATGAATGGTCATATCGATTGCCAGGCTTGCTTTTCTAGAAGGTATATAAAACGGTATATATGTACCTCCTAGAAATCTTATGTTGGCCAGCTTGTTTGATGTACCTCTTCATCGAACTAATTATGCATGCAATCAAACCTTAACTCGTTCTCACTCAGTTAAATTAAATTAATCTTAATATTCAAAAAGATGTTTAAACGTTTATCGGATTCAGCACTGATAAAACAGTTTAAGCTCTTACTTTTCAATGTGCATAAAATAATTGTTAATTTCAATTAAATGTTACTTGCTAATTTCTTATTCTATATAACTTTCCCTTAATTTGCTTTCTTCATTGTTTCTAGTTCGATTGAAGGCTGTCATTTGTTTTATTATTTAGGACTTTTTGTCCATAGACCGAAATAAATAAACAACTATGTACAAATGTACCAGTATTTTACATCTTAACCTAGACTTTTTAAGTAAATGCTCGCGAGAAATAGTTTTTTTTTGTAAATTATATCAAGCAGCTTACATTTTATTTTTATTTTTATAAATCTAAGCATAAAATCATTGTCTTTCTTTCAGTACGATCATTTGGTACAGAAGATCGAGAAACACAATTTCAAATTGCACCTCAAAGCCAAATCTATGATTACATTCTGTTCCGCGGTTCTGATATTAAGGATATACGTGTGATTAATAATAGTCTACCACATCCCAATGATCCAGCTATTATGCAAGTACAATTACCTAATGGACAACACGTGATGCCACATTTTTCAATGCCAAGCATGAATCCACAGCAGGTACCACCAATGGGAACGTCAAGCACTTATGGTAATCCATTTGGTACTATGAGTGGATTGGGAGCAATTGGAGGTACAGCTGGGACTGGTTCTGTAACCTCTTTAGCACCTGGTGCTGGCGCTCCAGGACCATTTATGATGGGTGGCAATCAACAACCTGTACAACAACAACAAAAACCTCTACAGGCACAACAACCACAAACACAACAAAAACAACCAAGTAAGTACACAAATAAATGGTAAAATGAATGAATTGCTGAATATGATAAAAAAATATAAACAACCCAAGTAATTGATGTACGAATTATTAATCAATTGAATCTCAACTTAAAATTCCTAATAAAAAATGGATGACATTATTTTTAAATATACATACAGTCGTATGCGCTTCTTCTATTCATTATATGAAAAATAACAATTTATAATATTCTGCTACTTACCGATGTTTTATTTCTTTCGTACAGGCTGTAATACTACGGATACTAATAATTTGGTTACATCCTCCTTACTAACCACCGTCGATAGCATTGGGTCAAATCTTAACAACAGTAATAATGTTCATAATAGTAATATTTCAAACTCAAATACTAACAATAATAACTGTAGCAACAACAATCATAGCAACAATGCCATAAACAACGTTGGCCTTCTTGGCATTGGTCTTGGTATTGGTTCAGGTGGTCTTCTTAGTAATATAGGCTTAGGTATTGGTGCAAGTGCGGTTCCCAATAACACGTCTACAGCTTCTGCTACATCTTCAACAACCAAAAAATTATCTATAACAAGCGCAACGGCACTAAATGATCACAATGACCAAGGTGTGAGGGTAAACTTTTCTAATATAAAAAACATCATACAATTTTTTAAATAATTTTATTTCCCTTTTTGAAATTTACAAATTTTTTTTATTTAATCACACACTCTTTTTAATTCTCCCCAGATTAGTTTATTCTTCAAATTTTTAATTCATTCTTTACACTTTTCTCACATTTTGAACTAAAATCGTTCACTCAGTTTCTAAAATATATTTCTCATTTAGTTTACATTCGCACTATGCAAGTCTTATTGCTAAGCTGATTATTTTTTTTGGATAGAGAGACAAGGTGAAAAGAAACGAATACTCGGCTTCATGTACTATCAATACGTTTTGCTTTCTCATTCGTTATGTTAAAAAAGCACACATGCACACACAAAACTAGCATAAAAAAATATTTACTCAAAAATAAGACTTGCATTGTGGGGACGCCGATGAAAAAGTAATAAGCTTAGCAATAAGACTTGGGTAGTGTAAACTGGAACTTAGCACTTGTGTTTTCTTAATTGCTAGTTCGCTTTAGAAAGTTCGCCGATTTTAAATGATCGGTCCATTTTCGTACAAACCAATACATACATACATGCATACTTTTTATTTATCTGAAGCTCTGTACAGACGGTTGCAAGATCTTATAATATTATCAGATCTGCCAATGTGTTGGCAATGTTACTGACAATAAAAATTGCCATCACAAGGTCTATTGTCAGTTTACACGATTGTACCAAATTTGTCAGAAAAGTTTAAAATTGATTGCCAGCCGATTATCTGACGATGACATTTTCAGGTGCATAAACTTCGTACATTTGACAATAAAAAGATCTGTCAATTATCTGATAATATTGTTAATGATATTTGAAAAAAAAAAAATTAAAGCCAATACGGCAACATTGCTAGAAATTTCAAAAATGTTAGGGTCGGAAATCTTGAAAATTTGATTTTTCTGATTTAACAAAGTTTTATTGTTTAACTATATGTAAACAAAGTGATCGCGTGTGGTTGGGGTGCAAATCAGTGATGATTTGGGCCTAAATCAATGATGGATGGGTCATAGGACCTTCACCCCTCGTTTTCATTGAACATTTCAGGGCATAAAGTTATATATATTGATATTAGGTATATTTGTTGATATCAACCAATCTAAAGCGAAAAGATTTTAAACTTTTCTTTATTGTGCCTTCTGCGCCTAAAAAATTAGATTTTTTAACAAGACAGCTTTATTTTCTCACAACAATGGTCAACATATTCTCCGGATTTAAACCAAATTCATTTTTCCACGTGGTCTATTCATCTTCAAAATGCTTTAAAAATTGCACAGACTCAATGCTATCATCCGCCCTAAAAGCGTCTAAATCGAACAATAACCAATTTTTAAATATAATAAAATAACTACAGCATTTAAAATCGGTAAAATTGTACAAAAAGTCAAGATTTGGCGAGACATTGCATACAATTTTTTTAATATAGGTAAAATTATAAGGAATGCCAAAATCTCGGGAAACTTGGTGAAAATGAAAATTTGCAAAAACTTGCTAAAAGCTAGTAAAGTGTGATATTAACTAAGTCGCCATAAGAAGGGCAAAAACTGCATAAAAACACTTTTATCAGACAGTGGCGTAAATAGCCTTGAGTCGCCCCTAATTTGTTGAAATTATGCACAAAAGCAATAAGTTTTAGTAAAAATTACATGATTCGCAAAACTTACTAAAATTTGCAATTAAATTCAAAGCCTTAAAATTTTAAAAGGATAAATGCTCGAAAAATTTTTGTTTTACATATTGCAAAAATACGCAATTAGTTTTCGGATACAGATAGAAGTCGTTGAATAATTTTCTTATAATTTTGCATTTTCGTACCAAATTTTATTTAATTTTTGTAATGGGCCTTATCGTGGTTGGCGTATTTCGACTTCCGACAGTTTCGTCCTAGATTAAAGAACAAATGTTGTTTCGTTCTTTAATCTATTACAAAAACGTCGCAGTACGAGTCGAAATACGCCAACCACGATAAGTGGGATATTTTTTCTAATTTGCTTTGCACCATCTTGTTTATGTTTCAAATAAGACACTAAAATATGAGGTGTTGCTCACAGCAGTCATATTCTAAAGTAGTTTAAAATTTTATTATGTTATTATATTATGACTTTAACACTACCGTTTGAATACGCCAAATATTTTATTTATGAAATTATAAATATTTCTTATAAAACTGCCCGTTTTGTCTACTTTGCCAAAGATATTTAAATTTTTTGTCCTGCATACCCTTTACAAATGCATCTTTTAATCTAAAATTCGGTATTTTAGGTAGTAACCAAAAAATTTTTTTGCATAATAGTTATTCGTAATTAAAAAAAAAATATTTATCTCACTTTAATTGGTTACAATAACCAAAATGAAATACATACCTAGATATATCTTACGATAATCGTTGATTATAACTGATAATTATTTTATTGTGATAAATTTATTGAAAAGGCTAAAAAATATGAATATTATACATATTCAGTACAATATGAAAAACATGGCCAACTATAAATAATTATAACAAGTGTTAATATGAATAAAGTGCATGAGTAAATAAAAGACGTTATATATAATTTTCATTCTCTTCTCAATACTTTCCCTGAATGGTAAAATTATCTAATAGCATCCAAATTTTCTCTTGCACTATTTACATAAAGAAAAATAATATCATTAACAACAACAAAAAATATTACATTTCAAAACAAAACAAAAAAGCAGTTTTAAATAAGTCCAAATTTGTTAACTAAGTATTCTAACTTATGCGGTGTAACAGCTTTAGTAAAAATGTCTGCAACCATCTCATTTGTTGATTTTGTAATAAATAAATTGGTCTACCTGAATTATATACAGTTCTCTATTAAGTAATTCACTATTTCCAAAATTTCCCGACAATTTTTTAATTTAATTTGTTTAGAAATTATTCACTTTTGCGGCTACCTAAGCGCTACCTAAACGGTGTTAAGTCCTATGAAGTTTATATATTCTAAAAAGTTGTTTATTGCGATCTTAGGTATATTTTTGTAGTTGATTGTTTCCTTGAATTTTGAACGGTTTGCTACCTATGGACCCGAACAGGGGGAAAAGGTAAAAAAAATCGAATTTTTTAAATTTTTTGCGATTTTGATCTTGAAGATGAAGTTTTTTGATTTTATATGTTCACAATTTTTGTTCTTTATGACAAGAGCTACAACTTTGCCTCAGAGAGTAAATCAAAATTCCGAACGGTTTGCAAGATATGAGCCTGAAAAAATGCAAAAATGACACCGAGGACTCAAATCTTTGGGGGCCCATAAAAAGAAAATTGCATGACATGGGGCAAAACTAGGAGACACGGATCTTTTTTTTTTTTTTTGGTCTTTTATCATGTAGCAGCGTCCGCATATGGTTATATTTTTCTCGTGTTGCACTGTGTTATGCAAATGTAATTGTAAAAACAAAATATTTGCATATTCTTTCGTTTTCTGTACCATATTTTTTAAACACACTACTGGACGAACAATTTTCTGAGTTAAGGAATATTATTATTAAAATATTTTTTTATTATTCATCTCTCTTTGAATCGAGTCTTATAAAATCTGTCGAAAATCAAATTTTATTTTATTTTTAAAAAGTTTTAATAATAAATAGTAAGATGACGTGTCTTCCTCAAATTCAAATTGCCAAGTTTAAATTAAAAATAAATAAAAAATATATTATTTTCTATTCTCGTAAAAGACACTTTTCAAAAATTCGACCAAAATCGTTAGGATCATTTTCTGTTTATTAAAAAATACAATTTTTAATGTGGTTTTATAGATACTAGGATCGCCCGGTGGTCTAAATTAGACCACAAACATGTGTGTATATGTGTTTACTTGTGTGTTCGCAAGTACAAGCAAATTGAAATCGCTTGCTTAACACTTATATACCATACATTTCAAAAAAAAAAAAAAACATTTATATTGTGCATATCTGCAGAGAAATGCCTTTTAAACCATACATACTACATACATGTTTCACCAATAATGGTGGACGATAAGATACTTAAAAGTGTAAGACAAAGAAATGTGTGCCGTATTTATGTACAAGATTGTTTTGTTTCTTTGAAAAAATATTAAAATATCTTTTCCAATATTCGAATTAGTGGTGTTCGAATGAGAACGATAATATGAACAGAACATATTTTGCAGGACCAGAAGGAATTATTAAGTGGTTGTTAGATTATAAATTATGTATTATGTTTATTTTTTTTTTTATACATTTTGTTTTAAAAGTACTTTTTTTGTGCAAAGTAGTGCTTATGAGAAACTCAAACGACATTACAAATAAAATTTCTTTTTCTCTTCTTATTAAATGTTAACTTAATAAAGTTTCCGTCATAGACATGCTAGCTGGTGCTTCACGGTCAACGACGCCCATTAGTCTCATCTCTCGAAAAAGTCCATCTGCTGACATTGGTGTGCAAGTCAATCAAAATCAACAGCAGCAACAACAATCGCAACAGCAACAGCAGCACCAACAACATCACAGTAACCAAAATCAACAGCAGCAGCAACTTCATCCGAATCATCAAAATAATTCTAGCCATGGTCAATCACGCGATGCTGGTCATAAGCGGCAAAATCATCAAAATCAACGTGGCGGAAATCAACAGCGCAATAACGATAATTATCGTTCCAGTCGTACGATGGACAGTTACAATAGCATGAATCATTACAATCAGCGCAATAATCAGGGCGTTAATCCAAATCGCTACAATTGGAATACACATCGCGTTAACATGTCCAGCAACAACATGCGCAGTCGTGGAGGAGGCCCGCGTTCTAATATACGTAACATAATGGTAAAATAGTTTTTACATCATATTGATGTTGCTTAATTTTTATTCAATATTTTTAATTTGATTGTAGGCTTTTAGATCTGCTAATGGTCCGAGTGGCATTCAGAAGCCTTCTCGCAATCCTATTAAATTTGAACAAGATTTTGATTTTGAACAAGCAAATACTAAATTCGAAGAACTTCGGTCTCAACTATCAAAACTTAAGGTGGGCGATGAACCCAAATCAGAACAGGTATCCTTTTTAAGTTTTATTTATTTTTTCATTATTTTTTGTATAATTTATGGATTCGATAACTATATACATACGAGTATTTGTTGACTATTTGTGTTTTCTTTTTACTATTTAAAATGCCATTGATACTGATAAACAGAAATTATTTTTTGCAAATTTATATTAACGAAAAAGGATACCACCAAACTTCCTTTTGTTTTAAAACACTGGTTTACGTTGTCGTCATGTGTGCATTTTTATATTGAGATCAGCTCCTTTTAATTTAAAATGTTTTGATATGTAATATAGTTTTAAATTTCTCTTAGCTTCAAACAGCAATGTATTACTACAAAGCAACATGTGTTTAGGAAGTCAGCAGTGCTTTCAGCAGAATTGAGTTCGTGTCACAGTACATCTGGCATTTCATGTGTGCCATGTGCCAAAAAAAAGCGTAACCACTAGTTACTAATGAAAAACCGTTTAATCTGTTTAATCTCATACTATTCATACGTGCCAGTGTAGTCGCATTTTACTAGACAACAATGGATTCTTTTTGAATTAGTTTAATTCAAAGGTTTTCTATTTTTTAGAGCTTGAAATATCATATCTGAAATTAAGTTATATACTATTTAAAATACATCAAATGTGTCATTATTCTCTTTTTGAACACGAGAAATTTACTCGAATTAGAGTTTACAAATATATCATAAATTAGCTTGGCAGCCCTGGTACAATGAGAACGAGAAACGAAGCACCAACACAAACATATGTGTGAATATATATGTATGTGTGGGGATCACTGTTTTAGACACAGCAGTTTTTCTTGAAACAAGAATAGTACCGACTTGCTTGTACCGAATAGTTATTAGTTATATATTTAGAAATTTTTTTATATTATAATAATATAATATTTTTTATGCGGTTTTGATCAAATTTTGACAGTGTGATTTGAAGTTATGTAGTTTTTAAAAAAAACGTATCTACCCGTTTTGTATAGAAGTAGCATCCTCTTTTAAAGCGGTTTTCTTTGAGTGTACTTCAGCACCTTTTCTTAGCAGATATAAGGATTTTAAGAACTTTCAGATTTATATTCTCTTTACTTTTCTAATTATAAAATTAAGAAGCTTAGGCCAACGATATTTTTTTAACTTTTTCATTATATACTTTATTGAATATTTTTTAAATTGAAAATTCAAGGAATTTGTATGATCCTTGTAATGTAATTCCTAAACTCTAATTACATTGTATTGCCATAAAGAAAGTCCTTGTCGAGCGAAAATGGGGGAAATTCTAAACTGTAATGATAATGTTTGTTCACGGAAAATATTTCATATGTAAAACTACTGAAAATGAATGATTTAATCAATAATTTTTAGGGTTATGTACTATTTTATTAATTTATATTTAATGCACATAAACAAATTCGTAATAGAAAATTTCTGTTTAGGCTGATAACAGCAATGCAATTGAAGTAATTTGTTTCCATTTGGTATATAAAATGATGAATATGTATTTAGATGCGTAAAGCGGTTAAAATTACACAGCTTTATCTGTTTAGTTTTATTGCAGGGCGTTTGAAATATACATATGTATTTTAACAATAGTAACTAATTTTATGATTCAAATAACTAACAATGTTATGTTTTTATATTCCATTTTCGTTTCTATTAATTCTACTGTGCTCCTACCACAACCTTGCAACATTTAATCATCCAAATGCTACTGTACAAACAAAACTAAAATCTTAACCTAAAAAAATTGGCTTAATTAAAAAAAATCATGAACTATTAAATGCATGGCTGACTTGCTATATAAAAATTCTTCCACACCTACTCCCGGTACTATACACCACTGCAAAATCTCCATCCAAATGCAACATTAACTACATACACACCTGCATGTAATATCAAAATTATTTGTGAAATCTTTCGTTTTCTCTTAAATATGCATTATATTATATAAATTTCGCAAACTAAACCATTAAATTAAAAATAAACCAAAATGTGTACGTGTGTGTGTGTGTATTATGTGCAATAAAATGTGCCTTTATATAAATGGGACATGAATGACAAATTAAAGTGTTCTTCGCCTACTCCTACTTCTTCACAGATGAATGGGGAAACTGACAAAAAGGATGATTCTGGTAATGAAACTGGAGCTGGTGAGCATGAACCCGAGGAAGAAGAAATTACTGTAGGCTACGATAAGACCAAATCGTTCTTTGATAATATCTCCTGTGAAACTGCACAAGATCGTACAAAGAACAAGAATTATGATTGGCGTCAGGAACGCAAATTGAATAGTGAAACGTTTGGTGTTTCATCTACACGGCGTGGAGGGTAAGTGTAACGTGTGGCTATTGAATAATTGGAATGGTTCTTAAAAATTTTATTTCCCTTGCAGTTATCGAGGTCGCGGCAACTATTATAATAATCGTAATATGGGCAATTATAATGGGGTTGGTTACAACAATCGCGGCTATCGCGGCAATAATTATCGTAATCGTAGCACCAATCGTAGTAAAATTCATAACAATCGTGATGGTAGCAGCACTTCAAATGGTGTTGGTGGCATAATCGGCAACGTTACTCACAACGCTACGATCAATAATGTTGCAAATAATTTGAAAAATCAAACGCAACAACCTTCAACTCCAGGTTCGGCTTCAAATTATATTGCTAATACGACTCCAGCAACCACATCAAAAGCGGTGTCTTCGGGTTTACAAGAGACTAACAATCAACCACAAATGGCTGCAGTTGGCGCAGGTGAGTGTAAAATTAAAGATACCTATACGGTAATTTTCTGACAATCGTATTTCGCATAATCACCCTTACTGGGAATAAAAGTTCCCTGAAATTGTGATTGCCAATGTTTGCGTTGTTGTGTCAGTATAGTTATTTTCTAATTTTGTTCACAATTTTTTTGTTCACGGGAAATATTTCACGTGAACAAAATGTTTGTTCGCCTTTTATTCCATATAAGGGTGATTATTTGTGATGCGAGTTGAAATCTTATGATAGATGTTCTAGAGTTTCACAGTCGCAAGAAACTCAAACCGCATGCGTATACTGAAGTGAACTGATGTATTTAAACTAAACTAAACTTGAAGGAAATATTAAAATGATTAATAAACCAAATTAAATATGTTTTTTTTTTATTCTAATCAAAAATGGAAATACATTCAGCGAACAGCTGACCTAAATCACTATGATAAATCAATATAAAAAATATGAGAGTGTCAGAACATACCTAATGCTATATAATTTCTTATTAATTCCTATTTGTTTATGCATATTTTACTCTGCTCCACTAATTCTCCGAATATCATTAGATGTTCAAAATTCGTTGCTGATTTTCACAAGAATCAAATTTAACATGAGCAGAATGATGCATTTTTTATGTAACACAACGTCAATTTTAATTCATAAATCGTTGTGCACTATGTGTGTACATACAAATATCGGGCATCTAGAAGTCGATAAACAGCACTATTTTTTAGCTGTCAGAAACACACAAAAACACACGAACATAAAGTATACGATGCCCAAAGATGTAAACAACTCTTGACAGTTTAAAAATGAAAAACACCACAAATCATCGTGATGATTACATAGACTTAATAAATATACATTGGCAATGCTATAAACTACAGAGAACAAAATGAAATCATTCGCAATTGCAATTGCAGGAAATTTTAGAAGAAATAAATGCCGATATTTAAGGTGCACGGTGGTCCCAATGACAAATTTAGCGTGAAAAAAGTCGCAACTCTCTTAGAAGTACCTATAATCATAAAAATTCTATTAATTGATTCATAATTGCTGATATTACTATATGTTGATTTCTGTGTTTTGTTTAGTCAAACAAACAAAAAAATAATTTTATTGTTTTTCAGAAGTTTCATATTTCATTTAAAATAATTAATAATAATATATAATATTCGTCTGCTGAATGATTTTACGCATTTAAAATAGAGCTATCAGAAAGCAAAGCAATTGACTCATGACATAACGGTTCTGTATTTCGATTCGTCGGCTTTGTTGAAAGAGAACAAATGTAAGGATCCGATGAAAATAATAAATAGATTGTTAAAAAGATCTTGCATGTTACTTTCCCGTGACGATTTTTGAGCATGACGTTCTTGAACATATCTACAGTCTTTGTTGCGGGAATCAAGTGGTTCCTTCCTCAGATAACATTCCAATTGGCAATCTTGCATTTTGAATAATGTCCGCCCCGTGAATCAATATTTTGTGCACACTATATAGCATGCAATACCACGGATATAGTGCCACGTGTAATTCCGCTTTTGCGATAGAATAGGCTCGAAAAAGTTCTACATTTATTGCATAGCCAGATGCCATACATTTTTTCAATGTACGCCAAGTCTTCTAATTAAATTTTCGTCCACGCCAGTTATTTGTGAAGCTAAATATGGTTGCTGGAAAAATCTTCTGGTAGTATTGCCATCATTTGTGGTTCCGTGACCTGGCTTTGGTATATCGACCAGCAAACTCATATCTGTTCTCAGCCGATCAATTATCATTTGCTTTCTTGCTTCAATTAAAGCCTTTTCCGATTCCCCCCGAGCTTGCCATTTTTGCAACTCAAGTTTATACGCAGTGTGCAAAATGCACACAAGCCTCCTTATCCAAGCATGTCCGTACTCTTAAATGGTTTCATTCGGTGTCAATTTCATGACTTTTTTTATGTCATTCATGGCAGTAGGTAGTGCACCACAAATTCCACATCTTTAAGACGACGTATAAGCAATAGTTGAAAAAACTTTACATCGATCATAGTCAAAAAGACACGACGGCTTACATGAGCGGAATTCACGGTTGGCCTTGTAGATCTCTTACTTATTGTAGCTTTGGTAAATTTTGTTAAATTTAATGCAAAGCGCAACAACAATTTACCAAAGCTGAAAGATGTAAAAGATCTACATCTGGCCCACATCTGCCTAAAAAAGCGTAACCACTAATTATTAATCAAAAACTGTTTGATTCTGCCACCTATGTATTTATTAAGTTAAACAGTTTCATACATAACTAATAGACAATTTTGTAGAATACAACATGATTGGAAACTGTTTAAATCAATAAAAACATGTCTGGATCAAACGACAGTTTTTCATTAGTAATTAGTGGTTACGCTTTTTTGGGCACATGTGTGCCAGATATAAACTCGGCCATATGTAGATCTGAAATTTATTTTAAATAACTGTTTCATATGTATTAATACTAATGTAAGAGTATACGTTTTATACAATACTACGTTGTGTTCAATCACAGTAAAAAGTATTCGCACCATTCACTGAGTATTCGTTGCTTTTCACAAGACCAGTGAAACAAGCAATGCACGCAATAAAATTCGCCGCACTCATCTCTTTCAATTGTGCCATGCGTTGTTTTTTTTTTAATTCTTGTGGATTGACAACAATATGCATTCAATCTGCTCTCTGATACACTAGTGCACACTATTGCGATGTCACCAAATGCGGTAATGTGTACTCAGCATATGAATATAGAAAAAACGCTAATGGATTCATTCCGTTCTCTGATCTGAATTGCTGGCATTTAATCACCATATTTTTTTAAATAGTGCTATATTTAAATTTTAGTTAGTAGAGTAACTTAAACAAACATTAAACTAAACTAAATATAAATTATTTTTTCATTTAATTTCAGGCCAATAATCCTTTGTGTTGGTATCCATTCGAGATAAGTTCAAAAAAATTTATTAAAAAATAAGGAATTTTTATTACAAACGTGTATAAATACATTTGTATATCAATCAAAAGTATTTTTTTAAACTGCTGACGTCCTTCGCTCCCATCTATCACAAAAAAAAAAAAAAAAAAATCATTAAAATATGCAAGTGAAAAAATATTTAGAAATCGCCAACCAAAAGATGAACAAAATTTAAAAAGGATATACATACGGAATCAACATTTTATATTACTAAATACTTTATACATGGCAACTGGAGTATGTTAACTTTTTCTTTTGCAGAAAAGAATAATCACAAATTATGGGTTTAAAAAGGCAGCACATTAATCATTTATATTAAACAAAAAGGAAAAAAGCAAGAGAAAAATTTAAAAGATGTTAGCATAAAATAGATTTAAAGAAAGCATAAACTAAATGAAAGGATAATAAGTAACAATTTATATTTGAAAGAAATGAAATTAAAATTAATACATATTCCCCAAAAATACTGGAGAAAAATAATGAAAAAAAAAACAAAATTGTTTAAAAGAACTATCAAAAGATATATAAATAATAATACATAATAAAAGGCGCTTTAAGAAACTGAAAAGGGTATACAATTTTTTATTTTAATAAAGAAGAGAGGAGAAAAATTCACGCGTGTGTGTGTGAGAGAGAGAGAGAGATGAAGAGAAAACGAGACAGGGGAGAGAATTAATAATTTGAGACTTGAAAATAGAAAAACAAAATTATTTCTTGTTATGGAAGTTGTCGCGTTGCATTTATTGGATTTATATTCATAATAATTTGAATGCTAAAAGTGCATGAATAATTATAAATAAAGCTAATTTGAAAGTATAACCTTTTTTCTTTTTTTTTTTTGAATAAACAAAATAACTTAAATCGTAACTAAAACTTTTATAAATATTTGTTTAAACAATAAATTAATATAAAAAGGGACAATGTTTATTTAATTGATTCACACAACAGAAATTGCAAAAAGAAAAAGAAAGAAGAAGGGAAGGGAGTGAGCTTTTGGAGTACATACCACAAAACATACACATGCTTTAGAAATGATCGTATTTGAAGGCGCTAGTTTAATAATTAGAAAGAAGTGCTTATTATTTTAAATTATATTTTATAGTTTATAAGTTTATGATGTCGCAACGACTTACATGATTTTTATTCCAAATAAGAAATAAACACAAACATTGGACCTCAATACTAAACAAACGAAATACATAATTAAAAACGAATTCGATAAAAAAATATTCTAAAGATTTTGTAATAAAAAATGAAATTCAAAGAATTTTATTTAAAATTTCACTTTTAATAGTAAACATTATTTTTATTATAGTAATTTTAAACTGTAAACATTACCTACATGCATATACATACATAACTTGCATACACACATATACATACAAATATAAATATATAGAACACAAATTGCCTAATTATGTTGAAAATATATCAATTTACTTAAGCTTTATTGTTTGTTTTATTTTCCCCCTATAAAGGAGCCTTTGAAACTATTACGACCAACCAGTTAAGACTTGAAAAATAATTTCTTTATTTTTCCTAAAATACACCCCACCTCATTTTAATTAAACAATTCTCAGTGTCTTTGATTTAAAATCAAAAAGAATTGTTCTCTCTATTCCCATAGATTTCTATTCGAAAAATTAAGAATTACGATGATTTATGCCAAACAACAAGCGCCAGTGTTAAAATTTTTTTTGTAGATATATTATAAAAATAATTTTTAAGTTAATAATAAAAAAAAACTGCACTGCCTCTCTCTCTCTCTTTCTAAATTCAAAACATTTGAAAACTAAACAATATATTTTCTACTCATCGTATTAAAATGAAATTTTGTATTATCCAAATAAAGCTCACTCTCTGTTATATTACTACTACTAGAGAAAATACCAAGAAACCGCAAAAATATATTAAAAATTTTATTATACATACATATATAAATTTTAAAATGCAAATACAAAAGCATATATACACAGAAATATGTATTTTCAAATTAACATTAAAATCTAATATTACACCGAAAACAAAACGGAAAATATTAAAAATCATTGTCAAAATATAAAACAAATTAATAAAAAAATAAATTTGTGTAGCATATAAAAGGTTTATAAAAGTTTTATCATTATTATTAAAATTAAAGAGAATTAAAAAATAATTTCATGTGTACAATTATTTCTTAACTTTCAGTTACTAAAATAGTTTTACTAATCAAGTTTACTTTTGATTAACTTCATTATCAATAAATTTGTTACAAAATACTGCCCTTTATGGAAGTTTACAAAAAAAAAAAAAAAATCATTATGTTCTTTTTATGTCATAATGTAACCATTCACTTCATACATTCTATCTCTTATCTAATAAAGAATCGAATTATTTACACATTTGCTTTATGGGAAAGCGGCACAACATATGTATGTACGAGTATGTAACTAGGTAACTACCCAGGCAGAAAAAGATATTCAGCATGACGTTGCTACGATGGTCTGCGGTAACAACTAATATCAGAACAACATCCTATTTACCAAAATTTAAATGTACTCTTGTTTTCAATGTTTCCGCAACATAATATATCGTTGGCTTCGTCGGCAAATATGTTAAGTCCACTTTTTATGCAAAGTGAGTTTTTGATGTAGAATGCTAGTGTAACTCAAAACCAATCATGTCCAAAAATTAAAATGTGGTTATGTTGTTTTTTTTTTCTTGCTGTTATGCAGTGGCAAGCAAATATGCTAAGTCTAGAAAAAAAGCAACTGTTAAGTCCAGCGGAAAACAATCTGAATGTAGTGTACTTGCATTTATTTAACACATAAATTTTCTTGTTAAACTTTTACTTCAACTTTTCTTATTTTAAATGTTTTTATTAAAAAATTTATACTTTGTACTTGCTTACTTTTGTTTATTTTATTGAATCATATGTTTTTCTCATCTACTGGATTTTACTGGCAAAAATTTGTCCAGTAAAAATTTGCAGACTCCGTCAACAACTGTCAATTTGCTCTCTCAATTGGCACTCTCTTTTGCAATTTTATATGTAAACGAACGCATAAAATTTGGTGTAAACAAACAGACCTATTAACAAAAATCAACAGAAAATACCAGCTGTGTACTATCGTTAAAAAGAAGTTACAGAATCATAACTCGTTATTGCAAGCGACAAAATGTATAGACAAAAATTACGATTATCGGATCGTTAAAAGTTACTGAATCGAACTGCAGGTGATATCGATTCAGCATCTGAAGATCAGTACTTGGATTCAGTAAGTTTTATTACGATAATCGCATCGTTATAATAAATATGTATAACGGAAACTTATCGATTTTGCTATTCAATAACAAATTTTAACGATACTCGCTGTCGGTTGAAGTAAAAAAAGGAAAGTAACAAGCTCAAACTCACACACGAGAACAATTGTGCTGGCATAACAAGCCAGTTTGGAGGTGAGAGAGGCAAAGCGAGTGGTTTTGTGGTTGGCATAGTTTTTCAACTAGTTACAACTCCGCATCAGCAGCACAAAACCAATACACACACAACTTTAAAAACAGCAAATGTTAAATGAATACAAAAAACAGTAATACACACAAAGCTGTGGGCACGTATACATTTTTTTTAAATGATTTGAAGTTATTCTGTGCCCCCTTGTTATTACAAGGGATGGGAGATTTAATTTGGCCGAACACAAGGGTTATAACGCCATCAACAATTTCTTTATTTAGGAGCCTCCTCCGAGAAAATTCCAAACGCCATATACCGTCGCATACGAAGCCGGAAATCCCAAAATTCTTCTTATATGTCCAAAAATGAGTTTTTGTTTGATTCTCCAACCAATTTCCAAAATTTATTCTTTATAATTGTTTTTGCATGTGGTTAATGGAAACCAACGGGATACCGACGCCAACCACTAATCACATGCGGTGTGAAACGTAAAACTCTCGAAGGCCAATAAACAACAGTGGCCTCGTTGCACTTAAGAGATAATTGCCAACGACGCTTGATGTTGACACAAAGTACAATGTTGACTCGCCCAGAGCTGCTTTACGAATCCGAGTATATATTTGTATGCCAGATGAATTAGTCTTGTGTGTTCTAAAAAGAACAAAAATTCTGCGGCATAAAAAGTAGTCTCGTGTGTGAAAGGCCATTTACAAAGTAAATTTATATCAAGTATATGCCAAAGTAAATTTATATCAAGTATATGCAACTACTCAGGTGACTCATTTTTTTTCTCGTTTCGTGGCAATGCCTGAATGTCAAAAGTTGTTTACAATGTTCGTACGCCATTTTGTTTTCTTTTGCTTTGTTATACACAATTGTGTATACTGAAAACGTATGTATGTGAAAAAGTTTAAATAAATTTTTACTTAAAAAATGTGTTACAAAACATTTAAAAATAATTATATTTAATTATTTAATATTTTATTATACTTATTTCACATATTTAAGGTTTATCAATTAATAAATTTACTTTGGTTTTGTCTATCCATACATGTCCTTTTTGTTGTATGCAGATCTGGGACTATTGCATTAAATAAGCAAACGCATTGACCATTTTACCATACTAAACCAAATCAATGCAAATACAAATTTATTACATTAGCACTAACTTTGATAATATTAGTGCATTTTTTTTTCATTAAACTAAAATCCCTTCAAAGTAATTTATGAATATTGCATTGTTACTTTTATTTCACTATTTTTTCACCACTTCACACATTATGAAAAGTATTATTGCATTATAGTGCAAAATACAACGTAAATGTGTACATAGATAAAACCATACGTACATACATAAATATGAAAATTTTTTCTTATGTACATATCGTAACCCAAGACGAAAAATCATATCACTACGTTTTTTATAATTTTTTCGAGAGATGTAATTGTTCCAAGCGGTAGTATTTTTCGTTTATAAAATCACCATTTTTTAAGATATAACTACAATAAATGAAAACCTAAGTTCTGATCTTTTGTCAATTGCACGGTTTTCTATATAAGGTCAAGATGCAACGTACTTGAAGTATGAAACTTTTTAATTTTTTCAATTGGTTCTGAAATCTAGTTTGTATTTATATTGACAGTTTTCCTTTTCTTTAATTTGTACGTACATACTTATAAAGGTGCCCTCAATGAACTTTACTGTATTTTTTATTTTATTATTTGTTAAAGGTTAACTTTTTATTCAATATTACTGTGTACAATATTTGATAATGCAATAATATTGCATTACTTCATGATGACTAAGCACATCAATACAAAATCAGTGCATTTTTCGCCATGCTAATGCAATATTAATCCATTACTTTGAAGAGATTTTATTGAAGTGAAAAAAATAGTGCACTACAAGCATTAAATTTAAATTTGCGCTAAAATTTTTGTTTTTCAATCAGTGCTTATGCAAAAGAGATGCAAGTTGCCCAGGTCTGGTTGTATTCATCTGTTTTTCACATTCATCCATTATTCTTACACAAACAAATCGCCTGTTGTTTTTGTACTTTCTTAGTTGTTGTAGACCTGCATATACTTTATATAAATATGCTTTGGCCATTTAGTTTATCTTTAATAATTCTTCTTTGTGCTTTTCGTTTATGCAGGGATGCCACATGATATACAATCAAATGGCAAGTTAAACACAGATGTATACTATCGTCAAAAAGAAATTACAGAATCACTTTGTCGTTACTGCAACCGAATAAATAGATCGATAAATATTACGATTGTCGGTTCGCAAAAAGTTAGCGAATCAAGGTACAGCTGTTAATTTCTCTTGTGTCAAATCGAAGCAAAACGTTCGGAAATTTTCTGATAGCAGGAAATTTTACACTAACAAATATGCTTAGGCCGAGGTACATCTGGCACACATGTGCCCAAAAAATCGTAACCACTAATTACTAATGAAAAACTGATTGATTCAGACAAGTATTTATTAAGTTAAACAGTTTCATAATAGACAATTTTGTAGAATCCAACATGATTGAAAACTGTTTAAATCAATAACTACAAATGAACTAAACATTCTTCATCGATTTTCTCAAAAACACAACTACATACAAATGTATAGTTCTGTATTTTTTTTTTGCAAATGCAGTGCCAACTCTCTAACCCGAATTGAATTTATGAGTAATTAACTACTAGTGCTGTCATTCGAACAAAAATTATTCGAATAATCGAACAACTTTTTTTGATTTTTGTACGAACGAACAAAAATTTTAAATTTAGAATAAAAAATTATTCGAATCACTTTTGTAGAATATACGAACAATTTCCTTAATTACTTTGTATAAAAAGTATTTTACATTTCATACTTTTTAATTTCTCAACAGTATGATGTTAAGTAATCAAATTACCCCAAATTATAAACGGATCTTGTTTTTTTTTTTGATATGAAAAGATAATGCCCCTTTAACGGATTGAGAAGGAGTCTTACAATTCCTGATAAAGAGTTAAAAAAAAATAACAGCTTTTCTACAGATTTAAATAAATAAATAAATAATATTATTCTTAAGCTTTCCAATAATAACTTTTTAAAATATGCCTCAAAAAGCGAAAAAGGAGTACGCAAATATTGATTTCACGATTATTTTGTAATAAAAATTTCGCAAATAATCTCAAGTATGATGAAGTATTAGATGAAATTTCTGAAGTAACTGACAATGTTTTATTAGCTGATCTAAAAAATTGTATCAATAAAGTCAGAAATTGTACTAATATCAAAATCGTCAACAATTTTTAGGTTGATTGTAATTACTTGGAAATATCAAAGAAAAGAACACACAAACTGGATATGCGTTTTAATCCTTTAATCTGAATCAAACAGTTTTTCATTAATAACACTGTGGAACATTTTTGGGATTATTGTCTGGGGGGTGAGAAATTCCAAGTCAGGGTGATGGTACTAGGTCAGTATAGTAAAATCCTCAAAGGGTTTGGCGTTCGTATGTGTCAGTTTTTTTTATGACCTTTTAAATTTTTTCTTCTTCACTTGTCCGATTTTGATGGAACAAATTAGAAAAATTAAGAATTACAATTTCTGTGGAGGTAAAAAAAATATTTTTTTGCCTCCACAAATTTATTTTTAACTTCGAAAGTGTTGCACATATAGGAAAACGGTATAGAAACAGATTAGAGAAATTGTAATTCTTAATTTTTCTAAATTTGTTTCATCAAAATCGGACAAGTGAAAAAGAAAAAATTTAAAAGGTCATAAAAAAAACTGACACATACGAACGCCAAACCCTTTGAGGGTTTTACTATACTGACCTAGTACCATCACCCTGACTTGGAATTTCTCACCCCCCAGATTGGCTGTTGTACTGTGTAATTAGCGGTTACGCTTTTTTGGGCGCATGTGTGCCCCTGTGTCTGAATGGTATCGATGCTATCCTCTCAGTCCAAAGGTCGTTGGTTCGATTCCCGCCATAGACCCTGGGTCAGTGATGGGAAAGTTGGTACGGTACTATCGTACTTTTTGTTTTTGATACTATTTGACATGAAAAAGTACCGTAGTACTCCCCCAAAAACACATTTCATACTCTCACAATCAACTTAAAAATGCAGTCAGAAGACTCGCGAATGCATATATTTTTGCCAAAAATTAAATTTCTTTTTCGACAAATGGCACGAAACGTTATTAGTAAAGATATTTCAGAAAAGTGTAATGTTTCCCAATTAAATATAAACGAAAACCATGATATTTTCTGTGGCACTGAAGTTGATCTATATACATACATACTCGTATGTACATATAAACGCAAATCATGTTGAAAGAACTGTTTTAAATCAGTTTAAAGAAAATTGTAAAAAGTTTTATATTAAATTCTGTCAAGTTCTAAGGGCAAAAGTGCACTTTGACAATAAAATGTTAGTTTGGCTTAGTAACTTTTCCCTTGAAAATGTTTTATCAGATAAAACCAACAGCATTATATACCACTTTTAATTAAAATGTTTCAATAAATAAAGAGCATTGGCTAATATGGTAGAACTGAAACCATTAACAACAGAAAATATATGCAGTTTCTGGTCTACGGTGGGGGCCTTTGCAAAATAAATGGTAATAAATATGGAACTTCTATTCATATTCTATAATTTTTAAAAAAACTACAAGCCTCGGAACTTTTTTTTGAGTCCTAGGTGGTAAATTTTGGCCCATTGTAACTCCTCTCCAGCTTAAGTCAGAAGACATGTGTTACAAAGCCTAAGTCCTCTTCTAAAGATGTTCGAAGTTTCAGGTAAGTCCAATCATTAGTTTAGAAGGCCCAGATTTATTACCATTTATTTTCCAAAGGTCTCCACTGTGCAGTTGCTTAAACTAAAAACGCATCAGATGAATACATGTTTCTTGATATATCGAGAGTACCTTACGGAATTTTGTCCACACCTCACTCCTCTGCAAATGTCGAAAGGATTTTCTCTTACCAAAATCGCATAAAGACAAAACTAAGGAACAGACATTATGTTCCAACAGTATCAAGTCTTATCCAGGCCAAAGTTTTATTGAAGTCTAACACTCTTCTTGTTATAAATTTGATACAAAGGATTTTGTCTCGGATACAAAATCTTGGAAAATGTCAAAAAAGATTAGTGTAAACGATATAGATTTCGTTAAAGATTCGAGACAATCGGGTCTGTTCTGTAAACCGAATCGTTTTTCAAAACGAGAAATTTTCAAAAACGAGTAAATGCTTATTTGTTGTTCTACAAATTTCTCGATTTGGTAACATTCGAAATTAAGTTGAATAAAATATTTGAACGTCAAAGGCAGTTGTTAATAAAAGAAATCACTTTTTAAATAAAAAATAAGCATTTAAAGAAAAAGTGTTTTTATTCATACAAATAATTTTTCTCCATTCTTGGAGTAAAACTGGAAACAAACGTTAGAGTATTTTTAAAACCAATTTTGTATTATATTTAAATGTATCAAATTGCATGTAATTTGGGATTAAAGACCTCAAATTGTTAATGCTATTTGGTTTCTGGCGTTTCTTTAGTGATTTATTAGAATAATACCATATTCGATTTACTTTTGACCAGGTAGGTTTACTCGATTTAAAAACGAGTAAAACTATGTGAATTCGGTTTAGAGAACACCAAAATTTTTTTTTTCGTTTTGAAAACGAGACATTTGCTCGTATTCGGTTTACAGAACAGGGCCGAATGTAAATGCAGTATCAGTAGATTTAATAATCAAAATCTAATATTTTTATTTATTTTTTACTACCCTGTACAGCATAATTTATATAAAAGGTGATTGAATTAGCTACGGTCCGCTTAAAAAGGTGTGTGAATTGGCTACATGCAGTTGTTTGGTTGTAGTTTTGGAAATTTTTCAGATAATGGTGGCTATTCTGGAAAACGCGTCGAAGAAGCGAAACTTTACATTAAAAAAAAAAAACAAATTTTCAAAAATTGTTTTTATTTGCCATACATTTCTAAAATGAAATAAACGTGAGAATTTCAACGAGTTTCTTTCTCTCTCTTTTAAAAACAAATTTTTTACATTTACACAATTTTGTTTTTGTTTCCCAAAACAATACCTATTACTTTAAATAATCGCTAAAATAAGGCTCAGCAAGTCGTACATTTCGGTCAAAAAACTTCAAAAGTTAAAAATGCTTTTGAATTTATAAAATATAGACCTTTATGCATTAAACACATTCACCACAGCAGGCTACACGAACACACGACTTCAAATGCCGCTAGCAGCATTTGACGTCTCGTAGCCAGCTACTTAATTGTTTTGGCGACGGCAGCAGCGCCATCTGCACCGCATATTTAAGTATAAATACATAGTTCAGTACTGCCACCTTCAAATATTTCGCATTTATAAAAATTATATTACTCTTTCAAAATGTACTTATATGACGTAAAAGTATACAAAAGAATTAATTTATGCTTTACATAAATGTTTGGATATCGTTTCTGTTAAATAATATGAAAAAATTGTACGATATCATTCATGCAACATTTTGTATTACACTGGCAACACTGAATTTTCTCATTGTAGCCAAAGAAATAGAAATTAGTTTCATTGGACTACAACGACAAAATCAGCATAGACAGCAACCTGTCGCCCTGAAAAGAATCACTCTTATATAAACATGTGTATTCTATCCTTGACATTTTGTAGTCGATAGCCCTGCTGTGGTGAATGTGTTTAATGCATTATTATTAAAAACAAAACAAAAAAAAAAAAAAAATTAAGAAAAAAAATTTTTTTTAGTTGACTACTCTGTAATTCGAAACGAAAGAAAACGCTTTCGAATTTGTATCTTAATAAAATGCAAATTCGAAAGCCTTTCTTTCGTTTCGAATTACAGACCCCGGACCCCCAGAATATTATGCCCACCGTGTCCGTAAAAGGTCGACGTAAATTTGAACCATAAAAATATGTGATTTGCCATTTTAACAAAAACATTCGAAATCCAAATTATGGGTCCGTATGTAGAGGCATCAATCACTGCTGGAAATTGAATGAAGTGTTCTTAAGCGCTTGACTGAAAATGTCAAATATGAGCTACAAACATGGCTACTACAAAAAAAAAAAAAAAAAAAAAAAAAAAAATTAAATCATCAGCGAACTGGTATTGCCTTTTAAATTAAAGTTTGCTCGCATGATACAGATCAGTGATGGATTTCCGAACAGGCCCCATGTTCCATAGAGATTCAGTGCCCAACAGAAATTTTACTGTCGATGTTCGATAGCCAGTGAAAATCGAACGCAAGTAGCAAATAAACGATAAGTGTAATTTTTAGTTGCAAAAATCTAGCAATCAAAAACTTTTGACTGCCGACTAGGGGCTGGTTTTTAACATAAAGATAAACTCTACTTGTCAGTTAACTGTGGTATAAACTTAAAATATTGTTTTTCAGATAAAGGTTATCTAGTTAATAATCTAGGTTTAACCGAGCAACATTGCTCAGTTAAGCTCAAGTTAGAACTGTAAAATGATAAATATAAAAATATTATGCAATTGAAAAAAAAAACAGTTTTACGAAAAAGTTTAATAAACAAATACATTCATATGCGTAAATAAAATGAATGTTTCTTATGGCGACGAAGATTTTAGCGATTATGAAACATAAAAAACTTGGATAGGACAATTATGAGAAAAATAAGGGAGATAATAACACGTCCAAATCATTTTCATGTGTATAAAGGATTGGAATTCTTTCAAATATTTCGTTGGATTTAAAATTTGATGATCTTTTTTAGTCTATTTTTGGAGCGTCACTATTTTTTAAGTCCATATTAATTATTTTTTAGTTCTCAAAAATCTCAGAAAACAGTTATTGAAGTTTTTTTTTTTAAATTTAAAGAATTGTCATATCGCTTTTTAAGTGTTGCCCTATTTACAGCAAAGATTTTCAACAATGCCACATCTAAATTGAAAACAAAGTATGGAATTTCTAGTTAAATTGGCAACTCTTAATCTAATACTGGAAAACAGCATAGACGGTTAAATCACGTTTAAATTTGTTTCTTGGTTAACTCAAACGTATGTAAAACTAAGTTTAACTAATTAGTAAGGGCGACTTTTTGGGATTGAGATTAAGATTAGTTTATTTCTGTTATTAACTAATCCGAAAAAATTAACTTAATCTCTCTTAACTGAGTATGATGTTTTTGAGTGGTATGTTAATCTTCTTATTATGTGTAGTACTGCCATACTGAGGAACAAAGTAGTGGCAACATTTTCTGTGCAAAAGTCATACATGTTATCAACACACTTTGATTTTTTGTGGCAAGAAGAAGAAACTGCCATATTTTGTTATTTACAAGTAAAATATTGCGCGTGTTAAAGGAAATAGATAAATAATATAAAATATATTTATTTATTTACGTGTTTTTTAATTATTTGATCATATAAGTTTTACGAAAAGTTATATGTTTCACAAGTGTATGTAGTTAATATTTATGTAAGATTAAACCACCACGATTGGCCGCTTAAACTAGCAAGTAAAACCATATAATCGACTACCCAAAAATCTCAAATGAAGATTAAGGTTAATTTAATCTCTAATCTTGAACTCAAAAAGTCGCCCTAAGAAACTAGCCCTAGGAAACTAACTGAAGTTTGATAGTCATAGCCATAATCGACCTATTGATTTTTCATTGCTTGAATTAACTACATATTCACATACATACATATATATGTAAGTATGTATATAAAATAAAAGCAACTCTTGAAATTTTAATGTATTTTTTTCTTGTAGAATGCAAAAAATTAATCACGACCTTAATAAACAATGTTTCTTAAAGTATTTCTTTTAACGAGATCTCATTGTTTTTTTTTTCTCATAAAAGAATGTTGATTGTGCATTAGAAAATTACCTTTGTTTTCTCTCTAATCATTTTAAAATGTGTCTTCGGGTCAGGTTTTTATTCATTCAACCAAAACATAATATATTATATGGCAGTTTAAGAGCTTATCACCTAAAGAAATAAAAAAAAATGCAATTCCGATATTCAAAATCTGGGAGTATAAAAGCAAAATTTTCAAGATGTTTGAACAACAGTTTCACTTAAACTGCTTTAACAAAACCGTAAGACCGTGAACAATAAATATACTCTGCAAAATGTTCGATTGGACTAGTAAAAATGTTGTCTATGTGGGAGGATTCAGTGGAATTGGCTATCAAGTATGCCAAATGATAATGAAGAAACCTATTAAGGTAAGTTTAAGCAGTGAAGTGAAGAAATCAATATTAATAATATTTTTTTTTTTAATTTTGTCCTTGATTGCAGTGTTTGGTCGTTTGTAGTCGCATGGAAAATGTTGAAATGCTCAAGAAACTACAAGCTATTAATAGCGCCATAGAAGTAATGTTTGTGCAAGTGAATATTGCAGAGTATGCCAGTATTGCTAAGGCTGTGAAACAGGTTGTTGGACACGTTGGTCATGTTGATGCTTTGATCAATGGTGCTGGTGTTTTAGCGGACAAGGATGTTGAAACAACGGTGGCTGTTAACTTGGTAAATATTTAATTTCATTTTGCATCATTTTTGTTAACATCAGTGCGATTTTCATAAATAATAATAAGTTTACATCTGGCACACATGTGCCCAAAAAAGCGCAACCACTGAATCCCGGTTCACACATTTCAACTTTTGTTGATCAACTCTTAATTCAGCTGTATGAAAAAAAGAGATGTTCGTATTTCAATCTCCGTCTTTCTCACAGCTGAATTACGAGTTGATCAACAAAAGTTGAAGTGTGTGAACCGGGACTAATTACTAATCGTCGGTTGGTTATTGGTTTGCTGCAGTCATAATGTATTTTGAATATACTGTGCCGCAAACCAATAACCAACCGACGTAATGAAAAACTGTTTGATTCAGACATGTAAGTTGAAATACATGGTTTCTTATGAGGTCTGTTAGTCCCGGTTCACACACTTCAACTTTTGTTGATTAACTCTTAATTCAGCTGTATGAAAAAAAGAGATGTTCGTATTTCCCTCTCCGTCTTTCTCACAGCTGATGAAAAGTGCAAATTTTGGCAAATTTTTAAAATTTTGCGTACGTTGAGTAGTAGGGATGGACACTGTAAAAAACCTCGATGTCTTTTTCGATGCGAAAATCACTAAAAAAATTAGTGCTTTTCATATAAATGTTCAACTCAAGACCGTCTGGATTGTAGAAACAGCCTATTAAAAGCAAAAGTGTACATGCAATTTTTGAGTTTAGAAAAAAAAAAATTTTAATTGAAAAATTAATTTTTGAAAACAGATATTTCCGTTATGTTTCTGTTGTCCAACGATGGGTATGTGATAGTAGTCGTTATAAAGGAGTTCTTAAAAATTACATATTTTTAATATTTTTTTTTTAATTTTAGTCCATTTTCTAAAAAAAAGAATTTTTTTGTGGCATATAATGTTATTACAAGAAGAGAGACATGAGTACCAACATAACGCCACAAAAAAATTAAAATTCGAATATACGTAACCCGCGAAAATTTAAAATTCGCGATTTTTTTGAACACACCTCGTACACATTTAGTATAGGAATACTTAATCTTAAACTTTAAATACTAATTATTATTACACCTAATTAATTTAGACTGGTGTAATTAATACCACTTTAATGTTTATGCCTCATATGGACAAAACTCAATCTGGTCGTGGTGGCATTGTAGTAAATATCGCTTCTGTCTACGGCTTAGAAGCTGGTCCAGCCTTCAGTGTTTATACGGCCGCTAAGCACGGTGTTGTAGGATTTACCCGATCTATGGCGGTAAGATATTCAATAAATGAACTTTTCTATACATAAACGTACAACAAAAATATCCTAAAAATAAACGCATTTTTATCTTCTCAAATATTTTAGGATGAATACTATTATCAAAAGACAGGCGTAGCATTCATATGCATTTGTCCTGGCATGACCTCTACCGAATTGATGACCAACAAGCGCGACATGAATTGGATGAAATGGGTGCCACATAACGAGGGAATATTTAAGAATGTTATGGAGGCGAAAACGCAAACACCAGAAGAATGTGCTGTTAATATGATGAATGTCATGGAAATGGGCAAAAATGGTGGCATCTACATATGTAGCGTTGGCGGTATGAAAGAAATTACACCAACTGTTTATACAAATTAAGACATTGAGTCATTCGTTTGATAGGAATATGTTTTAAAAGATTCGCGAAATAAAACCATTAATTTTGATTAATATCAACAGTAAGAAATATTTTGTTTTTGATTTTGGAAAATAATCAAAGATCCAAATGAAAAAATTCCAACATACATATGTATGTACATACATACATACATTCAATGGGTAATCCCATGATACAATAATACAGGTAACCTCGAAGCGCCAGCTGAGGAGTTTATTTCGTGATGTGATCTGCCAATTGTTGTTTACGTTTTATCAATACAGTGCCTCTTCAACTGTAATAGTTCCTATTAAACTGTACTAATACAAACCAGCTTTGCAAATATAAGAAAACATATATATAATCATGTTTTACCAATACACGTGCATGGTGCCTATTAAAACTGTACTAATACAAATAAAGCTTTGCAAAACAAGAGAAAACGCAAGTACATGTCTTTTGTTTTCTCTTGGTTTTTTGACAGTTGTCATCACAAAACAGCAATAAAAAGCACTGTATTATTGTATCATGGGTAATCCTAAGAGCAATCACATTTTCTTCTCTTCATTAATATTTACTTTGTTTATCAAAACTTTATTATTTTAATATAGAAACATTGCGGCATTGACACTAACGGCTCAGTTAGCCGACTGTAATGTAATGTAACTGCAACAGTAGGAAACAGCTGATCGATATTGTTATGTGAAAAGTCATGGAAATGGTTATAGAGATGTAATGTAACGTAACCTACTTTTCATATAAAAATATCGATCAGCTGTTTCCTACATTACAGTTACATTGCATTACAGTCGGGTAACTGAGCCTTAATATACGAGTACTTTATACATACATACCGCTGTTAGCCGTAAAAAGGCCCTAACGCGTATTTTCACGAAATTGAGTTTTTCACTGATTCCAATACATTTCACACAAATACACCACGTCGCAAACATTTATTGCAATAGTTTAAAAAATAACGCTTTTACAAGCAGTTTTACAAAGCAGTTGCACAAGCACTTTTACTGTTTATTATTATGTTTTTACCTTCTCCTGTAAAGTTACAGTTATTTGAGTTATTGCCTTTCTACTTGTTATATGTATACATATATGTACATACTCGTATGTACTCTGTCGGAAATTCCGTTAACTTTAAACTAACTTTAAGCTAACTATTTCGCAACTAGTACTGACTGACACTTGGATTACTTTTCAATGTAATCAGCTGACTATTTTAACATTGCGACGTCCTAGGCAATAGTCAATTGTCTCACTCTGCATTACTTTCAGCTAACTTAAAGTTGGCTTTTTTAAATCCCTTGGAAGTCAGTAAATTTAAAAATTTTTTTCTGAGGTTCGAACATGCATCATCACACGTTGTGTACTCAAAGCGCTAACTACACAGCCAAGGTACCATCTAAAATAATAACAGCAAAGTGTTAACATAAAACTGAAATAAGTTTCAAAGTAGCTGAGAATAAATTTGTTGGCTCTCACCAAACTCGATTATGTACTCAACTTAAGAATTAATTTTGGATTTGTTCTGGATGACATTGCAGTTAGCTTTTAGTCAGTCTCCGACAGGGTATGTACCATTTCTTTCAAGTGGTAATTTCTTTTGATTTACAATTTTAAATCAAGCGAATTCATACCAGTTGTTGCGTCTGGTGCGTGTGTCAGTTGCCGGAGGCGACTGCACGGCGTGGACGGGAGTGTTGGCCTCTGATGTTATGCATGGTAAATTGTCCGCCGACAAAGATGCCCCTATCGGGAATGGGGGTTCGCGTGAAACGTGTTCCCTTTCCCTAAATTTGTGAACGCCAACGTTTGCACTGAGGTTGTAGCAGTAAAGTATTTTGTTTAAATTGTGTTCACAATTGTCTGTACACGGGGGACCCTTCGCGTGAACAAGATGTTCTGCCTTTTGGTCCCGATAAGGGTGAATCATAGGCGTGATTGTACACGTGTTTCGGATGGTGTCCCATTCACTGTGTGTTGACGTGTCGTACTAGAGGTGGGTCACAGGGATAGAAATGCCACACGCCAGGACATAGGCTACTCGTTCAGTTTCTGTGCGGTAGTTTTTGGCCCGATCCTCAAAATATGCGTGACCATGCAGGGGATAACTCCACACCAATTCAAGGTAGTGCGGCCGATGGCTATGGAATAATGTATGAGGGTTGGGGGTTTGGCAGGTCGTACCAGTGGTTGTATTTTGGATTGTGGAGTGGTTTATGTGCGGTGGATCGGTGCTTTGTGTGGATCTGTAAGGTGTTTGTGGTCTGAAAATTGAAAAAAAAAAAATAATTTAGTGTGCTGGTTTATGGTGATGGATGTCAGTAGAAATAATAAATAGATTTTGTACTAAATACTATAACTATGTCTATTGTGAATGAAACAGTGTTGTATGTAATGGTATGTATTTCAGTCAGAAAAAAAGCAATCAATGTCGTGCTATGTTTTATGTTCTGACAAGTGGAAAATGGAAAAAAGGTTTTTAAAATGTAGGTACACATTATGATGGTTAAAGGAAAAGTAGCCATTATTAAAAAGTGAACCGTACAGATTAGAGCTAATAAAATAAATATAGTAAAGTGCAGCAAGAGTAAAAAATTACTCCAAAGTGTTTGCGTCATATCTTCGGTTTAAATAAAACGACTAAACAGAAAACTTGCGGAATAGAACAGCCAAAGAAACCAAGAGTTGGAACAGAAGGGTAAATTTTATCAGAGCAGTATAATATTGCAGGTAAAAGAATAAAACAATCAGAAAAGCAGAAAAGTGAGAGGCAAAAACAAACCGTCGCTGGAACCTGTTAATATACCAAAAAAAAAAAAAAAAAATAGAAAAAACGTTATAAAAGAAAAAAACGAATAAACAGGTAATCTGTGTCTGACTAAATACAAAAAGAAAAAAACTTGCCATATATATATATAGATGATAAAAGTACAGTTCATCCATCATTTTTACTCTGTTCTGGGCGCGAAAAAAAAACTTCGCGCGGATCTGAGGCAAAACGCCATTATTGGTTGTCTGATATAGTGTCAAGCCATATACATATACTATATATATAAATAAAAAGATAAAAAAAAAGAAACTGATTTATTATAACGTTATTTTTTTTTTTTTGTAAAGATAAAAGGGATAATTTTGTGTTAATTGTAAAATCCTTTTGCAATTGTGTTAATAGGTTAAGTGTTCGTCTTGTTAGTGCCTCAATAGGATAAAAGAAATAAAATAAAAAGAGATTAGAAATTTTATTAAATGAGTACGCCAAGATTTTCAAAAACATCTAGAAAATTTGTAAATTAGAAAAGTTTGTACAGTAACGTCCAAATAAAAACTCGAGGACAAATAGATCACCTAAGAGAGCTCCTTTAGGTAAAGTATTAGAGACAACTAAATAATAATTTCTGAAAACAACACATTACAAATTTTTAGGTAGTTGGAAATCCATTTATAGTGCGTGTAGTGTTTTATGTGGCATTTTCTGTATTTTTTTTGTGTGATAAATCGTCTATTCTTTTATTTATTCAGGCAACAGCAAGTGTTAATAATAGGTTAAGTTAAGTTGGTATTTGTAAGTTATTTAGTGTTTTGAAAGAGGTAAAAGAACTTTTATTTAGTTAAACCAAGAAAAATAGCAGTTTTGGTCAAAGACCGTTCGATTTAATATAACAAGAAAAAAACACATTTAGCTCAACAGGGGCAATCAAAATTCTAATAAATTATTCTTATAAGAAAAAAAAAAGTCGTTATAAGTACAGGGTATTATAAATAATAGTTTGTAAGAAAATTTTACTAGTAGATTAAGGTTTAATTTAAATATGTAAATATGTAATTGTTGTTAATGTAGTAACAGAAATGTTTGAGTGCTAAATTTTATTTGTTCGGGTGAGGATATGTGATACCAAAGTTGTGAAGTAAGTGTGTATGGGATTTGGGGGACAAATTAAAATATTGTAAGGATTATGAGTGTCCCAGGTAGGGAGGGCAAGTATTGGACGTCCACCTAGTCCACTCTCCCAATTGTTTCCGTTTTTTTTTTGTGAATTCCAGTTTTATATATTTTTTTTGTTATATGTTTTTTTTGTTCGTGTCTCAGTTGCCGCTGCGGGTTGGGACCGGCCCTGTAGATGCCTCCATTGAGCTAGTTGGCATGGCAGCAGCGTCGGCGGATGGGAGATAACGTAACACAGTTGATCTCAGTTTGAAATGAAATGAAACACTGCAGAAAAAACTTATATTTGTTAGTGTAAAATTTTATTGCTGTCAAAAAATTTCCGAACGTTTTGCTTGATTTGGCACCAGAGAAATTAACAGCTGATCATCAGCTCATGAAACGTGATGTGTGATGGCGTGAATTCGCCAAATCAAAAGTCTGGTGTGAGATGAACACGAAAGAGCATTAAATAATTTTAGGTTATAAGAGAACTAAACGAGCACCAGGGGCCGGGCCGTTCACATATTATGTAATGCATTTTTCCCGATTTCCGTAGATGAGCTATTTGTAAATGGCCATCACAACAGGCTGGCGGGGTGAGTTATGGGGGGGTTATGGTCTGGGGTGCAATAATGTGGCAAAATCGATTTATAATTTCCACGTGGAAACATTACTGGAGAAACTAACAAGCCTCTGTTGCAATTAGCTTTCCCTAAAGTAAATGATATTCTTGGATCAATTACATGGACTCTGCAACATGACACCTACTACTCTTATGTATCTGTGGCAAAAAGGAAACAGTGCTGAAGTCGAGATTTTTTCGATTTATAATTCTCGTACGGTATAATAGCTTAATTTAGATTATACTTTGATATTATTTCAAATTGAATTTATTAGTTACAGTGTGTAGAACGATGTTTTTCTAAAAAAAATCGAAGTGAATACCGAATTTCCAAATTTAACTGCAAAAGAAGTAAATTTCTGAAAATGGACTTGAAAGTTTAAAACTGCTCTCCTGCAAAACAGTAAAATATGACTCATGCACTTTTTCCTCATTGCCACAGATACAATGCCAAAGTTCAGTCGTAAAGCAGCTCTGGGCGAGTCAACATCAAGCGTCGTTGGCAATTATCTCTTAAGTGCAACCAGGCCACTGTTGTTTATTGGCCTTCGAAAGTTTTGCATCTCACTCGCACTGGTTGACTGATCTGCCACAGATAACCGTATAATCTTGCGGTTCTTTTGTGGAATTTCTTTAACAACCACGTTGCTACTTCCTATGTGAAGGCATTGATCGTGTACAGTCAGTCACAAAAACTTTTTTAAAATACCTATACCTTCGTATAGGAAGTAGGAGTTTCCAAGATCTACTCCTAGAGTTTTTTATGGTCTCCACCAATTAAATCTTATTAAAAATGTTTGCACTTGATAATGGAAAATACCACAAAATAACTAATTGTAAACGATACAATTAGTTGCGGTACCCATTAACAAGTGCAAGTGAGACGCAAAACTCTCGAAGGCCAAACAACACACACAAGCCTGGCCGCACTTAAGAAATAATTACGATGACGCGAGAGCTGTTCCCCAACCCAGAGCTGCTTTACGACTGTGAACCCAGCATTGATAGTGTCTCTTAAGCTTAAAGCATAAAGGATACCAGAGGTGTCACGAGCACAAAGTAAAACGGAAGATAATTGTGATTTTGTGGTGTTTTTAGAGGTCTCGCTCACACAGTCATCAAATCCTCTTTACTTTTTCTTTCGCGTGGTATTATTTTAAAGTAATTACATTTTATTCCTTGTGGTCTCATTCGCAGCCTAGTTTTTGTAAATAAATGGTAAAAATTAATATTTTCGAACGAAAATGCTTAAAACAAAGTCTCTAATCATTTGAAAACAAATTTTAATCACTATATTAATACTAATAATCCTTCCACTTTCTACAACTCTGGTCTCCTCTGTGCTTAAAGTTCTGAAATTAAACAAAAATATTTATCCATTTGAATACATAAACTGCTTTTTTGCTATTCAGTTTAATTTCGTTCTTAGAATTTTTCGCATGCGTGTTGGACATTCGACACGCGCCCATCTCTAGTTGGGATGGTTATAATCAATAGGAAAAATATATAAACCCAGTTTTTCAAATCGGTTGGCTTATGCTGTTATTACAATAAGACATTCATATTTAATATCACATACGAGTACATATCTTTTAAAAGTATTAAAATAGGGGTTGTAATGAATTGTTTTAAAAAGTTTTGATTTAAATCTATTTTGCTGCATGGCAAATAATAAACTATTTATAAGATAAAAATTTCTCGTTGCTTGAGAGACTATTTTCAGCACTTATGTACATATCTGTCATCCTGTTATTTACTTTTCTTATCATGTCAGCTCGTTGGTCTTTTTATTTATTTTAATTATTTTTATTTTATTTATTTTTCTGAACGTCGCACAGTGCTTCGTTTCATGGACAAATATAGAAAATGCAATGAGAAAAGTAATGCATCTTGAAAATGTGCTTAAGGAATAGATCCCAAAATTTTTAAAAGTTATATGAGCGTCAGAAGAGGATGCCAACTCTACGATGTATTTATGGCGAAATAATTATACAAAATTCGTTTTTGCCTTTTCTTCAGATAATCACATGGATTACAAAAATATGTATGTATACAGTGTTGTCAGATATGGCGATATTTCGCCAAACGTGGCGACAAAAATTTGTTTTTGGCGATGAAAATTTTGAAATGGCGATTGGGGATTTACTTGGCGATATTTGAAATACTCGGCGATATTTTTGGCTATATTTTTACGACTTCAATAAAATAGAATAATGTTCAAAACATGAAATTTTTTAGATAAGGAATTTTTTCTTCAATATAAACTATTTCGTGCAAAAGATTATAAGATTTAACAAAATTTTAACAAAATTATAGACCACAAAATCTTTGTTGGTGTTTATGAAACACAGTGGGGAAAACTTCAATTGGAACCAACATTTTGATAATGAAGCTCCAAAAAGCCTGCACGAGTTCTCGCCTAAAATGCATGATTACGACGATGCTGCTGGTACTTACCACTTCAGTTTTATTACAAGATTTAAATATTAATGTTGGGCTTGGTGTTAAATTTCAATTTATCCTATTTAGATTGATCTTTTGGAATAAGCTATTGTTAAGTACTTTTTATACGCCAGTATATATACATACATATAATTTTTATATTTTACAATAGACGTTACCTACTGAATTTAAAATTTTACAATATTTGTAATGTAATTACAAAATAAAAATATTTTTGTAGCTAAAATTTAATGTTTTATTAAATTGGCGATATTTGGCGATATTCGACAAGTAATTTGGCGAGGAGGCTGAAAATAAATCTGACAACACTGTATGTATATTAATCGTAATAAATATGTACATAAGTATATAAAATATATTAAACTTCTCCTAAACGGAAGTTGAAATTTTTCGAGTGTATTTAGGGAAGACCACAAATGGTTCCGATTTAAAAATGTCAAGATATCAAATGAAAAGAACAATTCGAAAAATAATTTTCGCTCATATTAAATGCAATATGGTCGATATCCCAAAAGACAATCTAACGTACGTTTGAACTAGGAATGCCAATCCCGAAAATCCCGGGATTCAGTGAATCCCGAAATTGTTCACTAAGTTTTGTTTGTTTTTTAAAAATAAATACATTATGACCTTCCCCCTTGTGAAGATAGTAACCATGGCAACACAATATTGATATTTTATAATAGAAATTTATTTGCCGGTGGTTAAGCATTTTCTATACATGTGCCCTTAATTATGAAAGTGGTCTAAGTCATATGCATTTTTGCATCGAAGTATGAAATAAATATTTAAAAAACTTCAATAAATATTTAATAAATATTAAATTAATTTATATAAATCGGGACTAGTACAACTCTAAATTAAAATGTTGCATAATGTAAAAATAATTTTTAATTTCTTCAAATGTAATTTGATTTAATTTTCATAATTAAGGGCACATATGTATTTCGTTGATGCTTTGCCAAATCATTGGTAGACTTCAACCACATATTTTGAACAGTCACAAACTTCTTATCTTATGCACAGACTTTCAAAAACTATTTGAGAATTCACCAATAATAATGTTTTTGAAAATCAACAAAAGAAAAATAAGCTTAGTAAGCTTACTTTAGAAACTTTAACAAAACCCAGCATGAATTTTATTAAAGTTTCTAAGCCTGCTGCGCTTATTTTTCTTTTGTGATTTTCAAAAATATTATTTGTGAATTTTCAAATAGTTTTTGACTATGTAATATGAAATAATTATAAAACTTTTGTTTATGTTTTAGTAAATACCTCTAAAAAGCATGTGTCTTTTAATGTTCAAGAAAAACAGAGTTCCGAATAATTCCTGAATCTCAAACAATTTCGGGATACCAAAAAATATATAGCTTTGCTATTTATGGGGCGATACAGGAGTTAATACGTAATTTTCGTAACAAAAATAACCGACACTATTACAGTTATAAATTTATTTTTGTTTTGATTTTTTTGTACTTAAACCAAAGCACGAAAATAAACGAAACAAATGGATTTGATTCTGTTTTGTTTAATTCTTTGAAGCAGCGTTACCGTTGTAAAATTTCAAAAAGTGGCACAAAAAGGGGTTTTTAAAAAAAAGGTGGCACGAAAAATGGGATTTTAAAAAAAAGGTGGCACGTAAAAGGGGATTTTAAGAAAAAAAAAGGCGCAACCTTAACAACAAGAAAAATTAAAATATAATGATTTTTTGGAATTGGCACACTTATTTACAAAAAAAATAACTCAATTTATTGACTTTAGAGGAAGTTTATTTAACTCTTGATAAATATCTGAAAATAGAATTCTCAAGAGACACGAGACAATTCCGTAAATTTTTTGACATTGCATTTTTTTTGAATTAAGGGAAAAAGATCGTTTTTAGATGCCTATTTCTTGAAACTGTATAATGTGCTTTTGAATAGATTCATCACTTGGAATTCAGTCTTTCAAATCCTTTGCTACAAACTTAAAGTAGCTAACATGGAATGACAAGTTTATACTTTCAGTCTGTTAGATAATAAAAGACGCAGTTTACTGAACTTATTTTATTTATAATAGAGCACAAGTAGGGAAATTTCTTTCACAAATTGTTTATGTCGGTGATACGGTTAAAATATAATTAAAAAGCATATGAAGTTTGTGCATTTTTTCTTTCTTTAATGTTTTCAAATATGTAACCTCAACCTCAATATTATTAACGATTCTTACGTTAGTACAACTTCTTACTTTATTGATAAGACCATGATACAATTATACAAGCTACTTGCACGACTACAACAAAATTGCAACACCAAGAAACACACGTATTTTGTTGGTAGAAACATACCTATAATTGTCAGAAGCAGATGTCTTTTGTTTTTAAAAATAACAATCACAGGGTAACTAAAGTACAATTGCAGAGGCGGCATTCATGCACGATTATAGTCATTCAGTGATGCCAATATGTGTGTAATACACAGTGTGTAATTTTTACTCTCATCTGTAGACCATGTAATGAGATTCATGTATAATATGTGTGTAATTCTACTTTGGGTTCTATTTTTATTTAATTTTGTTTTAATTTTAATCTACACAAAGCATGCGTGTAATTGTAAGTGTAATTTTCTTCAATGTGAAAATTCATTGGCAACACTGTAATCATTTTATTCACACACATACACTAACATTTTTGCAGCTTGTAAACAAAGTTTGACAACTTTCTGCATTGTATACATTAACAGGCTGGGCTTGTGCAAGTACCTTGTATAATTGTATCATGGATAAGACTTTTCAGATCATTTAATAAAACATTACTTACATTCACTTCATAAACGTCATCAAATTCTTCATCGTAGTGGATGTCATTCTTCGCAATATTTTTATCAAAAAGTAATCGTGAAAACAAAGTATTTGCGTACTCTTTTGAAACCTCGGGCTCGTTATTTAGTCGTATAAATACTTAAAATGTTATGAAATATAAAATATTTTTTTCATAGAGAAGTTAAGAAAATTATTTGAATAAATTGAAATTTTTTTGTTCGTTCGAACAAAAATTAAAAAATTGTTCGAATATTTGAAGAATTATTGTTCGAATGATAACACACACACACACACTTTGTTTCTTGCAAATGTCTAGTATATCAGTATCGAACTACTGTGCGTCATCTATTTAAAAAGAACTGATTATGTTTTAAGCTATTTTAGAAAACACTTTTCAGCGAAGCGAACACATCTTAAAAAACAAAAAAAAAAGTATGGAGCTGGAAAGCAAAAATCTTATTTATATTGGCGGTTTCGGTGGCATCGGCCAAAAGTGTGTAGAAGAATTTTTAAAAAGAAGCATAAAGAATTTAATCATATTCGATTTAAAAGAAAATACTGAGTTTCTGAATAAATTAAAAAGTTTGTATAAGACTAGTGAAGTTTGTTATATACCAGTAGACGTAACGAAATCGGAAAGTATTGAAAATGCCTACAAACAAGCTCTTACAATTTTGGATAGTATTGATATAGTGGTTAACGGATGTGGTCTAATGAATGATAGACATTTAAATTTGACCATAGATATTAATTTGGTAAGTGTAAATAGTAAAAATCAAAAAATATAGATACATATGTATGTATTAGAGGGAACAGAAAGAAAGATACATATGTATACGTTGAATGTTTGTATAATTATCAAATTACTTAGCAGGGAAATTAAAAATAAGAGCATTAGAATTAACAATTTTAAAACATGATCTAAAAATTAGTTAAAGCCAAAATGTATTTTTTTTTGTATAATTACAAAAATTAAAAATTTTAAACACCCCCGATATTTGAAGAAAAGATGTGATATCTTCTAAACGGTTGGACCGATTTTCTTCAGGCATAGCTAAGAACACTCTCGATCGAGTTACCTTTCAAACATAAAAAACTAACGGCCTGTCCCACGATGTCACCAGAAATCGTTCGATGGACAAATTGTATTTCAAACAATAATAACATTAGAAAATTTGTTGTTGTTTTCACTATAAGTACCTATTCGATCGAACAATTTCTAGTGACATCGTGGGACAGGCCGTAAATCAAAATCGGTTCAGCCGTTTGGTCTGTACGTGGAGACGTACAGACACACAGATACACAGACACACACTACAAACTTATAGCACCCCTTATTTTTGGTCGGGGTTTAAAAATAAAATGAAAGAAATAGGAAATAATAAATTACTTGAATGCTGAAGATAAACTACGATTTTGGACAAAAAATATTGCCAGAATTTAATTTAACTCAACAGTAAGCTGTGAAATGATCTCAAAAAGTTTAAAATCAAGTTTTAAAATTTAGAAATTTAGATAAATCATTGAGCAGCTTACAAATATATGTACATATCGCTGATTCATTTCAACAATCTCATAAATGAATTAATAGTCGTTTCGCTATTCATATCGTGTCATAACCGCCAAAAAAGCTTAAGCGACATAATTTTCGAAATTAGTTTTTTTACCAAAATCGACTATTTGTGATCATAAGTAATCGATTTTCGTCAAAAAAAGAAAAGAAGTCATAAAAATGTGCCGGTTAAGCTTTTTTGGCGACTATGGCTCGATATGTATTGTGTAAAGATTTCATACAAATTAACCTTATCGTGGTTGGCGTATTTCGACGCTGATTACGACAGTTTTGTCCAAAATTAAAGAAAAAATGTTACGGCGTTCTTTAATCTATTACAAAAACGTCGTAGTAAAAGTCGAAGTACGCCAACCACGATAAGGGTGCATATCCTGTTTACCCACCCACCCAGCGGGAAAACTCAAAAGACCTTCTTATTTCAGGCAGTCTACTCTGCATTCCGAAACGAAAGAAAATGCTTTCGAATTTGTATGTTATTTAAATTACAATTCGAAAGCATTTGCTTTCGTTTCGAATTACAAAATAGACACCAAGCCTTATTAAAGGCCTGCTTAAACATTTTGTTTTATTCAAATACAATTATTTATCTAACTGCTAAAGAATACCTTATACATAGAAGGCCTCGCTCTGACCTTTCGTATAAAAGTTAAGATACACATTTCCGAGAAGAAGGCATCCGTACTCCTCAAAGAGAAACGTAATTTTATTTTTCCATTAAGTTGTGTGTAAGTTTTAAAAGCTTTAAATTCATTTTCTGTAAAACTAGTTTTTTGAGTTATCACGTTGTTGAAGTAACTGAGCGATATTTACATAGCATGTACATGAGTATGTCTAAAAATTTCTTTATACACAAGCTTTACTCGTATTTTAGCGTGGCGTAATACAAAGTTCAATGATCGCTTTAAATTATATGGATAAATCGAAAGGCGGTCATGGTGGCGTAATTGTTAACATTTCCTCTGTAGCGGGCATAGAAACTAGTGGCATGTTTGCCATTTATTCGGCCGCTAAGCACGGTGTTACTGCGTTTAGCAGATCCATGGCTGTAAGATACTTTGAAAAACGTTTTTCCAACACTAATGATTCTTCCTTTAAATATTTTACAGAATCCCCTTTACTTTCATCATACACAAGTAAATTTTATAACCATATGCCCTGGTCTCACTGAAACGCCACTCTTAGATCAAGTTCAGGAGAAGGCAACATTAATTGAATATGCTGGCCCCATGGTGCAACGATTCACCAATATTAAACGTCAAAGTGCTGAAGTTTGCGCACAAAATTTAGTGAAAGCTGTAGAGATGAACAAACTCGGCTCTGTTTGGATATTGGATGTGGGCAATATGTGTGAAGTTGAAATGCCGATGTTATGGGAACCAACGCCTAGTAGCAATTAATTTAAAGTTTTCGTTTAAAAATACTTACATATGTATGCACATATTTTTTCAATTTAGGTAGTTATTAGTAAAGGGTGTTTTTTATTGAGGTATAGAACTTTAAGTTGGCATCACTTTTTTAACTGGCGGCCATTTTGTCAGCTGTCAAGTGATTAATATTTAGTTTGGTTTGCCATTTCATCATGAACAGGTTGACAAAAGAACAACGCTTGCAAATCGTGCAAATTTATTTCGAAAATAATGGTTCAGTTCGCGAAGTTTACCGCAAGCTCCGTCCATTTTATGGTCGACATAATCGTCCATCAGAGCAATTAATTCGGTTAACCATGGATAACCTGTCAATTGGCCACCAAGATCGTGTGATTTGACACCATTGGATTATTTTCTTTGGGGATATGTGAAGTCGCTCGTCTACGCCAACAAACCAGAAACGTTAGCGGACTTGGAAGCCAACATTCGTGGCGTTATTGCCAACATACGGCCCCATATGCTCGAAAAAGTGGTTGAAAATTGGACCTGTAGAATTGGCTTTATTCGAGCCAGCCGCGGCGGCCACATTCCCGAAATCATATTTAAACGTTAATGGCATAAAATTATCCTTCCAATAAAGCCAAATTGATGGACATTAAAACGATTTTCTTGTGTTTTATTTCAATTCGAAGTTCTATACCTCTAAAAAAACACCCTGTACACACACACATGTGTACTACTTACACGTGTTATAAATATTATAAAAAAAAAATCTTATAATAACACTAGTTTCGAGTGAAATTTGTTTCGCAATTTGTAATTGCGATTATACATTTAGCGGTCTATGCCTTCATTCACTTATATCAAATCGCTCATTTACTAAAAAAAAGGTCATAACTCAAAAATTCTAGCTGAGTTAATAATACAGAACTAGTCTTCATATCGTTATTCATATTGCGTAAAAATTTTATAAAAATATCTTGCATACTCAACTCTTGAGAGAAAAATTAAATTTTCTTTTTTCATTAAGTTGCGCGTAAATTGAAAACTTTAAACGAGTTTTGTGGCAAACTGGGTTTTTTTTTCAGTTATGACGTTGTTTCAGTAAATGAGCGATATGGGCAAATCCGAAAAAAATGTATGCCAAGCGCAAAATTTAGTTATGTTAATGGAATGATAATGGAATATTGAAAGAAGACTGTTTTCTGTTCATCACTTTGTAAATGGCAGGGCAACGCCTACAAATGTATGTACACTAACCTCGTATTTTTATTTATTTTTCTAAAAAATATGTTTTTTAAGTATTGGTGGGGGTTTCTTTTCCCTAGGCTACTCTTTGGTTAATTTTTGTTTTAGATTTTTAATAATATAATTCCCTTTTGTTTTTTAGATGTTAATAAAAATGGCATAAGCAGACGTCCATTCAAAATATGCTTTAATTAAATTTTTATACCTTAAAGGCTGGTACTCTGTTCAAAGTTGTGAAAAATTTTCAGCACCATTGATTATTTCGCGTGAAAAATTTGACATGTACTAAATGTAGCCCAACTCGCGGTTTTTTTTATAAATTTTTTGCTTTTATTGCTTGAAAGTATGCAACATGTTGTTTCGCACTGCTCATGTTGTTTCGCAGCTAAACTAAAATGATGCCAGACTAATTTTGCATGGAAAGACATGATTTTACGTGTTTTTCACAACAAGAACAGAGTACTACTTTTGCGAATTTATTTCGCAAATATTTCACACCAAATACTTTTATATGTAGTTTGACAGCATTTCGCACGAAATTGTGAACAGAGTACCAGGCTTAACAGAGCCCTGTTCACAAGCTAACAGAGCTCTTTTAAGGCACAAGCTTTGAGTTCAGGGTTATACATTTTAAAATTTAGCTTCATACACATAAATATTTTCAGTTGTATTTTTTAGTATGTACTTTAAGTCAGATACACTAACGCTGAGTACACACTATGGCATTTTGTGACATCGCAATAGTGTGTACTAGTAGCAACGTTTGTCATTTCCGATGTTTTTTGTTGTGTGGCATTTCTTTTCATATAAAAAAAACATAATGTGAACGGCGTTGCATACATTGTGTAAATGACACCACAAGATGTGTACTCAACTTAAATCTGGTGCCAAGTGTACTATATACGAAATGTTTGTAAAGAAAAGTAAGTGTAAATATTTGGATAATAGTAAAAGAAAAACTAAATAAAATAAAATACATTCCATGTGTTTTTTTTTAATAAGACTAATTTCGAAAGTGTCATTTCTGAAGCCGTCTAATTCGTCCCATAAATAATTGCGCCACTCATGTGTTATATCGTTATAAATGATAAAGTTATTCAAGAAATTTATTATTTGACATATTGTAATAATTCTATTATAAGCGAAATTTATTTGCTGTTGGTTAAGCATTGTCTATGTGCATTTCAAAGGTGTAAAAAAAATAAAATAGATTCATATCGAATATAAATTATTTGCTGGGGTTCGTTAAAGTTTCTAAGCCTACTACGTTTACTATTCTTTTGTGATTTCAAAAATATTATTATTTGAGAATTCTCAAATGGTTTTTGAAAGTCTGTGCATAAAATAAGAGGTTTGTGACTGTTAAAAATGTGTGGTTGAAGTCTACTGGCGACCATGAAACTCATATAGACAATGCTTAACCACCAGCAAATAAATTTCACTTATGATAAATTCATTTACAATAAAATTCACACACTTATTTTATGCTTAAGGATATTTATTGGACTGCTTTATACAGAAAAGAGTTAGAAGGTTAAAATATACCACAAAAATCCTTCCCGTTAGATTTCACTGCCAAACATATCGTATGCCTAATATGGATTTTAATTTTGTTCCCATGCAAAGGTACTTTTTTGCTAAATGTTAAAATGTTCCATTAAAATATTATATATTCACATAAATCTGCCCAACACATGGTATACCTGAAATACAGGAGTTGCATTACGGAGAAGAGTGTAAAAATGTTCGGCAAAATTTCACATACAATTCCCCGAAACATAGTACACCTGAAATATAAGGGTTACATGGCTATTCCCCGCAAAAATCTGAAAAAAGGGGGATTTGATCGGCTTTATATTATACCGAGATGTAAAATTTTTAAATGCGAATTCTCGTATATTATATTTATTGGTCTTCTTTGCCGTGCCTGGGGGTTTGCTGGCAGCCCCAGCACCGGGATCGGCTGCGTCAGCCTAATCAGCTGGCCATCTTAAAATTAACGGATTATCGAAACCATTGAATGAACAAAATGGCCCTATTTTAGGAAAAAATATATACTTATATATATATATATATAAAAATTATTGGATCAGTGGAATAATTTTTCGATGAAGAGAAGGAAGTACAAAATGGAAAAACCAAATCCTTCAGAACCACCGCCTATACTGTGAGTAAATGTTATTGCTTAAAATAATTTTTAACTACCAATTTATTTTTTAGCTGCAAAGTATGTTTTCGCCTTCCCTAAGAAGGAGTAGTTTATTTAATTTTTTTTTTAAATTTACCACCTTTTTGCCTTAAAAACTATGCAGTAACTAAATATTTGTGGTTGTCAATAAGTTGCCACATGTAATATCGTTTTGGCAACTGGCAACGCAACTAAAGTTGGGTTGCCATTCAGAATCAAGCCATAATTAAGAAATAAACTAACTAAAATAAATTTGAACATCTTTTATAGGAAACCCTGTTTTTTGAAATAAAAGTCAAACTAATTAAGCTTTAAACCACACGCATATTCTCAAGTTTCTCAAAAGCTTAAAACACAGCGTTTTAAAATCCAAAATAAAAGCATTTGACTAAAATATTAAGAAACAAAAGTAAAAGCAAAAACAAACAAAAAAACAATTAGCCAAAACATTAGAATAAACAGAACAATAAGTACCTATGTATTACTATGTAAAAACACAATTTTAACAAAATTTTATTCAAACTGCATTAAGTTGTAAATCATTGAACTGTTAAGTACTTTTTACCAGTAAAGTAAGTTAAATGACTAAAATAAATAATAAAAATGGATTTAGTGGGTAAAAATATTATTTACATCGGTGGCTTTGGTGGTATAGGGGAAAAGTGCTTGGAAGCATTTTTGAAAAAGCAAGTCAAGGTAGTGTATTTATTGCTGTCAGCCTTCAAGTATTGCATTTAAATGCAATTTATTTAAAATTTTTATTAATCGCGTGCGTGTGCGTGCGCCGCTGTAGCATTTGGTGATCTGTGATCTTCATGAAAATACCGATACTTTAAAAACCCTCAGAAGCAGATACAATAAATCGTATCTAACGTATATAAGCATCGATATAACAAAACGCCAAAGTATTGTGGAGGCTTTTAAATTGGCCGCCACAAAACTAGATTCTGCTATTGATGTTGTCGTCAACGGTTGCGGTTTAATGGATGATCGTTATATCGATCTTACCATTGATATTAATTTGGTTAGTTCTTGTTATTTAATATCGCACAATTTCTGTGTCATATGTATGTATGCACATATGTACATACGAGTATGTGCATATGTACATGTTTGTTGATTTTAATTTTTTTTATTATTTGCAGACTGGTGTCATTCATAGCAGCCTTATTGCATTAGATTACATGGATAAATCCAGGGGCGGAAAAGGTGGTTTAATTGTTAACATATCATCGGTGGTTGGCTTAGAACCAAGTGGCATGTTTGCCGTATATTCAGCAGCTAAAAGTGGTTTGATTTCTTTCACCAGAGCTCTCGCTGTATGTGAAGCAGATCAGACAATTTTCAAGGACTTATTTTTATTTAAACTTTTGATTATTTTGTGCAGAATCCTTTGTATTTCTCCTACACGGGCGTTAGTTTGGTTACCATGTGTCCCGGTTTTACCGATACACCATTGTTATATTCTATACGAGGTAAAGAAACTCTAACTAATTATGCGGCACCAATGGCTCAACGCTTCAGTAGTGTCAAGAAGCAGAGTGCCGAAATATGTGCTGAAAATTTAGTGAATATTTTGTCTAAAGCTAAAAATGGTTCAGTTTGGATGTTGGATTTGGATCAAGTGAAAGAAGTAGAGTTTTCCGTTTTTTGGAAACCAGCCATGAATGAATGAGGAAATGTGTATATGTATGTATATTGTAAGTCAGATTTTAAATAATTCATATGTATGTGTGCATTTTCATGTGGGTCTGAGGTAAAAAAGGACTTCACAACTCTTCTGCTACAGAATATATAGTCTCCAGCACTAATTTTTATACGGTCTTTATATAGATACAGTTACAGACAAATAAATAGACACACTTAGAATTGTTCAGAATGAAGTGGAAACAAAATTATCCATGTAATTTTATATTTATTCAATTTATTTTATTGCTATGTATACAGATTTATATATGTATCTTTACTATTTACACTAGAAAAAATTCACTTAAGAAAATACAAATTCAAAAATTTAACAAAATGCTTTTATTTTTAAGGGAACAACATACGAGTTTATTGTAATTTATGAAAATAGTTAAGACTTAAGAATTTGATTCAAAATATATACGACCTGGCATGACAAATTTCCCAATGCAAAATATATATGTATATACATATATACGAGTACATGCCGTGTTTTGATTTCAACTCTCGATTGTTTGAACTTTTTCTCTCATCCCTTGAATTCCACACTATCGAGAGTCTACTGTACTTACAAAGACTAGTGGCTGCCACAACTTTTTACTCTTTAATGCTTTATAGACCAACCTAAATTACGACGCAAAGCGCAAAGTAATTTAGCGCTTAGCTTTTACGCTGAAACGAGTAACCTAAATTAGAGCGTTAACGTTGCGCCAAAAACATTAATGCTTACTCTCTTTGATTAATAAAAAACTCTAAATAGAAATAAGAAATAAAAATGAAAACGCTAAATTGACCTGAAAGTAGCTAAAGTTACATTACTTAACAAAAACAACAGTACTTTTGCAGCCAACTTCACTCCTTTACGCGCTGTCAAAATTGGATTTTCCAATTGCAAAGCGTTGACGCCGCGTTATTTCGGTTGGTTTCATACATTTTGTATGGGCATGACTGCAAAAGTACTGTTGTTTTTTTTAAGTAATGTAACTTTAGCTACTTTCAGGTCAATTTAGCGTTTTCATTTTTATTTCTTATTTCTATTTAGAGTTTTTTATCAATCAAAGTGAGTAAACATTACTGTTCTGGCGCACCGTTAACGCTCTAATTTAGGTTACTCATTTCAGCGTAAAAGCTAAGCGCTAAATTACGTTGCGCTTTGCGTCGTAATTTAGGTTGGTCTGTCAAACAGTTATAACTGTTGTTTAACTAATGGTATTTGTAAAACGATGTATCATATTGATTTCATTTGCAAAGCGTTGCCAGAGGTTAATGAAAATTATTCTTAATAGCATCGTGTTTTTTGAATTTCAGGAAAAAAAGCTGGTGATGATACCTTAATTATGCTGTGAGCTTTAGCATAAGATCCTTCAGAACTCATGTATTTTAAAAGAAATATACATACATACATAAGTGCTGACTATGAGCTTCTTCCACATCCCAGCAAAAACAATTCTGATTTGGAAGCACTAACAACTGGGGGAAGCATTGTATTACTTACTTGATAACAAATGCTTCGAAAAATGCTTCTGAAAAGCACTAACGTAAGGTGGGCTCTCTAACAAAGTGGAAAATTATCACAGAATGACTAACTTTTGCAAGTGATTCTATAACATTATCTATCTTACAAATACGCTTCTGGCAAGCAGTAATTTTTGCTGGGATAGAGCTAAAGTTTGCACGGAACATATGAATTCTGTGACACTTAGAAAGGAAAAGTGGGTCCTTTGCAAGATTTTCTATATTTTTTTTATTTGCCTATAGATTTCCATAATTTTTAGGATAAAGGGTCTTCCAATAAGAGGTTTCATTTTGATATGTATGCCATTAATAATGGAAAGCAATAGGCAGGATCATATTCTTTTCATTAAATTTGCCATTTCATTTTGATAAATACGGTTTCCATAATGTTTTTACCCTCTCCTGTAAAGTTACAATTATGTGAGTTAGGGCTTTTTTACATGACACCAACGGTATATATTTGTTTGTAAAAGTCACATTACATATTGTTTTCAAATAATGACAAATTTTGAAATTTGTTTTCGCAAATCTTAAGCAAATTCTAAGAAATACATAAATATATCGCTCATTTACTCAGAGAACGTCATAACTCAAAAAAGCTAGTTTGCCAGAAAACGAGTTTGAAGTTTTCAATTTACACGCAACTTAATGGCAAAAGAAAAAAGTTTATTTTGCTTTCCAGAGTTGAGTAAAGAAGATATTTGTATGAAATTTTTACACAATAAGAAGAACGATATGAGGATTAATTCTGCATCATTAACTCAAAAATTTCATTTTTTGAGTTATGACGTTCTTTGAGTAAATAAGCGATATGTACATATGCATATGTACATATGTATGTATGTACATATGTATGTACATATATATGTAACTACGTCTAATAACATCATAATAAGGTGTTCGTTATTTAAAATAAAATCAACTTAAAACAGAAATTTGATACAATTAAGTATGTACATACGAGTTACATGCACAAATAATAGTAAATTCAAAACAAAACATAATATTACAAAATTGTTTTCAATTTGGAGCAAGATGACAAAAAAAGTTGCAAGATGACAACTAATGCAACACATGCTTGCCACACATGCAAAGGCAATAAATAGTATGGATTACTTTTAGTTGCATTAGGGCGCCAAGTTTCGAGGTCAAAATAGAAGACTTTTAAATTAAAGATCTTCAGCAGCTTAAATTAAAATGCGCTGTCCACTGGCCACACTTCAAAGATTTTAATAAAGAAAATCATAAAGCGTTGTTGAAAATATTTCATGACTATAAATTGTGACTGCAGTATTAAAAATTGCATTAGAAGCATTTCAAAGCTTCAACAAGTTACTTGCAACAGCTCATACTGCTACGTGTGTGTGTGTGTGCGCAAAGTGCGTGTGTGTGATTAATAATAGCAATAAGAATAATTAGAAGAGCATAAAAAAAATTTACTTAATTTATAAAAAAATGAGATTTATATTAATGTGTGCCTTTTTTACTTTGGCTGCCGCCTCCCGCAACCATCAGATTCTTTTTTTGAAAAGTGAGACTCCTACTACTGAATACAGACAAGAGGACTCGAAAGGATTCTATTCATACGGTTATAGCAGTGATGATTCTGCCAAAGCTGAGTATAAAACTAGAGATGGCTCCTCCAAAGGATTTTACTCTTACATAGATTCTGAAGGAAAATTGCAGACTGTTAAGTATGAAGCAGGACGTAGACAGGGTTTCACTGCTTCAGCTACCAACCTGCCCACACCACCCATGGATAATAGTCGTGCACCTGAACCAGTGCAAGATACGCCCGAAGTTGAAATGGCTAAGCAGGCGTACTTTGAAGCCTATCGTGAGGCTGCTATTAGCGCAGCCATGCAACCAGATACCGGAGATGATGGTAGTGAAAATGATGAGGAAGGAGGTGAAGCCGAAAACGGTTCTCATGGTTCCAGTATCTCTGCAGCTCCCTCTTCTTCTTCTTCTTCTTCTGATGAAAACAATGTGAGTGGTGAGCAAGCTGAGCAGACAGAAAGTGAATTACAACAAAATTCTCGCGAATTGCTTATGAACCGCCAAAGTTCTCGCGATCAGTTATTGCAAATTTTGAGAGAACAGCAACAATTGGCGTCTCAAGAAAGCCAACAACAACAGCAGCATCTGCTGCAGCAAAAACAGCCACAAATCAGCCAACATCCTCAACTTATGACCACGTACATCCTCAATGCTGAGGCCCATCTAGAACCATCATCTCTCTCAGAACTGAAAACCATCTATCGTTTAGACAGTTCTGATTCGAAAGTTGAATTGAAGCTGGGCAGTTTAGATTTGGAAAAAGGTCAACAAAGACCACTGGAGTTACTACAACAACAAGATGTTCAAATCCCACAATTATCAGCCGAAGACGCCATTGGTTCTTTTGAATCCATACGCGTACCCTCCAATTCCTACTACACAGTCAATAATCCCGATACTCACTACACTGTTGAAACACCCACTGTTTTGACCACTTTACCACGACTTGTATCTATTAATTTGAATAATCATCACTTGCCCATTTCCTTAAGCACAGCCTTTTCTTCCCAACGCTTGAGCGCTAAATCATCATCAAGTCATTAAGAATAGTTGTTTGTTTGTATTCGTTTTATAAAAAAAAACAGATTAAAATTGGTATCGTATGTATTTAAAGGACAAAGTAAGGAAAAAAATATACCTAAATAAATAAATATATATTTATGTTGTAAACCAAACGTAGATACATTTTAATAAAAAAAAAACGCAATGACATTAAATTATTAAAAGTATTTCTTATTTTGTTGTTAACTTTGCATTTTGTTCTTTGTGCAAAAATTTATAAAAAAAAATTCGTTTTCACTTCTTTCAACAAAATTAGGCCATTGTCTTAATGAATTGAATTATATATGCGGCAAATTAAATTCAATTCTAAGTCAATTCAACAAACAAGCAAACTTCGTACACTTTTTAAAAATTTGATACGACAGCTATCGAATGCAGCAATCCATCCATTCGATACGTGAAGATAATTAGATCACGAATGAGGTAATTCGACCACAGATGAAGTGGGATCTTTGGTGCTAGCTTTATTATTTCCAGAGATGTAGAGATAATGGCGCATATTCATAGTCAAAATAAAGTTTATTTTAAGAGTTGAAAACCAGTAAGTTGTATGGTTTAAATTTTTAATGAATACTTTGTTCTGGTGTCACCACTTTTTACTAATTTGTATACCTTCTAAAATTTTCAAAAATCCCTTCTTAATTTTGTGGTTAAAAACTGGACGTAACCACGCCTCCATCCATTTCATGTACTTCGCCTTACCAGATTTTAATCTACTATTTATGTATTTCTTATTAACCGCTTCTTATGAAACATTGCATGCATGTTAAACAACGGCCACACCAAAATCTTGAGTTTAAAAAAGTGGGCGGGGCAAAGCCTATAAAAACTTTAAGTTATATTTTACGCTCGAGATCTGATAGTTGCTACACAAGCCGGCCTAAAAAATATAGAAACCTGGTAGACCCTGAAAACCTAGAATTTTTAACCAGAGAGGAGTTTGCTACATAAGATACCAACTAGAAAAATTCCTCTTATTTTTTACATAAGTTCGCATTAAGTTGAATTAACGGTTAACTATTTTTAAGGTTTTTACCAATTTTTACCCTCTAATCCATCTACACATCGGTACATTTGCCTACATATAAATTTTTATATGTTCGAAAAACATTCGAAAATCGGCTTGACGAAAGAAAAGAATGGACCTATTGCAGTGTTAAAAGCATCTTCACAAAATTATCTTTCTAATGAAACCGGGTTTAGGTACATCGGTTGGATGGTTTAGGATTCTCTAACGGACACACAAACATTTTGTATTTTGTATATAGAGATGATTACCTTTTTGAACTAACACTAACAAAAAAAAAAAAAAAATAATAATAACAAGGTTCTATCTAACCACTGATTAAGGCGGAAGAGACCAAACAAAAATATACGTTCATCGGCGATTTGAAAGTTTACACGTCTGAACCTATTATAAAAGGGAAATTCAAGTCCCATCTCTGCAGCAGTATCTTAGTAGTTTGGGAAATTTAGAAGATAATTGTTTAAAAACGCTCCTGTTGTTCAAACCCATATCTATGCAAGGTTTAAGAATTTTTCACCAATTAAAACAAAAATGTAACGAGTTTGAGATTCACACGGTATGTACGAGTATACACACTATAAAAATTCCAACTACAATTTGCTACACCCATTAGCTTGCGATCATGACAATACGATTATTCAATCACATCCCCAGTCATTTCAATTTAGAATTTTAGTATGACGCCAAGAGATGCGAAGAAGCCTGAATGGCAATTGAGATTGTAAAGGTAAATGACAAAACATTTACATCTTCACAGAGCCTTTCTGCAGCGGATGGTCAAACGAAAACGAATGGTCGGTCGTTCAATAAGACATGATAACAAATTACAATATGTTGTACCGATGAAACAGCAGCAACGACAGTTTAACGATACAATAAACAAAACGTGTGGATAACTTGATAATAAATAAAAAGAACTCACGTGCTGAACCACATGATGTTGCTGTGTAATGTTGTTGATGATGATCCAACCAGGCCAAAGGAATTGTACGAGGAACTAGACAAAACAAAACGCTAATACCTAAGGAAGTACCGCAATGTTTAAAAATAAGTTTTGGTTTTGGAGGGGTTTGGGGGCTGGGGGGTTTGAATAAACTCGCGCCCAAGGAATTAAATTTAAAAAAACTGTAAATTGTAAGTGCAACATAATACATGCACATATAGCATGGTGGCATGTACCACTAAGTAGCCACATAAAACTGCAATGAAAAGCATTTACTTTATGTATGTATGGGTCACTCCACAAAAATACATATTTTACAGTACAGTGCATGAAATGGCATTAATCAGAAGGTATAGGAAGAATTTACTACCGAACTTAATGATGGATAATTTTCTGCGCCGCTATGACTTCAGCTAGCTGCTGGTATTCACTATCCTATATAGTCAAATGACTTCCAAAATCGATTGAAAGTTTAAAAAAAATTCCTCGTGCGATTTTTCTGGCTGGCAAAAAATTCGGAGAGAAATAAGTACGCATTATGAATGAAGAAAAAAATGAGAAAAAAACATTAGTCATTTTTCCGCAGGAATATTCAGCAGTTCAACATATAAAAAGTTTTGGTGTTCATCGCAAGTCGCGGGTCACAAGCAGATGTTATTGCACAGAAAAAATTATTCCCAAAAAATTTTCAAACAAACGTTTGTTTGAAATAAAATTTAGTTTCAGTAAATATTTTTTACTGTTCCAGTAAATTGTTTGTTCCAATTTTATTTTATGCAAAAAACTCTATATATAGAGTAAAAATTCTGGTTCATGCAACTAATGTAAAATGACAGCTGTAACAAGTTTGTTTAGATAAGATTTCTGTTCAAATGTGCCGATGACATACTGCACAACTGTTCTGTTTCGTTTGATTTGCTTTTAATTTCGGTAAAAAATTTGTTTGAATGAAACAATTTGTTGATTGAAAAAATTACAATTACACATTTTTGCATTTGAATTTACAAATTTCTTTGTAGGACCTGAATTGAAAAAGATACTATTTGATTGAGAGAATTTCGTGTTTGAAATGGAAAATTAGTTTTTTCTGTGTGCATGGGTGTATTTTTTTAAGGAAAAGTCAGCCAAAAGGTTCTTTTATGATTGCATATGTATCAGATAAGACTGGCTCAATAAGTCCCTGAAAGGGCAACACTGATCCTGTCAACATACATCTGTCAGTTGACTTCTGAAAAAAAAAAATTAACAAGCTGCGTTTTTGAAAGCCATTGATAGCTGACTATCGCGTGATTTGAATTTCGTGTGCTCATTGGGCTGATTTACACGTGCATAATTGTGCTGGCATAACATGCCAGTTTATAGGTGAGAGAGGCAAAGAGATTGGTTTTGTGGTTGGCATAATTTTTCAACCAGCTACAACCCCGCATTACCAGCACAAAACCAATAGACACACAACTTCAAATACAGCGAATGTTAAATGAATATGAAAAACACTAACACACACAATGTTGTGTATACGTATAGATTTTATGCCAGATGAATTAGTCTCGTGTAATTTGGAAAAGAACAAAAATTATGCGGCTTAAAAATTGTTCTCGTGTAAACTAACTCATTAAGCATAATCTTTTGCAAACAAAAACCATCGCTCAGACCAAAGTAAAAAAGAGGTACATATACTGGCCGTAAAAGCACAGAAGATCCCGAACGTTCTGGACGCCCAATTTAGGTTCTACATCCCAAGCAGTTCAAAAAACTCACGATATGTTGTTGGCCGATCGGAGATTGAAAGTGAGAGAGATTGTACAAACCACATAGCTCAAGAAGTCACATAGCTCAGTGGTATCTTATTTGAATGATCACTTGGGTATGAGAAAGCTTTCTGCGACTTGTGTGCCGCGTTAGCTCACAATCGTCCACAAAAGCAACACGATTGTGCTGAATAAGAACTCAGAGTACGGATTCATTTCCTCAAAAGTCACACGATTATATCGTCCCTACCATGTCAAACTGTCCAATAAGCAAAATTGGTTATCTTTGGTACTCTAATTTCTAAGATATGTTTCGTTTTAAAATGCTGTAATTCTCATAGACGATAGAGATAACTCAATAAGAAATATTTTAAGCCTGACATTTTTAAGAATACGCCGACTTTAAATCCACAATTGACGACTTTTTGCGCTCTTCTGAAAAGTACAAATTTGCATATTGGAAAGTTTGACATGGCAGGGACGATATAAGATAATGAATATATTTTGTTGAAATTAAGAAAACGAAAGATTTTTCGTATTCTCTCGCATTAATGACTCGGTTCGCTAAGTTGATCATCAACTACGCTGACACAACTCGAAAAATTAAAAAAAATAAAACTAACATCAGATAATTTTGAAATACGATAATATTTTCTCTTATTATTTTAAGGAAGACAGGAAAATGTCTCAAATGAAGGAAAAATGCCTTGTTTAGCAGGCGAAACCATAAACTCATGCCATGTGGAATCACCCATATGCAAAGTCATATCAATATACATTTGGCGTATTTCCAATAAGGAAATATCATCAGAGCATTTGTGAGCATAAGAGCAATTTTTGTTTTTTTTTGTGACCAAACAGATAAACACTCAGATACGTGTATGTACAATAATATGGAGTAAAAGTAAACTGGATGACCTTCCTTGAAATATATTTTGAACTTCATAATACACATAAACATGCAACGTAACACGAGGTGGCAGTTCTCTTATGACCATTCTATATGAATTTTTGCAACTTTTTTCCTTCATCTTTTCATGTGACATAAAAGTTCAATCGCAAAAAAAAAACATACGTTCTTTAAGTCCTGCTTGTTGTGATTTTCCTATAAAAGGAAGAACAATTGTGCAAACAAAACACAAACCAATTCAACAGTTCTCACGAGCGAGTACTAGTCTTGACATAACAATTGTTTAAAGATCTAGCAGCGCTAACGAAATTGACTTAAAGGATTCTAACGTAAAAAATTAAATAAAATGAATTACTTAATTTTTGTAAACGCTTTAGTTTTCTGCACCTTGGCCGATGCCTATTTGTATCCAGTGCCGTTGCAGCAATTGCAAACTCCTTTGATTGTAGTTAAAACACAACAGCAGCCAGGACAACAACACCAACAAATTCAACATTATTTTACGCAAGATGCTTTGGGTCAATATTCCTATGGTTATCTAGAGCCATTGTCGACTAAACAAGAAATCCGTACTTTGGATGGTAAAACTTCAGGTTCTTATTCTTATGTCGATGCGAATGGTTTATTACAAACTGTCGATTACATAGCTGATGAGGATGGCTTTCACGTGGTGGCCACCAACTTGCCAAAACACAATCATGACGCACCCAAGCCCGTGGAAGAAACAGCTGAAGTTGCTGCTGCTCGAGAACAGCATCTCGCTGCTCACAAAGCAATTTTGGAAGGCAATCGCTCGGCTTCTTCCATACTGCCAAAACCTGTAGAAGATACCACCGAAGTAGCCGAGGCAAAAAAGGAATTCTTTGCCCGTTTTGCTGCTGAACAGGAAAAACATAAGTTACTGAAGGAAACTGCTCTGCTAAGAAGTCAAAATATATTTGTATCCTCTGCTTCTAAAGCTTCAAAATCTTCGTTATCTGGCAGTATTGGTGGTTATACATATGGCTATCGTATTAATGGCGCTATTAAGCCTACTCGTTATTATTTGCCCATTGATTAGTTTTTAAGCATACGAGTATGTACATATTTCTTTACTGAGTTGACTATTTGTATATTTTGCATATAAAAATAAATGTTACAACACTTGAAATTCTGTTCCTTACACATGTATGACGCCTTTTAGACAGGTAATGTTTACTATACAAAGCCAAGAGCTTATATATCAGAGAGAGAGAGAGAGGAAAGAAGATTGGCGAGCTACTAATGAAAATATCTCAGATTTCTCATCTAAACAAGATAGAAAAACAAATAGTAGTAATTAAAAAAAATCAGCAAGTACCAAACAAAAAATTAAAATACAAATCTCATTAGCTACAGTATTGATGAATTCAGCTCCAAGTAGTTCTATTTCTGGTGAAACATCAATGAATTTAACACATGGTTGTCATGGGGCAGAAGTGTTCCAAATAACTAAATGGTATGTGCTTAAAAAGTTGTCCAGAACAATATTTGATATAAACAACATCCTTAGAATATTAAATTCAGTAGCTGTAGTGATTGGTATGCAATGAAAGTGGTAAACTTTTGGAACTAGTTCCGATTTTTTTGCTGGGTAATTAAAAAAATAAAAAACCCGACTGCGACTAACTTTGAACTGTTAAATATTTTAAACGGTCTTAGTAAATTTTAATTATTATTGTTCGAACTTCATTTGTTTCTATATTTATGATTTAATCAGGCTAAAGTTCGTCTCGCTTTGTAAGCCAAATTGCATGTGATAATTATTAATTTCATTCGAAATGAAAAATCATAAGAGAAACCTAAAGATAATTTTAATATACCTGTCGAATGATATAGTTCGCCGACTTTTAATTTTTTTGTGTATTTACAAAATGGCGTCTGTTGGCCGCCATATCGGTCCACGCGTTCCGTTTATGTAGTGCCGCAAAGGAACACACATACATATGCCGAGTACACATCTGGCACTAATTACTAATGAAAACTTTTTGATTCAGTCAAACAGTTTCATACATAACTAACACAGAAAAAGTATTCACCAATTAATGTTTTCAATTAATAGTTTAATTGATTCAATTAAATTTTTAATTGTATTAATTAATTTGAGTGGAAAAACTTAATTGATATTATCAAATTGTTTATAGGTGAAAATTTAATTAATTTTTTAATTAATATTACAAATATTTTAATTAATATTACAAACTCATTCATATTACATTTTTTTGTGAATAGACAATTTCGTAGAATCCAACATGATTGGAAACTGTTTAAATCAAATTTAAGAGATCAAATTTAAGACTTTGTGAAAGAAAATGGGTCAATTTTGCTTATGCAAAGTTTGCTTCGAACCCTTAAATGGATTATGACGAATCAATTCAATAATATGCTAAAGAGGGCATAACTTGAAACTCCCTTTCAATAACAATAAATAATAATTGTTTTAAAGAATCACAACTGCTGCTTTTTTTCGTTCACAGACAAGACGATACAATCGTCGAACAGAATTAGGGCATTAAGCTTTGTTTAGAATCTTGTTATTTTTTAACATTTGCCCCGCACCTTCCTTATAGATTCCACTTTCAGTTACCAATATTTCTCCCGAAACAAAAGGATATGCTTTTGAATGCCAATATTGTTAATAATTTGCAAATTTGCAATAGTTTTCTTTCACTTCAAATTACATATGTACATGATAAAACCCTAAGTCCTGCGCTTCTCCAGGGCCAGCCAGTTACAGAAGAGGTGTAGCTCCGACTATTTTTTGTTGTCGAAGCAACTCTTCAAAAACCTCCATCGTATAGTGTTCCACGATGCTGACAATCTTCTTCAAATTGCTAACTGTGGATCACCGCTGTTTTACTCATAGGCTATACTTTTTTAGTTCAGCCAAACATAGATGAAAGTCTCTTTTCCAGCCGTCTCTTTGCGTTCTCCTACAGATGACTATATTATTTGACAGCCAGACTCTCCGATCTTCACATGTGCAAAGTGAATCTGAGGTGTCGATTATGGTTGGTTGGTTGGTTGGTTTAAGTGGCTGCCCACTACACGCAGGCATTCAAGTAGAATCTAGAAGATTCCTTTTTGAAAGGACCACTACACTCAACGGTGTCAACCTATGTAGAACCGTACCTGAGTATTCTGATACGGTGATCGTTATTAGATCCAACCCGTCGCGTTGAGATATCTGATAAGGTCATTCAACCCAATCTCAGATAGATCTGATAGATCATCTAGTACATGACTGCCTAAAAATTTGTGTCTCGAGAGATGCAAAGCTGGGCATTCGCAAAGAAAGTGAAAGACTGTTTCTTCTTTGCTTACTTCTTGACAACTTCGGCAGAGCTCATTGTAGGATAGACCTATCCTACTAGCATGTCTGCCGACCGTCCAGTGCCCCGTCATGACTGCAACGAGTCTCGAGATGTCTCTACGGTTTCTGTTTGTTAATTGTATTGAGCGTCTATCATTGTAGCAAGGCCACATTTTCTTAGCAACCTTGCACGTGACTATATTACGCCATTTACTTTCAGCCTTATAGAGATAGTGCTTGAAAATATAGATTTTAATAGCACCAAACGGCATGGCTACCGATTCGGCATTGGAAACTTTCATAGCGGAGCCAGCTCGTCCGCCCGTTCGTTACCTAAGAAATTGCTATGTGCTGGAACCCAGATGAGGGTGAGCTCAGTCTGACCACCCAGTCTAGATAGCAAACTCTTGCATTGCCCGACTAGAATAGACGAGGTGATATGTGATCTTAGGGATAGTAGTGCTGCCTGGCTGTCGACAAAGATACCAACTTTACCCTGTATCTGCCTATCAATCAGCATTCTAGCCGCTTCCCTAACTGCCAAAATTTCAGCCTGAAAAGGTGTCGATTATACTAATTATCTCTATTTTCATCACGAAATCGAACCTTGATCAGGTTAAGGGCGCTAAGCGCTGACAAATTCTATATTTGAAAATATAAATTACAAAACCAAAATACATACAAAATTTGTCTAAGCTTAGCGTTCTTTTCATTAAAGTAAGTTAATTTATTATGCTTAAAAAACATTTCACCACCTGTATTCTCTATCACTATCCCTTTCCTAAAGAAGGTAACACCCAGTAATAGTAGTAGGCATTCAAGAAGTGAATTAACAGATCACGCTAAAATTTCAGATTCTGGCTGCTATAGTTCTCTAGCTACGCTATAATAAGTATTTTGTATTAGACTGAAATATAAATAAAGTAAACTCAGAAAAGCATCGAAAGACTTAGTAGGATCTAGTAGAACCCATGAGGAATCTAAAAACAATGAAATGCTATGTACATAGCATTTTTATATTAATTTTTATCGGTATGAACTCTTCTGTCAAAGGCCTAAATAACAATAATTTAATTAAAGTTGTCAAATTCACCAAATACAATTTAAAATTTTATTTGTCTCATATACATACATACATACGACTACATATGTATGTATGTAAAAAACCAATTACTTTTGTTAATAATAAAAACCATTAGAGTAATAATGCTTAGCTATTGGATAACCGTAAGTGTATATTTTGGGCACTAAGGATTTCGCAACTGGTACACTGGCAACAGCAAGAGGTGAAGTAGTAATGACAACTTTATGTGGCTTCTCATTTATGTAAAGAGCGTTGGCGGGATTGAGGGCAACCTTAAAGGAATTCGCCAAGGGCTGAGACAATTCCACAGGGCGAACATTGGCTGGATCTGTAGTAGGTTTTGTGTGAGCGGTTGAAGGCTCTGCCAAACGCAACCCGCTTGGCGTATAAATTGTCTCACCAAACGTACGAGTTGAGGTATTCGATTCAGTATCGGTATCTGAGGGAATGATGGAATTTGTAGTGTGGGCAACTGGGGAAATTGTATGGGGAACTGACGGCTCTGCTGAAAGGCGAAATGTATCCTGTTTCACTCCCTTGGGCAAATTGGTGGCAGCAACATGAAAACCGCTGTCATCTGCTGTATAGTCAACAGTTTGCAGAATATCATTGGCATCTCGATAGGAATAAGAGCCGCGGGTTACACCATCTAATGAACGCACCTCCTGCTTAGTCGACAAAGGATCGCTGTAACCGTAGGCATATTGTCCTAGCTCATCCTGAGTGTGATATTGTTGTTGTACGGGTGTTATAATGGATGAAGTTCGACTGCCATATACGAAGGGATAAGAGTGCAATGTTGGTGATACCAAATAGGATAAACTGGCCGCTTGAACAGCCCCCACTAAAGCCAAAAATGCAAAACAAATTTTCATCTTGTCACACAAGTTTATATTTACTATTTATATGATTATTTCTTTTATTTGTTCACTGCACGCGCTGCTAGATTAAATTGAAGTTAACTAGTACTCGCCCTAAGAAGGTATGATGCAATTGCAAAGAATTCTTAATCCTTTTATACTTGTTCTTGTTTGTTAGTAATCTCTGCCAGCTTTTCAACACTTTTTTTATAGCGCTCTTATTGTTTGCATTGTTCCTTCGCACAGTTCTTTAAATATATGGACTGCTCTTGATCTAGCATCAATATTCTCTACTTTTTTTATTTGCTGTCGCAAAAAAGTGAAGTTGATTGCATATTCTTGTTATATTCAGTGCGAATAATCATTATGTTGGCTGGCTTATGGATGACTTACAGTTGATCACACTTTTTTATGTGTACTCGTGTGTATCTTATTTGCCTTTTTTTTGCGTAAGAGTTCGCCTGTAACTTAATTGATTTTTTCAAATCATTATTCATGTTGTATTAAAGTTTTTTTCTTTCTTTTAAAATATTGTTCTTGGTTGATTTGAAGTCAGTCATATTTTAGTTTAACCCTTTATAATTCAAGGCTGGATTATTTACATTATTTTGAAAGTTAATTGGGTACACAAAATTTTAGGACTCTTAAGATATTAGATAACTAAGAATTTGTTGTTCGTTTTATTGTTTTTCGGGAAAAATGTTTTCGAACACGGTGCGGTCTTTCGGTGAAATTATTTTTGTGTGTGTGATAATAGATGATGTCATGTAATGATGTTTTATGTCATGTTTGTAGTGACTCTCGTTCTGGAGCGTGTCATACACATACGTTTAAAACACGATTTTTTTTTACAATATGGCATTTTGTGACATCGCAATAGTGTGTATTAGTGTCATTTGCGACAAATATTGAAGTTGCAAATTGTGTCGCTTAAGTTTATTTTTGGAGTTAATGGCACGTCATAACGCAAAAGATTACAGTTTTGCGTTAATATTGCAGAATTAATCCTCATATCGTTTGTTATTCATATTGTGTAAAAATTTCATACAAATATCTTGTTTACTCAACTCTTAAGAAAAATAAATAATAAAATGTTCGTTTTCACTTGAGTGTAATTGAAAACTTCAAACTCGTTTACTGTAAAACTAGTTTTTTTTGATTTATGACATTGTTCAAGTAAATAAGCGACATGTATGAACATATTTTTGGATTTTCTGCTTATCACATTAATAGAAATATTCGTTCTTAATGTGGTGTATTATGTAATAAGCAGAAGCTAGAGCTGGCAAACTATCGATAGTATCGATAGTTGGGTTTCTATTAGACTATCGATATTTTTTTCTCAATAGCGATACTATCGTTGAAAAAAATTATTACCAAATCGGCAATAAACTCGATAAAATTTAACATATTAGTTTTCTTTTATTGAAAATCCATGTAAGTACATATCGGTCAATTAGTAACTCCACTGAGTTGTATGTAAATTGAAAACTAAACTCATTTTTTCAAAACTAGTTTTTTGAGTTGTGACGTTGTTTAAATAAACGAGCCATATCGTCGGGTGGTTACTGGTTTGCTGCACAGATATTGAGAATACATTATTGATGCAGTAAAGGCCATGATTCACTATCCTACACAATCGCGCGATCTACGAAAAAATACAACCCTGATCTGATGAATTGTTTTTGTCTTTTGAAAATGTTCATAGACTCCATCATACCAGGGCTGTATTTTCTCAAAAATCGCACGATCGTGTAGGCTACTGTATCACGGCCTTAACCAACCGACAATATGTATTAAAAAAATGGAATTTAACATTCCTATAGCATGTTCACACGGATAGCACATATCGAGGTTTGCTCTCTCATTCACTATTCGCGTGAATACTGATTGAACTATAAACAATTTTGTTTCATTCTGAATCTTGCTGAATCTTTTGATAACAAATTGTCGCTAATTTGTCTGAATTGGCTATCAAAACAAAAATATTACATACATAAATATGCAGTTGTAAACATAAAACAAAACAAACAAAAATATATATGCGTGCTTAAAATTTAAAAATTAGAATAAAATTAAATATTTATAATTTTAACCTAATTTTTTTATCCATCTGTATAAAAAGAAAAAGAATTATCAAAACAAATCACGAATGCGTCGTGTGAACGGCATGATTTGCTATCGTGATTCAGAGACCGAACAAAGTGGTTACCGTGTCACAAAATATACAGAAGTTTCACGAGACGGAAGATAAGGGTATTTTTCTGTTTGTCTCGTTTTCCCTCGAATTTTGTCGGCGATTTTGTTTTGATTCTTCTTTCAAGTGCAATAGAACTACATCGCCTTTTAGTAGCTGTGTTAATTGGTAAGAGTAATAAACTACAATATCAAATACACTATACATTTCTCTTTTTCCACGAATTTTAAAAAACCTGATAGAAGATTTTTTTTACCTGTCACTTTCTTCACTTCTGTGTATTCTGTGACCGTGTGAACAAAATTATAAAAATAATAAAATAACTCGATACTATCGATAGTATCGATAGTTTTCCAACAAACTATCGAAAATATCGAATGGCGTGACTATCGATAGTTTGCCAGCTCTAGCAGAAGCCTGATTCAGAGTTATTAATTCAGCAATAAGAAAATATTTTCATCAATTAAGAAAATATTAAAAACTTTAAAATAAATTGTTCCGAAATCTCGTCTTTTGGCTTTTCATTGAATAAAAAAAGTCTCTAATAATTTGCGTTGCATATTATTTGAAAGGTATAAATAGGGTTAACAACGCCTGCTGTCTGTCAGTAGTCAAGACGGTGGGTTTATATTTATTGTCCAATATGAGTTGTTTGATGATATTGCCTTTTTTTATTCTTGTTCTTTATAATTTGATGATAGATTTGAGAAATTGTAATAAGTATTGTTGCGTATTGTAAATATTTTTGCGGAATGTATCGGCAGAATCTATTCATAATAATTTCTAACGAAATGATTTTAAGTCCAACAGATTTAATTACAAAAATTATTTTTAACAAAGAAAATTGCAATAAAAGTTAAAATTATTTTCTTTTGACTGAGTTTTTTTCTCCTCATTAAAGAAAAATTTTACAAATTGTTTTATGTACTTTGTTGCATGCTTTAAGTAAATACATTTATGCACATGCATTTGTGTGTGTATGAACATACACGGCAGAAAAACAGCTTACCCCAGATTTATGAAAATTGTACTGATTCCAAAAAAATATTTTTTAGTCCCAAGCGTATAAGATGCCCCCCCCCCCCCTCTCACAAAGTTATAGTCCTTGCAGTCTGCAGGATGCAATGACACCAACACGTCCGCATTCATCAAGTGATCAAGTGAACATGCATACCTCCCTTGGAAATAACAAGAGATAGTGAATAATTTATGCAAAAGCCAATATCAACCATTTACAGACAAATTTTATTTGAAATCTCCTGCTTTTATCTCTCAATTGAATAACCATTTAACAATAAATAAAATAGTCTTTAATATCGTTAAGATCTTTTGATACAGAAATTGTTAAAAACAACAAAAGAACACAACATGACTATACGAATATGCCTTTCGCTTTGTACTCGCTTAAGTACTCGAAAAATTATTGCAGGTCAGATCAGTTTAGTTACAAAAAAAGGGAGGGGGGGGGGGGGGAATTACCAAAATACGAAACAATAAAATAAATTGCACAGAATTTTTTTTACTTTTTTCGCCTTTTGCTGTTGCACGTACTCTGCGCATTGGGAATTGAGATGATCATTTATAATCGTATCGATTCAAATTATATTCTTTTTCCTCTGTTTGTTTGTTTGTGTGTCACTAATAAAAGGGTATTGAAAACTCAAAGGAGCAGGCCAGAATTTGCGTTTAACGGTTAAACGATCAAACGTTATGGCATTGTTTGTGGCGATTCATACGATCAAGCTCCACCACCAAAAGAGCTCATGAACCATGTACATGGAGCATGACAACACAATTCAAGGTAAATGAAGGCCAAGGTCTGATCTGATCTCAACTGAAGTTGGTTGTTAAACAAAATACTCGTCATTGTGCAAGGATTGTGCAGTTAAATGAAGCTGCAAATATGTGTATGTACATTTTTCGTTTGAGAGTTGTGATCGTGTCATGAGCAATTTGCAATTGCATGCAACATTATTTGGTCATATTGAAGGTGTTATTTTAACAACAAACACACTTCAGCAATACAAAAAATTAAGTTAAATTTACCGTAAATACTGAGTGAATATTTGATTCTTTAAGGAGATATTGAAATGTTGTTGAGTAAAGTATGTAGTAAAGTTATTAAGGCGATTAAAAAAATGTTGAAAAAAAATCAATTAAATAGAAACCCAGTTTGTACATACAGGGTGGGCCAAAAGTTACCTTGGGGTTTAAAAGTTTAATAACTTTTTCGTTTATTAATTTTTTTTTTATTTTTTTCTCAGATTATATAATATATAAAATGGAAAATTTTTTACACTAAGTATGAAAAATAATGTCTCTTAAATTACCACTGTTTTCAGCTTCGCACTGATGGGCTCGTTTTAGAGCATTTTCCATAATATCTTCCAAAATTTCTGCAACAATGTTTGCCTTGAGTTCAAGGATTGTCTCTGGCTTGTTCACATACACTCGCTACTTCAAATAACCCCAAAGAAAATAGTCGGGTGCTGTCAAAACTGGCGATCGCGCTGGGCCAAATTATTTCCGAATTTCTGGAAATTATTCGCTCTCCAAAAATTTGACTTAAAAGTGCCATTGTGTCTCGGGCAGTGCGGGCAGTGGCTCCGTCCTGCTGAAACCACATACCAGGTATGTTTTCAAGAGCAAGACGTAAAAAATGTTCTATCATAAACCGATACCGCTCTCCATTTACGGTTACAGCACTTCCATCTTCATTCTCAAAGAAGTAAGGCCCAATGATATTTTCAGATGTGATCCCACACCATATTGTACACCTAATGGGGTGCAATTGGCGTTTATGAATGGCTCTTGGATTTTCAGAACCCCAGAACCTACAGTTCTGCTTATTAAAAAAGCCATTCAAATGAAAATGAGCTTCATCACTCATAATCATAATCGCCCATCAGTGCGAAGCTGAAAACGGTGGTCATTTAAGAGACATTATTTTTCATACTTAGTGTAAAAAAATTTTCCATTTTGTATATTATATAATCTGAGAAAAAAAATTTAAAAAAATTAATAAACGAAAAAGTTATTAAACTTTTAAGCCCCATGGTAACTTTTGGCCCACCCTGTACATATGTATGTATGTATGTATGTACTTATGTATTTTTAGTTCTGAGTTAAGGTATTTTATTATACATACATTTTTCTTTTAACAACGGTCTTGTTAAAATTCTTAGGTGTTTTGTATAAATTAACTGGAGACATTCCATTGAAATTTATTAAAGCACAGTGTTCAAACTGAGATTTTTTGGTACTGAGAAATATCAAAAGTTTTATTAAAGGCCGGTTTCACACGAAATGTTTTTTACATCTGACTTGTCGCATACATACATATGTACGTACGTACATGTGATTTGAAAACTTTGAAATTTTTCTACTGCAAAAGTCAGACGGCAATGTCAGATGACAAAACTTTAATTAATTTAAGCGCGTTCTATTTTGATCTGACAAAACATCTGACAGCAAAAAATATAAAGAAAGAAAAAGGTTATGTCAGATGTAAATAAACATATGAATACTTACATACATATATATATAGGGTGTTTTTTTAGAGGTATAGAACTTCGAATTGAAATAAAACACAAGAAAATCGTTTTAATGTCCATCAATTTGGCTTTATTGGAAGGATAACTTTATGCCATTAACGTTTAAATATGATTTCGGGCATGTGGCCGCCGCGGCTGGCTCGAATAAAGCCAATTCTACAGGTCCAATTTTCAACCACTTTTTCGAGCATATGGGGCCGTATGTTGGCAATAACGCCACGAATGTTGGCTTCCAAGTCCCCTAACGTTTCTGGTTTGTTGGCGTAGACGAGCGACTTCAGCGGATGCGTATTATCACATAGAGTAAACGTAGTGCGAAAACGATCCATGGTTAACCGAATTAATTGCTCTGTCGACCATAAAATGGACGGAGCTTGCGGTAAACTTCGCGAACTGAACCATTATTTTCGAAATAAATTTGCACGATTTGCAAGCGTTGTTCTTTTGTCAACCTGTTCATGATGAAATGGCAAACCAAACTAAATATTAATCACTTGACAGCTGACAAAATGGCCGCCAGTTAAAAAAGTGATGCCAACTTAAAGTTCTATACCTCAATAAAAAACACCCTTGAAAAATACAATCGGGTGAACGTTGGCAAAGCGTTTCCTAAGGTGGTTCAAACGTTGGCAAAACATCACAAATTCTACTTTTGGAGTGTTGTGCCAACACACAAATGATAACCTCATGATGGGGTTGCCCAACTATTTTTTACGTCGTTGGCTAAACACTATGAAAACCACAATTTAAGTGCTTTGCCAACATAAATTTTTTGTTAAGTGTAATATATTCCCAATACTTCAAACTCAAAAATGAATATGTTATCCCAAAATGTTAAGCTTTTTTCAGCTAGGCAGTTTTAAGCAGAATTCGTTTTATAAGCCAATAATTTCATTAGCACAGGTATAAAGAAAAACTTTCAAATGTTAAACCTGATATGTATATATTTTTTTTATTATTATTCTTACATAAGTATACAACTGAACGAAAAACTTTAAAATTTGAAATTTTGCTTTTTGTTGCGATAAGCTAGCCCCAGGTTTTGTTAACTGCTACAGAGGTCACACTGGATTTTTTCCTGCGAAAGGTGTATCGTTAAGGGGAGACAGTCAATAAGAATTTAAGAAAACAAATTGCGAGGAACGCTCGTATTCATTTAAAAATAAATCAAACCCGCAACAGAACTTACTAATGGTATCTAACAATATACCTTTTCAGTTTGAGGAAAGCTACAGAATTCCGTTTCTTCTTGTTATATGCTGTTGCAATTACTTTAAAAAATGTATTAGATGTTGAAATGTACAAAAAATTTTTTATTTTATTTACTTCGTATTTTGTCGTAAACCAAGTTAGGCATATTAAATTCAAAATACGTTGAAGAATTGTTAAAATCATTTGATGAACTTATGCCACGATATTACGGCCCTAATTCGCAAACTATGAATATACATAATGTAATCCATATACCAGATGATGTAATTAACTTAGGAGCTCCTTTATCACAATTTTCAGCTTTGACTTTGAAAATAGTGTGGGGCATTTAAAGTCAATTGTTAAATCAACTACAAATCCAATAGCGAATTCAAAGGAAATTGCACATTTTCCATACTAACAGTTTCTCCAATAATATGCTATTAGTAGGTATTTCCTTTTGTTAAAAATAGAAAACAATCACTACGAAAAATTAGAGACACAGTTAACTCGAAAACACTATTTTCTTTTGTCAACATTTATGGCTATAAAATTACAACCGTTCCTCCCGATAATATCTGTTGACTAAGTAATGGAAATATCATGGTTATATCAAAAAATTTTTATTAGCAAACTTTCTGTAAACAAATGTGATATTTACTCAAAAGGCAATATATTTAACGATACTCTTAATTTTTTACGTATCCAGTGTCATCCAGGGACCTACCATTATGTATCGTTGAAGATTTAGACCAGAAAAAAGTTGAAATAGAGCTAAACATGGAAGATGTGACGTGTATTTTTACCAAATGCCAAAATGAGACAGTTGCTATCACCCTTTTACATAAAGAACTTAATGTACATTAATATAAAAATAAAAAATAAATAAAAAAATAATATTTTTTTTAAAAGCACTGGCAAATAATTTTTCAGCTTGCAAACCGTAACGTTGGCAAACCGTTCTGGTTTCTTGAGTAAAAGTACTTTCTCAGTGCTAAAATTTTTGTATGGTTGGCAATTTCTGCCTGGGTACGTTTGTAAAAATTATAATTTATCTGTAAATTGGTGATTTTATGTCAAGCTACACATGAGTCGCATAGCTGACAAACAAGTCAGATGTAAGATACATGTCGTGTGAAACCAGCCTAAAGGTTCAATTAAACGTGCAAAAACCATAACCATACAAAATACCTGTTCGACCCAAACCAATGGGCAACACTGTATTTGATTACAGGTGACTCGCCATAACCATAGAGACCAATTGAATTTTGATTTTTCCCCTTAACCATAAACAGCTGTTTGCTGGTTACTAGTAAATAAGCTTTTGAGGAATGAATAATTTCACGTAATGGGATTATTTTCTTTGGAGTTATATGAAGTCACTCGTCTACGTCCAGAAGCCAGAGACAATTACCTGGAATACCTGGAAAAAGTGTATGTGCAATGTACACGCAAGCTTTGGCGGTCACATGGCCCAAATTAAATTTAGACATTAATGGCATCAAATTATCTATCCACTAAAATATTTCTCTCTGCTTTATTTAAAGTTCAATAACTTAAAAGAACACATTGTACAGAAGAGTTCGGTTAAAACGAAGAAACGAAGAAGAATTATCGTGTATAACAAACAACCTCTCTTGTCGCAAATGCAAAATTTTTACAACGAATCTTCACTTATAACAAACTCATGCTTATGTCCTGTAAATAAAACTATATGAAATTTTATACGTTTATAAGAAAGAAAGAAATCGTAAGCCACTCCGTGATATTTTTAAAATAGGTTTTCTCTTAAAGGCCTGTTCAGTTTTAATTGTTTTAATTTAATGAAAATATGTTTTAAGAAGATTTGCGAATTCAGTGCGGTTATCAAGAACTTCGTCACTAACGAATAAAATTACTGAGTTCTTTAGAATTCGTTATAACCGAACTCCACATTAAAGTTGCATTTTATTGAAAAAATGTATAACTTTTGAACTTAATTTGTTTTTCTGGTCGAAATTTTGGCTCACTATACACAAAAGAAGTGCATACTCGTATTAAGAAAATATAGAGTTAAACAATTTATCTTCAGGCGAATTACTGTGCCCAACTTTAAAGGCAAACATACACATACATATGTATATATCAGAGCTGTAAATGAATCATTATTAATTTTTGAATTAATTCACGAAGCATTCATGCACTGAATTAGCAAATTTTGAATTAATGCTTTTCAAAAAAAAAAAAAAAAAAAGAAATATGAATTGAATGAAATTTGAGTCAATTCAAACGAATTTGGTAAAAATGATTTGCAAGTTCAAATGAGTTTGCCAAAGTGAATTGCAATTCATTTCCAATTTATTTGAATTGAATTGATTTTGAATTAATTCAAATGAATTAGAAAAAAATAATTAGCAATTCATTACCAGCTCATTTGAATTGAATTGATTATTATTCTAATTCATTTTAATGAATTCAAAATCAATTCAATTCAAGCGAATTGGAAATGAATTGCAATTCACTTTTACAAATTCATTTGAATTGAAAACGAATTGCAACTCATTCTACAAATTCATTTGAATTGGAAACGAATTGAAATTCATTTCCGCGTAATTCGTTTGAATTGATTCAAATTTCATTCAATTCATTTTTTTGTGTAAAAAGAATTAATTCAAAATTTAGCTAATTCGTAACGAATTAAAATAAAAAAAGAATTATGCATTTACAGCTCTGGTATATACATACGTATGTGCGTATAGAGCTGTTTAATTTGCCTTGACGTAATGATCTCGTTACTTTTTTTCAGTGCAATAATACTTATGATCCTTCTTATTATGTGGTAGCATTCTTGTTACTATTTTTAGTTTTATTTTGTTTTTTTCTTCAACATTGCAAAGCATTTAATCTTTTTCCCTTCATACAGATTGCAACAAAATAGTCGTACACAACCAAATCCAATACATACATACATACACAAAGTAAAATTGTAGTCATACCTAGGTCGACATCGTCTTGGATCCATGGACTTTGCAGATTGTGTTTGTTGCTATTTTGTTAATTGTTGCTGTTGTTGTTGATCTTAAGTATTTGCCATGTTGTTCCACAATAAATTTTAGGAGAAATATGTATGTTTAAAACCTCCACAAAATGTTTTCCGAATATTTGTGACTCCTTTCGAAGGAGCTTAATAAAATTTACTCAAGAAAAAAACAATAAACGAAATACGTGAAGAAAAGTCAAACGCACATCAAATAAAGAAGGGCGTTGTAATTTAAATACAACATTAACACGTTTGATAAAATCAAAAAAATGCCCTTCTATGAGAGAAAATGTAGGCTAAAGATTTTTATTTATTCTTTAGCTGACTAAAGAACAAAAAAAAATTGTTTAAGAACTTTTTTTTAAATTTTTTTTGCCATCTAATGGATTTCTGTGGTTGCAATTATTCTCTAGTTTTAAATCCAACTGACATCTTTATAAATAAAGGCAACAAAATAACAAACAACTTCATGACAGGCAACAACCACCTGATGTAAACTTGCTAAAAATCTGTATAATGCAAAAAAAGGTTAACAAAATAAAAAAAAATTATTTGGAACATATGGGCAATTCCCAGGCGATGGACGCGACATTCGTACACTTTTAGTTGAGCAAAAAACAAGAGAGGAATGGAAAGATTTAATATACGAGTACATACGACTATATCTTAAGTGTTTTAAGGCCATTGCCTTGAAGCAGTAGTATATTTAAGAAAAAATTTTGGGCGACATCAATAATATAGTAAAAAGATATATGTATGTAAATGTCAGCGAGAAACGGATACGACAAAAATAGAAGTTATTTTTGTGCACTTACAGAAATATATGTATGTACATAATTCAGCGAAATTGTATGTAGCATTTTTTTTGTGAATGTGGAAATGAAGGTGAAAGATGATCGTTTATGTGTAGATTTATGAAATCTGAAATTTTTTTTAATTTTTTATAAATGGGTAAAGTACAAATGTGGACGCGACAAGGCGGACGCTGCAATTTTTTTTCAAGCGAACTAAACGCATTGACTTTGCTACTATTGATTGAACTTTAATTGAAAAGGAATTAAACAATAACAAATGCGTATTTACTGCTGAAAAAAATTAATAAATATTGGTATAATGCGACGGATGCGACATTAAATGAAAGCAATCTCAAAAAACTTCCCTTATTAGAATTCCGTACTCCTTCTTTTGTGCTAATGCGTAACGTTATTGTTAGCAGAAAATGTGTAAATTACAAAAAAAAAAAAAGGAAAATAATAAACGGCTCAGCAAAAAAAAATTATGTTTTTAAGTCGCATATTTCGGCCCAAAAATTTCAAAAATTAAAAATGCTTTTACATTTATAAAGTATAGACCTTTCAGCTTTATTATTAAAAACAAAAAAATAATTCATTAATAATTATCACATGTAATTTGGCTTACAAAGCGATACGAACTTTAGCCTGATTAAATCATAAATATATAAATAAAATGAAAGTTCGAACAATAATAATTAAAATTAACTAAATAGATAGTCATGGGCCAGTGGCAAAAACTAAATAAAAATATACTTATAGTATCAAACCAAAAAAGTTTGTCTTAAGTAGAACAAAAATAAGCAAATTAACTAACATGTGCATAAATTTGGGGCCTTCATTACAAAAACACATTTCAGCAAATTGAAATACGATGAATCAAACCAATTCACATATTCCATTTGCAGAAAAGTTTCGTATATAAGGCAGAAATCTACATCAACTGACACCACACACAGTGGACCAAACACAGAAGAACGCTGATGATGAAGGTTAGTGGCCTTCGAAAACGGCTGGCTGTTCCGTTCAACTATGTGTTGTCAGAATATTTACAACTAACTTTGATGTTATTTGTTCATTAATAATTATCACATGTAATTTGGCTTACAAAGCGATACGAACTTTAGCCTGATTAAATCATAAATATATAAAAAAAATAAAAAATTTTAACAAAAAAATTTTTTTTCTGGTTGACCTTTTTCTGGAATTACCCATATGTATTAGGTTCCCAACAGCGATGCCAACTATTTATAACCCAAACGCGCTGTTCCCCTTCGCAAAACGCGCTAGAACGCGCTAAGTTACAGCGTTGTCAACTATTTATAGCCAAAACGCTCTATTTTCTAACGCGCTAAGCTAAATTTTAATAAAATTCGATGTATGTACATGTGCATTAGTAAATACAATTAATTTTTTTAGTAGCTCGTTTCTTTTTTTTTAAACATTCAACACAGAATCCGAATTGCTTCCAAATAATCGAAATCCTTTATTTTTATTTTTATTTTATTTGCCAAATTTTGTAACAACTTATATAAATTGTCGAATAGTTTTGCGATTCAAATGTTTTTTTTACTTCAACTAGAATAGATGCTTAAGAAGAAATATAATTTTTTTTGGTCATGAGTACATATTTTTAGTTGTGAAATTTCAAAATGTTTGCCATTTACAGTATTAAAATGCGTTTTTAATTCTAACCACAGTCAAGGGAATTTTATTTGCGACAGCTGAATCATTAACCAATTTAGAAAATATTGAGTTTTGAATACTAGAAAATTTTTAAATTTATGCAAAAAAAAAGTAAAAAAATATATTGAACTGAAGTGATGATAACTTTGTTCAAAACGCGCTAGTTTAGCGCTTTTTTAGTAAACGCGCTAAGACGAAAAAAAGCGCGTTTAGCATAGTTAAAACGCGCTAAATCTAGCGCGAAACGCGCCAAATTGGCATCGCTGGTTCCAAACCTACAATAAACTAAGTCGTCGTAGGTATTGGGCGTCTCAACTGGGAATACTTAGTGCTTCCAATTTTAGGGGAATACGGTACAAAGAAATAATATACAATAATTATACACACAAAGAAAATATATGGTTGAGGCAACCATAATCAAACAGTAGCGTACTATGATTGTATGGTTATAGTACATGGTTGCAGTCAAATTATATTATTATGAATATAAAGCCAAAGTGTACACAATATTATTATCTGAGTTAATAATTGTAGCATTTCCTTCAAAAATTCATTTCATTTTCATATATCTAAGTATATTAAAACCAACTACACTACATCATTAGTTTTTTTCCATCATGTCACAATTTTTTTTTTTTAATGAGCCTACCTAATATATTTACGAGGTATACCAGTATAATTTACCATATATAGCTTACCGCAAAACTAAAAACACACCACCACATAATTAAATTTACTGCGATTTTTCTTTTTATTTCAAAAACTAAGCAACAAAAACCGACTAAAAACACAAGACCAAAGCATAATTAGTAAATTAACTCGAAAAGTTATGATCTTAATTTCATAAATGTAGAATAATAAAAAAAAAAAAATATTAGAGAAACATCGTAAGCTAGAGCCGCAAAAATAAGGACACACCTGGGAATTTACTTTAACAAATTATAAAATTTATGCAAAATGTTACTTTTTAAATACTTGGCTGGGGGTTTTTGATTGTGTAAAGCACTCATTTAGTCACTCCTGCAAATATTTTTTATCGTATGCGCCCTAATTTTACTCCCATATTTTAAAGAAAATCAGTTTTAATTAAAATTTGCTTCCGATTACACGCTCTCCAGTTTTCTTATTTGCTATACAGTGTCTTGAAAAAGACAAAATTGATCCCAATATGGGCTATGGACCTTTAGGCATTGTCCTATGGAAAGCAGTAATCGCTAGGTAAACAGTCTTTTGCCATGAATTCCTACAAATTGTACTTCAATTTATGTAAATAAAATAAATAATATAATACTACAAAATATTTAAAAATTTGTTATTTCGGTTAATCAGTTAATCGAAATAAATTAACCGGTTTAACCGTTAGTCGGAAAAAGCCAATTTTAAATTAACCGATCAGTTAATCGGGTAGTAATTAACCGGTTAACCGATTAACGGTTAACCGAATGAATACCCTAATATATAATAAATATATGTAAAAACAAAATAAAGTCTTGGAAGTTAATCTAAGAGTAGATATAAAATTTTGATTTAAAGAGCCAATTTTTTAATTATATAGTGTGTTCAAAAAGTATCGCGAATTTTGAATCGAAGACGAGCCAAAACACGTGCAAGCAAAGCAGCTGTCAACAATTAACTGAACATTCAAAATGGCCAAAATTGTCGGCATAAGTGAGAGACATGAGTACCAACATAACGCCACAAAAAAATCAAAGTTCGAATATATGTACGTACCCCCCGAGAATTTAAAATTCGCGGTACTTTTTGAACTCACCTAAAGGCATGAAGTATGGGCTTTTTTCTGCTCATCAGACAAGTGGCACATCACGAACAAAAATCATGTGATACCGAAACAGGTTGGTAAGCGAGAGCAAAGAGATTTTAAGGGAAAGTTCATTTTGGGGTAAAATATTTTTGGGTAATTACCCTAAATGGGTAATTAAACGAAACTCTATTCAGCCTGGAATTTTATGTGAAAATGAGTGTAAGAAAACGGGGATTGAATTTAACCGATGTGTAATTACACGGGGTATACTGTATCAACAATGTCTTAACAACAACAACACATTTTTAGTGGTCTTCACACAATCCAGACAATTCGCTCAGAAAACAAAGAGCTTTTTATATAAAATTTGTTGGAAGATAATTTGACCGCCCTCTTGAGACCACTATGATGTATTAAATAAAAATATATCGTCATATAAATTCAATTCAAAAAAGACGTAAGTTGCATTTAAAATGTTTAACAGAAGAAGCAAAACACATTAGCCCAATTCACAATCTTGTGCAAATGGTCTTGCATCATAGCATGTGCAAGATGGGTTCATTTCATACTCACCACTTAACAATTCTTAGTGGTGAGTGTCAATATGCTATACCATTTTAAGACCATTTGTACAAGATTGTGAATTGGGCTATTATAAGCTTTTTAGTTTTCAGTAGTCTTTTGAATTTCGTTATTAAATTTTATATTTCTGAGCATACTCGGATAAAAATATGGATAGATGATGGATTTTATATAATTACATCTTAATCAATCAAAAAGAAGATTTTGAACTTTTTGTAAGTTACGCCCTTTTTGCATTTATATGACGATATGTATGTATTTGTTGGTAAAATTCAAGCTTAAGTTCAAACATTTAAACATTTTGCGTTATGAGTAACATGTAAATGAAATATAGGGTGTTTTTTTAACCTAGATAGAACTTTAAATTGTAAAAAGTAACACACAAAATTAAATTTTGATAAAACATTTGTTTTTATTTGTTTCAGTATACTCTGACAAATCATCATGAATAGACTCACGCTTGAAATTATCCAAATTTACTTTGAAAATCAGTCGTCGATTCGCGCAACTTATAGACGACTTCGTCATTTTTATGGCGTAAATAATCGTCCATCTGAACAAGCCATTCGTCGAACTGTGGATAGATTTCGTACCACATACTCTCTAGAGGATGCAATAACACCAACACGTCGAAGGAATGTGCGTAGTGAAGAGAATATCGCCGCTGTAAACGAAAGTGTGGAAGAAGATCCAATTGTTCGTGTTATTCGTGACATACGGCCAGCAGTGCTCGAAAAAGTGGCCCAAAATTGGACTTCCAGAATGCGCTTCGTCAAGAACAGCCGCGGTGCCCATATGCCCGAAATCATTTTCAAATGTTAATGTCACGTATTGATCTTTCGAATAAAAAAAAAAATTTTGATTACAATTTAATTTTTTGTGTTATTTTTTACAATTTAAAGTTATATCGGGCTTAAAAAAACACCCTATACATACGAGTATGTAACTCAACTATTGTATGATAAAAACTTTTGTGATAACACGATAATACAGAAGAGCTTAATTTTGAGTGTTTTTCTTTATTTTTGTATTGACTTCTCCCGGTTTTAATGCTATTGTGGATTTTTATTTTTACTTCTACATATTTCTATACAATCAATAATGTTTTGTTTTAAAATTTTTTTGTTTCAATTTGTTTGAATGAGGGAATGAAGTCATCGCTAACAAAATATACAAATTATTTGAAAAATACACTTGTTTAAGCTTAAGTTTATTGTATGCGATAGTTGTTGTGGTAACACTTTGACTTTTTAAATTTGTATATTGTTAATATTTAGAAATACTTACGTACATATGCACGTACATACATATTTGCATATGTATATACATATGTATGTGTATTTGATTTGTTTACCAACAGATTTCTCAAAGAACTTTCCCTGTAGGAAGTGTCTATAGTAAAACAATAATGATTCACTATTCACTTTGTCACCAGCACTACTGACTAATTATACCTCAGACAATGCTTTTTGCTAAAGAACAACATGTGCGTGTCATTAAAAAATCTACTACTGACGTTGTACTATTGACTAGTTAGTTTTTTTTTGGAGACCATATGTAGACATTGAAAACAGAGACCCACACTTTAGTAACTCCAGTCTACACTACTAACATTGGTACTATTGACAAGGTAATTCTTTTGGGACCATATACAGATAAATATGCCTACATGTAAAATATGTATTTTAAGCGCCTAAAATATGACATTAAAAACAAAAAATATGCACTAAAAACAGTAAAATATGCACATATTCTTAAAAGTTTTTGTTCAAACGAAAACATAACATTATACTTTAGTCTCATACATACATATGTACATATGTATATATATATATATACATTGTATGTACATACCAGTGATGCACAAATATTCGTATTCGAATTGGCGAATATTCGGTCATTTTTAGATATTCGTATTCGCCAAATTTAGGCGAATACGAAATTTTTTTTAATTAAACAGCAGTTATTTAGGAACTAGACCATTGGCCCATTCAATATATTTAAAGAATACTTTATTATATTTTAATATGGAGAAATAATTTTCGGACAAATGTTATCGAGAAAAGTACTTTAATTTTTTTTTTAATGTTAATTGTACAAGAAGTTTGTTTTATTTGTTTTTAAGTTGGGTACAATAATTGAATTGAAATATTTTTTTTTAAATTATTAAAAACTAATATTTTTAGCCATTTACGAGTATTTAAATTTCGTTTAGGATTTATGCATTTATTTATTTAATTTTTTTGGAAAAATATAATATACCAATAGCTAAAAATTTTTAGAATATTCGGCAATTCGAATACAAATATTCGTGCATCACTAGTACATACAAATGTATTCAACCCTAGAACGTCATCCTGCGTCAAAATGACTACGCGCGTTTTTATTTTGGATTTAAAATATATTTTTTGTATTTGTTTTGGTTTCGTTTTTAGTGTAGCGTTAGCCGCTAATGTTAGTTACTCGATAATAATGTTGCTTTTTTAGTTTAATAAATTTATGCGAGACAATTATTTCTGATTAACAAATTTATTATAAGAAACTAGAAGACTTAATGGAAAAAATGCGCAATATTTCGTACAATTAATGCTATAAATTGTATGTTTTAAGAAAAATGCCCATTGAAAGAAGGCTGTGCAATGTTAATTCTACGTTAAACAATTAAAAAAAAAAAATATATGAATTTCCTTATACATAATATAATAATTCAAAACTAACTAAATATCAATATTAAATCTATTTTGGTACTTATATTGCTCGCGACGTCTTTTATTGGCTCTTGTAATAGGCCGTAGTCAAAATGACGAGAAAAATTACGTTGGTGTACAAAAAATAAGGATTACGTTCTAGGGTTAAATTCCTTCTTGGCTTTGCCGTAGTCGAGCAAGAAACACCAGATATCTGTATAAACCACTTTACTGGTTCAGGAGTAGATATTCAAAGCATCATACATGCATACATACATATGTATGTATATACCTATGTATGTTCCAAAACATTGTTTTTATTCTGTTTAAATTATTTGTGATCTTCGAGCTTGTTTTAATTAAATTGAATAAAAAAAATTTGAACTTTGACTTTTTATCACTAATGAGAGAAAATGTTTAATTTTTTTTTTTATTTGAAACAAAACAAAAACGCTCAAAAGCTATTCTGAAATACGGCATATTGTTAGAAAATAAAATGAAATCATGATATAAATATACAAGGTACTTGCACGACTACAACAAAATTGCAACACCAAGAAACACACGTATTTTGTTGTTAGAAACATACCTATAATTGTTAGAAGCAGATGTCTTTTGTTTTTAAAAATAACAATTACAGGACCATTAAATTTCAATTGCAGAGGCGGCACGCCTGCATGATTTTCTTCATGGTAAAATTATATTCTATTATTTATTGTGTTTAAGCTTAAGAAATCTCTGCAAAGTTAATTTGGCAGATTTCAGACCACTTTTTTCGTCTCGCGGTACACGAAAAAAACTTTCGTTTTCTTGTTTTTTTTTTGTGTGGCACAAACAACAGCGACGCATATTTAATAAACACTTTTCAATTATTCTATTTTCTTTTAAATTTAATTTTTCTTTATATCTATTATGTAAATATCACAATACTTTGTGCTAAATATATATTTCAATTTAATTTTATTTATTTATTAACACAAAGAAGTACAATAATTCACTTTGACTTTTAAAGTTTAAAACACAGAGCACATTCAAATTAATTTTCATAACACATACACACACATACTTTTTACAGCTTGTAGACAAAGTTTGACAACTATATGCATTGTAAACATTAACAGGCTGGGCTTGTGCAAGTACCTTGTATAATTGTATCATGAATGAAATATTCGTTAATATCTCACCAAGCAACCGCAAAAACGCTCATTTTTTCACAGAGAAAAAGCACTCATTCTAATGTTTTTGTTTTGCTCCAGGAACTTTAGAAAGCTTTTGGCGTCTTTCAACAATTTAGTTGTGTATCAACAATATTTTCGTAAAGTTAGAAAATTTTCAAATATTAAAACGTTCAACTTAAAATAGTTGATTAAAAAAATTAAAAAAAGAAGTAACTTATAATTAATAAAAAATAAACTAAAATCGTCTATAAATTATACGAAAAATAAAGTGAGTGTTTGCCGAATAAGCAGAAAAAAGTGCGAAATTTTTCTTTTAATTGTAAAAAACAGGCAGACATAGGTACTAACAGACATACGTATGTACGTATGTATGTTAGTATGTGTGTACACATGTATGTATGTACATCCATATATCTGGATACCACCTGATCTAAATTATAATTTTTCAAGTTATGAACTAAAGAGGAACTTGTGTACAGTTACAAAAAAAATTAATAGTGTACTATTGTTTTGCTAGCATCAGAATACAATTAAAACTTAATGATACATATCTAAATACAATACATGCACACATACATACATACATACATGAATATGTAGTCTATTGTTTAAATGTGCTTTTAAAAATAGTTCTCTGGGAAAAGTTATAGAAAAACCTAACGCATCCTTTTCATCTAATTGTGGCGCAAAAAATATCATTGTAATGTAAATGCAGTTATGATTAATACATTTTTATGTATGTATCTCATTTTATCTACATACGCCACATAAGTAGTCATCGTGATGAGGCTTTTATTTTTATTTTATTTTTTTCAAATATACATACGTATACTTATGAAGCACTAACCAGCAACAACTCTCTGTAACAAACATCCTCATTTATGTTGAGGATTCCTGGCCAAAACATGCGCATTTTCTCTAATTTCTTATACATATGTATATATTTTTTTTATTTTAAGAAAGAGTATGATGTCATTCATGTTGTCCCCAGTTCCCTACCGACTCACTTGAGTTAAAACTACATGGCACTTGTATGACACTTGATACGAGGAAATGAAGTTGAACTAAAAAAAGCACACAAATCTTCCCTCGGAGTTGCTTTAAAAAATACTAAAGTGAAAGTTCAACTTATTTAAGTTTCAAAAGATTAAGAAAAGTCTTTTGAACTATCTAATGCACTAATAAGAGGAATAAGAAACCAAAGAAAGCAAAATCGCAGAAATTAATGGTGAAATAAAAAAGCGAGAAGTGTGAGCAATTTAAGTTTAAGCATTCCTTAACAGTTTCTTAAATATTTTTCTGTGCAACGAAATAAATGTCCAAGTGGGAATTTAATAGTTTTGGCGCGCATTTATTTCTTAAATTTGTCTCACAATTTTATCTACTCAAAGAGAATATTAATTATGAGATAAACGCTAAAATCAAAAACTTTATAACTTTTAGTAATTCCATAAATAACACAAGACACACACACATACTTACATACACACATGTACATACACACATACATACATACATATGTACATATAGTTTTGTAAATACAAATTATTTTTAATTTTTATTCAAAATAGTTTTTGCCGGTTTTGGTCGATGTCTAATGATAAAAAGCAATGCATGATTGAAAAAGGGGACATAATACGATTAATTTGCGTTTCAGAAAGCGAACATTTTAAATTGGTCGATTGAAATACTTAAACCTACAAGCATACATACATGCATATGTATACTTTGCAAACACAGTAGGTAACAATAGTGAGCACACGCTTCTACATTTTTTTTTTTTTTTTATTAGATACCATGAAGACAGTAGTAACAGAAATTTTTAAAATGTTTTATATTTTAGTACCATAAGAAAACATTCAATGCTTTATTTTATAAATAACAATCATACCACCTATCATCATAATATAGGGTCCGCCAGATAACTTTTATTTTTTTTAAACAAAGCGCAAAACATCGACTGTAGCTTCGGCTATGTGGCACGTAGCGCCGTCCTGTTGAAACCAAATGTTGCCAATATCCTCCTCTTCAATTTTTGTGAACAAAAATTCGTTCAACATGGCCCGATAACGATCGCCATTGACTGCAACGGCCACTCCTTGCTCATTTTCGAAATTATGCCTCTGGATTAAAATCCGCACCAAACAGTGACTCGTTTTGGGTGCTTCGGCTTTTCAATGTATGCGTGCGGGTTTTCTGTTCCCCAAATGCGACAATTTTGCTTGTTTACATACCCGCCAAGATCAAAATGAGCTTCATATGAAAAGATGATTTTTTTTTTGGCAAAATCGGCATCTTCTGTAAGTCGATCGCAGGCAATATTTCCCAGCGTTGTTCAAGCGTATACACAACCATATTCGTTCAGCGGAAGGATAAAACTAATTAATTATCTGTCAAATCAGACATGAGCTAAGTGTTACTATTCACGAAATAAGCACTAGTTGAAAAAAAAACGCTAGATGGAGGACCCTATACATGGGCGTATCTAAATATCTCTATCGCGCCCTGTTTTACTTAAGAATTAATTTTTCGCCGGGAGAGTGCGGTTTAATTTTTCCCCTCTTCACTTGGAATCAACATGTGCGTGATGTGATCAATACAACTAAATAAATTGTGTTGTACAAAGAGTATTATGACTTGAATGATTTTATAGAAAAAATTCAAATCTTGTTCTAACAAATTCAAGAACTGGTAGGTAAATTTCTGTCCTTTAGAAACTATGCAACCGATTTTGATGAAATTTGAAACTTAGTTAGGTATGCGTGTAAATGGACGTAAAGGCTATATACTACTTTTTCAAAAGTTCATTTAAATCACATAATCAATCACATAATCCTGCCTTTTTTATTTTTATTTTTTTTTTTTTGCAGAACAGTGTTATTTCTGTGGCAACATAGAATAGTAGACTTAAGAAAATTTAGCTTTATTATGCAGTATTATATTACAGTTTTAATTTGCAGTGGTTAAAATGTTACAAATAGAAAAAAATCATTACACAGAATTAGAATCATCCTTTTAATATATTAGCGGTAGCGTAAACGATAAAGCGGAACACACTTCATTGCTTAAGTCGACTTAAGCTACTATTCCATGTTGCCACAGACTTTTTTGAATACATATTCATGGAACATTTCGAGGCAAAAATGCATATTAGACTTACACCACTTTCACAATTATGGGCAAGCCAAATAATAAAAAAAAAATAAAATTAATTACCAGCTATTGGTTGTAGACTTTTGTGACCCAGTATACATTTTGAAACAAGCATAACTGTTTATATTTATACAAATGTAAGCAGAATAATACTTTTTTTTAATTCTATTGTATTCATCTTTTAATAAATACGCTGTCCTTAACCTATTTCTGTAAAATGTTGGCACTGTTACTTGTGTTGTTAAGAGCACTCCCTGCTTTCACTTTCGCGCATTATAATTATAATTCTCCCAACATGATGTCAAAATCACTATGACATAATTTTTGTATTCATCGTTGTATTTTTGAATGATGTGCATTTGTTTTTATTTATTATTAACTTTGTACACAGTTTTGTTTTAATATGCATGTAAATATACATACACGTATGTATGTATTACGTCATACTTAAAAATATCTTTTATATTTTTGTTTGTTTAAATGAGTTTGATGTCAGTCAGCGGTTTGAAAATGCAAAGAGTCTTTCTTTTTTGTGTTAGGGATGTTGAGTCAAATCGCATCATATTGTTGTACATAGTTAGATATTCTGCAAAAATTTTATTTTTAAGGTTGATTTGATTAACCTTGGTCTACCTAGTTCAAATGTTATTAACGTTTTAAAACAATCATTCAATCATTTAAAGAAAGAAAATTACCTTTTATGGCTTGTTTATTGACACAATACAACATTTTTCAGCTCATTGATTTGGGACTCAATTCTGAGAATGGTACGTGAAAGTAGCCCCAAAAATAAGAACTTCTGTATCATTCGTTTTTTCAAGTTGGCTGCATTAATAATTTAATGGTCATACGATTTTTTTTTTTTGCTCAAGGTGGGTGAAGATGTTCATTGAAATATTAAAAATCTCATGTTGTTGTTTTAGTTTTTAGTCAAAAACTTGTTTGCGCTTGTTGCTCTAAGTATCCTCTTTCACCCAATACCAATTTTGAGCTAAACGCTCCATTGGTTATCGAGTTATAGGCCTTTTTCTGAAAAGTACGTAAAAGTAAAAATAAAAAACATGGCAACACTGGTAAATTATGTGAACAGCACCATCTTACCAGTGCTGCTGTGTTGCTAGAATTTTTCTTTTTTGCTGGACCGTTTATCATAAAATTAGTATTGATTGCAATCAATCATCTTTCACTTCGCTTTTTCTTCGTTTTTTAATTCAAAATCAAATTTTTACTTTTTTTTAATGAATGAATTAAAATATTGAGGAAATTTTATTTCTCATTTTAAAGATTCCCTGGATCAGGGATGGCATTGAGAATTTTAAAATTGTACCAACAACTTTCAAAAATTGTACTTCTTTGACCTTAATTGTACTAAAAGATTTTTTTTAGTTCAAATTACATATTTTTATATTTTATGATACATATTTTTACATATTTTTATTTGTTTTAATTAAAATAATTGGCTTTGTTCTGACTACCGAATCGTTTTCACAAATTTGCTTGTGAGTTCGGATGTTAAAGCATATGGCTACAACACCTGTTTAAGTTGAAATTTAAAATATACAAATTAATAGCATCCGAATTTAGAAGAAAAATTATTTGGAAATGGGCATTTTTTTGATTTTTCGCTTCGTTTTGCTTTCACAAGACTGTTATCAAGTGAGAACAATATGAGTTTCATTGTTCAAAAGTGAAAATTGGCATGTGCAATCGTTTGAAAATAAATGCGTAGTGAAACTGGGCAGATTCCTTAAATGTACTAAATTAGTCATTGGTGTACTATTGTACTTTCCGAGTCTGAATAGTCCAATATAGGCCGATCTGAAGGACTTTCTCCACCATGGCATTTCTCGAAGCGGCACTGCTCACTTAAAATACTCTTAGAAGTATTTTTTTTTTCGACGATAAAAAGTAGTTCCATCAAGAAAAAAATTACTCTTTCTCACAACGAAAAAAATAATTATTTCCTACAATAAACAACATAACTACTTCGCAAGAATCGATTATTTTAGTCTCACGCCTTGTTAAAATCATTAAGTTGGTAATCCAGTAAGGAACAGCTTCCACCAAAAATGCTTAATTCCAAACTCGATTACCTTTTTTGCAAGTTTTTGCTGGGTTATAGTATGCAGAACGATGTTTGCTTAAAAAAATAAAGGTTAACAGAGAATTTCCCAATTTAACTGTAAAAGAAATAAATTTCTAAAAATCTACTTGAACGCTTAAAGGTGCTCTCCTGCAAAACAGTAAAATATGACTTGAGCACTTTTTCCTTACTGTCACAGATATAATGAAAAGGAAGAGGAAACAAAAAAAAACGAACTAATAACGCTAAAATGTTTGGATCAAAAATTTCTGAGTCATAATTATAAGTTCTGTGATAAGATAATTAAACAAATTGCATTCGTTCTTATCACTGCTATAATCAGCTGTGATCCTTAAAAAAATATGTACGAGTATGTATGTACATACATATCGTTACCTTCATATAGAAAGGCCCTAACTCATTATTTTTTTTAACTCGAGATTTTTGCATTTTTCGCTACATAACATGTTCTTTAATCGAAATATACAATAAACTCGTTATCAAAAAATAATGAGTTAGGGCCTTTTTATATTAAGGTAACGATATGTACAAATACTGGTAAATAAGTATACTCGTATATGCATCAACAAAAATAAATCAAAAACTAATAACAAGATCATACCAGATTCTACGGCTTATAAATTCAATTACAACTACAACCAGGCGCCGCTGCCCTACTTAAGATTTCGAGGGAAAATTTTATATGAAACCAAAACATTTTAAAATTATAGCTCTATAAAAACAGCAGATACCTATTTTATTTTTTTGAATGAAACGGAATTAATATAGCTTTTATACTTATACACTCTACGCCCCTGAATATAACCTACGGTAACAATGTTTAAAAAACGAATCATTAAAACAGAAAATGTTTAACATGGGTCGAACAAAAATACAATTTAAAACAGCAAACTGTCCAGCAAAAAGTTAAAACAATAAATTTTTGTTTTGTTTTGTATAAACAAGTCTAAAATTAATGACTTAGCCACGATGATTCGATGTAAATTATGGGGATATGGATTCGTTTATATCAGTGTTCAACAGTAGTAGTGTCTCTTCTTAAGATTGGTGTTGTTTAAAATAATTTTGTAAATCAATGTCGTAATAAAATGATACGATTTTATAAACAGTAAAATTTATTGATTTTTGTTTTTAAGTTTATATCATCCTAAGGCTGGACAATTATTACAAAATGATTTATTTCTAAATATATGTACATATGTAGTACATAGTAGTCATCATATGCACGTACTTACGAGTACGTATGTACTCGTACATTCATTCATTCTTAGTTATTAATGAAAATTCAATTAATGAAAAAATGTTTCTTGGTTTAATAAATCAATTTGTGGTAAAGGAGCTGTGTTTTAATGTATGACGTTCAAGCTAGTTATTTAAGGACGTACCAGTACGTTAAATTACAAGGTGTGTGCTTAATAATTAAAATATATTTAACAGATATTGAGGAATTAATTTTTGCACCATGGTCCTACTACACAGATAATTGTAATTCCAAGTTAAATACATACTAAATATTTCAAAACAATATCCTACGTATGTACATTAGACCGACTCACGTTGTATGGAGGGCAAAACCGCGGCTTTGTTACTCCACTCAAATCAAAGATTGGTCTTTTTAATGGGGACTCCCAAAACATTTGAGGGGGTCTAGCGATGACCGTTCGTGGGCTGGACCGTGTCTAAAAAATGTATATTTTTGAAGTTTTTTGCATACACATTTTCGTATTTGGTCCCAAGACAACATATTAAAAAAGTGCATCATCTATCTGAAAGAATTTTTCAAGCCTGATGTATTAAACTTTACCATTCGTACCATCAGCAATGTGTTATTCCATAAAAACTACTATTTTTAAGCATTTTCATAGCAGGTGCTACTTATATTAAAATAACTTCTATTATTTTGTGAGCATTATTTGATTTGAGTCATTGTTAACTTATTTCTGTTAATATATAGTTTTCGCAAAAGTTGGCGCGAGAACTAACAACAGATATAAATTAACAAATGAACAAAATTATTCTTTCTACTTTTTGCATTCCTCTATTTTACAGCTGCCCTACATACAAATCTAATTTCAATTAAGAAAATTCGACATTCAATTCATTTCGTTTTTGAAGTTCAACCAACAAAAATTTGTTATTCAATTATGGAAATGAAAATTTTTCATTATTCTAAATTATTTGAATTTGCTAGACAATTTAATTTTTGATTACACCAGTAATTGATTTATTTGGCTGCGAAATTAATTGAAACTAATTTTATTATTTTTTATAAATTTTTTAACTAAAAACTTATAAATTTTTTTGTGTGTAAAATAACAATATCGACCAGCTATTTCCTACCGTTGCAGTTACATTCAATTAAGGCTCAGTTAGCCGACTGTAATGCAATGTAACTGTAATGTAGGAAACAGCTGATCGATATTTTTATATGAAAAGTAGGTTACGTTACATTACATCACTATAACCATTTCCATTACTTTTCACATAACAATATCGATCAGCTGTTTCCTACTGTTGCAGTTACATTACATTACATTCGGCTAACTGAGGCCTTAGCCGACTGTAATGGAATGTAACTGCAATGTAGAAAACATCTGATCGGTACTTTTATGTGAAAAATAGGTTGCGTTACCATTTTCATTACTTTTCACATAACAATATCGACCAGCTGTTTCCTACCGTTGGTTGCAGTTACATTCCATTACAGTCGGCTAACTGAGGCTTTACAGTCGGCTAATTGAGCCTTTACAGGAAACTTGGCAGACACCTTGAGCTCCGGAAGTGACGCGATGTTGAATTTAGAAAAGTGGGCGGACACTAATATTTTTAAATTTGAAGTGTTTATTTCTGAAACCAGCCCTATGCACCGGTTAATTTTCTTTCTAATTTGTATTTATAAAAAAAATTAAAAATTAATGAATATATAAAAGTTTAACGGTATTCACAATGACGTAATAACTTCAAGGTATTATTTGTTTGTTAAAGTTACTTTTTAACACACAACTGATAAGATTACTTTCCGTGATAAAAAAATATATACATACATATGTATGTACATGTATACATACATACATATGTATATGAACATACCTTGCAGTCAGTCTTAATGTAAACACTCAAATTCTAGTGACAATTGTAGAAGTTAAACTGACTACAAGTTTTCTTCTATCCGTTAGTATGTATAAAAGAAAGAGAAAAAACAGATGTCGTGTATTTGTGGTAAATTTGTCAATATACATAAATTTGTATGTATGCACGTAAAGAATAGAAATGTACCAGTAAATGTCTAGTTGGCATGTCTCCATGTTCCCATAAGAAATACGCAGTCACTACCTAGTCAATCTTTTCAGTGTAACTAGTAGATTTTCAATGACAAGCACATGCTAAATGTCTATAGCACAAAGTATTGTATGGGGAATAATTGGAGAGTAGTACTGGTGACAAAGTCAAAAGCGAGTCAATACCTTTTCACCATCGACATTTCCTATAGGGTACATATGTTTTTATATTTGTATATGTATGTATGTACATTAGGGGCGGGTTGATTTGTACGGCTATAAATAAATAAAAATTATTCCACGAAGAAATCTAAGCAATATCCCTTTTCCACACGCAAAGTTTACTTTGCAAAGTCTTAATTTAGCTGTGTGAAAGACAGAGGGAGGAATACTATCTCTTTCTATCTCTCTCAACTGAAGTAAGACTTTGTAAAGTAAGCTTTCCGTGCCTAAAAGGGGAGACAGACAGAAAGAGAATGTATATATTTAACCCTCTGTCTTTGACACAGCTGACTTAAGACTTTGTAAAGTAAACTTTGCATGTGTAAAAGGGCTGATACATACGCATGTTTGTAAACAATGGACAAGTTGCTTACAAAACTTAAAAAAAGGGTCTACAGCTTAAACGCCATATTCAGAAAAAAATAATTTTGGTTTACAAAACGTTTACGAAACAAATTTCCATACAAAATTTGTTTTGTAAACCAAAATATATTTTTTTTAATGCGATATTAAACGATTAAATAATTGCGAAAATTACACGATTTGAGTGTCAATAATTTACATACTATTTCTAAATTTTAAAATGATTATTTACTACTCGTATTTTAATAGACTCAATATGTGTTACTAAATACATAGCGCTCATTAAAAAAATGGAATTTTTTAGTCAATGATGCATAATTAATCCTCATGGCGTTCCTCTTATTTTACCCCTTTTAGACAAGCAATGTATACTTTGCATAGTCTTAATTTAGCTGTGTGAAAGACAGGGGGAGGAATACTATCTCTCTCTGTCTTTCTCTCAGCTGAATTAAGTAAACTTTCCGTGTCTAAAAGGGGTATTTTGTAAAAATTTCATACAAATATCTTGTTTACACAACTTTTGAAAGCAAAATAAAATTTTTTTTCCATTAAGTTTTGTGTAAATTGAAAACTTTAAACTCATTTTCTGGCAAACTGGTTTTTTAAGTTATGACGTTGTTTAAGTAAATGAGCGATATGTATGTATGTATATAATACATAGATATGTGTGTATGTATGTATATTGTGTATAAGTCGATTTTTTATTATATTAAAATAATAATAATTATCAAGTAATTAACACAACTATGTGATTTACCGGAATGTTTCATTCAAACGTATTTACAGTGGGACTTTTTGCAAAACAAATGCAATATTATCAACGTTAAAAAATATTGTGATAAGAAAGACCTGAAAGCCCATTTGCAAACGAATTTGATGGGAAATATGTGTGTAAAATATAGATTGGCTCCAATTAATTTCAATTATCAATATGTATTTGATATTTTAATTTCTATTAGAGGTAATACGTACATATCTGAGGCAAATATGGCATAATCCCTTAAGTCGACTTAAGAAAATTTAGCTTTATTACGTCCCAGTTGAAAGTTGCATAGTAAAAATAAAATTTGTTTTGGCCTTTATCAATAAAAATTTGCAGCGTTGTAATGTTTTCCAAAACATTAAATTTACCAGAGCGCATTGTATTATCATCCCTTACAAGTATTTACAAAATATTTGAATTTTTATTTGAATTAAACATTTTGAAATCGAGGCAAAAATTTTTCGTATTAAAGCAAAAAAAAAAAATTCAGTATGAAATCAAAATTTGTTTAATAGAACTAAAAACTGGACAAATGTTGAACGATTTTTTCTCTGCAAGCAATTTTATTTACGAAAGAAAAAAATCATAAAAACTTTTTCCCACTCCAAATGAGAATAACCAACAGTCCCAAAAAGAATTTTTACTTTACTGACACTACAAGTGTTAAATAAGTAAAATAAGTTGTTTTTTATATTCATATAAAATTTATATGATAAATAATTAAATAATTTTTTTTTTTGAGAAAGGTACCACTGTGGAACATCTTATTCTGTTTACCAAAAACAATATGATATCACCTCCACACAATAAACAAATAAGAAAAAAAAAAAAAAAAGAAACCACATATGTATATTATACAATACAATCACGCTGAAAATATTTTAAAAATTATTATCAGTTTCAATTAACTCAAATCGAGAAAGAAATAAAAAAATCTTGCAAAAAAATTTGATTTACTTAAAAATTAAATTGATCAAATATTTAATTGTAAAACTAAACATTGATTAGAAAGAAGTGCCTAAAATTTTCTTTTCTATTAAGTAAAATAATAGACATTTTAAATTGTTGTAGCAGCAGTGGACATTTTTTATTAAGTTGAATTTTAAGTGCGATAAAGATTTATGTATATATCTTTGTTTTCGAATTGAAACTAAATAAATAAAGAAACAAAGTGTGTAAATGTTTCACTTTTAAACAATATCGGATTGTAAATGTTTAATAATATCAACAAGAAATAAAATATTTATTGATATTAATAGTCTTTATTGTTAAATTACGATCTACAGTTACAGCCGGTTTTTTTCACTTTAAATTTGATTCGCAAAATTTTCAATCTTACTATTATTACGAGCATTATTTATTATTAAATATTTTTCGATTTAACTGTCCGTCCCCCTTCAATAGATTTTCATCAAACAACTGATTAACTAAATAATTCTGCCAAAAAAAACCGACTTCAATGCAAAGATTTGATAGAACATTTTCGAAAAAATATTTATTTGATATAAAATTAATTTTTTAAATGCAAGATTTTGTGTTTTTCACAGCTCAGGGTGTGTGTTAAGTTTTGTAAAAATCGGTACAGTAGAACCACTTAAAATAATATATATAAAATTTTAATGGGCGTGATTCGGCCCATTTTTTAAAATGGAAAATTGTGTCTATTTTTGAGCTCAAGGTTTACCACACACCTTCGTAAAAATCGGTTAAGTAGACCCGCCCATTTTTTTCAAATTTAAAATTGTGTAATTACAAGAACCAAACGTGCTTTCTAAGTTTCGCAGCAATCAAATAAGTAGAATATCATAAAATCAAATTTAAAAAATTGTGGGCGTGGTCCCGCCCCAATTTTTTTGTTGCATTGGGAGCAATGGGAAGCTATGTATACCCTCCCATACAATAAAAAATTTTACAATCGGTTTAATATGAACCGAGTTATGAAATAAAACCGCAAAAAAAAAAATAGAAACGTTTTTTATAACAAAACTTTTAGATACCCCTAAGCTAATAAATTTTTCTAAATTTACACACCATACGAGTACAGACCTTGTTAAAACAATCAATTATATACTTGTATAAATAAAAAGTTGTAGAGAAATTAAAATTTACATGAAAATAATGTTTTTCGTTTAAATTCGCATAAAAAGAAACCAGTTGCGAAAAAAAACGAAATTTTTGAACATTTTTGCCAAAGGAAAATACCATAATAGTACGCCTCAAACAAGCTACTGAATGAGTTCAATACAAGTCTAGCTGACAGGCTACATTCTACATTTTTCGAAAGAATTTCTGAAATCAGATCGGTTGTCCCGAACGACAATCGCTAAGTAGTATATAACCACTCCCTGACAATCGCTAAATTTACCGTAATTTTCAATACAAAATTGCGATAATTTTTTTATATTATTTGTAGTATTGCACTATTAAATTTCTTAAGCCAACCCTGTGCCTCGTTTCTGTAACTTTTGAAAAGTTCTGCCATCGGAAAAAATTAAATAATTATATTGGTTGTCCTATTTGACACGGTTTTTTTTTCATATAAAAACTTAAATAAACTCACATAAAATATCAACAAATGTAGTTTCACAGGATGATAACAATTTTTTCGACTTGAAAAGTTCTCGCAATCCTTACAGAAACAAGGCACACAAAAGAAAATAAAATAAGAATTCAAATCGGACAAGACGTTTTTAAGCTTTAGCGAAACTAACGACTATGTAAAAATAAAAGTTAATTTAAAATATTTTTCATGCTTTCTATTCACTAATTAAATTGAAAGTTTTAAAGTAATAAAACCAAGTCGATTATGCATTGTATGATTGCGAGAACTGCTGCTCATAGGTGAGTCAGAGTCCATGAAAAAGCAAAAACTTAGTTACTAGTCTTTGAACCATTCGACTTTAATTTCCATTTTAAACAACTCTCATCCGAACGCTCTTTAAGTTATATTATTAATTTGCAACAGTTAATAAATTTTCTTTTCACTAATTTTAGAAATACCATGTCTGACGAAGCAAAAAATGGCAGTGCCTCACCGGCACCACCCACCGCCGAATTAGCTGAGATGGCCTTAGAAGAACCCAAAGTATCATTTCAAGACCAGTTCAAGGCTTTTTCCAAATTCGGCGACACAAAATCAGATGGAAAACTGATTACACTATCGCAAAGTGACAAATGGATGAAACAGGCTAAAGTAATCGATAAGAAAATCACTACCACCGATACTGGTATACACTTTAAAAAATTCAAGGCGCTGAAAATCTCCTATGCGGATTACAACAAATTCTTAGAGGATTTGGCCAAGACCAAAAAGGTTGAATTGTCAGAAATTAAAAATAAAATGGCTTCCTGTGGAGCACCAGGAGTAATACAAGTATCGGTATATATTTTTATTTTTATATATTTTTATCATAAAAAGTCTTGGCAATTATGAAAATTAAATGCACAATTTCAGGCGGGCAAAGCAGCTTCGGCCGTAGAACGTTTAACTGACACTAGCAAGTATACGGGATCTCATAAGGAACGTTTTGATGCCAGTGGCAAGGGGAAAGGTATTGCTGGACGCAAAAATATGGTAGATGATTCTGGCTATGTGTCAGGCTACCAAAACAAGGACACTTATCAGGGTGCAGGGAAATAATTTTTTATACATTGGTCTTCAGAAATTTTTAATTTTTTAATCAAAATAAAAACTTTTTGTATTTATAAGCAACAAAATATATTTATACATATTTAAGCCTCAAGAGTATAGTTAAGTTTAAAGGAAATTCCTTTTTTGAAATCCACATTTCATTTTAATTTTGTATCAATTAAAAATATAAGTTGCACTTGTAATTTTTCTAAGTTTTTGATAATTGTATATTTTGTGTGATATTTTTTGTTGTTGTTTTAATTTAGTTTTTGTTTTATGTGAAACAAATCTGCAAAACTGCAAAACAGCGATGGAACCAAAAGTTTTATCTATGTAGCTCTAGCCGTGCTTTAATTATAATTTTTTAGATTTAAGATATATGAATACAAAATTAACAAAATGTGGACACAATCCTTCCCCATGAATTTTTCGATTGATATTGTACAATAACACAAAATAAAATATTGAAAGTTCAAATTTTCCCCACAATATTTTTGGAATATAATCTTAATATTATTTAAATGTTCAGTTTAAGGCCGCGATCACACGAATGTTTTAAGGTATATACATAAGTGAAAATATGAACTGCATTTATTTAGCTTTAGAGAGAGAAAAGAACGGGAAAAGAAGAAATGCTAAGAAAATAATGATGGATAAAGCATCATTGAAAGAAAAAAAATGAAAGAACAGACAACGGAAAATTAATGAAAGTCGAATTCTAAGCGATTTTAATACACATTTTTCAAACTTTTCGGATTTTCATACTAGGTCACACTCGTTACATTTTCGAAATTAAAAAAAAAAACACATTTGTCTTTTCACGCAGTAAGTATTTAGTATAATCAAGAAGACTTTGAACCAATTTACTGCACAAAAATTATTATGTGCGTTCTATGAAAGATTTTATGTAATATATCTTAAAAGTAATAATTCTATAACTGAGATTTTTACGGGTCACACCCGTCCGAGCAGAAATCATGTTCTCTCAGTGTCTACATATTATTAAATGTTTGTAAGATTAACAACTTTGGGAGCCGAACGTTTTTTTTTTAAGTTATATATTTTATATTTTTAATTACAACAACAAATGTGAGTGTCTTGGTCACACCCGGCACAATGAAATTGCCCAAATCCTTTGTATAACAATTTTTTTAATAATACTATGCTGACGGAGAATTTCCCAATTTAACTGTAAAAGAAATAAATTTCTGAAATATCGACTTAAACGCTTAAAAGTGGTGTCCTGCAAAACAGTAAAATATGACTTAAGCACTTTTTCCTTATTGCCACATATTATGTGTGTAAATATAAATTCGAGTTAAATACGGTTTAAAAAAATATCGCATGCGATATTTTCTTCTTCTGAAATTAAGGGGTTTCTTCATAAAAATGTTCACTGAGGGCAAACCCTTCTTCCTTAGCGAATCAAACGTAGTGGTAAATGAAGACAACGAATTATAATATTAAACTGCATTTACAGTATATCCGAATTGTATTTGTGAAATTTTGTAGAAACTCTGGAAAAAAAGATTACTTAGTGAAAAAATCTTATTTCGAGTTCTATGAGGGGCTACTGTGGCCAAACCCTTCTTCCTCAGCGAATCAAACGTAGTGGAAAATGAACACAACGAATTATACTATTAAACTGCATTTACAATGTATCCGAATTGTATTTGTGAATTTTTTTTAGAAAATTTTAAAAAAATATGAAAAAATTTTATTTCGAGTTCTATTTCGAGTCAATTCCCACTGTGTCCAAACCCTTCTTCCTCAAGTGCGATATGTACGTACACATATTCAATAAAACTAAAACAATAATCAGATCAATAATAAAATATGTACTATGATTATTTAATTCAGAGTAAAATTAAAGCAAAACAATTTTTTTTTATTAAGCCAAGCAAATGAATAAAAATACAATAAATATAAAATTAATTTTCAACACCTCATTGAATGAGGAGAGTAATAATAAGATTTGAAATTGATATCTACAACTACACCTGCAATATTTTGTTGCATGTACGAGTATAACGAAAGTTGCGTAATCTCAATGCAAAACCATATTGGAATATCATATAACAAACTATAACAAGCAGTCGTGGAAAAATGTTTATAAAATCGACCTCAATTGAATAATCTCACCGCACAGCAATTTAAACGCCAACAGACACAGATCGAAGTGGATCCATATATATTTGACAGTTGAAAACTGAACGACAGCTGCAAAAGGATATACATTTAAAAGTAAAAAAATCAACTGCCAAATGGCTTTCCAAGGAAAACATGCCTTAGTTACCGGTGGCGCAAGTGGCATAGGCTTGCAAGTAGTAAAACAGTTGTTACTTCACGAAGTTCAAGTAAGGTAGTTTTATTGTAATCAAATAAACACAATCTAAATTAATTTATTAAATCCTCTTTTAGAAAGTTGCCATAGTAGATTTACAAGATAATTTAGAAGAAATTGTTACGTTAAGAGCGGCTTTCCCAGCACAAAGCCTACTGCTAATAAAAATGGATGTTGCCAACGCAAAGGGTGTAGAGGCTACTTACGAAGAAATATTAAAGTCCTTCGGCCAACTGGATTTAGTTTTGAATGTTGCCGGAATTTTTAACGATCAAGATGTTCAGCGGACTTTAACGGTTAACTTGGGTGGCATAATTAATTCAACTTTAACAGCCATGAAGGTTATGAGTAAAGAGCATGGTGGCAAGGGAGGTATAGTTTGTAACATGTCGTCCGTTGTAGGATTGGATCCTATGTTTTTGGTGCCCATATATGCTGCTTCTAAGGCAGGAATTATAAATTTTACTCGTTGCATGGGAGTAAGTACAATTAATTTGTATTTTTTTTTTGTATTATTGAGTTCAAAAATTAATAATTTTTTAATTAAATAATTTAGAAAGACATTTATTACAAACGTAGTGGCGTCAAGTTTATAACTGTATGCCCAGGTGCCACCATTACTGACATGTTTACAAACTTCACTGAAAAAATGTTGTATCCTGACATGAGTGATGAATCATATTTGGTATTAGATCGTTTAAACAAACAAAGTGCAGCAGATGTGTCGCGTTGCATTATGGAAGTTTTAGAAAAAGGTGAAAATGGAACTGTGTATATAATAGAAGGAAAACGTTTGTTTCCTATGGAAATGAAACGTTATTGGACAGGTGTAGAAAAAGAGTTCGACGAGTAAGTAAAAAAAATAAAAATAAAATGCCATTAAAATATAAACTATAGCTAATTAAAAAATCTGTTTTATACAATGCAAATACAATTAACATACCTGATGGAAAAATGTAGTTTGTTTTTAAACATGTTGAATTTGTTTTTCTTGCTTGCTTGTGTATATAGTTTTCTTGAATAATCCTTTATTTTAAAATTGTTTATACTTTTGCTAACTTATTAATCTTCGCGCCATGTTACCAAAACTTCATCGGTTCGAAATCTTTGCGTAACAAAAGAATCATTAAACTCCATAAGAGAGTTTGATTTAAACATTTCAGCACCAGCATGGGCTATCATTAAGCCATTATCTATGCAATAGCGTTCATCGGTGGCAAACAGTTTGCCACCTCTTTCTTCACACATAGTTCTCATCATATCCTGCAGACGTTCATTGCAGCCAACACCGCCCACTATAAGAACCTTCAACAGAATAAAATAAAATAGAGACATTAAACTCATACATATATATATATTTTTTGAATATAGATGCTTTCTCAATTGTATCGATATCATTTTAAATTATTTCTTTACCTCATTCGATTCACAATGCGCCATGGCTCTTTCCGTTATTTCCACTAACATGGCAAATATAGTCTCTTGCAGGGAATAACAAAGATCTGCTTTAGTGTATTCAGGTTCTTCAGGATCTTCGGCCTTTTTACGTTTATTACGTTTTTTTGACGGGTCTGCAATTTCCTCAATGTGTGATAGTATTCCCGAAAAACTGACATCCATTCCTATAGACAAAATACAATCCAAAGGCTTATTGTGAACAGAGTTTAGTGATAACTGCGAAACTATTTTTTACTTTTTAGATTTTTTTATAAAAAATTTATAAAAGCAATAATATATCAGAATTGTTTTTGAAACAACATAATCGGGTATTTTCTGCATACCACGTGAAATTGTTATTAATACATATTTCTAACAATAATTCTATGACAATTTTGCACGTTTTAATTTTACATGGAATACAGAACGTACCCGAATGTATTTCTTACTTTTTACTTCAATTACGAAAAACATTTTCTTTTCTACACGAATAATACTTTTCTTTCAAAAAGGAAACCCGCATATTTTATGAAATATATTATACTGAATAATTTCCAATTTTTAACTTTTATCTAAATATTAAAAATAATCAATTTAATTATTTAATTATGTTTATTAAGCTCGAGGTCGTTTTCGTTTAATTGTAATCAATTTTTTCGATATTTCGTTAACAGTTTGTTAACATCGTCAGGAAATAAGCAGGAGCTTAATAAACATAATTAAATAAACTAAAAAGGTCAAATAAATATAGTTAAAATTAAAAATAATCTTCATGGAGGTATAACTGAGAATGTATGTATGTATATATAACATACCTTTAACCACATACGGCAATTTAGCAAACTGTTTTCCCTCTTTCGCCAATTGCTCAATATTATAACCCGGACTTGGATCATTTGATAATTTGATTATTCTAGCAAAACGATCCAAGCAGTTACCAACTGCAATATCAATAGTCTCACCAAAGATACGGTAACGTTTATTTGAATAAGCAATTACTTGCGTATTACCACCACTTACATACAGCACAATGGGATTTTTGGCGCCAGTAATAAAGCGACCCATTTCAATGTGACCGATGCAATGATTAACACCCAAGAGGGGTTTATCCCACAGAAGTGACAGTGTACGTGCTACTATGGCACCCACTAATAAAGGTGGTGCCATACCGGGTCCTTTGGTGTAACATATAACATCTAAGTCCTGGGGAGATATCCGGGATTCTTTTAAGGCGACTTTTATCAAATCTAAAATTTGTTCTCGATGATGCTTAGCAGTTTCTTTTGGAAGAAACCCTTGTAATATAAATAGCAAGTATGTTAATAATAAGATTTGTTCTCCTAAGAGATTACCAATTACATACCTTCACCCGGTGGGGTTATATAGGTTTTTCTAACGTTCGCCAAAACCTCGCCATCTTTCATAATTCCAATACCAATTTTATTAGCACTGCCTTCTATGCCTAGAGCGCAAACCATTTTTAATGATTTTGTAATTAATTACAGCCAAATTATTATAGAACTAAATTTTCTTTAATCAATCCCATTGTTTTTCAAACATAACTTTTTTTAGTATTTCTTTCTTTGCACGCAACAGCACCGGCGGGAAAATAATTTTAACAAAGTACTCGCACACTAACATGTAGGTTGATTAAGACGAGAGAGTCAATATCCATGAATGAATCAAATGTTTTTGACTTAAACCTTTTTTTTCGTTTGACAATCCATTTATACAGTTTATTGTTCCTTCACGTTAAATAAAAATTATGCAATGTTTGTGATAAAAACTAATTCTTATGCTATATATAAACACAAGTTCAAGATTTTAACATGTAATTATTTTGTAAGGAGAGAGTCGACTTGCGGGCACTTTATACAGATGTGCCCTGTATTTTATCATATGGGCAATTTGGCCGATTCTACATAATAAAAATTTCAAGGTGAGCACAAAGCATATTTATATAAAGTATATGCAGGTCTACAACAACTAAGAAAGTACAAAAACAACAGGCGATTTGTTTGTGTAAGAATAATGGATGAATGTCAAAAACAGATGGATACAACCAGTCCTGGGCAACTTGCATTACTTTTGCATAAGCACAGATTAAAAAACAAAAATTTTAGTGCAAATTTAAATTTTTTGCTTGTAGTGTACTATTTTTTTCACTTAAATAAAATCTCTTAAAAGTAAGGGATTAATATTGCATTAGCAGCTAATCGCATGACAAAAAATGCACTAATTTTGTGTTGCCACTAAGCACATCATGAAGTAATGCAATATTATTGCACTATCACATATTGTACACAGTAAAATTGAATAAAACGTGAAAATATTTTTAGGAGATAGCACAAATAAAAAATATAAAATACACTAAAGTTCATTGAGGGCACTTTTATAAGTACGTGCATACAAATTAACGAAAAAAAACTGTCAATATAAATACAAACTAGATTTCAGAACCAATTGAAAAAAATTAAAAAGCTTCATACCTACTTCAAGTACGTTGTATCTTGAGCTTATATGAAAAACCGTGCAATTGAAAAAAGATCAGAACTTAGGTTTTCGTTTATTGTAAAGTTATATCTTAAAAAATGGTGATTTTATAAACGAAAAATACTACCGCTTGGAACAATTTCATCAAGTTTTGTCTTTCTCTCGAAAAATTATAAAAAACGTAGTGATATGATTTTTCCTCTTAGATGACGATATGTGCATAGGAAAAAATTTATATATTTATCTATGTACGTATGTTTTTATGTATGTACACATTTACGTTGTATTTTGCACTATATGTTTTTTCACTGATAATGCAATAATACTATTCATAATGTGTTTAGTGGTGCAAAAAGTAGTGCACTAAAAGTAACAATGCAATGTTGATGAATGTCTTTGAAGGGATTTTAGTAATATGCAAGAAAAATTGCACTAATATTATTAAAGTTAGTGCTAATGTAATAAATTTGCATTTGCATTGATTTGGTTTATTGTGGGAAAATGGTCAATGCATTTGCTTATTTAATGCAATAGTCCCAGATCTGCATACAACAAATAGAAAATGTATGGATAGACAAAACCAAAGTAAATTTATTAATTGATAAACCTTTAATATGTGAAATAAGTATAATAAAAGATACATATGTAGATTAATAATTAAATATAATTATTTTTAAATGTTTTGTAACACATTTTTTAAGTAAAAATTTATTTAAACTTTTTCACATACATACGTTTTCAGTATACACAATTGTGTATAACAAAGCAAAACAAAACAAAATGGCGCACAAAAATTGTAAACAACTTTTGACATTCAGGCATTCACACTACACGAGAAAAAAATTAATCACCTGAGTACTTGCATATACTTTATATAAATTTACTTTGGGTGAGCACACACGACAAGCTGATTTTGCATTACAAAACTTTTGGAGCACTGATATATCATACCTCTCACCTATTTACCCAACAAAATCCTGGATGATAATAATTTAGATGTATTTATCTGTTTAAAACATAATATTGAAAGGGATATGAATAATATGTCAATACTTATACATATGTATGTATGTATGTATAAGCACAACATAAATAACTTTTTATGACGTTGTCATAAAAAACGCTATATTTACATCACTGAAGAATTTGGTGAAATTTTTTTTTTACAATAAACAAATTTCACGAATGTTGATGCAAAAAACAAGAGAATGCAATTAATTAAATAAACCAAATCGTTTTATGGAGTATTTAAAAGTATTAATCATATACTAAATGCAAAAGATATGGAAAATGAAGAATTAATTAAAAATGTCGCAATTTGTGACGAAAATCCAGAAAAACAACATTCCATTGAAGATGAAAAACAATTAACGTCAGCAGAAATTGTTCAAACACTGAATCTACGAAAGGAAAAAGAGCAGTCGGCGGGAGAAGAAACACTAAATGATTTTACGACAGTAGATGAAAGTGGAAATAATACAAGCCAAACAGATGGAGCTTCCTCAACAATAATTTTTAATAGTAATTTAATAGAAATATATGATAACAAAGATGTACAAAAATCAATAATGTCTAGTAATGCTTGTGCTTTGTCAGCAGCTAAAGAAAAATCAGACGACAGTCAAATGACCATAAAAATAACAAATTCGGAAGAGAATGTCTCAAATATTAATACCAATTCAACTGAAGGCGACGCTTTAGGGAAAGACCACAATACAGTTATTTTAAATAATGATAAAGCAACAAGTGCTTCTGTCTCATCATCAGTTAACAACTCTCCCACTGTCCGTTACTCCGATTTAGCTGAAAAACATCATGAAGACGGAAATGAAAATTTAGAGATACATTTTGATGAAATGCAACATGAATATTGCGAACAAAATTTTCAAAAACAAAAGTTAGAATACGAACAGCAGTTGGAACAACTGAAAGCAGCTTTGCAGCAAAAAGATAATATGATTACTTTGTTCCAAAGGGAAAATGCCATTTTGGAAAAAGAAAAAGAAGCCGTAAGTAAATTATTTTTGCTTAAGTTAACTGAAATAGTTTTTCATGCTATAACATACATGATACATTTTAAAAGAATTTTATCTATTTGTATAAAAAATTAAATTTAAAAATGTATGTATGTGTGTATGTTCTTTACTTTTAATTTAATTTTCTACATGAATGCCTGCGTGAAGAAGGCAGCTACGTAAACTACGTTCTTTAAAATTAGGCTTACGCTTTAAATAGAAAATTCAAAGCCACAGTTAAATAAATCATTTCATTTTAATCGAATTTTTGAAATTATACAGTATTTTTCATATAAAAATTCTTCGTAATTTTCAGTTAATGTTAAGTCTAGATAATGAATTATTATGATCATTGTTGGTTTTTCATTGTTGGTTGAGCTGGACGCCACCAAAAAATTCTTTAAAAGGCTAAAAAACTTCATGGGTTTTATACAAAAACTCTGAAAGTTTTATTAGAGTTTTTGCATAAACTTATGATTTTTTTTACTTTTTCATTAAATTTTTGATTGAAGACTACTACTGATGAGTTTTCTGAGCAAAAAAGAAAACGCATCTGTGACGCGAAAAATAGAGAGGGACCTAAGGGTAAAAACCGGTTTTGTTCAGGAGAGCCATTTTAAAGATTTAAATACGTGTATCTTTGGTGTACCATCACATCATAAAACGCACATATCTCTGGGAGGGAATACTTTTGGGGCATGGGATCGGTCTCATTCGATGCTCAGATGTTGTCCACATCAAAAAAAAAAAAAGTGAATTTTTTTTACCCTTACGTCCCTTTCTCTATGCGCAGTCACATCTATAGAATCATAACCAACAACAAATATAGTTTCTTAATTATATTATTTTTCATGTAAATCGGCCAAAATTTATTGGTGTCTATTCTGGAATACGCTTCGACTTGGTGAAAGTTACACATAAAACAAAAACAAATCTGTGCAAAAAAAAAAAAAAAAATTTTGGTTTTGTTTCTCATACAAAATTAACCGTTTTTAAAAGAGAGAGAAAGGCGTTGAAATTCTCACGTTTATTTCATTTTAGAAATGTATGGCAAACAAAAACAATTTTTGAAAATTTGTTCTTGTTTTAGTGTAAAGTTTCACTTCTTCGACGCTTTTTCCAGAATAGCCCCCATTATGTTTTATTAATGTTTGAAATTGTTTTTGTACATGTAGTACCGAAAAGAAAAAGATTTTGCAAACAAAGAAAAAGAATCCACGGTAATTAAGTTTGCCATGAAAGAAATGTCCGTAATAGATGCCAAAAAAGAAAAGGAATTGGTGGAAAAACAACTGGCTGAAGCTAGGAAGGAAATTAAAAACTACGCTGCAAAATTTCAGGCTTTAAATGAAGAAAAATCCCGTATTACTTATCTAATGGATGAAAAGGTATGCATAATTAATATTAACACGTTTTTAATATATTTACACATATACATAAAACAAATTCACACAGTGCAATGAGGTCCGTAAATACCAAAGAGAATGTGAAAAACTAAGAACGGATTGTGGTCATTTGGAGTCAAAGTTAAAGTATCATATGAATAAATCAAATATGGAAACCGAAGCTAAAATGGCAAGTATTTGCTAATTTCAATGAAAATTTTATTATACTTTGAGATATACATATTTTGTTTTAAAAAGGCTTTAGAAAAGAAATTGGAAGAGGAACGTAATGCTCCCAGTAAATTAGAGGAGAAAGCCAATGGTATTATATTGCGCAATTAATCTAATACAAAAACATATAAATATGTACTTTTCATTTATTTCTTAAGAAAAACTTAAAATAGAGTTTGAGGCCCAAACGATTTTATTAAAACATGAAATTGCCAACAAAAACGAACAGTTAGATAAATTTTTCAAAGAAACTGAAGTACAAAAAGATCTAATCAAACAATTGCAAGATCAATTAAACAAGGAAACGCAAGAGGTGAAAAGTTAAATAAAATATAAAAATAATTAATTAATAATTACAGGAACTTTTTCACTTGCAATTTATTGTTGCAGAAAGGTCAGCTGCTATCAAGCTTTACTAGTTTGCAAGATGAACACAATCATGTACAGAATTCATATAGCGAAGAAATGTTAAATTCCGCCAAATTACGCATTCAATTGGAAGAGTTGCAAGTTTTGCAAACTCAAAATAAGTTGTAAGTTAAAAAATAAGCGGCCTACTTTTTAAATGGTTTGCTTACTAATCGTGCTTGTTTTACAGAAACGAAGATAAAATCTTTTCTATGACTAAAGAGCTAAATGAAGCTGTACAAAAATTGCAGGACAACGAACACGATTTGCTGCAACTGCATGCTAAGGAAAAAGAACTTTTAAGTTTTAACAAGGAAATGAGTGAAAGTGTAGTTGATTTACAAAATCAGATATGCTTATTGAAATCAATGGTAAGTTTTAAACTTAAGTACTTAAAAAAAGTAACGTGTGCTTGAAGTGTACATCCAAACAAAATTTCCATTCCATTTCCGTACGTTACTTCTTGTATATTATGCTAAATTTTCAAATAAAAAAAAAAACGCTATCATATATATTACCACCAAATAATCAAATTAGTATTATAAATGTTAAAAATTTTTAATTAAAATCAGCAGCTAATTTTCGTAAAAAAAGAAAATGAATAAAAAAAAATAAAAAACTAATGCCCCGGGTGAGGCTCGAACTCACGACCTTAAGATTATGAGACTTACGCGCTGCCTACTGCGCCACCGAGGCTATGTGTTGAGTGGCTGTTGATATTTCATTTGAAAACTTAAATTTTATCGCTTGGACTCGTAAATAAATTGAGTGATTTCCATTTGTGGAAAAAAGTTGCCATATTTCAAAATTATCACTAAAGCTTTCTGAAAACATGCACAGAGTGACCGTTATTTTTTTTTGATTTTTAATATTCTCTCCCCCCCCCCCAAATCGGTGCAGTTTTATGTAAAAAAAATACAAAAAATTTCATAGCGATAAGTTGTGTTTTAGGAGGTGCGTCTGCCCCTCAAAGTTGGCCTTCAAGCCCATTTTTCAATGTAATTTTGTGCATATGACTATCTTTAAAAAAAACATTTTACAAGAATGTGATATATGGCAATATTTTAGCTCTTCTAGTCGACAACATTAGTCTCAAAGAAAGTTTTTTGCAAAAATTAATATTTTAGAAAATAATCGAGACAATATCCAACAAAATACCAAAAATTATATTTACGAAAATTATATTTATATATGTATATGGAAATTATTTATATTAAGCATGTCCAATAAGAGCTTATATCTATTAAATTATATCATACATATATTACGTCTCAGCAAAAAAAAAAAAAAAAAAAAAAAAAAAACATGACAAATGATGTGTTGAATCATGTATTCAAGTGATGAAGCAGTGGTTCGATTTAGGTGAAACATGTATGATTTTTACCCTAGCTTGTCATTGGAGATCACGTGTTTGTGCGAGAATTGAAATACTTTGATCTCCATTAAAATGAATGAATTTAACCCATGCAAGTTCCCTGAATCTATGATTTTTTTTTCACGTAAATACAAAACAAACAATAAATATAGCGCAGCCAGGATATGAACTGTGTTGTTCTGATTGTCAAGGCATACTCTCTACCACTGAGCTGTTGTTTTATAAATATATGTCAATGTGATGATTTAATTCCATTTTTGCATGCCTTTTTCGCTGGATATTTGTTTGAATATATTACCCAGTAATATCGCATGAGTTTTTAATGAGTTCTAAATATGTATATGTCATTTAAGCATTTTTTTATGGCACGATATTATTATTTATAAATAATAATAAGCAATACTTTAGAAAATGTTGTTCGTTAAATCCTTTTAGGCTCAAGGAACAACGGCCGAAAATGAATTGTTAAAAAAGGAACATCTAGACTTTGAAGAAAAGTATTCCGTATTGGAAAATCAACTGAAGCAAGAACAAAACAAAAAAAACGAGGAACGTTTACTATTAACCAAACATTTATCGGAAAAGACGAAGCTTTATGAAAATACTAAAATCAAACTTGAGAATGTTTTGGGCGATTTTGAGGCCAACAAACACAAACATGTCACAATAGTTAAGGAATTGCAACGAGAAATAGTCAAATTAAAAAGAGCTGCCGAACAAAACGGTGATAATCATGGCAGTTTTATTTGTTCCAGATGTCGGAATCCTACACAAAATAATGGTTATCACCAAAAGGAAAACGATGATAAATTGACGGCGATGGAAACTTTGGATGTTAAAAGATCACACAGCCGGCACAGCAGTATTAGTACAACAGAAGGCCAAAGTATGGACAGTAGCAGACGAGGAAGTGGATCTTCTGAGTCGGATACAGTCACAGGAAGAGATATAGATTTTAAAGATGATAAGGTGCGTAAATGAGTTTATTTTTCAAGCAGCATTCATAATAATTTTTCAACAGGGACCCTCCAAAAAACATTTAGTGGAACGTATTTTACGTTTACAACAAGCTTCCGCCCGACAATCTGAAAAAATTGATTTTCTCGAACAACATACGCTTTCGTTAGTCGCTGAACTACAAAAGAAATCTAAAGTGGTACAATATTACATGTTGCGCGATCAAGTAGGTGCCTTGACTTCCTCGAAAAGTGATCAGAACAAAAGTGAATTGGCCAAATATGGAAACGGTGTTATGTCGGCCATATACAGTGGCATTAAAGGTGTTGAAAATAAAAGTATGTCTCTAGAACTATCTCTGGAAATCAATAAAAAATTACAAGCTGTTTTAGAGGACACCCTGCTCAAGAATATTACCTTAAAGGTGAAAGCAAAACTTAATAAAAATTGTTAATTTTCTTAGTTTTTTTTTTGTTTTGTTTTCTAGGAAAACTTGGATGTCTTGGGGTTGGAGGTTGATAATTTAACACGAAAATTGCGGCAGCTGGAGGCCAGACATTGAGATTATCAGACAAATGTACTATAGATTTTATATGTATACTGTAGTTATCTAGAAATATCTAATAATGGTCCAGTCGCCCGTCTATGCCAGTTAGAAACAAAATATTTTATTAAAAAAATTAGCATTTTATAATTGCATATACGAGTATGTAGATAATATGGTCATTAATAAATTGGTGAAATGTATGTACCTGCAATTATTTATTTTATTTATTGTACTTCAAAGCAATATCAATGATTTTATTGACATTGACCACTAGTTAAAATATTAAAGTTTACTTAATCAATTTCGGCAAATATATTTATGTTGTCCCAGTTTGATAATTCAAAAGTTTTTTTAAATCTACAATTATTGCATTTTAAGTTAATACGCTTATAACACACCCTCATATAACTTTCGGCTAACAGGAGACGGTTCGCCAAGACTCATCACCATTTTTATGGTAGGTTCTTCACCTTCTTTTGCGACACGTACAAATTTGTTGTCATTCTTCGTAAAGTGGACTTTTATCATTGGATCTTTTTTACCCGTTTCATCAGTAATAAACTCGCGTAATAGAGGGGGGAGTTCCACTTGGTTGGACAATATTTTTTCATTAACCTTTTTCGTATTTTGCAAGAATTTATGTTCATCTTCTTTATCAATCAATTCATAATCGGCCTTGTAACTTGTTCGGTAAATTTCAATTGGCTTGGGCAGAGTAACACCACGCCAGGTTTTCTGCACGGTAACCTTAACTTTGCGTGCGGAATCGGGGTCCTGTAAAAAATTTAAATACAATGCAAATAAGCTTCTTTTGAAACAGTTTATTTTTCTTACCGTATGGTCCACAGGCTGAACTTTTAAAATTCTAAAATAGCAAGGTTCAGGGTAACGCTGAAACATGTTGCGTATAACTAGACGTCCCACACCATAATCTTTTAAGTCTCCCACAATTTCCCACAGTGTTTTTCCTTTAAAGTCAGTTTTGCGGCCGATGTATTTTAAAACAGTTGTTGCCATTTTTTTAATATAACTACAAATTTATAAAAATTAATCTTTGGGATTACGTTAATATCGGCATGCAATTGTTTTTATGGGAAAAAAGCAAAACAAATGAAATCAGCTGTTTAGTCGTATTTACACTACTAATAGTGTAAGCATGCCAACCATTTTCGCGCGTAGTTTCATGTTTTGCTCAGTTTTGTCGTTAACCTATTAAATCTGTGTGTTAAATTATTTAATAACCTGAATTATAGTTTAATATATTGAGTTTAACAAAATAAAAGTAAAGAAAGTTGTAAAGTGAAGTACAAGTTATGTGAGTGAAGTGGAATATATTTGCGAAAGTTGTCTAAAGCTACGAAATTTACCTGTTGCAGGTCTTTCATTTGCAAAAAAGTAAAATTTATTAAGTTCCTTTATAATATCATAAGAAAAACTAGCAAATAAAGTTGTAGTTTATATCCGTAATGCGAAAAATATCAATGTTTTGTGCTGGAAAGTTATTGATCACAGCATAGTGTTTGCAAGTAGAAGGTGGTGTCTCATGAAATTTCCACCAAAGTGTTCTAATCCAATATGGAAGGCGAATGGTCCGGAAGGTGAGTTACCTATTTTATTTTATTAATTTAACGCTTACAATGACATTTTAATTAAAAATTCAAAGTTAGTTTATATTTAAATAATTAAATTACTTGTTTGAATTAAATTGAAGAATAATGTAATTTGGCTAGACGGTTCTAATATTTCAGTATGCATTAAATAAATATTTAATATGTATTAATGAATCAGGACTTAACGTTAATGTTCATTGCTTGAAACAAGTACCCAATTTTGATAAAATGCAATATATCACGACTTTGTTTTTCAAGAAACAATTGTTGGCACTTGACAAAATCTATATATATACTTATGTTTATACATGGGAGGTAATGTACAGCTTGTAGCCTTGAGAACAGTTCTCCTGTCCTCGTAGTTATTTTTTAAGTGCGATCAGGCTTGGTTTCTTGCTTGGCCTTCGAGATTTTCGTGTCTCGCTCGCACTATATGACTGATTTACTTGAAATAATTCTTCATATTTGCGGTTGAGCGGGTTACCAAGACCATATGCCCATGATGTTGTTAAGAGTATTTTTTTGTGAATGTTCTTGTGACTAACTATAAACGCAAGAGTTGTTCTTCAACACAGAACTGCTTTACGACTGAGGTCGTTATTAGTCAGTCACAAAAACATTCACAGAAATACTGTTTGCCCATTTTTGTGCAGCCATATTTTGTGAATTCACTTTGTAAATTATGTTTTCAATAAATAAATAATTATACATGGTAGTATGTTGATGTTTTGCATTGAATCCAGAGTGAACATCCATATAAGAAAAATGTTCGTCTTTCCATTAGACTTGGAATTATGTCGCTCTAAACTTTCTAGCTAAACATTTGTTTATCACTCTTATCGGAAGAAATTCTCCCTTTTTTTATTTCCCATAAGGGTCAATATATGGTTGCGTAAGAGTAATCCACTAAAATAGCAAGACAAAATCACTATATTTGTTGAGACTGAGAACAAAAAGTGCCTTTTTACTCATGTTAAAATTTAGGTAAATCGAAAAACCATTGCCTCTCAAAATTTGCTGTGACAAAGCATAATAATTATGCAATCAAGACTATTTTCCTAATTAATGCATACATATGTATGTATGTATGTATATATGTACATATTGTCGTCGAAAATCCAAAAGTATGTTTCAAACAAAGTCGTGTTTTTGATTGATTATGGTTCGTTAGGTTAACTTACGTGCCTCGAAGTCGAAAAACGACCAACACTCGTAATTATGCCCAATATTCTTGTTTGTTAGTTTGATTTTAAAGTTACTCTGTATTAATAACAGAGAATTATTTGGCCGAAGGAAAAACGCCAACACCAATTATGGACAACCAATATTCTTATTTTTGTTAAGCTCAAGTTCGTTTTTATAAAATTGTAATGGATTTTTTTTTTATTTTTTCTCGATATTTCGTTAACGATTTGTTAATACGTCTGGAAGTAAACAACAAAATAAATAAAAGATCAATTATAATTTTATAAAATCGAACTCGAGCTTAACAAACATAAGAATTTTGGGCATAATTACGAGTTTCAGTCGTATTTCGACTTCGATTTCGACTACGACGATTTTGTATTAGATAAAAGCAAAAATGTTCCAATATTCTCTAGTCTAGTACAATATCGTCGTAGTCAAAGTCGGAATACGACACCAGTAATTGGGCCCATTATCTTCTTTTGATGTATTGCCATTCAAAATACTGGTTTTAAGCTCTAAAAGTATACTTTCTTTTGACTGTGAATACGCGTCATTATTGTTTTTTTTTTAATAGTTTAGTTATATCACAATTTATTTCTATTCCTGAAGTACTACATATACTTATATTTCTATCGCGTTTTTGCTTCTACTGTAAAATTGAAAAAAGTGCTGTTACGTACTCTTGGATTTTCGACGACGATGTGTGTAAGATTTTCTAAAAGGCTCAAGAGTGTATTAAGGAAATGTTAACGACAAAGAATCAAACGTATGAAATTAAAATCTGAAATAAAACAGATAATAGTGCATTTTGATCGCAGGTGCTTATACCAGATGACAATACAACTGTGAACTTCATAGGCCATCCAAGCAAAAAATCTTTACTAACTTTCTTCTTTAATACCTCTGAAGGAAATGTTAATACTAAAACTCAACTTTCTCGGCAACTGAATAATTAAGAAAAAAAAAAAAAAAAAATAAAACTCAACTGATTCAGTAATAAATTTGACTTTGGAAAGAGAGATGGCACTTTTTCCAAGCTTTCTATCGCATAGGAATTGTACCTAGCTATACGAAAGTATTTTGCTAATAAAGTTTTGAATATATTCTCGTCGTATTGATTGGAAGTTAAATTTATACCTTGAAAGTTTAAGTGAAATTGGAGTGATTTTCAGTAACCCTGAATGATATCGTTGTTTACAAAAAGGGGTTAAATATTCCATTCTATTTTTTACATAAGTACATATCACTCAAAAATGCCATTTATTGAGTTATGACGTTCTTTGAGTCAATGAGTGATATGTACTTTAGCGTATATTTTTTTGCATTTTTTTTCGCGATTGTTAAAAAAGTTTACACACCTAAAGCGATGAAGTTTTTGATAAAAAAGAGTGTTTTTTACTGGAATTATATAATATAGGGTGTTTTTTATTGAGGTATAGAACTTTAAGTTGGCATCACTTTTTTAACTGGCGGCCATTTTGTCAGCTGTCAAGTGATTAATATTTAGTTTGCCATTTCATCATGAACAGGTTGACAAAAGAACAACGCTTGCAAATCGTGCAAATTTATTTCGAAAATAATGGTTCAGTTCGCGAAGTTTACCGCAAGCTCCGTCCATTTTATGGTCGACATAATCGTCCATCAGAGCAATTAATTCGGTTAACCTGTCAATTGGCCACCAAGATCGTGTGATTTGACACCATTGGATTATTTTCTTTGGGGATATGTGAAGTCGCTCGTCTACGCCAACAAACCAGAAACGTTAGGGGACTTGGAAGCCAACATTCGTGGCGTTATTGCCAACATACGGCCCCATATGCTCGAAAAAGTGGTTGTAGAATTGGCTTTATTCGAGCCAGCCGCGGCGGTCACATGCCCGAAATCATATTTAAACGTTAATGGCATAAAATTATCCTTCCAATAAAGCCAAATTGATGGACATTAAAACGATTTTCTTGTGTTTTATTTCAATTCGAAGTTCTATACCTCTAAAAAAACACCAAATACTTTCTATTGTCATTTTCGCACATAATTTGTAGTTATATATATGTAGATACATGTGTAGTACACACATACACATGTTTACGATCACCCTTATTCCAGTTGTCGACATCGACATCACTATAAAACAATCCCAGCAAATTGGTGCTTGTTTGCTCGCTCTTGAGAGCAATTTTGTGCTACTGACAATCTATTTCCGTTCCGTAAGGTCTAGAAAATAGCATACACCTGCCAACAGGAGTCAGTTGTTTTCGACACCGGGTACACAAGCCCCAATTTTTTGGTATTGTGTTAAAGTGACATCGATAACTTGAATAACGGTGCATGTTAAAAAAAAATTGTTATTTAGAAAAATAAAATTCTAAACGCATTTAAGAAATCGCTTTTGGTGCGTAAAGTTTTTTCACCAAATTGAACTAAAGCAATGTTTTTTATTATCAAATTACCCTACAAGAAATGAATGACTGAAACTAACACAAACAAAATTTCTTTAATAACACATTTGCAACAATTTTACATTGAAATCAATATTGACAGTCAATTGACTAGTCATTTGATCGGAAGTGATGATGGATTTATTTATTAATTATAGTTGCTCTACTCTAGCATATATGTTAGAGTGAAACATCTAATGTACATATTCCAGAACTTTTAAAACGTCGAGTTTTATTAAAAAAAATAAAATTCATTCTGTCTGTGAAAATTAAAATTTATAACTATTAAAAAAGATAAGTAAAAAGAAAAAATAAAATAAATTTACAACATTCAATTTAATATATCTTGATCAACAAGAGGGTATTAACTCAAAATTTTTGAATTTTCAGTAGAGTCAAAAAACTGTTTGTGGCCACATTTTAACAGAATTTAAAAATTCAAATATACCATAGGAAGCAAATTCCATTTGAAAATATATATATACATTGTTTTTGTTTTAAATTTTACCAATCATTGCAAAAGAATCTATTTTTTGAGTTAACACCATTTTTTTTTGAAATTTATCGATATTTTTTGGTATTATTTTTATTTCAACTCAAAATACAACCAAATATAAATAAAACAGTTTGATTATTTTTAACATAAATAAAGGCTCAAATCAAAATAATACCTTTTTTATGAAAATATACGATTCATACCTATTTCAACTTTTGTATTAACTCGAAATAATACCTTTTTGTTGAAATAAAGGTAATCACTACATTATCATGAATATGGTCTCAAAAGTGGTTTTCGAGATGAAAGAGTAAACGGAATACGTTGAAATTTTTACAGTAGATAGATATTAATGTTGTTAGCTGATTTCTTAAAAAAAGTGATATTTTAAAAATTTTGAGTTAATACCCTCTTGTTGATCAAGTGCGATATGTATATTTCTTTTCAAAATTTTAGACATTTGTAAAAAGTAAGATGCGTTGGTGGTGAAAAGATGTGAAGAGGGCTATAACCGCATAGGCTATTCTGTTTTGCTGAACTATATCTTTCGTTTTTAATATTTTGTTAAGTTTTATATTTTTTAATAAAAAAAGAATAATTAAAATAATAAAAATTATATTTATAAATCATGTATCATTGCTCAATTGTGGGGGATATATATGTCCATTATGATCATTCAAACTTGACTAATATTTATGCTATCATTGATTATTAAAAAGAAGTAGAGTGAGCAGTGCGACTATATAGTCATTAGAGTGAGATGCAACATCACACGTACACAAAAGTTTCCATAACATATTTCATTTTGCCCTTAATAATGTGATAGAAACTTTGTTCTACGCAATGATGAATATATCGTGCATGACTTTCAGTCAATTGATCGGTCAATTGACTGATACTATTCTTGTAGGGTATTGTTGCCCTAAGATAGACCCTTGGGAGAATGTCGTCCTTTATTGCAACAAATGCATATCTCAAAAAGCTAGTTTTGCAGAAAACAAGTTTTAACTTTTTCATTTACATACAACTCAATGAAGATGTAAATATATTTTCTTTTCTCAAAAGATGCGTATACAAGCCTTGTACTTACGAAATTTGAACACTGGATTAACAATGACATAACGATTTTTTCTGCAAAACGCATTTTTTGAGATATGTCTATGTTGCAACAAGAGATATGTATGTACATGTGTACCGGGGATGGCAAAGTCGGTACAATTGTACACCATGACTAATTTTGCACATTTAAGAAATCTACCCAGTTTCACTCCGCATTTCTTTTCAAACGTTTGCATATGCCAATTTTCACTTTTGAACAATGAAACTCATATTGTTCTCACTTGAAAACAGTCTTGTGAAAGCAAAACACAGCGAGAAAACCAAAAAATGTGAACTAGTCCATTTCTTTATAATTATTCATCTTAATTCGGTTGCTAGAGCACATGCTATTAATTTGTACATTTTAAATTTCAACTTAAACAGGTGTAACCATATGCTTTAACATCACAACTTACAAGCAAATTTGTGAAAACGATTCGGTAGTTACAACAAAGTCGATTATTTTAATAAAAACAGATAAAAATATGTAATTCGAAACAAAACTAAAATCTTTTAGTACAATTAAGGCCAAAAAAGTAAAATTTTTGAAAGTTGCTGTTACAGTTTTAAAATCCTCAATGCCGTCCCTGATATGTACATACATATCGCTCATTTACTTCAATAGTGTCACAACTAAAAAAAGTTTTTTTTAAAGTTTTCAATTTACATACATACAACTTAATGAAGACATAGAAAAACATTACTCTCTCGTGAGGTGGTAGTAAAATCTATTTTTATGAAATTTTTACACAAGATAAAATACGAAATGCCGAACAGAGAAACAAGCCGATCGGCACACAGCCGGCTCAAGAGCCTCCGCCGACTTTCAATGTAACTTCAAGCTGCCGCCGTTACATGCGGCTAGCCTCGGCTCAAAATTGCAGCCGGATAAATGTTTTTTGTAGTTGCAAATTTGTACTACATCTTACAAATTATATGGAAGACATCAGGTGTTTGCATTTTTTTTTAAAGAAATGTGTATAAAAAAAATTATTTTGCATTAACTCGAAAAACGCATTTATCAGTTATGACAGTGATTGTATGCAAATCTTTCTTATTTTTCTCTTGTTCAAATATTGACTAATATATTTTTTAGTTCGTTTGATTTACTTATTGTTTGTAGCTTTTTAAAATGTTCTGTCCTTATCAATGAAATTTTAATTTTAAACTGTTGTAAAGTAAAAAGTTTGTCAGCTGTGCTTATACTTTCGACGTGTGTACATAACACAGTTTCTACACAAAGTCGTGTTTACATGAATTTGAGCCTCGAAATGTCATTGGTTTTTGCGGCCGTAATTGCACCTTGAAATTCAAAAAAAGTTATGTTTCCGGGATATATTTACGTTACGGAAACTCCTTATAGGAAGTATCGCAACAAATTTTCAAATATTGCATCCTGTTCGTTTTTACATTACGAAAATCGCAAAAATCCGGATATGTTCATGCCCAAAGGTGGCGTAGCCAGAAACTTTATGTATAATATCATAATTTTTGTATAAAATCATAATTTATACAGGTGACTGCGTAAGGATTTGTTATACAAAATTACGACAACCATAGCTGTGTAAAGATACCGAAGAATGTCAAAAGCACAAAAATAATTGTACCAAAATCGAAGTTTTTGACATTCTTCAGCTACAAAGCAAATAGAGCAAAAAATTATCAGCTGAAGTAGCGCTGCCACCTGATTAAAAACACCTTGGTACATACAGTGGGGAGCAGAGGTGAGTACATGTTTGTATATTCTGCATTTGTAGGAGCATGAAAATATTAATAAGAAGCGATTTAATTTTTGATTTTTGAATTATATTAATTATTCAGTTGCTAACATAAATGCTTTTAAAACAAAACAACAAACTACATATTCAAAGAGAAAACAAAATAAAATTAAAATAACTCTTATGTACATACTTAGTTTTGCACTTTCAAGCAAAATGTAAAATATGTTGTATTTTTAATAATGAACTATTTATGCGCTCGGGCATACTTTCAACTAATTTTTGGATAATTTCGTCTGGAATTTTTTGCCACTCCAGCTGCACACATTGCCACAACTCGATTCCTTAACGATTTTTGAAGTGTGTTTTGGGTTTCTATTCTGTTGAAATAAAACTTCTTTCCCAGAATATGCGATCTCATCTAGGAGATCGGGAAGATGGGTCTGAAATATATTCAAATTTTCTTCCATTCTCGTGAAATAATCGTAAATAATCCATTTTCGCAAAAAAAAAAACGAAGTCGAAAAAATGTGTCGCTTAAACTTTTTTTTAGGCGTTACGGCTCGATATGTATTCATTATGTATGTATGTATGCATATGTGTATGTATGTATATGTGTATGTAAGTATGTATGGATATGTTTAAGTATAAGTACATAATAAATCCTTGAGTGGCGTTGTCAAAAATGATTATTAAGCATATTTAATTAGTTTTCTATCTAGATTTGATTTGATGGTTTTGTTTTCTTAAAAATTACTTTTATGCTTTAACCTTTTTTTGGCGGTTACGGCACGATATGTATGTATGTATGTGTGTGTGTGTTTTTTTTTAGAATAAAAAATTAATATTTTTAGCGCACTTTTGTTGTTTCTTAGCACAACGGAACCTCAAAGGACCCAAGTGTGCTGGTTTTTTTTTAACTATAAATCGGCAGCCTGTTATAACCTGTTTGTTGTTTCTTATAAATACATTGAAATTGATTATTGTGTTAAAAAAAGTTTCTTATTATTTTATTTAGTCTATACGTTGCACTTCGTTCCCAAATTATTAGTAGACCTAAAAGCAAGCTTTTGAAAAGGATTAAAAACTTGGCATCTTGATATCAAAACTTCCTAAAAATGTATCTAAACCTCATTATGAGATATATATTTTTTTGATTTTGCAGTAATTAATCGATGGATAATTTCTATACTCTTGCATACCATTAAAATTTTAATTCTGGCAATTAAACTTTTATTTGGCTTAAACTCTTTATTTTTTTTGTTATTATTGAAAAGTAACAATTATATTGCATTATATGCATCATACTCGTATGTAATTTATTAAGGTGAGAACATTATCATTAATAGGGAACATAAAAAAATACAATTTAATTATTATACTCGTACATGAATAGGTAAGTCTTTGTTTTAATATTGTTAATTTTTATATGATCGTTTCGACTTCTTTTGCCGACTTGACGACTGGTCATTGTGTTGTGAGTGTTCAAATGGCTGGGCATCTTCATAGGAATCATCGTCACCGGAACCGTTTTGTGCACTATCGTGCAGCTCCAATGTGGCATGAGCAGCAGCCTTGGAAGCATTCACTTGAGCTTCCGCGGCTGCCGAAGAAGCCTTAAGTGTAGCCTCTTTTGTAGCGTCATAATCAATACTGGCTTGTTTCAATTGTTCCTCCACTTGATCCAATCTAGTTTTAGCTTGCCCCACCATGGCAGATTGAGAAGCGAATTGATTGGCAACTTCTTGAGAGGTTTGATCAGCATGTTCTGCCACAGATTTCGCATTATTGATGGCAGCTGTCAATACGGCTATATGATTGTGGGCAGCTTGGGCGGTTTGTTGTGCCAACTTGGTTGCTATTTTAGCTGCCTGTAACTGTTCCAACTCCCTTGAGAGTGCTTTCTGAGCATTCGCAGCCTGATGCTGGAGTTCTTGCAGCAGCACTTCCTTACCTTCCAATGCTGCTTGAGCGGTAGCAGCCGCTTGAGAAGCAGCTTGAGCTAAACTATTTTTGGCTAAAAAGGCAGCCTGCTTCGCAGCTGCGTGCTGAGAGGCCACAGCGCTAAAAGCTTGATTAGCAGAACCTTGCGCTATAGAGCGCAATCCACTGCCTATGCTATATCCCGATTTGTGACCACTGGACGGTGGTTCACTAATCAGATGATAGGAGGGCGAGCCATCGGCATGACCTGGAGAACCACTAGACGAGCTTATTTTGTATTCATAGTAACTGTTGTCATATTTGTTATCATGCGAACCACCAACACCTCCACTGGCAGTTTCACGCTCTGGAACTGTGTGCTGCTCTTGAGGTTCAAATAACGCACCACTACTATGTGAATGCACAGCGTGCGTTTGATAAGTACTATAGCCATTACGTTTTGCCAGACGTCCCACTGTTTCTCTAGAACAGTGCAGTGCTAAAACCATTATTCAGAAAATCCCTTGTACTACTCGTTTTTTTCGCTACAACTTACCTAAAATCACGCAGGCTATCGTATGTATTTTAGTCCCGTAATACATTACTATTCAACAATAATTTATGGAATGTCCACTACTTGCTTGTTATACATCAATTTTATACCGCGGCAATAGGCAGCATGCATACTTCAAGTTAGTCAACCGTCAATTTTTTCATGCTCAATATTTTGTTAGCATGTTGGTAGTATATTTAAGTAAAATTAAATGCACTATGTTTATTGAAAAGGTTTGAAAAGTACATATGTTTGTTCAGTTATTGGAATTTATATGATTATGTACTCACTCGTATGTATTTTCTTTTTCAATTAATTAAAATTGATTATTTGCGGAAGCTTTGAAAAGTGTTTTTGGCTTATATTTAATAAGAGTTTGGCACGTACGAGTATGTACAGACGTACTCCTATAAAAGTAGGTGTTTTTGCTTACAAATAGACTTTTGACTGCAAACACGGGGAAGTCTTTACAACGACATATGAAAGCTTTTGTAATTTTGCGTTGTTAAGATCATTGTCCTGGTGAAAGGAAATAGTTTAAATAGTTTTTCAAAAATATTGCAGGTGCATAAAAGCTTTTTTCAGCTGTAATCAGTCATAAACTTTAATTACTAAAAAGTAATAATGAGTAGAAATTTTGCCACTCGATTAATCCCAAGAAGGGGGCTTATGTTTGAATAATATTATTTTAAAGAAATAAACTCTCAAGTTTTATATATATATATATATAAATAAGTAATAAATATAGTTTCGATAATAATAGCAAATAAAAATAAGAGATATAAATGTTTTTGAAGTTGGTTGGCCTGCTCGCTTCACGCAGCCATTCAAATGGAATCAAGATGATTCTTTTTTGAAAAGACCACACCACTCGTCGTGTCAACTCAGCAACAACACCAACATCAACTCGGATACGGTGATTGGTACTAGATCCAACCCATTGCAATGAGACATCTGATAAGTGCACTCAAACCAATCTGATGAAGCTGAAAGGTCGTCTAGTATATCACTGCCTAAAAACTTGTGCCTCGAGAGATGCAAAGTTGGACATTCGCAGAGAAAGTGGAAGATTGTCTCTTCTTTGATTTCTTCTAGACAACTTCGGCTAAACTCAGGGCCCCATCACCACTGCGAAGATCCCCGAGATATTCCTACGATTTCTAGTTGTTTGTAGCATTGTAGCAAGGCCACATTCTCTTAGCAACTTTGCACGCCTCTATATTGCTCCATCTGTATTTACCCTTGTAAAGATAATGCTTGGAAATGCAGTTTCTAATAGCACCAAACGGCATGGCTACCGATTCGGCGTCGGAGGCATTCATAGCAGAGCCAGCTCTAGCCTGCTCATACGACCGTTCGTTACCCTGTAAAGCTGCTATGTGCTGTAACCGAGACGAGGGTGAGGCCAGCCTGATCACCCAGTCCAGATAGCACATTCTTACACTGCCCAACTAGACTAGAGGAAATTATATATGATCGACAAAGATATCGATCAGCAATCTATGCCTAACAGCCAAAATTTCGGCCTGAAATACAGTGGCTTCGTTAGGGAGACGGAAAAAGCATTCTATACCAAGATCGTCTGAGAAGACTCCAGAGCCGACGCCGCAGACCATTCTTTATTTATCAGTATATACTCTGACGTCGTATTCTTCCATTATTTTGCCTTCCTTCAATTACCGCCTGTATGCAATTAGCACTTTAAACACTTAATCAAATCACTTAAGTCCAGATAAAGCACCTTGTAATTAGTATATTTCCTCAGCGTAGGGGTAAGTGATCCATGATTCTCCATCCATCTCCACTATCCAGATACCCGTAATCTTGCCGCTCTACTTGAGGCTACCGCCAATATATGAAGTTTTATCGGAATAAGGTTTAATTTAGCATTCACAGCGTCCGAAGGACTAGTAGCAGACCACTACATTACAGAGCAGTAAGTCACCATTGGACGCACAATTGCTGTATACATCCATTGTTTAAAAATTTTGGGGTTTAGGCCCCATTTAAATCCAAACATTCTACGACGAACAGTAGTAGACGGCCGTTGCCCTTTGAACACTGTGTTGAGAATTTAGTTTCCATGGAAGTTTTTGGTCCACTATAGCTGTCCGATAAGGACAATTCGTGATTTTTCAACAAGTCCAACAGACTTTCTTTTTCGGATAGTCAAAATTAACGGCCTGGCCCACGATGTCGACAAGGAAGTTTCTTTCGCTTACTTATATTGAAAACAAAAACAAAATAAGAGAATTTGTTTTTGTTTTAAATGTAAGTAAGCGAAAGAAACTTTCTTGTCGACATAGTGGGTCAGGCCGTAAATTCCACATTGTTCTTCTCCAATTCGGTATCAAGCCCGTATTATTCCATCCGATTGAAAAATATCAAATTTGCTTTGAACGGGAATCGGAACGCTATTACGTCAATTTTGAAACCTTTTGCAAAACTCTATCTGAAAAAGTATCTGGATCTATGCTTGCAAATCGAAAGCTGTAACCGGTTCTTTATGAATCCGCTCTAGATACTCTGGTGTCACTTTAATAGATGTAAATTTTGGATATTTTTTATTTTTCTTGTAATCAGCATTTCTTCTTTTGCGATAAGCTTTCGTGGTCGGCGAGTACCATAGAAAGTTGGTAAGCTTAAAAAGTCCATAAATATTTTTACAATGCTGGCTATAGTAAAACGGCTTCTTTTCACTATTTTTCAAATTCCTGCATACACAGAAAAAAATAGACAAGAATTATGTTCAACAAAACCATGTTATTGAAAAAAAATTTTAATTTCAACAATATTTGTCATTAATTTAATACAATATTTAACAATACTGCGCATTTTAAAATATCATTTAATTTAATTTCTTTGTGTTGGTGTTTATCTTGCTTGTTGATTGACCCAACGCGGTCATGTGCTATTGTTGTTGTATTTTTTGATTGCTCGTGTTGTATACGTGTGAATTCCGACAAGAAGCCGGAAAACGTCGTGGATTGTTTTTTTTTCACTCAACAAAGTTATTTTTAAATTATATCAACGCAAAGCGCACATGTAGAAGAAACATAGAAATCATGTTTGCGTTTATTCATTATTTGCATGATCAAATCAATTTGCTCTTTAGCTGAGTGGTAAGCACGTTAGTCTATTAGTCAAGAGATTGCCGGTTCGACTCATCGCAAACACATTTAGTTTCGAAGGTTGTGTGGAAAAATAAATAACTTTAAAATTTAACAAGAAACCAAATTCTAAATAAAAATTAAAAAAAAACTAACAAAAAACACACATTAGAATTTGAAAAACAAATTTATTAAAAATTTTTGTTTTTCGTTAACAACTAAATTGTCAATAACACAATCATTTCAATTGGAAATAATTGAGTTGATTTTGTTTTCTGATGTTACAAATGTGTGTTTGTATTTACAAAAATCGTTGTAGGTGCCTTTTTAAATAATATTTTAATTGTATTTACAAATAAATTAATTGTATTTACAAATCTTTTTTTTCTGTGTATAATTTTTTTGTTCAAATAAAAAAAAAAAATAAAAAAAATTCTTCCCTCAGCTTCTATTATTTTCTGCTGTTTATGGACTATTTTTCTAAAATGAGTCTTGCAAAAAGAATTTGTTCACATAAACTTGGCATCAAATGTTTTATAGCATTTTTCCGTATTATGCGATTACAAACAAGCGTTGCCATATAGAAAGAAAAACATTTCTTTTTTTTTGTGTATTTAGCACTAATATTCACCCCTATCGTGAACATTTTTTCCCTCGAAATTTTTCCCCTTTCCTCAAAATTGCAATCGTGAATAATTTTTTCTTAGAAATGTGTTCCTTTTTTTTTTGATTCCCCTTATCATGAATGACATCTTTTACGTGAATTTTTTACTTTTCCAAAAGTTGGTTTTGTTCACTTAATTTTTGCAGGCGAACTGAATTATTACATCGAATAATTTCCATTTTCACCTTCGAATTATATATTAAAAGTTATTAATATTTATTTTTAGGTCAAGATTAGTAAGTAGTTAGTTATTGATTCTTAACAATAATTTCCTCACGGAGTATGAGTCTCATTGGTTCACACACAGTAAATTTCATTGTGATGCACTGCGGTGTTATACTAAAGAAGTTATTTCCACTGCACCTAGAATATTTAAAAACACAACTTTAAAGTTAAAAAAATTCATTTGGAATGTAAAATTTATGAATTTGTTACTGTTAGACTTAAATTTATTTGATTTTCAATTAATTTTTAAGCTTTACAAATCTTCCCTTTTTTGCATTCACTGGGTGTTTATGATTTTAAGAATTAATTTACCTTTAATTTTTCTTTATGATATATTAATGTTTATTCTATATATCATATTAATTCATACATATTAGCATAAAATCCGTGTAACAAAATAAAAGCCCTTGTCATAATTTCTGCTGTTCAACGCTGTTTATTAAAATTACAAATTGTTCTTTAATTGTTCACAGTCGAAAAATAAGTGATCGATATTCCAAAATTATTTTAATACAATGTCAAGCGTAACAGTTCATATAATGAAGCAATAATAAAATACATAAGTACATAGATTGCACACGGCACGCACTAAAGTTAATAGTACGCTAATGAAACGTTAATAATGAGAGCAATACGTAAGTACATATACAGGTTGCACACGGCACGCTCTAAAGCTAGTAGTATGTTAATGAAACGTTAGTGATGAGATTAAATTTGAGTTTCTCATTGGAATGATAAAATGTATCATTATTAGTGAGCATGTTTAATAAAGTGCAATGATGATAAATAATATGAGTACATACGTGTTATAATGATGATAATTACGTTAATGTTAGTAATGAAATTCAAGATAATTACCAATGAAGTAATAAGGCGTAATGATAACATTAATAATGATAAAAATACACTACTGACATTAATATTAAGTACAAAGTATAATTATTAAATTTTGGTGTATTTGAGTAGGCAAACGGTTGAAGAAATTTATATTTTCTGCAACACTGGGAATGATAGCGGGGAAAAACTTTCACGGGAGATTCGCGATAGCATTTTTCCCTTCGAGGGAAATGAAAATTTACGTGAACAATAATTCCACTTGTTATTCAGGATAGTGTTAATTATCCCATGTGTGAATGCTTTTGTAAACTTAAAGTGGTACTTTAAATTATAAATTAATATAATTCTTATAGTGTTACATACGAGTATGAATGAGTAGTAAGTTATCAAACAATTTATAGAATATTACATTTCGCTTTGCCTTTTCGTCTAAATAAAATACTTAAGTTCAAAACTATAGTGATATGCAGATAGATCTGAGACACTATTAGAAAGCTACACAACGAAATCTGCTACGAGAGTGGACCAAGAATTACAAGGTGGGCCAAAAGAAATTACCCTATCGGAAGATGCTCTTATTTTGGCAAATGGCGGCAATGTCAAATCTGTTTTGACACTTGTGAACTTTACAGATGTAGAATACAGTCGACTCCGCTTTACTGGAAATAAACAAAACAATTTTTTTTTCAGTTATCCGATTTTTTCTCTAAAACCTAGTTCGGATTACTGAAATTTGTTACAGTTAAGCGTACTGCTTAAAATCAGTAATCATACACATGCATATGTGCACATTTTGTTGTTGAAATTTTTCACGAACTCCTCGAAAATGTCTAGCCTCTTGCATTGACCATATTGATAATAGAAAAATACAATAAAGTACGTAAGAGCGAAAAGGACAAATACATTTTGCCATTTAATTTTTCAACGAACAAAACATGCACAATTTTTTCAGCCTTAAGTTATGCAATCGATAAATTTTAAATTTGTCATTGTTTATTTTTTCACTAAAGCGAAGTAAGTTTCATACAAAACGTAGTTGTAAGCTTGCTTTTGGTTTTCAGCAATACGATATTTTCAGTAAAGCGATGTTTCGCTAAAGCGAAGTGAATAAGACTATTTGCGTTTAAAATCAGTGCGGGGATTTGTATCGCTTTCAGTACTCCGATTTTTTTCAGTAAAGCGTGTTGCTCTAAAGCAGATTCGACTGTACAAGTGAACAAGCCATGGAGTGATACACTCCCCAAGAACGCGGAATAATTGTGTCTATTTTTTCCGGGTCGCTTTATCTCTCGTTTTGGCGATTTACACTGGTCCGCAACATCGCCCGATTTAACCGTTCCAGACCTTTTTGTGGGGTTTTTTGAAGTCCCGTGTTTACGTGAACAAGCCCTAGACCCTGGAAGCCCTCAAGGACAACATTCGACACGAGTGTGAGAATCTGTCGCCCGAAGTGATGAAAAATGCCATAAAACGAGCCCGTATAGCAATCAATTGACACGGCGCCCATTTGGCCGATATCATCTTCTCGACTTGACCAATAAAATTCTATAGGTGCAAATAAACATAATCAAAAAACAGAATCGAAGTTTTTCATTTAGAAAAAAAAAAAAATGAGAGCCAAACAACAAACAACAGATGACTTCTTTTGGCCCACCTTGTACATGGACACGTGCCATCTTTAACCAGGATTTCTTCAGAGAACTAAAACACAACAATAGTAATATTAATTATATTTCTTTTCTCTTTGTGTAGTGTGTTAGTCTCTCAGTATGGGGGGCCGTGCTTTCGACCCTGGTTTGCTGCTATGCTCGTCAAATTAAGTTTATAATTTCTAATTGTAACATTGCGTAAATAAATAAAAAATTAAATTAGAATCCATTACTTTATTTATAATCTATTACATGGAAAAATAAATTAAATACATTATTAAAACTATTAAATAATAAGACCTAATTATTTTTCTGACATGCTAAATACATCATACGAGTACACAGATCTTTTGGCCAACTTTCTTCATTTGGAAAGTATGGCAAATAGAAAACCTATTTAGCTCACGTTTACAAATCTCAATTGATAACAAAAAGTATTAAAAAAATAATAATAAATAGTTGAGAGCGCACGTGCGCCTACAACACTAACAATAAATTAAAAGACGTTTCGTAAGTGTTTCGGATTAAAAAAGAAAATAAAATAAAAAATATATAAAAAATGGCGATGATTTAGAAATGAAATTCAAATATGTCACGTGAAAAACAACATTTGCTGTGTCGTGGAGTTGTGTAAGGGAAAGCATCCAATCATTTGTAGTACTGTGTGATTTGATGTATCCAATCCAAATAGTGAGAAACTCGGACATAAACTCCGGGCACGTTTACTTGACCGCAGCCAATGCCCCAAGAGACCACACCAACCACATTCCAGGCACCATTGTGTTCACAAACCAACGGACCACCACCATCACCTTTGCAGGCATCTTTGCCGTCCTCACCGCCAGCACACACGAAACCCGGATTCAATTTGTAACCATAGCCAAGGCGAGTTTGACGCAATTGTGTTTCACATTGGTGCTGGGATAGTATTGGCACATCGACTTCCTTCAGAATATTTTGGTATTTGCCTTGGTCGCCGAAAGCATCTTTGCCCCAACCGGTAGTCCAGCAGCGAGCGCCAGTAAAATCAGAGAATTTATCAGGTAAACAGGCTGCGCTAATGTGTGGATTTTTACTGAAATCTACAGGTTGATCCATTTTCAAAACGGCCAAATCGTTGTCCAAAGTACCAGCATAGTACTCGGGATGGATGTGCACCGAAGCAACATCACGTTCAATGTAGGGGAAGAATTCCACATCATGATTAACATCCCATTCACCCAAACGTGCCCTTAAATCGAAACCGTTTTGTCTAAAACGAAAATGAAAACAGTTAAGAAAGACTATTCAATTATTAATTTAAAGAATAGCAAACGTACGATTTGATGCAATGAGCTGCAGTTATAATATGTTGGGCATCGATGAGTGTACCACCGCAGGCGTAAATGGATTCTTTGGGATCCTTCTTCAGTATGGCTACATGCCAGGGATACTCCCCAAATTCACTGTCACCATCTACATACATGGGGTTCTTGATGCGACCTGTAATGCCGGCAGCATTGCGTACACCACAGCGACCAAATTGTTCGTTGGGTAGAGGTGAGCGCAACGGACGACGACAACAGACTTCATTAAAACGGCAATTCTTTTGAACCGGGCGATTGCCATAATACGCGCGCTGAAAGAAAGTTTAAATAAAATGATTAATTTGAGTTCTAGCCACAGTTTGTGGAAATAAATTATCCTGTAAGAAAGTTCTTTAAAGCTCGTAATACCTCCTGCAGTTTAATAGTTTCTTCTGCTAAACCACTACTTTTCTCATTCGTTTCTTCGGTAATACTACGTCTTCTACGATCTTTGGGGAAGGTTATATGAGAACTGCCTTCGGCAGCCCCAGGGGCCTGATTTGGAATTTGATGTATATATGTATCTGTGTGGCTGAATTTCAATTGCTTTCCCTTACGAGAACGTTCTGATTCAGAAAACTTTGATGATTGATTTACTAGTGCACTTCTGTCATACAGGTTGTCGTAATCTTGGTTGCCATCATAACCACTGGCACCAAAAGCGCTGGGGTAGCCTTGTGGTGTCAAATCATTGTCTGACGTTGGGTATGAAAGGGAAAAGGGGCTATAACTTGCTTTAACCTCTTGGGGATAGTGGTTTGATAAATGTTCGTAAGCGCTACCAAGCGCGGAATGCGAATATACTGCGTGGGAGTCGAAACCATTACCCGTTGTTGGAAAATGGGGATAACCTTCCACTGAATTTGTGTGTTCAAGATCATCCTCATAATCAGGAACAGCATAAGGCTTGCTGTAAACATTGGCACCCGAGTGGTATTCGAATATTGGCGTACTGTGTAATGTCTCAATATTATATTTGCTGAAGCTGGGTCCCGTTGGTGGGAAATGTTGTATTGGCCCTGAACTAGGAACTATGTAACCATCATGATGATGATCATGTTCAATTTTGGAAAAATGTTCGTGATGATGGTAGTGATTATTGTGAATTGCACTTGCACTTGGTTTCGACTTAAAGAGATTGCCCACAGCACCGAAGATCTTGGCATTTGGTGTAATATGTAGATTGACCAAGGGCTTAACCACTTTCTCCCCAAATTCAGTTTTCTGTACTTGTACTGATACCAACGGATTTACATTTACCAAGCCAAGGTTAAGACCATTCGGACCAATCGCACCGAAATACGGGTTTTCAGCTGGATTATGATCACCCAAAACATTTGAAGGATAGCCGCCAGGCAGATTAGGGTAGGGAAGACCAAAAGACACACCATAAGTTGGTAAAATTTTGCGCTGTACCAACTCAATGGCTTCCAAGGCCGATAGTCCTGCACGCTAAAGATTGGAAATATTTACAAACGCTGTTTAAACTCAAAATGTTAGAGCTTTCTGATCGCGCTAATGCGCTAGATTAAAAAGAAGTGCGTGCATAAATGTAACTCCCTAAAAGAAAAGTGTGGTTAGCATGGGCCAGGTTTTAGTTTAGATTAGGCGCCTTATAACACATACATATGTAAACTAAAGAAACACACACTCATAAAGCATTATATGGCATATTAGAAGACTTTCGCTGATAGTGTCAATCTTATCTAATTATGACAAGATCACAAAATCTTTTGAATTTAGTTAAGCGTAGTGTTCAGAATTATTAGGAAACCGCTTATAAACTGCAAGGATATTAAAGTGTTAAAGGCTTTTGGTTTTTTTTGTTAAGGTACTTAAAATGTTAAAGTTATATCGTCTATTAGAAACTTACACCTTGAACACCTTGGCCCAAATCAGCAGCAGACTCATCTTGTTTATCTTCTTCGTTAATTGCCTGACGTTTGTTGCGTTTCATATCTGCAAATTTGTTATCGTCTGATATCTGTTCAGCTGTAGCAGTTGTGGTACCATTAGCAGCAGTTTCATCAGAAATAGCTTCAATATCTTTAGCCAAGTTACGGGGATCAATGGGCAAAATCAAGTCTTCCTTGCGGCCAATGCGATCAGCAGCAGGACATTGGTTAATGGCTACACACTGGCATTCAACGAACTGATTGCGCGACACATCGTAACCATTAGAGTTTTGTACATTGCCGTAGCCAGAAGTTAAACTATTGAAATTGTTGTATAGGGAAGCAGAAATACCTCCGGTGTTCTGTAATTCCTTTTTGTAATAGTCGGGATTTTGACTATGATAGCTGCCGCTGGAAGAGCTCGACTGACCAAAGCCAGCTTGGCCAAAGTCTGTCAATGAGGCGGTTTGAAGTCCAGCACCGAAGGAAGATAAACCAGCTGAAGGCTTAGAATATAAGTCACCATTTGGTTTGAAACCGTTTACACCCTCCCCAAAACTAGAAGCGGTTTGCGTTAAAAGACCACCTTGAGAAGCACCGTTGAAGCCAGAAAGAAAAGCGACATTATTCTGGAAAGAGCCTTGAGTTTGAGGAGTGAAAGCAGTTGATGATTGTGCTAAAGCAGAGAAGTCGGTGTTGATTGATTGACCTTCGCCCACTGGTATGGGGACAGTGGGAATTTTGGCAGAGTCAGCACCATCGACATGATGAAAATGATGATGAACATGTTGCTGCAAACCAGCAGCGCTTGAAGATACTGAAGCACTTGTGGGTATGCTGCCACTTACGACAACTTTCGAGCTGGAAGCAGCGGCTGAGGCGGAAGATTGTTGGCTGTAAAAGTTACTTTGTTGAGAACCAGACAATTGAATCTTTTCTGGATTTTCAAAAGCATAAGGAGCAGAGGAAGGACCATTGCCTGTATAAACGGGACCGGGAGGCTTGCTGCCGTAGATAACGGCACCAGGTGGAGGTCTGCTGAAGGTGGCAGATGGAGGGGGAGTTTCCAAGTAGGGGCCACTGTAGTTAGGTCCGGGTCCAGAGGGTCTATTGTATGAGTTTTCATAGCCTACTTTGCGAGGTGGGCCGAATGAGTTGAATGAAGAAGGTGGTGGGCTCATTGGCGGACGTCCACTGAAGTAGGAGGGAGGAGGCATGGGCTTAGGAGCTCCATAAGGTCCGCCACCATATTTAGGAGGACCCTGGGCATAAATATTTGAGTAAAAGGGACGTTTGGCTTCTTCACAACTCATCAAACCCAAAGCACACAATTTATCACGTACCAAATTGCGGGCTTGCACATCGTCGCCTTGCATCAAAGCCTGATCAACATTGCCATCCTCATACACACGATCGTATTCGTTCAAAATTCTACCCTCACGACGAGAATTTATAATTTGATCAATAACGTCATTGATATCCGTGTCATTGCTAAAAATGGGCTCGTGGACAGCATAATTGCGGCCTTGCACGTCTTCTTCTCCCTGCTTGGGTTCGGCATCTGCATCTGCACCTGCATCAGCAGCACGTTTGCTTAACATAGAATCCTGCGATGGCATAGACCAACTACCAGTCCAAGACAATTCATCTTCGGCTTGTGCATATAAGACAGTCGTGAGCGCAATTACGGCCATAAGGGCCCTACTAAGTGCAAATTTCATGCTATAAAAAGAAATGAAAAGAAAAAAAAAAAAACTATCAATGCAACCTTCAAAATAAACTGTTTGTGTACATATTTGTTAAACGTTTGATGAATATTAATTAATAAAATACGAGTATGTTTTGTTTTTGTGAAGACACCTCCGTTGTGGCCTCAATACGAAAACACTCAAGTGGTCATCGTGCCACTTTTGATTTAATTTTATTGCTTGGGTTGTTGATAATTACATATGTATTTATTTCAAAACATAATATTTAAAATAAACAAAAGCAAAAAAGTGAATATGTATGCAACTTCCAATCGCACATTTGCTCTACAATTTCACAAGTGAGTGTGTGTGTGTGTCAGTTTGCACCAGTGTTGTGCGCAATAGAGCTGTGCCAAATCGTTCATTTAAGTGACCGCTCATTTTCGTTCATTTTGTAAAAAAGAACGAGTTCGTTCATTTCGTTCATCCGCTCTTTTCAAGAAAAAGAACGAAATGAAAAAACAAACAGTTGATTCGGTCAATAAAAAGAGACAAATGCAATGTTTTTGTTATTTTTTGGCAAAATGATCAAAACAAACAAAATAACAAAGGAAAAATCAGCAAGTAAATTTTTTTTGCAATATTAAAGTATTTTTTTGTGTGACATAAAATAAGGAATTTGGAAAATATTAATAGCATTAAGAAGTGTTCAAGATGTGTTTTTATTTTGCCACAATTAAGTCTCTGCTGGTAAATAAATCTATGGCCAATGAATAAAAGTCAAAAAGCGGGAGCGAAAATAACTTAATTACGTATGTGAGAAGTTAAAGCAGTTTAAAAATTCATAATGGTAGCACTGTTACTAAAAGTAGATAAAAAGGCAAATGAAAACGAGAAAATGACAAAAAAATCCCACATGAACGATGAAAAAGCAAAACAAAACAAAAAAAAAGAGCCAAGTGCGCTCGGTCATCGGTCGTTCATTTCGTTCAATTTATTTTTATGTGTCAGTACTACTGAACCAAAACAGCTCAGTAAAATGACCGGCTCACTTCGTTCATTTAAGTGATTCGTTCAATTTTACTCGTTCGTTCATGAACGACACAGCCCTAGTGCGCAAGCGCAACTGGTTTTAGATGAATGAATGAGTCACAGCAAACGTTAAAGAAATTATTTATTGTGTCTTAAAGCGCAGAAACAACAAAAGCAAAAGCAACAATGTACTTTTACTTTCGTTTTAAGGTCATTAGCTTAAAGCCGGCGAATGAGAGCTTAACATTTTCAGCGCATTCATTCGCTCAATGGTTCGCTATCCGTCTGTTTTATATACATACATAATATTTTTTAAATTGTGCAAGAGATTTTTGTGTTGTATTTATTGCTTTTAAAGCAGACGTTGATGCTTGTGCAAAGATAATTTTAAGCATCAACTATGAAGTAATTTCGGTTACGTTTTTTTGTTCCCTTTTTTAAGGTTTTGTTAAATTGAAATAATTTTGCAATGTTTGCTCAAACCGAGCGTTGCGAGCAGAGAGCTGTTGAAATGAAAACACGATTTTCACAGTCTTAAACTTTCGACAGCTGACGAGGCAGATGTCTTTTTTCACTTTTTGGGGGAAGTTGTGCATAACAATACACATAAAAATTAAATTTATAGCTCTGTGAGTTTAAATGCTTGCAGAGTCTAGCCTGTTTTTATTATGGATGTACGTCTGTTTATTCTCTTTTTGTGTTGTATGTAAGTATGTTATGTCATAGAGTTTCTGTTATTTTCTTTGCATGTGTGTGGGATTATTATTTTAGGCAATTACTGTTTTAAGTTCATTTTTTTGGAGCTCAAACGCGAAGCAAAAAAAGAGAAGTATTTTATTTTTATGTAGATTTTGCATTAATCCAGCATAACGGTTTTAAAGCGGATGTGAGGGCTGAATATATTTAATTGAAAACGATCTGCAGTGTTGCATTTGCAGACCATGATTGAGAAGATAACAATAAATAGTCTTATTGAAATGTTAATTACATGGCATGAACATTTTCACCAGAGAAATGCATGAATAACTAAATACATACATGCAATACGAGTACATACATTTCTTGTGAAAATGAAGGCAATACATATAAATAAATAAAATTTTCTGTCAAACTTTATGCGCGTACATATGTCTCTAGAAGGAGACAAATTGGGAGCCAGTTGCTTTATAGTCGCTCAAAAAAAAAAAAAAAGTTCAACCAGACTTTAAAGCAAAATGACAAAAGATTTCATTGCACGAACAAAAAACACCCTACACAAAACTTTACTTCGCATAACTGGCGAATTGGATGAGCTGCACAAATCTTGTTAGTTTTACGAATCACGATTCGAATTGCTAAACAGGTGATCTTATCGCCACAACATGTACAGCAATAAAAAAACAAAAACATTTGGTTCTTTCGGCTGCAGAAACTCCATCTGTCAAGAACAGTTCACTAAAATAACAATCAAGGCGAATTCACATCAGGTGATCCTAATTCACCAGCTGACATAATTTCTCTGCTGTCAATCAATGCAAAACGCTAGGAAATATTTTGACAGCAGGAAATTTTACACTAACAAATATACAAGGCGAATTTGCAACTATGCAAATTAAGACCACCTGGTATCAATTCGCCTTGATTCTGTTTAATATATCGAGCCATAACAGCCAAAAAAAGCTTAAGCCACTCATTTTTTTGACATCGTTTTTTTTACGAAAATCGATTATTTACAATCGCAAATAAGCGATTTTGGTCAAAAAATTAAGTTTGAAAATTATGTCGCTTAAGCTGTTTTGGTGGTTATGGCACCATATAATTTTACTATCTACCACAAAATGAACAAGTAACGTATTGAAGGAAGTCAATTTGGCATCAAACAGCTGATAACCATTAAAGCTAATAAGGGCAGCAGTTTCTCAATTCGCCTTAGAGTAAATAAGCTAAAAGTTTATCAAATCGAATGAAAAAATGATTTGTGACATTTAATGCTGGGAGCACAACTATCACGAACGACCAATTTTGCCCAACACAGTGAATTCTTGGGTAAAAATTCGTTGTACAAAAAAATAACAGCTCTTAGTCTTGTTTTATACTCGGTAGTTTTTCTTGAAGCAGTTCTCTTCAATTCTCTTTTAAAATTGCTCGTTTGTATACACACAGACGGTTTCTTGTTAAATTTTGCTGTTGTTTTAATACAGCGAATGAAATAACAAAAGAGAAGTGAATTAACTTTTCTCTACAAGCAAGTCAGTACCCCTCTTCTTTCTTCTTTCCCCTCTCTCCCATAAACTCAGACTTGCTTCAAGAAAAATTGCCAAGTCTAAAACATGTTTCGTTAGTCCCGTTTCACACATTTCAACTTTTGTTGATCAACTCGTAATTCAGCTGTAAGAAAAAAAGAGATATTTGTATTTCCTTCTCTGTCTTTCTTACAGCTGAATTACTAGTTGATCTACAAAAGTTGAGCTGTGTGAGCCGGGACTTACAGTGTGACCATATTAAAAAAAAAATAACACTTAAAAAATTAAACATAAATCAAAACAATGCCAGCAAGCGACTTGTCTAGACATATTTTATAGAAATCATTAAAAAATTTTAAGGTCTTTCACATGTTTGTTTTTAGACAGGTCGCTTGCCTGCATTATGAAAACTATACGTGTTTGTTTTCACGAGTAGTGCGGTACTGTGTGACTAGAAAGTCACACACATCCATTTCTGCTGTCGAACTTTTTAGTTTAGGGGCGAAATAGGAAAAGTTGATGTCGCTGCCAGGGATGCGAAATCAGATTTAGAAATTGTACTAATTTTCAAGAAAAATTGTACTTTTTTCAGTACGATTGTACCAAATTCTTTAGTTTAAATTTTTTAATACTTCTATTAATTAAATAAAAAGGCACACATAGTATACATATGTGTAAAAGCTTAACAATTGACAAAAAGGCACTTTGAAGTTCAATGATTATAATATTATTAATTAATTCTATTAATTAATATTATTCTTTAATGTCAGAACGTATAAAAAAGACTATTAGTTGCTGAGATCTGAATATAAAAGTAAAATTTAGGATATACTTTTCCATCCTTTGGAAATATATTTTTCACATTTGCAGATGAATTTGGAATAGATAACATTCCTCCAACATATTTTTGAAATATCGGAAACCATTGCTTCATTTACCTAATTTTTCATTTCTAATACCTTCGAGCAAAAGGTACATACATATCCTGTCGTTTCTTAAAGACTTAATAACTTCTACATCAACCTGCGCTCGAAACTGGTTACTTATATCTTAATATATATAAAAATCAAAAACACGTTTATTTGTTAGGGGTGAACTCTTCAATGCTCCAACAGATTTTCGCCTTCCACCCCACAAAATATTTGTAAAAGACCGGCGCGTGTTTTTATATATATTCTATCCCGGTAAATGCTACGCCCCTTTCAGAAATAGTGATTTTAATAATATAAGTTAATCTATAATATAAAAATGAACGATTTCGCCAATTCTTTTTTTATAATATTTCTTGAAGTACGAGGAGGGAGAAAATTTTAAAACTAGGACCAGGACCGCGATAGGGGGAAATTTCTGCCCCTCTGAAACGTCCAAACCGAGTTTAATGAAATTTAGAACATATATAGATCTGCGTCCAAAAAGTCACATAGGCCATGTACATTTTTAAAATTAGGACCAGGAGGGCGATACGGGGAAATTTCTGTCCCTCCAAAAAGTTCAAACCGATTTTAATGAAGTTTAGATCATAGATAGATTTCCATGTAAAAATTCTCATGGTCTATGTACATTTTTCGAACAAGGACCAGTAGGGCGAGGGGGGGGGATTGCAGTCCCTCCGAAACATTCGAACCGATTTTAATGAAATTTAGAACATAGATAGATCTGCGTCTAAAAAGTTACATATGCTATGTACATTTTTAAAACTAGGATCAAGAGGGCGATAGAGGGAAATTTCTCCCCTCCGAAACATTAAAAATCAATCAAATTACTGAAAATTAATTAAATATTTGTGTAATGTCTTTCCTTCAAATTTATTTTAGTTGTTGGCGTAGCAACGGGCTCAGGGTACAGCTAGTATTCTATATTTTTAATGCTTTTTGTATTTATATTACATAATAGAAAAAAATTCAATAGTGCTAAAATGGTCATTGGGGTGCTATGGTACTTTTGGCATTCAAATAGTGCTAAAAATGGTACAACTGTACCAACTTTTCCATCCCTGGTCTCTGCTCCTCATTATCTTCTTCTCTCTCTCTCTCTCTCTCTCTCTCTCTCTCTCTCTCTCTACCATACACTCAAAAGTTGGTCAACAAAAATTGCTGGGTTTGAGTGAACCTATTCTAAACAGTTGCCAAATTCTGTGTGAAGTCTACTTGAATATGCTTAATAACTCTTCTGATTTTTAACTCAATACTTCGGTTTTAGAAATTAAAGTATTCTGAATGTTTTTTTAGCTATTAATGTCATTGACTTGGCAGCACTTTTTATAAAAAAAAAAAGATTTATTTTACAATTGACGATTGTTCTCTGGTATCGATTTATATTGGAGAAACATGTGTGAGAACTTGTTAGCCGGAATCCGGATTGTGGAAATCAACATAGCCATAAAATGTCAAACCAAACCAACTGTCAGATGTCATAACAAACAGTATTGCCAACTCAAATATGTGCATGTCTGAAAAACGACTTTTTACGTGTGATCAATACATCACCAACATTCATGTGTGCCTGATTAAACTTTAGATGGTTTATATCGACTTCTTTGATTAAAAACGTACATTGATTATTTTAAAGGCTAGGATGCACCATACAAGCCTGGTATGATAGCGTTTAGGAATATGTTAAAAAGACAATAACAATTCATTACATCAGGGTTGTATTTTTTCAAAAGTAGTACAATTGTGTAGGGTAGTGAATTCTAGCCTTAAGATAGTAATTTAACTTCCCGTTCATGGCACAAGGAAGTAGTGTAGAGATGATTGGGAAATGTCTGCTATAGAGTGTACATACAGAGCAAATATTTGAAAGTAATGCTGGAAGGAAAATTGATATCGCATTAAATTTCTAAATATTTCCTTTCAAACTATTGAAATATTTTGATTTTTTTTTTGATATCGAACACCATAATTAGCACACAGGGCCCTGATTGGCAAAACTTACAAGTGTTGTAAAACTCATATAATATTAAATATTATAGTAGCTGAAAGAAGTCTAAGTCTAAGTTGATTTTTAAAAAGGAATTAAATTTTTTTCAATATTGCAATATTCCGTTCGACATAGACAGCAAAGCATGCAATATTTAGCGTAGAAGAGGAGATGTATGCCTCTATTGCCGTTCTCAACTCAAATCAACTCAGTTTGGTCGTCTGAGCGTGACCGAAATAATTTTTAATTACTATTGTAATTAACAATAGATTTTTCCTTGAAATTATTGTGGCACAAGACAACAGCAGATTCAACCTTTATTTAAGTTGTGAACGGCAATACCAGTGTGATATTTGAGTTAACCTTCAAACAACCAAACTGCATTGAGTTGAGAACCTTAATAGGGCCAACATTAATCTCACTATTCACAATGAAATACTTCTCAAGCACAACTTCAAAATCATCTAAACAATCAATCAATCAAGTTATATTTATTTATTTATTTACATAAAATTCTGTTGAATGCAATTTTATTTCAATTGTTCAAACGCACATTTGAACTTTCTTCCGTCAGCCAGAAACTGCTAACATGGAATTTTTTTTTTCATTTAAAATTCAAAAAAAAGCATTTCTACTTCACAATGTTTTAATAAAAAATAAATGTATGTATGTATAAAACTTAAAATCCGTACAACTTTCAATTGGTAACTTTTATTTCTATTGCAATAAAGAAATGTACATATTTATTTGTATCTTCTCCTCTCGTCAATTTCTTTTACTTTTTTTACGCTCCATTACAAAATTTCATAACCATCAAGGTCTTTTAATCCAGTTTCATAATAAAATAAAATTTTATATCACTTGCATATTGTTATTTCTTTTGTTTTGCGGTTCACTTTTATATTATTATATTTTTTCGTTTTTAAACTCACTTTTGAATTGTTTGCTTTTTGACTCCTTATGTAATAAATATTTTATATCCTTAAAATTTTCTCTTCACACCACTTTTGATCTACTTCGTCTGTTGTCTGTACGTTGACTGTGCTGTATTGTCGTGTTTCGCTAGTTTTTATACTAAAAACTAAAAAAAACCCAATCTCAATCACTGTCTCAGTTTGTTGGTACGTTTTAGGCTTCATTTTTGTATGCAAACAATATGAAAATCTCTTCAAAGACTTAAGAGTTGAGTTAGTTAGAGCTGCTGCCTGTCGTATGCGTAAAAATTCAGGGAGCCTAAATCTGTAGGTTTGGTTATTGGTTGTTGGTTTTTTTTTTGCCGTCATCTTTGACTTGAAGTTTGGTTTTATTCAATTTGTTTATTTCGGGGAATTAATAGAGGTCGTTATTTTTAGAAAAATTAAATAAGATATTGATATTGTGTTTGCTTTTAATAAATTTTATTCGATCTTAGACCTTGAAAAAAAATAACACCGGAACTCTAGGAGAGCTTATAAAAGTCATATTTCAAAAGGAAAAATTTCCAAGAATAATTAATTTTAATATTTGTAGTTTTTTAATCACTCAGCTCAACTTGCACACATTTTCTTAGATCAACTCCAAAATGAGGGAGTGCTAATGGCTGAAGTAGTTAGTGCGTCAATTACAAAGCAAACGACGGTGTTCGAGAGGTCGAATTCATAAATTTTTCTGATACGCACTAGTGTCTTTGCTAAAGCATATTGCAGTATCCTCCTCCTCGATATTTGTAGCAATTAATTGTCGACAAAGTAAAATATTTTATAAAATGGCTACATAGCTTAAAGTAATGCGTCTAATTAACACCAGAGGCGCTGCAAACGATGCTATAACAATTAACAATAAATTCAGTAAAGTGCGACCTCGACTCACACACACGACATATGTAATACTATACGAACTTTAAACTATATAATCGAATGTCTTAGCTGATGTAGGCCTTTAAAAAAAATTTAAGTATCCGGCAAACTTTTTTTAGATTTTTGGCGATATTTTTTCTAGCTTTGGCGCTTTTTCCTAGTTTTGGCGCTTTTTTCGTTGTTGGACTCTTGTGGAGTTTTTTTTTCGTGTTTGGCGATTTTTTCCGTCTTGGGCGGTTTATTTAAGTTTTAGCGATCTTTTTGGTTTGGTGCTTCTTTTTCGTTTTTTTTTTTTGGTTTTTGACGAGTTTTCGTTTTGGCGATTTTTTTATTTTGGGAATTTTGAAAATTTCAAGAGTTTGCAAGTTGACAAGATTACATAGTCAAACTTACATTAACTGATAGAATACCCTTTAATTTTGGTTATTTAAATTTCAGTGTTAATTGGTGTAGTCTACATAAAAATACAATAACCTTGAAAATTTCAAGTGTCTATATGTATATGGGTGTTTCCAAAGTAGCGGTCGTTACCGATTTTCGGAGATTTTTTTAAATAAAATTCCAACCTAAGAAAATATGTCACGAAGATTGCTTAATTTTGGATCTACGAAAGTTAAAGCATCGATAGCAACCGAAAGAATTCAGTTATAGTTATATAAAACAAGCTTCATGTGTTAAATAACAATAAAATAAAATTATATTATATGATGATGTCGCATTCGCCGCAAATATTTCAAAACGTTTCCATTTATTTCCCATACGATTAAATTAATGTATTATTTGGGGCCGGTGATGGCTGTTAGCCGGCTTACAGCCGATCGGCTGTATTCCCTGGTTTGCCCTCATGTGCAAAAACAATTTGAGCAAAGAAACAAAAACAATGAGAAGGTTTTTGTTTCACTCACTTCAAAGAACGACACAAAACAAAATCAAACAATTTGTTTCGTTTAAAGAAATCAAAACAAAAAAATAAATAAATTTATTTTTATAACTGTAATAGTGTCGATTATTTTTGTTACGAAAATCACGCAATAAATAGCGTAGCTACAAAAATATAATTTTAATTTCAAAGTAACAGTTTTTACTTACTAAATGTGCTGTTTTCAAATTTCGGAAACAAACATCCTGCATTGCAAAATTTTGCACAAGATGTGTCAAGTAAAAAATCTGATTAAATTTTTTGAAATGTGACGCGCACGGTGTATTAAATTCAAAGTAGCAAATTTTTGTTAGTATAAAGAAAATTAGAGGTAATCCTGCGGAAAATAAAAGATACATTTATTTTGTGCAATATTAGCGGAACAATAAATTAAAAATAATAATTTTATTTTTACTGTGGAAACACCCATATAATTATCTGTAGGATTTCAATATCTTAATTTTTAACAGTCATAAGGCTCTCGAGAAAACAGCCTGTGACGGACAGATGCACATTGCAGCGAAAATAATAAGGGTTCCTTTTCACCTTTGATGTACGCAACTCTAAAAACGCATAATAGCAGAGTTGTGAAAAATTTAATTTTGACATTTTTTTCCGGAGTTATGGGCGACTTACCTGCCTTTATCTATATTGTATGTATGCATACCGCACGCCATTACTAACGAATTGAATATTACAACGTTTAGGAAGGGAATTTTAAGTTTGCATATGTAAATATTTATGTACATACCCTGGAATGAATGAAGCAGGCTAGTGTGTGAGGGTTTTATTTCTCATTACTGCTGACCATTAAGTCGTCATTTCGTTACCTGAGTCGAAGGATATGGAAATACCTAAGAAATGGTTTAAAAAAAAAACTGTTTTTCTTAAGAATTTCATAACGACTATTTATAAACAAGAAATATTATAGTATTAACCATAACATTTTCATTAGAGTGGTCGTTAGTTGTATGGAGAATTTTTTTTTTTGATTTCTTATATTCTCTCCCCCCAAATCGTTTCAGTTTTATGTAAAAAAAAAAAATACAAAAAAATTTCATAGCGATAAGTTGTGTTTTAGGAGTGTGTCCGCCCCTCAAAGTTTATCAAAAAACTTTTTTTGAGACTAATGTTGTTGACTAGAAGAGCTAAAATGTTGCCATATATCATATTCTTGTAAAATGTTTTTTTTTTTTTTAAAATAGCCATATGCAAACAAATTGCACTGAAAAATGGGCTTGAAGGCAACTTTGAAGGGCGGACGCACCCCTAAAACACTACCTATCGCCATGAAATTATTTTGTACTTTTTTTTACATAAAACTGAACCGATTTGGGGGGGAGAGAATATAAGAAAAAAATAAAAATAAAAAAATTAACGGCCAGTCTAATGTTCATATTTGCAACAGTATCTATTAACCCTAGATAGATAAGGTTATTTTTATGTACGCTAAAGATAACGATACGTCTGAAAGACGTATGATATTTAGCATCTTTTTAAGCACTTAAAAGGATAAAAAATTGGCATACTTATAATTGAGATCATTTATTTATTGAGTTTTTATTTGATAGCATAAAAATTTGGCAAGTACAAATAATAATAAAAATAAATAACAAAAAATTCAAAAGGTTCAAAAATTAACATAAAATAATAGCCTTTTTCAAAGGAATCAGAAACAAGTATAACAAAAAATTAAAAAATTACCTTTTTTTGAAATTCATTTAAGTATTTATATATAAAACAAACTTTGTCAGTAAAAGAAACCGTATTTTTGCATCATTATATGCAAGTGTTGCAGACTAGCCTTTTATGTTCTCCACATACAGGTGTTTGACATTTGACACATAAAATTTTCCACATTCTTGGAATTTTCGAAGGACAAAATCCACAATATCTTTTCTTTTTAGGAACAGATGGTCCTTCACTATTGTTCAATTCATTTTGGGGTGTATTGTAAACCAAACTTTGAATGTTGTCAGGCAAAGTGGGAGTTTCAAGCCTTATTTGCATCCAAGGTGTTGTTAGAGACGAGGAAAGTTTCTTCATATAGGTATTCTCTACGACTTAAAGGCATTTGATTAGCAGAAATTATGTTGTGCGAATAAATCACATATGAGTTATAAACGTCAACGTTCAGCATTCCATAAAATATTGCCATTGGCCATCTGCAGGTTTCCCTTGAACATGACATCAGGGAGCACATTTGGTCGTATGTGTCGACTCCGCCTTTTGTTTAGTTGTAATATAAAATTACGTCTGGCTTTCCTGTTTTATTCATTACAGGAAGAAAGCAAATATACCATTTTAGATGGCTTATGTTTATACGACAACAATGTTAAAGGACCATCGTAACAAAACGTGGTAGTTCCAACTCGACGTGCTCGCGAATTTTTTACTTCCTCTGGAATTTTCCGTTTGTTGGATCTTATTGTTCCCATGCCATTGTTAGAAAGAATTGAAATAAAATGTCCTTTTATTACCTATAACTATTACGGAAAATAATAAAACAATTAAGCAAAATATTACACAAAAGATATCAATACGTCTCCGAGACGTATGATTTGTAATTTCTGATATATAAAATCAACTTACTGCACGAACGCAACCGCCACTAGCAAGCTACTGATAACGACTGAGAATACTGAGCGTAACAACTTTCTCTCATGACAAACGATTGAGATAGAGTACAAAATGAAAAAGATGTACGTCTGTGAGACGTACCTTATCTATCTAGGGTTAATAAGTATTCATTAATTCCATTCTTAGTCCCATATAATCATCTTTAAAATTCAGGTAAATCGTTTGGTATAATTACACTGAAAGATTTTGCATATTTTTGCTATACGTTTTGCTCCAAAAATCCAAATTTTAACTTTGGTTATCGTTTAATTCCTTATACATCAAAGGCTTAAGCCCCATGAATTATGTCATGTTGGCAGCGCAATACCAATGATTACATTTTGCTTAAGTCACGTTTTTTGAAGATGTTGAATGATGAGAAATTTCAATAGAGAATTATTTACCAGCAAGAGTTTCATTTCACAAATTCCTTTGGTATAATTTATTTTTATTTCTTTTTATGAAACATTTTGTTAAAATTCAGCCCATTCTCATGGTATTTATTTAAAATTTTTGCTTTAATTTTTTTTTTTTTAAATTTGTAAGTTAAAACCCCAAAAATTATGTCAGTTGGCGACGCAATACCAATGACTAAATTAAATTTTTCTAAACTAAAGTTTTCCAAATGATGAAATTTTAATAGAGAATAAGCAAGTGTTTTTTTTTAACTAATTCTTTATATATAAAATTTTTGAAAAAGCAATTACGTACAAACAAATTTATAGGTAAATCTAACCAATTTTGAAGGTTAAGTTTGCAACAACCAATTGAAATTGGTTAAGCAAACTAATCTGAAGCAGTTAAAAGAATTTAATCCGAAAATTGTTATAATACAATTTCTGCGGGTAAGTTACATGCAAATGGTACAATATACAATATAAAAATTCTTTGAGCAACCATTGTAAGCCAGCATAGATAAGGGTGCTGTTGAGGATTTTTTTTTTTATAAATACGGTTTCAAAGCTTTTTCATCAAAATTGTTGAAGCCTAAAAATCTTCCGATGAGTTGGCATTAGCACGAAGAAACATATGTATGTATATATTTCGATTTAATTTGAAACAATAAACAAACTACTACTTTGCTTGTTTAAATAAATATATTCACTTAATTTTGATGTCTAGTATGAGTTTCATTTAAGCTGCTCAATTTATTCATTCAATTTTAAATTTAATCTGGTCAATATTTACATTACTGAGCTGCTTAATTCAATAATTAAATTAAATGGTTTTGATTTTATTTTTAAGATAAGATTAAGATAAAAGAAGCGATTTAATAGGGGTTTGCATTTAATGAGGTATGTTTTTCTCATTAAAATTTTAATTAAAAAAATCTAATTAACGAGGGGCATTTTCACGAATTAGAGAGTTTTTCTCAAGGGACCAGCCGCTTATTACGAATTGTTGAGGTTTTTTAATTAACGTGGTACGAATTATCGCGGCTTGACTGTAAAATCGTTGGAAAACCCAATCAAACCCATAGCAACCCAATAAAAAATTGTAATTGTAAAGGAACTACATTTGCATTGCTTCCAAGGAATCTATATTAAAAATATGCAGATAATTATTAAACAAGTAGTAATTAAAAAAAAAAAATAAAAAACCCGACCGCAACCAACTTTGAACCGTTAAATATCCTAAATGGGCATTCGAAATGAAAAAGCATGAGATAAACCTAAAGATGATTTTAAAATACCTGTCGAATGATACCCATTTTATTTACAAAATGGCGTCCTTTGGCCGCCATATTGAATTTTTACTACTGTCATATCTTTAGTGACACTCCGAGGAGTAAGACAAATCGATTGATGTAAGAGTCATCAAAACCGGTACACGCGTTCGGTTTATATACGTAGCTATTCTGGAAAACGCGTCCAAGAAGTGAAACTTTACATTAAAACAAGAACAAATTTTCAAAAATTGTAGTTAATTTAATTATTATTATTCGAACTGCATTTGTTTCTATATTTAATGAATTGAACAGGCTAATGTTCGTATCGCCTTTTAAGCCAAATTACATGTGATAATTATTAATGAACAAATAACATCAAAGTTAGTTGTAAATATTCTGACAACACATAGTTGAACGGAACAGCCAGCCGTTTTCGAAGGCGACTAAACCTTCATCATCAGCGTTCTTCTGTGTTTGGTCCACTGTATGTGGTGTCAGTTGATGTAGATTTCTGCCTTATATACGAAACTTTTCTGCAAATGGAATATGTGAATTGGTTTGATTCATCGTATTTCAAATTGCTGAAATGTGTTTTGTAATGAATTGTTTTTGTTTGCCATACATTTCTAAAATGAAATAAACGTGAGAATTTCAATGCGTTTCTCTCTCTCTCTTTTAAAAACGGTTAATTTTGTATGAGAAACAAAAACAAATTTTTTACATTTGCACAGATTTGTTTTTGTTTTATATTTAACTTTCACCAAGTCGACGCGTATTCCAGAATAGACACCATACCCTTCTTTGGGTCGCGCAGTCGGGTAAAAAGCGAGTAAAATTTCATATTAGTTATATAAACAATTTTTTGTTCCATCATAGTTAAATTGTGAGCATTCAGCAAGGCAAAGAACTAATTGTCAAACAAACTGTTCGTTGTAAACGTTTAAACAAGAAATCAGCTGATGAGTGATCTCGCTAATGCGTGTATCTGTTTGCTATGCCTTGATCGCTTCCAATTCGGTGATTAGGAATCGTAAAAGAGAACTTACTTACAAGGACAAGCCTATCTAAAACACATTAGACGCGATCCAAATTCGCACTACTTCTGGATCGCAAATTCTACATTTTCATGATTTCTTAGGAAAGTATTTTTTCTGGGAATATTTGCAATTTTGATGAATGATATAATGACTTTCATAAAAGGAGCAATCTCTTGATTGGTGCAAGCATTTTGAATTTTGAAAACTTTTTTTTTCAATTTTGAAATGTTTTCACGAATGAAATGTTTGACTTTTATTCGCGATAAGCGAACAACATATTTTGCTATAATCCAGGAGGCAAATTACGGCACTCGTTATCGAACGAAATTACGAAATATTTCAATAGAGGTTATATGGGAATATTTTTAAATTTCGAATCATATCGAATGCCGTAATTTGGCTCCAGAGCATAAATTTTAAAAATTTCATTTCATTTTGCACACGTTTGCCAAAAAGCTTATTTCTCTCTTTTGCAAATTTAGTAGACTAGTTGTATGATAAATTTTATTTAACTTTGTGTATGAAGTTTTTTTTGCAAATATTTATTTAATGTTTAAATTTCATGTTTCCTTTATTTCATCAAAGCAGTTAAGACATAAAAGTCTTTCAACAGTATCTAGGTGACATACATATTTATGTATGTGTGTACATGCATGTATGTATGTATGTATGCAAAATACTCCAGATCAAATAAATGTTTTGAATTTATTGTTAAATATATATAAAGCCCGAAAGTGTGTAGGTTTACGATTCGATATTTTTTGTATCAGCCATGATTATGATGATGATGATGATTCATTATTACAGTTTTTTCATACAATTGATTTTATTTGTTTGCATTTTGTTATTTAATTTATAAAAATTTGCTTATAGAAAACATGAGCAGACAAATTGCGTGCAAAGCATTTTAAATAATTATGTGTATTAAATTTAAAACAAATTATTTTACTTTAAGTTATGGACATCAATATGTGTCAGTTAAAAATTCGAAAAACGTTTAAGCTACATATTTTAGTTATTGAAGTCAAATTTTGAGCAAAAACATTACAATTGAATTTATTTTCAAATAAACATGTTTAATAAAAATTTAAAATTTTCGACCAATAAAACAACCTTCGTATGTTCAAAGAACTTGATACCTGAAATTCCCACGAATCATTAAACCAGTTTTGTATTCAATATGCAAATTAACTTATTGTCACACTTTTGCCTGAATAATAAATATATACATACGAGTATGTATGTATAATTTTATTTTTGCTCGTAAGATTCTGATTCCTAGAAAATGTTTGTGTGAAAAGTTTGATTGATGAGAGTCGTTGTATTATTTTTAGAAGGTTAAAAATATAAGACCATGTGTTTATTACTGACCCTGCTTAACATAAAATTATTTCAACTTATTAGAAAGAAAATAAGTAAATATACATATGTATGTATGTATGTGCGTATGTGGTGTGTTGTGTATGAAATGTTAAAATACCCTCTAGTCAGCCTAGAATTATGTACATATATGTCTCTGTGCCAACATTCTTTTCTCCAGCGACAATTGCACTAGTTGAAATGACAACAACTTTCCTTTTATGCGCGAGTAGAGATACGTTACAGACAACAGTTCTAATGTTTGTTTTTCTTTTTTATTATGCTATGCAATAATGTTAAAAAATAATGTGTATGTATGTATTTAAGTTTGTTGCCCCAACTCTTATAAAATTGTAGACGAGGGTCACTGAAATGCACTAGTGAATCTTTGGTTCAAATGGATACATGTGGTTGTAAAAGAGCAGTACTAAAGTCTACTGGTAAATTTTTAATGACAACCCTATGTTATATTTCAATAGTCGATTACATTGGCTGGGGTACACCAAGTTAGTAGCACTATTGACAATGTCACTAGTCAATCACTACAATTTCACTATTCGAATTTCCTGCAGGGTATACTACATACATATATATCTAAAAATTTCCAAAATTACATACAATAAAATGTTTGAAGCGTGTATTTTAAATTTGTTATTTACGATTTAATAATAAATATCAATAAACGATCTTCGGTAATTCCTAATGTCGACTTAACCCCTTAAAAACGTTAACTATTCAGTGCCTTAAAATTAATTTAATATGATTTCGCTGAGAGTATAGAGAGAGTGCGCTTTACAGCAAAATTAGAGCCTCAGATCCGTTTCGTTAAGTGTAAAATTTTATGTTTTATTCAGTTTAAAGCGACTTTCTTTTGAAAATTATTTCCAAGCAAAAAATACTTATACGACACTTAAGCCACGTTCAGACTATTAAACAAGTATTAATACTTCCATCACATTTTACGATACAGTAATATACATAAATACATTCGTTGCGACTGTCAAAAAATCTAACATAAAATCACATATTGTGTTCGGACCATCACACTTCAAATAAAATGTGTAATACAAGCAGGAAACAAAACAGCTGTTCAATGAAAATGTCTGTGCTATTCATTGACTAGCGGCGGCAAAGCGGTTTCATGTAGGCGGGGACGTGCCGGCACTTGAAAAAATTCAGCAGTTAAAAATATTCTATGTAAATAACAGAAAAAATTTAAGAAAAGATATTACAAAAACGTTAAAAAATTACATCAACGAAATATACTTCCATACGATTCACTTATTCAAAATTTTGAGCCGATATACATATGACAAAACATTACATCAATGACGACACGCTATCGGCGGCGAAACAGCCGACTTGGAAATTTGGTTTGTGTGAAAATGCAACCCTGATCTAATGAAAAGTATTATCGTTTAGAAAATTTTCCAAAAACGAAAAAGTCTTATGGGATGTCAAAATTTTTATCGTATTATTTGCCACTCTGATGCATTATTTGATTTTTTGACAAGTATAAATACAAAGTATAATAGCCTGAACGCGGCTTTAGGAGCACTAGAACCTGTTAGAAGCAATGCATTGCATTCCGAGAAGCACTAAAGTAGCGAGGCCATTAAAATATGTTCTACGGTCCTACACGAACAGTACACAATTATATACATACGGGTATGTGCCCTTAATTATGAAAGTGGTCTAAGTCATATATTTCTTTGGTCGAGATATTTAATAGATTACATTTGAACAGTTTAAAAAATATTTTTATATTTTGCAACATTTTAATTTAGAGTTGTGCTGGTCTCGATTTATATAAATTTATTTAATATTTTTTAAATACATATTTATGAAAGTATTTTAAGATTTATTTGATATTCCGAAGCAAAAATGCACATAATTAAGGGCACATACTCGTATGTATTTATGTATGTATGTACCAAACGTGTACGTGTAACGTTTGGTGGCTGATTTATTGCTATTGCATCTAAGTGGCTCATCGCAAACAAAAATCATGCATAATAAAAGCGCAATTGCAAGTGATTCCGTTTTGTTGTCTCCCTTAAAAAAAAATGCTTCCAGCAATTTCCCAAAAAAATATCAATTCGAATGAATTAATATGAAGAACTTCATCTAGCCAACAAAGCTGACCAATAACAAACATAAATTCTTCTTCCCAAATATTTTTTGTTTCAGTTAAAGTGTTAAATATAATCAAACCCAACCGGCTGAATTTATAATCAAAATCTGAGCCACAGCACCTGCACGAAACACAGTTTACGATTTTTGGGTTGAAATATTTTAATAAAGCTTTACTTATGTTTGTACATGTGACGTATTTATTGGCATTGGGGGCTTTAACAAAATAATTTTTTTACTGTTGGGCATTATGATCAATTGAATTATTTGTAGTATCATATGTATGAGCCGTTTACACTGTAAATGGCATAAGTACAGTTATGGTTTAAGTTAATTATTTTGAGAGTTGGGTTATCGTAAGTTTTTTGTTATAAAATGGGAATACATGTATATGGTTTCTCTGCTTCTGTTTTTTGTTTGTCTTTTGTTGGAATTGAAATAAGTTGAGGCCTTAAAGCAAGTGCAGATCATATAAAATATCGAAATTATACATCGAAACGTGTGTGTATATATATTTCTATCAGTGCACAATCAAAGTTAGTAGAAACCTCCAATCAATGGAAGATCTCATAAACTGCAAGTTTTTTAACTTTCCACTATATAATTCTGCCAAAAAAAAACCGAATTCAATGCAAAGATCTGATAGAACATTTTCAAAAAAAAAAAAATTTAGGGGATATAAAATTAAATTTTAATGGGCGTGCCTCCGCCCATTTTTTAAATGCAAGATTTTGTGTTTTTTAGAGCTCAGAATAAAATATTAAATTTTAATGGGCGTGACTCCGCCCATTTTTTCAAATGGAAATTTGTGTCTACTTTTGAGCTCAAGGTGTGTGTTAAGTTTCGTAAAAATCGGTTAAGTAGAACCACATGAAATATATTAATAGATTTTAATGGGCGTAGCTCCGCCCATTTTTTCAACTTTATAATTGTGTAATTACAAGAACCAAAGGTGTTTGCTAGCTATCGCAGCAATCAGATAAGTAGAATATCATAAAATCAAATAAATAAATATGTGGGCGTATTGCCGATCAATTTTCTTTGCAATGGTACCAATGCGAAGCTATATTCTCTCAGACAATAAAATTTTTTTTTATAATCGGTCTAATATGAACCGAGTTCTGAAGTAACACTGCAAAAAAAAAAAAATAGAGACGAATTGATAACCTTCTCCTTTTTCTGAAATGCATAATTTTCTCCTGATTTTTCGAAAATCGAGTTCCCTTTCCTTCGCGAATAAAGGCCAAGGCATATGTACTCCTATGTCTGGTTTGGTTGATTTCTAGAATTTTCGAACAAATTTTTACTTCATATCAATTTTAAGCTTCTTATGCCGAGTACACAATATGACATCGTGACATTTGTGACATCGTAGTAGTGTACACTTGGCAAAGTTTGTCATTTCCGATATTTTTCGTTGTGTGGCCTTGCTTTCCATATAAAAAACGTAATGGCACACATTTTTAAAATGACAACACAAGAAATGCCAGATGTGTACTCGACATTATAGTCAACTCTTAAGCTCAAAGTATACGAAGGTAGACCTAAAAGTAGCTTACCTGACGTATAGATGGCGGCACTAGTTCAAAGAAAAATACTTTGATGAAAAGTGGCAACCTTATAAAAAATTTATTTTAAGTTTCAACAGAATGATATATTATAATAATTCTCTTTGTATTCATATGTTATAAGACCAAAAAAGTTTTTAAAGACAAAACACTATAAAATTGTACATTAAAAATAAAATAGTTAATTGTTTGACTTTGAAATCAAAAGAAAAATACAACAAATATTTTACATGGACTTAATTAGATTTTGAAACAAGCGGCCTATGTAGGTACATGGGATTAGTCATAAACCTGTAAGCGTTTTTTTTAATGAATGAATTGCAATGCATGTAGTGTAGCCCCAGTGTTACATCCATTCATGTTTGTCACCGTATTTACCCCTTGACTTTAAAATGGTGAAATGATTTAGCTGTTTTGTGACGTACTTGTGCCTAAATATTTCTTGTATAATTCTCTGTTGACTTAATTAAAAATATGTTTAAGATTATGTTTGTTTTTATATTTTTTGTTTGTTGTTATTTTTTTTAATAAATTTTAATAATTACTTTTTTACATTTTGTAATTTTGCATTCATTTTCATTCCCTTGTATTAAAAAATGTTTCTGCTTTCAGAGTTTCACTCATAAAATAATATTCAGTTGTATGTCACAAGATGTTAAAACGTTATTACATATTTTAAGTATTCTTTGGTTTAATTAGTTTTAAAGGTTCGCTACACCAAAGGTGAAAAGAAACTCTATTTGTTTTCACTACGATATCTGTCTGTCTGTCCCAGGCTGTTTGCTCAAGAACCATAAGAGTCTGAAACTTTCACAGGATATGTAAAACTTTGGGCTCTACAACAACAAATATATGACAGCTAAACATTAAAAGGTGTTCTAAAGCGATTAACGAAAACTGTTGAAACCCTAATGCAATATAAAGACAATTATATAGAATTTTAATCAGAAATAATTTCTTAGTCAGATATATAGAATTTTCAAAGTTAGTGTATTTTTATGCAGACTACACCAATTAACATTTAAATTAAAAAAAAAAATCAAAATTAAAGGATATTTCATCAATTAAAGTAATTTTGAAAGCTTGCTGTATCTTGGAAATCGAGGGAGCAAACTCTTGAAATTTTCCGAGACGCTAAAACTAAAAAATCCCAAAATAACAAAATCGCAAAAACTACAAAAACTCCAAAACTAAAAAATAAATCGCCAAAATCCGAGAAAATCGCCAAAAACTAAAAAAAACGCAAAAACAAAAAAAGTTAAAAAACGCAAAAAGTTCCAAAAATTACAAAAGCGCCAAAAACAAAGAAAAGAAAAGCCAAAACTATAGAAAATCACCAAAAACCGAAAAAAGGCTTACCGGGTACTAATTTTTTTTTTAAGTTTCTACATCAGATATTCGGTTATACAAACTTAGAAAGTTGAAATATCACAAAAAAATTTAATAAAAATTCTCAAAGTCTGAAAAAAATGGAAGCCTATTGGCCGATTAAACTTACTTGCATGTGTCACCCCATTAAAATTAAGTATGTATTTAGTTTAAATCAAATTTTAGTTATTGGGATATACGCAGTAATTAACTGTAGCTGGTATGTGACCAAAATATAACAAGACTATGACTAGAGTATGACTAGCCTATGATTAGACTATGTCTAGACCATGACTAGAATATTACTAGACTATGACTAGACTACTAGACTTTGTCTAGACCATGACTAGACTATGTACACTATGACTACACTATGACTAGACTATGACTAGAGTATGACTAGACTATGTCTAGACTATGACTAGCCTATGATTAGACTATGATTAGACTATAACTAGACTGTGCCTAGACTATGACTGGAGTGTGACTAGGCTATGACTAGACTATGATTAGACTATGACTAGACTATAACTAGACTGTGACTACACTATGACTAGACTATAACTAGACTATAACTAAACTATGATTAGACTTTGTCTAGACTAGAGATGGGCGCGTGTTGAATTTTTCCAACACGACACGAACACGAATGCCAAGATGTCCAACACTTACGAAACACGCACGCGAAATTTTTTCAAAACACGAAACTGCACAACACGCACTAAATCAAATTGAATAGCAAAAAAGTATTTTTTTTTTATTAAAATAAATACATATTTTTGTTTAATTGCAGAACTAAACTTAAGAGGCCCCTACACTACCAAAAAATTTTATGGGTTTGCGTGTTTGACGACACAAAATACTTAAGTTTTTCTTTAATGGAATGAATTTCCATACATATTTTAACATAAAAAATCGTTTCGTGTTCATCGTGTCAATTTTGCTCAACACGATGCTACCCGAACACGCACGAAATCAGATTTTCTGTCACGAACATTTCGTGCTGAGTCGTGCATGCTCGTGTCACTCAAAAAAACACGACACGCTCAAATCTTTTGTCTAGCCATGACTAGAATATGAAGAGACTATGACTAGACTATAACTAGGTTATGACTAGACTACGTGCAGACTGTGACTATACTGACTGTTATTTCTTTTGTTTTCTAATGAAGTTTTGGGAATTCCCATTCATAAAGTAATATTTTAAAATATTGTATTAAACTAAATTTCAACTATTTCCGTATTTTTTATTAATACTAGCTAATGGTAACAGAGAAATATGGAAACAAGTTTATTGATATTTTTTTAAAATGAATTAAAACAACATTATGAGTGTCCATGTTATGCTTTTAGAAAAACTGGTAAACATTTTGTTTTCGACAATATTGCAGTCACAATATACTGCAATATTGCATTGTAAAATGCAAAGTTACTCGTAAGTTTGTTAGTGCATAACAACATTTACAACAAAATATGTGTTAGTATACAATTTGTTATTTTTACAGTTTCAACATATTGTTAACCAAATAATAATGTAATGTTGATTGCAAGTTGTGCCCCCAAATTATGTGCATAAGTGGGGAATTTCCCACAAGGTTTCATTTTGGGTAAAAACCCAAACTTAACTGCAAATCAAGAAATCAAGAATAAATAATAAGTCAACGAGATTTCGATTAAGCTCGTTAAGAAAAAAAGAATTGGCATATAATGAAAAATAAAATATCAAATAACAGCTTAAGTGCAAAAGTGTGTACACACCAAAATAAATTTAAACAAAAAATAAAAAAAACGAAAAAAAAACATCTTGAACTTTTTGCTGATTTTCATGCTTGATTGTTATTCAAGTGGGATTTTCCTGTTGAAGTATTGCATGAATGGTTTTTCTTTGCATTTTCTTTTTCTTTTCAATTTTTAGCTGATTTTCTTTTGCAACATCAAGTTGTGTGGTGTACATAATGTTTTTTTTCTCGCTAGAAATGTTCGATATCCGCATTTAAATAAAAAAAGAGGCTTAAGACCTTGATAGTTTTGTTGTTTATTTTCTAAATTTGCTTGAAGTATTCGAATTAAAAAATTGCAACATATTGAGTAGCCGTGTCAACTAGTGTGAGAGTCCATAATTTTAGACAAAATGTGTAGGAGTTCTCAACTAAATATTTTTGTGTGTACATATTTGTTTTTCTATAGAAGACATTGTAAACATTTAAAAATCGACGATGTTTTGCGGTTTTTGCTTTCGTTTATTTTAAAATTAAATACTGTTTTGCGTAACCTTGTTTATGTTTTTTTTTTTTAATATCATATTTTTGTGTGTTGAAGTTATTATTAATTTTGAAAAAGAAAACTACATATTCTTCAAAATTAACTGCAGTAGAGTTCGGTTATAGTGAACTCCAAACATGAATGAATTTCCACTTTTTGAAAATAAAACTGTGAGCTTATTTATACGTTTATGATGAACAGAAAATTGCTTGATTTTTTTAATCAAAAATGGAAAATATAAAATTAAAATAGAAAACACAAAATGAATGATCAAACAAATAACAAAATAAATGATCCATACAAATTGACACAAACAAACAGCCCCGGAATGCAGTCGAGAAATAGAATTTATTTCATACATTTAGTAAACAAAACTACAAAGAAAAATAAGCATTGCTAATTTGACAGCGATTTTTTATGAAGTTGCGGACTTATTCTGTTTGATCATTTATGAAATTTTTTAAAAGAAAAGTGTTTAATTGAACTTTTCCTTATCAATTGCTAATTTTTATTTAATTGAAAATTTTATTTACTCCGGCTATAACGAACTTAGACTATAACGAGCAAAATTATACTCTCCCGTTTAGTTCGTTATAACTGAACTCCACTGTACTAAGCACAAAAGTGGCCATTTTCAAGTTTTATGGATCGAATCAAAACTGCAAATTTGTTCTCTTATGTATTTTTGAGTGAGCTTTTTCTAATTTTGTGCAAATAATGACGAAATATTTTGGCTTATTTTTTTATATTTTTGCAATGTGTCATCTAGTCATACGATATTTCCTACAGTTATAGGGCATTTAAACCAGCACAAAATCTAGTAGATTGTGATTAAAATCTTTACGAAAATCTATACCGTTTTCACCAAGTCTTTATGTTAAATTTATCAAGATTTGAGCCAAAACAAAACCCATTAACTGAAAATTTTCCAAACAACTGCAATGTAGCCAATTCACACACCTTTTTAAGTACACAGGCTGACTATAGTACAAATTTCTACCAGATTTTAAGTAGATTTTGACAAAATCTGGTTACGAAGTTATATTATTTTTTATGGGAAATCTACTAGATTTTGCTCGAAATATCGTAAGTACCAGATTTTGTTGAAATGTAAACGCACTCTTAGAGAATTTCATTAAAATTTTATATCCCATATTATAGAACTTATTTCCCAATAACAACAATCATAAAAAATAATTTACATTTCTTGTGCTAATTTGCTACATATTCGTATATTGAAATAAAAATGTTCAGTTTACACGTTTGTAAGAAATTTTTAGCACATTTCACTGACAATATTGTAAGATCTGACAATCTTTTGTACACAACTTCTGCGTCAGCTGTTTCGATCGTGTTGTATTTTTCTACTAACTTTTTTTTATTTCATTTATGAATCTAGTTAATGTTTCGCATGTTTTTCTTTTGTTAACAAGAAAAAAAAAAAAATAATAATAAAATAAAAATATAAAAACAAGTGAAAGTAAAAACTTTTCCAGTTTCGTTTATATTTTTCTGCTTATTAGCAGAAAATAAACAGTTTTTAATCTCTTAATTATTTTTATTGTAATTGTAATCAATCGTTTTATTTGTTGTGTTGAAATCACTACGAGTACTTAAATAGGAAATTAAATGAACAAATTTTATTAATATTTTCACTTTCAAAACTACCATCATTAAAATCGAAAGCATTCTTTATAAATATGTTCAGATACAATTTTGTGTTTTAGATATTTTAATATTTTTTTTTTTAACTGTGGGGATGTGATTGTTGGGATTGAAGAACAAGATAGACTTAAAATAATGTTAGATAAATTGGTAAGAGATAATTTTTTCCTCCACAAATTTTAAACTTTGCCAAAAGAATTTTTACACAAATACTTTCAAGAAAATACTCATACATGCCATAAGTTGAAGTTGTAATCGGCCGAAAATGCCGATATTTTTTCAAAAAGTGCAATTTTTCATCAAAATAATCTGGCAGCCCTGCATTCATAGGCAGCAAAATGCACATGCATGCATACATACATACATACATACATACATGCTCAAATACACGCATATATGCAAGCACTAACTGTTTTTTGAATAAGACCCAGCGGGAAAAAGAAGGAGCAAAGATGCTTTCTATAAGGCCTTTTCTACTCCTTCTCTTGGATGTACAAGGCCTGCTCGCTGCATTCAATACTCCTTTCGCTTTTAGACGCGTTGTAATTGCGGGCTAGGCCTTCCGCTCTCACTTCTTTCACCAAATATTCTGAAAGGCCTTCAAATTAATGGATTTGTCACTCGTTCTCTTCTCACTTCTCATAGCAGGGAATGTGGAAGGTGTATCTAATCTTTTATGCGAAAAAGTCGAGGCCTTATATAGCAGTTCTATAAAAATATTAATTGAATAAAAAGAAATCCAAAGCACTCCTTTAATAAGACCTGAAGTAAGAAGGTCTTCTGAATTTCCCCACTCGGAAGCATATCATTTTGCAAATTTTATATAATAATCTGTACATATTTAAATCTCCCGCAATAACTAAATTTTTTTAAACCTAAATTCTTTTAAACTTAAAAAAAAAATAAATCCTCAAATCTACATCATTTCAAGAGTAAATAAAAATTACGACTAGACATTACAAAAAATTAATTTACACAATCATTCCGAAAGCAAAAAAAAAAAAAAAAAAATATCAACAATTCCAAACAAAAGCAATTATGCATATTATAAAAGATTCATTTTTAATTTTCTTTTCTAGGATTTTTCATGTTTAATGAACAAAGAGATCTAATTAAATTTTTTGTCAATAAATATTCAACAATGAAATAGAATACTAAACACAAGCAGGAGGTAAACTGCGAAAAGGAAGAAAACATTGAACTTTCTCTTTATTTTGGTTGAAAGAATTGCAGAGATTATCATTGCTTTGCCACAGAATCGTCGTAACTAAAAAAATTCGCTTTTCAATAGGTTGTCAACAAGTACATAAATGAAATACATGTTAATAGGGCGTTTATCTTTTATTTTTTTTTTTTAATTTACATATCAATATTTCGTATCGAAAGCAAAAACCATTGACTGAAATTTTTCCTAAACTACAACCAAACAACGGCATTGTAGCTAATTCAGACACACCTCTTTAGGTACATCGTATACTTGTATCGAACTCTTTTTACCCGACTTATCAGTCTATGCACTCGTATGTACTATGAGTCATGAGGTTTTAATTTAAACAGAATGAGAATTCTGCTTTGCGATGCCATACACAGTGACAACGAGCCTACTTGTTATATGTGTATTTAGAAGCTTTTAAAAAAGGCTTAACTTGCTGTTAGCTGCTACAGTATAACCCGTTTAATTACCCATCGGTTAAATACCTTTATCGCTTATTCACCCCAAATATTGAATACCCGCTTTTTTTACACTAATTTTTCACACAAAAGTCCACGCTTAATTAACTTTCGTTTAATTATCCATTTTGGGTAATTACCCAGAAATATTTTACCCCTAAATGAAATTTCCGCTAAAAAGCTCCTCGTTTATTTGCCAAAAATTACCCAAGTACATATTTGTGCAACTCTGCCATCGAATATGTGCACCTTATGTATTTATTTTTTGTAATAAGAATTGTTTTTGTTATTTAATAAAATATTTTATTTGAAGAAATACATACATATGTATGAGTATTTTATTTGAAGTAATTATGTACTACACACCACAGTGAGTTCGGATAAATGCATTTCTAAAGGCATTTAAGCGTATTCTCATAATTACCTACATGAGGTAATTAAACGTCTTCGCTTTAATACCTTTCCCTGATAATTACCCCAAAAATAATGAAATTTTTGATGAGCTAATTAACTGGGGTTTACTGTATTGAGTTGGTGTTTTGTTGTTGTTTTCTTTTGAGAGGTTAGCTGGATATTGAATTGATCGATAAATTAAGCTTTTAATTCCATAGTAAAGGTTTAATTTAAACGCATCCAATATCATATGATAGAAATTAATAAATTCCTAAATCCTTTTTTATGAAGTTGCGAGTTATGATGTTATTGTCGCAAACAATAATATGTACAATATTTATTCCTGCTGTGTATTGACTCCATTAGCGAACGTTCTGATTTATTTATTGTTGTTATTGTTTGGTTGTTATTCTTTGATGCTGTGAAAATAATGACCTGTACCCTAGGGGATATACATACATAAATATACAGTTTGTAAATATGTATGCATGTACATATATTTTGATAAAATCTTAATCAATAGTATTAGATGTACATACTCGTACATATGTATGTATATATGTATATTTTATTTGCGTTTTGTGTTAGTATGGTTACGTAAAATGACGATAACAACAATACATATAAGATTTTAGGAAAATTCCAGAAAAAAGCGATTAAGGGTTAATAACACTGGGTTTAGAATAAAAACAAAGTACAATTAGCTTTAAGAGTCTTAAAATGGAAATTTCAATTAGATCAGCTTACGAGTATTAAAATAAAACAACACTGGAGCTGGGATGAAATAAATAAAGAAAAGAAAAAAAAAAAAAAAAAAAAAGAGAAGTGTCTTAGGACACCCTGTTATAGCTATGCTGCTTAGCTATATAAAATAATCATAATGTGTTAAATAACAATGCAATACAATTATATTATATGATGATGTTAAATTCACCGCAAATATTTCAAAACGTTTCTATTTATTTCCCAATACTTTCTTTTCTAGCGGCGTACGATTAAATTAATGTATTGTTTGTGGCTTGTGGCGACTGTTAGCCGGCTTACAGCAGATCGGCGGTGTTCTCTGGTTTGTACACATGTGCAAAAACAATACAAAAACAAATTGAGCAAATATTCTCATTGTTTTTGTTTAACTCACTTCAAAGATCGAAACAAAACAAAATCAAACAATTCGTTTCGTTTATCTTCCTACTCTACTTTTAAGCATAAAGAAATCAAAACAATCTGCCTTATCGTGGTTGGCGTATTTCAAATATGACTACGACTGTTTGGTAATAGATTAAAGAAAAACTGTTGAGGTCTTCTTTAATCTATTACCAAACAGTCGTAGTCGTATTTGAAATACGCCAACCACGATAAGGCTGAATAATAAATTTATAGCTGTAATAGTGGATTATTTTTGTTCCGAAAATCACGTCCCAGCTCCTGTGTAGTGAAATAAATAGCATAGCTATAAAAATTATGCAAAAATCGCTCTAAGAGGTATAGTGTAATATTCTAAAAATGTCTGGTGGAGCTAAGAAATTTATATTTAAGAACAAAAAAATATTTCCTTGACAAGAATAGTGGGCATATTGGACGCATGGAATTGCACACGCGCTACACTACATACACATTTGTCCCATATTCCTGAAGGTTCTAAATGTGACTCAATAAGTAATTTTTCTGAAATAATTTTGGAAATTAAAATAATCAATATCAAGGAAAGTGACCAATTTGGAAATTTTTAGGGTTCCGTACATCAAAGGTGAAGCGCTCCCTATTGTTTTCGCTACGCTGTCCGTCTGTCTGTCTGTCTGTCGCAGGCTGTTTTCTCGAGAACCGTAAGAGCTACTGACCTGAAATTTTCACAGAATATGTAGAACCTTGGCAGCAAATATATGACAGTCAAAACTTAAAGGGTCTTCTAAAGCGAGCAACGAAACATGTTGAAATCCTAATGTAAAATAAAGTCAATTATATATAGACACTTGAATTATGCAAAGTTAAGGCCGTGATACACTAGCCTACACGATCGTGCGATTTTTGAGAAAATACAGCCCTGGTATGATGGAGTCTATGAACAATTTCAAAAGACAAAAACAATTCATCAGATCAGGGTTGTATTTTTGCGTAGATCGCGCGATTGTGTAGGATAGTGAATCATGGCCTTTAGTGATTTTTATGCAGACTACAATAATTAACACTGAAATAAAAAACAACATTTCTATTGAAATATTTAATATATTACGACTTTAAGTCAAAATATTCATGGAATTCCTTTAATTTGACTGGAAAAAAGTTTTTGCGATGAATCAAAACAAATTATTTCATAAATGAACGAATATTTAAAGGGGTGGTTGGTTTCGTATAAGCAAAATATATAATTTAAGAAATTTATTATTCGAAATATTGTCGCAAGTTTATTTTAAAATTTAAATTTATTTGTTGGTGGTTAAGCAATGTCTTTATATTTCATTGGTGCTTAGCCAAATCATCAGTAGACTTCAACCTCTTGTTTTGAATAGTCACGAACCCGTTGTCTTATGCACATTATTTTTGAAAATCACATAAGAAAAATGAGCGTAGTAGGCTTAGAAACTTTAATAAACCCCAGCAAAAAATTTATATTCGATATGAATCTATTTTATTTTTCTATATCTTTATACAATTAGAAATCCATTGGATAACAAAAAAAAAACATATTTATTTGTGAATTCTCAAATAGTTTTTGAAAGTCTGTGCATAAGACAAGGGGTTTGTGACTATTCAAAACAAGAGGTTAAAGTCTACTGATAATTTGGCTAAGCACCAATGAAATATATAGACAATGCTTAACCACCAGCAAATAAATTTCAATCAAAATATATGAATTTATTTTCCATATAAAATTTCCTCTATGTGAAATGCATAGTTGAGAATATTCGCAAAAGTTATGTGCTTCGATAAAGGCTATTTTCAGTAAAATATAGACTTAGGTCGAATAATTAATTTTCGAAAAAATAATTGGAAAAAAGTCATATTTTAAGCAAAATTTCTGGAATTTTTTTTTTTTTGAAAGTCAAAATGATTTTAGGTATGCCACTTAATTTGCTCTTTAACGAGCCATCAGGTGCACCATTTCTGCATAGTGGGATATATTTAGAATTCTTCTTTTTCCCACAATGACCAATTTTCCTTCCAAAAAAGAACCTTTTTAAAATTAAGTTGTTGTATTATTTATATATCGCAATGAGGTCATGTCCAACCTTAGCTATTGAGGCCTTGATTGGACTACCACCCATACAAATCTTTATAAGATCATCTGCGGCAATGGCCGCTTATAGGATGGGTCTCGGGACATCTGCTCGTTGTGTTGGCAACGGGCACTCGCCGGTCTTGAGTACAATGCCCAGCTTTGGATTGCTAGGAATGCCTAGTGATAGGATAAACTGTGAACTGAGGTTCGACAGGAGATTTAATATCACAATTCCACCCAGGGCAGTATGGGACGAAAACGGTCCTGTTGTGGATCCCAGAAGTTTATGTTGGTATACGGATGGTTCCAAAACGGAGGATGGAGTTGGTGCTGGAGTTTTTGGGCCCAACGTAAAAACCTCTTTGCCCATGGGCAAATGGCCTACGGTATTTCAGGCGGAAATACAAGCAATCACCAAATGTGTTGACATTAATTTAAAAAGGGGCATTAGAGGTGCGCATATATCTATCTTTTCCGATAGTCAGGCAGCTCTTAAGTCTCTCCTTTCATGGGAATTCCGTTCCAGGCTAGTTTTAGAGTGCTTTGACTCATTACAAAAGCTATCCATACGGAACAAGGTTTCCATTTATTGGATACCTGGCCACAGCGGTCATCCAGGGAATGAGGAAGCGGATGAACTGGCCAAGAGGGCCTCTGCTGCTCCTTTTATGGGCCCTGAGCCATTTTGTGGCGTAAGTCGGTCGACTGTAATGTCTCTGATTAAAGAAGATGTCACTTCGACCGCTAAGGAGATCTGGCTGTCTTCTTCTGGCTTAAGGCAGGCCAAAGCTTTGATGCAGCCATTTACATATAATGGCATCCTGAACTTCAACAGGAATAATTTACGGCTTGCTACTGGTTTTCTGTCTGGTCACTTTGGACTGAACTATCCTCTGTGGAAAAGTAACCAAGTTCGTTCACCTTTGTGTCGCTTGTGCTTGGAAGATGACGAGACGACGACACACATTCTCTGTGATTGTATCGTATTATGTGACAGTAGAAGGCGTGTTTTTCATTCTGAGTTTCTGAGCAGACATGAAAAGAGAACATATCGCTCATTTACTCAAAGCACGTCACAACTCAAAAAAACTAGTTTGCCAGAAAACGAGTTTCGAATTTTCAATTTACACGCAACTTAATGGAGAAAGAAAATTTAGTTTTTCTACACAATATTAATAACAATATGAAGATTTCCAAAAATCTCGTGTTTTGAGTTATGACGTTCTTGGAGTGAATGAGCGATAACGTGTAAATGGTTACTTATTCACGATTTTCGTGATGTATCGTCTTAATCTTTAGACAACTTTATGGGGACTAAATCTAATATTGTAGTGAGCAACACTGAAAAAGTTCGATGTGGTCGGTTTCAAAACCCATCAAATAGTATAAATATAATTTTAAATGTTCCCTCCACTAAGTCAGTCTGGAACCAGTCCCATAACTATACTAGGATATTAACCTAAGCCTCACTGGTACTTATACCTCTAAATCATGAGTGAGATTTTTAAATAAAGCAAAATAAAATAAACCTGTAAATGTGAAATCCTCCAGCTAAATAAACTACTTATCCTTTCTAAATCAAAGAAAACAATTTCCAAGTGAATGTATAGTATTGAAGCAAATCTTTTCTTATTGTTCACATAATTTGCAAAATTGTTATTATTTCAATTTCCTGTTGTGAAAAATACTTTTGTAAAAGAAAATAAAGAGAAATATAATATACAATAATTACGAAAGAATATACTCGTATTTTCAGTATAAAAAGGTTGTAGAGCAAAATGGCTGCTGACTATAAGAACTAATGAATGGCGGTAATTTGGTGATGTTTACATATACGACTACATAAACATGATTTGATATCAAAATGAATAGATAAAACTAATGGAAATTGTTTATTATAAAAATAAAAAAATGTAGAGGCAAGCGGAAATTTCAAAGTATCCTGAAAATTCTTCTTATCTTGTTATTTAGTTCAAATGCTACGAACAATAGAAAATGAATTTTGTTCTCTGTTAAGCAAGAATGCATATGAGAATAAATCACAAAGAAGTACTTAAAGATAACAAGATCATTTTGGCAATATAATTTTGTTTACAATTGCGGGAAAGTATCAACTTTTGAGTACGAGATCAAGGATTAAATGCTGAAGGTTTAGTTTTACTTAACAGCGCTGCCATTGAAAGTATTTAATGAGAAATATAAGCAAGAACAATATTAATAAATATGACACCCTTTGTAACATTACCTCAGAATAATTTCTTTTTCTTTACAAAATAATTCGAGCATTGTCTAATTAGAGATTGAAACTGAAGCTATATACTGAGGGTTACTAAATTTTACATCGATGGCTCTCCGAACAAATTGCAGTTGTCGGATCTTACAATATTTTCAGAGCTGTTAATATGCTGACAATGTACTGGCAATATAAACGGTATCAAATTTCTCCAAAAAATCTTCCAATTTATTTGCAGGACGATTGTATGATAATAAATTAAGACCCGAACACATAGAATCCGTCATACGTTAAACTTCGCCTTTTTCAACTGACATTAACATTAACGCAACGACAGAAAAGGTTGGCACACTGAGTACTTTATTGACGGAAGCATTTGAACTCAATTTTTTTTATTCATTTCGTTTATTTCTTTTGTTTTATTTTATTTTTGCTGCCACAAAAAGTAATAAATCAAATCATACAAAAAAAAAAAAAAACAACCAATCAATCTACTCAACGTACGCAAAAAGTTAAAAGTTGCCCAATTTTTGTACTTTGCATTGACGGACACCTCATAAGTAACCATATATTTCAACTTAGCTGTCAAATGAATATGACGAAGTTTAACGTATGTGTCTGGGTGTTTAATCTGACAATATCGTTAGTCAAAAAATATCCAGTTCACACCGTTGTCATATGCAAAAATTGCCAGATGTGGTGCTATGCGTTGCCAGACTCAAATCATTTGATAGAAATTGCAAATTGTCAATCGCTTGTGCTGGTGTTAAATGTAAAAACTGAAAATACAAGTTGTTATGCACCATAAAGAAGCAGTTGCAATGATTTTGGCTGCATATATTTTATTATATTTCTGCACTTTCCTGTGTGTAATTTTTTAACTCATGCAAATATAACCATATACGGACACCACTACGTGATAAAAGACAAAAAAAAAATGAGCCCCTTTTGCCCCTTTGTCATGCACTTTTCTTTTTATGGGCCTCCAAAGATTTGGGGCCTCTGTGTCATTTTTGCATTTTCTCAGGCTCATATCTTGCAAACTGTTCGGAATTTTTATTTACTCTCTGAGGCAAAGTTGTAACTCTTGTCATAAAGAATAAAAATTGTGAACATATGAAATCAAAAAAACTTCATCTTCAAGATCAAAATCGTAAAAAATTAAAAAAATTCGATTTTTTTTACCTTTTCCCCCCTGTTCAGGTCCATAGGTAGCAAACCGTTCCAAATTCAAGGAAACAATCAATTACGAAAATGTACCTAAGATCTCAATAAACAACTTTCTAGAACATATGAACTTCCTAGGAATGACTCTTAACACAGTTTAGGTAGCGCTTAGGTAGCCGTAAAAGTGAAATATTTGCCGAAATTTTTTAATTTCATTTGTGTGGAAAAATCATATTGCTCTGAAGCAAAACCATAAAGTCTCAAAGCGGGATACTCAAGCTCTTTTACTTTTAATTAGAAACTTAAATTTGAATGCTCTATCTGGCTAAAATTGCATTAAAATCTTAGTAACATAAAAAAACACATGATACATATCCAAAATATTTTGATTCTGCCCCACTGGGACCAACTTCTTTTGATTTTGAATAATGTGGTTTTGTTTCTTTAATTTCGATTTTTTTTTAATTTAACATTTTTAAACTTTAAAAATTAATTAATTTCTTTTTCCATTGCTCTCTTTCAGGCTGTCCGCTGTGTTGTTTTTAATATGCTTCTTTGCGAAGTGTAGCGATCGCGAGTGTTAATTTCTTCTTCTTGTTTTTTAAAATCAAGTTTTCAAAAAGCTTTTCGTTCGTGTGTGTATGTCTGTGTGTGTGTTTTTTTTTTTAATTATATGCAGCTTAATAAGCCACACTATAGTGTGAAACTTCAGCTGGAGAAGCATAAGTCAACTGCAAAAAAAAGGTGAGTTTTATTTTTTTTTTTTTATTTTAATATTAAATGAAAAGTAATAAAAAAGCACAAGACTCACATAATTTGAGGCGTAAGCGTAGGGCAAATGATGCACAGTAGTTAGTGTTGAAGGTATTAAGGCAGCAGTGGCCACAAGTGGTGCTCGTTTGAAAATGGGTGTTAAGGCCTCTACATAGCCGGCATGTTTGGTGTTGGCTGGTGCTAAAGCTGGTTGCGGTTCCAGTTCGGCCAGCAGGGGTGTTGAGATGGAAGCCGCAGCTGCTAAACTCACCAAAGTCACCAAAGCTAACTATTAAATATATTATTTTTTTTTTAAATTAGATTCTTTAATATTTCGTTTAACAATTCATTTATAAATTTATCAAATTTCTATTTAAAGTTCTTTTCTTTAGGCTTGGTATTTTATTATTGTCTTACTAATTTCAGCATATTATTTTTGTAGTTTGAAACTGCAGTCTTTTGGGATTTACTATGAACACTATTTTAAATCCTTTTAAGCTTTAGGCTTTTATACTTAAATATGGATGGCGCCTGTGTATTTTTTTATAATAAAGAAATTCTTGTTTAGGATACTTTTTTTTTGTGTGTATTGTGTTTCTTATTCTTTAAACCTGTTCCTATCATCGTGCGGAATGTCAAAATGTTGTGAGTGTTTAGCTTGGCTTTTTTGTGCGGTGTTGACATGTCTAAGCATTAACCCACTGTGAGTTGTTAAGGGTGTATAATTTTTTAAGTATTTTTTTTTTTTTTTAATAAAAAGCATTTAAAAATTCCCTTTTATTGGAATACTTCCAATGAAATAACGCCCAATGAAATGGTACCTGAAAAATTAAATAATAAAAGCCAACAAAACTTAATGAAATAAGTCCCAAGAAAATAAACTTACTCCCTAAATTAAAAATATGATAAAGCCCACATATTGAGACTCGTTTCATAATGAAATAACTGTTGAGGGAAAAAATTTCTTTTTATCAAACTTTTTTTCTCTTTTCGATATTTCTCTAGTCTTTGGTTAACTTAAAACTTAACTTTAAAAATTTAAAGACCTTAACCTCGATAAAAAAATACAATACAATAAAATGTTTCTTAAAATAGACATATTTTTGTTAGCTTGGGAAACTGTTGAACAAGTTTTTGGCATTTCCGTTGTGTGTTTTAAATTAAATTTTTTTTTTTTGTAAATGCGATTTATTTTGTGTAGCGCCACTATGGGTTAATTAGTTTAGTACCCTATTGCATGGATCTGTGTATCTATGAACATTCATTTGTGGCCAAATTTCAAAGTTCAAACTGTAGTGAAGACGTTGTCAGCTGTTGGCTAGCGTTATCAAAATAAAATTGCAAACAAAGCGCACCAAACTCCGAATCTCTCACTGTCATAAATATTTCAAATCCTGTAGCAGATAAATCATAAATTTTGCTTTGATTTTTTTTTTGGCTTGAAGGGGAAAAAAAACTGCAAAACAGCAGATATTAATTATTACATATTTTAGTACTTAAAGCAGGGGGTCTACTGTGTAATTCGAAACGAAAGAAAATGCTTTCGAATTCGTGTGCTTATAACATGTAAATTCGAAAGCATTTCCTTTCCCTCCGGATTTCTTTTTTTACGTTTTAAGAAGCATACTCGAAATTCGATGCAGATCATCATACACAACTTACACTTCACTTCAGGTACACAACTACAATGTGTTGCTAAGAATTACTGCCTTACGAACAAATTTTTTTGGCGCAAAGAATTTTTAGTCTCATTGTAATTATGCTGCTGGCTATTTTTAGGCTAGAAACCAGAATTCTGAGCATAGAAGAAGCAACCGAATGCAGCACGAAATTTTATTTTTGTTGCAAATACGTTTAATGTTCTCTTGCAATAATATTTGGTTGAAGTATAATTTTTTGCACACTCTTACACAGGCTGAAGAACAACCTGAAGTGCCTGCATTCTGTTTACGATACTCAATGTCAAGTTCGAAATGTTTCTTTATAACACTTTTATTTCTTTTTACTATTCATTACAAGTAAGTGGAGTGAGCATATGTGCATAATGAGTCTGTCATTACGTTCATTGGGTGCACTAATATTTCTTCGTTACAAATAATCCGGATTCAGTCCTATAAACATTTCGTTCCTGCTTAAGAAACTCTCCAGCAGACAAGCTAAACAAACTTCATATGTTTATGTAAAGGGTCTTAATATTTTAATTTGGATAGATTTTCGAAAAAACATAATAATACATGATAGAATTCTCAATCGATTCATAATAAAATTAATTTAAGTAATTTTCTTTTAATTATAGTTCGCTAGCGATTACTGCAGGACAGAAAGCAACCCACCAACATGTGTTGACCAATCATTTTGAATCTTTATTTATTAAAATTATTTCTTAAGAAAATTTTAAAAATATATCAAATTGGTGGTGCGGCCACAATTTAAATTGTGCAGCAATATGGGAAAAATGTTACCAAAACAGGAAAATCAAAAACGAAAAGCACTCAAAGCAAGTGAAAAATCGCTTGGACTTAAACTTTAATGCGAATATTTTTCTTATTTATTTATTTATTTATTTATTTATTTTTTTTGAAAGAGAAGTAACACTCAGGCAGTGAATTCCTACTACTATTACTAGGTGTTACCTTCTTTAGGAATGGGATAGTGATAGAGGAGATCTTCATTCAGTTTTTACAGCTCTGCTTTTTGAACGTTTTTAATAATGCAGTGTTGCAGCGCCTCTGGTGTCAGTGAGGTGTATTAAATTTTTGAAGTAGCCATTTTATTGGTTATTTAACACAATACCTGACAAATATTATTAAAGATTTAAAAATAAAATGATGAGAGAAGTCAGATATGACAATTAATGACTAAACGTGGAGATTTTTCAGCTTGGTTGGCGGCTAAATTTTTGATTTAGCGACATGGCGATTTTTCTGGCGATAAATAAATTTATTGTCGATTCTTATGGCTATTTTTGTAACTCAGGAAAATTAGTTTGTTGAAGGAGTATTTTCATAAAAAAATGCTACGTAAACTCTTCTGCAAGAAATTAAAACAATTTGGGTTTTGATGATTTTTCTTACATTAATTATAGTAAATTAATGCGTTTTGAATTTGGACGAGAAAAATTCACAAGAAATAACTTTTGGCGATTTTATTTATAATTTTGGGTAAATTTTTGTGCTAAATTTTTATAGAATTATTTTATAAAAATTTATATAAGAAAAGTGTCACAAAAAAAAATCTGTTATGAAATATCTATTTATTTATTTATTAAATGTTACAAATACAATTACAAATTATATCACAACTTTAATTTAAATGAGAATAGTAACAAAGACCTTCACTCGTTGTAGACCAGAGTCTATGGTGGGAATCGAACCCACAACCTACACACTGATAGACTAGCACACTACTCACTAGCCTACCGAGGCTAAATTTGATTTTGGCGACTTAAGGAGATTTTTAAAATGAAAAAAAATCTGTCAACCCTAGTTATGAAGGGTATCTAAAATTCGGCTAACTAATACTTCAGCCCTTCGTACTTGTTTCCATTAATTTATGCGATGCACATTGTTCTTATGTATAGAAAAAAGCTTCATTTGCATAAATCTTTTGCAGATATAAGAAAAGTTCATTAAAACTTTAAGTTGATCTTAAACAAACAGCATATTTATAAAGAAATGCCTCAACACATAGTAGATAACTTGAAATAATATATTCTAGGAATTTGCATCAATTGAAAAATATCAAAACAATGAATGTTTTGTGCACTTCATGTCGGTAGATAAAGAACCTACAAAGAAGTCATTAAAGTCCAAATGTATCTATCTGACAGAAATGAACATACAGATAATATCCAACGATAATTTTAAGAAAAGAAATTATCGGCCTTATTTAAAAAAAAATATTAAGCTTTTATAGAGGGTTTTTAAACAAATTTTCATACAAAATTTTTCTTATTAAGCCTTAATAATCTTTATAAATAAAGCAGTACGACCGTATGCTGGATTTAGCATATTCTTTCGTTAAAAAGCAGTGAAGTTAAAAAAACTGCCCAAAGAATTTATTTAAATTTAAAATTTAGCATTTTTATTTTTCTTCTGTAGAACAGAAATTTTTAATAGATTCAGATCTCTTTCATCATCATTTTCGAGCAGCAATGCCCAGGAAAGTTGTAAGTACTCGAAGGACACTACAACTTCCTCATCAGCATTAATTTATTTAAATAAAGTGCTTTAAATTCAATCCTTTTTTTATTTTTTTTTTGCAGGGGTTAGATAATGAAATTTAAAAAATTCTCTCAATATGATTTTTTGAATTTTATGGCTTGAAATTGAAAATATGGACATTAAAGAATCCTTTACTTATTTCTCTCTTTCCTGTTACTATGGTTTAGCCACAGACTATCTTCTTCTATTGCAAAACAAAAAGTGTAAAGAAAAGTTATTGAACTTGTCAAAGCCAAAGTAAATATATATTTTGTACTATGTATGATCTCATTTGCCTTGAGCCTTGAGCATTGTACTTGTTTTCTGATTTTTTTCCATTGAATTTGATACATGAATTTCTTTTTCCCACCACACCACAAGGGTATCCTTAAACTTTTCATGTCTTGTTCATATTTTGAAATTGGCTTTCTGTTCTACCAAAGGTGCGGCATTATATGGGGAAGACGTTGCTTTCTTGCAGGTTTTGTTGTTGAAGTAATAATCGTAGAGCAATAGTTTTCTTAAGGCGAAGGAAAGTTGCTAGTTTGACTGTAGGGAAGCGTGTGATGGGAATAAAATTCAGAAAATCTTTAATTATGTGCCAAAGGAAAATTTATTTAGTTAAGATTGTACTGTAAAATTTATATGTGTTTCATATTTGGCAAAATTATTTCTAAATAAAATTTGGACATATTGTACGCATATTTAAATAAATCGGCTTTTCCAAAGCAACTGATTTCTATTGTCTGGGTGCCTGTTGAAAAGGAAACTTTTGTCGTAAGATAAACTCTGCCTGGTTATTTTAAGAAATATTATCTCTTGAAAAACAACACATACGAGTACATGTGTTGTTTAGGTGTTACATTAAGCTGACAAGCTAATCCTATTTAGGGTAAACTAAGAATTGTTTTCTTTTTTTTTTTGTAAACTATTTACGTGAAATATTAATTATGAAAATCTTACAATCTGATGATGATAATGATGATTTTTTGTTGATATTTTTTTGTTTAGGTTAATTACAATGAACATTTGCCGCTTTTTTCCATAGTCTTATAACGATATCTTGATTCTTAAGTGATAATATTTTTTAGTAAAATAACAAATGATTTTAGCAGAATATTTTCTAACAAAGCGTTCTTTCATTTACAAATCATAACAGGCAGCGTCAGTGAACGTATTTCTAAAATTATGTACACAGAACTTCAGTCAAAAGTAAGAGTGATGAAAATATTTCATGTCACAAGCGGTATTTATATATACATATATATATATATATAGGGTATTTTTTTAAAGTGCCACAATTTTAAGTTGGCATCACTGCTTTATTTGAGCAGCCATTTAACAGCTGATAGTTGCTTTTTGTTTAGTTTGCTTTGAAATTTCATTATGAATCGACTCACACCAGAGCAACGCGTGCAAATTGTTCGGCGAATGGGCTGAAGCACAAATTGATATTGATTTTGAATTTCCATTTAAAATTGTAATGGGTGTTTTTTATTGAGGTATAGAACTTTAAGTTGGCATCACTTTTTTAACTGGCGGCCATTTTGTCAGCTGTCAAGTGATTAATATTTAGTTTGGTTTGCCATTTCATCATGAACAGGTTGACAAAAGAACAACGCTTGCAAATCGTGCAAATTTATTTCGAAAATAATGGTTCAGTTCGCGAAGTTTACCGCAAGCTCCGTCCATTTTATGGTCGACATAATCGTCCATCAGAGCAATTAATTCGGTTAACCATGGATCGTTTTCGCACTACGTTTACTCTATGTGATAATACGCATCCGCAGAGACGTCGAACAGTGCGCACCGAAGAAACAATTGCCGCTGTAGAGCAAAGTGTTGAAGAGGACCCGAATGAATCGATTCGCCACCGTGCACAGCAATAACCGACTATTTTGTTCCCGAATTGGATGGCATGAATGTGGATGAGTTGTGGTTCCAACAAGACGGCGCTACATGCCACACAGCGCACGTCACAATCGATTTATTGAAGGAAACATTCGATGAGCGCATAATTTCGCGGAATGGACCTGTCAATTGGCCACCAAGATCGTGTGATTTGACACCATTGGATTATTTTCTTTGGGGATATGTGAAGTCGCTCGTCTACGCCAACAAACCAGAAACGTTAGGGGACTTGGAAGCCAACATTCGTGGCGTTATTGCCAACATACGGCCCCATATGCTCGAAAAAGTGGTTGAAAATTGGACCTGTAGAATTGGCTTTATTCGAGCCAGCCGCGGCGGCCACATGCCCGAAATCATATTTAAACGTTAATGGCATAAAATATCCTTCCAATAAATCCAAATTGATGGACATTAAAACGATTTTCTTGTGTTTTATTTCAATTCGAAGTTCTATACCTCTAAAAAAACACCCTGTATTTTCCGATGAAGCCCATTTCTGGTTGAATGGGCACATAAATAAGCTAGAATTGTCGTATTTGGCGTGAGAAGAATCCACAAGCTTTTGTCAAAGAGGTAGTAATCTGTTTTTCGTACCCCTAGTGGGCTGTGCCATGCCCATTCAAAATATATTACATCTTGAAAACTATAATAGCAAGAGTCTTAAAATTTGGTATGGGCTCTTTTGGCAGCGACGTGCGAAGTAATTCAAGATATTAGTAGAATAGGACCGTGGCAAGAGGCACCCCCATACAAAATACAAAATAATTAATAAAAGTTTTTTTATCTTTAAAGCTATAACAGCAAGAGTCGTATGCCCTAATTCAGTAAGAAGATTTTTAAGACGTTTTTGTTTGAAAATACTTTTGAGTTATTGTTTTTGAATTCTCTAAATTATTTTCTTTTAAAATGGTTGTTGTCTTTGATAACGAAAAATAAAAATTTATTACCATGTTTTTAAAACATAAAAATAAAATTAAAGTATTATACAATAGTTTGAAAAATATTTGAAAAAATATGTGTTGGATATAATGTTTGGAACAAAATCATAAAGCAAGACGATACAATCGTCGAACAGAATTAGGGCATTAATATATATTATATGTACATAAGTATAAGTTATAATAAATTTAAAACCATAAATGTTTTTTTTTATGGGAATTATTACAATTTAAGTTTAACATTTGTTCACGCACTAATAACTCGAAAGTATTATTTTACTTATTCAGTAAAATATTTTTTTTACGTGAAACAATTTTAAATGTTTAGTTGAACTATAGTGAATTTTAATCAGAAATAATTTCTTAGTCGGGCTTAAGTTCAGTAATTTCAATTCTTATTGCATGGAATATTTTTTATTAATTAATGTCAGTTTCTAAAGAAGAGAAGAAAAATTAAATTAGACTATAAGCTGGGGGAAGTAAAATTCACTATAGTTCAACTAAACATTTAAAATTGTTTCACTTAAATCATCATGGGCACGTGACAAAAATATATGTTCACTTGGCAATCACAGTTTCATATGCTGGAAAGTAAAATCAACTGTAGAAAGCAAAAACAATGTAAACATAATATCCACTACAATAATACTTACAGGTATGGAATAAGTAAAAATAATTAATGTGATGATCGTAAAAGATAAGCAAGAATAGCTAAACATACTTAGATAGAGTGACATGACTTCGTGCTAACCTGAATATAAAAATGAAAAAAACGGATAAACAGAAAATGAATAGTGATACTTACAAATGTGTTTGCCAAAGGTAAATCAATAATTGTATACACAATATTTCTCATATTCCATTTCATTAAAAATTTGTGTTAAATAGCTGATGTTAATAACAATCTCTACCCCAGTAGATAGACTTGGGTGCTGATGAAGTGCGTGGCTGCACAGAAAAATATCGGTATTTTCCCCAGCTTATACAGTCTAATTTAATTTTTCTTCTCTTCTTAGAAACTCACATTAATTGATAAAAAATATTTCATTCAATAAGAATTGAAATTACTGAACTTAAGCCCGACTAAGAAATTATTTCTGATTAAAATATTTTTTTTACTTAAAATACATTGAAATTGGTTATTGAGGGGTTTAGCTGAATCCTATGCTGCCCATTTCACTGTTGCTAATGCCATGAACCTTTGCCCAAAAGTTTTCTTAGAACAACTAGAGTTATTATGTTAAACTTTCATTTAAACAACAAGTAAAAAAGTTGAAACAAGAACTCAATAATTAACATGTTTTTTGTTTTCTTACTTTACCATTGGCTCACTTTTTTTCAGCTTCGAATTGTAGTTGTAAATTGTAGTTGTATGTATATTATTATGCTTTATTAACTCAGAAATTGCATTTTTTGAGTTCTGACGTTGTTTAAGTAAGTGAGTAGTGATATGTATTTATGTACATACGAGACATTTTTTCTTATCTCTATAATAATAACCATCAAATATATCATCCATATGTCGTATCAATATTTTGTAAACGACAGCAGTAAATAATTATTTATTAATTTGTCAATAGATTTTCTAGTTTTTGCTTGCTCTCTTTGTTGTGAAACATTAAAGGAATTTAAAAAATTTTTTTTCTTAATATTATTTACGAAAAATACCGCAAACAAATACTAGATACACAATTGTATTTCATATAATGAAAAAAAAACGAAAAAAAATAAATAAATAGCACTGATGAGCAGCATTCAGTCCCACGTAACTCAGCTTTTTATTTACGTTCAGATACAAAATTACGCAACCCCATGTTGACTTGTTTACATTCTGAGGATTTTGTTTTGTGCCCTCAACAGCAACCTTCTGTACATTCTTCATTATTGTATGAAACATTCAGTTGTGTTAATGAACTGTAGACTTGAAACTTAAGATCACATACAAATGGTCTAAACTGTCAATAATGTGAGGATGACAAAGTCAACAATAAGACGTAGAAACAGCAAATTCAAGAGAAGAAAGATATTGAACTTTTAGTGTTGCAAAGCAGGCGTCCTTTTAAGAATTTTAAACTAGAAAATAAATTATAAAGAAAAAATTTGCTGCTTTAACGAGTACAGAACTCGTTTGTCATAATATTTATTAACGCAACTGTAACATTTTCTTACACACTCACACATATGTATTCGTTGTTGTTTGAATTCTATAATATTTCTCCCATATTGTAGCTGATGAGCAACAATAAATGTCATTGAAAATTTTATTTCATTTTCATCGGCCTTACAATTTAAAATATTTCTTGTACAGTGTCTAACAATAGGGACTTGAGCATTTTAAGCTTTAAAATTTTATTTTGCTCTCAAGAGCTGAATATTCATACGCAACATGAAGAACGATATGAGCACTAACTGCGCACCATTAACTCAAAAAGTAAATTTTTTGAGTTATAACGTTGTTTGAGTAAATGAGCGATATGTTAACATACAAATAATAAAATTGTTTGATCAAAATGGGTGATCTGTTCTGACCCTAATTGCCATCGGAACATCTTCGCCAGTGATGAGCCCAACCCAGTTCTGGATGAATGGGCGGGTGCTTCAACAAACAAATTTCGCTAATGTGGAATATAAAATACCAATCCACACGAGTTCCAAGAGCGTCCATTAGATTAAAAAAAAAGTTCGGTGTAGATTTTGGGCTGGCAGTGACATCTGTTGATATTTTCTTGCCGTCAACGCACAATGGGACGAATCCCGAATCTAGCTGGACAAAACTATTTCTTGGTCACTCGCTACGGCTTTGGAGCCGCTGAACTCGAAAAAAATAGTTCAAAAACTCTAGCTTAATTTTTTAAGAAAATACGGTAGAGTTTCGCTATTGCGAACTGTCGTACTGTTAATTTGTATTCATATAATATTGAAAACTTCGTCTTAGCTATCAATGGTTTAGTGATTTTTGAATTTAAAAAAATATTTACAAATTTTTAACATTTAAAAAGCAGTGGAGTTCAGGTTTGGCTAACTTTAACTTTTTTTTAATACTAAGTAATCAATTTAATTTTTTGTTTTCATTGTTGCCAAAAGAACAGAAATATTTTAAATTATAAGTTAAGCTTTTCCTTCTAGAGAATTAAAAAAAAATTTAACTTGTAAGATCCACCCAGTGATTTCTCGACGGACATCTGCATGACTTCATATTCCATACATAATGGCATTAACAATCCTTTAAAAAGAAAAATTCAAATATTTCCTTAACAACTGTTTTATAGGGCATTTACATTGTCTCGAAATCTAGTACTTACGAGATTTCGACCTAAATCTGGCTGCTTTTTAATAGATTTCTCATACAAAACGAAATCTAACTTGTCAGTAGATTTGTAGGGAATGTACACTACATCTAATGTTTTAATTTATTTTTTTACTACCCTGTACAAAATATTTTCATAAAAGGTGAGTCAATTAGCTACGGTCTGCTTGAAAAGGTGTGTAAATTGGCTACATTTCACCTGTTTGGTTGTAGTTTTGGGAAACTTTCAGTTTATGGGTTTTGTTTTGGATAAAAAATTTTGATAAATGTAAAAAACAAGATTGGTGTAAACGGTATAATTTTCATAAAGATTTTAATTAAAATCTGCTAAATTTTGTGCAGGCGAAAATGCCCTATTACACTCTGTTCTATTTAAATTTGAAGACAGGCAGGCCCTGATGAAAGATCCTATAATTACTCTTCAATATTGTACGACTTATTTCACAATTAAATGCTTACTCACTTAGATTTCTTCACAAACCTATAGATTTCAAATCCAATCACAACAAATAATGAATACTTCTATCGTAATATTTTACGTCCTGTGCAATCGATTACAAAATCTTTAGAATCTTAAAACAATATTTGAAAAGCGAGTTACCATAAAATGTTAAATAATTTAGATATCGAAGATGTATTTGAATTACTTTTATTTATTGTTTTGTATGCAAGTATGTATGCACATATATATTGATTTTCTCTAAAAAGGATTCGAACATTTCTGTTGTAGCGATGACGTCAGCGTTCCTTATTGTTTCTAGATGCAAGAGTTTTCTTTTTGAATAAGCAAACAATATATGTGTCTTTCTTCTATTGTGCCTTTAAAAATTTTGTCGTTAAAGCGATTGGAGATGAATATCTGGAAGAAATAAGTATAGTTTACTGTAATTGAGTGTTTTCTTTGTAAAAGAATCGACTTGGTGAAATATGTACATATGTATGTATAATTCTGTAGTTGAAAGGAATAACAGTGTATGTCAGGAGATTCTATAGAATTTATTTTTATGTATGCTTATCACCACCCTGCAATAAGAACTATTACATCAATAAAGTCTACAGAAAATATTGCATCAATATGGCCAATTGGTACTCGTAAATATGAAGCAAGTTGGGCCAGCACAGTACCGTTAGTAATTGAAAAAGTAATTGTAGGTTAATCTAACCAAAATTAATCTAACCGATGCAAATTGGTTAATTAATGTAATCAATTTGGATTTCTTATTTAATTTTTAACACAAATTACTGTGGCAATTTAGATGAACAATGTATTTTTCTGTAGTTGACATGACTAATTTGAAACAGCTAGTGATTTTGAAAAGTAAATTGTTAAGTTCCAATACGCAAATTAAACTGTTACGGCACGCTTCGTTGCAAATATTGCCGATGTAGCAAGTCTAGGATATAGATATGCTACATTCTGCTATAACAAACCTACAAATCATAATATTAAATATAAATTTCCTACACTAATTCATATGTGTGCCCATAATTATTAAAGTGGTCTAAGTCATACATAAGAATCTTACACCTCAAACTTTTCAAATTCGGTTCAGCGCTGGCCCAACCAGACGACCGGATTAACGGTTTATCCGTTATCAATGGCCGTACATTGTATTGTTTAATTTATAAGCCAAACTAATGTGTGTGTAAGATAAATTAAAATTTAACCAGAAGAGACAAGAATCAAAATAGTTTACAGAGCCGATTTTGCTGTTAACAGCGGACTGTTAAGCAGTTAACAGTCCTAGTAAAATAAAATATTCCTTATATTACTTCGGTGGTGAAATTCAGGAACAGAGACTGATAATATACCCAACAATTAATGGAAAATATGGTCCGAGATCTGATGTATGAAATTATACCACTTGGATATGCAAAAGATATATAAATAATACAGAATTTTAATTTTAAAAAAGGTCCTTTTTTTTTTGGAAGGAAAGGTGGTCATTGTGGGAAATAGAAGAATTCTATATACATCCTGATGGCTCTTTAAATAGCAAATGATGTCGCATTTCTAAAATCACTTTCAAAAAATTAATTTGAAAAAAGTAATTTTTAAGCGAAATTTCTGGAGAAGATTAGTGGTCATTGTGGAATATAGAAGAACTCTACATATATCCCACTATATAGAAATGGTGCTTCTGATGGCTGTTAACTGCACAATGGGCTCTGTAAGCTGTTTTGGTTTTTGTCTCTGCTAGTTAAATTTAAATATATCCTCACTGTTAAAATTCCCTCGTAATTTATTAAGCCTTTGCAAAGTGAAATAATAAAATGTTAAGCCTTTATTGTATTTTTAGCTTTATCCTTGAAATACCTGAGAAAGACATAAAAGCACACACACACACACACACACACACACTAAAACTCTATTAAATTTTGTAGGTTTGTCTTCTCATCTCTAACTCCTGCGTCTTATAAAGTAAATATATATAAACATAAAATCTTTGTCAAATATTTATGTGTAATTTGCTTCAATTACGGTTTGTATTTCCACTTGGAAATGTTACAAAACCAGAATTTACGTGTTGGAAGATATGAAATGACGTCAAAGAAATTGAAAATAAAATTGTACCGCCTAAAAATGCTCTTGAATAGAAATCTGTCACGTTTATCTAAGTGTCCTGTTGTTTTAGTTCCTAAATTTTTCCTTTTGTTTTTCTTGCAAGCAGCAAAAAGCTTTTTTCAAAGTATTTCCAATTCCCCAAGGTGTTTTATTTTTGTTTTATTATTAATTGTAAAATTTTGCAGCAAGCTTGAGAGATTCATCAAAGTAGCTAAAACTTAGCTAATTAAATGTATCTACTACATAAGGTGGTTGACAATTCGTTAGGTTTAGGCGTAAACATCATACATTAAATTGGGAAATTTATTAAACACATGCGATCACATGTGAGCTTCTGAAGATTAATGCTTTATAGTATCATCAGTTCTTAGTTTTAGGTATAACTTCTCTTACTAAGTGTGTTTTGAACAACATTGGTTCACATGAAATCTTGACCTAACAGTAGCCTGCGTTTGTTTGCGTTGTTTGGAAGATTTATAGCTTAAATCGTTGTTGTTGCATAACCAAAGATGAACCTAACTAACATACGTAGCTCAGATATGTTTCGAAGGACCATTAACAAATTTGAAATCATTGATTTTTATATCTTAAGAAGACAAGTAGCATGTTGCGTGCTTTTAATGACTCTATCAACTCTCCTTGTGTGCATATTTGAAGACATAAAAATGTTGAATGTGCTTTTTGCAAATTTCGAAGAACAATTTTGCCCTTCTTGCTTCTTTCAAGGGTATCCCCTTGAGATAACAGAACGAAGTCAGTCTAGTCTTTGCCTGCAATAGATGTGCATATATTCCTGTGGCAATATGGAATAGTAGCTTCAATAAACTTCAGTAAATTTAGCTTTATTATGCTGTATTATGTTCCAGTTGGAGTTTGTTGCAGTGGTCAAATGTTACATACGGAAAGAAAGAATCACACGAAGGTAGGAACATGCATTAGAGCCTTTTAATTTCTTACTGATAGCGTCAAAGCTGCCGAAAATACTGCTTTGCTTAAGTCTACTTAAGCTACTATTCCATTTTGTCACAGATTTATTAAATGAAGCGGATTTGCTACGACGTAGCTGATGAGTACCAGGCTTTACCATGCATTGCCTTGAGCTAAAACGGCAATAAAAGAAAAACTTTTTTGGGTTGAGCTTCCAGGTGTGACCTTTGGCTTTTTACTGGTACTACGGGCAACGGCAAGCCAGCAGCTGATCCACTTCTAGCTAGTTTAAGGTAGAGGTCCATAGCTCGCTTTTTGCGCGTTATGCTTTACACGCGTTTCATCCTCTTGTTTCATTCTATACTTTGTTCGCGTTGAGTTACATGCACTGCTTTTCATGCGTTATTTTATTTTTGTTTTGATCAGCTGTGTGTGTTTCTTTATAAATACTTATAAAAAAAAATGGAGAGTGAAATCGAGTTTTTAAAAGAATTTGTGGAGTTAGTCGAGTTTGTATATTTAATTTTATGTGCAAAAAATGCCTATGAACAATTTCAAAAAAGAAACGGAATTTAAGTGGGTTTTTTGAAACCACATTTAAAAAATTAAAACTTCTGACCCTGAGCAATTTCGAACCGCGACAAGAATGTCTTTGACTATTTATTCAGCATTTTAAAAGATAGTCTTGAGAAGAACTCGGCCAGGGCTATTCCAGCAGATTGTCGGCTGTTGTTGACTTTAATGTAAGTAAATTGAAAATTACATATAAATGTATGCACATTATTGGCTTAAGCAATAACTTTTCTAAGCAGCTATTTTATACAGATTTAGCGGAGATGACACTCAGTACGTAAAAGTAATCGATAACTAATATGCAAAATTTGTTACTGAGAAAAGTGTGGTGAAAAGTTAATTAAAATACATCGCATTAATGAAAATATTCACATATTTTATTAAACTAGTTTTTTTTATTAAGAAATTTTTTTTATTGAAAAAAAAGAAAAAAATTATCCACGGCAAAATAATATTTATCGATAACATAAGAAATAAAGTATTATTTAACATCTTTAGCATTCAAGAACAGCTGACTTTCTTTCATGGTGCTGGTAACGCGTACAAAAGTAGAAAGTAGACTTACTTTTTGCTTTGAACGCGCCTACGCGTTCTGCGCTTTTTGCAATGTAACTTGTCACATACCATTACATTGATTCTACCTTTTTGACAGATGCATAGAAAGCGTAACGCGCAAAAAGCGAGCTATGGACCTCTACCTTTAAAAGAAGATGATGTAAGAAAGGCAATATCGTTCACAACTACTGACTGAAAGCCGAGAGAAATAATGCTTGCCATCAATAAGTAATGCTGAGTACACATTATGGCATTTTGTGACATCGCATTAGCGTTTACTAGTAGCAGCATTTGCCATTTCCAATATTTTTCGTTGTGTGACATCGGCTTCCAAACAATAAACATTATGTGAACCGCATTGCAGATATTTTTAAAATGACAACAAGAGCAAACCCAAATGTGTACTCAGCGCATATGTCTTGAACGGTTTATACATTTGGACTTCAAGAGGATTGACGCTGCGTCCGGTGAACATGTAGCAAATCTTTGCAACCATGAACACGGAGTATAATCTCGGAAAAACACGCATAATGGCTGCGGTTGCTACCAAAATGGACAAGAATGCCAAAAGAAGTGTCCGCCTAGATAAGCATAAATAGATTGACGATCTGGCCGAAGAGTTTCGGCTTCTTCGCAACCCATAGAACGAAAGATTTATACAGCATGGCTAAGAAACTAACACAGAAATCGTTTGCTGCTAACAAAGCACTTAAAAACAAAAATTGAGACTTAGCCACATCCAAAAGAGACCAGATGGATGCATGGGTAGAGCACTACTCCTCGATGTTAGCAACCACATCGAAGGCTGCTCACAAACTATGTGATTGCATTAAATACACTCTTCGGGAGGATTTGCTCACAGATTCTCCAGAAATTCCGGAAATTATGGATAGTGTCCCTATAAAATAACAAAGCTCCTGGACCGGATAATTTATCTCTGGAACTGTTAAAAGCATCACTTGGCACAATGCAAGAATTGGCGTGGCATAACCCTCATCAATATCGCAAACAAATTAATATCACAAGTCATTAATAAAAGGCTATTAGTTGCATTCGATTCGCTTCTCCGCAATGAGCAGGGTGGGTTCCGCCCCTCCCCGGATCATAGTTGAGCAATTTGTTGAGTGCAGGGCGCCGCTTTACCCGATGTTCATCGATTTTGAGAAAGCATTCGATACGCTTTCCCATTTAGCCATATGGAGCACGCTACGAGTAGCATGCAAAGGAGTACCCCTACCAGAATAATTGATATTGTTATAGCCCTATGTTACAACGCAGACTGTCGAATTCTTCATGATGTCTGTATTAATGACTCATTCACAATTAAAACTGGAGTGAGACAAGGCTGTGTTCTGTCACCCTTACTTTTTAACATCGTCCTAGATAACATAATGAAAACAGCCTCATGTGAGCAGAGGGGAATGACTTGGGTATTCAACAGAAGACTGGAAGATCTCGACTAAGCCGACGACATTTGTGTGCTTACTATCCCACAACTTCGCTGACATGGAGGCTAACATCAATGCAGTACAAACAGAAGCAGCTAAGGCTGATCTGAAAATAAATATTGCCAAAACTAAAACAATGAGAATTAATGCTTCCAACAACAACGCATTCGCAATAGGCGCTAAGAATCTTGAGGATGTATCAACGTTCTGCTATCTCGGAAGTTTTCTGACACGTGGCTCTGTAGACGACGTAAGAAAACGAATAAAGGCTGTTAAGCACTCATTTGGCATTTTTGACTGCATATGGCGATCAGCACATACTTCGAAAGGAACCAAATTAAAAATATTTAACTCCTGCATAAAATCAGAGGGTCTACTCTGTAATTCGAAACGAAAGGAAATCATTTCGAATTGTATTGTTAATAACATACAAGTTCGAAAGAATTTTCTTTCGTTTCGAATTACAGTGCCCCTATGGCTGAAAGGTAGCGATTCCCACCATAGACCCTGGGTATTTTCCACAGACAAGCTAATCGCTTCGCCGCTTGTGTTTATTAAAAAAAAAAAAAATGTATACCCCTGCTCTTCTGTATGGATGTGTATACGACAACCAATGAAAGACTATGGGTCCAAAACCTCTCAAATCCCCGTACATGTCGAGATCCGGAAAAGAAAATGGCGATGGCTAGGGCATACCCTACGAAACCCGTTGGCGATGTCACAAGGCAATCTATAGAATGGAATTCACAGGAAAGCAGCAGAAAAGGAAGACCTTCACACACGTTGCGCCGTCAAATCGAAATCGAAGCGGCCAACCAAGACAAGAGCTGGAGCGAAATAAAAGCAGGAACTATGGGACCATATCTTGGTCCGATATAGTCAAATCAACACCTTTCTAAATGCCTTTCCCATTCAACAGACGCTGTGCTTGTTAGTGGCGGATGTCATCTGTATTTGGAGGATGCCTAACAGAGTACTCAACCTTTAAGTAGAATTTCTCATGTTAATTTAATCTCCCCGTGCTTGGCGATTTCCCGTAAACCTCTTAAGCAGTGTGAGGTAATATGGTTTAAAGCACTTCAACAAAAAGCTTGCTCATACTCGGCGATATTTACGCTCAAAGATTGCAGCCTTTAGGTATACTGCAAGTCACACTGTCCAATACGCGTGAGATAAGGCCGTCATCCACGTAAATCCTGCTTTCGTACTACCTTTCTAATACTCATTAAATTAATTAATTACCAACATTTTTATTTTGATCGTGTTTTATTTAAAAAAGAATTTTGAAATCAAAAAATTTCATTTACTTTCCTTTCGAGCAACTAAAAGTTAAATTTTGGTAGTGATAGTCTTTGTGACAAAAGCAAATAAGATGCCACCAAAATGTAGTGTCCTAATCTTGATCTTCCACCACACGGGGAGCATAAACTAAAGGTGTGTGATGCGCGCGAACAATTTGCGAGGTCGATGTGCGAACAGCTGGAGCCACTATGGGCGTCACAACGCGGGCATGATTGTGCACTACAGTCTGTCGTTGATGTGAAACAGCCGTGGGTATCTGCTGCACAACTTCACCTACCTTTGCTATGCCTGGTTGCTGTACGGTTATTGTTTCGGGTGCAATGATGGTGCGCAAACCGGGTCTAGTTGAGATTGTTATGGGCAGTGGTATAGTTTCGGCAGGGAAAATGCGATGTTGTATGGTTGCAGTAGATCTGGCTGAAGCTACGGGTGCAGAGGAGGCAGGAGAGTTGGCTGTGGCTGTTGCCTGGGCGGTAGAAGATATTAAAAGCGAACCTCTCGTTATGCCCGACGTAGTTGTGATTGAACTAAAAGCAGATGGAGGCTTAATTCTACTTATAGCTGCCGGTGCTGCACTGCTAGCGGTAGCTGGAGCAGCTGTAGAGCCAGCAGTAGCAGATTGTGAGGATGCAGAGCTGGCAGCATATTCATTTGATGATTCTTCTGACAAGGCTTTGCTGGATTTATCTTCTTCTGAAATGACATTTGAAAAGGCTGGTATGGAATTGTCCAAACTATTAGACGAGGACTTGCCATTTGTTAAAGTGCTGTAAGAATCATCGGGTAGCACAAGTTGCAAGCTTGAAAGTGACGCTTCACTTAAGCCAACCATTGCCAAACCGATTAATACCTGAAAGTCCAGGACATTTTTTTGTTCAATATAATAAAAATTGTCTATATGAAATAACAAACCAATTTAATCATGACGCTAATAGTGAAATAAATTGCAGGAAATCTATAGTTAATTCTGTTATTTTAACAGCTAAATTAAAACTGATAAGTTATGGCATAGAGAATCAACTTTTATAGTTCACCGAACATTTTCTAAGATTCCAAGCTTCAAATCAATTTAATTGTAGAACAAAAAATATTAAAATTTGTTTGCAATACCTTGTTTATGGCTGAATAATTTTTCTCAACAAACAATTGACACCATATAAAACGCAGCAAAGAAAAGCCAATCAGTTGTCAACTGTTGACAGAATGTGTCATATAAAATCTAATATTTCATTTATTTAATGCTTTATAATTTTTTAAAGCGTTTTTTGATTTACTTCAAGCAGAAAGAATATTGTTTCCTGGTTTATGCAACCGTACCCCCAGCCACTTATGAATGCTCTTGATTTCAGTTACTTTGCACTTCTCTAAAACCCATACAGTCGACTTGTGTATAAAATTTATATGGAAAGCCCAACTTTTTTTGAGTGATTTTTATAAAAATTTTCTAGACAAGTACTCTGCCTGATTTGGGGAAACTGCAAATAAATCCTTTAAAAATTTAAGTTTTATTGAATCACATTGAAAGAGTTAAAAAAAATGTTTCCATAACATTTAAATATGAATTGACATTTAAATAGGGTTGGTAAATTGTCTCTAAGTGTATAAAACTCAAAGGAGACTATGTTGAAAAATAAAATAACTTTTCATAACTTTCACTGAGTTAATGACCCTACCCTGTATATTTTGAGTATGCTTATTGTGATACCGTTCAAGCTTTTCAATTTTGTTAGTTTTAATTTTATTCGAGCCATTTTGTTTCTTTATTTAATTAGATTAGGTCGCTACTCACTAAGCCAGCTAAACTATTTCACGCACATATCGCTCGTTTACTTCAATAGTGTCACAACTCAAATAAAAACTTGTTTTGCAGAAAACGCGTTTAAGGTTTTCAATTTACATACAACTCAATGAAGACATGAAAAAATATTCTTCTCTCACAAGGTGGTAGTAAAGGGTGTTTTTTATAGAGTGACATGACTTTAAATCATAATAAAACAAGGAAATATATTTTTAATATCAATGAAATGGGCTTTATTGGGAAGAAAATTGTATGAAATTAATGTTTAAATATGATGTTTGCCATGTGGCCGCCACGCCACGGCTTTCGCATAGAAGACACAATCTGGAACAACAGTTTTCAACAACTTTTCTTCAAATGTTGATTTCCAGGTGTTCAATTGTTTGTGTCATGATTTATTATGACTTAACATGTCCCAAAAGAAAATAATCCAATGAGGTTAAATCACACGATATTGGTGGCCAATTACGTGAAATTATTTGAATTGGAGTAAATCAATTGTAGCGCCCGCTGTGTGGCATGTGGCTCCGTCCTGTTGGAACCACATATCAGCAAGATTAATGTCTCGTAATTGAGGTACCGAAATGTCGAATCATGTTCCTATACCGTTCACCATTGACAGTAACATTCTGAACATCATCGTTTTTGAAGACATATGGGCCAATGACTCCGCCAGCCCATAAAGCGCACCAAACCGTGATTTTCTGTGGGTGTAATGGTGTTTCGGCAAAAGCTTGTGGATTCTCCGCACTCCAAATGTGACAATTCTAGCTTATTTACGTACCCATTCAACCTGAAATGGGCTTCACCGGAAAATACAATTTTGAATGGGAATTCAAAATCAATATCAATTTGTGCTTCAGCCCATTCGCCGAACAATTTGCACGCGTTGCTCTGATGTAAGTTGATTCATAATGAAATTTCAAAGCAAACTTAACAAAAAGCAACTTTCAGCTGTTAAATGGCTGCTCAAATAAAGCAGTGTTGCCAACTCAAAGTTGTGACACTCTAAAAAAAAAACACCCTTTACAAGCTATTTGTATAAAATTTTTACACAAAATATCTTATGCTAATTTCACATAAGGAAACCTTTACCGAAAAATTTATTAGAGCAACTAGAGATATTATGTTAAACGTTCATTTAAACAAATGAGAAGTTCAACAAATATCAAAGTTGAAACAAGAACTCAATAACCAACATGTTTTTTTTATTTTCTTACTTTACCATTGGCCGACTTTTTTTCAGATTCGAATTGTAGTTCTTCTTACGACGAATGAAAATAAATGTTAAAAACAACAACAACAACTATTCATTGCTTTCGCAAGAAAGTGTTGAGTGCTGCCACACAAGTAATTTTGATCGATTAGTAATTGTTGTTGTTTTTTTGGGAATTGTTTTGCTGAAAATGTGTGCAACGCCGTTCACATTATGTTTTTTTCATATGGAAAGCAATGCTACACAACGAAAAAAATATGACAAACGTTGCTACTAGAACACACTATTGCTTTGTCACAAAATGCCATAGTGTGTACTCGGCATATGACACTTAAGACCACCGCTTGAATCACACAATTGTTTTGTTTTTGCGATATGCTAAAATCATTAGAAATCTATATAATTTTTGTGGAAATATTTATATGCATTTTTGTTTAAAGACATTATTTGTATTTGCTTATTATATTATTAACTAATTCTTGCAAAGAATTTGTATACCACAGCTCGCACAATTACCACACCAAAACTACTTACTGGCAGATGAAGCAAAATAAAAAAAAATAAAATTAGAATGCCATAAATTTTCTAATATAAAGAGTCTACTTAACATTTAACAAAGAAATAAATACAAATGCAAATTAATAACACAAATCTCTCACTTATTATGCTCATATATCGGTCGTATGTCCAGAAACTCTAAATTATCTTTCACCTTCTGTGTCTGATGCACGGTATGATTGAGATTTGTTGGTGCAACATAACCCAAGGCTCGACCACGTGGTGATATCACTAAATGAGCAAAATTCTGTGAGGAGCCCTGATACGAAACCACTGAAGGAGCAGCATCAATAATTAACATGTTCCTGGTTAACGGCTGGCATGTTGTCATTAAGAGTATTCCCCACAGATTTAGCAAAAGCAGCAGCATTTGTTGAACACCAGACAGCAGCTATGCATGTAGTACGTAAGACAAATGATTCATTTAAATGCCATTAGAAGAAATACATATGTTTAAATTTTGAAATACTGGTTTTTATACGAGTAATTAATTTATAATATTGTGCAGAAAAAAAAATCGGATCTTACTTTTTTCATGTTGTTAGATTGAAAGAGCTTTAAAGACTGTTTATTTTTAAAATAGGAGCCAATTTCAGTTAAAGACTTTTAAATTTTTCTTTTACTTTTTGTCTTTACTGAGATACTCAAGAGGCACTTTTAGGATTTGAGTGATTTAGTTTAATAACAACAAAAATCATATAAAAAAAGTAATAAGAAAAAAAAAAAATAGAAGGTGTGTGTGCACACAATTATTTACGTAAACAATAACAACACTTTACAACAACATTGTGTATATGGAACACAAAATCAACAACAACAACAACACAAGTGCAACAACAACAAATAAAAGTTATAAGAAATAAAATAATGCTCCAGCTAAAACTACACAAATGCAACAAGCAACCCGCAATAAAAATATGATTTTTTTTCATTATTATTTGTTTTTTTTTCCACAAAATATGTATTGAAAAAAAAAAAGTGAAGGTTGTGTTAAAAATAATAATATACTCGTACTCTGGTGTGTTAAAATTAGAGATGTGCAAATGTCGCGATTTTATCGTGTCACGCGTGAATCGTGCTCAAATTTATAATTAATCACGCGTGAGTGCGTGACCGTGACTTAAAAAAAATTACTCGTGCGTGAGTTTTTTTTAAGAATCACGCACGAATTCTCACGCTCTCACGAGATAACACTCCTGCGTGGGTATATAACTATTGAAAATTTTAAATTTTCTTATAATAAATACTACAATCTATGTCTAAGCTGCCCAAAGTAGCACCAGAGTGCCGAACATCAATCGGCTTCTTATACAAATGAATACGCATACGCGAATACATTACTCTCGTGTTTCTCTCGATGGCCAGTGCTGATCTGTGCACATCCATATGTATATATAATGTCCCCCCAGGGGAGTCTATTTGGACTACGGGTGTTGGCAATCCCGGGGCCCCAGCTGGGGTGATGTGGCTTTTTCCGTTGACGTACCTTTGGTACATTACCCATAAAACTTATGTGTTACTACCCGATCTCTGGCAACAGAGCAAAGGATGTGCACATATTTATAAAAGGAAAACAGGTCTGTTTATGTCAACTAGGTGCACCGTCACCTAGAACTGCCCTTGGGTTCAAAAGACGATAGTGGTGAAGCCTTTATGGTGGAACTGCGAGGTCTCACCAGAGGCTACTTCTGGTGCCACGGGTGCCGGTTGCCCGACAGTCGAGCTGCTCTGAAGTTTTGAGTGCATGTAGCGGTCGTCAGGATCCTTTGCTAAAACGCCGAGTTCGTCCTACCCCATGGGGTTAAAGGGATGATTTTGGTGTGTGTGGAGTAGGCACTGGATTTTCGGCGACACAGGCATGCGTCATCTCGGATGAGTGGTTGAGCTGTGCCGGCAATGGTTGAGGAATTCTCTTGGGGACCTCGCTATGGGTGTATACACAGCACCCTAGCGTGGAAGCCGGAGAATTATCGTGGTGGCTGTGGTTGCTACCAAAAACGCTGGGAGAATAGTCTTGGCTTCCCAGTGTTAAATCAATGCTAGTGATTGGTGTGACGCGGTCAGCCAGACACTATTCTAGGTGCTGTTGCCATACAACAGAAGCTGCTATGGGCACGGACATAGCAGCAGAGTTTAGATAGCTCAAATTACCTAAGCAAGGTAATTGGGTATAGTACAAGGATAACTGTACACAAAGATTGCAACCTATGTGCCTTGAGGAATGGGCCATAGGTTCATTCTAAAAGGGTGCATGGGGGCGTTGGTCTGGCGTCTAACCCAGCACCCTGTGCTTGGTACCCATGAGATTAGGCCGTAATGGCAGGTGCTCACGGAAATCTAAGCACATCTGTATATATAATGTATATTATACATACATACATACATATAGGTAGAATGAGCCTGCAAACATAATGCATACATACATACTTACGTATGTATGTACATATGTATGTGTAAGAACCTATTTTTCAACCAACAAACATAAAAAATTAATTATATATTTTTCGTAAGCGTGCGTGATCGTGATAAGTTGTACACCTCTCGTGCGTGATTAAGAATATTTTATACGTGAGCGTGCGTGATCGTGAAAATGTTCAAAATCATTCGTGCGTGAAAGTGCGTGAGTAAAACCGCTCACGTGCACATCTCTAGTTAAAATACAAAAGTCGAAATGAAATCTGTACAGTGGAGATCTGTACGAATTTGTGGGAACTGTACTCGGATTGGATGGCTTTGCAGAATAGGCACACATACATATTTTGCTCACAAAACATGTTGTTCTCATCAAAATACCTTTAATAATATTTTTGCTTTCATATTATCTAAAAATTCCGAAAACATAATTGAGAATTGCCAAAAATCTGAATAGAACAAACTCAAAAGCTCGAACACAAAATACAAAATATTTTGTTCCATATCATCGAATGATTGAATTAATTAATATTTTAATTCAGTATATTATTTAAAATTCAATTAAAAAATAATTGGAAAAAATTAGAAAATGTTTGATATAAATAAATAGTTAAATAAATTAAAATATTTTATCCCACAACGACGGTAATTGCAAAAAAAGAAACTAATGTAATTTCTTTTCCGTGAAGGTATTGGGTGCGGGAGAGGCTTTTTTTAGCTACAATACTAAATGACAGCTGTTCATGATGCAGCTAAAATAAAAAAAAAAAAAAAAATTACAGCCGAATTAAAAACTTGCATGAGTCCTCATGGAAGTCTCTTAAAATGGAAATCTATTTCCTACTGAATTTAATTTTTTATTGGACTTAGCTCATTTTTATGCGTGTAATTCATACCTGCTTTGCTGTTTACCTTTGCTAAGGTGAAAAGGACCCTATTGTTTTCACTACGATGTCCTTCTGTCTGTCTGTTGGTCACAGGCAGTTTTTTCCAATCACCATAAGAGCTATGGTTCTGAAATTTTCACAGAACATGTAAAACTTTAGCCGCTACAATAAAAAATATGTATATGACAGTTAACAATTATAGGGTGTTCCTTCTAAAGCGAGCAACGAAACATGTTGAAATCCTATATAATATACAGACAATTATATACAGACACTTGAAGTTTGCAAAGTTAGTAAATTCGACACTGAAATTAAAAAAGTAAAAATTAAAGGGTATTCTCTCAGTTAATGTCATTTTGACTATGTAATTTTGACAACTTGCTGTATCTTGGAAACCGTAAAAAGCAAAGTCGTGGAATTTTCAAAAATGCTAAAACTAAAAAATCCCAAAATTAAAAAATTTCGAAACGAAAAGTCGCCAAAAATTCAAAAATCGCTTAAATGAAAAATAAAATAAATCGCTCGAATGCAACAAATCACCAAAATTAAAAAGTCGCCAAAAACCGAAAAAACACCAAAACGAAAAAAGCGCCAAAACTAAAAAAAATCGCTAAAACTAAAAATATGTACCTAAAAATTAATCGCTGTAACTGTAAAACTGAAAAAGCGGCAAAACTAAAGAACAAAAGAAAAAAAACGTCAGAAGATCAAAACAAAATTGCGAAAAAAGTGCCTAAACTAAAAAAAAAATTCTAAAAGTAAAATAAATCGCCAAAAAGTGAAAAAATCGCTAAAACTAAAAAACAACAAAATAAGCAAACGTCAAAAACCAAAAAAAAACCCACAAAAACGAAAACAGCGCTAAAACTAAAAAAGCTCCAAAAATAACAAAAATCTAAAAAAACGAAAAAATCGGCAAAACGAAAAAAGCACTTCGGCAAAAGTTCGTAAAGTCCTATATACATGCATATGTACATATGCAGGGTCCGCTCACGCAGAGTACCCTACATAGATAGATAATCACCCTTACTGGGAATGGAAGGCGAACATCTTGTTCACGTACAATATTTCACATGAACAAAAAATGGTGAGCAAAATTAGAAAATAGTACACACTGACACAACAACAACGCAAAAATTGGCGATGGCAATTTAAGGGAAAGGGAACGCCTTTCACGTTAACTTTTATTCCCGATAAGGATGACTATATGCCTTTAAGTTTTAAAAAGTGTAGCAAACGCTTGTATCCATATTTTGTTAGTGTAAGATAAAAATATAGTCTACTACTACTTTGAAATGCTCTGCTTCAAAAATATTTGCAAAAGATTTGCGAATAGGATTTAAATAAAATATTTCATACAAAATATCTAATATGAATTACAAATATAAAAATTATTAGTTTGAGTTACACTTTACAGCTAAAGGTTTAAAGCATTTAACTAAAAACTGCTAATATCTTTTATAGCGTACCAAAAATACTTGCAAATATTATGACAGAAAAAAAGTGCTAATAACCAAATTAACTTAACTTATATTATTACTCAGCACATTGAGTCAACTACAAACCAAAAAGCCAGGCATGCAGCAATCGAGCGAACAATTGTTTTATAAAAAAAAAGATTAAATAAAGCAGGCTAGGCTGCCTTTGCCGGTAGCTGTAGGCAGCCTTAGCAGCAGAACACTTTATTTAGGCTGGAACCTACATATTTTCTCTCTCTTATTTTTATGGTTTGAAATTAAAGACACAGATTTCAATATAGTCGCATGTAACAGTAATTGAAACCACTGCTTACATCTTTGTTTTTTATGCCAAACTAAATATGATGTTGTTCCTACTATAAAGCAAACAGTTAAGTAATTAATTACCAGGGAAACCAGAAATATGCCCCAAAAAAGTGTTCAATATGCACTAAAAACTTGAAAATATGCACTAGAAATTCAAAAAATATGCTCATAAAACCATTCATTGCCTGAGTGTTACTTCTCTAAAAATAAAAAGAGGCTCATTTGATGTCCTGTGCTCGCAAAAATATTTTTGCTTGTCAACTAAAAGCTCGTATGCAGTGTTTTTGATTCCCGGAGCCCGCATGTAAAAAAAAGCAACAATATATTTTATATCCTACTGGCATACCATGTGTTTTCAATCGACAAATACATTAAACAGATAGCGATCGTACTGAATTCTATTACCAATTAGGGAATTCACAATGAGAATATTAAAATTTTAATGTGGCAACATTGAGCCATCTTAATTTTTTTATTATGAGCAGGCAACGATATAAATACACACACTGTGTATATCAAAGTCAGGCAAACACACATACATCTTTATATTATTTACTAGAGGTGTGCACGTGAGTGGTTTTTGACTCACGACACGCACGCTCACGCAGAAAAATATTTTACTCACGCACTTTCACGCACGAATGATTTTGAAAATTTTCACGATCACGCACAAAAATATTTTACTCACGCACTTTCACGCACAAATGATTTTGAAAATTTTCACGATCACGCACGCTCACGTATAAACGTATCACGATCACGCACGCTTACGAAAAATATATAATTAATTTTCATTTTTGTTGGTTGAAAAATAGGTTCTTACACATACATATGTACATACATACATACGTATGTATGCATGTAAGTATGAAAGTAAAAATAAATCAAAGTTTGTTATACGTGCAGATGTTTTATATGTTAGATGTTCTTCTATCGAAATACACAAGAAACTCGAGTTTAAAAAAATAATGAGTTGGGGCCTTCCTATATTAAGGTAACGATATGTATGTATGCATGTATATACATTTATTTTACATATGTATACAATTATTGTATTATTTAATGACAAAATATTTTATAATATAATATTTCAATAAAAACAGGGTTTTCAAATATTTTTGTGGAGAAATAATATTTTGTCTATGTTGTTACTCGAGAGTCGACTGCGTCTTTCCTCCCAAACAAAATACGCCCGGACGTGGAAAAAACACGTTCACTTGTTGCCGAGCTAGCAGGGATATTTAAAATTTGTTTTGCTAATTCTTTCACACAAGGAAGGTCATCATCAGCAGTCTTCCAAAATTCTAATATATTGCAGTCTGCATTGATTTTTTTTATGATAGCTAGCTAATTCATCGTCAACATCAGTTTCAAAATGGAATCCATCTTCGGTGTGGTGCTTGTCCAAAAAATTTTTGAATTTGTTAGATTGCAGTAGCGAATCAGATCTGTTTTCTTGACGAGATACGACTGTATTACTTCCACTTTGTTTTGATATATCGGTCAGCATATCTTTAACTTTAATAATAGTTTCAGTTCTCTGTTCTTCTGAAACGAAGCGGAGTTCCTTATATGGTGGAAGCAAAAAAGCAGCTATATAATGGAGGGAAGATGGTTGGCATCTCTTAATAAGTGAATATTTTACATTTTTCTTCACTTGCATCATTACTTGTGAATCCCGGTGATCTTCCATGCAAACTTGTATGAGTTTTTCATACCAAAGTACCTATTTATTAAGCGTTGGAACAGTCTCCATACACTGTATGCACACACATACACATTAGTGGGCTTTTCTTATTACCCTTTTCTTATTACCCATTAATCTTGAGAAAAAATGTCTTCTCCTTTTTAACAATTGAAATGAGGTGCTCAAATAAAATAAAATAAACAAAATCAAAAGTTTTAAATGTATGTATGTATGCATTATGTTTCCAGGCTCATGTATGTACATATATACATATGTATATACATCGATCAGAGCTGGCCACCGAGAGAATAACGAGAGTAATGTATTCGCGTATGTGTATACACAGCGATGCCAACTTTTTATAACCCAAACGCTCTGTTCCCCTTGGCAAAACGCGCTAGAACGCGCTAAGTTATAGCATTGTCAACTATTTATAGCCAAAACGCGCTATTTTCCTACGCGCTAAATTAAATTTTAATAAAAGTCGATGTATGTACATGTGTATTAGCATATACAATTAATTTTTTTAGTAGCTCTTTTCAGACTTTATAATATTGTTTCTTCAAAATTATATCCTAAATAAATAAAATTGGTCACGAGAACGAGTAGATATTTTTAGTTGTGAAATTTACAGTATTAAAATGCGTTTTTAATTCTAGCCACAGTCAAGGGAATTTTATTTGCGATAGCTGAATCATTAACCAATTTAAAAAATTTTATGAGTTGTGTAAGCAAAAAAAAAGGGGGGGGGGAAATTGAACTGATATGATGAATTTATTTAAAACGCGCTAATTTAGCGCTTTTTTTAATAAACGCGCTAAGACGAAAAAAGCGCGTTTGGCATATTTAAAACGCGCTAAATTGGCAACGCTGTGTATACATTTGTAAAAGAAGCCGATTGATATTCGGCACTCTGGTGCTACTTTGTGCAGCTCAGATATAGATTGTAGTATTTATTATAAGAAAATTTAAAATTTTTAATACAGTTATATGCCCACTCAGGAGTGTTATCTCGTGAGAGCGTGAGAACTCGTGCGTGATTCTTAAGGTAGAGGTCCATAGCTCGCTTTTTGCGCGTTATGCTTTAGACGCGTTTCATCCTCTTGTTTCGTTCTATACTTTGTTCGCGTTGAGTTACATGCACTGCTTTTCATGCGCCATTTTATTTTTGTTTTGATCAGCTGTGTGCGTTTGTTTATAAATACTTATAAAGAAAAAATGGAGAGTGAAATCGAGTTTTTAAAAGAGTTTGTGGAGTTAGTCGAGTTTGTATATTTAATTTTATGTGCAAAAAATGCCTATGAACAATTTCAAAAAAGAAAAGGTTTTTTGTACGGCCGTTGTATTTAGAACGGAATTTAAGTGGGTTTTTTGAAACCACATTTAAAAAATTACAACTTCTGACCCTGAGCAATTTAGAACCGCGACAAGAATGTCTGCAGATGTCTTTGACTATTTATTCAGCATTTTAAAAGAGTCTTGAGAAGAACTCGGCCAGGGCTATTCCAGCAGATTGTCGGCTGTTGTTGACTTTAATGTAAGTAAATTGAAAATTACATATAAATGTATGCACATTATTGGCTTAACCAATAACTTTTCTAAGCAGCTATTTAATACAGATTTAGCTGAGATGACACTCAGTACGTAAAAGTAATCGATAACTAATATGCAAAATTTGTTACGAGAAAAGTGTGGTGAAAAGTTAATTAAAATACATCGCATTAATGAAAATATTCACATATTTTATTAAGCATGTTTTTTTTAATAAGAAATTTTTTTTATTGAAAAAAAAGAAACAAATTATCCACGACAAAATAATATTTATCGATAACGTAAGAAATAAAGTATTATTTAACATCTTTAGCATTCAAGAACAGCTGACTTTCTTTCATGGTGCTGGTAACGCGTACAAAAGTAGAAAGTAGACTTACTTTTTGCTTTGAACGCGCCTACGCGTTCTGCGCTTTTTGCAATGTAACTTGTCACATACTATTACATTGATTCTACCTTTTTGACAGATGCATAGAAAGCGTAACGCGCAAAAAGCGAGCTATGGACCTCTACCTTTAAAAAGAGCTCACGCACGAGTAATTTTATTTAAGTCACGGTCACGCACTCACGCGTCATTAATTATAAATTTGATCACGATCACGCGTGACACGATAAAATCGCGACATTTGCACATCTCTATTATTTACATATTAGTTTATAATATGAGAGAGGGAGAGTAAAATGCATTTTTGTACGAATGCTTATGTGAGACCGAATTATTTTCTTCCGTAGGTACTAAAATAACAAAATTTGTTAAACTAGAAATTATTGTTGGATAAATTTTTCAAAATAACTTTTGTTCTGCGAAAAATACAAATATTTTTTCACCAACTACAGTACAGCGCTGACAGTTTTAAAATGTTTAGTTTAACATTGCCATACCTATTGCCATATAGAAAATGGCATGCTTTTTATACTTTTAAATTTGCCACCTGGTAATAAATTTGATTTACACACAAACAAAAACAACAAACTTGCCAGACCATATTAAAGTATTAAAGTTGAAACGTTGCAATATTAAAACTCATTTTAAAATGCTATTGTGAACTCCCTAAATAATTCAATGATTTTATGTTTTCGTAGGTCTCTTTCATAGTTACTGCATGAGCTAATGGTGCGGACAGATATTGATTTACATTATGAAGCAAAACTCCTTTCCGAGCCATTGAATAAATATATTCCTGTTATTACTAAATTTTTTGAATTCCAGGAATCATAAAAAATAATTCCTTTACTTGGTATGACTTTTCAGTTGAACCACTAGATGCAATTGCGTTACGGATAAATTTATTACACACTGTTTGCCAAAGTGTGATGGATAACTGCTTTAAATGTGAATAAAATCAACAGTTCTGCCCAGATTTTTATTACTTATTGCTTGTATTATTTTTAAAACTTTAAATTAGTCCTACTATATTAACACATTGTTTGCACGGTTTTAGAGTACAATGTGGTACATAATAGGCCAACACTTTTGTCCGCCAGCATCGACTGCAAGTGCGTATCCCTCAGAAAATGCCAAGTTGAAAACTTGACAATATTTGATTCAAATTCAAGTTTCTTAGAAATAGATTCATGGGCAATAATAAAGGAACACCTTGTCTATAAATTTGCAGTATTTTTTCCCCGCTCGGTTGCCCGATTTAATGGAAAAGTTCTTTGGGAAGCATTAATCGAATATTTATAGCTTAACAGAGCTCTGTTAACACGCTAACAGAGCTCTGTCAAGGATTATACGTTTTAAAATTTAACTTCACATGCAAAGTGATTTATATGAAAATTATTATCGTATAATTGATTTAAAGCCTTAGCAAATAATTCATAAATAATTAACGATAACTAATTAAAAACTAATATTCACATTAAAATTGTATCTGGCTCTAGTTGAAAAATAGATATCTTTTCAATAGGAGTAATTAATCAATTGCCCATGGAGATTATTTCATTAAAAATAATTTTGCTGCTTTAAATAATTTATTAATAACTCAGTGGGCGTTCAGTTAAAAATCATAGATATAAAAAATATTAACAAGCCGAAAAAATACATTAAGATAATTTCGGTGTTACTGTTTTGCAGTGATTTTGCAGATTTATATATTTATAAATTGTTTCATATTATCCGTGTTTTCGCTAATTTACGTATGTACGTACTTTTGGCTATCAGCAAAACACTTAAAGAGCTAATTTATTTTAAATGTTTTAATTTTTTTATTTATTTTTTGCTTTTAATGATAAAACAAAGTAGATACCAGATACATACCTGCATAATAATATATTTATGTATTTATATATTATTTTTCTGTATATATGTATAATGTTTGGGTATTGTTTGTTTTTTTTTTTTTGTTTGTTTTGCGGAAGAGGAATTAATAGCTTGTATATCTATTATATAACTTGCGAATCAATATTTGCCAATTCATTTACTTTAAAGCAAAATTAACGAATACATAGATCATTCAATGTATCTACGACCATTAATAATTTCATTTCTTTTTTTTATCACCCTTTCAATTGAAAAAAAAACGTCTTTAGTTGTTAAGCGTTGCAAGCAGAAAAAATTTTTGATCGCACTAATATGATCCCTCTAGTCAGCCTAGAACCAGCACTAGTTAAAATGTCGACAACTTTCCTCTTATGCGCTAGTAGAGATACGTTAGAGACAACAGTTCTAGTGTATTTTTGGTGTTGATAGGTCCTGGATCCAACCACATCGAGCTTGCTTAATGCCGTTTACTATAAAACTAGACCAAGTCGCAATTAAATTGACAAAATGTCAAGACGGCAATGATGAATATGTAACCATTTACAGGATATGTGCTTTTTTCACCATACAGTACTCCCTACTTTTGGTCTAATATGAACCGAGTTATAAAGTAACACCGGAAAAAAATAGAGATGAATTGATAACTTCCTCCTTTTTTGAAAGTCGGTTAAAATGAGGGAAAACGGAATAAAACGCTTAAATTAAAAAAAAATTCGCACAAACGAATAAAATCGTCAAATCGAAGACTAGCAAAATTAAAAAAAAAAAATCGCCTCATCGTAAAAACTCTCCAAAAAGGACACAATCGCCAGAAAATAAATTTCGTTAAAATTGAAAACAAATCGCCAAATGAAATAATCGCCGAAACAGAAAAATCTTTAGAAATGAAAATATTGCCAACACGGAAAAAATCGGTAAAACGGTAAAAAATTAAAAAGAAAAAAACAGAAAAGATTATTGAACAAAAACAAAAAACTCGCCAACACGAAAAAATCGTCAAATATTGAAACTTGCAAAAAGTAAAAAAATCGCCTTATCAAAAAAGTGCGCTACAAAATCGCCTGCATAGATTTATATGTATATCGTTAAAATAAAAAAGTTTACCAAACGCAAAATCTTTAGGAATGTCAATATTGCCAATATTGCAGAAAAGATATCAGGAAAACTGGAAAAAGTTTAAAATGAAAACCAGAAAAAATCGCTTAAATGAAAAAAATCGCCAAATGAGAAAAATGTCAAGAACCGGAAAGAAAATTGATAAAACGAAAAACTAGCAAAGTTTGAACAAAAATCGTATAAAACTTCTTAAATAAAACCAGCAAAAATAGCAAAATCGCTTTAAAGAAGCAACTTGCATAACTGGAAACAAAGAAATATCCTTAAAATAATAAAAACAAAATTGCCCAAACCGGAAAATCTGTAAGGAATAAAAATTTCCCCAAAAAGAAAACAATCGCCAGAACAGAAATATCGTTAGAATACAAAATCGTCAAAACTGGAAAATCTTTTAGAAATTAAAATATTGCCAACAAGGAAAAAATGGAAAAGATTCTTGCATGTATGAATATTTGGTTCGTAGAAAAAGGATGTTTTTTTTTCAAAATGAGCCAGATTCTGTGTGAAGAGGTTCGTTTCTGAAAAGGCAGATTTTTGCTAAAAAGTCCTTTCTTGGATAAAGAACTTTTCTAAAAAGCTCTATCGTAAAACAACTGAATATCGCTTCATATAAATTCAAAAAAGGCGTAAGTTACATTTAAAATACTTTACAGAAAAAGCAAAACACATTATAAGTTTAAGTGCATTTTGTTCTCAGTATGCTTTTGAATTTTGTTAGTAAATTTGATATTTTTTGAGCATACTGGAATAAATATATAATTACATCGTAATGAATCAAAAAGACGATTTTGATTTTTTTGAATTTATATGACGATATAGTTTAACTTTTTGAGGAGAAACTCTTCGTATTGAAAATTAAATAATACGAAAAATAATGAAATTAAGTGTTCAATAGTTTTCTCTCTATTTAATTCAAAACTATTTCATAAACAGCAACAAAATCATATCACAATTCAGCAAGGCTTTTCCTTAATGATGGAAGGTATAAGTGATGGGAGCACTGTGTACCAAAGGCAGCGAATGAGCGTGGGCAACGGTAGCAGTCTTAACAACGGATACTTCGGGTGATGCATGAACAACAGGAGCAGCATGTAGTACGGGTACGGAGTGCACTACGGGAGCAGCGGCATAAGCTTCGAAAACAGGAGCTGTCCTAACAACAGAAACTGCAGGAGTTTCATGGACGGTGGTCTTAACTACTGGAGCTACAACTGGACTAACAACGGCCCTGTTGTGGAAGCGTGTGAAGCTTTGATGCGACACCGCCGAGGGAGCGCTGTGTACAACAGAACCAACCTTGGCCAGCACAGGTTCCTCGACAACATGATGAGTTTCAATTACACCAGCGCTGACAGCAGCAAAGCAGAGCAGAGCAATACAAGTAATCTGAGGAAAATAATAGGGAGTTAAAAGAATGAAAATGCTTAAATTTATCTCGAAAGAAATACTTGCCGATCTGTGATGCATGTTTAAAAGATTTTATATTGCGAGCAACTAATGGTGTTTAAACAATTTGCTGCTGTTTTTATAGCTTAAAAGCACTAAAGTGCAAATAACCTGGAATAGACGTCACAGGTACTCCCTTTAAGTTACATGAAAAAAATAAAACCAAAACAAAAACATTCCGGGTATGTGTTTTAGCCGGTTTGTTTGGCCTTCAGGCGGTTTGTCTTACAAGCATGTATTAATCTTGGTAGACAAAAACAAATCAAAAGAAAAAAAAAATCACTTTGAAGCCATTTGCTCAAGTATCTCTCAAGTGTGAATTCAAACAAACAGATAATGAAATTTATTTTGGCCATAAACGTTAATTGCTAAATAATGTACTGTTGGTTTTTATTGATGAATATGCTGCCTTTAACTGCAAACAATTGTGCTGTTAAGCTTTGAGCAAAATTTACAATAGAAATTTCATGTGTATCTGTCTATCTCTAGTTCTGGCTGTTTCACAGATAAGAGGCTTACGTTAAGGAGGAAATTAACAGAAATTTGTGTTAAAGTTAAGAGTTCAAGTTCAGTGTAGGCGTTATGTAACAGACGAGAAGCTGTTACGCTCCTCTATTCTCGTATGCAAGTATAAATTGATCTGTCTGATTGGTAGAGATCATTAGTTTCTTTGGAGCTTTCGACTTAAAGACTTCTTTCTATCAATTGCAAAATGTTCAAATACGTAAGTTATTGCAAAAGTTTTTAACAATAAATTCGATATAAAAATTAAGAAAAAAATGTTGCTTTTAGATTGTCTTCTTTGCCTGCATTTCCGTAGCCTTAGCTGCTCCCGGCTTGTTGGCCGAACATCACACAATCGTTGAGGAGCCGGTTTTGGCAAAGGTGGGCAGTGTGGTTCACTCTGCGCCTTCAGCTGTGTCTCATCAAAGTTTTACCCGTGTGCACAACAAAGCTGTTGTTTCACCCGTTGTTGCACCCGTTGTAAAGACCACCGTACATGCCGTCGAACCTGCCGTTTCCGTAGTCAAAACCGTGGAACATGTGCCGGCTGTTAAAACTGTTGAAACTCCTGTAGTCCATACTTATCACAATGCTGCTGTTGTGCCTGTAGTAAAAACTGTGCACACCCCCGTCCTTGGCCATGCTGTATCTCATCAGTCTCATGTTCAATTGCACTCAAATGCCGCTATTGTTGGCCCAGTTGTGAAAACGGTTGTTCACGAAGGCCCCGTTCTGCACGCTGCTCCTGTTCTTCACACAGCTCCCCATGTTACTCATGTTTTCCATCATTGAGATTACATTCATTTTGTGTTTTAATACAAATAATAATAACAATTTGAAAGATTAAAAGAGTTGGTTTTTTTATGATCTCTTATGCTAGAAACGAATCAAGGCGAATCTATACTAGGTGGTCGCAAGGGATCAGCTGACTATTTTCGCCTCTTGTAATTTGAATACACTCATACGTTGGATGTCGTCAACACACATTTTTCAGTAAATTTATTTTTTGACATTTAAAGTGTAAATTTCTCAAAGCGAATTGAGCTGAGTATACTTTATATGAATTTGCCTGGAAACGAATTTTCGGCTGTCAATATTCGCCGTAAAAAATAAAACATATTTGAGGTGGTCGCAAGGGATCAGTACCTGGATTCAGTAACTTTTATAATAAATATAACGAAAATTTATCGACTTTGCTATTCAGTAACATATTTTAACGATTTTAGCTGTCGTTTGAAGCAAAAAGATATTAAATCACAAGCTCAAATTCATTTAGTTTTTCTTTATTTTTCTTTGTGCTTTTCGCTTATTTTGACATTTTCTATACAGAGATACCACATGATATTGAATGAAGTGGTGATTAAAATACAGATGGAGACTATCTATCGTAAAAAAGAAATTTTAGAATCACGTTACCGTTACCGCAAACGAATAAATATGTCGATAAATATTGCGATTTTCGGTTCTTGTAATTTGAGTATACTTTGGATGTCAACACACATTTTTCAGTAAATTTTTTTCACATTTAAGGCTTGTCCCACGATGCCGACAACGTTCGACTTGTCGCACACTTACATTTGAAACAACAACAAAATTTTTAAATTAGTTTTTGTTTTGAATGTAAGTGGGCGACAAGTCGAACGTAGGCGACATCGTGGGACAGGCCCTTAAAGTATAAACTTCTTAAAGCGAATTCAGCTGAGTATACCTTATATGAATTTGCCTCGATATTTGAGTATATGAAAATTTAAACAATCGAAATTCGCTTTACGCCGGAAAATCTACTTCTCCTTCTACTTCTTACACCGGCCAACGATGACAAAGCAATTTTTGCTGCTTCGCACAAACAGCTGTTATTTGCCGCCGTTGTTGTGGTAGGCAAAATACGTCGTTCGTCCCAGTTGTGTTTCTAGTATTGGTTCATTTTGCTTCCGTGCTTTATGCGACTTCAATATATTTTTCTTTTCTTTTATAATGGAAATATTTGTGAATTTGATTAATTTCAGTGTAACCAAATTCCACTTTGCAATTCCCTGTTGGAAAGAAAATATTTTAAACGTTACCTTCATATAGAAAGTACCCTAACTCATAACAATTTTGAATTTGAGTTTTTTGTATATTTCGATAGAGGAACATCTAATGTATCGAATAGTGCGAAAATCTCAATTTCAAAAAATTAAATTTTTTCTCAAAAATACCCCATGCGTAATTTTCCGCCAGGACTTAAATGCTCTGAAGATTACAAACTTTTATTTTAACTTAAATTCAAGTTGATTAGTAGATTTTACATTAAAAGTGATACAAATGAATTTTAAATAAAATAAAAGTAATACAAAGTAATACCAAGATTTTAAGTTGTTTTTTTTTATAAAAATTTTATTTCAATTTATTTGCGAATTTTTATACATGTCAATGAATAAAAATTTAATGATATGAATGGTAAGCAATTGGACTAGATACAACAGTCTTAACAACGGGAGCGGAGTGTACAACTGGTAAAGAGTGTACCACGGGAGCAGCTTCATAGGTATGTACAACAGGAGCAGCAGCAGCTTCGTAAGTGTGTACTAAAGGAGCAGCAGCTACAGGCGCAGCTTCATAAGTGTGTACAACAGGAGCAGCAGCAGCATAAGTATGCACCACTGGAACCTTTTTCTCCAAATTGGTAAAACTTTGGTGGGTAATGGCTGATGAAGCACTTGTGTCAACGACTGCAGTTTTAGCTAAAACAGCAGGTTGTACTAAAGTGTGGTGGGTTTCAGTTAAGAAACCAGGAGCGGCAGAAACAGCAGCCACCAAAGAAAGAAGTGCAATGAATTTGAACATGTTGGTTGTTGAGTTTCAAGAGAATGAAAATGAACTGATGTTGTTACCAACTGATGTTGTTAAATTTATACCCAAAAATATAAAACAACTTCGATAGTAAATTTCACGCATAAAATTTTATTTGTTTGTAAATTTTTTTTATCCTCTAGATTTTTTTATGTTAAGTAATTGAAATGGACTGCTAATTTTAAACCTTTAACCGGTTCCTTATAATTAAATTGTTGTAGCTTGTCACTCACATGTACTTAATGATTTTGCGATTATTTTCTTTGATTCTTGTGCTAAAGTGTTGTTTTTGTTTTGAATTTAAAATCTTACCGTAGTTAATAACAAGAATATACAAAATATTTGCAGCAAAATCGTCTTAAGTTAAATCACTGAAAATAATATTTCATTCAACAACTTTTTTCTTTGATGCATTAAATTTCTTTATTGACTGAAGACAAAAATATTTTCAATAAACGTGCATACAATTTCATTTATCAATAATGCAAAAAGCGTCATTACAGAAAATACAAAATAGTTTTCAATTAAATCAGCGATTTTCGTATTCAGATATAAATATAATTTTTTCTTAATCAGAAATAATTTCTTAGTCGGGCTTAAGTTCAGTAATTTTAATTCTTGTTGAATGAAATATTTTTATTAATTATTGTGAGTTTCTAAAGAAGAGAAGAAAAATTAAATTAGACTTTATAAGCTGGGGCAAATACCGATATTTTTCTGTGCAGCCACGCACTCTCTACTGGGGTAAAGATTGTTATTAACATCAGCTATTTAACGCAAATACACAACATTTCTCATATTCCATTTCATTGAAAATTTGCGTTAAATAGCTGATGTTAACAACAATCTCTACCCCAGTAGAGAGTGCGTGGCTGCACAGAAAAATATCGGTATTTTCCCCAGCTTATAAAGTCTAATTTAATTTTTCTTCTCTTCTTTAGAAACTCACATTAATTAATAAAAATATTTCATTCAACAATAATGTAAATTACTGAACTTAAGCCCGACTAAGAAATTATTTCTGATTAAAATTCACTATAGTTCAACTAAACATTTAAAATTGTCTCACTTAAAATAATTTTTTTTGTATTCAGTTCTACTTTTTGTTTCAAATTGGAGAAGTAAAAATTCGCGCAGTTAAACTTTGTTAGCAGAAAATTCAAAATTTTCGAGGCAAAAAATTTTATTCAATGACTAAATGAAAAAAGTGCAACTGAAATACGTACATGCATTTCGCAACGCAGCTTATCCTCAATATGTTTCATCGATTTCAAAGTGTTAGAGATGGTTTGTGTCTTTAATAACTTACAGGGCAAATTGGTGAATTTGCCGTAAACATACATACACACAAATTCCTTGCTAAGCAAATTTGTGCGAAATATCGTAAAACATTGAGAACCATTTGTATGATAAAATATTTCTAGAGTTATGACAGTCTTGCTGTAAATCAGCAATTTTGCTTGTGTTTGGCGGACATAATTTCATTACCAAAGTCTTACATACTTAAAGTGACTGGAAAGCTTTAAAATCCGTATTCTAAGAGGATTAATAATTTTTCTCTGTTTGATAAGTGACAACCTCTGCACATAATTCCACTCATAAGCATTATCGAATTCAATGAATGGAACGCACAGAATGCGTTATATAATCATTCTTAATTTTCTGCGAAAGTTAATTTTTTTTGTTTTTCACAAGCTGAATTAATACTAATGTTACATATTTGTGAAATTAGTATGAGTTACATTTAAAAGTGATTTTAATTATGAAGAGGTATTCTCCAATAACATCGCTTATTTAAGGAATATAAGAATTGGTAGAATAAACACGTGCATTACTTATGTTTATATACATGTGTGTGTGTGTCACTACACAACTGTTAACACTGTACAACAAAATTATTATTGTTTTTTTTTTTTCAAAAAACATTAATGGCCTAACAACTAATTCCTCTAGAGAAGACCTGAGTGTGGCCAAGAGATTTATCAGACAAAATTTTTATGTAGCATCCTAACCCTTTAACTCTTCTTCATGTGGGACTTTTTTTTGGCCCTATCGGGAAAGGGGTTTAAATAAGTACATTTGAAAGGCAAAAAATGCTTCCTGTAGAACTTTTTTGTAAGTTTCTGAACACAAGAAAGCCCGAAATTTAATTTAACACTAGAAATTAATCATAGCTTGAAATGTGTTTGAGGGTTAATTGTGTACTTTTTCGTAGAAATCTATAGCAAATATTTGAGGGTGGCGTTGGCTGAAGTAGTTAGCATGTTGACTACAAAACCGAAGGCCCTGTGTTCGAGCCCGGTATCCACGTATTTTTCTGATGTGGATTAGTGTCCCTTTGTATCAGTTGTTGTAGGAAAGTTCAAGTGATGAAGGCATAGTAGTCACTGGTCACTGAACTATACGGACTTCAGCAGATACTAATCCTAATGCAACATCAGAGCGGCCTGCTTCGTAGGTATTATGTAGCAGAATCATCGGCGGAATAAAATAACCAATAAAATTGCTACTAAACACAGCTTCAAAAAATTTGATACGCCTCATTTAACACCAGAGGAGCTGCAAAACTGCCTTATTTAAAAACGTGCAAAAAAGCAGAGTTGTAAAGAATGACGCTTTCCTCTATCTCTCCCTTCACCACCTGTCTCCTCTATCACTATCCCTTTCCTAAAGAAGGTAACACCTAGTAATAGTAGTAGGCATTCATTGCCTGAGTGCTACTTTTCTGGAAAAAAAAATAAATATATATATATATATAGATATTTTTGTAGAACATTTTAATCCGTTATTCGCCATGTTTTTATATATATATATATATATATATATATATTTTTTTTTTTTTTTTTTTTTTTTTGAGAAAACACTTAAAAACCTATTCGGTTCACCATAATAATGTCCAAAGGAGGGACAACTTCTAATCCAATTTTTATAATATTTTTACATACGAGTATATACTCATCTATGTATATATTTTTCTTTGGCCTTCCCCTGCCAGAATTAAGCATTAGAAGCTTGTTATATTTTTTGTGTTGTACAGTGTAAGCTGCTGAAATGTTTTGATTACATGACACCCTGGTGATAATCAGTGTTGCACAATATTCTTCAATAGAATTACCTTTCATGCATATTTTCATATTTTCCATACATTTCAACTCAGTCAACATTATTTAGATAGGAATTCCACAATTGCTGTAATTGTGTTCGTAAGAGTAGCAGAACTTTGCTGAACGTAATACTCTGTGGAGTACAATTGGACAAGATATGTATGACATGATGAAAGTTACTAAAATAGACAAACGTAATCGACTTAGTAGAGCACAGTGGTAACAATGAAAAGCATAAAGCGAAAATTTGGAAAAAGTTCAATGGGAAGAAAACTATGAAAATTTAAATTTAAAAAAGCAATTTTTGAAGAGAAATATATTTAGATAAAATGTTTAACTGAGAGTTGTTTTTGAAAAAAATGTTCTTAGGTTATTTTTGTTGACTTACCTACGCATTAAATCGATACACATGTTCATATGAGAATGAATCTTTTGACGACAGCAAGACAACAGGGCTGCAGGTTGTTGTCTCTGCTGATTTTGTTGTTGTAGTCGAATTAAACTAATTTCTATTTCTTTGGCTATAATGAGCAAATACAGTGTTCCCGGTATAATACAAAATGTTTTGAATGAAAAATATCTTACAATTATTTAATATTATTTAACAGAAATAATATCCCGAAATTGACGTAAAGAATAAATTGATTAATTTTTTTATTTTTACGTGATATCAGTACATTTTAAAAGAGTAATTTAATTTTTATGAATGCAAAATATTTGACTGTGGCAACACTTATATATATATGTTTTTCTACTTGAATGTCAGATGTTGATGATGCTGCTAATGTCTTCATTATATTTAAGTAGCTGGCTACCCTCAGAGCCCATTTGGCTAATTGGTGAAGTTTTGGCAAAATTAGAAACTCGCTTTAATTTGGGTGGCAAAAAATAATGGAGAAACAAGCAAAAACTTCTTCCCAGAATTTGTTCAGAACTGATACATAGAAATTCCTTTAAAAAATAAATAAATACATTCAAAAGTTGGATTATTGCTTGAACTACATATATAACGTAATTATTGAAACAATTGTCCCACTGTGATTTTGTGTTATGTGCCCATAACAAAGAGTGATAATTCTAAATTTATTTCTGTATCGTAATTATAAATAGTACAATTCAATAGAAAACTTATGTTTGGTGTTGTAATTTAAATTTATGTTAACAAATGTCGGGTTTGTTTAAATGTGGTGAGTGCGGCATCTACTTTTGTTGGGCTATTTTTGGATACAGAAAAAAATTAAAAACAAAAAAAGAAATAAATTGAAATTTAAAGTTAAAAACTTTTACATAAAATCAGTCGAACATTTTACAAACCGGCGAAAAATTAAAATATGTTTGATGAGAATGATTACAATGAGAATTTGTGAGTGTATATGTGGCTCATTGAAATGAGTAGCGAGATTTCAGAACCCGCGAGAGGTTGTGGTATTTCTTTTCTCTGAGAACGATTTCAATTGAAATTCGTGAGTGTGTATGAGAGACCGCCAAATTCGCGAAAAATTCGCGAAATATACTCGTATTTGTGAGGCTGATTGCAATGGAAACTCGTGAGTGGTTTTTCGTTGCTGCTTAACATTTATTTCTTTACTTTTTGAGCTTTGTCGTGTGCATATTTATATGTGCTTATGGTTATTTCATGCTTGCAAGAATCGACACAAGTCGTTGTTATTGGCCGTACTTGTTGCTTATAAAAGTTACTACTATTTATTTCATTAACTTAATTTTTCAAACTTTTTTTATTTTCTATTGTCTAGTCAAGTATTTTTTTTATTGCTTATTTTAATGCAACGATTAACGGTTATTACTTTCCCCTGGCAGTTTGCTCTTTCTGTAAGTTCATTATAGTGCATACAAATCTTAATTATTGACGTCCTCATACTTTCTCAAAAGGTTTTTTATTTGTAAAAAGGTTGCTTCAACTTGAAATAACTTTTATTCAACATGATTCTTTGTGTTATTTCAGTATCGAATCAACGTTGTTCCAACTTGATTCAACACGATTCTTCATTTTGGTTCAACAATACGGGAATGTTAAATCAACGTGAAACGAAGTTAGTGTTTTTTTTATGGGAATAATAATAATACCAAATTATTATTTTACTTATTCAGTAAAATATTTTTTTTTATTAAAAATTAGCTGGATCCTATGCCCATTTCACTGTTGCTGATGCAGATCATCAGGGAACCATTACTCAAAAAATTCTTGGAACAACTAGAGTTATTATGTTAAACTTTCATTTAAACAAATGAGAAGCTCAAAAAATAAGAAATTTGAAATAGCAAACAAGTTGAATAGCTGTTGTTGCTATTTACATTCCTTTTCTTCACATACTTCTTACTACTAGAATTCGAGCTGAAAAAAAAGAGAGGTGTCTTAGGACACCCGGTTATAGCTATGCTGCTTAGTTATATAAAACAAATTTAATGTGTGAAATAACAATACAATAAAATTATATTACATGATGATGTCAAATTCTCTGCAAAGATTTCAAAACGTTTCCATTTATTTTCCATTATTTTCTTTTCTAGCTGCGTGCGATCAAATTAATGCATTGTTTGTGGCCGATCTCTAGTTTGTGCCAAAACAAGACAAATACAAATTGAGCAATCCTTCGCATTGTTTTTGTTTCTCTCACTTCAAAGAACGAAACAAAACAAAATCAAAAATTTTTTTCGTTTATTTTTGCACTCTGCTTTTAAGTACAAAGAAATCAAAACAAAAATAATTTTATAACTGTAATAGTGCCTATTATTTTTGTTACGAAAATCACGCAATAAATAGCATAGCTATAAAAGTCAGCCAATGTAGCAATGGTAAAGTAAGTAAATAAAAAACATATTGATTATTGAGTTCTTGTTTCAACTTTGTTACTTGTTGAGCTTCTCATTTGTTTAAATGAAAGTTTAACATAATAACTCTAGTTGTTGTAAGAAAATGTTTGGGTACAGGTTTCTCTAGGATATGCATTAGCAACAGTGAAATGCGCATCGAAGCCAGCTAAACCCCTCAATAATCGATTTCAATGTATTTTAAATAAAAAAAATATTTTACTGAATAACTAAAATAATAATTTGGGATTATTAGTGCATTAACAAATGTTAAACTGAAAGTGAAATAAAGTTATTTCAAAAGGAAAAAAAATTTCGTTGAAGATTACTGTAAATCATGTTAGATCAACATGAAACATATGCGAAGTAAAATCATTGCCTAAAAATGTTAAATTAATCTTGTTTACGTAAGTTTTACGTTTAAATTTTTCTGTGTGTACTTACTTCTTTAAAAAAATTGTGACACTTAAATGCTTGTTATCGTTACAATATGAATTTCAATTTCAAATAAAACTGTTGCAATACGACTCAATGAAGTTTTAACAAGTTCACTTGAAAATTCAACTGTTTGTATGTAAACAAACAAGTGCTTGTGGAACAACTGCAACATTTTAGATTCATTTCGCAACATACAATATAAAATGTTTATCAATTTGATACGAGTATACTATGTAACTATAATCCGATATCAATGACCCTGACTCAGCCGTTATGAGCACAAATGTTTAAGTGATTCTTTACAATCCATCTGTTGTAATGACACAGACCACAAAAACACATAAAACATCATGGCAAGAAAATTTAATGACCACTTAAAACTTAAGCTTAAGAAATACATAGTAATTTTTACTATTTGTACAGAGTCAAACGCACATTTCAATTGTAGCAAATAAATTGACTACAAAGTTTAGATGGGACATTGTGAAAGAAAGAAACGTTACAATTACAATTTACCTTAAAACTCGAACGTCAAGTTAAAAGTATTTACTCGTATTATGTACTTTTAATGTGCTACTTGTATATTTAATCTACCACCATGAAAATATATTTATGTAATTAAATTATTCCAAAAATAAGTTTGTCATTCCCTACGAGAAAAGGCTACAGATCTACAGACCTACAGATCTACATAAATATTTTTTATCGTCTCTTAAAAACTTAAGTTTGTGCATTCCAGATTGTAATTAGTGGAATGTATAAAAGTGCGTTTCCACTTTTGATTAAAACTTTTTTTATGTAAATTTATTTACACAAGATTTTTTTATTGACATATTTTTTTTTTTTTTAGCATTGTCATGGCTAAATTGTAATTTATTTAATCTCTTTTGGGCTTAAGTTAAACAAATCAATTATGTTACTGGGGCAACACAATGACGTCAGCAAGGGCCTGCATTTTGTATTTTGTTTTTTTTTTTTGTATGGGAGGATTTCATTATGTGGGATGGAGATATTTAGTTTTCATTTATTTTAATTACTCTCAAGGTATTTGTATGCTTGAAATCATACATTTGAGTTTATTAAAAAATTGTTGTGGAAATTTATCTTGGACTTCAAACATGAAAACAATCACTTATAAAGGGTGTTTTTTTTTGAGTGTCACAACTTTGAGTTGGCATCACTGCTTTATTTGAGCAGCCATTTAATAGCTGAAAGTTGCTTTTAGTTAAGTTTGCTTTGAAATTTCATTATGAATCGACTTACACCAGAGCAACGCGTGCAAATTGTTGACATTTTTAATAAAAATAATTGTTCTATTCGTCAAACACATCGTGCACTTCTTCCATTTTATGGCGAATATAATTCCGGTTGACTGGGTATGTAAATAAGCAGAATTGTCGGGTTTGGAGTGAGGGGAATCCACATCCACAGAAAATCGCGGTTTGGTACGCTTTATGGGCTGGCGGAGTCATTGGCCCACATGTCTTCAAAAACAATGTTGGTCAGAATGTTTCTGGCAATGGTGAACGGTATAGAAACATGATTCGAAATTTTTTCGTACCTCAATTACGTGGCATTAATCTTGCTGATATGTGGTTCCAACAGGACGGAGCCACATGCCACACAAAAAAATTTTGATTAAAAAATAATTTCACGTAATTGGCCACCAAGATCGTGTGATTTAACTCCATTGGACGTGTCTAAGTCGATAAACCACAAACAATTGAACACCTGGAAATCAACATTCGAAGAGTTATCGGCGAAATACGGCCGCAAATGATGCAAAAAGTTGTAGAAAATTGGTTTTCCAGATTGCGCCTTTTACGCGCCAGCCATGGCGGCCACATGGCAGAAATCATATTTAAACATTAATTTCATAAAAATTTCTCTCTTTATTATGATTTAAACTTGAGTCACTCCACATACATGTGGATTTAGCTTTTACCAAGTTGTCTGTACTTTTTTTATGCGTCTTATTCATAAAGTCGTAATTTTCAGAATGTTTAAAAATTTTTTGTTTTAATCAGAAATAATTTCTTAATCGGGCTCACGTTCAGTATTTTCAATTCTTACTGAATGAAATATTTTTATTAATTAATGTGATTTTCTAAAGAAAAGAAGACAAATTTAACCAGACTTTTTAGCTGGGGGAAATGCGCATTTTTCTGTGCAGCCATGTCTATCTACTTGGGCAGGGATTGTTAGGATTGTTACAGTCGAATCCGCTTTAGCGCAACACGCTTTACTGAAAAAAATCGGATTACTGAAAGCGATACAAATCCCCGCACTGATTTTAAACGCAGCTAGTCTTATTCACTTCGCTTTAGCGAAACATCGCTTTACTGAAAATATCGTATTATTGAAAACCAAAAGCAAGCCCACTTCGCTTTAGTGAAAAAATAAACAATGACAAATTTATTTATTAGAAATCGATCGCATAACTTAAGGCTGAAAAAATTGTGCATGTTTTGTCCGTTAAAAAATTAAATGGCAAAATGTATTTGTCCTTTTCGCTCTTACGTACTTTATTATATTTTTCTATTATCCATATTGTCAATGCAAGTGGCTACACATTTTCGAGAAGTACGCTTAACTGTAACAAATTTCAGTAATCCGAACTACGTTTTAGAGAAAAAATAGGATAACTGAAAAAAAAATTGGGATTTGGTTATTTCCAGTAAAGCGGAGTCGACTGTATTTACATCAGCTATTTAACGTGAATTTTTAATGAAATGGAATATGAGAAATGATTATGTTGTGTATAAAATTATTGATTTACCTTTGGTAAATATAGTTGCAAGTATCACTATTATTTTCTGTTTTTCCTTTTTTTTCATTTTCTATTTAAGTATAGGACGTTTGTTTTGGAACCGCTAACTCTTCTCCGTATGTATAATTTTAACCGTTTCAAAAAGGGGAGAAAAGTGTCCTTTAGCGGGAAAGTATTCGAAGTAAGATTTCACTATACATCTTAGGCTTTAGTAAAGGTAAAAACATCAAGCATAATTCAAAATTTAAAATGCGTAGTAGAATCGATATGGAACTGATTCATATTTGGTAGAAAAAAAAGTCTCACAAATCCGGATTTTATTTAAAAAAAGAGTTTAAGTAGTTTATTCATTTTTTGGGAGCCATAGCAGGAATACACCCACTTGTATCCTGCTACGTAATGTTTAGTGTTTTTTTTTTCAGAAAAAAAAAATCTTCAATCTAAAAGTAACATTGAAAATCTGCACAAAACCTTAATTGACACCAACAAAAATCCTATAAAATTTTATTAACAGATGTATTTAACAAAATAATTCAGTGAACTAAAGGTTTAAAAGGTTATCAAATGCTCTCAGTGAAGCTGATGATGATAATGTACAGTGACAACAGGATCGCTATGCAACAATGGTAGGATAACAATGAGTGGATAACAGGAGCTTGATAATAAGCGCGTACAACGAGGCCGTGTAAAGTGTTGACAACAGGAAGCACTGGCTCAATAGTCTTTACAACAGCAAGTGCAGCAGGAATAGAACTCACAATTGGTAGTTCCACATACTCGCAATTTTTGCTATGGACCTGAGTGATACTTTGATGTGACACAGCTGTGGGAGCCGAATGTACAACATGATCTACTTTTTCCAAAGATGTTTCTTCAACAGCGTGGTGAGTGGTCGTCACTAAACCGCCACGCCTCTGACAGCTGAAATCAAATGAAAAATGGTGCAAATGGCAATTTAGAGAAGCAAACAAGAAACCAATTAGTTACATATTTACTCACTAAATTAAACATTTTATTTTTCTATAACATTCGAAGAGATTCCAATATTAAATTGAGGTGTTTGGCATTTTTTTCATGATATATATACTTAAGCATGTCACTTTTATTTTTATATTTTTTTAATACAGATTTTACAATGTAAATTATAGAAAGCAAGCAACCTGCAGCGCCTTTAATGGTGTTGGCCTTCATTTTTTTACTCTGCCACTTCATAAATAAACTTTTCAATTTACACTGCTGACGTATTGAAATTGGAAGAAATATAGAGATTGATTTTTAAATTTTGTGCAACAGGTTGCAGCTCTGCAGCAGTTGCCCTACATTATGTGGTTTATAGCATAAAACTTATATAAAGTTTGTAAGGAAAATGTAAACAAATAAAAAAATTAAATAAACAATTTTCTTTTAATTAATATTTGGCACTAATTTGATCAAATTATTATTTAACTGTTTCAGTAAAAAATACATTGAATTTTTGTACGTCTTTTGAGAAAATACATCACTGGCATGATGGAGTTTATGTAAATATGCCAAAAAAAAAACCGACTTCAATGCAAAGATCTGATAGAACATTTAAAAAAAAATTTATGGCAAATAAAGCTAAATTTTAATGGGCGTGCCTCCACCCACTTTGAAATGCACGATTTTGTGTTTTTCAGAGCTCAGGGTGTGTGTTAAGATTTGTAAAAATCACTAGAATAAAAAAAATACTTAACTTAAAATAAGATATTAAATTGTAATGGGCGTGACTCCGCCCATTGTTTCAAATGGAAGATTGTGTCTATTTTTGAGCTCAAGGTGTGCGTTAAGTTTTGTAAAAATCGCTTAAGTAGAACCACGTGAAATATAATAATAAATTTTAATGGGCGTAGCCCCGTCCATGTTTTCAACTTTAAAATTGTGTAAGTACACGAACCAAAGGTGCTTGCTACAATTCGCAGCAATCAAATAAAAAAAAATGTGGGCGTGACTGCGCCCAATTTTTTTGCAATGGCACCAATGGGGGGAGCTATGCCCTCTCAGACAATAAAAGAATTTTTTACAATCGGTCTAATATGAACCGAGTTATGAAGTAACACCGCAAGTCGGTTAAAAAATGCTTTATTTAACTCAATCCAAATTAGTTTTAACTTATTAGAGCTTACTTTTGAAGCTGGTCCGATTTTTTAAGTTTTATTTGTAAATTTTCAGTGCCAAACGTTGTGTTGTCCACACCCTTTTATGAATTCAGCATCAGACCTGAAGGTGTGTGCGAAGTTTCGTAAAAATTAATTAAGTAGAAGAACGTTAAATATAATATTAAGTTTAAATGGGCGTGTTCACGACCATTTTTGTAAAAGCAAGATCAGAGATCAGAAGCATTCAATTTTAATGGGCGTGGCTGTACCCATTTCTTTTTTAACTTCCAGATTGTGTCATTAGGAAAGCTAAATGTGTGTCCTAAAATAAGCAGCAATCGCATAGTCAAAGAAAAAATTAATTTTTTGACGATTGGACCACCATTTTTTTTTTTTTTTTTTTTTTTTTTTTTTTTTTTTTTTGAAAAAGATGTAACATTTGCACTGAATGCCTGCTACTAGATGTTGTCTGCTTTAGGAAAGAGTAAGTGAGCTATATTCTCTCAGACGAAAAAATAGTTTTTTAAATTCGGTCTAAAAGATACCGGGTAAGGAAACATAAAAAATACAGGCAAATTGATAAATTTCTCCTTTTTGAAGTCGGTTAAAAATAAAAATCACTGAAATAAGCCTCCGCGAAGTGCGTCTTGGCAAGTGAAATTCTCTATAAGTTCATGCAGAGTTTCAACTTAAATTAAGAAAAAGATGTCTATACAATGTAGAGTATTTATTAATTCGTCTTGCTTTTCAATTGCTTCATTAACGCAGTTGTGCGTTTACATGTGGTTTCTCTGCCGCTCGCTATATTTTATCTTAACATGAACAATTACAAACTCTTTCAGACTACTTACAACAGCATTGTTGTTTTTATGGCTTAAATTACAATAAATTTACAAAAAGTTGTGAGTTGTGGGAAGGTGTGCTGCAAGAAGGAAAACACACTTTATTGTCATGACACACGCTTTGTTGAAATTGTATAAAAGCCTCAAGCTTTTAAAGGATTAACATCAGTAATTTAGTAAACAGTTCACCAAACATCATTTAAAAAACTCTTAAAGCAAAATGTTTAAATTTGTAAGTTTCAATAAATTATGTGATTATAGAGAAGATTTGTTATATGTAATATACAATTTTTAAGGTTGCAATTTTCGCCACTTTCTGCTTGATTTCTGTTGCCAACGCCGGCGTGGTGACCACTCACCATGTTGTGCATGAGCCCGCCTTGGCCAAGGTGGGTCACATTGTGCACTCGTCACCCTCAGCCGTTTCTCATCAGAGCATCACTCAGGTTCACAGTAAATCATCGGTGGTACAACCCATTTTTAAGCCGCTGGTCAAGACCACCATTCACAGTGCTCCTGTGGTAGTGCATCATACACCAGTTGTCCACACTTATCACGGTGCTGCACCCGTATTACACTCAGTTCCAGAGTCAGCTGCTTTGGTCACTGTTCATCATTAATGTTTTCTGAAATTTATTGTTTGTTATGTGTTTTATATGTACGACTTTATTGATTTAATAAATTAAAATGCTGCTCTCACTGTTTAATGGAATAGCTATGCTTTATTTTTTATTTATTTTTATTCCTCGTCCCTTAAGGCAACTTAAGTTGCGTGAACTACAAAAAATAATTGCTGAACTCGACCCGAAGAAAGCTACAGGTATTGATGGCATTAGTAACAAGATGCTGATGAACTTGCCTCATATTGCAATAAGAATCTTGCTATTTTACGAATGCAGTATTTTCCAAATAACTGGAAACTTGCCAAAATAAAAATGATTCCAAAGCCGGGCAAAGATCTTACCAAGGCTGAGTCATATAGGCCTATAAGCTTACTATCAACAATCTCAAAGCTTTTCGAAAAGCTGCTCATGACTAAATTGTCCGAAATTTTAGCTGATAATGGGTGCATCCCGGACCATCAATTTGGTTTTAGAAGTCAGCACAGCACCATTGAACAAACGCATAGATTGGTCCAAGTTGTAAGAAGAACATTTGAAGAAAAGAAATATTGTTCTGCTCTCTTTATTGATGTTTCTCAGGCATTTGATAAAGTATGGCACGAAGGCCTAGTTTTAAAATTGAAGACGTACCTACCAATAAACATACAAAAGCTTTTGGAAAGTTATATTATTGATAGGAAGTTCACTGTTGTGGAAGGATTGTTCACGAGTGTGCCCGAATCTATATCTTCCGGTGTGCCACAGGGCAATATTCTGGGGCCAGTCTTGTATCTAATATATACTTGTGATATGAGCAATAACATCCTAACTTCTACATTTGCCGATGATACAGCCTGTATGAGTATACACAAAAACCCTGATGAGGCATCCCGTAATCTCCAAAAACACATTACCCAGCTTGAAATATGGTTGAACTTATGGAGAATTAAAGTAAATGAACAAAAGTGTGTCCACATAACGTTTACCCTAAGAAGAGATACTTGCTCTCCCATTCGAATCAACAATCAAAGTATTCCTCAACATTCTCAAGTGAAATACCTTGGCATACACCTTGATCGAAGGCTTACATGGAAATATCACATTGACTCTAAGTTAACTCAAATGAAACTTAAATTATATATATTATTATATTATATTGGTTAATTGGCAGAAATTCAACACTCAGCCTAGACTGCAAACTTTTGATATACAAGTCGCTTTTGAAGCCAATATGGTGCTATGGAATTCAGCTATGGGGCACTGCTTCAGCTTCAAGTGTTAATGTTGAGAAAATCCAACGAAGGCAAAACAAAATTTTACGTTTGATAACATCGGCTCCATGGTACATCAAAAATTCAAATTTACATCGCGATTTAAATATGCCACTAGTGACTGAAGAAATTAAAAAATACGCATACTTAACAAAACTCGAGACACATCCTAATCCACTTGCTCGTAACATCTTGAATTTTACTGGACACATGCGCTTCAAAAAGAGGGACACAAGGGCTCTTATTCTCAACACTCCAGATGGGACTTCTTGAAAATACTTTTATTTTTTATTTTTTCCTTTTTGATTATCACTACTTATGTATTATTTATAACTATCACTAAGTTTATGTCCGGCACTGGTCGGGCCTAATAATTATATTTAGATTTAAGATTTGATTACTTATTGTTAGTTCATTTTTGAAGATACAATAAATAAATATATGAAAAAAAAAAAAAAATTTATTATTTATAAAAAAAGGAGCTGCTTTATTTATAAAAAAAATATTAGTAGCCTTGTAAAGGGCTTATAAAACAAATTTAAACCTTTTATATAGTGGAGAAATTTTTCATAGATAAGGCCTTATGTTATTTACATCATATTTAAGCTGAACAGACATCCCCATTTAGAAGGGGCTTAGCCCGATTTTCATAGGTCGATCTCTCTAAAATGTTACTGATAAAAACTCATTCCAAATTTTTTTTGCTTAACTAGCCAAAACCTTACTTTAACTTAGAAGTAAGAGTCGCTTTGTTTCTCTTGTATTCCTTATAAGCAGTTATTAGTGAAAATTTTTAAATTCATTTAGAGCCATTATTATGACTTGACTTGGCTGAGCAAAACTGAACTATAAAGTGACCTTTAACTGTCCGATAAGATAAATAATACAATTTTTGTTTCGTGGCAACATTTATGTGGATACTGTGGATATTGATTATTAAAAATACTTAAGGGCCACTCAGACTATTATACTTTGTATTAAAGATGGGCGATCTTTCGAAACCTGTTACTTTTTCACAGCGATTGAAAAATCACTAATCACAACTGTGACTGAATTTATCAAGTAACAGGTTTTGGAAATATAGTTCTTTCATACAAGCTGTGAATGTTCTTGTATGATTATTTAACATTAAATACAGCTACCACATGAATTTTTTTTACCTTCACCCTTTGTCGAGAAAAATCGTCAAATCGTCTCTTCTGGCAACTATGTATAGCTCTCACATTTTTAAATATATTTGCAATTTTACTGTCTCTCTGCCTCTTATACGACAATTCTTAATATTTGGATGGAGTTGATTGGTAATTGTTGGTTCTTGTCGCTCTTCTTATTAGTATTTATCAAAATACCAATACTAATAAATAGTTTTAAAGCAGAAGAGCTGAAATGTGTTAAACCGTGATCACAGTTTACTGTTTAATTTCACTGCTGCTCTTCTTATTAGATTTTGTCAAAATAACAGAACTGCTACAAACAAAATACTGCTAAACTGTGATCACAGTCACAGTTTAAAAGAACAGCGATTTAGAAATCACGTTCACAAGGAGAAACATTATTCAAAAATCACAGTATCGCTCAACACTACTTTGTATTAATACGAGTACATGTCAAAAATTCAAATAATACGTACAAATGCGATATTGTGAATGCAAAATGTCATGACGAATGGTAAATAATACGATAAAAATTTGACAAATTTTTGAAATTTTTCTAAACGATAATTTTTTTCATCTGATCAGAGTTGCATTATTACAAAATCAAATAATAAACAAACTAACAAGTCGTCTGCGTCTGCGTCGGCGCCGATGCTGTGCCGTCGCTTATGGCATATCTCTTCGTCTTAAATCGACTATAAATATTGAAATATTTTTCGTGCTACTTTGACCGCCGGCACGATCACAGCTTTCATGAAACTGCTCTGCCGTTGGAAGTCAGCGATTAATGTAGGCATGTTAATCCTTAACAGCTGTTTGCTTTCTATTTGTATTTTTAATGCAATATGAGGTGTGATGGTGTGAACACAAAATTTAACTTTACGTTTGATTTTTTGACAGTCGAAACAAATGTCTTTATATTTCTTTTGCGTAAAATGTGATAAAACTCTTTATATTTACATGTATAATAGTCTGAGTGGCCCTTTAGTGGCAACTTGCATTTGTTTATTTGCCAAATTACAAACAAAATCAAACCATTTTTATCAATTCTTTTGTTTTTTGTAGCTACGCTATTTATGGCGTATTACAGTTATAAATTTATTTTTGTTTTGATTTCTTTGTACTTAAAAGCAGAGTACGAAAATAAACGAAACAAATTGTTTGATTTTGCTTTGTGTCGTTCTTTGAAGTGACTGAAGCAAAGAGAAAACAAAAACAATGTGAACGATTGCTCAATTTGTTTTGTGTTTGCACATGAGCACATACCAAAGAACACAGCCGATTGGCTGTAAGCCGGCTAACAGTCGCCACAAACAATACATTAATTTAATCGTAATGGAAACGTTTTGAAATATTTGCGGCGAGCTCGACATCATCATATAATATAATTTGATTGCATTGTTATTTAACACAAGCAGTTTGTTTTATATAACTTGGCAGCGTAGCTACACAACCGGGTGTCCTAAGATAAATTTTTTATTTTTTTTTATTATTATTTGTTTTGTGTTATATCGTTTTTGTTTTGTTTTTTTGTATCATATTTTGTTCAAATAAAATTTGGCGGTAATATATTAAGTAGAAAGTGTGGCAACGTATGAATACGTGGCAACTTCAAATGGCTAAACCTCACGACAAAAGTTACAGGGTAGGGTGAACTTGCCTTTAACTTATCGCTCACAGTTGGTTAAAGTGAAGTTGTAATAACGAAAAAGTGTTGAACTAACGACAAGTTATAATAATGGCCCCTCAGTTATTAGTGAAAATATTTAAATCCATTTAGTTATTTATGTACATATATATTTTATATTGAAACTTTGAATAAATAATGTGTCCTTTATTCCTCGTTCTACTGTTGCATAAACTGCTATATTCTCCGCTTTAAAAAAGCATACTTTTAGGCTAAAATATTCGATTGTTTCCCATATCGACACGTTTTAAAATCAGTAAAAAGGTTTTTTTTTTTTTTTTAATTTCAACCTGAATTTTTATTTGAAGTTGCATACAATTCTTAACGTTTAGGGAACAATTTCAATGCATAATGAAAAGAAATGAAAAGAAAATAGTAAAAAAGAAAAACTTAAAAACGAAAAGGTTACACGATGGGTGCTCGCAAGATCAATTCCAGAAACATGCAGGTATGTACGGTCAAGTCGACTTTTAAGCTGGCAGCAAAATCATTGTCTGAGATGAGTTAATTTAGCCAATGACTACTGGGCCATAGGGACCAACTACAACTGGAGCAGGCAATAGTCTGGGACCAGCTACAACAACGGGGCCAAGTGGCAAGCCCAATGGCAAAAGGCTGGGATTGGGATTGGGATTGGGGCTGGCAACAGGAGCTGGGTTGGGAGCAGCGAAAGCCAAGCCCAAGAACAAAGCCAAGACAACAACGATCTGCAATTAAATAAATAATTTTTTGTTTTTAAATAATTCCTTAGTCCTGTACTTGTTGACTGTACTTTTCGTGGTACAAAGAAAAACTTACGTATTTGAACATTTTGAAAATTAAAGTTTGTTTGTTTGTTTGTTTGCTGTTAACACTTGAAGGGTTGAAAGCTGTTTGATGTCTGCTAAGAATTTCGCCACGGTTTATATACATAAAAAAAGTGGCTTAAACTTAGAACTAATTCACTACATACTCGTATGTATGTATGTAAATACAATGTATTTCTTATCGTTGCACTTTGCTTGGGCAGTTGCATCAGCCAATTTCATTTTGCTCGAGCTTAGAGGGTGTCAGTTTTTCACTATTATCTTTGCTATGATTTATATCACACACATATTTACATATCTACATATAACTTGCACAAAGCCATGCCGGCTTGCACAAACAGGTTGCCTGTAATTGGTGATGCTTGTGACAATTGTTGGCGTTGCATATAATTTGCTGTTGTTAATGCTGTCTTTGCTCTTGAACCTGAAACTTGAATATCTTTTTATTATTATTATATATTAGGAGTAGTTACGAGCTGTTGGTTATCATTACCTAACTAACACCCTCCTGTCAGCCTGCCTGCATTGTTGCTCTTTGGCACACTTTTATCATTAAATACGTGGTTCTAATGTTGCTTCTCTAAGTTGCCAGTTTCTGGTGGCCATGATTTCTTTCCGCCTCACCACTCCCGCTCTGCTTTGTATGTAATCAAACAATTTATTAAACTAGTCATCTTATTTATTATTATTATAACTACATATATTAATTTTATATCACTTGCTGTTGTAATGAACTCTGTTTTGTTTGCAATATACTCGTATTGTCTTTCATTAACATGTGGTATGAGTTACAAAGCTCTACATATTATTACAGTTTGTATTGGTTGCGGGCACTTGAATTTTTTAAATTTTTTGCTTTACTCTCTCAAAAAAAGAAGTACATATATTGCTGATTTCATCTGGGGGGTTATTTATTAATTCGTTTCGAAATGGAAAACATTTGCGTTCGATTCGGATTACATAATAACCCTCCAGCAGATCTCAACGTTTATAGGGTTCCGTATACCAAAAAGGTGAAAAGGAACCTTATTGTTTTCGCTGCGATGTGCGTCTGTCTAAATGTCTGTCACAGGCTGTTTTTTCGAGAACCGTAAGAGCTACGGACCTGAATTTTTCCCGGAATATGTAAAACTTTGCCCGCTACAACAACAAATATATGACAGTTAATAATTTTCACAATTAATGGATTTTTATGCAGACTACTGAAATACTGGAATTTAAAAAATCAAAATCAAAGGGTATTCTACTAGTTAATGTAATTTTGACATCTTTTGCTGTATCTTGGAAACCGCAAGGGGCAAACTCTTGAAACTTGCAAAAACGCTAAAACTAAAAAATCCTAAAATTAAAAAAAACACAATAACAAAAAAAAAAAACGCCAAAACCTAGTCGCCAAAATAAAAAAAAAACGTCAAAACTAAAAAAATCGATAAAAATTAAAGTATATCGCCAAAAACTGAAAAATCGCAAAAATGAGCAAAAACTCCAAAAATCTTTAAAAAAAAATCTGTTAAAAAAATTTACAAAAATCGAAAAAGTTGCAAATATGTAAAAAAAAATCGCCAAAATAATGTTGCACTTTAGTCAAAATATTGTAATATGATTTTTCTAAACTGAATCAGTAGTTTCAATTCATTTTTATTAGAAAGGCGAATGTTTTTCTCTTAGTCCTAGTTTATACCATGCAAGTCTTATTGCTAAGCTGATTAAATTGTTCGGTGTGAGAGAGAGAGAGATAGAGTCGAGGGAAAAAGAAACGTCTCTCTCTCTCCCTCAAACTAATCAGCTTAGCAATAAGACTTGCATAGTGTAAACTAGGACTTATTAATAAATGCAAGTTTCTTAAGAGAATAAGAAAAAGTAATTTATCATTAGTCGAAATGTAAAATCTCGTAACTACACATTTTTAAATTTTTTACAGAAAAAACTAAACAAAATTATTAAACTGACTGAAGTAAATTTTCTTTATTTTAATTTTTAATTCGTCTTATTTTTCTTATACACAACATTTCTCATATTCCATTTCATTAAAAATTTGCGTTAAATAGCTGATGTTAATAACAATCTCTACCCCAGTAGATAGACTTGGGTGCTGATGAAGTGCGTGGCTGCACAGAAAAATATCGGTATTTCCCCCAACTTATAGTCTAATTTAATTTTTCTTCTCGTCTTTAGAAACTCACATTAATTAATAAAAAAAAATATTTCATTCAATAAGAATTGAAATTACTGAACTTAAGCCCGACTAAGGAATTATTTCTGATTAAAATTCACTATAGTTCAACTAAACATTTAAAATTGGTTCAGAAAGTGATACATATTAAATCTAAAGAAGAGAAGATAAATTAAAAAAAAATTTAGCTGGGGGAAATGCGCATTTTTCTGTGCAGCCACGCACGTCATCAGCATCCATGTCTATCGATATAAATGGTAGAAAACTGGAAAAAATTGCGCTTTTAGATACTTTTAACCAAAATTATCAATCATAATTATTTTTTACACAAGAGCTGATCCAAAAAAAAAAGAAACCCTTAGCATCACTGAATTCGAATTAGGTTTACCTACTGAGTTCCCTGTTTGTTACAAAATAAAATTTTCCGATTTGAAGACAGTGTAAGCAATGAAATTATAGAAACCAGAAAATGTATCACATCACTGTTCTAATTCGTTATTATCACAGTGATCTGTCTTTGTATTGCAATGCAGTGCATAACATTAAGTGAGGTACACTACAACATCATCTATCTTTCAACGAAATGGAATACGAGAATTGCTTTTTTATGGCACACACAATTATTACTTTACCTTTGGTGCATCCAGTTTTTTTTTTAAATATAATTACTAACTGCTGCTTCCATTCAGTAATAATTCTCGGTAAGAAATAAATTACCTCTAGTTAGATTAATCTTAATATTTTTATTTTTTTATCTTTCTATATTGAGTGGCGTTTTAAAAATGTATTTATAAGTTCCTTTTTTGTATTTCTATTTCCCTAACATTGAATTTTGCTTGTTAAATTTTAAAGTTTGCCCAAAGGAAACTACTTTTACCCTTCCCCAATGCAAGGCGTTTAATGAGTTCTTAATAGTTGTTTGATCTTCAAGCTTTGATTTAATTACATTAACTTTTTGTTTCGCCTTCTAAAGCATATTGGGTGGATTTATTTATTATTTTTATAATTTATTGACAACGTTTGTGTATTGAGTAAGACCGAACGGGCCGTTTTATTGATTTGTTGGTGTTTTGTGCAATTGACAAACAAACCAGTTTTGCATATTTAAAGGTGCGGCAGCATTAGCCAAGTTGAGCTATTAATTACAATAAATAATATTATTTTTCTTTCCATATAATATTTTTAATTCTCAGACTAATTGAAAAAGGACATTTTGCAAATCAAGTTTAGTTCAGATTTTTTTTTGCGTGTAAAAATTTCCATATTTATTAATTTAGCTTTTGAAAAGATTTACGGCCTGGCCCACGATGTCGACAAGAAAGTTTCTTTCGCTTACTTACATTGAAAACAAAAACAAATTCTCTTATTTTGTTTTTGTTTTCAATATAAGTAAGCGAAAGAAACTTTCTTGTCGACATAGAATGTAAGAATAAATTAATTTAAAATAAATCACTAAGTTCAAAGATGTAGTATTTTTACTTTTCAGGGCTTAAAAAAATTTGCTATATAATGTTTAGCGTATTTTATACAAAATTAGTTATAAAGTAACTGGCTTAAGGCAAAGTTGTAGCCTGCAAGCTATACGAGTACTCTACTCTATCTTTAAATTTTTTATTTTCATACCTCAATTTGCAAATAATCATCTCTATACAAATATTATCGATGGTCGCAAGCAATGAGGCCAATCATGGGGAAATTCCTTGCGGAATTTTATTCATGGTTGCCCTGAATAATTGTCTAAGTCACAAACTATGTTTTCTAGAAAAATCACTTGTCACATGCAAAAAAACTCTTTTAAAAAAATGGAAACTAAAATGAAGTTATAAGAATAAAAATTTGTCTTTAACTAAAAATTAATCTAAAATTCCAGGCACCGAAAATTTTATGGAAATATTTTTTATAAATACAAGTATATCTGTGTCAAAAAGGAAAAAGTGCTTAAGTCGAGATAACTCCGTTCAACCCTAATAACTCCCGTGACATTTCATTAATACGCAGAGTTTTCGTCCGTGAGACATTAATTTTTTTCAATTTTCCGCTGCCAACGTTAAGCTTCTGAGATTTGAAAAGCTCTAAGATATCTACATATCGATGGCTTAATTCCAGAGTATGCTAAGTCGACTTAGCATGTTTTAAGGGAGTTTGTTTATTTGAATTTGGATTGATGTAACTTGAGTCCTGTCAAAAGCTCGAATTAATCGGACAACCCTATCAAAAGTTATGCTCACAATTGTAAAATTGAATTTCTATCTTATACGGCCTTTGAGAAATTCCAAATAAACTTTGAACGCGTCTCCGGTAAAATTCACTTTCTAGACTTAGCGTACTCTGGAATGAAGCCATCGATATATCGTCTGCTTTTTTTATTTTTGTTTTTTTATTTTTATTTTTTTTTTTAGAGAATTAACACTTAGGCCAGTGAATGATTTTAATTTATCTTATGGTCCTTCGAAGCATAAGTCTTGTCCTTGCTTAATAATAGCCTAATTTATACGCTTATACGCTAATTATCTGTTGTCATTGGCTTTCAGCTTAATCACTGGTCAACTGTTTTTTTTATATAGTTTAGTTGTTTTTCTGGAACTGCCGTCTGACACGCATAACATTTACGTAACGTTAATTAAGTGGAATTAATATTGTTCATCATTTGATTACAAATATTACAAAAAAAAATCCACTGGACTTACAAGATAGAGACGGATGTGTAGAGAAGACTTAAAGACTTGCAATAAACTCAAACGATGGCATAAGATTTCATTTATTTTGTTCTTAATACAGATTCAATATAATTTCATCATTTAATTTTAATTGAATATAAAAAAATAAATAAATAAAAATGGCCAAAAAAATATTTGAAAGACTTAAAAAAATTACTATAAAAGAACTAAAAAAATTTACTTAGCTCCAGTAAAATAAAACACTTTTACTGAAATTAAATTGTTTGTTTATTGTTTGAAGTTAGTTGAATTTTATTTTGCAAAATTTATATTTGCCCTGATCTAGTGAAAGTGGCTAAAAACAAAATCTGGCAACACTGATAGTATTTTTTAAATCACACTCCGTCCATTTTTTATATACCAAAAGTGCCTTAATAGTCTTATTTGTATGATATGCTTCATAGCAAAATATTAAATAGAAGTATTTGAAATATAATGCAAAATTTTAATGGGCGTGTGCCTGCCCACTTTAAACTTAAAAGAAATTTTTAAAAGGCGCTGCCCGCCCACTTTTCTAAATACGAGATTGTGCAACTAAAAGAGATCGAAATGTGTAATAAGTTTAATATGAATTAATTGAGCATAAGAAAATAAAATGTTGCATTGAATTTTAATGGGCATGGCTCTGCCCACTTTTCTAAATACGATATTGTGTCATTACAAGAGATTAAAAGGGTTGAAAAGTTAAATAAGAATATATTTAGTACAAGAAACAAAATTAATTTATTAATTTTTAATGGGCGTGTCCCCGCCCACTTTCACAAATACGAGCTTGTGTCATTACAAGAGTTCGAAATGTCTAAAAAGTTTCATGAGAATCAAATGAGCAAGAGAAATGAAAAAGTTATGTTACATTTTAATAGACGTGACCTAGCCCACTTTTTTAAATGCGCTATTGCGTCATTAAAAGAGCTCAAGATGTGTTGTAAGGTTTTGTTGAATTCCGTTAAGTAGAAGTATCTAAAACTTAAGATGTTTTTAAACAGGCGTGACTTTGTCACTTTCTTAAATGCAAGATCGTGACATCACAACAGACCCAGCTTTGTGCAAAGTTTCGTAAGAACCATTTAGTCGGAAGTAAATAAATTATAATATTAAATTTTAGGGGGTTGTAGCATTGCCTCCTTTTTTAAACATTACAAAAGCTTAAAGAGTGACAATCGCTTGAGCAAAATTACGCAAAATATCATGTTGAAGAATTTTTCAAATCATCTAACAAATGAAAGAGTTATTTGTTAACAAACATTGCAAAAAATCATTTGCTGAAGGGCCGCTCCCGCTATGTCGAAAACGTTCGACTTGTCGCTGACTTGCATTTGAAACAACAGCAAAATCTTAAAATTTGTTTTTGTTTTTCGACATCGTGGGACAGGCCCTTATAATTTTCTGAGGTAGTTTTTGGTGCCATTTAGTGATACGAAAAAAAAATATTTGATAATTCTTTTTTCCTCGAGTTTATTTAAGAACCAAAAAAAGAGACAATCAGGCTTTTTAATGATTTTAATTTATTTTATGGTCCTTCGAACCTTGGGCTTTCTAGCATGCCCGAAATCAATAGATCTAGCATAAATATATCGTGGGTAAAGATTATTATATGCCGTTAATTTTATTCTATGTGTTTTCCAAGTCCAGCAGCAAATGATTTAACATTAACAATTTAATAGAAATGCAATGACTTTGTAATTTATAACCAGTTTGCACATTTACTAAATGAAGTACAAGAACCTACATCGCAATAATCACTAATTTATGGCGTCATTTCAATGTTTCTTAAATAGTTTAATGGCTTGTAAGATTTATTAGTTAAACTAAATAAGACTAGGAAAACAAAGCAAAGCAAATTGTTCTCTGACAATAATATTTTAAAACGTATCTTGAAGATATTGTAAACGTTTAGTAAAAAATCCTTTCACTTTTATCTGCTGTTATTTATTTAGATTTTTTTTTAATTTTATAGAGCGCCAGCATTTTAACTTAATGCTAATCTTTTGCCAATATTTATTTGTTAAAGCAATAGCACGTGCTATTAAATAATTTAAACACTTTTTATATTAAATTTTATAGTAAGCTGTAATTATATGGCAGTTTCTAGCAAAATATTATGGTTTAGTTAATTTAAATTACATGTTTACATGCATATGAAAGTGAACCTTTGCCCAATATAAATTATTGAAATACAAATATGTATGTATATAAGTTAATTTCCTGGTAATTTTTTATAGAATAATGTGCAACGTTTCCATAAGTAGGGTTAGACTAGCTTTTTGTATAAAACTTTGGCCGCATGTGAAAATATCCACTTTAAAGCGAATAACTTTTGCGTCAAGATATTTGTAAAATATATAAAACATGTGTAATTAACCACCTGTTTCCACAACTTCCACGGTCGACTTGAGTAGAAAATTTATATGAGAAGCACTAAATATTTTGAGTGATTTTCATATAAATTTTCTAGACGAGTCGACTGCCTGTTTTGTGGAAACATATGTATATCTGTATGTATATAAATATACATATATATGCTACTCCATATATTCATGTATAGCCGAATAAATACTCAGAGTATTTTTATAATTAAGCTTATCACTCAAGCTGATACAGTGTATAAATTGTAGTTATAGTCGTTTGTGCTGCGTAACTTAAGGAATATGTATGGTATAAGCATTGTCGTTCAGTTTAATTTGGATTTAAAATTATGAGTGCGGTTTTATTCTTAACTGTTTCACAGCCAATACACAAAGAGTACTTAAAACGATACTTTTGCCATTCTCTGGTTGCCACACGATTGCGTTTGTGGTCGACTGTAGGCAAACATCGCACCCCCCTCTTTATATATATTAGGGTCCGCCATCTGACGTTTTTTTTCAACTAGTGCTTATTTCGTGAATGGTAACACTTAGCTCCATGTCTGATTTGACAGATAATTAGTTTTATCCTTCCGCTGAACGAATATGGTTGTGTATACGCTTGAACAACGACTTACAGAAGATGCCGATTTTGCCAAAAAAAAATCAAGTTTTCAGATGAAGCTCATTTTGATCTTGGCGGGTATGTAAACAAGCAAAATTGTCGCATTTGGGACACAGAAAACCCGCACGCATACATTGATAAGCCGACGCACCCAAAACGAGTCACTGTTTGGTGCGGATTTTGGTCCAGAGGCATAATTGGGCCATTTTTCGAAAATGAGCAAGGAGTGGCCGTTACAGTCAATGGCAATCGTTATCGGGCCATGTTGAACGAATTTTTGTTCACAAAAATTGAAGAGGAGGATATTGGCAACATTTGGTTTCAACAGGACGGCGCTACGTGCCACACAGCCGAAGCTACACTCGATGTTTTGCGCCCTGTTTAAAAAAAAAAAAAAAAAAAAAAAATTTATCTGGCGGACCAAAAAGGAAAAAGTGCTTTAGTCGAGATAAGCTGATCTTCAGCTATTGGTAACTCCGTAAGCTGCATATTCGAAAGTACCCCTGGTCTAATTAATCAGTTAATTTGTGCGATTTTTCAGAAAGTTATACCACTATGACTTGCGACTTATCTTTTTAGACTTCCCAACTCATTTCGAATAATAGTTTAATTTAGGTTATAATTTGGTATATTTCAACTGAAATGTATTACTTACAGTGTGTAGAAAGATATTTGCTTAAACAAATAAAGGTTAACAGAGAATTTCCTAAATTAAATGCAAAAGAAATAAATTTCTGAAAATCGACTTGAACACTTAAAAGTGCTCTCCTGCAAAACAGTAAAATATGACTTAAGCACTTTTTCCTTATTGCCACAGATACAACACTCTTTTCAGTAGCGCTGCTATTAGCAAATATATAAATAAGGTTTCGTGCTACAAACTCCATGAAATTTCATGTACATAAATTAGTTTTAGTGAGAAATAATACGGCGTTCGGCATCTCAAACTTTTTCAAATTGTCACCAATATTTGTTAACAGCTTTTTGCTGATTTAGCTTTCAATTTTATTTAATACATTACTAAAAAAAAAAGAAACACCTTAAACTAAAAATTAAACAGAAACGAAATAAGCAGCTTGCATTTGTAATTACTCCTACTTTACAAAAGAAACTATGCTGTTCCTGACTCACGACTTATTATTAAGGATATTTTGTATACTTTGTTGCACGTAGAACCATTTTAATGATTAGATTTTTTTTGGGAAGTCAAAACTTTCGAAAGAAAAAAAAATACTTGTTCAGTGATAGTGATGCAAATCATGATGATCGAAATGATGATGATAGAAGGGATCATAGTGCAAAGGAGCAGCATGTATTGTCTTGATAACGGGTGCCGCATGATACGTTTTCACTATGGGCAAAACATGCTTAACGACGGGCACAATGACGGGCTTTATAATGGGAGCACTGTGTATAATCGTTGAACTTTGGTGGGATATTGCAGCAGGCACATGCACATATTTGGCCACATGTAGAGGTTCATGATGCAGTAAAGGATAGTCCAAATGGGCATGATGATGGCCATGCAAATAGCCAGGACGGGCAGCAGCCAGCGTGGCAAAGGCCAAACACAAGATGAGGCTCTATAAGAAAGATAATTTATTTAAAAAAAAAATCTTTTTATTTTATATTATAAACTAAAAATTCCTACCACTTTTGTTAGCATGTCTTTGAATTAGAATATTATTTTTACTCTGGTTTTATGTTAAGCCTGCTTCTTTTTTTAATCCTATTGTTTCGTTTTGTTATGCTGGAAAACTTCAACTGATGATGGCGCTTTGCAATGCCACGACTTTTATATTTTCTTCGATTTTAAAGCAAGAAAAAAATTAAGCTCATTAAAACTATGCAACTTCTACTCTATGATATCAAAAAAAAAAAAAAAAAAAAAAAACACACACAATAACTTAATTTCATTTAAAAAAAAAACGACATTAAAGTCTTTATCTACGAGTATGTACAAACATAATGCTCTTGCCTTTGTATTTAAATCGCTGGCGGCAGCATTAAGTGCCAGATTCTATGTTTGTTGAGCTGTTTTTTCGTTGCCATTTTATGCTGCAACTTGTAGGAACCTTTAAATCGTACGAATCTTCTTACACCAGCTGCTGTTGGCTGTTGTTCAGTTGTCGCTGATTTTAAATGTTGCTGTAATCTTACAAAGCATTTTATTTTTGCCCTTATTTCTGCTTATGTACGGAAAAGATGCTTCCATTTGCCTAAAAACAAATTTACAATATACTCGTGTACTCGTATTTCTAATAGCAAGTGCTTGTCTTGTTGTTACTCGTAGCTAAAGCAGATGGGCAAAGGAATTAAAAGAATGAAAATTTCTTAAGAAGATCACAGTAATAATGGCTGTAAGATCTAAGACTTCTAATTAACCCAAGGCCTAGGACACGCCCAAAAATTTGTATTTAATATTAGCAAAATAAACTTATGGTGTTTCAAAAAATTTAATTGAAACTTTTAAGAAAGGGGCGGTTCTATTGGTGAAAATGTATGCTTTGATTAATGTTTTCCACACAAACCTTAAGGCATGCTATATTTTTTGCAATTTATTTTTAGAAATTCTTCTACAATAATTTGATCTGATATATACAGCAGTGACCGGAAATGCATAGTTTTTTTTTACTTTTCATACTGTCGCATGAAATTTTAGACATCGTTTAATTAAACTCAACTAGTCTGATTTACGCATACTCACGATAAGATTAACTGTCTGTTTATAGAAGTCATTTAATAATGCTCGTCGGTCTATTTATATTTAAAACAAAAACAAATTTGAGTGCTTTGTTTTTGTTTTCAATATAAATAGGCAGACGAGAATTTTTACATGGCTTCTGTAAACTGGCAGTAATTTCTAAGTATAGATTGCAAATAAATATGAATGCAACGTCGACATCATACTCATATCACACTCACACTCAGAAATCACATCAGTTTGATTTCTAATCTCAGAAAAATACTTATACTACTTACATTTATTCAGCTAGACTTGTATCGAACTCTTTCAGTAGCTGGTTTTAGACACAAACCAATGATCAAACCCATTTAAATTACATGGGTTGATCATTGGTTTGTGTCGAAAACGAGCTACTGAATGTGTTCGATACAAGTCTAGATTCAGCTCACTCAACTCATCCATATACTACAACTACAACTACAACAACAACTACAGCTACAACTAAAATTACAACTACAACTACAACTACAACAACAACTACCACTACAACTACAACTACAACTACAACTACAATTACAACTACAACTACAACTACAACTACTACTATAACTACAAAGTACAACTACAACTACCACTACAACTACAACTACTACTATAACTACAAAGTACAACTACAACTACCACTACAACTACAACTACAACTACAACTACAACTACTACTACAACTACAAAGTACAACTACAACTACTACTACAACTACAAAGTACAACTACAACTACAACTACAACTACAACTACAACTACAACTACAACTACAACTATAACTACAAATACAACTACAACTACAACTACAACTCTACTACAACTACGAAGTACAACTACAACTATTACTACTACTGCAACTACCACTACAACTACAACTACAACTACAACTACAACTATAACTACAACTACAACTACTACTACTACTACAACTACAACTACAACTACAACTATAACTACAACTACAACTACAATTGGTATAAAGTGTATAAACAAACACATATGTAACCTCATAATGAGCAAACACATAACCTCATAAAGAGTATTTTAATGATCGTAAGTGAAGTTCGCTTTGCCATACAATACTTATTTTGCATCGTTTATAGACATTGAGCTAAGGAGAGTCGAAATCAACAACGTCATAAGTGTTGCTAAGTATGAGTTCTGATTCACTTCAAACTTTCGAGTGAATATGAAGTTGGACAACATCGCATTAAGTATGAGTAAACTTGCGTCCAGCAGCTCTTTTTGAAATAGTTCATTCTGTTTGACACAAGTGCGATCAAAAACATCACTGTAAATTAAATGGGTTTGAAACAATTTTAGTTCAAAAAGTGCGCATAAGTACAAGAAATTCAATTCTACTCACTTTTTCACTACTCATTGCTGATCACTGATAAACATTATATTAAACTCTTCAGCCATGCAGTTCGTAACATGCAGTAACTTTAAGAAAAAATTATCCGTGTGCTGCCAAGTAAGACTCACGAGTAACTGAATGGCATAAAGAGAAGCATTGCAGCAGCTTAAATATTGTCGCCAGCATGCAATAAACATGTTTTAGAAAGCTTGATAGAAGAAAAAGAATCACAGGGTTAATCTAACCAATTTTAGTTGTTAATTTTATAGTTAAATGTTTAAAAAAAATTTTGTTTGAAATTTAGCTGAAATAATTTATTTAATTAGATTAATTTAATTTATAATTTTATAGCTAAACAAAATTGTGTGTAGTACTGTACATGAGTTATTAATGTAAGTAATCAACTAAAGTTGTTCAGGCCACCCAAGTGAGTTTGTTTATGGCTGTTGCCAATTACTTTTGAACTTTAAACTTGTTTTTTTTTGGTTAAGACTTCTTTCCCTGCTTCCCATGAGAAGCAGAACTAATTCCAAAAATAACTTTATTTTAGTTAAAAATATAGCGATACAAAATTTGCAAACCTCTCCTCGGGAAGCAGTTCAAGCGGCAGCCGTTAATACGGAGTCGTGGACTTGCTCCCCGCTTGCTTTCAAACTTTTACACCTTATGCAAATTTAATTATTAAGTAAATGAGAATTCTTAGTTACATGCACTATCAATGTTAACAAGCAATGTAAAGAAAACAAATACGTGGTACCCTACATTATTTGATTTGGTATACACCTCCTCTTGGAGGTGTATGTAGCCTAATATATTGGGCCATAATCGCCAAGAAAGCTTAAGCGACATTTTTTCGAACATAATTTTTTTTTTTACAAAAATCGATTATTTACGATCTCGAGGTTCGAAAATTATGTGTCTTAAGCTTTTTTTTGGCAGTTATGTTATGATTTATTGTAGGATAATTTAAAAAAAAAATCAAAAAGAAACAAATCGTCAGTAGACTTCAACCACACATTTTGAACAGTCACAAACCTCTTATCTTATGCACAGACTTTCATAAACTATTTGAGAATTCACAAATATTAATATTTTTGAAAATCACAAAAGAAAAATAAGCATAGTAGGCTTAGTAACTTATACTGACGATTTGTTAAAGCAACAATGAAATGCATATAGACATCGCTTAACCACCAGCAAATAAATTTCACTTATAATATAATTATGACAATATGTCGAATAATAAATCTCTTGAATTAAAAAGAAACTTTCGTCAGTAATTTGTATCAGTATCAGAGTATCAGTTCTCGTCAACATGATTTAATTTTCTTTGCAATCACGAGGCAAAAAATGTGTTGCGTGAACGGCGGGCAAGAGTAAACAATTTGTATCTTGGAAATGCATAAGCTTTAAATTTAATTTGTTGAATAAATTCCTTCAAAGGCATTGCATGTTGTATTAAATTTTATATCCACTGCTACTGTTTGTTCTTTCTTTCCCCCCTTAACTTTAAAACTTGCGACTGCACTTGGCTGCCCGGCCTTTGGTGTTCTGAATGGAAAAAAATCTTAATGTCTTAAAGATTTGCATGCTGAGAATTGTTTCATTTTGAATTTTAGCTGCTTTAATTTCAGTTTTGTTTTTTGGAATATCCATGTAAAACATTAATTACACTGCATAGTTTTACGTTAAAGTTTTTGATTTTTTTATATACGAATATATATTTCTTTTACATGTGTGAATATTGGGGCTTTTTTTAATAATTTTTTTTTTGTATTGTCTTCAACTGCAGTTTTTTAATGTTTGTTGTATTGTCTAGTTTCATGCAGAACTTTAATTATGTATTTTTTCTTGTTTCTTTTGGGGTCTAATTATTTTTTAAGTTTGTTTTTCTTTTCAAAGTTGCAGACAAAACGATTTGTGTGTTGGAAACATTTGACATATCATTTACTCAAAGAATGTTTGACTTAGTGATGCCGAATTAATCCTCATATCGTTCTTCATATTGGGCAAAAACTTCATACAAATTATCTTGTCTACTCTAGTATTGAGAGAAAAATAAAATTTTCTTTTTTCCATTAAGTTGTGTGTAAATTGAAAACTTCAAAGTCGTTTTCAGGCAAACTGGTTTTTTGAGTAAATGAACAATATGCTCTCTTATAGAGAAGTTGATTTGATTCATTAATTTCAAAAATTAATTAATTTAAATTAGATTTCAAGGAAAAAGCAAGCTTGCAAACAAACCACTGTTTCCTTTCTAAGAACATTTACTGTGGCCTTTTCACTTAATTATTTGCAACCGGTAACTTTCAAGTATTTCAAATTATTTAAAACTATTTCTAACAGCTGAATTTATTGTTTTTTTTGTTATGAACTAATCTGACATACAAAATGAACTTACTCGTAAATGCAATTGAATTGATATTAAAAGTCTTCAGCTCCTTGCATTTTGTCCATGCAAAGCAAATATGTATGTTTAAAGATAAACGACAAGTGCGCACAGTTACGAGCTTTGAGATCATAAATAAAATATTGTCTGCACTAAAGCAAATGAATGATTATTCAAAGTTTAATATCAGATTTAAACAGAATGTGAGTTTAAATTCGGACTTGAGACAATTGTAACAAACGTTAACAACATCAGATGGTGTTTGTTTTTAAAGATGATTTCAGATGACCTTTAGCAAAATAATATCTAAAAATAATTTAAACTATTAAACTTAAACCAAAATCAAAATTTCAATTGCAATGGTCAATTCTGTGAATGTTCTTGTGCAGCGTTTGCTGTAACAATCAATAACTGAGATAGAAACAGCTTGTTAGCGCTGAACTTTTTGCCAAGTACGAGTATGACAATTACTGAAATCTTTAAAGTTTAAAATTTTAGTTATAGTTTTTTTTTGGCTTTTGTTACAGTTTCAGTTAAGGTCACTCAATATTTATATCTCAACATCCAACAACCAACCGCTGTTCGGATGTTACAATTTATAATTTTAATAACATTATAGACTTGAAGGTTATTTTATGGGAAACATTTGAATTTTAAATGTTAAAAACAATTGTAAAAACTATAAATATTAAATCAATATATCGTGCCATAAGGCTGGTACTCTGTTCAAAGTTGTGAAAAATTTTCAGCACCATTGATTATTTCGCGTGAAAAATTTGACATGTACTAAATGTAGCCCAACTCGCTGTTTTTTATATAAATTTCTTGCTTTTATTGCTTGAAAGTATGCAACATTGTTAAAATTCCGTGCGAAAAAAGCACTGCTCATGTTGTTTCGCAGCTAAACTAAAATGATGCCAGACTAATTTTGCATGGAAAGACATGATTTTACGTGTTTTTCACAACAAGAACAGAGTACTACTTTTGCGAATTTATTTCGCAAATATTTCACACCAAATACTTTTATATGTAGTTTGACAGCATTTCGCACGAAATTGTGAACAGAGTACCAGGCTATAGACGCCAAAAAAGCTTAAGCGCCATAATTTTTTTACTTAATTTTTTTACCAAAATCGATTATTTGCGATGATAAATAATCGATATTTGTGAAAAAAAAACCAAGTCCACAAATATGACGTTTAAGCTTTTTTTTTTGGCGCTTATGGCTCAATATGTAATACATACATAAAAAAGTTAAGAAAAAATTTAAATGAAAAAGTTAATTGAATGAAGTGTTGTTTTGCCATTTACTATCACAATGGTGACATCCTTCATCAGACTCTTCAACTAATGACTGATGCAGCCAGAGGAGACCCACAAATAATGTGTGTGAGGGTAATTTTAAATACAACTAGCAGGGACACAAACCAACATTTTGAGCAGGTCGCATTTTGCCATTAATCACTTAACAGTAAAATGAATTAATATTATTTGGATGGCGAAATCTAGTAATGAAAACAAGGACCATACTCAACAGTTAATGGAATATATGGTCCATGAATATGATTAATAAAAATTATAGTAATGGCGCTTTTTTTGCAAGGACTAATTGATATTGTGGGAAAGTGGAGGATTCTACAGGTATGCCACTATGGCCGCTGTTTCTACCCTCAGATATGTATTAGTCTACAGATACATATCTATCATGCAAGTTCAATTCTATAAAGCAAATTCTTCAGTTTTCCACATATTCCTAGTCCGCATTCCCAGATTTCGCCATTGAAGTAATATAAATTAATCTTGCTAGGACTGTTAAGTGGTTAACAGTCCACTGTTAATTGCAATTGTGCTCCGCTACAATTTTGGTTTTTGTCTCTGCTAATTAAATTTAAAGTTGGCCTCACACGCATTATTTGTTGGCCTCCTCTGGTAAAATCAGTCATTAGAATATTGTTATGTGTTATTCTTGCGAAAATACTCGCAATATCTGTATTATGAATATTAATTTCACTAGTAGTAAACTTGACTTATGTCCGTCCAACAGCTCTTTTGAACTTAAATCAGCCGTTGCACATAAGTTAGGGCAAAAACCTCATTGTCAAGGAAAAAATTTGTTTGAAACAACCTTTAATTCGAACGCGAGTGGACGAACTAGTTCAAGTCTAGAGTCATTATAAAAACTACAAAGAATTTAATTAATTTAATTATTATTATTCGAACTGCATTTGTTTCTATATTTAATGAATTGAACAGGCTAATGTTCGTATCGCCTTTTAAGCCAAATTACATGTGATAATTATTAATGAACAAATAACATCAAAGTTAGTTGTAAATATTCTGACAACACATAGTTGAACGGAACAGCCAGCCGTTTTCGAAGGCCACTAAACCTTCATCATCAGCGTTCTTCTGTGTTTGGTCCACTGTGTGTGGTGTCAGTTGATGTAGATTTCTGCCTTATATACGAAACTTTCTCGCAAAATGGAATATGTGAATTGTTTGATTCATCGTATTTCAATTTGCTGAAATGTGTTTTTGTAATGAAGGCCCAAATTCACCATCTCTACATTTACAACAGTCTTACCATTGTCGTTTTTTCATTACTAATTATTCACATGTTAGTTAATTTGCTTATTTTTGTTCTACTTAAGACAAACTTTTTTGGTTTGTTACTATTAAGTATATTTTTATTTCATTTTTGCCACAAGCCCATGACTATTAATTTTAATTAATTTAATTATTATTATTCGTGTTTCTATATTTAATGAATTGAACAGGCTAATGTTCGTATCGCCTTTTAAGCCAAATTTATAGACCTGAAAAAAAAGAGAAGTGTCTTAGGCCACCCTGTTATAGCTATGCTTCTTAGCTATATAAAATAAACTTAATGTGTTAAATAACAATGCAATACAATTATATTACATGATGATGTCAAATTCGCCGCAAATATTTCAAAAAGTTTCCATTTATTTCCCATTTATTTCTTTTTTAGCGGCGTACGATTAAATTAATGTATTGTTTGTGGCCGGCGGCGGCTGTTAGCCGGCTTACAGCCAATCGGCTGCTTTCTCTAGTTTGTGCTCATGTGCAAAAACAGTACAAAAACAAATTGAGCAATCCTTCTTATTGTTTTTGTTTTGCTTTTGTTTCACTCACTTTAAAGAACGAAATTAAACAAAATCAAACAATTTGTTTCAAAACAAAAATAAATTTATAACTGTAATAGTATCGATTATTTTTAATACGAAAATCTTAGTCCTAGCTCCTGTGTTGTGACATAAATAGCATAGCTATAAAAATTAAAACTTTAACAAATTTTTCACATAATTTTCTAAACTAAAAACATGTTCAAATTCTTTGTCCCAGCCCATAGAAATGAAAATAATTTCAAAATAATAAACTGCAAATAATCTCAACTACCAACTTCCGTTGCCTCTATTTTTCTGCTAATTTTCTATGAGATTTCAAATCACAGAAAAAAAAGACAATAAATGTTGGCAAAACAAATGTTAAGCAGAGATCAATGGCCAAAATATTACGTTTTGCAAAAATCTTTTAGTCTTTAACTTGGCACCTAAAAGCACAAAAAAAAACATTTAAAAATTTAGGAAAAAAAAACTTAAAAAAAAATTCTTGCAAGATTTTTTTTCTAGCCAGCAAATGTGTTTGCTTTTGAAGGTCATTCATTCATTTGAAAATGTTGTAACAACTAGAAGAACAAAACCGATACTTAAACAATAAAACTTTATAAGACTAAAAAAGAACAAACTGTTTTTTTTTTTTTTTTAGATATTCAGTCATTCATAAAACTCATGCATATTCCAGTGACAAAGTTTGACACTAGTTCGTTCGTTTGCTTTTTATGTGATTTCTATGTTACGAAATAAATGTTAATTTTGACGGTATTGAATTGGAAAAGAAGCAAATGCATTTTTATAAAAAAATTATAATAATCAAAAGTAATAACTTGGTCATAAGATGGGTTATATTTTAAATAGAAATATAAATTAAAAAAATTAAAAAAAAAAATACTTCACAACGTACTTTTTTTTTTTTTTTTGAAAACGTACTCTTTAAAAAATACACTCTTTTCCAAAAGGCATAATTTCAAAAGCTACTTTCTGAAAAAGGAAATTATTACCTTCTAAAAAAGTACTTCTTTTACTTTTTTTGGCAGGAAGTATTTTCTGAAAATTGGTTTTTCTGAAGGAATTTTTTTAAAGTATTTTTTTCAAAGCTACTTTTTCAAAATCTACCTTTCTTGAATGTAATTTTTTAAAAGGTTCTTTTCGGAAGGTATTTTTTACGAACGCGTATTTTTTGAAAAAAGTACTTACCCAAAAACGTACTTTATTCACAAAAGTACTTTTTCAAGCGTTAATTTTTTTAACATTAGCGTTTTCGATAGAAAACGGTGCTTAATTTAAACGTTTTTTCAAAAACGTACTTATTTAAAAGAAAGTACTTTTTATTATTCCAAAAGTTATTTTTTGAAAGTCAACTTTTGTACGTAAAGGTACCTTTTTCAAAAGGTACTTTATGCAAAAAGTACTTTTTTGAAAAGTACTCTTCTCGTTCAAAGATACTTATTTTAAATTGTACTTAATTCAAATGTTACTTTTTCCAAGAGGTACTTTCTTTAAAAGCATATTTTTCTCGAAAACGTATGCAAAATGGTACTTTACCAGAAGAAGTTATTTTTAAAAGCTCACATGTTTCAAAAAAATGCTTTTTGAAAAATTATATTTTTTAAGTATGTTAAGTTTTTCAGAGATGTTTATTAAAGGCAGTTTTTCAATAGGTACTTTTTCGAAAAGGTACTTTCTCAAAAAGTACTTTTTCAAAAGACTTATTTTTATATTCGTATAATTTATAAATGATTATTGAAAATAGTCCCTCTTTCGACCTCACGGAAAAAGTTGCGCTTGTCTAGCGGTTATCTCAAACAACTTTCTGTTAATGACTGGTTCATGCTAATTTCTAGACCTTAGGGGGAATAGAAATAGACTCTCAATAGCATACAATTTTTCTCTGCCAATTTTTTCTTTTTTGTATTATATTGACGTGACGTGGACAGATGGGCATTAAAACCGTATTTCCCATTAACATTTATTTGTCTCTTAAACATTTTATAAAATAAAAATGTTTTTAAGAAAAATACAGTGGATACATATATATACTTTTTGATTTTGCTAAAGTCCAGCAAATAGTTTTAAATTACTAACTTTGAAATTTTGTGATCAAACAATAAACTAATAAAATCTTATTTCTAAAATTCGTACTAAACAACTGTTTTCTTAACAGACAATTTGTTAAAATTTGAATAAGCACCAACTGCTTTGCTGAAGTATACTCGTAGACTACTTTTTTCAATAAATGGGCGCCAAAATAATCCGCTTACCAGATAATACTATAATAATTAAAATTGTTTTCCATTTTTTTTTCATTGTTTTCTCTGCATACTCGTACTTACATTCTATTTACTTGCAGTAAAAATACAAAAAGAATAAAATCAAAAATTACTTCATTTGATATCCTTGCATAATTTTTTATAAATAAGACCCACCCAGCTAATGTTTATTCAATTACCGAATTTATTGAATTTATTATAGTATTTTTCCTTTCAACCCAAATTTATTCTTATCTGCTCCAGGAAATGTTCCAATCACCTTCAAAATATTTGAACAAAACACACAATGGATAAATGAAAAATTTTGTATTTAAAAAGAAAAAATTAGATATCTTAAGTATAATGCAGAAATTTCACAATAGACTTTTTGCAGATACTCATATATTGGAGCACAAGCAGTGACCAACGCAAAAACAATTTCCACCAACCAACCAGCACGTTATGAACCATTTAATGTATGGAATCATTAAAATTTGTATAAGTTAAATGTGTACCACAAGAGGTTCAACAAGATTGACGATTTGAATGTTGCAAATTGCTGCACTGCAGTTGTACTTCAATGTGGTTGAAAGTATTTGGGGCAAAAGGCTTTGTTGTTTTTTTTTTTTTTTTTTTTTGTAAATGAAGTAGAAAAGAGAAATAAATATATAAAACAATTTTCCGTAGGGTTGTTTTTCAGTGTACATACAAACACACATATGTATGTGTTTTCAAGGTATGCCTGTTATTCGTAATTTGTATTGAATCTGTCATTTCGTCGCCTATCGACTTTTGTATTGAGGTATACAAATATTTGTGAGTATCTGCGTTATTTATGTCACAACAGTTTTTAACATAATCAAGCACCGTCCGTTTGCCTTCATTGCGTTCAGAGTCACTGCCATATAATTTGGAATGCAGCCGAACGCTGTAGTCGCATCGAATTCTTTGTAACTGTTTCCTAAGTAGAGCTATTATATATGTATGTATGCATGTACTCGTATGTAAGCTACAGTTGTCGCAGCAGTAAAAACCCGTGGTCGGGTTTCGATAAGTCAAGTTTGAAATAGTTTGCCCAAAAAGAGAAAAGAAAAAAAAATTAAAAACATTTAATTTTAATAAGTTTTATTGGAATAATCGAAAAGATTTATTCGAATAGCCGAATAAACTTTATTCGAATAATTCAATAAAATTTATTCGAATTATTGAATATGTTTTTTATTGAGGTATAGAACTTTAAGTTGGCATCACTTTTTTAACTGGCGGCCATTTTGTCAGCTGTCAAGTGATTAATATTTAGTTTGGTTTGCCATTTCATCATGAACAGGTTGACAAAAGAACAACGCTTGCAAATCGTGCAAATTTATTTCGATAATAATGGTTCAGTTCGCGAAGTTTACCGCAAGCTCCGTCCATTTTATGGTCGACATAATCGTCCATCAGAGCAATTAATTCGGTTAACCATGGATTGGCCACCAAGATCGTGTGATTTGACACCATTGGATTATTTTCTTTGGGGATATGTGAAGTCGCTCGTCTACGCCAACAAACCAGAAACGTTAGGGGACTTGGAAGCCAACATTCGTGGCGTTATTGCCAACATACGGCCCCATATGCTCGAAAAAGTGGTTGAAAATTGGACCTGTAGAATTGGCTTTATTCGAGCCAGCCGCGGCGGCCACATGCCCGAAATCATATTTAAACGTTAATGGCATAAAATTATCCTTCCAATAAAGCCAAATTGATGGACATTAAAACGATTTCCTTGTGTTTTATTTCAATTCGAAGTTATATACCTCTAAAAAAACACCCTGTATATTTGCATAATCAAATGAAATTTGTTCGAAATTTTAATCGATTAAATTTTTTTAAATCTATTCAAATCAATTTGAATTCCAGCGAAGATGCGAATAAAATTTATTCGATTAAGTAAGTAAAATATAGTATATGAATAATCGAGTAAAATTTATTCGAAATTTTACTCAATGAAATTATGTATTTTCGAGTAATCGAATGTATTTTTTTTATAATAATCGAAAAAAAATTTGTCTTTTCAAATAATGGGTAATTTTTTGAGCTGTCAAATAAAATTTTTTCGAATAAAATTTGTTCAACTAATCGAATAAGTTTAATGCTGAATGACAGAACATATGCGATTAATTTTTTACCTTTATACTTAATTCGAAGAATCGAATAAAATTCTTTTTAGTTAAAACGAATACTATTTTTCGAACAAACGAATAAAATTTTTCGAGTAATCGAATAAAATTTGTTCAATTGAAATATTTTTTTTCTTTTAATAATCGAATTAACATAATGCTTTCAAAGATTTCATCTGTTAAAAGAAATATTTGAAAAAAGTGTTTTCAATTGAAAAAAAAACTAAAGAAAAAAAAGATTAGAAATTAAAAAACTATCAAATATTGGCAGTTCGTAAACAAGAATCTAGTGAACTTAAAAAAAAATATGGGAAGATCCCTCAGCCACATAAAAACATTTTACAATATAAATTTGTAATATACATATGTTGGTAAAACCGATTCTGTTGTTCTAGTTGAACTATACTGAAGTTCTGAGCCGTCTGAGAAGTCATCAGCCGCTTTCGCCATTTGCAAACTCGATGATATTTAATGAAATAAATACATACGAGTATATCAAGCCATTCCTCACTAATGTTTTCTTAAAAGTAGAAAAAATAAGAAATAAACTTAAATTTTCGCTAAACTCTTTGATAATTGTTTCAAAAAGTCTGTATTAATATCTGCGGTGATAAGCAAACTTTCCCAGTTGGGTTTTGGGGCGTATCGTCCTTCCCTCTTCAACATTTTCAAATGAGTTCCGTTTTTGAAATTATCTGCATTGAAATCTATTAAGGTGGTGCACGTGCTGCCAGTGTTCTAATGCAATGAACGAAATATGATTATTAACGCGGCCAAAGGCGTACGTTAAAGCTGAATGCTAAATACGGGCACAAAATAATTGTTGAAATAAATTTATGTCAGTTTCCATTTGTTTAAGAACATTAAGATGAACGATCAAGAAATTAAATTTTTTAGGAAAGAAAAAAAAAAATAATAAGCTCAGAGGTGAATGAATTACAAGCGTAAGCTCCTGTCACATAAAATGTTTTTTTTTACATATTTTTTTTTTATTAATACGAGTATTTGCAGTTAAAAAATCATTTGATTGGATTAAATTTTAAATTGCTTCAGCTCTTTGAATTATAAAATATAGGGTGTTTTTTTAAGCCCGATATAACTTGAAATTGTAAAAAATAACACAAAAAATTAAATTGTAATCAAAATTTTTTTTTTATTCGAAAGATCAATACGTGACATTAACATTTGAAAATGATTTCGGGCATATGGGCACCGCGGCTGTTCTTGACGAAGCGCATTCTGGACGTCCAATTTTGGGCCACTTTTTCGAGCACTGCTGGCCGTATGTCACGAATAACACGAACAATTGGATCTTCTTCCACACTTTCGTTTACAGCGGCGATATTCTCTTCACTACGCACATTCCTTCGACGTGTTGGTGTTATTGCATCCTCTAGAGAGTATGCGGTACGAAATCTATCCACAGTTCGACGAATGGCTTGTTCAGATGGACGATTATTTACGCCATAAAAATGACGAAGTCGTCTATAAGTTGCGCGAATCGACGACTGATTTTCAAAGTAAATTTGGATAATTTCAAGCGTGAGTCTATTCATGATGATTTGTCAGAGTATACTGAAACAAATAAAAAAAAATGTTTTATCAAAATTTAATTTTTTGTGTTACTTTTTACAATTTAAAGTTCTATCTAGGTTAAAAAACACCCTATATTAATTGATTTGTATACATTGGGCCTTGTTGCGAGTGTCGTATTTCGACTACGACTACGACAATTTTGTACTAGATTAAAGATAAAGGGCCAATTTCACGATGTCGACAACGTTCGACTTGTCGCACACTTACATTCAAAACAAAAACAAATTTTCATATTTTGTTGTTGTTTCAAATGTAAGTGTGCGACAATTCGAACGTTTTCGACATCATGAAATTGGCCCAAAATGTTGCCATATACTTTAGGCTAGTATACAAACTCGTCGTAGTCAAAGTCGTAATACGACACTCGCAATAAGGCCCATTATTTAAAGGTGGAAAGCCAATTAATTATTTAATTGATATGACATTGCACAATTTTAAATTAAAATTTCTTCTAATATTTACCTTGTTACTGAAATATATAAAATTGCAAAATTTTCTTGCAAAAGTTAGATTAAAAATAATGGCGGTATTCGGTGTTTGATGCAAATAGTTTTGCGTAAGTGTGAAGGAAAAATATCATAGCATATCTTTGGATTGTGTGTTTATTTTGCTGTTGTATTTTAAAGAAAAGCTGTGATATTTTATATTTACACTTACGCAAGACCATCTGCATCAAATACCAAAAACCGCCAATGAAATAACTTCGCACCAAAAATGCTTATGTGACACGTGCGAGAATTTCACACCATTCAAAGTAACAAGAAAACTTCACCCATTGTACTGAAGCAGACGGTGAGAATGGAACCTAAAGCTCTCATAGTGATAGACTAGTCCAGCAGGGGAGTCATCCTATCACATACAACAATATCATCTTGCGCTTATTTGCTTTTTCGGATATGAGCTGATTATTGCTATCGCGTATCTGGTATCGCGTATCTCATATCGTATATCTGTTTGTACTTGTTTTTGTGGCTCTATAAATGTCACGGTTGCATAATCATTTTGGATTGATTTTACTTAGGAAAACTACAACAAGTTTCTTTTCCTTATAATTTTAATTTTTTATTGTAATGTGTTTGTGGTTTTTGCTTTTCTTGTTGTCTGATTTTATGTTGCGCTTAATCGCCATGAAGGTCATCTACTAAACTTGGCTTGAATACTATTTATATCATTTTTTTAAATAAATATATAAAGCAATGCAAATACATAATCTATAATTACACTGCAGGAAAAGATGTGAGATGTAATGCCCCAACGATTTTTGTACAAAAAAATAACAGTTTCTTTTGGCAAAATCAAAAAGTTCTAGCGAGTGATTCTGGCTTCACAAAAATATTACCGTGTATATGTTCCCTAGAAGCTAACGTTTGGGGTTTCTTAAAGGAGGTCTTGCATTTAAGTTAAGGGTCTTCCAATAGGAACTTCCGAGACTTTGACAGTTGATAGCGGCCATATTGTTTAAATTATATATACACATATATTTCGCCAATCAGCATAGACGGGTATAACGTTCAAGAAAACGTGTGCAAATGATAAAAATATTTTTATCAAAATGGGAGTTCTGTGCACGCCACGTTAGCTTCGCTTCGCCCAATACAACAATGAATGGGTACGTCGGAAAACAAAATTGTCAAGCTTGGAACGAAACCAATACACATGAGATCCAAAAGCGTTCAATGCATCCTGAAAGAGTCAATGTTGGGGTGTTTGTATGTGCTTTCATATTTTCATATTTCATATTAAAATGTGCAAAAACAAGTTTAATTTCACATATTTCATGTTGAATCAACATGATTGGCAAAAATCTTCAAAGAAACACTTTTACTTTTGAAATAACTTTATTTCATGTCGATTAAAATTCTCAAAATGAAGAATCATGTTGAATCAAAGTTATTTCAAGTTGAATCAACATGAGCTTAATTTAATGCAGTATTTTTTTTTAATTAATTATTTAATTTAAGCAATTGTGTATGTTAGCACAGGCATCAGGAAAATGTATATGTGTGTTAGCTTCTCCGACTCACAATTTTAACTCGAACTCATCGCGTGGATAGTCAACGGGCTTACCGCTGCAGCCACACCTGACTTTCATGTTCTACATTAATATATACCATCATGATTTAAATTGATCATTTAGTATACAATTTATTTGAAATTAAAGTTATATATCGTATATTCCGATGCGATGCGTATCGGACAAGTATATATTTTTTCTTCTCACAAAAAAAAAAAAAAAAAATCAGCCAGATTTTAAATTTAATTTAATTTATTAAATTTAAAAATTTTTCTATAAAACACAAAATTTTTCTGCGTGTAATGTTAACTATTTTTCTTTCGTTTATTCATATTTAATGTACTACTTATTTCTGATCGTTATTAATATGCGAACAAGTTCTCATATATCACTCACTTAATGCCGACATTGTGTTCTCAATCTAACTTGCGCTCAGAACCCTCTTATATTTTATTGCTTGTTGACAACATAAACACGTTGCTACAAATGGAACAATATGGCAATTGCAGCAAATAGCAGCAGCAACAACAATGCAATTAAGCACATTAAATGATTTACGAGATCATTTATGAAAAAACAAACAAAACAAAAAAATCTTTCGCAACCAGAATCTTATAAAGTTGTGTGAGGTTGCAGTTGCACTTTTGTTAGAGACAGACACATTTTTTTTTTTTTTTTTTTTTTTTGCAAATATGGGGAAGTTTTTGCTTTTAAACATTTTCTTTCATTTAGATAAAATGCTGCTTTTTTTGCTGGATTGCATAAATCATTTTAAAAGTTTTTGTTTCTTAAACATATTTGTTAGAACAGTGGGACGAGAGGACTGCTATGACACCAATGTTTTGTAGGAAAGATAAATGTGTCACTAAATAAATTTTACAATTGCAAACTTGTCGTGCACTGAACTGCAGCAAGATTTCTTACAAAAGAAATAGGAAGTCAAGAATCCTTGAATTTCATAAATAAAGCTGCTGTTTTAGGCTTGCAGTAGAGGGGGACATTTTAGACCGAATTGGGAATGCTTGTAAATTTAAAATTTAAATTAATTTTTTAAATTATAGAGGAAGAGCTCTGTAGTGTTTATAAGCAACCGCATATGGGCATTTCCACAGGAAAGAAATTCTAGCATTTGTCACGTTACGTTGCTTGCTCATGTAGCCTGGTTTTTCAAAGAAATATAAGAAATATGTATAAGATAGGAAAAGATCGAACAGCATGGCTCTGAAGCTTAATTGCTTTTTTTGTTGCAATTTTTAGTTATTAAAGGCAATTGTATTATTTACAGTGGAGCATAAACTTTCTTGTTTTGAGATATTAAGGGTTTTGTATTTTTTGTGTGTTTACTTCTGACATAAAATGTTTCCATGTACAGACCAAACGGCTGGCCGGATTTTGATTTCGTTTTTTCTGTTTGAAAGGTGACTTGATGGAGAGGGTTCTTAGCTATGTTTTAAGAAAATCGTTCTCACCGTTTAGAAGATATCACATCTTTTCTAGATATATCGGGGGTTTTTAATATTTTAATTTATGTTATTAATAATAACATTTTATATTTGAAATTTAGCTGAGTGATAGATCTTGAAGAAGAGAATAAGAATATGTAATAAAATGAAAAAGCACTTATGTCAACTTAAGCCATTATTATTTATTGCCACATATATTATTTATGTGTTCTGAAGAGAAGTTTTAAAATTTATAACCCCAGACACAAACCGTTCTGTTCAACAGAGCTCTGTTAAAACTTATTCGATTATTTGCATTTATTTTATTCGGACAAAATTTATTCAATTTCTCAAAAAAAAAAATATTCCGTTATTGAACAAATTTTATTAGAGTTTTAAAAAACATATAATCGAGACATTTAATTCAATATTTTATTTTTATTTAACACGTGTCAAAATAAATACGAATGTAAAAAAGTTAATAATCAATGGAGCTATAAATTTCATTTAAGCAAACGAATAATTTTAATATGAAATATCGAATAAATTTTAAACGACTAATCCAATGAATATTACTAAATATTATTCAAAAAAATTTTATTCGACTCATAAAAAATTAATCTACTGCAATAAAAAAACAATAAATTAAATGATAACATTACTCGAATAAAAATTATTAGATTATTTGAAAAAAAAAACTCAAGGATTGTAATAAAATTCTCTTTATTATGCAAATCAAGTTTCGTACAAGTTTCTATAACTTTTTTTTCTACATTCGAAAGAATTAAATTCGACTAATCGCATGAATAGAACTAGAATAAAACTTTATTTGATGACTATTCACATAATGTATAAAAAACAAAAATTATATTTGACTAATACCATAAATAGTAGAAACCAGTTATTTAAATATTCGATACGAATACATACTTAATTATTCGAATAAAGTGTGTTCGATTTTTCCAGCTAGGTCTTTGCAATATTTAAAAAAAAATTTGAAATAAAACTTGTAAGATTATTCGCATAAAATTTAGTCGGCTACTTGAATAAATTTTTCCATTATTCGTATAAACAAAATTTGATTTGATGATTTAATGAAAATTATTGTATTTACGAACAAATTTTATTCGATTATTCGATTAAAGCATATTCGAAAAAAAACTATCTATTCTCGCATTTGTGCTGCCATCTGAATAAAACTTATTTGATTACTTGAATTAATTTTATTAGAAAAAATTTAATATGACTGCTCAAAAAAATTATCCCATTTTCGAATAAACAAAATTGTATACCATAATTAAAAAAATTTAATTCGATAACAGAGCTCTATCAAAAAAAAAAAAAAAAAAAAAAACAGACCTCTGTTATATGTAAAACATTAGATTTTCTCACAAAATGGACATGATCGCGATTTTTTAAGCAAAATTCAATAGAAAATTTAAGACGATTTCCTTCCCCCTTTCAAAATTTTAATTTTGTTTTCACATAAATATCACTTTGTTAAAGTTATTTAGGCAATAAGGGCCCATTACTTATTTTAGCTTTTGTATACTGGACCTCAGTGGAATATTTTTAAAACTACTGCTTAAGTATTTTGTTAAGCATTTAATAAAAAAAATTATTTTTAGTTTTCTCCGTCATAAAGCATACGCACTTTTTTCCTACATTTATAAAAATTACCATCAAAAATATTTTTCTTACGATCCGCCATTCACCTCATCAGCTTCATTTATTTGCTACAAAATGATCATGAACTTGAACCGCAATAATTGGAACATTTCCAACATTGTATCACTGCAAACTTGAACCACACAAAAGTGCGTGCTGTGCGTGTTAAACTGCATTCAGACACGTACCAGCCAGCAGCCAGCTGACTTTAAGCCAATTGTGGCCGTAAGAAACTTGCGGACGTTTGGCAAGTTGGAGGGAAATAAAACCCGATGAACTAAAACTCACGGTCAGTAGACACGCACAGGCAGTTTGTTGCAGAGAACGCATACATCTAATTGAATTAAAATAAAATTTAGGCTTATTTTGTTCATATAAAGACACTTGCTAGAGGTGGTTGGCTAAACTAGGCTGACTTGAGTATTTCTTACACTTGAAAAAAATTATTATGAAATGAATACAGATGAATACATTCCGACTTAGCGAACATAACAAGAACATTTTTGATATAATAGTAAATATATTTTTAATTCACGTTCAAAATCCTTCAATTATAATTGGTATTACCATATAACATGTAACGGGTGTTTTTTTAGAGGTATAGAACTTCGAATTGAAATAAAACACAAGAAAATCGTTTTAATGTCCATCAATTTGGCTTTATTGGAAGGATAATTTTATGCCATTAACGTTTAAATATGATTTCGGGCATGTGGCCGCCGCGGCTGGCTCGAATAAAGCCAATTCTACAGGTCCAATTTTCAACCACTTTTTCGAGCATATGGGGCCGTATGTTGGCAATAACGCCACGAATGTTGGCTTCCAAGTCCCCTAACGTTTCTGGTTTGTTGGCGTAGACGAGCGACTTCACATATCCCCAAAGAAAATAATCCAATGGTGTCAAATCACACGATCTTGGTGGCCAATTGACAGGTCCATTCCGCGAAATTATGCGCTCATCGAATGTTTCCTTCAATAAATCGATTGTGACGTGCGCTGTGTGGCATGTAGCGCCGTCTTCTTGGAACCACAACTCATCCACATTCATGCCATCCAATTCAGGAACAAAATAGTCGGTTATCATTGCTCTATACCGGTCTCCATTAACGGTAACTGACTCTCCAGCATTATTTTGGAAGAAGTATGGCCCAATGACTCCACCAGCCCATAGAGCACACCAAACAGTCAGTTTTTGTGGATGTAATGGCGTCTCAAGGGTCTCATGTGGATTCTCTTCACTCCAAATTTTCAACCACTTTTTCGAGCATATGGGGCCGTATGTTGGCAATAACGCCACGAATGTTGGCTTCCAAGTCCCCTAACGTTTCTGGTTTGTTGGCGTAGACGAGCGACTTCACATATCCCCAAAGAAAATAATCCAATTTTGTCAAATCACACGATCTTGGTGGCCAATTGACAGGTTAACCGAATTAATTGCTCTGATGGACGATTATGTCGACCATAAAATGGACGGAGCTTGCGGTAAACTTCGCGAACTGAACCATTATTTTCGAAATAAATTTGCACGATTTGCAAGCGTTGTTCTTTTGTCAACCTGTTCATGATGAAATGGCAAACCAAACTAAATATTAATCACTTGACAGCTGACAAAATGGCCGCCAGTTAAAAAAGTGATGCCAACTTAAAGTTCTATACCTCAATAAAAAACACCCAATACAAGTAGGAAAAAAAAAATCAAAAACCCGACTGCGACGAACTTTGAACCGTTCAATATCCTAAACGGTCATTCGAAATGAAAAATCATAAGAGAAACCTAAAGATGATTTTAATAAATTACCTGTCGAATGATACCCATTTTAATATAGTTCGCCGACTTTTTATTTTTTCGTATTTACAAAATGGCGTCTGTTGGCCGCCATATTGAATTTTCACTACTTTCATATCTTTAGTGTCACTCGAGAGATTAAGACAAATCGATTGACGTAAGAATCATTAAATCGGTCCACGCGTTCGGTTTTTATAAGGCCGCAAAGGAACACACATACATACATACATACATATATGCATACATTGGCTGATAAACACAATACAATATTTTCATTTTTAATTTTTTTCTCAACGATTGCGATAGTAATAAAAAATCTATGTATTTCCACTTGTATTCTCATATTTTTATGCCCTAATTCTCTTCGACAATTGTGTCGTTTTGTCTATCGCAAACAAAAAAAAAAACCGCAGTTGTGTTTATTTAAAACAACTTATATTTATTGTTTCTGCTGGAAGGTTCGTGTCTATGCTTTATAAATTTATTCCAAACATTAAACCAAACACATACTTTTTTTAATATATTTTTCAAACTATCGCATAATATTTTAATATAATTTTTATGTTTTAAAAACATGGTAATCAAGTTTTTGTTTTTAATTTTCAAAGACAAAAACCATTTTTTATAGAAAATAATTTATATTGCAGTTACATTGTCTCGAAATCGAAATCTTTATCGAAATTTACATTGTTTACATTAAACATTTTGAAATTTTTTAAGATTTCATTTCCAAGACAAAATCCTTTGTCTAATATTTTGTCCAAAAAGTGCCGACTTAGCTCATTCACACACCTTCAATAGAAAATATTGTCGAGCGTAGCTAATTCATTCAACTTCTTTATAAATTATATTAAACAGGGTAGTAAAAAATAAATAAAAATATTATATTTTTAATAGATTTCCTACAAATCTATTGAAAAATTAGATTTTGTGTTGTATGGAGAATTTAGTAAAAATCAACTAGACTTAGCTCGAAATCTCGTAAGTGCTAGATTTTGAGACAATGTAAATCCCCTATAACGCACTAATAATCCCAATTTATTATTTTACTTATTCTGTAAAATATTTTTTATTAAAAATACATTATGCGCATTTCACTGTTGCTAATGCAGATCATCAGGGAATCTTTACCCCAAAATTTCTTAGAACAACTAGAGTTATTATGTTAAGCTTTCATTTAAACAAATAAAAAGCTCAACAAATAACAAAGTTGAAACAAGAACTGAATTATCAGTCAATAATTTTGTTTATAAATGAAATCCGAAAGCTCTTAAAAAATCACCTTATATTAGTAAATTAAAGAAAATTCATAAAACAACCAACAAAATTGGTTAAAATAACTCATGTAAAGCTGTTAAAAAATTTATTTAAAAAATTTGTTATACAAAACTTTTTATGGTAATTTTACTTTAAAAAATTATATTGCTGAAACAACCAATAAAATTTTTACAATTAAATAATGAGAAGCACTTAAAAATGTTTTACTAAAATTTGTTATAAAACAATTTTGATGATAATTTTAGGTTACAAATCAATAACCTAAATACATAAACGTACCAACGAAATTGGTTACAATAACTAAAAAAAAAGCAGTTAAAAAGTTTTATGTAAAAATTTTCATGGCAAATTTACTATAAAAATTTCATAAAAAAATCCATAAAACGACCAACAAAATTGGTTAAAATAACTCATGTAAAGCAGTTAAAAATTTATTTCACAAATAGGAAAATTTCAGCGCTAACTACTGAAAACAAAGGTTACAAATATAGCTGTCCATTATAATACATCTTCACTTTTATTTATGCAATGCGTTAATCATCCCTGGAAATTATTTGCAGCTGGTAAAAACTATTCAAATTTTCTTTAAGTGCAGAATTTTTATAGTTCGATAATGTGAATGTAACTGTTAATAAACATGATTTATTACAGATACTTTAAGATTTTAAGTGAGTTTTGTTTCCAAGACATATTCCCCTATATTTATTCATACGAGTGTATGTATGTATGTATATGTTTATAAATGTTTGTATTTCAGTATACAGATTGTCAAGTTTGACAGGAAAAAAATCAGTCTGTTTGTAGAAAAAAATCATGTTTGTATAAAAAAAAATGGTCTTAACTGATCAAAGATTTCCACTTCATACACATGAGTCGAGCATGTGGAAGTTTAAATTAGCAGCTGCTGCCACTGACACATTATCGGTGTGCCACTGCTTGCAGCAGCGCAATTTACAGAACCAACACAATTTACAAAACAAAAATCGAAATACAAAAATCAAAAGTGTTTCTTTGTTACAAACTTCAAATTAAACTGGACTTGGTTTCGTTTTTTTTTTAATGTTAAAATGTGTTGTAATTCTAATGTATGTATCGTTGTTGTTGGTTGTTGTTCATGCTATTTTTTTTTATTGGTCATAATATGTGTTTTGCAATTACTGTTGAGACACATAAAATCCCCCACAATTGCTTAAAATGACACAGCGACAGTTAATTCTTGACTAGCAGCCGTTGCAGTCATTTATAACATGCACAAATTTTGTAAATGGGGAACTGTTATCGGGATGTACGAGTATGTATCTGGCAGAGCTGCAAAAAGCTGCAATCAATTGTTCTTGAAATCAAAGTGATTTCTACGAAAGTGATTTCATTGCTTTGATTTAAGACTGATTCCAAATTTTGAAATGAAATCTTGCGTAACTTGCAATATTTCGTGATTGCAATCATTTTGAAATATTTTTTTCAAATCATTGCACGCAATAAATATAATTGCAATTAAATTTGTCTTGAAATCCTGCGATTTCAATTAGTTTTCCTGAAATCAAAACGAAATAGTATGCATAGACTTGGCATCTGGCGGCTTCCAGGAGAATCTGGTGGAAACCTGCCATTGTTGGTAGTTAAAAATGATCCTGACTCTTATTTACTTCTAAATGAATTAGTATTTGTTAAATATAATAAAGATTTTGATCCTGATTTATTCTTAATTGCAATTACCAGATTTGATTGCAATTAAATCGATTGCAATCACATTTTGTTTGCAATCAATTAATACCTATAGATACATATAATCGCTTTTATCGTATTGTTTTCATAACAGAAATTTAAGATTTTGAATGCATTAAAAAACTTTGCAATTAGTTATGCGACATCGTGTGCTTACTATTAAATATATTGCAATATTTTACAGCTCCGATATCTACACCAATTCTAATATCTACACTAATTCTTAATATGTATATGCGCTGTCTAAAACATAAGGTTTGCTGCCATAAATGCGGTCTTAATTTTTTAGCTCGATCCGACGGTGCCTTCTGGTGTCTAGTGGGGCCTAAAGTACCCGGTCCACAGTGGGGAATATTGTTAAAAAAAAATGTAAATAATTCTGCAGTTTCTGAACAGACCCGTCCATTGTTATGAAATTTCATACAGCATTTGAAAAGGTGTCACAGAGCTTAAGTTTGGAATTTGGACTATATATCTTTGAAGGGAGCGGAGCCAAAAAGCCTCAAAATGGGCAACCTTAATAAAATATTAAAAATAATGCCCAGTTGATGCTTTTGATTTGATAAAAAAAAATCTGCGAGATTTATGGGTTTAGTAAATATTCGAGAAAAAAAAATTAAAATTTTTGGCTTTTTTGCCAACCTTGGTCCACTCTTCTGGTAATGGAGAAGTCAAATCTTGTTCGATTTAGAATTATGATTTAAGAACAAAATTTGTAACATTAAAAAAAAAATTCAGTCAAAAGTTCTACGCACTTTAAATTAATTTTTTTTAATAAGTCGATTTTACGCCGCTTTTTGCAGAAAAAAGTGGGTTAATTATTTCGCTATTAGAAAAAATTTTTGCAAAAACACCAACCCAATATTTTTTTATTTATTCAAAAGTTAATACTATGAGAAATGTTACAAAGAAATGTTTAGTTTAAAATTTTAATTATTGAAGAAACCAGATAGTTTGGAAATATGCCTATTTTTGCTATAAATATAAAATTTTAGGCCTTTTTTTCACAAAATCCAAAGCTGGAACCAAACATAATATGCTATTAAATATTTCCAAAATTATAATCTATATCCAGCGAAAGATAAGAAAAATACAGCAAAAATACTGAAAAATCCCATTTTTGGGGATTTAGCGATTTTTTTGGGAATTGCCGGAAATTACCTTCTGTGTATTGATTGCATAATTTTCCACCTAAGCGACCATTTTGAGCACAAAATATTGTTAAATGCGAATACACCAGCTTATCATAAGCTTTGTTACGAGTATTTGAAAATTATCCTACAGCTCGTCATTCATTTTATAATTGCTTAAAATATGTATAACGCAAAGAAAAGGTTAAAAAAAAAATAAACATATTGCTCACTTAGTCAAACAACATCACAACTCAAAGAAAAAATTACTTTGCCAGAAAATGAGTTTAAAGTTTTCCATTTAAACACAACTTAATGGAAAAAGAACATATTTATTTTGCATTCAAGAGCTGAGTAAACAAGATATTTATATGAAATTTTTACTCAATATGAAAATAAATTGTACATCAATAACTTAAAAACTCTAATTTTGAGTTATGACGTTGTTTGAGTAAATGAGCTTCTGTATGTGCTTCTGTACCAATAAACGCTTTTTTATGTAAAAATAAAAAATTGGCTGTATGGCTGCTAAAAAACATTGTGTGCGAATAGGAAATGTTAAAAGGCAAATTTTAAATTTAGCTTGTTTGTTTTGGTTAAGCATTGTCTATATGCATTTCGTTCCCGCTTATGCAACTCATCAGTAAACTTCAGCCCAAAAATATTTTGAATTGAGCTACCAACTTCGTTTGTTTATAGTATCTAAGACTCTTAACACGTTATTGAGAATCACAATATACAAACATAATGAGTATCAAACAAAAATCCTTACAAAATCGCCAGTGTATAAGTAAACGATACAAACACAAAATTCACCAAAGAAAAGAACATTTTATAAGTTAAGTTTTGTTAACAAAAATTTTACGAAACTGTTACTATTTTTTTTTTACTAAAACTGAAAAAAAGCATATTTCATTTTATTTATCAATCATTTTAGTGTTTCTTTAAAGTTTGGTTTAAGCTAAATATGTACATCAGTTGAGTTCAGTTTACTCTCGCAAATATTATGCCATATAGGAGTATCAGAACATGCCCCAAAGACTTTATGTCAAATACTAATACATACTTTCGCATTTCTTACATAATTTTTTTTGTTCAATTCAGAAAAAAATACTTTTCGTTTCCAAAAAAATTTGGCATGGAAATCATTCTTCTAAAGCTTTTATTAATCAAACATCTTTTTTTATGAATAAGGCCTCTAAACTATAAATTTATTTTCATTCGAATAGAAATTTTTAAGAATTTTACTAAAAATACTTGAATTGTAATAATGAAATCGCGTAATTTTCCACGTGATCCCTTTAAGCATACTCCAGATGCACAGTTTTTTAAACGACTTTCAAAAAAGAAAGGTTATCAATTCGTCTATATTTTTTTTTTTGGGCAGTGTTACTTCATAACTCGAATTATATTAGATCGATTGTAAAAATTCTTTTATTGTCTGAGAGGTTATAGCTTTCCTATTAAAAAAAAAATCGTGCGGAGACACGCCCACAATTTTTTTATTTTGATTTTATGGTATTTTGCATATTTGATTGCTGCGAAAACTAGCAAACACCTTTGGTTCCTGTAATTACACAATTTATGAGTTGACAAAATTTATATTTATATTTCACGTGGTTTTACTTAACCGATTCTTACGAAACTTAACACACACCTTAAGCTCATTTGAAAAAATGGGCGGAGTTACGCCCTTTAAATTTAATATATTTATAATTTTAAGTGGTTCTACTGCACCGATTTTAACAAAACTTAACACACACCCTGAGCTCTAAGAAACACAAAATCTTGCATTTAAAAAATGGGCGGAGGCACGCCCATTAAAATTTAATTTTATATCCCATAAATTTTTTTTTCGAAAATATTTTATCAAATCTTTGCATTGAAGTCGGCTTTTTTTTGGCAGAATTAGTTTCCATTCAAGACACATTAAAAGAGTTTAACTACAAATTACAATAACTACATACTCAAATATATAAATAAACTGCCAACAAAAATAAAACAAAAAAAATTATAAAAAATTAACTGTTGTAAAATTAGTTTATCTTTGTGTCTGTCTGGCCATCTGTATCGCTGCTGAAACACTTGTCTTGTGTTTCATTACATTTAATGTTTCTAATTCTCATTATTTGCGAATGTTCCAGCGTTTTTATAATGTTGTTTTGTTGTTGTTGTTGTTATTGTTGTTGTTGTTGTTGTTGTTGTTGCTGCTGCTGGTGCTTTTGTGTGCATTTGTATGGCTTTATAGTTCATTTGGGAATTTTGCTTTTCATTGGCATTGTGTTAAAAAATGATTTGGAGTATATAAACCGCCACATAAACTTGGATTAAAGCATAATCAATTTAGACTTCAACATAGTCTCAGTCGCAACACAGACCTCTATTGGACTTTTTTTTCCTTCTTGTAACAAACTTTAAATTTAAAATCTACTCAACAAATGTTCAAATTGGTAAGTCCTTAAGAAATCAAATGCTATGTATTACTCCTCTAATTTGGCAATTTGCTGGTGCAGGTGGTGTTGTCTGCTTTATTGGTCGTAGCTGCTGCTCGTCCTGGTTACTTGTCGGCGCATGGTCCCTTGGTTTACTCCGCCCCAGCAACTGTGATCCATGAGCCAGCTTATGCTAAAGTCGGTGCCATTGTTAAGTCCATACCCACTGCCGTTTCGCATCAATCCATTTCTCAGGTACACAGCTCAGCTCATGTCGTGGAACCAATTGTGGCTCCTGTTATCAAGACAACCATTGCTGCCGCTCCTATTGTACATGCTGCTCCCATCTATAAGACTTATGCTGCTCCCGCCATTTCATATGGTCATGGTCTGCATTTGCCATCCTGGTAAAAAGCATGTGCTGCTATAATATCTTTAATAATTTAACTGCAATTACAAATGATGTGTGGATTATGTCTTTAGATAATTAAGCTTTCAATTAATTTGCTGCATTGGCCTGGCGAGGCAAGTAACCCGCTTCTGTCAGTTGGACGTCGTTCAAAATTCTAAATGACCTCATTTTATTTCTTAATAATTTACTTTTAATTTGTAACTTCCTGTTTCTCTATACTTAGACGTTTCATAAACATTTTTATTCATTTTCTACTTCATGTTGTGTAAATAATTAATTTATTCTTTTTGTATTTTCTATACATTCCATTTAAAAGTATTGTATATATTTTTTTTTTAGTAATTTGTTCTCTTTGTGTCTTGTTGAAGCGAAAATTGACTGATAAATGCAATTTTGATTTAAATAAATAAAAAAAAAACAAATTTAACTAAGTTTTTATATTTTTCAAACTATTTCTCAGTACTCTTAAGACAATTTGGGTGAATGTATTATGCCTACACAGCTTCTGTCTCTGAACTCGTTCCATAGTGCAGTTTAGAAGTGCATTAAAAATGCTCATTAAACCAAAGTATGACAGTACCAACAGGTTGCCTCGTGTGTACTCAGCTTTATAATTCAAGAACATTTTTTCTTTGTTTCCACTTTATGAATTTAATTTAATTTAATTGCAATAACATTATCATCCGCTTATAGTTTTCGGACGTCAGCAGTAATAAAATAATTAATACAGAAATTTGTCTATCTGGATCATTTTTTTAACCGACTTTATAAAAAGCAGGTTATCAATTCGTCTGCTTTCATTTTGACATTGTTACTTCATAACTCGGTATATTTTAGAGAGAGTGTAGCTTCCAATTGCTCCCATTGTAAACAAAAGTAGGCAGGGACACGCCCAAAATATTTTTTTATTTGCTTTTATGATATTCTACTGCGGAAACTAGTAAACAACAACACACCTTTAAAGTTGAAAAAATGGGCGGGGCTACGCCCATTAAAATTTGTTATTATATTTCACGTGGTTCTGCTCAACCGATTTTTACGAAGCTTACCACATATTTTGAGCTATAAAATTGCCACAATTTTCCATTTAAAAAAAAAATGGGAGGAGTCACGCCCATTAAAATTTATTATTTTATTTAAGTAGTTCTACTTTAACGATTTTTACAAAATTTAGCACACACCCTGATTTTAGAAAAACTTACATTCTTGCATTAAAAAAATGGGCAGAGACATGCCCATTAAAATTTAATTATACATTTCACGTAATCCTTTTTTCGAAAATCTATCAGATCTTTGCATTGAAGTCAGTTTTTTTGGCAGAATTATTTTAATAAAAACTGATATTTTGTTCTCTTTGTGGTGTAACATCATAATTAAATAGATTACAGTGTGACCATTTAAGCATTTGTAACCGACTTCAAAAATGGAGCAAGTGAGCAATTCGTTTGTACTTTCTTATGTATATATTTATGTATCTTACTTCCTAACTTTATGAAAATTTTAGAACGATTTTAAAAATGATTTCTTCTATCTTAGAAGTTATAACTTCCATTTCCTTTTATTGCCCAAAAAAAAGGGCGGAAATACGCCTATTAAATTTTTTTGCTTGAATTCTGAGTATTTCTACTAATTCGATTGGTAATACACTTAGCACCTTACTTAAGCTCTCGTAATGATACAAGTTCGACTTTTAAAAATAGGCGGAGTTACGCCCTTTACAATTTAAAATTATAGTTCACTTGCGTCTATTTAACCGATTCTTACGAAACTTAGCACACATAATAAGCTCTGCGAGTGACACGATCTTGCATTCGAAAAAAGTGAGCATGTCCACGCCCATTTATATTTATTATAAATTAAATGTAAGTAGTACACTTTTCCGATTCCCACAAAATTTGCCAGATAATTTGTGTTCTTAGCATGTCATAATCTTGTGCTTAAAAAACACAAAACTTTATATTACAGATCTGAAAGTAATACGATCTTGCATTTAAAAAAGTGGGAGTTGCCACGCCCTTAAAAGTTGAGTATTCAATTATATCAACTTCTAAATAATAGAATAGTAGGAATCGCATTTCGCATAACATTTGCTGCGATGCCAATTAAAATCGCATGAGAGGTGCTCTAGAGCTCACAATCGCCAGAAGCTTGGCGAGTTGAAATCGCTAGCGTATAGTGATTGATATACTCAGCCTAAACCAAAGTTTAAAGAAAACTTTAAATGATGAATGAAAATTGATCAAAAATAGCAATAGTTTGGTAAAATCTTTATTAAAAAAAAAGAATGAAATTAATTTATAAAATGTTGCATTGCTTTGTTAATTTTGTCTTTGCAATATGTATTTATTTAAACACTGACGATTTCCATACACAGCTGATCTAAATCAATATGCAAACCGCCATATTTGTAGAAAAACATTTGGTGACTTACAACTCACATGCGATTTAAAAATGATGCGAGTGTCAGAAGATTAAAAGAACAAAAAAAAAAACAAAAACCAAAATGGATTGCTCTATTTTTAAAATAAATAAATTCAGCTTTATTTTAACAATTTTCCTGTCCAACTTAACTCAACCAGTCATATAACATGTAAATAAAAAATCATTGTCCGTTTCCTTGTCATCTTACCACACACCTGTAGCAGTGTAGGCCAGAGGTGAGGTGGCGGCATATGTAGTTACAGGAGCAGCATAAGCAGAGTGCACTACAGGCAAAGCAGCAGCGTTATAATGGTGCACAACAGGAGCAGCATAAGTTTCTACTAGAGGAGCAGGAGCGGGCGCTACAGCATAACTTTCCACCACGGGTGTAGCGAAGGTTTTGGTTGTGTATGCCGTAGTTTTAACAGCTGGTGCTACAACATCTTCAACAGTGTGTGCTGTGCTGTGCACAACCGAGTTGCTGTGATGCGAGATGGCTGTAGGAACACTCCTGACAATATTGCCGACATGGGCAAGGCTGGATTCCTGAACGGTAACGGTGTTGGGGGCAGAATAGACCACAGGACTTTCCACCAGACTGGGACGAGCAGCAGCTACAGCGAGGAGAGCAGACAATACCACCTGTGGAGGGAGGCGAAGAAAAATTAGAGTTTGGTTATGTCAAAATATTAAAAAGTGAATATAAAAAAAGCAGAACAATTGACCAAAAAAAAAAAAAAGACGTTTGCAGCTAAACGTCTCAATTTAGGAATTAATTTTTTTAACTGCCTGAAAACCAAAAAATCAAAAAGTAATGAAATAAAAACAGACCCGTTCGAAACAAAAAAAAATTACACCATGCTACACTGCTCAGATGACTATTTTCGCCGCTTGTAACTGAAATCTCCCTGAGATGGCAACTCACATACTGTAGTAAATATTTTTGGCATCCAAAGTATGAGTTTTTTAAAACGAATTGTGGTGAGTGCACCTTAAATGAATAGCCCTTGGTTCGTATAGAAAAAATTAAAAATACTTAGAAAATTATTTGATAAAGCCACAAATCAAAGTGCATTAATACCAAGTGGCCTTATCATTACAACAACATGCATACAAATTTGTTGTAGGATTATTTTTATTTGAATGTTGACAGTTCGGGTTAAGATTTTATGCTATTTTATATGGAGTTTGAAGGATGGGGTTAAGTAAGCTGACGATAAGGCCACTTAATATTGATATACTTTGCCACAAACAAGGCGAATTCAAATCAGCTGCTCTCAACTGCCCGTCTGACTATTTTGTAATTTAAATATCCGTTAGATGCCAAAACAGATTTTTGAAAAATTTTTCAAAGCGAATCTTGGTTCATACAGAAAACAAATAAAAACACTTAGAAAATTATTTGATAAAGCAAAATACTTTTAATTTGTATATCCCTCAGATGTCAGCACATATTTTTAGTACATTTTGTTTTTTGACATGCCACATATGATTTTTTTAAAGCGAATTGAGGTGACTCTAGTTAACATTTTGTGAATATGTCTTGGCCACAAATAACAACACTTTTGAATAATATGCAACTTAAAACTTCCACAAATTAAATAATTATTTTCACTCACCAACTTGAACATTTTGATTTTTGATTTAAAATTGTTTTCACAGAAGGTCTGTATTGCTCGATAATTGTTAAACTAAGAACTGATATTATTCCCCTCAGTAGCCAACATTTTTATACCAAAAGCCAAAACCGAAATTGTTATGCCAAAAACAATAATTCAACGAAGAAAACAATTGTTTCTATATGTACTTTACCAATTGAACTTGGCCTTGAAAGGAGATTAAGACAAACAGAATTCTTTAAATCCAAACAAACGCCTGCAAAATAATAATAATGAAGCGGAACAATTCGTTGAACAAATAGCAAGAAAAAAGATTAATGGCAACATGTGGAGGAGTAGTTAAAAAAAAAAGAATTTTAATGTCAAAAAATAAAAAGTTAAGATAAAAATCAATAACTTAACAAATTTCATATAACCGGTATTTGGGTTGAAAAAAAAAAAATCAATTATGCGTACAAAATAATTCCAGTGATTGTGTATTGCTTAAGATTTGATTTGTGTTCATTATTTTCTTAACTTTGTTGTTTGGCATTTTCTACAAAATTTGGTTACATTTTCATTTAATGATCAGACAGACAGACGGAAGGACGTTGGCCGTCTTGTAACATGCATTACTTGCACTTTAATTTAACCTGATTCAATTTCAATTTAATGTACATTTGTGGCTTAAACGCACTCTTTCAGGGTTAAGTTTATTACTCTGTATTTTTCTCTCTCTCTCTCTTCTTTATGGTTCAAGCTAATAAAACAATAAAGGCGAAGAAGAAGAAGAAGCTGAAAAAAAATAACTGAAACACAATTTTTATTTTTGCCGGTAAACCATTGTGACGCTGGTTCATGTTACGAGTATGATTACAAAACACATGAATGCATGATATGAAAAACTATAAACAATCTTAATTAAAATGAGCTTGAAAATAGTTTAACAAAATTTAGTATATAAACTTCCCAGAAAACTTTAAACCAGCAACAGTTCTATTAACTCTTAAGCCCAAACAACACAGACCCTCTCAAAAACGAAAATCTTAAAATGTTCAAGTTGGTAAGTTTTCTTTCATCGAAATAATTATTATTTAAAAAGGAATTAAAAAAAAAAAACTTATTATGATAACAGGTGGTGTTGTCTGCTTTATTCGCCATTGCTTTGGCTCGCCCTGGTCTTTACGAATCCGCCGTATACTCAGCGCCTGCTTATGCCTCGATTGCTGTACACGAACCCGCTTATGCCCATGTGGGATCTTTAATAAAAACCGTGCCTTCAGCTGTTTCCCATCAGAGCCATGCAGTGGTCCATAGTTCTGCTCATGTTGTAGAAGATGTTTTAGCTCCTGCTCTTAAAAGGACTTTATATACCACAAAAACTTTAGCTGCTCCCATTTATAAAAGTTATACTGCTCCAGCCTACGTGAAAACAGTTGCTACTCCTGTTTTCTACAAGTCATACAGTGCTGAGGCTCCTGTCTTCTACAAATCCTGGTGATACCAGCTTTTAAAGGAAATCTAAAATTTTTGTTAAACGATTATACGAGTATAACGAAATTGAAATGTGATTTAACACGAATAAAAAATATTTGTCATTGTTTTTAATTCAAAATTCATAAGAATTATCCTTGAAGTATACACACGAGCGAATGGCATAAAATTATAGCGAATTTGTTACTCTAAATAAAAATCTGTGTTCCCTTTAATTCATGCAACTCTTTTACTAGATATACATATACTCGTATCTGTTTCTGTTTTACTTGGAAACTTTAGTTGGCATGGGAGGGCTGTCTTAGTTGTACACAAAATGCGTTTTAGTAGTGCTAGAGGCAGACCTTTAGATTTGTACACATCTTGGAATTTTGCATTCAAAATGTACAATTCACAGTGGGATTTTGGTATCGATAACCCACTCTCCGTCGAATGATGGAGTTTTGTAGGGAAATATTTAAAATGAAATTTTCTATAATCATTGTTTTTCCTTTAAAAATTACCTTTTCTATAAAAAGTACGTTTTCTAGTAGAAAATATTTTTTCTATAAAAAGTACATTGTCTATTAAAAAGTACCATTTCTATTAAAAGTACCTTTTCTATTAAAAAGTATCTTTTATATTAAAAATACCTTTTCCATAAAAAGTACCATTTCTATAAAGAGCACCTTTTGTATAAAAAAACCTTTTCTATACAAATAGCCTTTTATATTAAAAAGTACTTTTTCTATAAAAAGGATCTTTTCTATTAAAAAGTGCCTTTTCTATTAGAAAGTACCTTTTATATTAAAAGTAACTTTTTATTAAAAGTACCTTTTCCATAAAAAGTACCTTTTCTATTAGAAATCACTTTTTCTATAAAAGTATATTTTTCTTTTCTTATTAAAAGTACCTTTTCTTTAAAAAGTATCTTTTCTACAAAAATTACCTTTTCTATAAAAAGTATATTTTCTACAAAAATTATATTTTCTATAAAAAGTGAATTTTCTGTAAAAAGTACCATTTTCTATAAAAAGTACCTTTATCTATAAAAAGTACCTTTTCTATAAAAGTACGTTTTTTTCAAAAAGTACATTTTCTTTAAAAATTACCTTTTCTATATAAAGCACCTTTTCTATAAAAAGTACATTTTCTACAAAAAGTACCTTTTATATAAAAAGTACCTTTTCCATAAAAAGTACGTTTTCTATAAAAATTAATTTTTCTATAAAAAGTACCTTTTAAATAAAAAGTACCTTTTCTATAAAAAGCACATATTCTATAAAAAGTGCCTTTTCTATAAAAAGTACCTTTTCTATAAAAAGTACCTTTTCTATAAAAAGTACCTTTTCTATAAAAAGTACCTTTTCTATATAAAGTACCTTTTTTATAAAAAGTACCTTTTTTATAAAAAGTACCTTTTTCTATAAAAAGTACCTTTATCTATAAAAAGTACCTTTTCTATAAAAGTACTTTTTTTTAAAAGTACATTTTCAATAAAAGTACCTTTTCTTTAAAAAAATACATTTTCTATAAAAAGTACATTTTCTATAAAAAGTACCTTTTCTATAAAAACTACTTTTTCTATAAAAAGTACATTTTCTATATAAATTACCTTTTCTATAAAAACTACTTTTTCTATAAAAAGTACCTTTTGTATAAAAAGTAATTTTTCTATAAAAAGTACCTTTTCTATAAAAAGTACATTTTCTATAAAAACTACTTTTTCTATAAAAAGTACATTTTCTATATAAATTACCTTTTCTATAAAAACTACTTTTTCTATAAAAAGTACCTTTTGTATAAAAAGTACTTTTTCTATAAAAAGTACCTTTTCTATAAAAAGTACCTTTTCTATAAAAACTACTTTTTCTATAAAAAGTACCTTTTGTATTAAAAGTACTTTTTCTATAAAAAGTATCTTTTCTATAAAAAGTACCTTTTCTATAAAAAGTACTTTTTGTATAAAAGGTAAATTTTCTATAAAAAAAGTACGTTTTCTACAAAAAAAGTACATTTTCTATAAAAAGATGGATTTTTTGAGCTATGACGTTGTTGGAGTAAAGGATGCCGCACATTTGATGCCGCACATTTCATTTAAAATGAAAAATGTCTTGCTGTAGATTGTAATTTTTTTTGGCAAAAAGTATTTCCACTTCATTTCTAAATAAAGTCTTAAAACTTTCTGCTTTCCTTTAAACTTTTAGAGCGGCCCTCGTGCTAACATTTTCTATTTTCCCTAAACTGTAAAACTGCAGGCATATTTAATAATAAAAATATTAAGAAATTAACTTGTATTTGGAATTCCAATGACCCATAAAGAATTGCATGCAGCAGTACACACATTCCATTTTAAGGGCTTTTCCAGAAAAATATTTTAAACACTAAAACAATGAACTTGCTTTTGTTTATTTTTTACTCAATATGTATATATGCGAAACTCAGTTACATTTGAAGTCATTTGTTAAGCTTTAAGCGGAAGCAGAAGGGGCAGCATAGGAGGCATAGCTTACAGGACCAGATGCATATGTAGTATAACTGATGGGAGCTGCAAAGGTAGTTCTTATAACAGGAGTCACAACATCTTGTACAACCTGATCAGATTTGTGCACGACAGCATGACTAGCGTGAGACACGGACGTGGGTACTGTTTTGGCCACAGCGCCTACAGTCGTAAAGGCAGGTTGCTGATAAACAATATCAGCAAAAGGAGGAGCACTGTAGCTGAGATAGGGCGATGCAGCAGTGAGACTAGGATGTGGTAGGAAAACAGCAGCAACGGCAAACAATATCATCTGTGCGTAGAAGGGCAGGATAATTAGGAAACTAAAGCACTTATGTTTATCGTTTCACATTCTTCACCACTTACCAATTTAAACATTTTGTTTTAAGGTTTTTAAAAACAATTTATTTTTTGCTTTGTGAAAGATTTCACTTAAGTGAGTTTTAACAGCTGTTTGGTTGTTTGTTTGCAATTAGTTGCATTATTTATAGTTTAGAAATTTAATTTTCATATTTCTTTTGTAAGCGGAATGTGTATTAAGTATTAAATGCAAGTCGAATTTGTTCAGCTTGATTGATTTCAGAGAGAGAGACACTTAAACGATAAAAATTATGTAGTATAAATTACTTGGTAATGTTTTCTTCTAAGATCAAAAATATTGTCTCAAATATACGGATGCAATCGAATCTGTTCGTTAAATGAACAAGATAGAAGATTGCCCAACTTGCGTGTATATTTTTGCTGAGGAGCAGCAATGATATGCTAGAAGTCATTGGTGTAGAAAGTCTAAAAAAAAAATGCAAAAAAATTTTCAGGGGAAATAGTTTCCTTGCTGCCAAAGTGTTTCATAAAAATTCGTATATAGGACTCTTTTTGACTTTGAATTCAAAAATTCTAGATAAATAAATAAAATCATACTTCCAATCACATACAGCACACACTATGTGTATGATAAAATTCTCATTTCGTTCAACCGAAAATTAGTATAAGTATTTTTTTTTTTTGATTTAAATTACAAAATTCTAGATATTTAAATAAAGTCGTTCTTCTAATCATGTACTCTAAGGTATCACAATTATAATAAACTCAATTAAAATACGATAATGTTGATTTTTTAAAACAAATTACTTTTTTCTTTTGTTTCCCTACTAAAAAGTATTGAATCACTTTTGAAAGTTTAGTTTTTCCATCCATCATGAGAGTAACCGCAGCTTCTTACAACTGGAACTTCAGCATATGAGTGATAGACAAGCTTAACTGGAACATAAGGAGCAGGAACAGGTCTAAGAGTTGCGTAGTCAGTTATTAGCACAGGTTTAACATAATGTGAAGGGTAGACTATGGGCGAAGTGGCCAAGTGTCTGGATCGGGCAGCGGCTAAGGCGAATAAAGCAGCAAATACCAAAGTAATCTATAGAAGAAATAAAAGCTTTTTAAGAAATTATTTTAAATAAAATTTTAATCACAGATAAAACGTACTAGTTTGAACATTTTGTTTTTTTTTTTAATTTTAAGTTTTGATTATTAAAAGTGTTTAAACTTTTCTTACGAACGAACCGTTTCGATTGATTGACATGCTGCTTGAGCTGAACTTAAGTTTTTATAGTTTAGAGAAATTTATTTTTGATTTTATAATCATATTATGATTTAGTCATAACAAGTTTTATCTTGAAATGCAAAGTAAAAACGTTAAACATTTATACAAACCTATAAAATGAAATTCTTCAGATATTTTGATATTAATAAAGAAAACTTGATTGAGTTCAAGAAAGTTAGAGAATTTTATTAAAAACTTATTCTAAATATGCCTAATTCGGCTATTGTAGATATAAAATAAAATATAAAAATATAAAATTCGTAAAACTGTTCTTGCCTGTAATATATTTTATTTGGAGCAGTTTACAAAAAAAAATTATTTCCAAATTTCTAACGAACATACTAACATATTTGTAAATTCCGAGTTGTTACATTTGTACACATAAAGAAAAATTTTTTGAAAAAAAAGACATAAAATAGGATCCAGTCTTTGTGATACAAGTGTAAAGCACATTAGGTTCATTTCCCCTGATTTAAACGTGAGCATGCGCTAACTTTATTTACACTAATTTTTATATAAACGAAATGAGAATTGTACTACACAAACTAACATACAGTGTGGTTTTTGTATAAGTAAGTATTTTGAGAAAGCCAAATTAAATGCTATAATTATTAACACAAAAATTACATCGAAGGAAATTGCAGTTATTTTGACAAACCGCTACAACTTCATTATTAGCATTTAAATACATATGTACTTTGTCTACTGTGTGTGGTGTCAGTTCATTTGCAAACTTCATTTTTATATTTATAAATACTAGCTGAGCCCCGTTCTCTTATTCCCAATTATTTTTAAACTATAAATTACTCCACACAGTGGCCACTTGTTGTGCCAAAAACAACACAAAAACCTATCGGATATTGACCTGAACCTGTGCTGAAAGTTTCAGCTACACAGCTCTTATAGTTCCAGAGATCATGCGTTACGAACAAACACACACTACGATTATATATGTATATGTGTATGTATATCGGCATTTCCATAGCAAACGAAACAAATATGTTTGTTTTTTTTCAAAGAAAACGAATCTTTTTTTTTACTTCTTTATATATTTGTATAGGCCGTCAGCAGCCCTACATTAGGTAAAATTTTAAGCAAAATCGAGTATTATTGTTCTGAAATATAAGCTTAATTGCTTGCGGTAAAAAACGTGAAACTTCTCGTGGAAATGCCCACATATAGATTTTTCACAGCAAATGGAATACGTGAATTGCTTTGATTTGTCGTAATATAATTTGTAGAATGCTTCTTTTAATGAAAGCTTAAATTTACCAGCACTTATTTAAAACAGTCCTGCCATATCTATTTGTTTTTTTTAATCATGCAAATGTTTTTTTTAAGACAATCTTTTCATTCTGCATGTGGAAGTTATTAATGGCATTTCTGAAGAGATTGAAAAATGTCATAATATTTACAACTAACTTTGGTGTTATTTGTTCCTTAATAATTATCAAATGTAATTTGGCTTACAAAGCGATACAAACTTTAGCTTTATTCAAATCATATACGAGTATATGGCCAGTTAAGGTTTGGACAACGGAGAAACAAGTCGATCGACTCGAAGCCAACGGCTTAAAAGCAGCCGAAATTTTATCTGCTCAAAACGATGAAATCGTACAATTTCGGAGAAAAAATTATGAAAATCCATTTTCAATTGCAATTTTTAATTTTCTCCTTGAATTTTCATATGCTTATTTGAGCCGCCGAAAATTGTCTCAGTGCGCCAGCGCTGATCACAAAACTTCTGACTTGTTTCTTTGTTGAACAACCGCAAATCATTGTCGAAGTAAGTCCTCTTTTACATTTGAGACATTTCTTGCCGGACATTTTTTCAATTCTCTTTTGTTTTTGCCCGCAGGTTTTACATATTGGAAATTAATAGACAGACAAAATTTTGTAGTTTGTTTACTTCTTTTTCGCGTTTGCTACTCATACACATACACATAAATACCATATGCCTTGATAATTCAATTCACATCAAGTATACATACATGCGTTGAAATGAGAAAAATCATATGAAGCAACAAAGAGAAACAAAAAATGTCCGGTACAGACAAACTTCGTCTGTCTGTCTTTCAATTTCCCAAATGTAAAAGGGCACTATAACAACAAATAAATTAATTCGCCTACTCAACACCAGACGCTCTGAAGAGATGCTATAAAAATTAATAAAATGCACAATAGCAGAGTTGTAATACGAGTCAAGCTTAACAATTTAATACTTCAACACTTATATTCTTTTCACTGTCCCTTTCCGAGAAAATATAACACACTTACAAACGTACGTTGGTAGGCACATAAAATTCATAAAATTTGCTTTGACGCCAAATATACTCAGAATGTGCCATTGCAACAAGTAAGGCTGGTAGATGCTTACTATCCAATTCTGTATCGTTCGACTTTTGAGAAAATGCAACCCTGATCTAATGCGTTCGTAATGTCCATAAACTCCATTAGATCAGGGTTGCATTTTCTTAGAAGTCGTCTGAAACTCTTAAATATACTAGTTTTTGTCGACAATGGTCTGAGTCACAAAGTAAATAAATACTTATGTTCAAATATATAGGCCACACACCCCTTTTCTTGAAGCAAATATTTTTTATGTTTCTTTAAGTTTAACAAATCATTCAGACTGACAGATTATTTCATACTCTTACTTTTTTTTTTTTTTTTGCTATTTTACTTATTTAATTATATATAAATACATGAGTATATGTAAATATTTTTTCTTTTGTCTCCTACAAAAATTATTATTTTTTTGCATAATTCTTATGTTAAATTACTATTATGAAATATTCAACAAACTTTAAATACATAAAAAAATCTATTGAGAACAATATCGAAGTTTAAATAGATTACCATTGTATTCGAAAACAAACAAACAATCAGGAAGAACTTCATTAAACAAACAAAATAAAATACCTGTTAGAAATCATTTATACAAAATTTGCCAAAAAAAATGCTTGCAAAATACAAATGATTTCCATTTTATTTATTAAAAAGTAAATAAAAGCAAGTGACATTTGTCTATCGCTCAAAGCGATTCTGAGAGAAATCATAAATCATACATCTAGCTTAGATTTTTTTTGCTCTTAAATTAGTTAAAATCTTTAAATCTATTGGGTGTTTTTTATTGAGGTATAGAACTTTAAGTTGGCATCACTTTTTTAACTGGCGGCCATTTTGTCAGCTGTCAAGTGATTAATATTTAGTTTGGTTTGCCATTTCATCATGAACAGGTTGACAAAAGAACAACGCTTGCAAATCGTGCAAATTTATTTCGAAAATAATGGTTCAGTTCGCGAAGTTTACCGCAAGCTCCGTCCATTTTATGGTCGACATAATCGTCCATCAGAGCAATTAATTCGGTTAACCATGGATCGTTTTCGCACTACGTTTACTCTATGTGATAATACGCATCCGCAGAGACGTCGAACAGTGCGCACCGAAGAAATAATTGCCGCTGTAGAGCAAAGTGTTGAAGAGGACCCGAATGAATCGATTCGCCACCGTGCACAGCAATAACCGACTATTTTGTTCCCGAATTGAATGGCAATAGAATTCCGCTAATGCATACTCCGTTGAATCAACAATCTCAATGACTGCAAACAAACTGTTGATCCTTTGAAAAAAAAATCGCTTTAAATCGCAATAATTCCATATATTTCGGTTCCCTCGTTGAATCGGTTTTTTTTTGGATATATATATTTTTTTATTTTAAGTGGGCGTGGCACTCGCCGTATAGGGGACATATTAGGTTTAGGCTAGTTATGCAACCAGTGTAGCTTAAAACTTAAAAATTTTATGGCAGTTACTCTTTTCGTAACTTCTTTCAAAGAGATTGTGTTACCAAGTGGGCGTGGCGCCTCCCATTATTTTAAAATATCTTGAGTACTAATACGATAAAACACCAGAGATTTTTTAAAGAGTTGCTTTATTGATTTTATGAATTGCTCTAAAGGAAATAGTTAAAGGAAATAGTTATAATTAGTTTTTTTTTTGGAATATCTTTGAAGTTAATGCCGCAAGAAACTTGACATTTTGTGCAGAAAAGCTTTTTATAATGTGCATTGATCAACAAAAAAAAAAGGTGCGGATTGAACATGTGGGTGTGGCCATCGCCCATTAATAGAAAATTTGAATTTTGAGCTATCTTTAAAATTGGTATACGAAGAACCTTAAAATGTTGTCCTGTTTGCAATGACAATGAATAAATACCAGAGTCAGTGTTTACAAATGTGTGACATAAATTTAGCAAATGCATCGAATCTACTGATTCACTATCCCACAACATCTAAATGAGCTCAACATATTTCGAATGCCGCAAAATCTGCTTCCGATCCGTTGAAATGTTCTTCAGTTATGGGAATTTTATATTCATGCACACACACACATACACATGTACACACACACACGCGTGCATACATGCGGACATCATCACAAAAATAGTCATAATCGCCACCCCGAACTTAAAATGATGAATACTCGATTTTCGAAAATTTGGGGCAAAATCAATAATAAGGAATTCAAATAATAAATTAAACTAACACTGTTTGGGGGGATTACGCCATTGCCTGGCAGCTGCACCACCGACATACAAAATGCCATAAACTTGTCTTTTAAATAAGGCCAAGTTCATGGAATAATAAACACTTTTTTTGTGTTTTAGTTTAATCTAAAAAACAAATACGTTTTAATAATTCTATAAAGTATACAAATCATTACAAAGATATTTTTATATGTAAATATATACAAGATTTTCAGCAGAACTGCATTGAAAGAAAAAACCAGGCCACATTTTAGTTTAGATGTTTTTATTGGTCAGTACTACATACATATTTTACTTGGCATTTATCGAATACTTTTTGTTCGCTCATTGAATTAGGAGTTGATCCAACGATCTCCGCATTGGTAGACTAGCCCAGACACTACCCACTGACTTACCAAAGCACATATTTAAATTAAATTAAAAAATAAAGCATAAAAACTCGCATCCAAATTTGTAACCAGGTAAGCGAGAGAGTATGCACAATAGGAAACTTTGAGAATTTGAATATAAACAGCCGACCAACTTCGTTCGTAGTGTTTGTGTGAAATTTCGGCATTTCCTCATGTTATTACATCCTCGTAAGGCAGAGGAGATGAACAGTGTGATCTTCCGCATCTCCGAAGCGCTTCTTTTTGTCGTAGTGCTGGCTTGTACCAAATTTATTTTTGCTGGGATGTACGAAAATTACCTTTGACTTAGGAAAATTTTTTTTTGCTTGGATTTTTTCAGTGTACGAGTATGTTCATATTTTTTTTTTTTTTCAATTGAATTTATAATTTTCTATCCTATATGCTTAACGATTCAATGCAGCGACTCATCATTACATCAATTGTATTCCATTCGTCACTCATTTCTATTTTATTTTAAAGTTATAGTTACATACTATTGTTTCAAAACATTTTTCATTTGAAATTATAATTTAGTTAAATGTCATTAATATGAAAAAGAAAATATTTGAGACTCCTATAAAAGCTGAAGATCAAATGCGACAATTTATCAAACACCTGAAGTAATTCTTAAAGGTAACATTGGCGAAATCAAAAGTGAAAACAACATGTTTAAAGTGGCAAGTGCAATCTTTAAAATAAGGAAATATGTATATTTTCAATTAATTTTTTTTTAATAACTCCTTCTTTAGTTTGCTTTGCTCTTCGCTGTTCTCTTTGCTGTAGTTGGTGCTCGTCCCAGCTACTTGGCTGCTGCTCCTGTCGTCTATGCCGCCCACTATCATCCTGTTATAAGGACTGCTTACACCGTTCCTGTGGTGAAAACTTATGCAGCACCTTTCATTCACTCTTATGCTCCTCTGTACGGTGCACATTATGTTGGGAAATAGGAAACCAGTCAAAGAATTTCTTTTTTTGTGCTATAATGTATTAATGTTATTTGAATTTTAAATCTTTCTAGCATTTCATTTACAATTCGAAACGAAATGAAATGATTTAAAGTTTTTAAATAAAAACTTTATGATTTGAACTCAAATATAAAATGCTTTCCAGATTTTTTAATAGAAGGAGCTGTTATCTTAAAATGTTTGCCGCTGCAAACACACAACGCTTTCATCTCGAAAGAAACGTTTCGTTCGCTCTGTATGCCACAGCATAGATACGTTATGCTATAGCAACTGAAGTTGAAGGTCATTTTGGAAGTATTACATTTTAATTGTTTTCAAAATATCAAAATAAAGTCTATACGTTCGATTACTTAAAAACTAGAACTAAGAACTTAACTTCCGAGTGTCTAAGTAGCAAGTATGCGCTGTGTTGTATACTACACTAAGGGCCTGTCCCACGATGTCGAAAAAACAAACGAACATTTTTTATTTTGTTGTTGTTTTCAATAAAAGTTGTCGATCGAATGGCTTCTGTGTCGATATGACGTGACACAGGCCGTAAACATTGTCTGGCGAAGGCTTGACTTCCTTGGAAAATTTATTCTATTTATACTTTGGCCTCTTAGGTTATCTCAAGTCCATGGCGTTAATAAAATAAAATATCGGTCACAAAACATTAGCCATCACGGAGCCTACCTCCGGAGCCGTTATTAATTTTTTTTTCGCATTGTTAGGTTGACTCTTAGGCGACCAAACTAGCTTAAGTTGAGAACCGTATTAATCAATTGAAAAGTAAACCTTCCATTAAAGCTGTTAACTAACAAACATGAACATCTCCACAAATGTATGATAATAGGAATTCCATGCCTCTATATGGCGCATCCCATTGAGCGAATTTAAAGGGGGCCAAAACGTGCATATGAAGTCGATAACGAAAAAAGGAATTATCGAAGCAACAACAATACAGTAAACATTTTAAAATTTTTTCGTAAGCGGTAACTCCCATAATGAGAATAGTATTGGAGCAATAAGTGTGTCACTTTCCCAGTAAGTAAAATATTTATGATTTTAATATCAAATTTAAAATTCCGCTGGAAAAAAATAAGCGAAAATGTTTACTCCAAAAAAAAATATTTTAGAAACTAATGCAGTGAGAAATTTGAGACTTTTCATAACTATTTATGTACTTTAATAATAACAAAAGTGTTCTACAAAATAGTAAAGGTGGGACTGCAAGGGTGGCAGTTCTAGTAACCTATGTAGTAAAGCTAGTCGTGTATGTAACGAAATATCTTGAAAAAAAAAATAAATTTTTCCCAATTGAAATTTCCCAACATTCAGCAATTAAAAAACTTCATTTAAAAAGTTGTAAACACTGGCAGCTGTTTCTAAAAAGAATAATTTTTTTTTAACAACTTTCTGTTTGGCAACTCCGCTGTTTTCTTGTGTCATGTTACTGTTAAATATGTTCAATTTGGTCGATAATTTAACCATGAAACGACTACCAACTGAACAACGGTTGCAGATTATTAAATTATATTATTAAAATTCATGCTCGTTTGAGAAAGTGCATCAGTGCACTTCTTCCATTTTATGGTCAGTTTGGGCGACCTTCTGAGGCAGCTATTTGGAATCTTGTGACTAAATTTCGCAACAAAATTACAGTATTGAACTTTAAACCACCAACACGCATAGGTAGAGTGCGGACAGAGGAAAATGTCGCAGCTGTATCCTCCAGAGTTGTTGGTGACCTTGAACTATTGATTCGGCGCCGTTCGTAGCACTGCCGTTCAATGGTTAAAATTTTTTTTCACCAAAATGGAAGAGCTGAACTTGCTTAACATCTGGTTTCAGTAAGACGATGCCTCATGCCACACAACACGCGAAACGATGGCCCAATTGAGAGACCAGTGCGGTGAACAGTTTATTTCACGGTTGGGTTAGGGTCAATTGATCGTCTAGATCGTGCGACTTAACGCCTTTAGACTACTTTTTGTGGGGCTATGTTAAGGCTCATGTCTTGCTCATGTGTTGACGCAACGGACTATAATATTGAAGAATTTATTCGTGAGATACCGGCCGATATGTTGGCGAGAGTATGCCAAAATTGGCGCCAGCATATGAACCATTTCAGACGTATCCGGGGTCAACATTTTTCATGAAATCATCTTTAAGCATTGAATTATATGGATCGTTCTACCGACTCAAATACAAATTTCATACATATGTTTCTCTAAAATGTAGGTGTTTTTTTTTAAATCAAATTCGAAAGCTCTTAAAAAATCATCCTTTATTTACATAAACCGCGTTGCCAACAGATAACAAAAAGTGTTAATTAAAATTTTAATTTCCCTCCAATATATATATAATTTGCAATTACCGAAGTCTAACTGCGTGAAGTATTTAGGAATGTATATAGACAAACGTCTCACATGGAAAGACCACATCAAAAATAAGAAAAAGTACCTCAATATGAAAACAAAAAAAAAAATGAACTGGTTACTTGGAAGCAAGTAACCAGTTCATTTTTAGAGAACAAAATAAAATTATATAAAGTTATTTTAAAACCCATATGGACATATGGCATTGAGCTGTGGGGAACGGCCAGTACTTCAAATATTGAGATATTACAACGCTATCAGTCCAAAACATGTCAAGGCATGTCTCCGGCGCTCCATGGTTTATGACCAACATTCAAATTCATAGAGATCTAAAAGTACCCTTTATTTTAGGCTAAGCAACCACCAAAACCTATTGGCGATTTCTTTATTAGATGAAACAAATGAAATTAGAAGACTGAATAGGTTTCATGTATTAGATCTCCAATATAGAAAATGAAACACAAAATTAAGCGTTAAACACACTAAACTTTTTATGTATATTTAACAAACGTATGTATATATGTATATATAGTTTATTAACTTATTGTAGTTAATAACTCATGTGATATTTATTTTTATCGAATTTGCTAAATATTATAAAATAGATTGCAAATAAAAGTGGAATAAAAAAAAAAAATTTCCAAGCAGAAGTTTGAAATGAGCTTGATTTAGATTTCGTTTTTTTTGTATGTGGTCGCTCTAAACAATGAAAAATTCTCACTTGTGTTCCATTGAATTATTATGCATAACTGTTGCTGTTTTATTTTACCATTAGCAACGCTGAGCACTACGTCATCTCCACACCGGAGGTCTATGATGTATCGTTAATGCTTTTTATTGTTCTTTAATATTGTATTCTTAAAATGAAATATTTAAGCAATAATTTTTTTTTATTAAATTAGAAACACCTCGAAGAGTTGTATTAAAACCTCCAGCTGACTTAAACTGTAAAAAGCAAAAAAATTCTTTCAATTATTAAAATTGTGTCATGTTATGGTGTGTGTTTCTTAATCGCTTAAGAAAAGCCATAACCGACAACCGACATTTCGATCAAATGCTCGTTATAATGTGATTTCTTTATTGTTCTGCTGATGGAGTCTGGCTGTACATTAAAATTTAATTAATCATTCAGATTTACCTCTCGTTGATGAGAATAACAAAAACGCCATTATCATCATCATCGTCAATGCAATCGTTAGCAGTAGTAGTTTAAAAATAAATAGATATATAGGGTGTTTTTTAGAGGTATAGAACTTCGAATTGAAATAAAACACAAGAAAATCGTTTTAATGTCCATCAATTTGGCTTTATTGGAAGGATAATTTTATGCCATTAACGTTTAAATATGATTTCGGGCATGTGGCCGCCGCGGCTGGCTCGAATAAAGCCAATTCTACAGGTCCAATTTTCAACCACTTTTTCGAGCATATGGGGCCGTATGTTGGCAATAACGCCACGAATGTTGGCTTCCAAGTCCCCTAACGTTTCTGGTTTGTTGGCGTAGACGAGCGACTTCACATATCCCCAAAGAAAATAATCCAATGGTGTCAAATCACACGATCTTGGTGGCCAATTGACCGGTTAACCGAATTAATTGCTCTGATGGACGATTATGTCGACCATAAAATGGACGGATCTTGCGGTAAACTTCGCGAACTGAACCATTATTTTCGAAATAAATTTGCACGATTTGCAAGCGTTGTTCTTTTGTCAACCTGTTCATGATGAAATGGCAAACCAAACTAAATATTAATCACTTGACAGCTGACAAAATGGCCGCCAGTTAAAAAAGTGATGCCAACTTAAAGTTCTATACCTCAATAAAAAACACCCTATATATACACATATATATATATCATATATGTCTGTATGGGTACGTAATGTATTGGGAACATTTGTAAATCTCTTAATTATTCCCAGAACTACGGGGTGATTTAGAAATAGTTTCTTGGTTATTATTTAAGCATATTTAAATTTAAGTTGGATAATTTAATGATTTGAAAAACTTTGAAAATTAGAGTGGCTAAACGCGTCTAAAAGAGGAAACTTAAATTAAGTCACTTAAATTTAGCCTCGTCCGCATGAACGCATGCAAGCGTTATTTTGTGTGCTTCAATTATTTTTTAATTTCTTTTACAAAATTCGTTATTGTTACTTGTGCGTGTACTCCTATGTACATTGTATATATTATGGCTTATGGCAAAAAGTGTTAATTGTCTTGTTCAAGTTAAGAATCCAAGCCAAAGTTTTCTTCACTCGCCGTTGCGCGTTTTTATTAGTTTTATTTTTCAAGTTTAACTCAAATTTGTGTAATATTTTATGGCCATAAGTTTTTATATATTTTTTGCAGCCAATTGCTTAATTATTTATTAAAAGTACATGTTTTAATGATGTTTTTGAATTTTTGAAAGGGCTTATAAAGCATCTGTCTATGTATTTTAATTTTTTTTCTTCCAATTAAATTTGAATTATTTGATTTTTACTATATAAGCTGGTAGTATTATTTGAAAAATTATCAATCGTCTATAGTTATTCTTTAAGAATACAATAAAGTTTTAAGTGATTTCATTATAATAAAATAAATTTTAAAATTAAACAAAATGCATAAATTGGTGAGTGTTAATTTTCTAAAGGAATAAATCAAAAGGAATATATACATATTTACACACATTCATAAACGGGTGCAAGCAAGGAAAATTAAATGCCTGCTGGAAGTTCCTTAACTCAAGGCAGCACAGAAAAAATTACATAATTAAATTACATTAATAGCCTTATGTATAAGAAAAACTTCATAAAACATTTTTAAATCGGCTAAATTTCTTAGATTTTTTTTTTTGTGAAAACAAAATCTGGCAATAACGATAATCTAGGATCTCAAAATGAGTTTTTTGCGAAATCCCTTTTCACATCCTTTTCATTACTTCTTTTATTTTAGAATTTTTTTTGCTAAGTTTGTTAAAACAGCTGAAAACAAAATCTGGCAGCACTGTATTATTCCAGAATACTTAATGTTTGTGTAAACACAAAAGGCTAAGCTTTTTTTTAAATCTTTCTGTCCTTTTAAATGCTTTAAAAGCGCTTGATCAATGAAAATGTGGCAACACTGATATAATTTTTAATATTCCTGAACACTTCTATTTTAGCTCTTGAAACATTTTGAAGTCTGTTATATTTTTGCATGATTTTTCTAAGATCTCAAACTAAGGTTTCTTAAAAAAATCTGTCTTTCTGTCCTTTTAAATTTTTTTAAAGGCGGTTCAGCAATTAACATTTTTTTCTTTAGTTTATTGAAAGTGATAAACAGAAAATCTGGCAATATGTACTGGCAAAAATTTTATTATTCCTGAATACTCATATTGTAGTTCTTAAAGCATTTTTAAGTCGCTCAAAATTTTTAGAAAATTTTGAAAAGAAAATCTGTCAGCACTGATAATATTTCTAAAATCTCAGACTTAAATCGTTCTTTGTGTTCTTTTCGTTGCTTTTTTCATGTTTTGTCTAAAAAATAGCTTTAAACAAAATCTGGCAACTCTGATAACAATTTTGTTAGTCATGAGTACATATATTTTAGTTCGGTAAATTTTTTTAAAATAAATTAAATTTGTTTTGTAGAAACAAAATCTGGCAACACTGATAAATATGATATATTCTTTAATATTTATATATAAATTCTTATAGAATTTTAATCGGTTAAATTTTGTGTGAACATTTTAATTTGTTTGTGGAAAAAAATTTGGCAACACTGATTTCAGTTCTAAGATCTAAAACTATGTTCATTAAAAATCTTTCTTTGTATTCTCTTCACGGCTTGTTTTATTTTAGAAATTTTTTTTTCTAAGTTTGTTAAAATATCTGAAAAAATATGGCAGCTGCGACAACATAATCTGGCAACACCGCTGATATTTGCTTGATCTTAAATTAAGCTTTTGTTTATTATTAATTAAGTGTCAAAGCAGGAGTCTTATATGTATGGATGAACATGAACATAAAGACATGAAGTAAATATGTAATAGGTGTGGTAACGCCCACTTTTCAAAACGACAGTTTGTTTCTTTTCCAGATCCAGTTGAGTAGAAGTACGTCTAGTGTTATAGTAACATTTAAAATGGGCATGGCACCGCCTACTTTTATAAAATCGCGATTTTATCACTGTAAAAGTTCAATACGAGTATGTGTGCAAAATTTCGTAAGGATCGGTCGAGTAAAAGTACTCGAAATATACACTTTTTAACAGAATATGCATGTGACGAAATATTATATAATTATAGCACAGGAAGAAAATGATGCTTGCTATAAATTCGTATGCCGGAATTTTGATTAATCCTGACACCAAATTGTGACATTCAATATCAAACGAAATTTAAAAATATAACATTGAAATATTTTGAAATTTCGATCGATCGAAGAATGTCGTAATTTGGCCCCTGCTTTTTATAACCAAAATAGAATTTTTGCTCTTAAATATTATTTTCCACCTAAATAAATGCTCTTTATAACCAAATATCCTTATTTAGCTTATTCTTGTCGCTGTTTTCGCCGCTGCTGCTGCTCGACCAGGCTATTCGAGCTCCTCTCACGTGCTTTACTCTTCACCGACTTACATTGAGGAACCGACTTACGCTAGTATTGGTTCTATTGTTAAATCAATACCCACAGCTGTTTCTCATCAATCCATTTCCCAAGTGCACTCTTCTGGCCATTATGTACAGCCTGTGGTAGCTCCTATTCTTAAGACAACTTATGCTGCTCCAGTGGTGAAAACAATTGCCGCACCCTGGATACACACCAGTTATGCTGCTGCTCCTGTATATAAAACTTATGCTCATGAGACGCCTCTATGGCACAGTTACCATGAGGGCGCAGCCTTAAAATCATATGCTCCCAGCTATGGATCTTCATACTCGCAGTGGTAAAGATCAATGTAAAACAACAAAAATGATATGAAAAGAATTTAAATAAAACAAGCTGTTTAATAATGAATTTTGAATATATTGATTTATTGTAAGTTTCTCTCTATTTAGTTGTAATTATTTGTAGCAATAAAATTTATTGTTCCCCTCCACGCTTTTTTTGAAATTCACTTCAAAGGCCAACCATTCCAGCCCCTGTTGTAAGCCAAATTTGTATGCCAACCTGTGGGATAGAAATCTGTGTCGTATGCTACGGGCGCATAAGCAAATGGTGCAGCTGGCGCAAGTTTTGCATGGACTGGTGCGTAATGTGCTTTAACGTAGGCTGCTGCGGGTTGATAATTCAAAATAGGCCTGAGATAGGGACGTTTCTCATGCACTATAGTTTGACTTTGATGTGACACAGCTGTTGGTAAATGTGTCACAGCATGACCCACTACAGTGGGCTCATACGCATAGTGCTCATAGTGGGCGGGTATGCCCACTGAAGTGGATATATAGCTTGGTCGAGCCCTGACTGCGTTAATGATGACACAGAAAACAAACTGAAATGAAAGTAATAGAATATTCTTTGAGAAGAACTAACAGAAAAGAAGAGAGGTGTCTTAGAACACCCGGTTATAGCTACGCTCCTTAGTTATTTAAAACAAATTTCATGTGTGAAATAACAATGCAATAAAATTTTATTACATGATAATGTCAACGTTTCCATTTATTTGCTATTATATATTTTTTGTGGCGTACGAATAAATTAATGTATTGTTTGTGGCCGGTGGCGGCTATTAGCCGGCTTACAGCCGTTCGGCTATGTTCTCTGGCTTGTGCTCATGTGCAAAAACATAAACAAAAACAAATTGAGCAATCGTTCTCATTGTTTTTGATTTGTTTTGGTTTCACTCACTTCAAAGAACGAAACAAAACAAAACGAAAAATATTAATAACTGTAGTAGTGCCGATTATTTTTGTTACGAAAATCACGCCCTAACTGCTGTATCGCGCAATTAAGAGCTTAGCTATAATATAAAATTGAATTCAAGAGCAAATTAATTTAAATAATAATTTACATATAAGGTTCTATCTAGCTTAATGTAATTTTTTTGAGAAAAGACAAACTAATTTGAATTAGAGGGCGGTAAGGGGTGAAATGCTATACTTTCGGGGCTACCGCAAATTTTATTTGCGGCCCGGTCTCAACCAGATATTTTGAACATTATATATTAAACATAAATTTTTAATGAAAGAGAATACGAGAAATGCTTTTTAATGCGTACAAAATTGTTAATTTAAAGACGGCATAAAAAGCATTTCTCGTATTCCTTTTGAGTACAGAAAATTCGGCATTCCCTCAACCAGTTATTATCTTTTTACCCGACTGCACCTATGTATGTATGTATGTATGTATGTATTATGTATGTATGTATGAATGTGTTCATGTATGTGTTCATGTGTGCATATATATATGTGTTTTCCTTAGCGGCACTATAAAAACCGAACGCGTGGCCCGATTTTGATGATTCTTACATCAATCGATTTGTGTTAATCGTGGGATTATCATTAAAGATATTAAAGTAGCCAAATCTCAATATGGCGGCCAACAGACGCCATTTTGCAAATACAAAAAAAAATCGGCGAACTATATCAAAAAATCATCTTTAAGTTTCTCTTATGATTTCGAATGACCATTTAGGATATTTAACGGATATTTCACTACTTGTTCAAATTATGTTACTAATCAAAAAATATTTAACCTGAGAATGAATAATAAAATATTTCCTGGAGCCAGATTCCGCAACGATGAATTTTGAAGTGTTTACCAATTGCAGTGTTCACTATTCAGCATATTTTTTTTTCAAGTGAAAAATTTGTGTCTCTAGTGCTCACCGTTACTGTTAAAATAATTCATTCTCACCGTTGCGAACGCAAAAATCAAAAGTGAACACTAAACTTGGTGAGCAGTTTTAATCTTTGATTTAGAATTCATTACTTCGAATCAATGAAACAGATTCCAAGTTCAGTTGTTGTTTTTAATAAGTCTCAGTTATTTCTTGAGATTATTTATGTAAACATATAAAGTTGTTTAGCTCTTTTAAAGCATATTTCTTGAAGTGTACTGTGGAGTTGTCTCAACAGCAACGAAATTCATATGAACAAGTTTAAGTAGCCACAAACACAAATTCTGCCGAGAAATTTTTGATTATTTTCACACCTGTTCCACAATGGACAGGCTCGTGCTCTGTCTTCCTTTGTTTGTTAGTTGGTTGTGAAAAATTTCAGTTCTCCAGTTATAAAATTCGCTAGAGAAGCATTTATAAAATACATTTCACAATATTGAGTACATACAACTAATAACTTTTTAAAGCAATTGCAATAGGACTTTGAATTCAGCCTAGAGCAACAGCAACAGCAATGGCAATAGCCTTGTTTGTATAGACAAATCTAACACCATGTTTTTGTGTCCTTTTAAATTACAAATTGTTTTGTTTTAAAGCTTACAATTTTCCACATGTTTTATTGAATTTGAAGTGATTTAAACTACCGTGTTAAGTTGAAATGTTAACTGTGAACTAATTTTAAATGAAGATAACTAAGGGTTTTTATATAAAGTTTCACGTTTTTTTCTTCTTATGACCCATCTTTTGCTCTTTTGCATTAAACTGTAGAATCTCAAGATTTTTCCGCAAAGAAACCGTCTCTACAGTTAACAAATGATTAGTTCATAACTAATTTGCATAAAATAAACTTACGCTTCACTTGAGTAAATTTTAAGAAAAAAAAAACAACAAACTTCAAGTGATCTGTTTTGTTATAATATATATTTTCCAACTCTAATTTTTCTGTTGATTTAGTTTTCTTTGCTTGTCCAACTGTTTGTTGTTCGACTCCCACCATTAATTTTTCCTGTTTTTGTGTGTGTCCAGTCGTACGAGAAAAACTAAGAAAAAAATATGAAACAGAAATAGCGGAAAAAAACTTAAAACTCATTTGCTATTACTGACCAAGTTTGCAAAGAATTATGTATTCTTGTGTTGTATGTCTTGTTTATGCGGGTAGATCGTGTTATCTAATGTTGTGTTGTCTGTTGGTATAATATGGGCCATTGTTAATATTTGTAACAATAAGAGAGCAAAAAATTCTACCTTAATTTCTGCTTTAGGTTTTGCACACCCATTTTTTTTTGCTTTAAGTAGGAACAAAAAAAAAGCGTTTAAATTTTTTTTTTCAATAAATCAAATTGACGCTTTATCGACCGCATCGTAAAGTAAGTGCACGCAAGACTTTAGAAACGCAAAACGAAAACAAAAATTTTTTTCTAACTAAAGGCTGGTACTCTGTTCGAAGTTGTGAAAAATTTTCAGCAACATTGATTATTTCGCGTGAAAAAATTTACATGTATTAAATGTAGCCCAACTTGCGTTTTTTTTTTATAAATTTCTCGCTTTTAATGCTTGAAAGTATGCAACATTGTCCAAATTCCATGCGAAAGAAGTGCTTACTGCTCATGTTGTTTCGCAGCGAAACTAAAATGATGCCAGAGTTATTTTGCATGGAAAAACATGTTGCCAAATAGATTTTACGTGTTTTTCGCAATAAGAACAGAGTACTACTTTTGCAAATTTATTTCGCAAATATTTCATACCAAATACTTTTATACATGTAGTTTGACAGCGTTTCGCACGAAATTGTGAACAGAGTACCAGGCTTAAGCAAGTTTTTAATGCCACAAAACGTACTCAAACCGTTTGTTAAGGATATGTAGACTTGTACTTTCTCTCACTCTAAGATGAGAAAGTAATACTTTTGTCGAACAGACTCTTTAATCTGCAACAAATTGATGAATTCAGCTTAAATCTATTCAGCTTAAGTCTATTACTATTTAGTGGTTAATGTAACCGTACCTTAAGCAAATAAACTTAAAGACAAACATTTTTATTATTTTTTAATTACAAGGGGAGATTTTTTCAGAAGCTTCGCATTTGGTTAAAAAAGCACATAAAATTTAGAGAAATGTATAAAATTTTTATTTGAGTCGGTAGCACGATCTAAATAATGCTAAGTTTAAAGATGGTTTCTTGTAAATTTTTACCGCGCATACTCTCCCCAACATATTGCCCGGTATCTCACGAATAAATTATTCAATATTGTCGTCCAGTGCGTCAACAGTTGCTGGCTTGTCTCTTTAGACATGAGCCTTAACATAGCCCCACAAAAAATAGTCCAAAGGCGTTAAATCACACGATCTAGGCGGTCAAGTGACCACCCCCAAACGTGAAATAATCTCAAATGGGCCATTATTTAATTTAGCGTGCTGTGTGGCATGTGGCACTGTCTTGCTGAAACCACATGTCAGCCAAAACCAGCTTTTCTTTCAGCGCCGGATCGATAATTCACGGTCATCAACAACACTGGCGGATACAGCTGCGATATTTTGCTCTGTCCGCACTCTACGTATGCGTGTTGGTGGCTTAATGTTCAATACTGTAATTTTGGCGCGAGCTTTAATCACAAGATTCCATATAGCCGCCTCAGAAGGTCGCTCAAACTGACCATAAAATGGAAGGAATGCACTGATGCACTTTCTCAAACGAGCATGAATTTTGATAATAAAATTTAATAATCTGCAAGCGTTGTTCATTTGTAAGTCGATTGATGGTTAAATTATAGACGAAAGTGGACATGTTTCATAGTAAAATGATACAAGAAAACAGCTGAGCTGCCAATCGCAGTGTTGCCAAAAAGAAATTTGCAAAAAAATCACCCTTTACTTGCAGCTTAACTTATGATAAGAAGAGAAGGCGTCAAACTGCATAAAATAATCTGCCTTATCGTGGTTGGCGTATTTCAAATATGACTACGACAGTTTGGTACTAGATTAAAGAAAAACTGTTAAAGTCTTCTTTTGGCTATTACAAATTCGTCGTAGTCGAACTCGAACTCGAAATAAGCCAATCACGATAAGGGGGAATATTTTGTATAGACAAATATTTTTGTATGAAACGAGTGAATGAACTCAGCTGAGCACTAATAGTTAGCTGAACAAGATAGGCGCTATGAAACGAGGCCCAAGGAAATAAATAAACACTTTAATAGCTTGAAAACTATTTCGTGGGTAGTCTTTACTGCATGTCACAAGACTTAACTTGGAGATGATATCGTGAGAAAGTATTCACTGTCGAAAAAAAGCTTTTTATTGATTCTTATAAAAAAAAAATATAATAAATTCTCACTCGCTAAACTCTAAATAAAAAAGGTGACTATGAATGCAAGCATTTGTTAAGTTTTTAAGAGTTGATAATCGATTCGAAAAATGATTCGAAATTTGTTCGTACCTCAATTACGTGGCATTAATCTTGCTGATATGTGGTTCCAACAGGACGGAGCCATATGCCACACAGCGGGCGCTACAATTGATTTGCTCAAAGAAACTTTTGATGAAAGAGATCGCTTGCTTTAATCCCATTGGATTAGTTTCTTTGGGGTTATGTTAAGTCACTTGTTTACGTCGATAAACCACAAACAATTGAACACCTGGAAATCAACGTTCGAAGAGTTATCGGCGAAATACCGCCGCAAATGCTGCGAAAAGTTTTGGAAAATTGTTGTTCTAGATTGTTCCTTCTAGGCGCCAGCCGTGGCGGCCACATGGCAGAAATCATATTTAAACACTAGTTTCATAAAATTTTCTTTCAAATGAAGCCCGTTTTATGGATATTAAAAATATATTTCCTTGTTTTATTATGATTTAGACACTTGTGTCACGCCCTAAAAAAAAACACCCTTTACAAAGCAGTTGTGCAAGCAGTTGTACTGTTTATTATTATGATTTTAACTTCTCCTGTAAAGTGATAGTTATTTGACCAACTTGAGACCAACGATATGTATGTGTTGAAAAGTCGTCCTGTCTGATGTAAAAAAACATGTCGTGTATGGCGGGCTTAACAGGGGGTGTGTGTGTGTGCTCTGCCTTAAATAAAAACTCTATAGTAAAGCCAAGTAATACTCTGTACTTAGTGGAATCCATAAGGTATCAACTGATACTCTTTCTTTTCCCGGCAATCAGTCCACTAAATTCACGCTTAACAATTGACGTTTGCCCATCTCTATATTAAATATTCCAAAGCAGTTTTGGGTGTCTCACCCACCACTCATAATTGCCTTTGGAAATGAATTATATGAAATTTTTTTTATTTCTTTCTTGTATGTACGAGTATTTAGTTTAATATTTTACAGATTTCCTGGTTGAAACGTTGATTTGTTTAATGCTTTATTGGCCGTTTTATGCTAATTTGTTTTTTTTATCGCCAAAAATGAAATATTAAAAAGCCTCATAAAAGCTTAATAGGAAAAAAAAAAACAATAAATTAATAAAACAAAGCAATTTAAATGTGTATTTATTTGGTGTAGTTTTGTTTGTCTTGAATTTTATTATGCTATTTTAGTTATTTTAAGATCTAACAGACAAAGTCTTTTTGTTAAAGCCAATGATATTAATCGGCTTAAATTGACTTCAACACTTTTTGTTTATCGGTTATTTTATTTAAAATTTTCAAAATAAAAAATATGGCTTAAAGTTGATTACAAACAATTAAGTTTAGTGCGAATTTTTTTTAAAGTAATTTGGGAAATAATTTAGTTTGCTTATAATTTAAAGAAAGATTAGTGTCTGTAAATTAGGTTTTATAAAAAAAAATATTTGTTTGTGAGAAAATAAGAATGGGTCTTTTAGCCAAAGTCAGATTATAGTCACAAAATTTTATTTTTATTTATTTTTTTTATGCCCACTACTATAACTAGGTGTTATCTTTTCTTTAGGAAAGCGATAGTGCTAGAGAAGACAGGTGTTGAAAGAAGAGATAGAGGACAACTTCATTCTTTTACAACTATGCTTTTTTTTTGCATGTTTTTAAATCAGACAGTGGTGCAGCTCCTCTGGTGTCAATGAGACGTATTTAATTTAAAAGCTGTGTTGACTATAAGTCTGCTACACAATACCTTCGAAGGAAGACGCGCTCTGACATTACATTAGCATTAGTATCCGCTGAAGCCGGTGTAGTTCAGTGACCAGTGTCTTTGCCTTCATCAGTTGAACTTTCCTATAACAACTGCTACAAAAAGACACTAAATGCACATCAGAAAAATGCGCGGTATTGTTATTTAATGACTGTCGGAAACCGGGCTCCAACCCAGGACCTTCGGTTTTTGCATACAACGTCTTGACTACTTCAGCCAACGCCACGTGTTGGCAAGTAAAGTAGGAACTATTTTATATTTGCAAAATAAACTGCAAAAAAAAACTTAAGCGATATAGTTTTCGAGCTGAATTTTTTTTACCCAAAATCGAGCTCCACAAAATTTCTCAGTTAACCTGTTTTGCGGTTATGAAACGATATGTTTGTCTAAAATGTATATAAAGGGTGATTTTTTAGCAAGTTTCTTTTTGGCAACACTGCGATTGGCAATTCAGCTGTTTGCTGTGTAACATGTTACTGTTAAATATGTTCAATTTGGTCTATAATATAATTTAACCATGAATGGAATTACAAATGAACAACGCTTGCAGATTATTAAATATTATTATCAAAAGGCCGTGATGCACTATCATACAAAGTCAACCTGGTGTGATGAATTGTTATTGTCTTTTGAAAATTTTCATAAACTCCATCATACCAGGGTTGCATTTTTTCGTAGATCGCACGACTTTGTATGATAGTGTATCACGGCTTTTAAGAAAGTGCATCAGTGCGCTTCTTCCATTTTATGGTCACTTTGGGCAGCTATTCGGAATCTTGTGATTAAATCTCGCGCCAAAATTACATTATTGAACATTCGTAGAGTGTTGATAGAGCAAAATATCGCAGCTGTATCCGCCAGTGTTGTTGATGACCGGCGCCTTTCGTAGCAATTTGGCCCCTGTTACTTTTTCTTTTTGCTCAACATGGAAAAGATGAACTTGGCTGACATGTGGTTTCAGCAAAACGGTGCCACATGCTACACAGCAAGCGAAACAATGGCCCAATGGAGAGGCGAGTTCTGTGAACAATTTGTTTCAGGTTTGGGGCCGGTCAATTGGCCGCCTAGATCGTGCGATTTAACGCCTTTAGACTGTTTATTGTGGGGCTATGTTAAGTCTCATGTCTATAGGAACTAGCACGCAACGGTTGAAGCACTGGAAGACAGTATTCGTGAGATACCGGGCGATATGCTGGAGAGAGTATATTAAAATTGGACCCAGCGTATGCACCATGAAATCATCTTTAAACATTAAATTATGAGGATCGTTCTACCGACTTAAATAAAGATTTCATATGTTTTTTTTTTAAATTATTTTTTTTTAAAATCAAATTCGAAAGCTTTTAAAAAATCACCCCTTTCGCACATACTTACGTATTTTTTCCAATAAATGTTAGCAGTAAAATTCAGGGATCGCAAATAACGATTATTTTCCAAATTTAAACTGAAAAAATCACAATAATAGAGAAGTGCTACGGGCACAAGGAATATACCACAATACTCCATGTTACATGGACTACCTATAGATGCAATGATTTTTATTTTTTTAATTTTTATTTATTCCTCACAAAATAAGAGTTATTTCTTGATTTTTATTTATTCCTCACAAAATAACAGTTATTTTGTGATTTTTATTTATTCCTCAGAAAATAAGAGTTATTTCTTGATTTTTATTTATTCCTCACAAAATAAGAGTTATTTTGTGACTTTTATTTATTCCTCACAAAATAACAGTTATTTTGTGATTTTTATTTATTCCTCAGAAAATAAAAGTCATTTTTAAAATGTGTTTATTAATTAATTTAATTTAACAAATAAGAGTTTTTGCATGGACTCTGGCGATAAATTCGATCTTAAATCTGTTAATATTAATTTTTTATTTATTTATTTTTATATATTAATGTATTATTTTTTACTTGTTTTTATTGCATATTTATTATATCACAATTAATTTCAAATTACATGTAGTTTCAAAGGCTGAATTAAGAAGACTGACTTCCAATTTTGTAATGTAACAGTTTTATATATAAAAGAGAAAAATGGGGGAAAATAAAAGATCGTGATTTTGCATTTCTTGCCATTTTCGATTAGTAACAAAATCTAGAATCATTATTTACACTTAGCAACAACATAAAGAAACATTAATTGTGTCTTTACATGGTAATACAAAGTATTAAGATTTTGTTAAATCAAAATATTATGAAATTCTCTCCGTGTTTAAGAAAAAAGGACAAAAGTCTGTTTTACTTACCTTTCATGTTTACACGAATGGTATAAGTACAATACAATGGGCCTTATCATGAGTGTCGTATCACGACTTCGACTACGATGATTTTGTATTAGATTAAAGAACATTGCAACATTTATTCTGTAATCTAGTACAAAATCGTCGTAGTCGAAATACGACACTTGTGATAAGGCCCAATATTTATAAAAAAAACCAACATGAAATTTTCTTAATTTGATATTAGTTATTTTTGTAATTATTTAATAAAAATGTTAACACCTTCAATATATACTGTTAATGCTACCAATATGTACTCATAGGCATAGACAGGGCATTCTAGGGATGAATTGGCCAAAATAAAATGATTAGAATTTGTACGTAATTATTTACACACCTCTGGTGTAAAGGGAAAATAAATATTTATCGAAAGCTTGGCGAAATTTATATTCGTATTCTCTCGTGCTCCATACAAATTGTTTTTAAGTTATAACATTTTTTCACTATACATAATTTTTAATAAATGTACTACCATGTAAAGACACCTTAAACAACATTAGCATATGTTGAACATGTTTTGCAGTTCAGAGAGCAACAATTCATCGTTTTTTCGCTATTCATACTCACTCATGAAATTTTATTTGGATATGTGCCCTTAATTATGAAGGTGTCGAGATATTTAGTACATTAAAAAATTTTGACAAATCAAAAAATATTTTTATGTTATGCAACAAATTAATTATAAAATACATAAGAACCCGTCTTAAAACCCTAACCAGCACAAAAATGTGTTTTTCGGACAAAATCCGTACCAAATATAAGAAATCCGGTTCCAAACCGGATAAAAATATCTTATATTTGACGCTGGTAATGTAGCTTTCCATTGGTGAAAGAATTTTTAAAACCAGATGAGCGGCTTGGGCGTGAAAGCTTAGCAAAAAACAAACTCACTTTCTTATAAATTGGTTGTTTTTGTAAATGAAATAAAATTATTTGTAATAAAAAATATCAAATTTATTTTTTTTTTCAATTTAAATAGGCATATTTTGTAAAAAATTTCATTTCTACACGTTTCCAAATTGTATGAAAAATAATGACAATTCGTTCCAAACAATATTTTTTTCATACAAATTTCAAAAGGAAAAAATTATTGTACGAATATATGCAGAATCTATACTAAAGTCTCTATTTTTCATTTTATTTACAAAAACACTGAGTTATTTTTTTATATTTTATTTACTGCCAGTTCATAGAAGCCATGTAAAAATTCTTGTTTGGCTATTTATATTGAAAACACAAACAAAGCACTCAAAATTTGTTTTTGTTTTCAATGTAAATAGCCAAGCAAGAATTTTTACTTGACTTCTATGAACTGGCAGTTATTAGTTTAAAAATGACTTTTATTTTCTGAGGAATAAATAAAAATCAAAAAATAACTCTTATTTTGTGAGGAATAAATAAAAGTCACAAAATAACTGTTATTTTGTGAGAAATAAATAAAAATAAAAAAATAACTCTTATTTTCTGAGGAATAAATAAAAGTCACAAAATAACTGTTATTTTGTGAGGAATAAATAAAACTCAGGAAATAACGATTAAAAAGTAATTTTTAAAATAAAAATTATAACCGTTACGGTCCCTGGTAAAATTTGCTTAAAAATCACACCAATTTCCAATTGTACTTGCAAAATTTATTGCAAGAGGACCGAAACGAAACCATTGCTTTTATAATTTAAAAATAAAATTACTAAATTTTATATAAATATGTATGTCACTAAATAATTTTTAATGCAAATACTTTTTATTTGACCTTCTCAGCACTTACTCGTTCGCATATTCAATAATCTTAAAAACTATTTCAAACAATAGCTGAACAAACAGTGGCTTCTGGTTGGTTGTCATTACCAGCCAGAATAACAAATGCTAATTGCAACAATACCCGCCACTAATTAGCATGCACTCGTACACAACAGAAAGACAAAAACAATTCCAAGTGACTCCAAACTTAAATTCATTTACAGTACAGTACAGTAATTTTAAACTTAATGTTCTCATGACATTGTTTCTGTTTCTGTTTTATTTGTATTTTATTTTATATTTAATTTTCTTTGTTAATTGGTGTAAGAAATGAAATAAATTTCATGCAATTCAAAAATTACACGCAGTGAATTATTAAAAGTTGTTTTAAAATAAGCTCTTGCAATGTAGAAAATATCTAAATAAATACAAATTAACTAATAATTAGTATTAGGAAAGGCTAATATTGAGATCAAGACTAGATTTAAATATTAATTTGCTTGAAGCCTATCTTAAGGCATGCAATCTTATTGCTCTCAATGTTAAATTGGCTAATAAAAGCTTTTTTATTTGTAAATTAAATGATCTGTTAAAGAAAAGCTTTTTTTCGCTTGCTTGACCACAGCTTTTAAATTGATGGTGATCTTAAGACGTACAGTATACTGTCGATAACTGGAAGCTTTTTAGTATTAAGCACTTGAAAGTTTGTAAGCACGTTCTGACACTCATTTGCAAATCGATCAAATTATATCATTAGCATGTTGTGAAAGTCAGGCATTTGGCTTGAGATTTTCGGGGGTCTTATAGATCAGCTGTTTGTTGATAGATATTGCCAATGTATATAAATACACAGCAAATGTTAAATTTAATTGATTGATTTAATTAATCAATAAAAAAAATTTCATTCAATAAGAATTGAAAATACTGAACTTAAGCCCGATTAAGAAATTATTGCTCATTCAATATTACCAATTTTGATTTAAATTGCAAGAAAATATGTTTATTTGACATAAAGTCTTTATTTAATTAGAAAATTTTGCTTGTTTATTTTGGCTAAGCAATGTCTATATGCATTTCATTCGTGCTTCACGGAAATCGTCAGTAAACTAAAAAACTTCGTATCTTTGTAGTAAAACTCTTAATACATTATTGAGAATCACAATATACAAACATAATGAGCTTAAAAGCATCAACCAAGAAATCTTTACAAAACAAGAATTTCTATTCGATTTTTTAGCTTAAGCTATACTAACGAACTTAAATTTATTTATAAATATATAAAAATTTATATTTAAACATTATATTATTTAATTAATTTTTAATAAATTTTTCATATTATTTAACTTGAATTTGCAGTAAAATCCATCGGTTTCTTTACACTTCACATACTTAGTGGCAGCAACGAAAAATTTAAAGCCATAAACTCTCCACTCAGTGCCCTTGATTTTATGCTTTAAATCAATATTGTTTTGTTTATACATATGTTGGCCTAATTTGAGCTTTTCCTTCCTTCGAACCACTTAGTTTCATGTTATGGAGAGTTGACTGTCTTAAACTGCTTGTGTCTTAAGTCTTTTGCTTAGAAGCAATAAATTTGCTTTAAAATAAAACTTTAAAGCTTTAAATTTGATTTTCTTTTTTAGTAATATTGTTACGGTTCGGTTAGCTGAACGTAATCGTCCGAATCTGTTTCGTTAGCAATAAACAAAGAACTACTGAGGAGTTTTCACTCGTGCTTTTAATGTTAAAAATTTGCAAAAACTTTTACGTATTTTAAATTTGCTGAAATATTATTCCAGTGAATAAAAAAATTAAATTAATTATTCAGGAACAACTTTTTTTTCTACTTCCCAAGTAAATATCAGAAATTGATTAGCGACAACGTCTAGATCTACGCTGGCCAAAGTATCACCAGCGTGCCGAACATCAATCCGATCGGTTTCTTATACAATTGAATACACTACCGCGAATACAGTTCTCTCGGCGGCCAGCATTGGTCTAGATAAATAGTTAATAAGCTATTTCACTTATACTAAATTGGAGATCATCTGCAGTTTTCACATATATATATTTACGATATGTCTTGATTTTTTTTTTAAGGAAATTAAAATCCATGTCATGAGGAAATTTAGGAAAAGAAAAAAGAACATACGAAATATCAGATTTACTCAAATTCATGAATATACGATCAAGAAAGAGATATTCTTGCAATGACAACGCTAAGTAAAAATCATTAGAAATCATCCAAAGTTGCACTACTGCCGGATAACAAGTTGAGGATTTTATTGACTTCCTTGGAAGCTATTTTTATACTGGGTACTTGATATTTCCCAACAACTTTAGTTTTTTCAGCTGATGCTTGTGCAAGGAACAAACAAAGCAACGCAATGAATTGTGTGCGAACAGGGTGAAACAAAGTGTATATGATGCAAAAGGTCTTGGTCTCTTCTTTCTAAATCAGTTTATAAATTTAAAATCAGTTGATATTTAAGTTAGTTAGAGGTTGATAAGTGCCTGCGGGTACGAAAAACCGTTTTGTTTTTACTCGTAACTCTAGATTTTGGAGCTGTTTGGAAAATTCCAAACACAGATTATTGTTATGCTCGACAATACCTCCCAGAAAAATAGTAACACGTCCCAGTTATTTCGATTTCGTTAAAATTTGTCACACCGTGTTATTCGTATATATTAATTAATTGTATAAATTTTGTTTCAACGACAATTCTAGCTTTGCAGTGGTGGGCTGCTCCTGGGTAATATATTCAAAATTTTATTCTAAATGTTCGATTTTTTAAAGATTTTCCTGAGTATTCTTCTTGACATACATACTCGTATGTATCACATTCAATAATCTCAGCCACTCAAGCACTTAAATTTAATTTTTTTAATTTTTTTTAATTACCACGATAATAACTAGAACTACTAAATATTTATTTCACACAGTTTAGAAACAATATCTGACATAACTTTGCCTTCCAGCCATTGAGAAGATCTTTGTAAGCAAAATAAGTCTATTAAAAAAAAAAAACTACACAAACTTCATTGCAACAAATTTTCTGTAGGCAGAAAAAAACTTCATAATTTAAATGATTTATGTTGTCTTCGACGCATTTGTTACAATATAAATCATGTAAAAATGAGAAAAAAAAATGTATTGTGTAGGTGCCATTTAACAAAATAGCAACAACCTTTTATGGTGACTGACAGCATGAATGTTGCAGTTGCAATTGCAGTTGAAAATATTTTCTTACAATCTTAAGGAAATATTTAAAAAATTTTTGTATTCTCTAAAATGAATATAAAACATTTCTTATTGCCACCAGTTGTCACAATAATGCAATAATTTTAAATGATCATATTTATGTCTGTATTGTGTAAAATTGTATAAAACAAAAGCTCATAAATAAAAACATGTATGTAACTTTGTATTTAGTAGAAAATTTTTGTCACACAAAACTAAAAATCATTGCAATTTTTGACATATGAAATTTGTTTCTTTTTTTCCAACAGATCAAAAAGACTACTAGTGCAATATATACGAATAATTAAAAAAAAAAAAAAAAAAGAATTAAAAATAAACACTCTTGTTGCTTCTGGTCGCTGCGACATGATGTCTAGAAAATGGCCTTATAAATGCAATTGTCGTAGACCACAATAATGACATGAATGTAAGACAAACACACACTTTGCAGCAGGTGCCATTTGTGGCCAATCGTTGTAGCAATAAAATCTTAATAATTAATTGGAAAATGGTTTTTCTATTAGTGGTTAAATGTCCGAAATTAAAAAATGTTAATTATGTTGTTTGTTTTTTCTTTTGTTGTACTGTATAATGTTACAATTCTTAATTTGTGTTTACTCAATGTTCGGCTGTTTGTTTGGGCAATTGGTAAAAGCCATTTAACGATTTCGTTAAAAAGTTGCAAAACAAAAATAACTAATTTTAGTCCCAATAGAATTGTTTGTAATTTAAAAAGTAAATAAATTCAGTAAAGTGGGACTGCGACTCGCACACGAAGGGCTCTGTACGGACATTACATATGTATACTCGTACAATACTTTACGAACTTTAGCTATTATAATATTCAAATATCTTACCTGATGTAGACATTTAAAAAAGTTTTAACTTTTTCTAGTGTTTTTACGGTTTTTCTTATATATTTGCGGTGTTTTTCGCTTTTGGGATTTTTTTCGGGTTTTGGGGTTTTTTAAGTTTTGGCGTTTTTTTTTATTTTGGCGATTTTTTCGGTTTTTAGCAATTTTAGTTTTAGAGACTTTTTGGCGTTGTTTCGTTTTGGCGATTTTTTTTCGGTTTTGGCAATTTTTTCGGTTTTTAATAATTTATTTTAATTTAGATAATTTTTTTAGTATGGCGCGTTTTTAATTTTTGCGTTTTTCCATTTTGGGGATTTTTTTTTAATTTTGGCCATTTTTTTCGTTTTGGTATTTTTTTCGGTTTTTGGCGTTTTTTAGTTTTGGGTTTTTTTTATTTTGGCGTTTTTTTATTTTGGCGATTTTTTCGGTTTTTAGCAATTTTAGTTTTAGAGACTTTTTGGCGTTGTTTCGTTTTGGCGATTTTTTTGTCGGTTTTGGCAATTTTTTCGGTTTTTACTGATTTATTTTAATTTAGATAATTTTTTAGTTTGGCGCCTTTTTGAATTTTTGCGTTTTTCCATTTTGGGGATATTTTTTTTAATTTTGGCGATTTTTTTCGTTTTGGTAATTTTTTTCGGTTTTTGGCGTTTTCTAGTTTTGGGTTTTTTTATTTTGGCGATTTTTTTTCGGTTTGTAGCAATTTATTTTAGTTTTAGAGACTTTTTGGCGTTGTTTCGTTTTGGCGATTTTGGCAATTTTTTCGGTTTTTACTGATTTATTTTAATTTAGATAATTTTTTTAGTTTGGCTCGTTTTTCGTGCTAGCGTTTTTCCATTTTGGCGTTTTTTTTCGATTTTGACGACTTTTTTTAGTGTTGGCGTTTTATTTTTATTTTCATTTGGAGCTCTTTTCCTTGCTGCGTTTTTTCCATTTTGGAGATTTTTTTCGATTTTGACGATTTTTTTAGTGTTACGCGTTTTTTATTTTAGTTTTAGAGAATTTTTTTAGTTTGGCGCTTTTTTCGTTTTGGCGAATTTTTAGGTTTTTGGCGTTTTCTTAGTTTTGGGTTTTTTATTTTGGCGATTTTTTTCGGTTTTCAGCAATTTATTTCAGTTTTAGAGACTTTTTGGCAATTTTTTCGGGTTTTACTGATTTATTTTAATTTAGATAATTTTTTAGTTTGGCGCGTTTTTCCATTTTGGCGTTTTTTTTAGTGTTGGCGTTATTTATTTTAATTTGGAGCTCTTTTCCTTGCTGCTTTTTTCCATTATGGCGATATTTTTCGATTTTGGCTCTTATTTTCATTTTGACGTTTTTTATTTTAGTTTTAGAAAGTTTTTTTAGTTTGGCGTTTTTTTAATATCTGTAAGATTTTATAAATTTTTTAAATAAATATGCTTATGTATGGAAAACATTTAGAAATAAACTATAATTTTATTGAACAAACAAATAAATTACAGTAATTGAAATTCTACATTCAAATCATGAGAACTTAATTTGTAAATGTAACAAAACTTAAAAAAATTATTGTATTGCAAACAAACAAAGATTGTTATGCGATATAAATATTAATTTTGTAGTACTTGGTAATAATAAACAAAGCTTTGGTTGGGTACAGACAAGCCGACTCTTTGTCTCAAATGCAAGTTATTTAATGTTTAATTGAATGACTGCATGAAAGCAGTGCATTCATTATGAATGAATCAGTTTGAACGAATTGCAATTGTAACACAATTTAATTTTACATGTGAACACACCTGTTTAATTGCAAATAAATACAGAATTTTGAACAAAAAGTATTTATGTATTAAATTTAATGGGATATTAATGCGGACTTTTAATTGAAAAAAGAAAAAAATATATTAAATATTAATCAGTTTTTTTTGCGCTAAAACAATTCATGCTGGCTCGCTAAATGGAACGTAGTGGTAGAGTGTAAGATAATTTGAAGTTTCTGGTAATTATATAGATATATGTGTGTATTTATTTGTTTAAAATCTTATAAGACAAAACATTAGATAAGATAAAAGTCTGTGTGGATTGAATGGAAAATTGACTTCCAACTGGTTGGTGGAGCTAAATATTATTCACCCTACAAATTTTGTTGCCCAGAGGATGTTATTGCACTACTAATTTATCTATGAATAGGAGCATTTCTCTGGATCTCTTACAACTGTGGCACAAAAGTAAAGAAAAGTAAGTAGTAGAGACTGGCACGAATTCTAACACTTTCTATGCAATTAAACTGTTTATAAAGAGTCGATTAGAAGTGCAGCCGAAGCCATTCTTATACGTTTCCAGTTTTATTTGCTTATCTTTACTAGTTGCCAATTGTGTATTAAGTAAATGCTTTAGTTAAAGTATTAATTCTTGTACTCGTAATTGAACTGTAATTCATTTCCAGACAAAATTGTGTTTTTTTTAAAATACCACACAAAAAATCAAAATTATGGGAAGTTATTAAAATATGTAGTTATTTGTAAAGTAATTAAGCCATTTTAGTTCTGTGGTAGAAAAAAAAAATTACTAAATGAGTTAATTTTATAGTTCAAGGTTTTTCTTTATGACGGCACTATAATTTATATTTCAAAATTTCACGTAATTCAACGCACTTACCGCCAAAACAAGCAAACAACTAAATAAATTATGGCTCAAATTCTTAATTGAAGTTGTTTTGTAAAACAGGAAATGTATTGCAATGGCAAAACGAAAAATTGATTTCAACGTTAAATCAATATTATTTCATGTCTGCAAATGATTCGAGAATGAATTGTAACATGTTTGTGTCTTAAATCTTTTTACTGGAAATTTGTTGGGTGGCTTTGCTTTTTATAAATGCTTTTAATAGTTTTTATATCTTTTTTCATCTTAGATTTAAAAAACTTTGTATTACAACGGGACTTAGTTTTCAGCTTCATCATACCTTCTAGCTAATTCTTAAAAAGTCTATTTTTAACTCAATCTGTCACCAAGGCAGTTTAGAAAAAATACAAAAATGCAAGTGGGCCTTAACTGTGCTGATCTCTACAATTTACTTGTTTTTTATTTAAAACCACTCAAAATCATATATTTCGCTTGGACTACTAATGAGAGTCTTATATGAAAATTTGTTTAAAAACCCTTTATAAATCAATCCTAAATAAAATTTTATAAATAAAACTGCTTGCGAATAAGTTTGGCCTTTTAAATAAAATGCTATTACTGTTTGCATACCACTTAAACAAAAACAGGAAAAGTTTTCATTATGAAAATTCTTCACAAAAATATGCCACCTGAACAGCTTTCTTGATAAAATTACGTCACGTGAACAGTTTTCTTTCTGCAAATCTTTCCTATGAATAGTCTTAACTAGAATAATGTTTGATGTGAATAGTTTTCTACGGAAAACCAATTTCACGTGAATAGTTTTCAACGGAAAAAATTTTTCACATGAATAGTTTTCTATAGAAAAATGTTTCACTTGAATAGTTTTCCATAGAAAAATGTTGCACGGGAATAATTTTCTATAGAAAAATGTTTCACGTGTACAGTTTTCTATAGAAAAATTTTTCACGTGAATAGTTTTCCATAGAAAATTTCACGTGAATAGTTTTCTATAGAAAAATGTTTCACGTGTACAGTTTTCTATAGAAAAATGTATCACGTGTAAAATTTTCTATAGAAAAATATTTCACGTGAATAGTTTTCAATAGATAATTTCACGTGAATGGTTTTCTATAGAAAAATGTATCACGTGTACAGTTTTCTATAGAAAAAGGTTTCACGTCTAAAGTTCTCTATAGAAAAATGTATCACGTGTACAGTTTTCTATAGAAAAATGTATCACGTGTACAGTTTTCTATAAAAAAAAATGTATCACTTGTGCAGTTTTCTATAGAAAAATGTATCACGTGTACAGTTTTCTATAGAAAAAGGTTTCACATCTAAAGTTCTCTACAATAAAATGTTTCCAGGCAATACTTTTCTATTAGAAAATATTTTATGGGATTAATTTTGAATTAAAAAAAATTTAACTTGATCAGTTTTCTCTTGGCAAATGATTCACGTGAACGAAATTCTGTAAAAAAAAAATTAATCATGTAAACAGTTTTTTATACAAAAATAATCAATGTAGACTGCTTTCTTTAACAAATTTTACAAGTGATAAGTTTTCTGTAGATACATTTTTGAGGAATACTTTTCTTAACAAGAAATCTTTCACGCAAACACTTTTTTGTGAAAAAATTTCTTTTGATGTATAAGTTGATTCTTGTAGAGCTGCGATGTTTGATGTCTATATTTGCTCACATCAGCATGATTACTTTACAATTTTCGGTTGTGATTTTTTAAATTGATAAAGTTTAAAATGTTCATTATAAATAAAACGCAACGCCGCTAAGTATGGATATGGAGGTAGTTGGCAAAAACAACTTGAAAAATGCCCTCAAGATAAATTGTATGTGTGTGAACTGCAGTTGAAATCATACTCTGCAAGTCACTCTTAGCCAGTCCAAATTCATAAGCAACTATACTCGTATGCACTACAAGCCAACACAAATTACATAAAATATAATTTACTGCATGTGCAATAGTATTTGTCATTTATTGATAATATTTGGAAATTTAATAGATAACGCCATATTCAATTTATCTAATCTTATCTCTTAAATGTTTATGTAAAATTATTTATTTTTCCTCACTGTAAACATCCTTGATAATCGTGACTGCACTGTGACGCTGTCTCTAACTGCCGGCCATAAATTATTCGAAAATGTTGTGCGTAGACAAGTCGTAACAGTTTGCCACAACAAAGAATTGAAATTCATGGTATTGAATGCTGAAGGCGCAAAATGCTAAATTGTTTGGTCAATGGTTAATCATTCACAACGGACACACTCTTTGGTTAGGATTTTTCAGTACGATGCTGGTTGCACGTACACATATACAAAGTTGAAATAAATTTTCATTTATTTCTTTTTTCAACATTTATTTGGCTTAAAATCAAAAGAAATAGCCATTTAGTCACTTACTTACTCATTTATAGCAATTCTATTTAAATCCCATGCTCACGCATTTAATAAGCGGCCTGTAAATGGACTAAGAAATAATAGAAAGCAAAATTTGTGCTCTACAGAAATATTATATTTAGTTTATTGGTTTAATTTTGTGAGCTAACGACGAATAAGTGATACTTTACAATATCGAAAAGGGAAAGAAAAAACTGAACACACATTTACTACATACAGTGCGCTCGGGAAAACGTCAACTAATTAAAACCGCGAGTGTTGACGTTTAACAAATTGTTGACGTTCATGAATGTAGAAACTTTTAATAAAAAAAACATATTGATAGTGTGCTTTAAAACGTTTTTATTGACTATAAACTAAAACGAAACATAAACATAACATAGCTAATGCATTAACCGGATAATGCCGTTCTCTCTGCTTAGCTAACCATTGAGACAGGCGCTTTTCCATTTTCGGCAACTGATGCTCTTAATGCGACTTTGATTCGCACACGAAGGGTTCCGCACGGCGTTTATAACTTTTTGACGATTTTTTTGGTTTTGGCGATTTTGTTTTTAGTTTCGATGCTTTTTTATTATTGGCGCCTTTCAAGTTTTGGCATTTTTTTTCGGGCTTTGGCGATTTTTTAGCTTTGGTGCTTTTTTCGTTTTGGCGATTTTATTAGATTTTTTCGTTTTGACGATTTTTCCGGGTTTCATCAATTTTTGTTTGGTTTCTTAGCGATTTTTTTAGATTTGGTATTTTCTTCGTTTTTGGTGATTTTTTTTTAGTAGAGCTATTTTTTAGTTTCGGCGTTTCTTTCGTTTTGGCGTTTTTTTTTGTTATTTTACCGATTTTTTTAACTGTGGTATTATTTGGTTTTAGCGATTTTTTTGTTTTTTTTAGCAATTTTTTTAGTTTGACGACGACATTTTTACTTTTGACGATTTTTTGTATTTAAGCGATTTATTTTATTTTTGGAGATTTTTTCACACAAACGCTCTTTTTATTTTGGCGACTTTTCATTTAAGCGATTATTTCATTTTGGCGATTTTTCGTTTCAGCATTTTTTTTATTAATTTATTTATATATTTCATAAATACTTTACAAAATAAATTTGCAAAGTATTGTTCGCACTAATACATGGGCGGGGTAACTAGACCATATGCCCAAGACGTTATTAACAGTATTTTTAAAAAAGTTTATTGTGACTGACTAGACACGACCTATGCCTTCACATGGGAAGTAGCAACGTGGCTGTCAATGAAATTCCACAAAAGAACCGCAAGATAATACGGTTATCCGAGACAGATTAGCCAACCAGTGCGAGCGAGACGAAAAACTTTCGAAGGCCAAACAATACACACACACGCCTGACCGCACTGCTCTTCTTCAGGCAAGAGCTGCTTAACATCTGGCATTTTTTTAATTTTTGGGATTTTTTAGTTTTAGCGTTTTTGAAAATTTCAAGATTTTGCCTCTCACGGTTTCCAAGATGCAGCAAGTGGTCAAAATTACATTAACTGATAGAATACCATTTAATACCAAAATTTGATAATCTCGACAAATTTTTATTGTTTGGTTGGCTTAAAAGAATTGAAGAAACATTGAAGCAAGTGTATAGAGCTCAAAGAAAATTAAGTTTCATTCAAAAAGTCAAGCACTTATTGATCTCTCTTGTATATAAATTTTCACTGCTCTGAACAAATTTTTAATATAAGAAAGTGGCTTCTTTTTTAAATTACATTTTCATTAAGGTCTTTTAACAATCTTAATGGCGGCTAGATTACTGTAGGGTAACCAAACTGATTTGTGCAATTTGCCTGGCATTTGTTTGGTTTTAATCATTAAAATCCGCATTTTCTAACGAACACAGTTTGAGTTGAAAAATCATAGCTCATATTTTTTTCGGAGTACAAAAGGAGATCTGTTATCGATTCAAAACAAAGTATGTACTATATACGCAGTCAAAAGAAATATAAATTGCACGAGTTTATTTTTTCTTTATCTCTAGTTTTGAACTTAGCAAATGCAGAGTTGAAAAAGAATTTAATCGCAAAATCGCAGCAACAAACTAAGTCTTAATCAGGAAGGAGAAATCAGCAAAATGTATTTGAAATGTAAAGAAAATTATACTGCGGAATTGGAAGCTTAAGAGGTTTGTTTAAGAACTTACAGTAAAATTTTTTGGATAACATTTTTTGATAGATCACTTGAATGCCTTATATAAGTGTTTAATGGTAACAAGATGATAACCCTTTTTATTGTAAGATCCAAAAGTAGCCATCATAGGGCTTACATAAAAATAGAACTTAAATTCCAAGGGTTGATGTCTTCCTATATCGATTCAGGGTCAGACGGATTTTTTGTTTGTAGCTACGCTATTTATTGCGCGATACAGTAGTTAGGAGGTGATTTTCGTAACAAAAATAATCGACACTATTACAGTTAGAAATTCATTTTTGTTTTGATTTCTTTGTACCTAAAAGCAGAGCACGAAAATAAGCGCAACAAACTGTTTGATTTTGTTTTGTTTTGTTCTTTGAAGTGAGTGAAACAAAGAGAAAACAAAAACAATGAGAACGATTGCACAATTTGTTTTTTTTTGTTTGTTTTTGTACATGGGAAATAAATGGAAAAGTTTTGAATTATTTGCGGCGAATTTGATATCATCATATAATATAATTTTATTGCATTGTTATTTAACACGTGAAGTTTGTTTTGTATAACTAAGCAGCGTAGCTACAACGGGGTGTCCTACGATACCTCTCTTCTTTTTTTGGTATTCCCTGCCAAAATCAGTTGTCCTCAAGCATTTGCTTTTCACATTTACATATGTACGGAACCCTACAGTTTTCGCTACGATGTTCGTCTGTTTGTTCGTCTGTCTATCTCTCTGCCACAAGTTGCTTTCTTGAGAACCGTAAAAGTTAAAGGGTGTTCAATCAATTATACTCGTACATATATAGACACTTGAAGTTTTCAAAGTTAGTGTATTTTTATGCAGACTACACCAATTAACACTGAAATATAAGAAAACCAATATTAAAGGGTATTGTGTCAATTAATATAAAAGCTTTTTTGAATTGTGGTAAAAGTCAACTGATGAATTGCTTAAGCAGCAACGGAATGCACTTCCATGTGCTTAACCAACAAGAAATAAATTTTTTAAATTCGTATTAGCTTTGACACGTGCTAAATAAAAATAAAAACTTAAACTTAAAGTTTTTTTTTTTTCTAAATTAGTCATGCAATTATAAACACTTTCAAGTTTCTGGCTATTACATTTACTTTTAGTTTAAACATTTTGCCCAAAATGTAATACCAGTGCGTGCTTGGCTATTTCGAGTGAATTGCAGCTAAGTACACACATGCGTCAGCCCACTTATTTCTTGACTAGAATTTATTTAAATGCGTTCAAATATGTGTCATAATTTTTGTAATTTATAAGCTCATTTACTACTCGCAATAAGTTATTACTTATTTTTCATTTATAATTAATGCTGTTCAGCACATGATGTTTGATTAATTGTATACACTCCTTCGTAAAGGCATTCCAAAAAAAAGTGAAGGTTCATGTGTAGCCACCGAAATGTGAAATATACTCGTATCTTTAACAAAAAAAAAAAAAAAAAAAAAACAAAAACATATTCTATTGTAAAAGTCAGCAAAATGTTTTGCTTTCAAAGCAGCTGGGAGTAAACTTTTCCTTTAAAATTTTTCCTAATGAGCTTTTTTGTTTGCCTAAAGTATATACATGGCATTTAATTATTTAACAACCTTGCAAATATTTGTCTTTCTACGCATATCTGATCTAGATTTAAGCAAGGAAAATGTTTAACAAAAATAATTGCGCAACTGTATTTTATGTCAATCAAACGCCCCTGACCAACATCCGATACGTTTAGTTGCATGTGAAGCATTTGGCTGGTGGCACATAAAAGTCCCTTCACTTAATTGTCAACATCCATGCAACAAATATTTGTATGCCTGAAGCCTATTTTATGTCTGGTAGCAACAAAATCCCACAGATTTATTGCCACTTTTGGCCAATCGCGTTAAACATTCAGAGATATTCTCGTATAATGAAAAAAAAAAAAAAAAAACATTCGTCACTCAGCTCAGTATCAGCTTAACTTAACAAGGCGTTACATATTTAATTGAAATAAAAAATTGTTGTTTTTGAAAATATTAATTTATATATTGACTTAATACTGATTGACCTCAGCAGATAAAAATTATGGCCATTTTAATTGGCCACTAAATTGCAAATGCATTTGCATAATAACACACAAGATGAAATCACTGGCAAATCTGAATTTCCATTTCAATTCAAATGGCTGAAGGCCTCTACAATTTTTTTCTTTACTGACCTGTATTTCATTTCAAACTCATTTCACGTCACTCGTGTGATTTATGATTGATTAATTTTCCTTCAAACATGATCTATTTTTATGAGACTTATTTATTGCGTTTCGAATTCGGGTTTTTATTTAAATGGAATTTATAAGATTCATGGCTAGAATAAATTGCTTAGCAAGTAATTATGCTAAATAAATCACAAATATAATTAGTTAATTTCATTATTCCGTTCTACTCGTGTTTATTCAGAATATTTACAATTAGCTTTAATACTAAAAAAATTAACAAAAACAAAAAAAAAAATCGACAAAAAGAAACAATTGCCAAAACGGAATGCGAATCTCTGTAACTATATAAAAATATCGTAAAAAAAACGCAAAATCTAAAAAATACGCTAAACTAAAACGCTAAAATTCCAAAAAAATTTGAAAAACCGCAAAAAGCGCCAAAACAAAAAAAAAACGCCAAAAATAAATATTTTATTGGCTGACAAACCCAGCTTAGCCTTCTTTGGCGTTGATTAACCCTGAGCAACTCACTATTTGGACAGCTCCTTGGGCTCTGGTTTGTTGTTCTGGATCAACGTTCCAACCGCGATTAAGAAAATACTCGTCCATATTGGGTTTGGACAACGCCAAACGCACAGAAAACATTGTTCTCCATTCATCTCTTTGCTTTAATTGAAGAAATACAATTACAATTTTTATTGAGTCAATTAAAGTTTTGTTTAAAAATTAATTTGATTAAAATGCAATGAAAAAATTCAATTGAGTCAATTAAACTTTTGTTGAAACACATCCGTGGTTTTTATTAATAACAGCGTATGTTATATCAAATTCTTATATTTATGGCTTCCAAACTCTCTACCACTCACAACCTTCAATCGTTCAAGACCACATCGTAAAAGTTTTCACATGTTTTTGGTGAACTGGGCGTCCAAAACGCTCGACATTTTCCATGCTTGTACGGCTACAACAAAGTTCTGTAAACCACTGCTTTTTTGACACTTATTTAAGTAATGTTATGAACTAAATGAGAATTATAATGCTGGTAACATGAATAATGAACAAAAAATCTAAACTATAATTATTCCCATCAAAACTTTTATAAATGTGATTGGGGGAAAGATAACTCCTTCGCGCAAATAATTTTTATTGGTATGGTTTTCTCTGACAATAAGGAAAAGTTTTAATTGGGAGGACTTTAGTGAAGAAAAGATTTCACTATCAGGGCAATCATGAATAAAATTTCTCGTGAAATTTTTCCCGGGGAACAATTCCAACTAACAGCAAGTAATAAGGAAAACAAACAATTCTAATTGGAAAAGGGAGAAATTTCACGCGGAGTTTTATTCATGATTGCCCTGTAGAAGAAATTTTCGTGTAGATATAAAAAAAAATGTTTTTTTTCGCTCGTAACAGATTTAATTGACATAAATTATTTAAGCAAATTTCTCTCAATAGCATTACAGTACGAGCTCGGTTTGTGCAACCGAAAGGAAATGGAGGTTGTTGCGTTTACCGAAAAGTTGCAATAATCGACCACTATAATATAACATAAAATAATTTATTTCTTATAGCTAAACATAAGAAATTCATAAATGTGATTAAAAAAATTGAAACTTAATACTACAGTTCATATTTTGTACTTGCGTATATTTAAGTTCGAGTCTAGTTAATTTTTTTTAAAAACACAATCTAGTCTAAGGAAAAGAATGTTAGCGCATGTTCCACGATGTCGACAACGTTCGACTTGTCGCACATATACATATGAAACAACAACAAAATATTAAAATTTGTTTTTGTTTTGAATGTAAGATGCGACAAGTCGAATGTTGTTGACATCGTGGGACAGGCCCTTAAATTCATTAGAGAGAAAAGCGTCTTACATTTACTAAGACTCTTTTTTGAAAAAAGTTACACTTATGAAGACTGTAATGTAAAAAAAAATTAGCTGTTGCGCTAATCGGAGTGTTGCAGTAATCGGTGATTGCGCAAATCGAGCTCGTACTGTAACTGCTAGTGTGGTGCAAATTAATGGTTTGATTAGTGATAAAATTGTAGTTTATATTTAATTTAAAATTGCATATATTTATAGAACAAATTGAACACGTACTTGTTTCCTATATCTTTCTTTGCATATTTTTTAAACACTATAATTATGTGGCATTTGCATGTATGAACATATTGTTTAGTTTAACATAGAAAGGTCCTAACTCATTTTTTTTTACATCGAGTTTTTTTGTATATCTGCATAGAGAGAACATCCAATGTAACGAAAAATGCAAAAATCTCGACTTCAAAAAAAAAAAAAAAATAATGAATTAGGGTCCTTCTAGATTACGGCAACGGTATGTATGTATGTATATGTAAAACTTAAGCAAATTGTGTTTAGGTGAAGGCCATTAGATGACTTTTAATTGTTTAACTTGTTGATATTTTGCTTGCAATGTTTTTAATATAATCATGTGACAAAATCCACAACAATCAATGAACAACCTAGAATTATTTTTGCTGCACAACAATTTGTTTTAATACGAGTATTTGGTGGCATACAAGAGTACACTAACAGTTTGATAGTTTGGCTGCTTAGAGACGTTGTTTTTTAAAATTAAATTAAATTAAATTAAATGTCTTTATTAGTTTTAATTTTTCTTGCTTAAATGTCCCCTTGTACAAGCGTGATGGTTACTTGGTTTCACAAAGTTAGAATAAATAAATTGCGAGTACATTCATGCATAGATTTAGCCATTGAAACCTTCATGAGTTTATGTTTTTTTTTTTTTTTTTTTTTTTAACTTTATTTTTGTAAGTTGAAGTTGAAGTTGAACTGTTGAAGACCTTATCAGAGCAATGTCATCACGGACTTTAATTTTTAGATTAATACCCTTCATAATGAGCAGCTAATTAATTTATAAGTACGAGATTTTTACAAGTTAAATTTGTATAAAACTAAATATTTAAAAGACGTTTATATTTTTATTTCTGCTAATTTCGTTTTGAATGAAAATTATTTGCTTTAACAATACTTTTGTGTGTAGTTAAATAAATTGTAGGTTATCCATTTCTTGTTTTAACTCCATCTTTCGCTGGCTACTGGTCTTTAGTATTGTTTTTTTCTTACGTTTTCTTAATTGCTTTAGAGATTTCAATCTCTCATTTTTATTATTATTGAAAGTATTAAATTTCTGGGAGCAAAATGATTTATATTCCATGAAATATCAATTAATGGCCAAAACTTTTTTTTTTTGCTTTTCAGCTTTAATTACGCGTTCAGCACACTTACATTCAGATATTTAATTTCTAAAAACGCATTCGTGCGTTTGCGTATATTTCGTAGTGTTCGCTTAGTTAAATTTGAAATTGTCAATAATTAATAGTTTTCAAAATTGGCGGCTTTAATTACCTGTTTCTGGCAGCGAGAATAAAAATATGATCAGGCAAAACGGTTTCTTATTTAGAGAGGAATATTAATGGTTTGCTTAACTTCAGTTTTAATATTAATAAATCACAAAATTTAAATGATGTCTTAATTTGACAAATTCTTTAATATTTTGCAATAAAAAAATTTAACTTATAAAAATCTATCAAATCTATAAATTTTTAAGGAATGCTGGCTTTTTCTTTAAATTAAATCGTTTTCTAGGAATTTGTTTCACTCGAAAATTATTTTCTTTGCAAAAATTTATTCTTAGAATTTTTTTTATTTTGACAAATTTTCTTGGGATTTTTTTTTTCAAAAATGTTTTAGAAAAATATATTTATTTACGTAAACTTTCTTTCCATAAGCTTATAGAAGAAATATGGTTTATTTAAATCGGAATTACTTTTCAAGGAAATCTTTTCATTCAAAAATTCTTTTATATAAAAAAAATTCTGGGAATTAAACTCAATATTGCAAAATTGTATTGCCACGGAAACCTAAGGGTAGTAAAAAATTTCTCTGAGAATTTGTTGAGAGCAAGTAGTCGAAAAATATTAGTTACTTTGTGTGGGCGTGGCACTGCCCACTTCTATAATAGCTATACCATTTTATTTTTTAACAAATTTAAGGCAAGTTCAAAATTCTAAATGTTTTCATCTAATTGCTAGTTGCCAGCTAATACAAGCGTATTAAAATACAAATACATAAGTACGAGGGCGGTTCGGAAACTTCTTAGCCTATCAATGAAAGAGAATAGTTAGTTTTTCAAAAATATTTTTATTTTTCAATATAATCTCTTGAAACTTCAATACACTTAGTCCAACGCTTTTCTAACAATTCTATCCCTTGATTAAAATAGTTTTCCTCAAGGTCTTCAAAATAGTGTTTTACAACTGTAATTGCATCTTCATTTGAGGTAAAACGCTTGCCAGCAAGGATTTTTTTTTTAGATTTGGGAACAGGTAAAAGTCACTGGGAGCTAAATCAGGAGAATAAGGTGGGTGGTCAAGCAACTCGTACTTTAATTCGTTGATTTTAGCCATTGTTAAAACACTCTTGTGCACTGGTGCTTTGTCTTGATGAAAAATAATTTATTTGTGTTGTAAGCCAGGACGTTTTTCTCGAATTTGTACATTTAATTGATCCAAAAGGTTGCAATAGTACTCTGAATTTATTGCTTTACCCTTTTGCAGATAGTCAATCAATAAAATATTTACCTTTGAAGTCCCAAAAAACCGTTGCCATATTTTTACCAGCCGATTGAATTGTTCTTGCCTTCTTTGGGGCACTTCCTCCAGCTTCAGTCCATTGTTTGGATTGCTCTTTTGTCTCTGGAGTATAGTGGTGGATCCATGTCTCATCAACAGTTATGAAACGACGCTTAAAATCCATTTTATTTCGCTTAAAACGATCCAAACAAGCTTGAGAAATGTTCATTCTTATGCGTTTTTGGTCGAAATGCGGCACCCATCTTGCAGAAAGCTTTTGCATCTATAGTTCTTCATGCAAAATTAAATGGACTCGATCATTTGAGATGCCCATGATATTAGCTATTTCACGCACTTTTATTCGTCGATCATTTAGTACCATATCATGCACTTTGGCTACAATTTCTGTTGTTGTTGCTGTTTTTGGACGTCCACTACGTGGTTCATCTTCAATGCTTGTACGACCACGTTTAAATTCAGCAACCCAATTTTTTACTGTTGCACATGAAGGAGCACTTTCACCTAACACATTCACCATATCATTATGAATTTCTTGTCCCGATAAACCTTTTTTATGTAAATATTTAATGACACCACGCATTTCTAATTTTTCCATTGTAAAAAAATCGCGGATGCGTCTTTTGTGAACACCTGTTTCTATATGAAGGAGTTGCCAGATCGAAACAAAATTTAACATGTGTTCATAGCAGAGATGGAAGTTTCCAAAACACTTAACTTTTTTCTGTTTATACCGCGCTTTTTGTGCTAGGCTAAGAAGTTTCCGAACCGCCCTCGTACATACATACATACGTATAATTGTTTGTAAAACCAAAAGACTGCAGTTGCAAACATGTTGCTTAAACAACAATAATTGTTGCCTTAATGAAATTGATCTCATGCACTGATAAATAGACAAAGCAAGCGTTCGTTAACTATCAATATTCTAATTCAATTCTTGTAAAATGAACGGCATTTGTTTTTTTTAGTTTGTTGTATTTTTAACTGTTGTCAAATGCAAATCAAACCATTAGAACCCAACTGCAGTAATAAATAATGAATGGAAAATGCAGAAAAATTCTCACAATGCAAGCTGACGATTAATTAAAGTATTTCCGTTTCACTTTTTAATAGGTTAGGTTAGGTTAGGTAGGGGTGGCACTCACTTAGACCGTTTTGGTCCATTGTGATACCACGGAGACTCTGCTTATGCGGAGTCCCCACCGTCGAACCAACCAGAGCTAAATATAAAGCTATTAATACTTTGCAATTCAACACTAGCAACGTCAGAAAGTTGCCTGAACTCAAGAGCGCCCATTGTGGCCATTCTCTTTCTTGCAAGTCCAGGACAGTGACAAACACTTTCCTCTTCATCGATATCCTGGCAGCTACGGCAAAAATCAATCATTGTGTTCAACTTTTAACCTTTGTGCATGCCTACCTATGAGACAGTATCCGGTTAGCACGGACACTAGAATCGAGATCTATTTCCTATCTTCAAAATTAATGAAGCCGTATTTTTCCTATTTAGATGAGTCCATAACTGCCTTGTGATCTCGCAATCATTTCTTGTGACCCACCTTCTATTTCACTTTTCAATAACAGTTTCCGAGAAATATTGAAATTGATTTCAATGTACTTGATGCTGAAAATAAACGAAAATAACATGTAGAACATTTGAAAAGTAAAAATAAAATGAGTTAAATACAATTTTTGTATTTCAAAAAATCCTGTTCGAAAAAAAAGAAAAAGCATTGCTTTCCCTACAAAAAAAAAAAAAAAAAAAAAAAAAAAAAAAACAATGAGAACGGCGTTGCACACATATTGAGAAAGACACCACAAAATGACAACACAAAAAATGCCAGATGTGTATTCAGCATTAGTTACTTACAACGTTCTTCCACTAACTGACTCTGGGTAATTGTATAGGGTGTTTTTTTAGAGTGTCACAACTTTGAGTTGGCAACACTGCTTTATTTGAGCAGCCATTTAACAGCTGATAGTTGCATTTTGTTTAGTTAGCTTTGCAATTTCATGAATGAAGCGACTTACACCAGAGCAACGCGTGCAAATTATTGAAATTATTAATCAAAATAATTTTTCCATGCGTCAAACTCATCGATTGATATTCACCCGTACTGCGTACGTCGAGTCGAATATTCGTCTACGTCAGTTTTGTCCTAGATTAAAGAAAACTTTTACACATTTCCTTTAATCTAAAAATAAATTCTCGTAGACGAATATTCGACTCGACATACGCAATACAGGTGATTGATTTTGAATTCTAATTCAAAATTTTATTTTCCGATCAAGCCCATTTCTGGTTGAATGGCTACGTAAATAAGCATAATTGTCGGGTTTGGAGTGAGGAGAATCCACAAGCTTTTGGCGAAACAAAATTCATTACATCCACAGAAAATTACTGTTTGGTGCGGCTTATGGGCTGGCGGAGTCATTGGCCGATTTTCGAAAATTGGTGTTCCAGATTGCGCCTTCTAAGCATCATCAGTGGCGGCCTTATGGCAGAAATTATATTTAAACATTAATTTTATAAAAGTTCCTTTCCAATGGGCTTTATTTGATATTAAAAATATATTTTCTTGTTTTATTATGATTTAAACTTGTGTCACTCTATAAAAAGACAACCTTTATTATTACGGCGATATGAAGCACAATTTTGGATGGTTTTTTTTTGTTGGGTTTAGATAAGAATCTGTGAAAAAAAAGTTGATATTGCAAAATGTATCTTTTGCAACATTATTCGCGGCTTTGCTTCAATTGAAAAAAGAACCAATTACAAATTTAAATGATTCAATTAAACTTTTTAATAAATAAGATTTTTAAGAAAAAGTCTTGCTAAATAATAAAAAGTTTAATTGGCTCAAATATATTTCAAATCAAACTTTTAATTAAATTTAAATTTTTAAAATAAAAGTTTAATTGACTCATTTTTTGCCACTAAAGTTTGTTATTGGGAGAACATTTATTTCTGTGTAAATAAATCAAAAATTAAGAACACAAAATTTCATATGCTTTTAATTGATTTTAATTTAGTAATTAAAGCAAACAGTTTACACGAACCAACACTAAAAAAAATTTTAAAATTGACAATTAAAATAATTTGTGTGTTAATGAAATAATTAAATCAATTACTTGAGCATAAGAAACAACAAAATAAAAATCGAACAGAAAATTTTGTTTTTGGCAAAACCAAGAAAAACGACCGACAATTAAAATAAAAATGCCTGCTGCATGTCTAAAATTGATTACTGATTTGAGTAAACCGCTTAGTTTTAAAAGGCTTCCGGTTAAGAAAGAAATAAACACGCCAACCAAACACAAAATAACAACAAGCAAAATTCTTAAGCAAACACAAAAAAAAAAAACAAAATCAAATGCATAAAGCAAAGCTTTTATTATTATTGCAGCCAAGCTTTGCTTTTGCTTATTTCAAGTCACCCTCTTTTACCAATAACCAAAGGTTTTCCACATGAATAAAGCTTTTAAGTTAAACTTGTAAGAAAAATCTCTTAGTAAACACTATAACTTGTATTTTGTATTTGTATTTGTCTGAAGTGTATTTTTTGTTCATTTCTAGTGCAAAGTCTCACTTAGAATTGTATTTTTGTTTTATTATTTTTTTCCCTCGCAGTGTTTTCTGTTTTTTTTTCTTTTGTTTAGATTTTGATTTTTCTCAACATCAAAGACCTATAAATATTGCCTGCTTTTGTCAATATGAATCAAACCATAAGTTGCTTCAAGCTCTCAAACATTAAAGAAACGAATTTTTATAAATTTTGATTTTATTTTAAAACACAACAAAATGTTCAAATTGGTAAGAAAAGTTTATTAAGAAAAAGGATAATTTAAAGGTGTTTGTGTATGTGAAAAGTGCATGAGGAGAGAATAGTATGTGTGTGTGTGTGTGTGTGTGTTTGAAAACGAAAGACTTAAGACAGCTACATGAAAACTGTATTAGTTCGTAGTTTGCCAAAGAAAAAAAAAACAGTAATTCTCACTTGTTTAACATTAAAAAGCCATTTGCACGTGATTAATTAGACTGACTGTAAAGTCTTTAATTTAGCAAAAAAAAAAAAAAAAAAAAAAAAAAAATTAAAAAATCTTCTTTAATTGCCAAAAAATTTAAGCTAAAAATTGGTTGTTATTTTTTGTTTGTTTCAAATATTAGAAAACATATTTGATAAATTTTGTTATATTGTCAGATTATTGTGCTTTGTTGGAGGCAAGTTTGGAGTTGCCTCCCGCCTCCGAACGCTCTTGCAAAATTTGAGTTTTTTATTCGCAATGTTTCATTTCGTAGCTCTGTTTTATTTTAATTTTATATAAAACTGCGCTTCTTTCAATAGCCTTAAAATCATTTACTTCTTCTGCGCTTTTTTGAAGGTACATATATGTTGTGTTAGTTTCACTACGAACAAAAGTTAATCAATGAGGGAAAAGAAATTTCCCTTTCATACTTTGTTCGCAATAAATGTTATTTGCTATTAGGTTCTCAGTAGCTTGAAATGAATCAAAATAATTCTCTCATAAGAGCCTTGAAATAAACCATTAAATACCGTGTTGCCCATAAATTTGGTTCGAACAGCTGTTTTTTATAATTGAACCTTCAAAACAAGCCCTCTCTCTCACTCTCTAACTAGCTCTCAATTTTATATACAATTTACGAGTATAAATAAAATTGAGAACCTTTAAGAGAGCAATTATCGTGTGCGTTGTTATAAGAATGGCTGTGTTAAAACCATATTTTAAAATTTAATTGTACCTTCTATAATATTCCAGATCGTTGCTTTCTCTGCTCTCTTCACTATTGCCTCTGCTGGCTACTTGGGTGGTTATGGTCTAACCGCTCCCGCTTATCATGCCTCCGCCGTGTTAGCTGCTCCAGTATACAAATCATATGCTGCTCCCATTGTGCATGCTGCCCCGGCCGTAGTGCATGCCGCACCAGTTATTAAGACTTATGCCGCACCTGCTGTAGTGCATGCCCCACTCGCTACTTCGTATGCCAACACCTATAAAATCTCTCAAAAGGCTTACCCCGTCGTTCACGCCGCCCCCGCTGTCGTAGCCGCCCCTGTCTACAAGTCATACGCTGCTCCAGTTCTGGCTGCTCCTGCCTACAGTTACGGACATGCCGGTTACGGTCACTCCATCTATCATTAAATTCTTTTGTAAAAAAAAATTCATTGTGTTCACTTGCCAACGACTGCTCAGAATGTGTGTTAATGACTTCCTATTTTGGAAAAAACTGTGCTCTTCATAATTCATCATCATTTTTACATATTTAAGTTAACTCATTATTTTCTTAAAGGAAAATTTAGCAATTTCCTCTACATATCTTGTCATGCATTTTTATATCTATTCTAAAGAAGAGATTTCTTCAATAGTTTCATACTTTTTCTTCCTTTTAAGTATTAATTCATGCAAAAGAAATTAATCTACAAAATTTTAATCACTAAGAGAGCTTCTTCTTTTGCTGTTGATTTAAGATTTTTATTTTTAAATACTAGAGAAAAAGCAAAAATGAGAAAGAGAGGAAGAGTGAGTGAGTGAGTGAGTGAGTGAGTGTGAGTACCTGCAAATTTTATTTCTTCAATTTCGTTTATGAATTTCTTTTGAGATTTTTTTGAGTTTTTTCTAGCCGAATTGAAATATCAAGCATTAGTTTTAAATGAAATCGTTTGTTTCCCTTATGTTTTAAAATGTAAATATTAGAAAGAGTTTAACTTAAGATTTTCTATCATGTAAATAAATATAAAAAAAATTTACAAAAATATCGTGAGATTTGTTGTTTTAATTAAGGATCACTTCAAATACTAAAAATGCAAGAAAATCATTATGATAACATTGCCAGCAAAAATAAATTTGAGACAAGTACGCACTAAGCCTAAAGAAGTGCTTCGGAAGCGCGGAAAAGCACACAGCGCATGTTTTCTGTCTTACGAGGATGCAATAACGTCAGCGAATGACGAAATTTAACACAAACACTACGAAATTTGTCGGCTGTTTATACTCAAATTCTCAAAGTTTTTTATAGTGCATCCTCTCTTGCTTACCTGGAAACAAATTTGGATGCGAATGAAATTTGTACTTCCAGTTTTTATTTTTTATTTTTTAATTGAATTGTGTACGAAAATAAATATGTACTTCGGTAGTTCAGTGGGTAGTATTCCAGCTTAACGTACGTAGATCGACTCAACGCGCGAACAAAAAGTATTTAATTTGATAAATTTATTTAATATATAATAAATATAAAAACAAAATAAATTATTGAAAGCTAATCTAAGAGTAGATATAAAATTCTTATCTAAAGAGCAAATTTTTTAATTATATACCTCCAAAAAATAGGAAGCTCATACATGGACAGCTGCTAAGTGGAACCTCACGAACAAAAATCATGTGATAGCGAAGCAGGTTAGTAAGCAAAAGTTGTGCTCTCTCTTCCTTACCAACATGCTTACAGGTAGACGAATATTTTTTTTATGGGATTTGACGGCCTAAGTAGCAAAGTGGCAAAAGTAAAATAGAAACATAACTATTTTATACTAATGTTTAAGACAACAAACAAACTCAGAGCTGTTTGTTTGATGACCTCAAAGGGCCTTCTATTGACCAACATTTTATTTGCATCGATAAATAAATACCGGAAGAGCAATTGCTAAAAGAATACTCATGTATGATTTAAATTTTCATTTAAATTTTGTTCTGCTTTATGGAGGTTGGCGTATTTCGACTTTGACTACAACACTTTAGTCCTGCATCAACGACAAACTGCTGAATTATTCTTTAATCTATTGCAAAAATGTCGTAGTTAAGAGTCGTAATACGCTCATCATGCATTTAATAGAAATGCCTATCGATATCGAATACCGAATGTGGTTGTTTTAAATCATAGCTGGCCAAAGTTTCACCAGAGTGCCGAACTTCAATCGGTTTCTTATACAAATGAACACACATACATTTGTATCGTTGGCCAGCTGTGTTTTTTTTTAAAGAGAAGTATCCTACTATTATTACTAGGAAAGGAGTAATGATAGAGACGGTAGGTGGTGAAAGAAGAGATAGAGTAAAGCTTCATTCTTTTACAACTCTGCTTTTTTTGCACGTTCCTAATAATGCAGTGTTGCAGCGCCTCTGGTGTCAATGAGGCGTATTAAGTTTTCGAAGCCATTTTGTTAAATCTTTTGCTTCTCTGAGTTATTGTAAATTATGATTAATATTATTACATTTTTACTTTTCAAAAATGTTATTTTTGTTGGTTAGAATATTTGTTAGTAAATAAAAGCTCCCTAGTATACAAAACTTATCAAATCAAAACACTTTATTAAATATATTTCAAAACACTTAATGTTAAATAATTCACTGCTGAAATACCACGATGTTAAATTCCAAGTTCTCTACCCAAGACTTGACTCGACTGTTTAGCGGCCGCAACTTCTTTTTTATACTTAACACACATTTTACAGAATAATGTTAGAAACAGTGTTTAAAAAATTTAAGTTAAAGTAGCAAATGTCGTAAAATTTTTACTTTTCGCTGTTTAAAACCAACCAATTCTTTTGCTTGTCCTTGTGAAAATCAGGAAAAGTCGCAGTCGAAGTAGAAGCAGCAAGTAATTTATGAAGAATTGTGCAGTACTTTCAACAGTCGATGATTTCAAAAGTTTGAATTAGATGTACTGTTGCTTTTGGTTAGTTTCGGTAGTAGAAGCATAAGTAGTATGCATGCTTTTGTAAGTACTAAACAGTCACAGTCGAAGCAGCAAAAACTCTTGCTTTTTTCAAATTTGAAATTTTTTTTTTGAAATTGTGCTGTAATTTTTACAAAAACAGGCTCTTATGACTTTTGACTATTGGTCAAAATTGATTGGTCATTGATCTAGAGGCGTCCAGGAGTCTCCTCCAATATTCTTTTTTACCCGATCTCTCACTATTTTTAATAAAAATTGCTAAAAACGATATTTTAACTGTGCGTTAGGATATGGATTTTTCGTGTTGTTGGATGTATTAAATGTTATATCTATTAAAAGGAGGCATAGGTAAGGATCCCGGTTTAAGTTTTCTGGTTCCATTTGCTTAAAAAATTGGGACTTGACCATTTTGTGGGAAAAAACTAATTATTATTATTTAACAGAGGTCTGTTTTTTTTGTTAACAGAGCTCTGTTAAACTAGACGGTTTGTGTCTAAGCTTATAAATTTTAAAATTTATCTTCGCGCACATACAATTTAATAAGCCGATGTAGAAGAAAAACACAAAGAACAACAAAAAATTCTGAAATTGTGCTGGATGGCTGTGGTCGGCTGCCTTAAAAATCTTAAGTCGAATTCTAATTTTTTTTAAATAAGACATTGAAGTTAAAAATCCTGACGGTTATGTAATGGATTTCTAACGTCAAGGTCCTACATAAACAGTGTGTTAAGCTTATCTAGAAGAAAAACACAAACAACAGCGACTTTAGGACTTCTGCAATGATGCTCTATTGCTAATGTACATATACACAAACCAATAGAGCGATTTGTAACACAAACTAATGATTTGTGGGAAAACTTAGATTTGAGAGGCTGTTGAATGTACTGAGACTTTCTGGAATCATTATGTAAAGTACAAAAACGGTAAATCCGCTAAGCAAGCAGTCTTATGTAAAAAAAAACGAAAAGTTAACATTGTGGTATTCCAGCAGTGAATAATGTAACATTGCGTGTCTAAAAATCTCTTAATATCAGTTTTTATTAAACAAAGTATTCTGATTTGAAAACAGTTATATGGCTTATGACTTTTTATTTAATTGCAAATACTATAACCTAAAAAATTCACGGTTTCAAAAGGTACAAACGCATTAATATGTAAAATTTTTTCATGCAACTTTATTTATTTATTGCTAATTTGTTTGTCTGTTCAATAGTAGATAACCAATTATTTTTCTTCTTTTTTTCAGGTACGTGTGATGTTTTCGATACTATGGCTTGGTTTTTTTTTTATAAAAAAGGGGTCTAGGCGACAACAAAACCATGTAAATTTTCTGGAAGAATTTTTCCTGTGCATGGGTCTATCCATGTGAAAAGGAGTTTATAGAAAACTATGAGTTGTTTTTAAGTGTTTATGATATCACATTTTTGATACTCTATGAGATAAATTTTGTCTGCTGTGTTGGACACTGGATGTACTCGTAGCTGTAAAATTATCTCTAATAACATTTGAAAATTTTTATATATTTTTTTTATTTGACAGTGACTTCAACTCTACTTTTCCAAATACACACACACAATCACATAAATTCATGTTGTTTCAACATGAAGCAACTTTGATCCCACATTGTTCATTGTTCTTCGTGTGATTTCAGTATCAAATTTACGTTGTTTCAACTTGAAATAAAATTGATTCAACTTGATTTTTCATTTTGATTTAAAAGTACTAGAATGTTTAATAAACATGAAATAAAGTTCAGAAATAATTTCTTAGTCGGGCTTAAGTTCAGTAATCTCAATTCTTATTGAATGAAATATTTTTTATTAATTAATGTGAGTTTCTAAAGAAGAGAAGAAAACTTAAATTAGACTATAAGCTGGGGGAAATACCGATATTTTTCTGATTAAAATTCACTATACTTCAACTAAACATTTAAAATGGTTTCACTTAAATCATCATGGGCACGTGACAAAAATATATGTTCACTTGGCAATCGCAGTTACATATACTGGAAAGTAAAATCAACTGTAGAAAGAAAAAACAATGTAAACATAATATCCACTACAATAATACTTACAGGTATGTACCGACGGTACATCGACTAAGTAAAAATAATTAATGTGATGATCGTAAAAGATAAGCAAGAATAGCTAAACATACTTAGATAGAGTGACATGACTTCGTGCTAACCTGAATATAGAAATGAAAAAAACGGATAAACAGAAAATGAATAGCGATACTTACAAATGTGTTTACCAAAGGTAAATCAATAATTGTATACACAATATTTCTCATATTCCATTTCATTAAAAATTTGCGTTAAATAGCTGATGTTAATAACAATCTCTACCCCAGTAGATAGACTTGGGTGCTGATGCAGTGCGTGGCTGCACAGAAAAATATCGGTATTTCCCCCAGCTTATAGTCTAATTTAATTTTTCTTCCCTTCTTTAGAAACTCACATTAATTAATAAAAAATATTTCATTCAATAAGAATTGAGATTACTGAGCTTAAGCCGGACTAAGAAATTATTTCTGATTAAAATTCACTATAGTTCAACTAAACATTTAAAATTGTTTCATCAAATAAAGTTATTTCAAAAGGAAAAATGTTCTTTGAAGATTACTGTAAATCATGTTGAATTAACATGAAACACATACATATAAAGCAAAATCGTTGCCTTAAATTGTTAAATTAACCTTGTTCTCGTAGATTTTAATATGAAATATTTCTGTGTGTACATAAGGTCGGCCACTATAAAAGTTTTTCAAAAAACTAATTTAAAAATAATTAAAAATATTAAGACCTTATAAAAACTTTTTATGCATCATTGTTAAAAATCTTAAACGGCCTTTTATAACAAGTGGTAAATATAATGATTAAGATTTTATTAAAATATAAAAATTGTATCACTTTTTATTGAAATTTTTTTCAACACATTACAACTTGAAAGACACAAAAAAAAACTTGAGTGTGTGCTGTAATTTTTTCTTCATTTCAAGCATTAAATGTTAATTAAATCATTATTTAAGTCAATAGTTACTGGGGCCTTTGGTCTTTAAGCATTTGAGCAGACACTGCCTTGTAGTAGAGCAAATCCGCTAACAAGTTGCTACTCGCTTAACGCTTGGTTTTTTGCTTTTTTCTCTTGCATGGTCTTGTTTAGCCAATTTACGTGCAAAGAAACATGAACTTCATGCTGAGAGACAAAAAAAAATATAAATTAAATTAATCATGAACATTTAAAAAAAAAAATTGAATAATATAAACAGAAAAAACAAACAAGCCGCATTCGCAAGAAATTAAATATGAAGCATAAACTAATTATTCATTAAACTCAAAGTGTACATTAATAACCGAACAGGTGTTGATAGATTTAGTAATCAATTATTCTTATCTGGGTATTGTGACTGCGTAATATTTGATGGACATTATCACATTGCAAAATTAGTCAAAATAAATGTTTAAAAAATTCAAAAGGGAAATCAGCCAGTTTTATTGCTCATTCGGTTGATTAAATTTTGGTCTACCGATAAAGCAACTCAAATACGAACCAATGCAGCTGTTTTCTGGTTAAACAATTTTGTGACCATTTCATATATAACAGTTTGTCCATCTCTGACACATAATTAAAACAATGGACCGTTGACAAATAAAACAAAAGACTTAAGAAACAAACATGCATCACTGCTGCGATCAATAACTTTTTCTTGCTGACACATGTTTCGAAATTCTTGCAAAGTTATTTTAATAAAAAAACATATTCCTTTTTTTTTCTTTACATACATATAAGTATATTTTTTTCTCCTAAAAACTAAAATTAATGCGTTTTATTGCGTTTTTCACTACATTGCTCAATTGATAAAATGCAACATAAATAAATAATTCAAATGATTTAAGTGTAAAAATTCACAAAAGTTAAAGTAGCGACATATTTAAAATATTTGTTAACTAATTTAATTGTGAATGCATAAAAAAAGATGCTGAAAAAATCGCATGAATACTTATTACTTTTTTTATATATTTTCATCATTCGTGGAACTAAAATTTAATGCGCATAATTAGTAAAAAGATTTTATTCTCTTGCAAAATGAACAATTGATTTTTTTTTAATAAGTTAACCTTTGTTTATTTACAAACTGAATTTAATACTTCTAATTATGATTATTCTGATTTTTTTTATATATGGCCTAACAACCATTTTTTTCTCAGAACATACGGGGAAAGGAACGAATTCATTGAGACATATTTGCATAAAAAAAATTTTCGAACAAAATTTTAAGCTCATAGAAGTAGCCTCACAAAGTGCTTTAGAAAAGTAAGAGGTACTTTTCAAGAAAGTATCTTTAAAAAAGCATCTTTTACAAAAATTTTACTCTTAAAGAAATTACTTTTTAAAAAAGTATCTGTTAAAAAAGTACCTTTCAAAAAAGTACCTTTTAAAAAAGTACCTTTCAAAAAAGTACCTGTTAAAAAAGTACATTTTAAAAAGTATTTGTTAAAACAGTACCTTTTAAAAAAGTACTTTTTAAAAAATAACTTCTAAAAAGTATCTTTTAAAAAAGGACCTTTTAAAGGTACTTTGAAAAAGGTATCTTTTAAAAAAGTACATTTAAAAAATACCTTTAAAAAATTTCTTTAAAAAATACATACAGAAATAGTTCAAGCATATGTGTGTATGTACATACATTTCCGTCCGAAAAAGTACCTTTTATAAAAGTACCTAATCGAAAAATACCTTTAAAAAAAGTACTTCTTAAAAATACCTTTTCAAAAAGGCCATTTGCAAAAGTATAAATTTGAAAATTAAATTAGAAAAAAATCTTTTGAAAAATTACGTTTTAAAAAAGTGCTTTTCAAAAAAGTACCTGTTTTCTTATCTGCTCAATTTTTTCATATAAATATTTGTTTAAAAGAATCTGATTACAAAATTTCCCACATCTTTTTGTTACAATATCCATAAATTTAATTTTTATTTGTTAATATTTTTTTTTGTGTGTGCTCACAACAATTCTTTTGTTTTAAATATTATTTGTCTCTTACAAATTTGTCGTTGCTTTGTGTTGTTGTAGACACTTGCATATTTAATCTGACATATTGAACATGCATATTTAATATGTTTGAACTGCTGCTTACAATTTATCCATTGTACTCGTAAGTATGTATTTGCCATTGGCAATGTTATTAAACAAAAAGTTGTATGTAATTTTTTCTAGAAAAAATTTTTTTATGTTAGCAGAAATGTTAAAAAGTTTATTAAAGTTTAGTTTTAATAACAGATGGCGCCCTTTTACCGATCATACATTAAAAGCTTGGCTTCAAAGAGGTTGTTGACTTGGCTAAATATCTTGCCAAGCTTTTTTTTACAAAACTCGAAATTAATCCATCATTATTACAATAGGAGACTTTTTATTAAAGTTAAAATTTATTGTTTTAGCGTGTAACTTATTTTTTAATATAGCAACGTCTTTTAAACAAATTTAATTTTATAGAATAATTTGCTGAATGCGCAGATTTTTATTTTTAAATCTGAGACGTATTTATATGAAAAATATGATACAAAAATATTGGGTGTTTTTTATTGAGGTATAGAACTTTAAGTTGGCATCACTTTTTTAACTGGCGGCCATTTTGTCAGCTGTCAGGTGATTAATATTTAGTTTGGTTTGCCATTTCATCATGAACAGGTTGACAAAAGAACAACGCTTGCAAATCGTGCAAATTTATTTCGAAAATAATGGTTCAGTTCGCGAAGTTTACCGCAAGCTCCGTCCATTTTATGGTCGACATAATCGTCCATCAGAGCAATTAATTCGGTTAACCATGGATCGTTTTCCCACTACGTTTACTCTATGTGATAATACGCATCCGCAGAGACGTCGAACAGTGCGCACCGAAGAAACAATTGCCGCTGTAGAGCAAAGTGTTGAAGAGGACCCGAATGAATCGATTCGCCACCGTGCACAGCAATTGGAGCTTTGTCCATCAACTTTATGGAAGATTTTGCGCAAAAATCTTGGCTTGCGACCTTACAAGATCCAGCTTGTGCAAGAATTAAAGCCGCGAGACCATGCAATGCGTCGTGATTTTGGTGTATGGGCCGAAAATGAGATTGATCTCGATACTGATTTTCATCGCAAAATTTTGTTCAGTGATGAGGCTCATTTTTGGTTGAATGGCTACGTCAACAAGCAAAATTGCCGCATTTGGAGTGAAGAGAATCCACATGAGACCCTTGAGACGCCATTACATCCACAAAAACTGACTGTTTGGTGTGCTCTATGGGCTGGTGGAGTCATTGGGCCATACTTCTTCCGAAATAATGCTGGAGAGTCAGTTACCGTTAATGGAGACCGGTATAGAGCCATGATAACCGACTATTTTGTTCCCGAATTGGATGGCATGAATGTGGATGAGTTGTGGTTCCAACAAGACGGCGCTACATGCCACACAGCGCACGTCACAATCGATTTATTGAAGGAAACATTCGATGAGCGCATAATTTCGCGGAATGGACCTGTCAATTGGCCACCAAGATCGTGTGATTTGACACCATTGGATTATTTTCTTTGGGGATATGTGAAGTCGCTCGTCTACGCCAACAAACCAGAAACGTTAGGGGACTTGGAAGCCAACATTCGTGGCGTTATTGCCAACATACGGCCCGATATGCTCGAAAAAGTGGTTGAAAATTGGACCTGTAGAATTGGCTTTATTCGAGCCAGCCGCGGCGGCCACATGCCCGAAATCATATTTAAACGTTAATGGCATAAAATTATCCTTCCAATAAAGCCAAATTGATGGACATTAAAACGATTTTCTTGTGTTTTATTTCAATTCGAAGTTCTATACCTCTAAAAAAACACCCTGTAGTTGTGACAATCAATCACAGCACAATGGGGTGTGTGCTAGCAAAATAAAGATATATTTTAATTTAATTTAATTTATTTGACATTGAGTCTGTAATATAATAACATGAATAATGCTGAGGGGTTTTCTGTCTGTCTGTCAACAGGCTGTTTTCTCTTGAACCGTAAGAACAGCGGATTAGAAATTTTCACAGAATATAAAAAGCTTTAGCTGCTACAACGACAGTTATAAATTAAAGAGTGTTCTAAAGTGAGCAACAAAACTTCTTGAAATCCTAATGTAATGTACAGACATGGCACGATATAGTGCCATAACCGCTAAAAAATAGCTTAATGCACATCATTTTTTGACGAAAAATGTTAATATTAACGATCGTAAAGACTTCATTTTTATCGAAAAATGAAGTTGAAAAAATATGTCGCTTAATCTTTTTTGGCTGTTTTGACTCGATAAATAGACTCTTGAAATTTTCAAAGTTAGTGTATTTTTATGCAGACTTCACCAATTAATACTGAAATTTACGGCCTGGCCCACGATGTCGACAAGAAAGTTTCTTTCGCTTACTTATATTGAAAACAAAAATAAAATAAGAGAGTTTGTTTTTATTTTCAATGTAAGTAAGCGAAAGAAACTTTCTTGTCGACATCGTGGGCCAGGCCGTTAAAAGAAATCTAAACTAAAAGGTATTCTCTCAGTTAATGTAATTTTTTCAGCAAAAAATTACAATAGAAATCATTAGTTACAGCACTGATGAACTCATATCCAAGTAGTTCTATTTCTGGTGAATCATCAATGAATTTAACACATGGTTGTCATAGGACGGAAGTGATCCAAATAACTCAATGGTATGTGCTTAAAAGGTTGTCTAAAACAATTTTTGATATAAACAACAGCCTTAGAATATTAAATTCAGTACATGTAGTGATTTGGCATGCAATGAAAGTGGTAAAAAACCCAAAACTAAAAAAAATGTCGAAGCGAATAATCACCAAAATAAAAAAGCGTTTAAATGAAGCAATGAAAGCCAACCTTTTACTACACTAATGGATTGCATTTGCCAGCAAATGCACACAAATTTGCTTAAAAGCTTAAAATGCAAATTACGTATATAAACTGGAATATTGAAAAAAAAGAGAAAACTTGCAACAAACTTTGTCAAGGGTGTTGTCAGCATTGTAGCAACGTGTGACAACAATATTAGCAAACGGGACGAGCCGGACCAGTGGACATGGTAAACACGTACATGTTTAAAACGTAAATTATTAAATAAACGTATTAAATATTTGGCAGGAATTGACGTAAGTTTAAAGGAAAACATGCACGGGGACTTTGTTTATTTTTTTAAGGATTTTTTATTCTAAATTGCTTACACGAGGATACAATAAAAATAAACCAAATAAATGAGTTAAGTGAATTGGATTTCGAAATGAAATAATTTCTAAGGGAACCAAATGCTTGTTATTGCATTATTTTTTCTCTCTTTCCTAAATCACACTTTTTTAATATAATGTATCTTTACTAAATGGGTAAGATAAGCAAATTCAATTGATTAAATTGAATTTTGTTGAAATAAGCTGTTTCTAGCTTAAAATATATAAAACAACTCATGACAGGAAAAATAAACATTACGACATACATTATGGCATACGAAAAGCAACTGGAATAGTAACGTGAACGATATTATGCTTGTGGCAACCATTAAATGCCATGACTCACTATCCTACACAATCGCACGATTTAATAAAAGATACAACCCTGATCTGAGGAATTGTTATTGTCTTTTGAAAATGTTCATAGACTTCATCATAACAGAGTTGTATTTTTTTTAGTAATAGTGTAGTGGCACAGTGTATCACAACCTTAAACGATTGTGGCAAAAAACAAATACCAGGTAAATACCACGAAATATTTACTGCACGGGAAAGAAATTGAAAAACAAATTTTTTCTGAAATTAATGCTTGAATTAAAAAAGTGTAAAAAGGAGTGTGCAAAAATTGTCACGCGTGAAAAGATGTGAGCGTGAGTGATAAGATTAACAAAGTAAACAGCTTTGTGTCACATTATCAAGTGACACAAGGTGTGATTTCAAATAACGTTTGAGTGCAAGAAAAGTTTCCGTAATAAAAATTTATGGTTTTTTTAAATTAAATAATAAGGGAAAATAATGTTGAAGGTGAGTAAATTATTAATGTTAGCTGAAAGCTGTCAAGCGTGAGAAGACGTGAGTGTGAGTAATAACATTTTTTTTCGTAATATAAAAAGAATAACAAAGTAAGCAACTTTTTTTTAAACTGTTCGACAATGTGATTTACTGTCACTTTCAAATAACGTTTGAGTGTAGTAAAATTATCCATAATAAAAATTTAGGGTCTCTCCCACGATGTGTACAGCGTTTGCAACAAAATCAAAATGTTAAGATTAGTTTTTGAAAAAAAAAAAAAATGGTAAATAATGTCAAAGGTGAGTAAAATATTGGTCAAAAATTGCCACGCGTGAGAAGACGTGAGTGGGGGTGATAAAAAAAAACTATTTTTAATTAAAAAATTTAAGGCTGCCTAAATTTGACTTTGAAAAAAAAACATTTTAGTTTTTTGCTTGTTTTTTTTTTGTTTGGAATCGTTACAATTAAGGTTCAAAATTTTTAAGTTATTATTTTACTTCTTCAGTAAAATATTTTTTTTATATTAAAAATACATTAAAATTGATTATTGAGGGGTAAAGGTTCCCTTATGATCTGCATTAGAAACAGTGAAATGCGCATAAGATCCAGCTAAACCCCTGAATAATCAATTTCAATGTTTTTGTAATAAAAAATATTTTACTGAATAAGTAAAATAATAATTTAGGGTTATTAGTAAGCTAAAAAATTTAAAAAAAAAATTATTTTAATTAGTGTTTTTTTGTGGGAATTGTTACAATTTAAGTTTATAATTTTTTAACGCACTAGTAATCCCAAATTATTATTTTACTTATTAAGTAAAATATTTTTTATTAAAAATACATTGAAATTGATTATTGAGGGGCTTAGCTGGATCCTATGCGCATTTCACTGTTGCTAATGCAGATCATAAGGGAACCTTTACCCAAAAATTTCTTAGAACAACTAGAGTTAATATGTTAAACTTTCATTTAAGCAAATGAGAAGCTCAACAAATAACAAAGTTGAAACAAGAACTCAATAATCAACATGTTTTTTATTTTCTTGCTTTATCGTTACTACATTGGCTGACTTTATTTCAGCTTCAAATTGTAGTTGTAAGAGTATGTAAAGAAAATAAACTTGACAGCACCCGGTCAAAAAAATACTTGTGTGGCAACACTCTATTCTTGAATAGCTGTTGTTGTTATTTGCATTTATTTTCTTTACATACTCTTACAACTACAATTTGAAGCTGAAATAAAGTCAATAAATTTCAATGTATTTTTAATAAAAAATATTTTACTTAATAAGTAAAATAATAATTTGGGATTACTAGTGCGTTAAAAAATTATAAACTTAAAAATTATTTTAATCGGTTCGGCCGTTTGGCTGTAATTAATTGTATGAGCACAAAAATGGGGAAAATGTCCTATAGTGCGCTGGTTTCAGTGCACAGTGTGTTAAACTGGTACTTAATGGGGTAAAATGTTCTACAAAAATATTTTCCATAGGGTTCTACAATAAGGCTTTTAATATACGAGTATTACGACTCTTAATTCTTAACCCTTTGTGACGCAACATCGAGAAAATATTTTTTTTCTACAAACTCTAGGAGTTCGTAGCATAAGTAAAAATTTTGTTCTAGAATTTTATTTTTAAATTTTATTTATTGGAGTGAAAAAGGGCAAAGAATTAAGAGGAAAGAAAAACAGATATCTTGACAATAAAAGTTCCAAACTAGAAATAACTTTACTAATAACATTCTAACAATAAAACAATAATTGACTTGCACATTCACAAAAATTTACATCGAAAAAAGCTGGAAAGATAAGATTTTAAAAAATTGCACCACGGTAACATTGATTTAGTAAGATCGCAGGGTTATTTTAAATCTGTTGTCATGTAAGAGATACAGTTTTTTATAAATAATGAATTTTACAGTTTGAAACTGGATCTTGTACCAAAGTTATTGCATTAAAATAAAATTTACAATTGCTTGTACTTAATGGTTTTTATGAGGATTGAATGGTTTGTTGCATATCTGCAAAATGGCGTCACAAAGGGTTAATTAAAGACCAAAAATGAGTCAAAAATTATAGTGAGCCGTTTAAGTATTTTTTACTTATTTCTAATGTGTATGTGGAATTTAAGACTTTAGTATATTCAGAGACTTTTAAGGCTTTTCTAGAACATTTGATCATCCTTATGTAACAACTTTTTAGAAAAATAAAAAAAAACTTACGAGAAATACTTAAAGGGTTAACATAACATATTCAACAGAAATTTTTTTTATAGAATTTTATATAAAACTGCCAAACATTTTCCATACCTGAAATGCAACTGTGAATAATTATGAATTAAACTCTGAAACTTTTTTCAAGTTTTGAGAAAGTTTTGGTGTTTTAAGTTAAATTTTGAATTTTGCTGTTAGTCAAGGACTTGTTCTACAAATTTTTCTACAATATTCCAACTCTTCCCATACACAGCAGAGTTAAAGAGTTAAAGTGTTACACTAACATATTCCTCGTAAGGTTTTACATAAAATTGCCGAACACGTCCTCTACCTAAACTGCACAGCTATCATGTGTATCGCATGATCTGAGCTTTGAACAGAAGCATTGAAGGTAAAATGTGCGCGGTCTGGGGGCATGTGCTATACTCGTAGCAAATTTAATTTCAATGAAAAAGTTTTGCCAAGATTTAAGAATTACACGTTTAAATGTACATAAATGCGTTTAGTTTTATTTTTTGCTTTTGTTTTCCTAAGTGTTCCTTATTATGTTTCCTTGTTGTTATTGTTATTCATTGCAATTGTGCAAATAACAGTTTTCTGTTCCATTATTATTTTATAACTATTAGCAATTCTCTCTTGTTGATTGTTTACTACTTATACAATCGAATATGACCATAAATGCGAAATGAAAATACTGAAAACAATGCCAAAAGGTGAAGGAAGTTCAAAATGTGCACGTGCTGTTGTACCAGAACAATAACTTAAGGAGGTACCAAAAAGAAAAAAAAAAAAACAATGTAGAATGCTATGGGCTCAACTTAAAGCGGCAGACCACATACATATTCATATACACTGGAAGGCCTGCAGTTTTGTTGTAAAGCTCATACATAAAAATATTATCTTGCTCGCCAACTTTCTAAAATGTTAAGTATGGCTTTTCTAAGAATGTGATTGTGTGTTCGTGTTTTTGAAACCACCAAATATGTACTGGAATCGTGTGCTTTAGTTTTCATACAATGCATTTAGCATTCAAAACGGACACAAGTCACCGAATCATTATAATTATCCTTGCACATATCGAGCCATAACCGTCAAAAAAGCTTAACGGACGCATATTTTGAATCTCGCGAAAATCCATTATTTACGATCGAAAATTAAGTTCAAAGATTATGTCGCTTAAGCTTTTTTGGCGGCTATGGTACGATATATTGCATACAAAATTTATAAATAAACAATTCAAAATTTTAATAAATTTTAATTTAATAATTTGAACTCCCGATTATTTGAAATTTTTCTTTGATCCCCCGAATTGTTAAATTATCGAGAGTCTACTGTATATATATTTATTTTTAGCCGACTTCAAAAATATGTAGATTCTCAATTTGGTTATATTTGCATTAAATGACAGATCAATTTTAAAAATACATTTCATTTTTTATCTGGTCGCGTTGCCTTAAAAGTGGGCGGAACTACTACGCCCAAAATATTTTATTACCTTAATTTTATATCTACCAAACTTCACACAGAATCTCAATTGTTGCGAAAATTGGCACACAGCTTAGGCTTTTTGCTTAAAAAAGTGGGCGGAACCGCGCCCTTTACAATTTAATATTATATTCACGAGCATGTAATTAACTGATTCCTAAGCAACTTGGCACATGCCCATAGCTCTGCAAGTGATACCATCTTGCATTGAAAAAAGTGGACGGGACACGTCCATTAAAATTTTGAATTTTTTTTATGCAGTTGTACTGATCCCATTGCTACGAAACTGGGCACGTACCTTAAACTTTTGCAATTTCACTAGCTTTAGCTTGAAAAAGTGGGCGGGGTCACACACACTAAAACTTTTATTTTATATTTGATTCTTACGAAACTTGGCAAGTGTCCTGAGTTATAAAAGTGGAAAGATTTTTCATTGTGAAAAGTTGGCGTGGCCATGTACATTAAAATATAGCATTGTTTAGTACTATACATTATGTAATCATGCACATCCGATTACTACGAAGCTTATCACGCACTTTGGTCTCTTGTGATACCAAAAACTTGTGCTTGAAGAAATGGGCGGAGTTAGGCAGATTAAAATTCATCGTTATATGTCACACGCTTTTGTGTAACTGATTCTTACGAAACTTGCCGCACACCCTGAGCTCTGAAAGTGAGACGGTTTTGTATTTAGAAAAGTGGGTGGAGCGACTCCCATTACAATTTTAAATTATATTATTTGTACTTCTAATCAATTAATCAATCGATTTGCATGAAGCTTAGGATCGTGTATGCACAGGGAGCGTAATGTGAGCAACAAAAAGGAAATTGCAAGGGCTGTGAGCTCACTCCATCTTATTTCTGTCAGCTGTTATTTTTATTTTTTCTTCAAATGTATATAAATTCACAATAGAGAATACCTACTTGCTCATTTACATACAAGGCGAATTCACATCAGCTGATCTTAATTCACCATCTGACTACCAGCTGTTAGTTTCTCTGCTGTCAAATCCAAGCAAAAGGTTCTGAAATATTCTGACAGCAGGAAATTTTACACTAAATATATACAAGGCGAATAGGTAGAATTGCAAATAGAGACCACATGGTGCCAATTCGCCTTGTTCACATATTTATCAACTGGTTTTCGTAATAACTATTTCAAACTTAATCAGAAATAATTTCTTAGTCGGGCTTAAGTTCAGTAATTTCAATTCTTATTGAATGAAATATTTTTTATTAATTAATATCAGTTTCTAAAGAAGAGCAGACAAATTAAATTAGACTATAAGCTGGGCGAAATACCGATATTTTTCTGTGCAGCAACGCACGTCATGAGCACCCAAGTCTATCTGCTGGGGTAGAGATTGTTATTAACATCAGCTATTTAACGCAAATTTTTAATGAAATGGAATATGAGAAATATTGTGTATACAATTATTGATTTACCTTTGGCAAACACATTTGTAAGTATCACTATTCATTTTCTGTTTATCCGTTTTTTTCATTTTTATATTCAGGTTAGCACGAAGTCATAACTTAGTTGAAAATTTTTTGCACTTTTGAACCAGCTGAAGGTTGCTGTTCATACTGAACCTGAATATATCTTCTCTGCCATAACTAATCAGGTGTTATATTTTTGTATTTTGTGTTGTGCAGTGCTATTCGTGAAAAGCAGTCAAGTATAGTTTGCAAAAGGATTGAGTTTACATTTTGAAGGTCATATACTTCTGCATTAAACGAACACTCACCACATGTTGTGGCTTTTATTGGAATTGCTCTACTTTTATTGCTTTTGATGTGCAACTAAAAACTTTTATTTCTTAACCATACTAAGAGGCTTGGCCTTGTTGTGTTACATTGAACTCTTGCCAATAAAGGCCTATTACAACAGTTCCACACTTAACTTGCACTAGATTTTTAATTGTTGCTGTTATACATGAGTTTGCTTTATTTTTTATTTTTTTCATATTAAGCCCATGGTTTATTGTTCTTTTTTTTTGTTTTTTTTTTCATTCATCTGGCTCCTGTGCAATACGGCTCATGTATGATTTTTGTTTTGATTTATATCCTTGGCAACAATAACACACGTTACGAGTAGTAAGCCTTATTGAATACTCGTATTTTCCTTTTTTTATTGTGAATCAAAAGTACACGTGAAAACGCTCGCTTTCAATTTTGCAACGCATGTTTATCGTAAAATAACAAGCTGCAGGATTAGAATGTGTTTTTTTTAATGGCTTTTTTATTAAGAAAGTTGCAATGGAAATTGTTGTTGTTAATTATATGGGTAATATTTTTTTAAAACTATGTTAAAGTGCAAGGTCTGCTTAGAAGTGAAAAATAATATAATTAATTAAGCTTAAAAATTTGGCCCATGGAAGCAGAATGTTTCATATTTTATTTATATCCATCAATTAATTTCTTAATTCAGTTAATCGTTTGCATAAACAATTATCGAGCCATAACCGCCAAAAAAGTTTAACCGTCACATTTTTTGGACCTCGTTTTTTTTTGTCGAAAATCGATTGTTTACGATCGCAAATAATCGATTTTGGTAAAAAATTAAGTTCTAAAATTATGTCGCTTAAGCTTTTTTTCTGCTATTATGGCACGATATGACTGTAAAAAAGTAGATGGTGTTCGAAAGTGAGCAACGAAATACGTTGAAATCCTAATGTTATATACAGGCAATTGAAGCAAAGCCGCGAATAACGTTGTAAGAGACACATTTTGCAAAACCCAAACGGTTTTATACAGATTGCCGTTAACATTACTCTCTTGCATTGTTTAAACGTCAAACGTTAATTATAAATATTTTTGATAAGCTTAGAAAAAATAAATAACAAAGAAAATAATATCTATTGCATTTGAAAGACGAAACGATTATTTTTTCACTTACAACGTTATGCGCGGAATCCGAAATTACAAAAATCAAAATTAAAGGGTATTCTATCAGTTAATGTTATTTTGACAACTAAAAAATCTCCAAATTAAAAAAATGCCGAAACGAGAAATCGCCAAAATAAAAAACTAACGCTTAAATGAAAAATATCACCAAAAATTAAATAAATCGCAAAAATGCAGAAAAAAATCACAAAAAGAAAAAAAGTCGCCAACAAACCAAAAAATCGTCGAAAATCGAAAAAAAATCGCCAAACGAAAAAAAAACGCTGAAACTAGAAAACTCACTAAAACGGAAAAATTGCAAAAAAACCGAAAAAAATCGCCAAAACGAAAACGTCAAAACGAAAAAAGCGCGAAAACTAGAAATATCACTACAACTAATAGCACTTAAAAAAAATTGCCAAAAACCGAAAAAAAATTGTCGAAATAAAAAAAACGTTAAATCTAAAAAATCGCCAAAAAGCGAAAAAATCGCCAAAACAAAAAGAGCACTTAAACTAAAAACGTCAAAATATTTTTTCTTAAATCAGGTAAGGTATTCGATTATATAGGCTAAAGTTAGTAAAGTATTACATACTTACATATCGTCACCTAAAATCCAAAAGGCTGTAAGTGCACTTTTTACTTTTTTTTACAGGAGAAGCAATAAACCTTATAAATTTAAAATTTATATGTTACGAGTCTTTTGCATTTAATGAATAACACCGCTTTTTTTTGAACATGCGAGTATGTGAGTAAAATTTTGAGGAAATATGTATTTTGGTTAATCACATCATAATCCCTCAAAAAGTATTTTTTGAAGTTTTTGGTTGTTACGGCCTTTTGGATTTTAGGTGACGATATGTAGTGTCTGTACGGAACCTTTTGCTTGCGAGTCAAAGTCGCACTTTACTGGATTTATTCGGAAATATATACTAACATTATTTTATTGTGCTGTGTTGTGGAGCATAATCTTTATTAATTTTGGAATATGAGGAAAATAATTTAAAAAAGAAATGGGTTTTTCAGAAAGAAGAATGATGTTGTGGAAACTCCAGTTCTTCATAGAAAGCTCTCACGAATGAGTTCAATTGGTTTTGATCACTGGGTAAGTGTGAGAATTTTTTTATATTACAAATTTAAGGCTTGGAAAGGGATAAATATAAAGTTTTGGCATTTTTAAAAACCCATTTACCTACTGAAGTGCTTAAGTTATAAATGAAATTTAATTTGTATCTTCTCCTTAAGAGGCCTTAAAAGACTTGTGGTTACTTTTTGGAAATTCTCATATAAATAAAATTAGCCTTTTGCTGTAAAATAATCTTTCATATAATTTAAACGAATAACATTTTCTAACATGAGCACCCTACCAAGAAATAAAAAACTATATTAGAAAATTTTGGATTTCTGAAGAAGATAAAAACGTTCGAAAAGGTTTAAATCAAGAAAATTCTATGATAAACTAAGATAATATAAAAAGCCTTAAAGCAGAATAAATAAAAAATCTTCAAAAAAAAAATCGCACAACTTGCAAAATTCTGCTGACAACTTACCTTCAAATCACGTGCTTGCAAAAAAAAAATCATCTAACTACTAAATCAAACGTTGCGAGTATTATATTTATTTACTTTGAAGAAATTATGTAAGAAAAAGTAACAGCGCAGCAATTTGCCATTAATTGTTCTTTTGTTTTTCGTTTGTTCTTAATCCCACAACGTGTGCGTTGCTCTCTATTGATTTAGAAAATTGAAAATTGAAATTTATGTTGCTTGTGTTTTGTTTTTCATATTTTCCTTCCCTTTTTTTTCATTTTTAATGTTGTTGAATAAAAAATTACTTGAAAATCCATACAAGTATCAACTTGTGTCAACGTGTGCCACATGCAATATTTACTGCTGCTTTTTGTACGAGTAAGTAAAAAAAAAATTGATTTCAAATGAATAAATTAAGGACATCAAAATCAATTTATAAAATTCCAGGTAAATTAGTAAGTGTGCGAATAAATAATTAGAGGGCATAAGTGGATGCAAAAAGGCTTTTGTTCAAAAATTATTATTAAATAAGCGATAAGGCAAGGAAAAAAGTCCTGGCTGTCGTTACATTTGGAACAGAAAGTTGTCAAAATCAGCAGCGACAGGCGAAGGACGGACGGTGGTTAGATAGATGATCATTATTTTCAAAGAATCAAGTACCGGCGAGGCCGAATGGTCACTAAAGCGCACTCAGCATGGCTGCTTTTTTGCATTTATAAGTATTTATATGAAAATAAAGATATTGAGCTCTCAGCCACTCAATAATCTTATTTTTCTGTAAAAGTAAGAGCGATTCCTCATTTTTTAACCAACTTCAAAAAAAAAAAAAGGAGGAGGTTATCAATTCGTCTCTATTCTTCATAACTCGGTTCATATTAGACCGATTTTAAAAATCTTTTATTGTTTGTGAGGATATAGCTTCCCGTTGTTCTCATTGCAGAAAAAAATTGGGCGGGGATACACGCCCACAAATTTTTTTATTTGATTTTATGATATTCTACTTATTTAATTACTGCGAAACCTAGCAAACGCATTTGGTCCTTGTAATTACACAATTTTAAAGTTGAAAACATGGGCGGGGCTACGCCCATTAAAATTTATTATTATATTTCACGTAGTTCTACTTAACCAATTTTTACGAAAATTACCCCACACACCTCCAGCTCAAAAATAGACACATATTTTTTGAGCTTTAGGCCTATTTATATTATGATTTTATTAGTTCGATATTTTGTTAACCTTTGGTTAACTTCTTCAGTATATTTTTTATTTTTGTTTTTTTTGAAATAATTTTTTTAATTTTTTTTTGTAATTGAGAGTAGAAAAGAAAAAAGAAAAATTTGATTTACAAAACTAAAAAATATCCTGAAGAAGTTCACCAAAGGTTAACAAAATATCGAACTAATAAAATAATAATATAAATAGACCTAAAGCTAAAAAAGTTATTTTAATTTAGGGCTGTTTCGTTCATGAACGAACGAGTAAAATTGAACGAATCACTCAAATGAACGAAGTGAGCCGGTCATTTTACTGAGCTGTTTTGGTACAGTAGTACAGGCACATAAAAATAAATTGAACGAAATGAACGACCGATGACCGAGCGCACTTGGCTCTTTTTTTTTGTTTTGTTTTGCTTTTTCATCGTTCATGTGGGATTTTTTTTGTCATTTTCTCGTTTTCATTTGCCTTTTTATCTACTTTTAGTAACAGTGTTACCATTATGAATTTTTTAAACTGTTTTAACTTCTCACATACGTAATTAAGTTATTTTCGCTCCCGCTTTTTGACTTTTATTCATTGGCCATAGATTTATTTACCAGCAGAGACTTAATTGTGACAAAATAAAAACACATCTTGAACACTTCTTAATGCTATTAATATTTTCCAAATTCCTTATTTTAGTCACACAAAAAAATACTTTAATAATGCAAAAAAATTTACTTGCTGATTTTTCCTTTGTGTTATTTTGTTTGTTTTGATCATTTTGCCAAAAAATAACAAAAACATTGCATTTGTCTCTTTTTATTGACCGAATCAACTGTTTGTTTTTTCATTTCGTTCTTTTTCTTGAAAAGAGCGGATGAACGAAATGAACGAACTCGTTCTTTTTTACAAAATGAACGAAAATGAGCGGTCACTTAAATGAACGATTTGGCACGGCTCTATTTTAATTGAATATATTGAAAAAGGTCGAAAAATTAGATAAAAGAATAGACACAATCTTCCATTTGAAAAGATGGGCGGAGTTGCGCCTATTAAATTTAATATATTGTTTTACAAAACTTAACGCACACCCTGAGCTCTGAAGAATGCAAAATCTTGCATTTAAAAATTGAGCGGAGGCACACCCATTACAATTTAATTTTATATCCCATAAATTTTTTTTCGAAAATGTTTTGTCAAAGCTTTGCGTTGTAGTCGGTTTTTTTATTTTGCAGAATTATTAACTTATACGGATGTTTGGCAGATTTTTATAGTTTTAACTTTTCAAAGGGTTGAAAGGTAAAAAAAAACTTTTTGTAAAAAGGGAGAGTACGAAAACTATCCCTTATAAAAAAAAATTTGCCCAAATTTATTTATTTTAATGTACAATATTTTTTGTAAAATAAAAAGTACTTTTTGTTAAGGGTCATTTACGTTAAAGGTACTTTATTATTCAAAGTAAGTTTTTGTTAAAATTACTTTTTGTGAAAAAGACATTTTGTAAAAAGTACTTATTGTAAACGGTACTTTTTGCTGACTTTTATTTTTTGGAAAAAGTACTTTTTGAGAATAGTCGTTTTTGTGAGTGGTACTTTTAGTTTGAGTTAATTTACCAAAAAATATATCTCTTTTTTGTAAAAAGTATTTTTTTTTTGTGAAAGGTACTTTTTGGTGGTGGTTACTTTTTGTAAAACATACTTGTTGTGAAAAAGTACTTTTTGGAAAATATGCTTTGAAAATAGTATTTTTTTCTAAATAAGAAAAAGGTACTTATTTTAAATAATAATTTTTGGGAAAAAAATGTTACACTATGTATGTATGTTTTTTTTCAAAATTTTTTTGCTTATGTATTTTTTTTTGTGATTACGCGTATTCCGTAAAAAATTAATGCAGTTTAAAAAAATTTATTGATGTGTAGAATTTTTCCAAACAAGCTTTTGTTGCTGTAAATCCATTACAAATTTAATCAATTAAATTGTGTTACTATGCCTCGATTCCCAGTGTTTGTTAATACAGAAAGTAAGAAAATAAGTATATTTATCCTTTGTTTTGATTGATTAAATTATCCTGAATAAACTGCAAATTGTATCTAAAATTTCTTTATGGTGCACACCATGTGAAATAGATTTCAGTTGCAAGTAACACTCACTACACAACAATATTGAAGTTACATTATGCAAATATAATAATTTCTGTTTTTTGTTTGTCACTTTTGGTAAAGACTAAAAATTGATTATTTATCGCCTTAAGGAAAACGTGCCTTTAAATTGTAAAAAAAAACATGAAATGCGTGCAAAATGAAAAATAAACTTTTTTGTCTTCGTAATATTACACTACATTACAGGGAAGTATGCATACAGCCAGGCATTTTTTGATTATGTATACATTTTTTTAGTAGCCCTTTTTTACTGAAGGTGTTGGTTGGCCTAAATCAACTACTCTGATATTTGCATTTGAAATAAATAACTCTGAAAGTTTTTAATTTTGTTCTTATTTCTTTGCAAAATAAGAGCAAGCATTTTTATCGCCGAGATCTGATTGGCTGTTGTGCTCTCGTCGTTGTGAAAGCACAAAAAGTTCTTTATAAAAGTTTGCACATTGTGCATATGGCTTGAACGTAGCTGGCGTAAATGCACTTAAACTAAAAGCTTTTATAATGTTTTAAAGTTTTATAAACGTGTTGCTTAAAATAAGAAAGTCCAAGTGCACAGGCATACTTCCCTTTATCATTTCGCCTACATATGTTATATAATTTTCTGGTGCTGTCTCTTCTGCTTTAAAAAACTGAGGCACGCATTTCTTGTAATTACACTTAAAAAAATGTAAATCAGTTTAAAATAAAATAATATATAATAAACCAACAAATCGATTGCATTAAGTATTTTAATTTGAAAACTCCAAGTGCAAAGATAAATATGTTGAAAATTGTAAGTAAAAAATTTGGTAAAAATTCAATTACTTGCAATAAAAATTATTTGTCCTAAAAGACTTTAATAGTGGTGACGCTAAGTTTGGCGTTGTCAAGGGCTCGAGCTGGTTCTTTACGTAATCGTTTCGCCTATAGTGCTGGCTTTCCTGGACCTGTGCCATTTGCTGTCCGTCACCATTATAAAACTCCACATAGTGCAACGTATGGTGCTTCTTATGCTGCAGCTTTGCCGGTAGCTCCGCTAAATGGTCATAATCCCTATGCGGCTGTTGGCTATTCTGCCACACCTTTTGTCAAATTCCACAGTAACGGTGGCAGTCTTGGCTGTGATCCTTTTACCACCTACGCCTCAGTACGGGGTCATCATAAATTTGCCTTTCCTGCTCCTGTGCCAGCTGTGTATAATGCTCCTCCACCCGTCACTTTCGATTCTCCTGATGTAAGTTATGGTGATTTTGAAACTCCAAATATTGTGATAAAATTTGGTGCACCAGTTACAACAACAACTACGACGTATTCATCAGCTACCGCTGCAGCAGGTATCCCCGTCGGAAATCCTTTAAGTGCTGCGCATGGCTGGTGAAAAATATTTTAATTACTTTTAATAATTATATTAATGGTTTTACATTTAAATTTTCTTTAATAAATTTTTTTTAATTTAAAAATTAAAGTTATTAAATTATCTTTTGTTTCGTAGAAATGTAGTTTTTGCAAAAAATTATTATTTTATTTTTTGTAAAAAGTATCTTTTATGAAGTCACCCTTTTTGTTAAAATGCTTTTTTACCTTTTGTGAAAAGTACTTTTTGTAAAGAGTACCTGATGTTAAAACTACATCTTTGTAAAAAAGTACCTTTTGCGAAAAGAACTCTTTAGTAAAAAGTAGCTTTCGCGAAAAGTACCTTCTATTAAAAGTAACTTTTTTGTAAAAATACCTTTTTGTTAAAAGAAGCTTTTTGTAAAAAGAATCTTTTTATAAAAAGTACTTTTTTTTTGCTTAAAATAAAAAAGTACCTTTTTGTTAAAAGTACATTTTCGAAAAAGTATCTCTTGTGAAAAGAACCATTTGTAAAAAGTACCTCTGTAAACAGCAAATTTTTATAAAAATACTTTTTTTAAAAAGTATCTTTTAGCAAAAAGTATCTTTAAGCAAAAAGTATCTTTTAGCAAAAAGTACCTTTTAGCAAAAAGTACCTTTCAACAAAAAGTACCTTTTAGCAAAAAGTACCTTTTAGCAAAAAGTATCTTTTAGCAAAAAGTACCTTTTAGCAAAAAGTACCTATTAGCAAAAAGTATCTTTCAACAAAAATTTCCTTTTAGCAAAAAGTACTTTTTAGCAAAAAGTACCCTTTAGCAAAAAGTTAATTTTAGCAAAAAGTACCTTTTAGCAAAAAAGACATTTAAGCAAAAAATACCTTTTAGCAAAAAGTACCTTCTGTGAAAAGTACTTTTATAAACAGTAAGTTTTTAAAAAGTACTTATTTTAAAAAGTACATTTTATGTAAAGTACTTTCTCGCAAAAGTACCACATGTATCAGGTACCTTTTGTGAGGAGTACCTTTCATATGAAGGAGCTATTGCAGAAATAATCTTCTGTATGAAGGACCTTTTGTAAATAGTAACTTTTGCCAAAAGTATCTTTTGTCAAAAGCAGTTTTTGTAAAAAATACATTTTTTAAAAAAGTACCTTTTGCAAAAAGTAAATTTTTGAAAAACTACCTTTTGTAAAGAATACCTTTTGTAAATGTAGTACATCTAATGTATGGGTGCCTTCTGTAAAGATTACCTTCCGTCAAAAGGACATTTTCTGAAAAGAGCATTTGTATAGAATATATTTTGTAAAAAGCACTTTTGGTCAAATTATTTTATGCGAAAATTAACTGTTACAAAATTATTTTTTTAAGTAACGTTTTGTAAAAAAAAAGGTCTTTCTGCAAAAAGCATGTGTTTGTAAAAAGTACCTTTTGTAGTTGTCTCAAAAGTACCTTTTGCAAAAACTTTCCTTTTGGGAACAGTACTTTTGTAAAAGTACCTTTAAAAGTACGTTTTTAAAAAGTACTTTTTTAAAAGTACTTTCTATAAAAGGTACCTTTTGCAAAATGTACATTTTGCCTTAAAAAAAAGTTACTTGCGATATTAAATTCTAACATTAGTAATTTAAAGAAACATTTTAAATATAAAACAAAATTTACTGATCGACTTACAGCATCTAATCAGCATGTTCAAAGTTTCTAACTAATGAAAAAAACATAATTGTCTCGTTAGTTCATATTGTTTTGAGTGTTTACAAAAACAAGAAGCGGTGACGTGTTAACAATTAAAAAAAAAGCATTAAAATAGTCAGAAGTTAATGAAAATCTTAAAAAAATTTTTGTTGTCTTAGGTCTTCCAACAAACCAGAAATTTATTTCCGTACAAATATTACGACAGCAGCATCCACTTAAAAAAAAGGTGATGTGGAACAATGAAGATGCAAACAAGCGTTCATGCGAACGTTTTAAAAGCTCTTGAATGTGATGCTGGCAAACCGTTTATTGTCAGTTCAAATTACAGTATTTGGAAGTTTATGTTGAAGATGTTGGTGCTGACGCTAATGATTAATACGAGTCAAAATTCTTTAATGTCTGAAATACAATGAGCAGGCAAGAAGTTGAGAAATTGTTTTTAAAGTGTTAATTTATTTTTTATTAGTTGTGTAAGAAGTAGAGTTAGTGCTGAAATGTTTTTTTAATATATGTGCTGGTTTTAGCTCCCTCTTATTAATAAAAAGAGATTATTGATATTATTAGGGTCAAGTATTGCAAATTCAGCGATTCAGTCCAGAGCTGCAAAGTTATTATTATTTATCACTCTGCATTGAATTATTTTTAAATTAATTTCGCTAACGAGAGCCATAATTTGCCTCCTGGTTCTTCTGGGACACAAAACAGCATTTAGTCGCCGTTGCTAGTTATGATGACGGGATGTGATGAACTTCTTTGGAAACGCCCATATTATATACTTCAGTAGATCTTTCGTACTCTTTTTAAGACTTCAAACTATGTCAACAGCATTTGCAAAAATGCTTGAAAAGCAAACTAAAATAAATTTTAAAGCGTGAGATTGATTAAGCCAAATCTTTTTGCAAAAATTAAAAAAGAGGTCGGTCGAAATAATAAAAAAATAAATGCATTTATTGGGTTTTCGAGTTAAGTTGTTTTTAGGATGTTGTTATCAAAACAAATTATAACGCAATAGTAAATGACATAAAATAAGTTTTTGGAACTTGTTATCTGTTTGATTGGTATTTTAACGCAAACAAATATATACTACGTTTATACGCGGGCCTTATTTGCAAATAAAACTGTAAATTTTTGCCATATTGTTGTTTTTGTTGCGACTTACTAATTCAGAAAACTATTCACGATTAACGCACTATTTGCAAATAAAATGCTTGAGGTTGCCACACTTACAAATGTTTCCTAATAAAAAACACTAAATTGATAAATATTGCATAAAAAAACATTGATCGAAGAAAATAATGACAATAAAAAGCAAATTATTATTTGTTATTTTATACATTTACACAATTTTTTTGCAAACAAAAGCAACATTTCCATAGAATTGCTACTAAGTTTTTATACATTTACAATTCCGTACAAACAGTGAGTTAATTTATGTACAAATATATTTATTCGCAAATAGTGCGCGTATAAACGTAGTAATAGAAATATTTCTTAGTCAGAAATGGGTGTAAATTTTTTAATGTGAAAACATTTTAATGCAAAAAACGTTAATAATACTATTATATCAGATAAAAATGGGTCTTTCATTAAGAGCTTGCTATCATTCCTAATTATTTTTATTTGTTTGACTGTATAAATTATTGCCAAGTTGACAGTTGTAGCTCAACAAGGGGTTTCTATTGGAAGGACCTTTAAAAGTTCTTAAAAATGTTTTTAGATTCAAAAATATTAATTTTGTCATGTCTTTATTGAAAAAAAGTAGAGAATTAATTAAATATATCCTAAATTATAAAAACAAATATTCGAATTACCGATTAAGTTAAAATTTATTCGATTATTCGATTTCCTAGAAAATAAAAAAATATATTCCCATCATCAAATAAAAGCTAAACGTTATTCGAGTACGTATATCATTTTTTAATTTTTTTTAATAATCGAGTAAAAGTTAAAATTTAATCGATTTCCTAGAAAATTAAAAAATTAAAAAAAGCTTAAATTTATTCGATTATTCGATTTTCTCGAAAATAAAAAAATATTTGAACTGCCGATTAAGTTAAAATTTATTCGATTATTAGAATATAAAATATTCCCATGATCAAATAAAAGCTAAACTTTATTCGAGTATGTATGTCATTTTCTAATTTTTTTTAATAATCGAGTAAAAAAACTTATTCGAATATTTCATTTTCTCGTGAATAAAAAAATATTTGAATAATCGAATAAAAGTTGAAATTTATTGGATTTCCTTGAAAATACAAAAAAAAAATACGAAGAAAAGTTAGAATATCAAAAAGTTTTAAGAGGTCTTAAGGATGTTTTTAAAGCCAAAGAGAATAATTTTTACCGGTTTTTATTAAGAAAAAGTAGAACCTTAAAGATTTCCTAGAAAATATACTCGACTCGAATGTAATTGTAAATATATTCTAATTTTCGTTAGAAGTATTAAAATAATCAAAAAAGAAAAAACCGACTAAAAGCTAAATTTTATTCGATTATTTGATTTCCTACAAAATGAAAAAAAAAAATATTCGAATAATCAAATACAAATTTATAATTTTCTAGAAAATATAAAAATATCCGAATATTCAAAGAGAAGTTAAATATTCGATTTCCTCTAAAAAAAATTTATTCGAGTAATCAAATATATTTAGAAAATACAGAAGAAATACATTTAAGCGACTAGTTAAAATTTTATCGATTCTTTGATTTTGTAGAAAGTGAAAAAAATCGAATAATCGAATAAAAATTTTAACTTTTTGATTATTTGATTTCTTAGAAAATTTAAAAAAATAATATTAGAATATTCGAATAAAAATTTTAATTTTTTCATTATTTGATTGTTAAGAAAATAAAAAAAGTTTTTGAATATTAGAATAACAATTACAATTTATTACATTTTCTAGAAATTAAAAAAAAATATTTGTATAAATAAAGAAAAGTTAAAATATAGAAAATAAGAAAAAATATGCGAACAATCGAATAAAAGTTTAAATTTATTAGCTTAATTGATTTACTAGAAAACAAAAGGAATATTTGTGTAAAAAAATTTAAAAAAAAAATAAAAAAATATGTAATCGAATAAAAACTTTTTTCTCGACTTCCTAGAAAATATTCCATAAGAGATTATTAAAATTTCTAGAAAATAAAAAAAAATCGAATAATCGACTAAAACTTAAAATTTACTTGCTTATTCGAATTAATTACATGACGAGTATTATAATACTCATTTATTTGGAATAAAATTTAATATAATAAAGATATGCACGATTATTCGAATAAGTTTTATTCGCATAGCAAATCTTGTGTCAAGTTAACCGCAATATTGCAAAGCTCAGATATCGCTTCATTTGATGCAAAAACAAAATATTTAATATGACAGTGAATATTTAAAGATTTTTTATTTATTTATTTTATTTATCATATTTGTTTCATTTTTATGCATTTTGGTGTTCATAAGCCGAATAACAAGTTTATTACAAACACAACTAATACACATGTTTGTCATTAATTGATAAGCATGGTAATTTTTCATACTTTAACTATTCAAATATTTAATAGTTAAAATATTTCCTGTAATCAAAACTGATATTGAATGAATTTGCCATCACTGACATACATCAATAAATGTCAAACAGTAAACAACTCTTTATCTCTTCGCAAATAAGAGGGCATTAGCTTTAGTTTGTACAAAAAAAAATCAATAAACACTTTTAATTATACCCTGATATGAATATGGGGTTTCTTGTTAATTTTTTAACTTGTAACCAAAACATTAATTTTTGGTTATTCAAATTAGTTTAAAACATTTAAATCTGCATTAAAACCTGTAGTTGATGTTTTCATTAGTACACAAAATAATTGAAAAATATGTCATTATCTTAATGTATGTTTATTAACCGACTTAAAAAAAGAGGACGTTATCAATTCGTCTCTATTTTTGTTTTGGCAGGGTTACTTCATAACTCCGTTCATATTAGACCGATTGTAAAATTTTTTTTATTGTCTGAGAGGGTATAGCTCCCCCCCTTGGTGCGGGGACACGCCCACAAATTCTAATTTTATTTTATGATATTCTACTTATATGATTGCTGCGAACAAACACTTTTGGTTCTTGTAATTACAAAATTTTAAAGTTAAAAAAAATGGTCAGGGCTACGAACATTAAAATCTATTATTATATTTCACGTGGTTCTACTTAAGCGATTTTCACGAAACTTACCACACATCTTGAGCTCAAAAATAGACAAAATCTTTCATTTGAAAAAATGAAAATGAAAATTTAATTTTATATCCCATATAATTTTTTGGCAAAATTATTTGTAAAAAAATTAAATTAAATTTTATCTTAAATAAGCAATTAAACTTGATATGCCAAAAAAGGTATTTTTATAAAAAGTGTAAAGCTCGGTTATATTTTAAATTCAGCTTTTCATTGGCGATCTATTCAAATGTACGCTGACATAGGGATCTCAGACAGTCGATATTCTTAAAAAAGAACGAAGTATTAAAAATATGTTATGGCTCAATGTATTCACCAATTAAAGTTTTCAATTAAGAATTTAATTGATTCAATTAAATTTTTAATTGTATTAATTAATTTGAGTGGAAAAACTTAATTGATATTATCAACTTGTTTATATGTAGGCGAAAATTTAATTAATTTTTTAATTGATAGTACAAATATTTTAATTGATATTAGAAAATTATTCATATTACCTTTTTATGTGCATATTATACATTCAAAATATTTTTCTTGTAAAACTAATTTAAAACATCACACAAGCATGACATTTCAAATTACTAATCTATGATAAATCTAAGTTAGAAACAAAAGGATTTACAAGAACATAAAACCGTATAGAAAATAATAAATTATAATTGCTGCCTAATTAAAACGAAAAAAAAAAAAAAATATATGAATATTAACAAAAATTAATACGATATTAATTTCAAATTTCCTATGTTTATTAATTATTAAATTGAACAAATAAAACACTGGCCGCGAACACACCACGCTACTGGTCATCAATAACTAACAGCAATTGCAAATAGACGAGTTAACAAATTAATAAATGCTAACACAAAATATGTTAAGAATATTAAAAAAAAAAAAAAAAATAACAAAAGACGTGTACAAAAACCTTAATGAAAAAATTAAATTGAAAAAAAAACAATCCAGAAATAATATGTTAATTGGTTTTTGTGTGAGAAAGAAGCCTCCAAAAAAGCTCAAATCGAAATTAAATTAACAAAGTTAAAAACAAAGAAAAAATTAAAATATTTGGACTGGCACAAATGCATGGAAGAATCAGGTAAAGACCATAAAAAATGTGAAATCAGGTGATCAGTTTGAAAGAATTTTCTAACAACACTTGCCTGCCGTTGCTAAAACGATTTTGTCACGTCCCATTCAATTAATTAAGTTAATATTTAGTTATTCAAAAATTTTCAATATTCTTCACAAAAAAAAAACAAAAAATTCACCGCGTAGACCTTGATTTTTAAGTGCGACTGTCATTTAGTATTTGGGGGTGGAGTTGGTTAAAGTAGTTAGCACGTTGACTACAAAACCGTAGTTACCACGCATTTTTCTGATGTAAATTAGTGTCCCTTTGTATCAGTTATTGTAGGAAAGTTCAACTGATGAAGTCATATACACTGGTCACTGAACTACACCGGCTTCAGAGGATACTAACCCTAATAGTAGCAAAATCATCGGCGAAGTAAACTAACCAATAAAATGGCTACTAAACACAGCTTTGAAAATTTAATATGCTTCATTGACAGCAGAGGCGCTGCAACACTGCCTTATTTAAAACCACGCAAAAAGCAGAGTTGTGAAAAATAATGAAGCTCTCCTCTATCTCTTCTTTCACCACCTGTCTTCTCTATCACTATACCCTCTCTCACTATCTTCGCTTCAACTCACAGGAAGCATAAAAAGATCATTGTATTGGGCCCAAGTAAGCTGTACTCCAAATTTCACCTTTCCTTAACAGCAACCTGCTCACCTAACCTAACCTAACCTAACCTAACCTCATGTAGTATTGGGTGATTTTTTAAGTGCTTTAGGATTTAATTTATAAAAAAAACACTTACAATTTAGAGAAACTTATGAAATTTTTATTTGAGCCGGTAGAACGATCTATATATTTCAATGTTTAAAGATGATTTCATGTAAATGTTGAAGGCGGGTATGTCTGAAATGATTCATGCACTGGGTCCAATTTTGGCATACTCTCTTCAACATATCGCCGGTATCTCAAGAATAAATGCTTCAATATTGTCTTCCAGTACGTCAACCGTTGAGGTTTTTGTTCCTATAGAAATGACGATCTAGGCGGCCAATTGACCGGCCTCAAACGTGAAATAAACTGTTCACTAAACTCGCCTCTCAATTGGACCATTGTTGCGCGTAATGTGTGGCATGTGGCACCGTCTTGCCAGCCAAGTCCAGCTCTTCCATTTTGGGCCAAAAAAAAAGTAACAGAGGCCCAATAGCTGCGAATGGCGCCGAATCGATAATTCAGGATCGTCAGCAGCACTGGCGGATACAGCTGCGATATTTTCCTCTGTCCGCACTCTACGTATGCGTTTTGATGGTTTAATGTTAAATTATGTAATTTTGGTGCAATCACAAGATTTCGACTAGCCGCCCAAACTGACCATAAAATGGAAGAAGCTCACGCATGCACTTTCTTAAGCGAGCATGAATTTTGATAATAAAATTTAATGATCTGCAAGCGTTGTTCATTTGTTAGTCGATTCATGGTAAAATTATAGACCAAACTGAACATGTTTAACAGTGACATGATACACGAAAACAGCTGAGTCGACAAACACAGTGTTGCCAAACAGAAAATTGCTAAAAAAAAACCACCCTGTACTTTTCTTTTCTGTTCTAAAAATATTTTTTCCACATACACGCCCGAACAGCAAGGGGCCATCCATATAACACGTAACGCCCTTGGGGCGGGGGGGGGGGGGGGGGGTGGGGGGTGTTCGAGTTTTGTTATGATTTGTTACGGGGGGGGGGGGGGGGTAGGGGGGTCTGTAAAATTGTTACGTAACATAAATTTTACTAATTTCGTACAAAAACACTTCGATTTTTCATTTATTTATGTATTTAATTTATCAAAGAAATACATAATAAATCAAGAATCATGAGTGTTAAATAGATATAAATATATGCATATACATATGTATGTACATAAATACATAATTGTTATTATTTATATTTTGCAACTTATCTGATTTTTGTCTACGCACTGTGTTAGTCTAACAGAAAATAAAAATAAAGGAACAAAAGTATTCGAATTCCCGAATATTCGTCCATTCTCAATTACTTGCATTTTCCCATAAATAAAATAAATAAATGCATAAATCCTAAACGAAACTTAAGAAAATGCCATAAAAATATTTGTATATTAGTTTGTAATAACTAAATAAAGAAATTTACTTCAATTCAAACAAAAAGTTATTCAAAATACATACATATGTATGTGTATGAATTTAATTTAATTTTTTTTTTAATAAAAACTTAAAACAATTGAAATTTTTTTAAAGTTCTTGTTACGTTATTGTGAAGGGGGGGGGGGGGTCTAAGAATTGTTACGATCTGTTACTGGGGTGGCGGGGGGGGGGGTCAAAAATCGGAAAAATAGCGTTACGTAATATGTGGATGGCCCCCAAGGAATTTGTACATTATTGCATCGTTCTCTTTATAATATGCAAACTCAAGTGAAACTTAATACTTTATGAATATTATAAGGCCCTGTTGTGACTAAAAATACAGTAGAGTTCGGTTATAACAAACGTCGATTCAAGTAAAGTAACAAAACATGCAAAATAATACATTTTATCTTCTACAAAAAAATCGGTAATCCCTACGGCCTGATCGATCTACTTTAATAGAATAACTTAGTTTTCAGAAATGATCAAATATCAGTTTTACCCAGGAATAAATAAATTTAGATTTTAAAAAAATAATCAATTAAAAAACTTTAATTACATGAAGTAAACATTTTAATTAATTAACTGACTCAATAAAAATTTTAATTGATTTTTAAATCATTTATTGTTTCAAACAAATCAAATTCAATCAATTAAAATTTTACCTGATTATATGTATTATTTTCAATTAAAGATGTTAATAAGAAAAATTTCTTCTTTCTGTGCTGTGCTTAATTAAAATTTGAAGAATATAAACTTTAAACATTTTTCTCATGATAACTTATTAAAACAGAAAGAGCTTTTGCTCATTATTTTGCGGAAGACAAAAAAGAAGACAGAAAAATTGTTCTCTTTAGACTGCAATCATTATAAACAAAAATCGAGTAGTACTGCTCATCTTCTTCTGTGTTAAAAAAAAAGACAATACATAAAGCAAACAATTTGTTGTATTTTACTTCTGTTTTCGTTTCTTTGATGTTGACGAGTTGCTGAGCTGTTGTTGGCTGGGCTGCTTTCGGCTGGTGACGCTTGAAGACGTCAATGGGCGCAATCTATTTCTATAAAAACCATCTTTGGCTATCGAAGCCGGTTTAATCAGTTAACCAAGCTTAAGCGAATGACAACCTATAAAAATTAAAGTTAAGCAAATCATAATAACGAAACGATTAAAACGAATAAAATTTGCAATAAAACAAAGCAAATTTCCATTAGCTAAAGAAGTAGAAGAAATAAAGTGATTGAAATAACACAAAGAAAAATAAAATTATTATTTGTAAAAAACATATTTAATTCATATATATAAAAAAATAGAATTTAGAACTATTCGAAGAAAATTAAGATTATGTGGAAATTTGTGAGTCTCTTATAAAAAGACAAAAAAAAAAATAAAAATTAATTTCAATAAAAACTGCAAAAATTAAATAAAAAAAATATTTCTTTGTTTTTAAAAAAATTTTAGAGTGTAACCGTGGCATTGTTAAGTTGTTTATGGGCCACTGTGCAAGCGGAATTCACAATAGTACCCAGCAATGAAGTGGCAGCTTATTTTTATCCAGCACCAGTCAAATCACAGCGATTGTATTCTCCCGCTGCTGCGCCCCGAGAACCTGCATCCCAATCGTATCATAATCAATATCAGAGCAGTTATCAATCGCTGCAGCATTCATCTTACTTGACAAAACGAATTTCCACACCTGCTGTGGCCTTGACTAATCAAGGCTATAACTACGTTAACCAGCAGCCAGCGTTCAATGCTGCCTTCAGGGCCATCTCTAGATCGAGTAAACCTGCCTTCAAAACGCCTTCAACGTCACCATCTTCGGCGACTATAGGCTCCCTTAATGTTAAGTTACCGTTACCTGCTGGTAACAGTCCCATCAACATCGCTCCTTTGCCACTGCAAGCTGGTGCTCCTTATGCTGCCATACCCAGAGGTGTCACATCGTATGGCACCATTTATCCTCAAAGAAAAAGACGTTAGATTTATTTTCTTCTCTTCTTAAAAAAAAAAACAAACAACACTTGTGTTCCTTCTTATGCTTTTAAATTTATTTTAGTGCAATTTTTTTTTGTAAGGTCTTGTATTTATTATTTCAAATGCCAACCACACTCATAGAAACTGAAAAGCAAAAATTATATAATAGTTTTTTTTTTAATTTACTTTAATTTAATTTAAATATTAAGCCAAGAAAACAAGAAATTGCATGTGCAGGGTTCGGAAAATATGCCGAAAGTGTGCATGAATTTTGTGATGAAGTGAAAAAAAAAATCTATCATATAAATTTTTTTATACATAAGTATCAAAATTAGTATATATAGGGTATTCTTTTTAGAGGTATAGAACTTCGAATTGAAATAAAACACAAGAAAATCGTTTTAATGTCCATCAATTTGGCTTTATTGGAAGGATAATTTTATGCCATTAACGTTTAAATATGATTTCGGGCATGTGGCCGCCGCGGCTGGCTCGAATAAAGCCAATTACAGGTCCAATTTTCAACCACTTTTTCGAGCATATGGGGCCGTATGTTGGCAATAACGCCACGAATGTTGGCTTCCAAGTCCCCTAACGTTTCTGGTTTGTTGGCGTAGACGAGCGACTTCAGCGGATGCGTATTATCACATAGAGTAAACGTAGTGCGAAAACTATCCATGGTTAACCGAATTAATTGCTCTGTCGACCATAAAATGGACGGAGCTTGCGGTAAACTTCGCGAACTGAACCTTTATTTTCGAAATAAATTTGCACGATTTGCAAGCGTTGTTCTTTTGTCAAACTGTTCATGATGAAATGGCAAACCAAACTAAATATTAATCACTTGACAGCTGACAAAATGGCCGCCAGTTAAAAAAGTGATGCCAACTTAAAGTTCTATACCTCAATAAAAAACACCCTTTATATTTTAAACAAAATGCAGTTTGCTTAATAATTGAAAGTAGTTCAATTAAATATAAAAAAATACTCTAATGTTAGTTGTACTCGTATTTATTTATGTTGCCAAATATAGTGCCACTTAAAAAAAAAATCTAATTTTTTCCACAAGGCTGTCTTATTTAAAAGAGATAAAAGGCGATAAGTTACTTTAATTTCTTTAATATTGCTTCGGCATTGCTAGAATTTTTTTTCTAGGAGGGGAATTATGACATAATTTTTCTGAGCTATATTTAAATTAATAATTACTTGCAATTCTTCGGAGGCAATGTCCTCTCCAGAACAACTTTTCTTCGCCTATGACTATAGGGTTCTTTTCGAACTGTTAGTTCTTTGCGAAGATGCAAAGTTTTACAGGAGTTTCAAATGCACAGAACTCATGAGCTAAAAATCTTAGGAAAAAACTTCAGCAAAATCGCTTTGAGGGTTTTTGCTGAATTTCTTTCCTAAGATTTTAAGCTCATGAGTTCTGTGCATTTAAAACTCCAGCTTAGCTAACTTTGAGACTGACTGCAGGAAGTTTTAGTTGACATTAAGATTAGAATTTCTTACAGATTTATTTCAATATTTCATTTTGAGCAAGATTTCATTTTAACAAAGAATTTTGTGATATGAAAACTGTGCGATCAAAGAACTACTGACGTTTTCTTTTCTTAAACAACATTTTCGTCCCTCCCAGAGAGAAGCGAATACATTTCATGTTCATTAAAAAGCTAAAATTTATTAGATCGGAAAGCTCAAAAATTTTAAAGTCATATAATTTCTTAACTGAAGCCGCTAAATAGTTTAATTTTAATTAAAAGTAAATTCAGTAAAGTGCGATTTTGACTCGCACACACACATATGTACATATGTAAAGCTCCCCCCATACACGATTCAATTCAATTTTAAATTGAGTCGGTTGTTGTCCAAATCAAAGCGTGTATGGCTCTGTCAATTGATTAGTTTGGCAGTTGTCGAGTTGGTTGAAGAAAAATCTAAAGATTTTGATTTTCATGTTGACTAGTAAATCTTTCAAATTGGATTGTGCTGTGTGTGTTCGAGTCTCTTGATTAGTTGTCATAATTTATGTTTGTAGCTTTATTTTGTATAGAAAAAGTTATGTATTTTTAAAATTGTATTTAATTTCATTGAATTTTAAATAAAAAATATAAAAATGAATGAATGAATGCAATAGAAGTTTTAAATTTTTAAATTTGTAATTGTGAAAAAAATATAAATTTGAGTGTTGAATGAAAATCTTTCAATTCAGTTTATGAAGTGTGTGGCCAAGAATCAATTCAATTGGAAGACTCAATTGACAATTGAATTGAATCGTGTATGGGGTGCTTAATACTATACGAACTTTAGTCTGTATAATCAAATGTATTACTTGATGTAAAAATTAAAAAATTGAAATTTTGTTTTGGCATTTTCTTAGTTTTAGCGCTTTTTTCATGTTACAGATTGTCTTCGGTTTCTTGCGATTTTTTTAATTCTAGCGATTTTTTAGGTTTGGTGCGATTTTTTTTCGGATTTTCGCGATTTTTTGGCTGTTGTTTAATTTTAGCAATTTTTTGGAGTTTCGGCACTTTTTTTCGGTTTGGCGATTTTTTTTTGTTTGGCCGATTTTTTTGTCTCTTGGCAATTTAGTTGTTTTTTGGTGACCTTTATAATTTAATTTAATTTTGGTGATGTTTTGCATTTAAGCATTTTTTTCATTTTGGTGATTTTTCGATTCGGTTTTTTTTTTATTTCATTTTTTTTACTTTTAGCGTTTTTGAAAATTTCAAGAGTTTGCCCCTTAAGATTTCCATGATACAGTAAATTGTCAAAATTACATTAACTGGTAGAAGACCCTTTAATTTTGCTTTTTTAAATTTCGGAAATAATTGGTGTAGTCTGCATAAAAATACATCAGCTTTGAAAATTTCAAGTGTCTAAATCCCAGCAAAAATTACTGCCTACCAGAAGCGTTTTTGTAAGGGAGACAATGTTACGGAATCACTTGAATAATGAATTTTTTTTGTTCGAGATAAGCCATCAATAAACAATACATTTAGCTTTCAAAAAGCCATGATTTTTTTTTTTTTTTGCCTTACTAAAGTGCTTCACAGAAGTAATAATATTATAATTTTTGTGAGAGCCCGCCTTACGTTAGTGGTTTTCAGAAGGATTTTTCGAAGCTTTTGCTATCAAATAAGCAATACATTGCTTCCCTCAGTTGTTAGTGCTTCCAAATCAGATTTTTTTTTTTGCTGAAATGCAATTGTCTGTATATTACATTAGGATTTCAGCATGTTTCGTTGCTCGCTGTAGAACACCCTTTCATTTTTAAATGTCATATATTCATTGTTGTAGCGGCCAAAGTTTTACATATTCTGTGAAAATTTCAGATCCTTAGCTCTTGCGGTCCATGAGACAGACATACAGACGGACGGACATTTTGGCGAAAACAATAGGGTTGCTTTTTACCTTTGGTATATGGAACCCTAAATTAGAATTAGAATTTAACTAAAGTAACTATAAGATTCTTTTGTGGGAAGACAAAAAGCTTTGAATTATTTAAAGCTTTAACAGCGATAGTTGGCTGAATGGCGGAGGCTTACATATCTTTTTTAAAGAATATTTATCCAGCAAACACATGTGTTTCATTTTCTTATAAATAATCCTTTTATGTTATCAAGGATTTAAGGAAAACAAATGAATATGTCATTAACATATTATGATGCTCTTCAAAGCGGTAAATGAATACTGCAAATATTTATTAAAAAATTTAAAAAAATGCTTGCTATCAGTGGGCCATTCCAAAGTAAAGTTTGAAAACGTTTTTCTTTTTTCAATTGACTATTTACTTAGAAAATGTTTTGTTTTCAATTAATATTTGAACTGTGTGGCTTTGTGTTTGTTGGGTAGCTCGCAACCTCAATACATTGACAGTTCACCAATACATTAACAGCAACCACGAATGCTTTAAGGCAACTGGAAAAAGTTGTTTTCCGACAATTTTTCTTTTAGAACAAAAAAAAACTACACATAAGATATTTTTGCCCAAGGCATACTTATTTAAGATAGACCTAACCTCCGAACATTCCTCCTTGGCATGTCAAAAAAATGTACTGAAAAATGCGTGTTGACATCTGAGAGAAATTCAAATTACAAGCGGCGAAAACAGTCATATGGGCAGTCGAGATCATCTGCTGTGAATTCGCCTTGCCTTTGTGACTACAAAATGTTTGCCTGAGACAAATGTCTCAGTTCTGCTTTATTCTCATTTTATTATTTTTTTTTTTAGAAACAGTCATTAGTTTAAATTAAATTTTGTGTAATCTCAAGTTTTTAGTTAAATGTGCAAAAGCTTGACAACCAATTGATTTAAAACAGTTGATAAGGCTCGTGTTTGCTATAAGAGTTTCATTTACTTACACAAGCAGAGAAGAAGAAGGCAAATATGCTTGCCAATCCCTGATTTAGAGCAATGACAACCATTTAATACCCACAAGTATCGAACAACGCAGCGTCTTATTCCATATTCGCAACACGAACATCAATGAAATTTAAAGCAACAAATAATCATACTATCAAGCCAAATCAAAAATTCATTCATTACCATGAGCTCTTGTAACAAAATATCAAGATGTCGTTGAACGAAATAAATGAAATAAAATTAAATAAACAAATGAATGAAGTAAAAAAAAAACAGATAATGGTTTTAATTTGAATTTTAAATATACGAGTGTAATGTGTCCAGCACTTTTGGCTAAAATGTTCTGTGCAATGCCTTTGATCAGAATTTTAATCCGTCAGCTCGTCGCCCGGAATAAATATTTTTTAAAATGGGCTATAATGGGTTAAAATATTCTACAAAAATGTGCGCCATAAAGTTCAGTTATAAGTTTGTGCATCAGCAAAACTTCGAAATCAACTTAAACTTTAGTTTAGTTTCTCGAACTCACTTTGTTGGAACTTTGTGGTCCTTTGTGGTACCATGAATACTCTGGTTAAGCTGAGTACACACTGTTGAACCAACCAGAGTTCTATATGAATTTACTAACACATTTTTGTTAAACCCTGGCAAGGTCAGAAAATTCCCTGAACTCAAGAGCGCTCATGGTGGTTGTTCTAATTCTTGCCAGTACGGGCAAATGACAGAAAATGTTTAAAATTTTTTTCGTCTGTAAAGTCTATGAGACAATTTCCGGGCAAAACGAACGCTAAAACCGACATTTGTTTTCCATTTCTCGAAATCAAAGAAAACGTATTTTTCTTTTTTAGATTATTCCATAACTGCTGGGCGATGATCAGGCAATAATTTTTTTTGCCCACCTTCTATTAGTTTTTTTTTTTCAGTGTTGCCCTTAAGTCTGAGTTTGCATGACAGTTGTGAACGCTGTGATTTAAAAGTACCGATTTGAGATGTATTCAAAACGTTTACAGTTTGGCTTTCATATTTGTTTTCATGGTCTGCCCTTCCGTTTCCTCAATTTCATAATTTTCTTAGCATGTCTTTTTTTTCATGACCCCTTTTTTCTTCCGTGCACTTCAGCATTTGTGTGACGGGTGTGACTAAATATTTCCCATAACAAATTAATCGAATATTAAATTGGAGTTTCACAAAATTTTTGTTGTTGTTGAAAAGTGTCAAGTATTTTTTATGTATGTTAACAATTTTGTAAAACTTCTTCACTTCTTTAGAAACTCACATTAATTAATAAAAAATATTTCATTCAATAAGAATTGAAATTACTGAACTTTAGCCCGACTAAGAAATTATTTCTGATTAAAATTCACTATAGTTCAACTAAACATTTAAAATTGTTTCACTTAAATCATCATGGGCACATGACAAAAATATATGTTCACTTTGCAATCACAGTTTCATATACTGGAAAGTAAAATCAACTGTAGAAAGCAAAAACAATGTAAACATAATATCCACTATAATAATACTTACAGGTATGTACCGACGGTACATCGAATAAGTAAAAATAATTAATGTGATGATCGTAAAAGATAAGCAAGAATAGTTAAACATACTTAGGTAGAGTGACATGACTTCGTGCTAACCTGAATATAAAAATGAAAAAAAAACGGATAAACAGAAAATGAATAGTGATACTTACAAATGTGTTTGCCAAAGGTAAATCAATAATTGTATACACAATATTTCTCATATTCCATTTCATTAAAAATTTGCGTTAAATAGCTGATGTTAATAACAATCTCTACCCCAGTAGATAGACTTGGGTGCTGATGCAGTGCGTGGCTGCACAGAAAAATATCGGTATTTTCCCAGCATATAGTCTAATTTAATTTTTCTTCCCTTCTTTAGAAACTCACATTAATTAATAAAAAATATTTCATTCAATAAGAATTGAAATTACTGAACTTAAGCCCGACTAAGAAATTATTTCTGATTAAAATTTTATAAAACTTTTTAAATTTTCATTGTGACGGGTGTGACCGAAAATTTTGTTATTTCAATTAACCCACAAAAATCTCTTTATAAGACATACAATGTCTAAACTTCAACAAAAAGCAAACAAGTGACAACGACTTTTATTAAAGATGAGAAAGAGAATGAAAGAAAAAGTAATATAAAGATCAAACAAACAAAGAGGGAGAGTTTAGTATTCAGTATACGCTCAATTAAGAGCGTCTGCAATTTGATAATAATAGATAAATTTTTATATATTTTAATTTGTCCATAATTTTCATTATCTTTTGTGGACGATTTTTCAGTTGAACAAATGATTTTTATTAAAAATAAACAAATTTTTTTTCTGTGTAGGGTCGTTTTGGATGGAATTGTCTTATATATACATAAATAAATTCAGTAAAGTGCGTCTTTGACTCCCACACGCAGGCTTTCGTACGGACACTTTTTGATTTATTTAGTTTTAGTGCTTTTTTTCGTTTTGCCGAGTTTTTTCGGTTTTTATTTTATTTTTGGTGATATTTTTCATTTAAGCGCTTTTTTCATTTTGCCGATTTTTCGTTTCGACATATTGTAATTTTGGGATTTTTTAGTTTTAGCGTTTTTTGAAAATTAAAAGAGTGTGCCTCTTGCGGTTTCCAAGATACAGCAAGTTGTCGAAATTACATTAGCTGATAGAATACCCTATATTTTTTTTAATTTTTTTCATATCAGTGTTAATTGTTGTAGTCTGCGTAAAAATTTTTCATTGCTCGCTATAGAACACCCTATAATTTGAACTGTCATATACTAGTTGCTGTTATAGCGGCCAAAATTTTATGTATTCTGTGAAAATTTCAGGTCCATTGCTCTTACCGTTCTCTAGAAAACAGCCTGAGACAGACAGACAGACAGACATACAGACGAACAAACGGACATAGTAGCGAAAACAATAGGGTGGCTTTTCACTTTCGGTTTTCTTGCAAATGAGCATACTCTTCGTAAATAAGAATAAAAATCTCATCAAAACTATAAAATTTAATGGACCTTGTCGATGAACTTTGGAAAAAAGCTAAATTTTTTTTTCGCCTTTTTTCCCTGGCAAGAGAAAAGATTAAGTTTAATTGCAAATAGTGAATGTTTTCTTCAGTTTGCAAACCCTGCATTCAGCTTACGCTTGAAGTGTTCTTGTTTTATCATCTTTTAACACTCTTAAGCTTCAGCGCTTTTGGCTTAAGTATATATTTTTTATTTTTTTGTTTATTATTAATTTGTTGTTTTTGTTTTATTGAGCGGTCATCAATGTCATAACGATTTGTAGCATTGAAAAAGCCAACCACCGAATGGAATCAATATTTTATATTTTTATAATTAAAGCAGCAGATAAAAAACAAACAAGAATACAAAAATTTAAAACAAAAACACGTGAAGTTGGCTTCTTATAAAAATAAAAAAAAAAAATTAAAGGAGAAACACAAACAAAAAGAATCCACTTAATTTGAATTTCAGTTGTGTGTGTGTGTGTGTGTGTGTGTGTTAACAACCAATTCCAATGACACTTAAGCTCAAGAATTTACATTTTTAAGTCCGTGTAAGCCAATCAAAGTGATTTAATATTAATCCTCAATTTAACTTAAGACATTAAAAATTTAAAATAACTCAAAGAAAACTTGTTATAATTAACAGTTTTTTTTTGTAACAAATAAAAAAAGAACAAACAAATGTTTTAGATTAAAATTCTTCCCTATGAATTGACATTAAAAAAAAATTATTTCATTCATTAAAAACAGAGTCAGCTAAATCCAATTTTTATGGCTTTTCTTGTTTTTTTTTTAATTGTCTGATTTTGTGTGAATTTATTTCAAATCTTCCGTTTTCTTCTCTTTAATTTTGTGATAAGCAATCAAGCAAATAAAAATGAAGGCTGTAAATCGTTTTCAATGTTTAAAAGTGTTTTACCTGTCATCAATTTAAATGCTTTATATATGTCATTTATCGTAGTTTACAATTTATTTTGTTTCTCTTTTACTGAATATTTAAGAAATCATTAACCTCTTGTATTTAGTTTTTATGGGATTAAGATTGTGTTTCACTTGTTGCTAACTAGTTCTTGTTAACGTGGTCTTAATAACTCATTTATTAAGAGATTAAAACTTCAAGTTATGGCCTTTTATTAGTTTTGTAATTTGCATGTCATTATTAAAAATATTTTGAATTTATGTGTGTGTAGAAAAATTTAAACTCATTTAGCAGAGACAAAAACCACGATGCTTAGCAGAGTATATTTTACAGTTAACAGCACACTGTTAAACACTTAACAGTCCTAGTCAAATTGATGAATATTATTTCAAAGGCAAAATTTAGTCATTTAGACTAGGACCATATTTACCAGTTACAAAAAAATTTTTTTTTTTTAATTAATACCGTCAATGGGAAAAATTAAATATGTAATCAAATAAAAATTCAGTTTTCATTTTCATTTTAATTTTCATTTCATGTATTTATTCATTATGTATAACTAGCCTATGGACCATAGTCGGTCACATCATAACTATAAATAATAAACCAAATAAAATACAACACTGCGACCTATAAAAATTACTGTTTATCACAAAGTCGCCACTTTGAAACAATGGCTGCGTAATAATTAAATAAGTTCAACAAAGTGCGACTGTAACTCGCACACGAAGGGTTCCGCAAGGACACTAAATATCGTTGGTATTAAGCAGAAAGGCCCCAACTCAAATAATTGTAATAGAAACTGTACATCTGATTGTACAAGTGCTTTGTACAATTGCTTGTGAAAGTGTTATTTTTTACACTATTGCATTAAATTTTTGTAAGGAATGTGTATTTGTGTGAAATGTATTGGAATCGCTAAAAAACTCAATTTTGTAAAAAATTCGAGTTAGTGCCTTTCTACTTGAGTCTAACGATATTTTAAATACTATACGAACATTAGCCTATATAATCGATGATCTTACCTTATATAGACATTAGGGGCCATCCACATATTACGTAACGCCATTTTTTTCGATTTTTGACCCCCCCCCCTCCCCCACAGTAACAGATCGTAACAATTCTTAGACCCCCCCCCCACCCCCTCACAATAACGTAACAAGAACTTTAAAAAAATTTAAATTGTTTTAAGTTTTTATTTAAAAAAAATTAAATTTAATTCATACACATACATATGTATGTATTTTTAAATAAGTTTTTTTTTAATTGAAGTAAATTTCTTTTAGTTATTACAAACTAATATACAAATATTTTTATGGCATTTTCTTAAGTTTCGTTTAGGATTTATGCATTTATTTATTTTATTTATGGGAAAATGCAAGTAATTGGGAATGGACGAATATTCGGGAATTCGAATACTTTTGTTCCTTTATTTTTATTTTCTGTTAGACTAACACAGTGCGTAGACAAAAATCAAATAAGCTTGCAAAATATAAATAATAACAATTATGTATTTATGTACATACATATGTATATGCATATATTTATATCTATTTAACACTCATGATTCTTGATTTATTATGTATTTCTTTGATAAATTAAATACATAAATAAATGAAAAATCGAAGTGTTTTTCTACGAAATTAGTAAAATTTATGTTACGTAACAATTTTACAGACCCCCCCCTATCCCCCCGTAGCAAATCATAACAAAATTCGAACCCCCCAACCCCCCAAGGGCATTACGTAATATATGGATGGCCCCTTAAAAAAAAAAACGATTTTGTTTTGGCATTTTTTATTTTTAGTTTAAGCGATTTCTTTCGTTTTGCTGATTTTTTTCAGTTTTTTTGCGATTTTTTCGCTTTGGCAATTTTGTTCGTTTTTTCGCAATTTTTTCGGCTGTTTTTAAGTCTTTTTTCGATTTTTTTTTTGTTTTGGCGCTTTTTCCCGGTTTTGCCAAATTATTTAATGTGAAACATTTCTGCAGATTTTGTGTCATTAAGAAATAAGATCAAAAGACCGAAAAGAGAATAACCAAAATTTTAAGAATAAATTATGAGTTTTAATAATTGTAAATAAGAAATTTTTTCTTTTTTCTACCGCATACAATCTTCTCTATGAATTTATAATATCCTAGAGAAATTTAAATTCATGAATTAATAAATTAATAATAAAAAAATATATATTTCATTCTTTGGTGATTGGTACGAGTACAAGAAGCAGGAAATATTAAAAAAAAAAATACCCCCCATGAAAGCACGTTAGTTTACACCAAAATTTGTTTTCATTATCAAGGGCATTGTAAAATTTAATTTGAAAAATTATTTAGAAATGCTATGAAAACATCAACTCAACATATTTTTTGTTTCTTTTATTACAAACGGATTGGCTTGTTATGGCTAATTTAAATGTTATAACAAATTTTGTTTGCATACCCGTAAATGTAAATTTATAATTTGGATTTACATACTAATGAGTCTCGCTAGCTTAGCATTTTGTTTTTTTAAATATTCTCTAGTTCCTTTAAAAAATGTTTGTTCCAGCCGCTGGCAATTGAATTAAATAAAGTAATAAAAAGTGTACAAAAAAAAAAAATAAATAAAAACTAATAAATTCTAGGGATTGAGTCTGGCCGAGGGGATCAAAATGGGCATGTACCGACATTTAAAAAAAACCGAGCGTTTTAACAGCGTTGTTGCATTGCTTCCGAAAATAGTGTTACGTAATTTGTGAATGGCCTCTCTTACGTATTTGCCCAAAATTACCACCAATCTTATCTGGCATTTCTTGTGTTGCCATTTTGTGGTGTCATTTTAAAAATGTGTGCAACGCCGTCCTCATTATGTTTTCTATATGGAAAGTAATGCCACACAACGAAAAATATCAGAAATGACAAACGTTGCCACGTTGTTGTATACACTATTGCCATAATGTGTACTCGGCATTACATAAGAAAATTATATTTGCTTAAATCTAATTTAAATATCTCTCAATGAGATTTTCCTATAAATATTTTATTTATTGATATTTTCCCAGTTACAAGCTTAAGGACTCCTAATCCATTTAGCACCTACTGTTAAGTAGCTAACAGTACTCTGTTATGTGTAAAATATGCTATTTTACTAATTGTGGTTTGTGTCTCTGCTAGTTAAACTCGAATTTATCTTTATATAAATTGTCAGCCTTGTTCTGTAAACCGATCGATTTGGTTTGTGTCTCTGCTAGTTAAACTCGAATTTATCTTTATATGGGGTGTTTTTTATTGAGGTATAGAACTTTAAGTTGGCAACACTTTTTTAACTGGCGGCCATTTTGTCAGCTGTCAAGTGATTAATATTTAGTTTGGTTTGCCATTTCATCATGAACAGGTTGACAAAAGAACAACGCTTGCAAATCGTGCAAATTTATTTCGAAAATAATGGTTCAGTTCGCGAAGTTTACCGCAAGCTCCGTCCATTTTATGGTCGACAGAGCAATTAATTCGGTTAACCATGGATCGTTTTCGCACTACGTTTACTCTATGTGATAATACGCATCCGCTGAAGTCGCTCGTCTACGCCAACAAACCAGAAACGTTAGGGGACTTGGAAGCCAACATTCGTGGCGTTATTGCCAACATACGGCCCCATATGCTCGAAAAAGTGGTTGAAAATTGGACCTGTAGAATTGGCTTTATTCGAGCCAGCCGCGGCGGCCACATGCCCGAAATCATATTTAAACGTTAATGGCATAAAATTATCCTTCCAATAAAGCCAAATTGATGGACATTAAAACGATTTTCTTGTGTTTTATTTCAATTCGAAGTTCTATACCTCTAAAAAAACACCCTATATAATCGATTTAAAGTCGCACGATTTTAGAAAACTAACTCCGACAATAGAAATACTTTTTTAGATTTTTTTTATTATATAGATTCTCAAATGTCATATCTGAAAGAAAATTATCGTGTATGAGTTTAAACACGTCTAGAGGACCATTATTAATTTTTTTGAAAACGAGAAATTTGCTCGGATTCGGTTTACAGAACAGCGTCGTGTATTTTTACACACTGCAGCTTTCAAGCTAGTAAAGGGCAGCAGCGTCATGAGATTTTACTTAAAAGTACTACAATAATTAAATCTAATGATTGAAAATAATTACTATTAAAACACAGTCAGACAGCCTTGTGGAAACATTTGCACAAAAATTTGTTTGTAAGTCAAGCTTTGCAGATAAAACAACCACTAGCAAGATTCTCAGTGTTTGCTTACGGAATTCCCTATTGTTTAAAAATTTGCCTTTTTCAGATTCGCATACATTCGTGCATTTTGGTAATTAAATCAATTGTGGTTTGTGTCTCCGCTAATCAAATGCAAATTTCTTAATAAAGAACACGAAAGCTAATTTTAATTTGACTATAAAAACTAACATGTGTGTGAAGATAAATTCGAATTTAACTAGCAGAGACAGAAACCAAAATTTTTAACATAGCATGTTAATCACATAACAGAGCACTGTTAGCTATTTAACAGTATTCGTTAAATGGATTAGGATTCCAAATCCTTGGAAATGGATCGAGATAGATAATTTTTTTTTTGGAAAAATTTCTCTCAACTGTATTTTATGAAATTATAAAAATAGGATGGATGGTTAAAATATGTATGGTAGAGACAATAAACTAGATTTAAAAAAAACATAATTTTCTTGAGAAGATTAGTGGTCATGGTCACGCACTACACCATATAGGTGGGGTACCCTGAAGGGTCCTAAAGGTGACCCAATTGATCACGTTTCTGAAATAATTTTGGGAATTGAAATAATCGATTTTGAATAATATGCTTTTTTGGTGAAATTTCTTGAGAAGATTAGTGGTCATTTGGGTAAAATATGGAAGAGCACACGTACTACACCATATAGGTGGGGTACCCTGAAGGGTCCTAAAGGTGACCCAATTGATCACGTTTCTGAAATAATTTTGGGAATTGAAATAATCGATTTTGAAAAATATGCTTTTTTGAAGAACTTCTTGAGAAGATTAGTGGTCATTTGGATAAAATATGGAAGAGCACACGCACTATACCATATAGGTGTGGTACCCTGAAGGGTCCTTAAGGTGACGCAATTGATCACGTTTCTCAAATAATTTTGGGAATTGAAATAATCGATTTTGAATAATATGCTTTTTTGGTGAAATTTTTTGAGAAGATTAGTGGTCATTTGGGTAAAATATGGAAGAGCACACGTACTAAACCATATAGGTGAGGTACCCTGAAGGGTCCTAAAGGTGACCCAATTGATCACGTTTCTCAAATAATTTTGGGAATTGAAATAATCGATTTTGAAAAATATGCTTTTTTGGTGAACTTTTTTGAGAGAAGTGGCAATTTTGATAAAATATGGAAGAGCACACGTACTACACCATATAGGTGGGGTACCCTGAAGGGTCCTAAAGGTGACCCAATTAATCACGTTTCTCAAATAATTTTTATGGACCCTTCGGAGTACCACACCCATATGGTGTAGTGCGCGTGCTCTTCCATATTTTATCAAAATTGCCACTTCTCTCAAAAAAGTTCACCAAAAAAGCATATTTTTCAAAATCGATTATTTCAATTGCCAAAATTATTTCAGAAACGTGATCAATTGGGTCACCTTTAGGACCCTTCAGGGTACCCCACCTATATGGTGTAGTGCGTGTGCTCTTCCATATTTTACCCAAATGAGCACTAATATTCTCAAGAAAATTATGTTTTCTTAAATCTAATTTATTGGCACTACCATACATATTTTAACCATCCTATTTTTATAATTTCATAAACTACATTTTATAGAAATTTTTCTAACAAAAAAAAATTATCTATCTCGATCCAGTTCCAAGGATTTGGAATCCTAATCCATTTAGCGAATACTGTTAAAGAGCTAACAGTGCTCTGTTATGTGCTTAAATTGCTATGTTAAAAATTTTGGTTCCTGTCTCTGCTAGTTAAATTCGAATTTATCTTCACACACATAAAACTAACAACGAAATAAAAAATGCACATCGTTCTTTTGCAACAACAACGTCATAACTCAAAATATGAGATTTTTAAGTTAATAATGCAGAATTAATCCTCATGGTTCAAGATGGCTGGCAAAAAGATCCGATATATAAAAATTTCTTCTAGGTTGCAGAAAAAAAGGTATTTTATGGCACGGCAAGGTGGGCTAAAAAATGCTTTTTATGTCAATACAGTCGAATCCGCTTTAGGGCAACACGCTTTATAGAAGAAAATCGGATTACTGCAAACGATACAAATCCCCGCACTGATTTTAAACGCAGCTAGTCTTATTCACTTCGCTTTAGCGAAACATCGCTTTACTGAAAATATCGTATTACTGAAAACCAAAAGCAAGCTTACAACTACGTTTTGTGTGAAACTTACTTCGCTTTAGTGAAAAAATAAACAATGACAAATTTATTTACTAGAAATCGATTGCATAACTTAAGGCTGAAAAAATTGTGCATATTTTGTTCGTTAAAAAATTAAATGGCAAAATGTATTTGTCCTTTTCGCTCTTACGTACTTTATTGTATTTTTCTATTATATTGTCAATGCAAGTGGCTAGACATTTTCGAGGAATTCGTGAAAAATTTCAACAACAAAATGTGCACATATGCATGTGTATGGTTACTGATTTTAAGCAGTACGCTTAACTGTAACAAATTTCAGTAATCCGAATTACGTTTTCTAGAAAAAATCGGATAACTGAAAAAAAATTGGGATTTGGTTGTTTCCAGTAAAGCGGAGTCGAATGTAATTGAAGAAATTGCTAAAATGGCAAAAATGACATATGCCACAAAAAAGCTTGCCCCCCGCTCATAACATTGTTCATATGTTGTTAAAATTTTGTAAAAATTTTATAAAAATTTTATAAAAATTTTATAAAAATTTTAGAAACATTTTATAAAAATTTTATACAAATTTTATAAAAATTTTATACAAATTTTTTCAAAATTTTATAAAAATTTTAGAAAAATTTTATAAAAATTTTAGAAAAATTTTATAAAAATTTTATAGAAATTTTATGCAAATTTTATAGAAAAAAAAAATTTTATAAAAATTTTATAAAAATTTCATAAAAATTTTATAAAAATAGCTTCTTTTAATAATTGAGTATGAAAAGAAAAATAAAATTTTCTTTTTTCCATCATGGTGTGTGTAAATTGAAAGCTTTAAATTGATTTTCTGTTAAACATGTTTTTTTTTAAATTAAGACTTTTTTGAAGTAAATGAGCAATATGTGTTTAATTAAATTTAATTGAGTGTTTCGACTATAATCAAACAACACCTAAAACTAACAAAAATGTATTCATAGAATTTAAATTGAATATCTAGCTTTTTTGGTAAGAGATCCGTAATAAAAATCTTTTTGTTTAATATCATTAAACATCTCAATAAATCATATTCTTACCCATAAATTATAATATTAATCAAACACTTCAATTTACATGATTATGATGAATAGACATTTTGATGTTGATCACTTAAAAACACATCTTGAACTGAATTAATGAAAATCATGAAAAGAACAAATATACATTTATATAAATGAAGCCACCTTAAGGGACTTCTGCTCATATTCTTATGTTTCTTCTATTTATATTATTAACAATACTTAATAATCTCAATTAAAAATCATTAAGTAGCGATATTACAAAGGTGATAAGTAGGTGTGAGTTTAAATCAACGCTGCCTATTTCACCAAACAGTTGCTTAGAAATTACGAATTCTAATTAATTAATTACGAAATTTCACTGGCAACACTAGTTCGTGGTGAGAGTATCCCAGTTGACCACGACTTTCGTTATCGATATTGATTTCGAATATATCTCGAACGTTTATCGTGTAAAACTATCTCACTCAAAAATTAATCGAAAAAATTTCACAAAGTTCAAAGTCACTCAGTTTTGTCCCAAAAACATTCGATTTTTCGAGTTTTGTTATGATTTGTTACGGTGGGGTAGGGGGGTCTGTAAAATTGTTACGTAACATAAATGTTACTAATTTCGTACAAAAACACTTCGATTTTTCATTTATTTATGTATTTAATTTATCAAAGAAATACATAATAAATCAAGAATCATGAGTGTTAAATAGATATAAATATATGCATATACATATGTATGTACATAAATACATAATTGTTATTATTTATATTTTGCAACTTATCTGATTTTTGTCTACGCACTGTGTTAGTCTAACAGAAAATAAAAATAAAGGAACAAAAGGATTCGAATTCCCGAATATTCGTCCATTCCCAATTACTTGCATTTTCCCATAAATAAAATAAATAAATGCATAAATCCTAAACGAAACTTAAGAAAATGCCATTAAAATATTTGTATATTAGTTTGTAATAACTAAATAAAGAAATTTACTTCAATTCAAACAAAAACTTATTCAAAAATACATACATATGTATGTGTATGAATTAAATTTAATTTTTTTTTTAATAAAAACTTAAAACAATTGAAATTTTTTTAAAGTTCTTGTTACGTTATTGTGAAGGGAGGGGGGGGGGGTCTAAGAATTGTTTTGTTACGATCTGTTACTGGGTGGAGGGGGGGGGTCAAAAATCGGAAAAAATGGCGTTACGTATTATGTCAGCTACCGTCACACCTTTGAAAAACTATCGAGAGAAATTCGAAGCTCGAAGCTTTAGCGAAAATTCGAATTTTTTAGATTTGCGAACAAATTTTGTTTCGAAATTTCTTCGCTTTAGTGAGCATTGCTTTTTTTTTTATCGAATCTCAGGTCTCAGGTAATAGTATAGGTTACCGACCACTGATTTAGACGTGCGTAGTCAACAACAAAGCAACCTTTTTCTTTGAATTCGTATTCCTTTTGACATGCGTTAAATAAAAATAAAAAATACTATACAGAATGTTAATTTATTTATTTTTTTCTTATTGAAAAAATATGCATAATTTCAAAATATCATTTTGCTTAATGCCACTGACTAGAGGCATTATTCAACATCAGAAGCCGCTAACCGCTACGTAATTTATGTATTTTATTTAAGACACTCTTCGTATAATATAGAACAACAATAAATCTAAAAAATAGGATAAAAATAAATAAATTTTTTCTCATATAAAAAAACATGTTAAAGTATATAAAGAAATAAAATGTTGCTTTGCTAGACATCAAATTAAAACAGCAACAGTCATGACACTAAATACGGCCAACAGTCAAGTAAGTCAGTCTTACGTAAAACAAAAAGAGAGGAAAAATCATTTAAAACAGGCAAAAGGTACATATTTCACACTAAAACATCTCAAAGAGCGGACGGATTAAAATAAAAATGCTAAATATTAAAACAAGAATTTTGATTTAATAATGTTTTCAAAATGATATCGTCACCTGAATATAGAAAGGCTCCAATTCATAATATTTTCGAAATCGAGATTTTTGCATTTTCCGATACATTAGTTGTTATTCTATTGAAACATACAAAAAAAAACTCGATTGAAAAAAAAATTATAACTTAGTAGGGCCTTTCTATATTAAGGTAACGATATTTACTTTTTTTGAATTGCTTAACACACAACTAACTGGATAAAAAACAAATATTTTTTAAAATTTATTTTGCTAATAAAAGATTTTATCTTAACATAACAAGTTTAACCGTTTATTTGCAATATTATATGAAATTTATTATACAATTATATTTTCAATCGTTTAATGGTCATGATGAAAGCTGAAGACGTCATGAATTAATTGGTTGGAAATAAAATGTTCAAATTCAAAGAACGGCTAATTGTAAATTCTTATTATGTTCTAACTTTTAATTTTTTTTTGGTGTGTAATATTTTGGAAGAATTATGTATAGATACAGAAGAAAGTTCGTTATTATATCCCGATTTATAAATCTTAACACACACACAAACAAATCAAATAAAAGCAATTGCATGAATCAATTAATAGTTTTTTCTGAAGGACAGGCCTTTACAGATGTCGCTAGAAATCGTTCGATCGAATACTGAATATTGAAAACAACAAAAAATTGTCTAATGTTATTGTTTTTTGCAATACAAGTTTTCGATCGAACGTTTGCTGGTGACATCGTGGGACAGGCCTTAACATTTTTCTTCCAAATCAAGGCAGCACACAAGTAAAAATAAAATAAAGTAATTGTAAAACAACAAAATGTTTTAAATCAAATAAATCATCACTGTGATATGATTTTATTGCTTAAGGCCGTGATACACTATCATACAAAGTCGTGCGCACTACGAAAAAATACAACCCTGCTATGATGGAGTTTATGAAAATTTTCAAAAGACAATAACAATTCATCACACCAGGGTTGTACTTTTTCGTAGATCGCACGACTTTGTATGATAGTGAGTCATGATGGCCTTTAGATAAAATAAAACCTGAGAATATTAAACATGTGTGTATGCAAGTAAACCCCCATATAGTACTTACGAAAGAGTTAGATCCAAACGGACAGTCTATAGTTAAATAACGCTGGTGGTTTAACTAATGATTTTTCTTATCAATTTCACTGGTTAAACCACCTGCAAATTCGAGCCTTAATTGTCATATTGCGCTCACTCATTTAAAATGTATGATCAGTATACTCTGGCAAATCATCACGGACAGATTGAAGTTTAAACAGTGCTGTCAAATCGTCTAGATTTATATTAAAAATCTGCCTTTAATTCGCGCAACTTATAGAGCACTTTGTGATTTTTATGGCGCCCATAATTCTCCATCTTAACATGCCATCCGTCAAACTAAGGAAAGATTTTTAAGTAATGTAGCAATAAAAATTAATGCCGCTGTAAGCGAGAGTGTGAAAGAGTATTCAAATTTATCCATTCGTCATGGGTAACTGGAATTGTGGCGCTGTCCATCCACTATGTGGAAAATTGAAAGCAAAGTTCTTAGCCTGCACCCTTTTCAGATTCAGCATCGAGACTATCATAAGCGTTGTTTTTTTTTTGCCGATTGTGATTCAGAGGTATTCGATATTGAAAACTGCCACATACTAAGTGAAGCAAATCTACAATAGACCCTACAAACTCCACGACATCCAGAACAAGTGGTAATTAAAACAAATCAAATCAAATCAACCCGCCTGCGACCAACTTTGAACTGTTAAATATCCTAAATGGTCATTCGAAATGAAAAGTCATAAAAGAAACCTAGAGATGATTTTAAAACAGCCGTGGAATGATGCCCATTTAGATATAGTCCGCCGACTTTTTATTTTATTTTCGTATTTAAAAAATGGCGTCTATTGAGTTTTCACTTCCGTGACACTCCCAAGATTATGGCAAATCGATTGATGTAAGAATCATCAAAATCGGTACACGCGTTCGGTTTATATAGTTCCGCAAAGGAACACACATACAAACACACACACACACACACACAATACCTTTCTTTGCGTCGCTCAGTCGGGTAAAAAGGCACTTTATTTATTTATTTATGTCTATAGAACATAACAGTGTTCCTTACAGACTATAATAACTTAATTAATATATTATATTAATTAATTTATATCTTCACAAAAGAAAAAAAAAATGTTTCTTAATGGGATTTTTTGGGTTATTTTAAATTTTTATATTTCACAGTTTGTTCTATGGCTGAAAGAAAATTCTTTCCACAATTTGTATTGAAAATAATAAAAGTAATAATTGTTGTTTTCAATATACTTACATGCATAATAAGTGGAAAGAATGTTTTCTTTCGCCATCGTAGGAAAGAGTATCGTTGTTTAAATTTCGCAAAGAATAAGTTCAAGTTAATTTCGCTGCGAAAAAAAAAAATCATTTCATTATCTCTAAAATCCGAACACCTACATCCATTGACTTTAAAGTCATTTAAAAATTGGCACACGTCTGCTACACATATGGAATTGAAAATAAATTATAGCAAAATGTATACAATAATAATTTGAAAGCAAAGTATTACTAAATCGCAAATTTAAGTACACGTACGAGTACATACATCACTTTGTATGTTTTTATGCAAACAATTGTTATACTGAATTGTTGCAGGGGCCAACAATAACAAATCAATTGCCGAAATAATTTTACTATAAAAACCGAAAACAAATTTTTAAAAACCATCACTACCTCTTTAATAGTTATATTCACTATTCAAAAATAAATATCTTGAAAACCTTCAATATGTTCAAATTTGTAAGTAAACAGCAAAAGCGGTTAAAGAAATTCTTTTTAAAATTACTTGTAACCATCTTTTAGGTTCTTGTCTTTGCTGTCTGTTTAGCTGTTGCTTCGGCCGGAGTTTTGCATCCCTCTGCTTTTGGAGTTGCTCCCGCTGCTGCGGCTTACTTTAATGCTCCCTTATATGCTGCTGGTGGCAGTCAACAAGTCGATGTTCGTCACAATTACGATGGCAGTTTGTCGTCATACACCACTACACCATTCGGTTACACGTCTCCCTTCTCCAGCCGTTATGTAGTGGGAGCTCCAGCAGCACCAGCCGTTTTTGCTGCTCCAGCAGTGTATGATGCTCAAGCTGCGTATGCTGGCGCTCATGCTGGTTATGCTGTTCCAGCTGCTTATGGCGCCCATGCTGTGCACGATGCTTTTGCCGCACCTGCTAATTATGCTACTTTTGTCCAGCAAAAGTAGTCATTTTAGTTTGAAACCAAAGACTTTAAATTTGTCCATATTTTCATATTTTAATTTAGGGGTAAATAAAAAAAAATTAAACAACTAAATAATAATAATAGTAATACTTTCCCTCATTAGCATACAATCTATCTTTGCCACCCAAAAGTTTTTCACGAATAATGAAAAAACTTGTAATTAGTTCCAACTCGATAATTTTTTTGTTTGTTTGTTAAATTTTGAATGAAAGACAAGGTTAGAAAAGTTCTTTGATTCTGATAAAGGACTTCTCATTGTGTAAACTGGGTTCTTGTGCGAGCTTATAAATAAACAGTAATTCTCGCTTAAGTATTTTTTCAAAAATACCTTGTTTTTGGGTAATCCGACTCCTTTGTTTGTTTATGCAATTTTGTACACAGTGCAGGGGGCAAAGTAAGGCACTCGTTATAAAACGAAATTAGGAAATATTTCAAAAGAGTTTATGTGGAAATAGTTTTAAAAGCTTCCTCCCTTGTCTGTTCGTGCAGCATTTCGGTATGCGAAAGTATGTCTGTCTGTCTGTACTGTCTGAAAAATATTAAGGTAAATATTTTTGTGGAACATATTAACCCTCTAACTCCCCCACATAATGTAAATTTTCTTGTTCTCTCTCTATCTCTCTCTCTCTCTCTCTCTCTAAGAAATCGTAATGGAAGACAGGGACGGCATTGAGAATTTTAAAAATGTACCAACAGCTTTCAAAAATTGTACTTTTTTTACCTTAATTGTACTAAAAGATTTTTTTAGTTCAAATTACATATTTTTATTTGTGTTTATTAAATTAATCGACTTTGTTCTGGCTACCGAATCGTTTTCATAAACTTTCTTGCAAGTTGGGATGTTAAAGCATATGGTTACACCTGTTTAAGTTGAAATTTAAAATATACAAATTAATACGAGTAGCATGTGCTGTAGCATTCGAATTTAGAAGAAAAATGATTTGGAAATGTACTAATTCACAACTTTCTGATTTTCTCGCTGGGTTTTGCTTTCACAAGACTGTCTTCAAGTGAGAAGAATGTGAGTTTCGTTTCATTGTTCAAAAGTGAAAATTGACATATGCAATCGTTTGAAAAGAAATGCGTAGCGACACTGGGGAGATTCCTTAAATGTACTAAATTAGTCATTGTTGTACTATTGTACTTTCCGAGTTTGTATAGTACCCAAAGAAGTACAATTGTATCAACTTTGCCATCCCTGATGGACGACCTTAAAATAAAAACTTATGAAAAAGAATTGAGCATTTCGAAATTTCTTAACATATTTAGCTAAAAATCGATCGATCGCTTGAAATCATTTTGACACACATCATATGATTAAATTATTCATATTGTAACTAAACAAAAGTTATGAAAAAAAAAAAATTATAATTTTGTTTCAAAAAAAAAAAAAATAATTAAATCAATTAATAGAACTTAAATCAAATAAATTATCACATTTAATTTGACTTACAAAGCGATACGAACTTTAGCCTGATCGAATTATAAATGTAGAAAAATAATTTTTTTTTTAAATAAAGTAAATAAAGTACACAGAAAAAATATATTTCATCAATAAACACCTTTAATAAAAAAAAATACAAAAATCAATGAAAAATTTAATTGTGTCAATTAAAAATTTTAATTAAAAAATTTTTAAACAGAGCTTTAATTGACTCGATTAAATTCTTAATTGAACATTTAATCAATTACATTTAAAAAAAAACATTGATTGATTCAATTAAACTCGTAATTGTATATTTTTAATGAGAGAACAACAAAATTTCCGTGTAGTGACTGGGTGGGAACTCGTGCGTGATTTCCAAAATTACAAGTCAGCCAGGATTGATTCAGGTGTGATTTACAAGCAATTGATGCGCATATGTTTCTGGGTCTTAACAATGTTTTATTTTTAGTTGTTGTCTTTATAATTGCAATCGTTAAAAAGCCAAGATTTTAAAAATTCCATAATACAAGAAAAAGTAACCGACAATGCAAAGATCTGATAGAACATTTTCGAAAAAAATTTATGGGATATAAAATTACATTTTAATGGGCGTATCTCCTATCTCCACCCATTTGTTAAATGCAAGATTTTGTGTGTTTTCAGACCTCAGGGTGTGTGTTTAGTTTTGTAAAAATCGGTACAGTAGAACGACTTAAAATAAAATATTAAATTCTAATGGCCGTGACCCTTCCCATTTTTTTAAACAGCAGATTGTATCTATTTTTGAGTTCAAGGTGTGTGATAAGTTTCGTAAAAATCGCTTAAGTAGAACCACGTGAAATATAATAATAAATTTTACTGGGCGTCGCCCCGCCCATTTTTTGAACTTTAAAATTGTGTAATTACAAAAACCAAAGGTGTTTTAGGTTTCGCAGCAATCAAATAAGTAGAATACCATAAAATCAAATAAAAAAATTTGTGGGCGTGTCCCCCCCCCCCCTCAAATTGGTTTTAAAATAGGACCAATGCGAAGCTATACCCTCTCAGACAATAAAATTTTTTTGCAATCGGTATAATATAAACCGAGTTCTGAAGTAACAGTATCATAAAAAATAGAGACGAATTGATAACCTCCTCCTTTTTTTGAAGTCGGTTAAATAAGGTGCAAGGCAGTACTTTATTTTCAGTCATGAGTGTCGAACTGCACTTTCTTTACTGTGAAAACAGGAACCAAAAAAAGTCGTGTATCATTCGAAGTCATTATATTTGACTTTATGACTTTAAACACGTTTACTATTCAACGAGCACGTGTTATTCACGCATGACTCGAAGAAAAGATGACATTTTTCCATCTCTAGAGGAAATGAAGTTGTGTGGAAATTCCAAAATTATATGTCGTAGTGGAATCCGCAACATGTGAGGCAAAGAGTAGTGATGAAGCTTCATTAAATATTTCCAATTTATATTCTTATTAATTACAGTGATGATGCAATGCCAAAGAAAATTATTTTCCATATTTATAATTCGTTTAGGCTAAAAGTCGTATCGCTTTGTGAGTGAAAGACAACACCAAATTTAGATGCAAATATTGTGACAAACACTAGCAGAACGGAACAACATGCTGTTTTCGAAGGCAGCCACTGCTTCATCATCAGCTTTCTTGTGTTTGGTCCACTGTATGTGGTGTCAGTTGATTTCAGCTTTATATACATATACATACATATTTTTCAGTGCAAATGGACTATGTGAATTGTTTTCATTCATCGTATTACAATTTGCTGAAAGCTTTCTTTGTAATGAAAGCTCACTTTTGGCATCTCTAATTTACAACAGTCTTGTTTACTTTTTTTACTAATTCTACATATCACTCTTAATTTTTCTTATTTTTGTGCTACTTAAGAAAAAATTATTTGGTGTGTTACTTCTAAGTTTGTTGAGTGGCACAAGCTCATACAGAGCTTTTAATTTTAGTTAGTTTTAATTAGTTTTGTTTTTAAAGTTTTTCATACTTCATTTTGGGATCACCAAGAAAACATCCTTACACACGGCTACAATTATTTGATCTAAAATTTTCTCTGGGCTGCATTCATTATTTGGTAACAGAAATTGAGCTGCCCCAGCTCGCATCGCCAAACAAGCAAAGTATCATACCTAAATTTAATTGGCGACAATATTTGCTAATCCACATGTCAGCCAATAAAAATTTGCACAAATGCGCACTAATTTGAAGTGAATTTTTAAACGCCTTCAAAGACATGCCCAAGGTCATTGCAAATAAAAGTAAAAGCAAACTAAAAAATATTTGCTTCCGATTTGAACTCCAAAAACATTTGTCGAATTCAATGTTAAACAAACATGTCACGTTTTATTGTTGCTAAACGGTGTCGCAAGTCAGTGTGTGGTAACAACAGTAGTCGTAAAAAAAAGCAATTGAATAAAAGTACTTGCACTCCATAATGATGGCATTAGGAGTAAAAAATAAAAATAAATTAAAAACAAAAGAAACTACCTAAATTTTTGTAATCTATTTAGTCAAGACTATAAAAGGTTCGGACGATTATTGTGAAGACATCAAACAAATCAATTCAATTTACTCTTAAACACCGAAACTACCTTAAATCCGCAAAATGTTCAAAATCGTAAGTGTTTGCTGGTTGCAAACTAATCAATTCAATTGAATTAATTATAACTATTTATTTTTTAAGGTTGTTGTCTTTGCTGCCTGTTTAGCTGTTGCTTCTGCCGGTGTTTTGCATTCCTCTGCTTTCGGAGTTGCTCCTGCTGCTGTGGCTTATGCCAATGCTCCTTTATATGCTGCTGGCGGCAGTCAACAAGTCGATGTTCGTCACAATTACGATGGCAGTTTGTCGTCATACACCACTACACCATTCGGTTACACGTCTCCCTTCTCCAGCCGTTATGTAGCGGGAGCACCAGCAGCACCAGCCGCTTTTGCTGCTCCAGGAGTGTATGCTGGCGCTCCAGCTGCTTATGCTGCCGTCCCCGCTGGTTATGCTGCTTCCCCCTTCGCTGTGGCTGCACCCTTTGCATCACCATATGGTGCTGCTTATGCAGCTGGTTTTTCCGCTCCTTTCGCTGCTGCTCCTGCTAAAGTTGTCGTCTAACTCTGATATCAAAGATTTTTTTGTAATTACTCTTGCGATTTTGTAGTTTCTTTGTTAGGAGTTTTTTTTTATAAGATAATAAATGGTACAAACAAACTGTTTTGGGTATTTTATTTTAACTAATAGGACATTTACATTGTATCGAAATCTAGTACTTACGAGCTTTCGAGCTAAGTCTTGCTGCTTTTTACCAGATTTCCCATACAAAACAAAATCTATTTTGCCAGTTGATTTGTAGGAAATCTAATCAAAATCTAATATATTTTATTTAATTTTTACTACCCTGTACAATATAATTATAAAAAAAGTGAGTGAATTAGCTACGGTCTGCTTAAAAAGGTGTGTGAATTGGATACATTGCAATTGCTTGGTGGTAGATTTGTACATTTTTCAGTTAATGGGTTTTGTTTTGGATAAACAAATCTTGTCTTGTTTTTTGTAGAAATTCTTTAAGGGCTCAAATATTATGTCTAAAGCAGTGAAGCAATAAATACACCGTTTTTTTTATTGAAAATTTACAAGAAAAAGCACCATTTGTATGACAGCGCCATCTAGCGTCAGTTTTAGGTAAAAACAAATATCGACCCCAAAAACAGTAAGATAGCAAAACTTTCCAGGATAATAAAAATAAATAAGAATTATTTTATCAAATTTTCAATGATCTTTCCTGGTTCGACAGCGTTTCAAAATCGACAACTTCAAATGCGTTAAAAAAATCTCGCACTGAACAAAAAAAAACCCCTTCAAGGTTTTGTTATGGATAATGTCAACTTTCATTTGCAATTGGTCTCATCCCATACCCATTTTGGTTGTTGCAATGTGTTATTATAATTTTAACTTAAAAACGAAAAAGAAGAGAGGTTTCTTAGGACACCCGGTTATAGCTGTGCTGCTTAGTTACATAAAACAAATTTCATGTGAGAAATAATAATGCAATAAAATTATAATTTATGATGATGTCAAATTCCCTGCAAATATTTCAAAACGTTTCCATTTATTTCCATTTTCTAGCGTCGTACGATTAAAGCAATGTATTGTTTGTGGCCGGTGGCGGCTGTTGGCCGTTTTACAGCCGATCGGCTGTGTTCTCTGGTTTGTGCTCTTGTGCAAAAATAAAACAAAAACAAATTGAGCAATGGTTCTCATTGTCTTTCTCTTGTTTTTGTTTCTCTCACTTCAATGAGTGAAACAAAACAAAATCCAAAAATTTGTTACGTTTCTTTTCGTACTCTGCTTTGAAGTAAAGGGTGTTTTTTATTGAGGTATAGAACTTTAAGTTGGCATCACTTTTTTAACTGGCGGCCATTTTGTCAGCTGTCAGTGTCAGTGATTAATATTTAGTTTGGTTTGCCATTTCATCATGAACAGGTTGACAAAAGAACAACGCTTGCAAATCGTGCAAATTTATTTCGAAAATAATGGTTCAGTTCGCGAAGTTTACCGCAAGCTCCGTCCATTTTATGGTCGACAGAGCAATTAATTCGGTTAACCATGGATCGTTTCCGCACTACGTTTACTCTATGTGATAATACGCATCCGCTGAAGTCGCTCGTCTACGCCAGAAACGTTAGGGGACTTGGAAGCCAACATTCGTGGCGTTATTGCCAACATACGGCCCCATATGCTCGAAAAAGTGGTTGAAAATTGGACCTGTAGAATTGGCTTTATTCGAGCCAGCCGCGGCGGCCACATGCACGAAATCATATTTAAACGTTAATGGCATAAAATTATCCTTCCAATAAAGCCAAATTGATGGACATTAAAAAGATTTTCTTGTGTTTTATTTCAATTCGAAGTTCTATACCTCTAAAAAAACACCCTATACAAAGAAATCATAACAAAGATAAATTTATAACTGTAATAGTGTCGATTATTTTTGTTACGAAAATCACGTCCTAACTCCTGTATAGCGCAATAAATAGCATGGCTATAATAGTAGTAGGACAGATTGTTTGAGTTGTTTCTGCAATGTCTGGCTTAAGGCTTAAACAGAAACCTGTAAGCGATTGACTTTCCAGGCCATCTGCTGAGATCAATTCCAAAAAGGGCGAAAACTATACTTGTTTTTAAGTTCCAGCATTTTGCAAAAGAAGTACGTACAAGCAGCTATGAAGTTGAAAAAGTGCATTTTATTTGAACATTTTTGATCAACTAGCAGCACAAATACATAAAACTTTAAAAATTTCAAATTTTGATTATTATATATTATAGGAGAGCATAAAAATAATTTTGCTTAGATTTGAATTTGTCAACATTTTTTACACTCTACCAAACGTTTTACAAAAGGCAATTTTTCATCTTAGTTTCTTGCTGGCCCTTATTAGACTCCTTGCTTGGCAAGCTTCTTTTAGCCTCTCAAAATATAAATCTAACTTTCTTAGTTTAGAGCTCCTGGCAACACTGTCATTTATAGTCAAATGATCTAATTGAAATCTTGTTAACATTATTGCCAACATAAACCTTAAACGCCAAAAACGTCAAACCATTTTTCAAATTAACGCTATTAATTTATTTGTGTTTGATTTGTTTCTTTTTTCTTTTGTCATTATTATTATTGTGAAAAATTTTATTATATAATAAAGCCGCTAACAGAAATTACATAATTCTAGTCATAACAACGAAATTGTAAACAGTCTACAAACTTAATTGGGTTATTAAGCCAAAATGCCACAAATTTTTTTTGTTAAACAAAATTTATAAAATAAAAGATAACAGGAAAACACAAACAAAATTCGTATTGAACATTGCCAATAATACAAGCCGTTCGGTTCTTCAACTTTTGTTACTCTAGCCTCGGTGTGTATTTTCAAATGATTTTGTAGGCCAAGCGAATGCACAAGTCACGACTTATTTCACAGTCATTTTGTACAAATTATAATCACGCACTCTGCCATGGCTTTTTATATTGTTTCCTACAATTTTCTCTAGACAAAGTGGCTTTATGAAATACAACCAGAGCCAGTCAGCCAGTCAGCCAGTCAGTGTGCGAGTAAGAAAGAAGTAAAATGGAATTAAGTTGGCAGTAGCACACCCAAAAATTAGTGTAACCAAATTTGGTTGGCCATTATGGGTGCGTGGGTGGTTGGTTAGGCCAAGTGGTAAAGGAAACCTGAGAGAGTGTAGAAATAACAGTAAACTTATGGCAGAAAGATTATTAATATTTTTGGGAGGTAGGCATGTATTACAACAGTTCTTCAAACAGGTGTCTTTTGGTATAAATTACAGTGTAATAATTAATATTTCATTAGTTTTTATAACATTTGCTCAGACGAAGGTTGGTGTATTATACAAATAACTTTATCAAATTGTGAGTTAATACATAAAATGATGCATATGAAAGTGGTATGTAATTCGTTGGCAGTTGTTTGAAAAATTTAATTGAACGATTTCTTTATGAAAGGTCTTTGCTTTGCTGGCTTTAGCGGTGGTTATTGTCCATGCTAAACCTTCCCATCCATTTGGTTTCCATGGAGCGTTTGATCATTTGGACTTGGCGCCACCAGTTTTGCCTCCGGTTGAGTTTCATGCAGACCCTGCTCCCCTGTTTCCATATCATCAGCATGCAAAACTTTTACCACCGGCTCATTTCCATCATAATCATATTTTGGCTGCTCCAGCTCCAGCTCCTCTGCTCCCTGCACCAGCACCTTTTATTCCTGCTCCAGCACCTTTGCTGCACGCACCAGCACCATTGCTGCCCGCCCCAGCACATTTTCTGCCGGCCCCAGCACCTTTGCTCCCAGCCCCAGTGGTTCACACTGAAACTCACGTTATTCAAGCTCCCACGCCTGTCATTACTCCCGTGTTGGAAGCTGTACCCATTGTAGAGCCCGCTCCCACTTATCGCGCCATACCCGGACCTAAAACCACTACTCATCATGTATCTTTGGGTTATGCTTTCCCACAAGCACGTTTTACTAAGCTGCACGCCCATCTCCATGCATCACCTTTAGCATTTGGCCACCACCACCATCATCATCATTCACTTTTCTAGAAATTTTATTTTTTTCCTGCAAAAGGATTTCATTAGAATTAATTTTCAATTAATACCTCAATTTTATTTGTATGTAAATATGTGTGTATATTTTTGTTATATTTTATACCAAAGTCCATGTAAAATTTATACCAAAGTAATTAAATATTATTTAGTTTTTTAATTTATTTAACAAATTTTCATTAATTGTAAATACACGAAAGTAATAAAATGTTGCAAAATATTTTGTAAATATTATTTATTGTTTGGTTTAATTTAAAAAAAAAAACGAAATAATTTTTAATAGTTCATTTACATCTACACAAAATCTAGCAAAATCTATACCGTTTTCATCAAGTTTTTTTTTTACATCTATCAATACTTTTTATCCAAAACAAAACCCATTAATACGAGATTTTGAGCTAAATCTAGTTGATTTTTACTAGATTCCCCCTACAAAAGAAAATCTAATATTTTTATTTATTTTTTACTACCCTGTACAACATAATTTGTATAGAAGGTGAGTGAATTAGCTACGCTCTACATAATTTTCTATTGAAGTTGTGTGAATGAGCTAAGTCGGCATTTTTTGCGTTACAATTTACTGATACGAAATCTTGGAAAATGTCAAAAAATCCTAATGTAAACGATATAGATTGTGTTAAGGATTTCTAATCAAATATACTAGATTTCGAGACAATGAAAATGCAGTATAACTGAAAATTTTCCAAAACTACATTTTAAAAAAACTGCAATGTAGCCAATTCACACACCTTTTTAATGCACACAGGCTGACTTTTTAGTACAAATTTGAAAAAAAAACCATAGTTTCATCACTAATACTGCATTTACATTGCCTCGACATTTAGTACATTTGATTTGAAATCTCTATCGAAATATGTATCATTTGCACTAAGTTTTTTGACTCTTTTTCAAGATTTCGTACTTAATAATGCACAAAATCTAGCAGATTTTAATTAAAATCTTTATGAAAAGCTATACCGTTTACATTCAGTTTTTTTTTTTTTTGACATTTATCAATATTTTTATCCAAAACAAACCCCTTGAACAGAAAATTTTCCAAAACTACAACCAAACAACTGCAATGTAGTCAATTCACACACCTTTTTAAGCAGATCGTAGCTAATTCACTCACTTTTTATATAAATTATGTTGTACAGGGTAGTAAAAAACAGATCAAAATATTAGTTTTTTAATAGATTTCGTGCAAATCTACTGACAAAGAAGTTTTCGGTTTGTTAAAGTAATCTAGATTTAGCTCGAAATCTCGTTCGTAAGTATTAGATTTCGAGACAATCTAAATGCCGTATAATTTAATTTATTTAATTACAACTCTTTCGTAATAAATTTTTAATGTCTCTTATACTCTAGTGGACATTTGTTAACATTTTTCTTTTTGATTTTACTCAAACGAAAGTGAGAAACTGTTTGAAGCAAGTGGTTAATTAAGAATAAAATTGTTGGCTAAAAAAAAACGAAATACTACACCCAAATGCTTGATTTACAAAAATGTGGTGTGACAGTTTTGGTAAATGCGGATAAAATGTGTAACGCCATGCCGGCTGTTTTTCATAATTTCGCACACTAGAAAACATCAGCCAGCAATGGTCGGCTGCTGAAATATAAATATTGGAAATAAATTGTATGATATTATGTTTTTTTTTTCTTTAAATGTTGATGGTTAATGTAACCAATTTCAATGGTTCAATGTTACAGTAAATGTAAAATGTTCTTGAAATCTTAATTAATAAAATTTCGTGCGAGTAATCTGACCAAGCTGGCTTTAGTGCGAACTTTTGTTGAAATTTACATGAACAAACTATTTTTCTGGTAAAAATAACTGTTTTGAAGCAGTCACTGGACTGATAGTGTAAAGTGTTGTTGCTAAGAAACAAACAATTTAATCTAAAACAACCAAGCTCACAATTGTTACGGTTTTTCATATATGATGAGATTTATTAGACACAAAATATCCAAATGGCCTGTTGGAGATACCGGGGTGGTCCCAAAACTAGCCGCTCTGCATAGTTTGAAAAAAAAGTTACATACTTTGGTAAAAAGTGGCATTTTTATAAAATATGTACTTTAGGCTTGAAGGCATCTTCACATTGTTCAATATTTTTTCTTTGAACCATTAAAAATAAACGATGTCAGTGTATTTGTGAACCTGAAAGAAATTGGTCAAAGTTATGTTATTCACTGCATACTTTTAGTTACAGCTCTTTTTTAAGACAGTGTTGAAGCGCCCCTGGTTTCAAGGAGGTGCATTAAATTTTGGAATTTAAGTACATTTTTTAATTTGCCGATGATTCTGGAGCACACTGCTGACACAGGAGGGCGCGATCTGATGTTACATAGGTTAAGGTTTGTATCCATTCACGTGGGTACTGTTCAGTGAACAGTGACTTGAACTTTCGTATAATAATTGACAAAAAAGGCACACTGAAAAATGCATGATGTTATTTAATGACTTTGTCGGAAACTGGGCTCGAACTCAGGACCTTCGGTTAACTTTGCTAAGTATTTCAGCCAGCGGGGTGGCGGCTTTTAACTTATTGCTGCGTTTAAGTAATGAAATTAAGGAAATAAATTCAGTAAAGTGCGACTTTAACACGCACACAAAGGGTTCCGTAGGGCGTTTGTTAAATTTTTTTTGGCGATTTGATCGGTTTTTTGGCGATTTTTTTATTTTTTATTTTTTAGTACTGACGTTTCATTTAGCTTTAAAATTATTTTCATTTTAACGAATTACAATAGATATTTTTAATTTTAGAGATTTTGTTAATTTTGGCGTGTTTTTTTCGTTTTGACGATTTTGTTCGGTTTTTGGTGTTTTTTTAAGTTTTTTCTTCAGACCTTTTTACTTCTGATAATTTTTTAACTTTTGTATTTGTATCATACAGTGCTCAAAGCGAAGTCTAAGCACTGCTGCAAAAAAATTCCGCCTGACGCATCCTTGCGGAAACACCAGTCGGTTTTTTTCATTTAGGGGTTTTTTTCTATTTTGGCAATTTATTTTAGTTTTCGGTCTTTCTTTAGTACACATATTCAGTTTTAGCTTTTTTTAGTTTTGGCGATTTTTTTAGTTTTGGCTTTTTTTCACTTTGACGATTTTGTTTGGTTTTTGGCAATTTTTTATTTTTTTCGTAACTATTTTTACTTTTGATGATTTTCTTTTGCATTTTAGCGATTTGTTTTATGTTTTTGTGATGTTTTTTATTTAAGCACTTTTTTCACTTTCGTGATTTTTCGTTCCGACATTTGTTTAATTTTGGGATTTTTTTACTTTTAGCGTTTTGGAAAATTTCAAGAGTTTGCTTCTTACGGTTGGTTTCCAAAATACAGCAAGTTGTCAAAATTAATTAATTAATTTAATTTTGATTTTTTTTTTAGACTACAGTGTAAATTGGTGTTGTCTGCATAAAAATACACTAACTTTAAAAATTTCAGGTGTCTATACATTATTGTCTGTATACATGTCAACATGTTTCATTGCTCGCTTTGGAAGACCCTTAAATTCTTATTTGTCATATATTTGTTTGTTGTAGCGGCCAAAGTTTTATATATTCTATGCAAATTTCAGGTCCGTAGCTCTGACTGTGCTCGGGAAAACAGTCTGCAACAGACAGACTGACGGACGTGGTAACGAAAACAATAGGGTTCCTTTTCCCTACAAAAGACTCATTTGGCGAAAAAGAATTTTCTTTTTTGTTGTTTTAAAGAATTAAATTACCTTGACTTTTAATCCGTATTCCGGTATTTAAATACTAATCATTTTTATTTTACGATAACTTTTCTTGTGTAAACATTATGCAGTTAAAAAAAATCCCGAATCTTTGAATGCTTTTAACAAAAATACCTACAAAGAGCCAAAAGTACTAAATGTTTTTAACTATTTTTTAAACATGACAATAGATATTGCCAGAGTGGAAAAATTAATTTTAACTCTAAAAAACATGAGAGAGATGCAAAAGTTATTGGCTTTTCCTGTTCCAGCAGCTTCGCTCAATTCGTGGAATAATTTTGCTTTTTTTTTTTGGCTTAAAATACACATAGAAAAGTATGTCTATAAAAACCGTGTTTTTTTTATTGATATACAATCGAGGTCTCTATTAAAAAGACTACTAAAAAAAACTACTTTTAAGTAACCGGGTTTGTTATATTAAAAACCGATTCAAAGAACCGGATTTTTTAAAGTTTAAAAACCGGTTCGATTTTTTTTTGTATTTAGTTAATAAATACAAAAAAAAAACTTGAATTAGGTAAAATATTTTTAATGGTTGGGTTGTATGCAAACAAAACACGCTTGTGTAGAGCATTCAATATGCCTTTGGTGACGCTCTTAAGCGTTTTGAAAAGCCTTTAACAAAAATGTCCACAACATAAAAGCCACATATCGATAACACGCAACTATTTTAAATGGCAAACAAATAAATTTAAAATCCAAATAAAATAAACACAATTTAATTTACACTTAAAGACAAATGTTTGCAAAAGAAAACGAGAAACAAATAAGAGATAATATGTAATTACAAATTCGCAACATGCCATAAAACATGCATAACCTCAAATAGTGGTCAGTTGGTGAGCCATTTGCTAAATAGGCCGCCCGCCACTACCATTTGGGTAAGTGCACAAGAAGAAAAATGTCTTGCAAATGGCTAAAAAATGTTGTTTGGAGCGATTACCAGAGTGATAATTTTATGATGTTATTGATGATGAATAGCACTATTTCCGGACTGCTGCTGAAGCATTGGATGGCAATGCATGTGAACAGACCAATAATTAGGAGTTTGGGTATACGATATAAATATATTTAAAAATATTTAAAATTTTGTTTGACCATTTCTGGTGATTGATTAGCCAGATGAATGTTGTCTTTGTTGAAAAATTACTTAAGAACTGCAAATTACACAAACACATTTTTCTAATATTTATAATTGTTACTTATATTGTTACTTGTTATACTATGTACATTGAATTTTGAAACATATATTCCATGTTTTTTATATCACCTACTGGTGAAATATTTTTTCACATAACTTGTACTTACTAAAAAATATTGTTGTTATAGAATAAATGATCTCTTTATTTGATCGGGAGTTTGATTCATTTTCAATAGTCTTCAAAAAACCCGTGAAAGCAGACTCAGTAGGGCGGCTACTTTTTCTCTACAAGACAAAATAAAAAAATAAAAATAGTATATTATTTATATTTATGATTTGATCAGGCTAAAGTTGGTATTGCTTTGTGAGCGAAATTACATGTGATAATTATTAATGAACAAATAACACCAAAGTTAGTTGTAAATATTCTGACAAACACGTGGTAGAACGGGTTGTTCCGTTCTGTTTTCGAAGGCCACTACACCTGCATCATCAGCGTTCTTTTGTGTTTGGTCCACTGTGTGTGGTGTCAATTGATGTATATTTCTGCTTTCTATACGCAACTTTTTATTGCAAATGGAATATGTGAATTGTTTCGATTTATCGTATTGCAATTTGCTGAAAGCTTTTTTGTAATGAAAGCTCATTTTTACCATCTCTATATTATATATTATATATATATATTATTTAGTTGAAGCCCTGAAATGCCTCATGGTGGAAAGTTTGCATACTTTCCAAATAAATTTACAGTTTGTTGCTTGAAATTTTTGGCAAATGGTAGTGTAAATATTTTTTTAAATACAGGAGTTCTACAATTTTAGTGTCTTAAAATAGTGGCCTCCGATAACTAAATAAAGAACCTTTCGACTAGAGTTTGTCATTATAATTACAATTGCCTTTGGCGTAATTTGTATTTTGGCTTCCTCAAGCTACGAACTTTAACCTAATTAAAATTTTATAAAGGTTTGGCTTTTGAAAGGTTGACGAATGAAATTGTGTATAAAAAACACGACATTCATATTTCGAAATATTAAAAAAAACACAATTTCAAAAAACAACAATAACGTAATTTATATTCTATTTCTTTCATCAAAATTTTTTTTTAAGAACCGGTTCTTAGTAACCTAAAACCGGTTATTTATCTAATAAATCCGGTTTTCTAAATCTATTTTAATAAAATGCTGAATTATTTTATTTGCACTTTTTCAATGTATTGAAAAAAACTGGGGTTTTATATGCCGAATACTGGGATCAAGCGCACAGGCTGAACAAATTAAAAATATATTTTTAAATTTAGGATCTCTCAGTATTCAATAAGCCGGAATACTTAGTAACAGTTTAAATCATAATCATATGCTAAATTAAAAAAAAAAATTAAAACCGGATTTATAGTTAAAAACCCGGGTTTTGAAGCCGGTTACTTTAAAACAACTAAATTTATACTCCTACTTTTCTTCTTTAATAAAAACATTTTTTTTTTAACTTCCTTTTAATAAAAATCCTGTCATTTAAGTCTTATATGATTCGAATAAAACCGGATTTCTTAACCGGATCTCTTAACAAAAATCTTCTTTTTATAATTACACCTTTTCTAAGTATTGGAAATCCTTTCAAAAGTTATATGCTGAATATAGGATAATTATGTTTTATGTGTATTAAAATGGACCAGGAGAAAAGCTATAATTATATTTTGTATATAATTTTCACTTTGAGTTGCTACGAAAGAGATTAAAGAGAAGCTTCAATAATCTAATTCATATTTTAGTTGTTACATTGGAAATAAAAGTTCTACGCAACGGGTTTTTTTTTACTAAGAACCGGTTTATAAACCGGTTTTGTAAAAAGCTTTAGTTTGTTAAATTAGACTTTTTATAAGAATCTCCCAAGCGGTTTTTGTGCATGTCGAATATTAGAAAACTATCAGAAGATAAATACAATATTTGAGAGTTCTATTGTGTAAATTAAATGGTAAATTAAAATTAAACATAATGTATGTGAGATATTAACTAAACTGCTTATGTTTTTGGCACGCATTCAAAATGTCCAGTTCCAGGCCCTCACATCGCTGCTGCAGATTGTCTAATGTGGCTTGAGCTGTCTGTCACATAGCGCTGTAGCTACCGCATGTCCTGGTCTAATTCTGGACAACAGAAATTGGTTATCACCGACCTTTAGCGCTCTTGACCTTGAAATGGGCGGAGTCTGCGCTACGTTGCTCCAACAGAATAGAATACCCTGTATGATAAAAGTAGTTTCTCATATTCACTTGTTATTGAATGCTGTATACGTCCATGGTGATTTGTCGGAACAGACTGAATAATTGACCGATCATTCGAGATATGCACCCCCAACAATATGGCCGCTATCAACTGTCAAAGCTGAAAAGTCACGGTTGGAAGACACGTTATTTATTTGCTAACTTCAATGGTTTTTGTCTTGGATTATTTGTACTAAAATTTATTTACACACACACACACACACACACACACGTTATTTTACAGAACAGGCTGAACAATTGACCGAAAAATCAAGAGTACAGCGTCAACTGTCGAAGTTCGAAAGTGGTTATTGGAAGACATGGTTTTTAGTACGCTAACAGATGTTTGCTAACTGGTTTTTGTCTGGGATTATTTGTACTAAAATTTATTTGAACACATACGTTCTGTGACTGATATTTCAGGCTGACGGTGCTCGTAATAAGCGAACGTCTGAGCTTCAATGCAGACCAAGAGCTACCTACCTATTGCCCTACAGAGCAATTTTTGTTGAGCAACTTTTTAGTTTATGGGCCGGAGAAGAAGATATAATAGTTCTCGTCTCCATTATATTTTCCTCTCTCCCCATAAACCCACGTGGTGCTTAACAAAAATTTTCTGTGATGATCATGCTGTAAGAAAACAGCTTTCGGTTCACGCAATTACGTACCTTGTCACATGTCGTCTTTATATGTCGTTAACTCATCACCCACGTGACTCCTGATCACATCTGTGTCAATATAAAAACAAAAGTGTCTGTCTTTGAGATTATTTTTTTTTTTTAAATTTAAATTCAATATTAAATGAAATTCACAAAAAAAAAAGAAGTAAGACCACAAGTAGCAGCCAGTAGTGTGTGTTTTACATTTTCTGACGAAATATTTTTATTTAATACATTAAACCAAAAATTAAATGCAAACATTGTGCATATACAAGCACACAATGTTGTTGATTAATGCAGTTTTTTATTACTATAATTTTTTTATTTTATTTTTTAATAAATTGGGAAATAAACAGACAAACAAAAGATGAATTTTAACTAAAAATATTTATATGGTATGATAAGTATGGCATTAGTGAATATTCCCATATACTCGTAAGTGGGTGACTGTCAACTTTTAATTTTAAGTTTTTTTTTTGCCAACGTTAAAGACCTTTAACGCTTCAGATTTTGGGCCCAATTCACTTGATATGCAAAGAAAGTAATCGTAAATGTTAGTGAATTTTCATTAACTTTGTTTATATAAAAGTTTTATTTATTTTATTTTCTTTTTTATAGTTTAGGAAATTTAAGTTGAACTTTTTTTGCATGATTATAAAAACGAAATGTGGGTGGAGTATTGACACCACAACCTTTTCTGTTTTCCTGCTAAAGACACGTCTTTCTATTATTTTTGATTTTTGTTGATTAACTAACAGAATGGCTGCAAAATTTTTGGTGAGTTCATTTATATAAATAAACATTCACAGAAACAAGTTCATACATACATAATATAAACAATTTTGTAATGTCAATAAAAAAAATTAATTAAATTTAACAATTTTGATAATATCAATTAAATTTTTCTACTCGAATTAATCAAAGCAATTAAAAATTTAATTGAATCAAATACATTTGTAATTGAAAATACTAATTGGTGAACATTTTTTTTGTGCATAGACTTTTTGTTACCAATTTATATTTGTAATTACATATTAAGTAGATATTTTGTAAAAATCAGCCGTATGAAAATAGAATACATACTTTAAATTTGAATGTATTTTAGAGCAAAGTCTAGCAAAGCCTTTCATCTTTATATTATTTATTTGTTAGTGTATAATATGAAAGAGAGATAAATGCATACTTGGCTCTGCTCTAAAACAGAGACAAGCAAAATGCCGCCCGTGGGCACTTCGTTATGCTCTTATTTACACGTACTTTAGCACACGTGCGGAAGAAAACAATTCAGTCTCTCATAAGCATTTGTACAAGCATGCATTTTACTCTCTTTTATACTATACACTAACACATAAATAATATAAAGATGTATGTGTTTGTCTGACATTGTTTTAGAGCCTAAAGCAGAGATAAGCAAAAGGACGCCCGTGGAAACTTCGTTATGCTCTTATTTTCACGTACATTCGTACAAGCATACATTTTACTCTCTTTCATATTATATATGTATGTGTTTGCCTGACTGGTTTTGTGCTTTTCACCTTTTTCTTGAATTTGCTGAAGTACTTAGTAAGTCAATTATACAGCAAATGACGTTCCTCAAGCGTCCGAGTGCAATCTCTGGCCATACCCAGTCATGTATGTCAACATCATAGATTTTTCCAATGCATATCGCAGCACAATTCTTCGGCGAAGTAAAATAAAAAAAATGGCTACATAGTTTAAAGTAATACGCCTACTGACCACTAGAGGCGCCGCAACGCTCTGCTATAAAAATTAAAAAATGTTAAAAAACGAAAAAATTAATCCGCTCCATATACAGGGTGTTTTTTTTAGAGGTATAGAACTTCGAATTGAAATAAAACACAAGAAAATCGTTTTAATGTCCATCAATTTGGCTTTATTGGAAGGATAATTTTATGCCATTAACGTTTAAATATGATTTCGGGCATGTGGCCGCCGCGGCTGGCTCGAATAAAACCAATTCTACAGGTCCAATTTTCAACCACCTTTTCGAGCATATGGGGCCGTATGTTGGCAATAACGCCACGAATGTTGGCTTCCAAGTCCCCTAACGTTTCTGGTTTGTTGGCGTAGACGAGCGACTTCACATATCCCCAAAGAAAATAATCCAATGGTGTCAAATCACACGATCTTGGTGGCCAATTGACCGGCCCGAATTAATTGCTCTGATGGACGATTATGTCGACCATAAAATGGACGGAGCTTGCGGTAAACTTCGCGAACTGAACCATTATTTTCGAAATAAATTTGCACGATTTGCAAGCGTTGTTCTTTTGTCAACCTGTTCATGATGAAATGGCAAACCAAACTAAATATTAATCACTTGACAGCTGACAAAATGGCCGCCAGTTAAAAAAGTGATGCCAACTTAAAGTTCTATACCTCAATAAAAAACACCCAATATTTGTATTTGCACCACGCCTTTCCCACTCTCAGGCAAAGAAATCTGTCAAATAGAAAATAACCTGTAAGTATATCATTAGCTAAAATCCAAAAAGTTAAAAAACATAGTTAAAAAATTCATAATCGACTATTTGATTGATTATTATGAATGTTTTTAAAACTAACGTTTTTATTAACAAAAAAGAAAGGGAATTAATTACAAGTCTCTTTAGTTTATTTTTGTTACATACGCCTTTTTGCATTTTAGCTAACGATGTATATATATATAAACTCTTTACTTTGGTTGTGCTCAAAAGTACGAAAAAAGTCTTGAATATTTTGCTTGAATTTAAAAACGATTTGTGAAATTTTAAAAGGATTTATACACACACACAAATTTCATATTAAAATCTACGAAAACGATGTTAATTTAACATTTTCAGCAATAATTTTGCTTCATTTGTGTATCATGTTGATTCAACATGATTTACAGTAATCTTCCCAAAAAATTTTTGCTTTTTATTTCATGTTTATTTAATTTATGTCATGTTGTATCCAAATTTGAATCAATATGAATTTAACTTCCGCGATTTTTGGCCCTGTTCTGTAAACCGATCGATTTGAAATCGCACGATTTTAGAAAACTAGCTCCGACAATAGAAAAATTTTTTTTAGATATTTTAAAATATTTTTATTATATAGATTCTCAAATATCATATCTGAATGAAAATTATCGTATATTATTAATTTTTTGAAAACGAGAAATTTACTCGTATTCGGTTTACAGAACAGGACTGTTTGTCAATTGGCACAGGGCATCAGGAAAATGTTTATGCATTGTATGTAAAGTCGGCATGCCTGCCCAAGATTTGAACTCATATCGCTGCGTGGCTGCAAAAACCTTAAATATTCTTTAGATACACTTTAATTAAATACCACAATGAATTAAATTTTAAATCGACATGATTTAACACAAAATTTATTTAAATATAAAATTATAAATTGATATAGTTAAATAGAAAAACAAAAAAAAAACAACAAAAACTGCGAAAGTATTTCGGCTTGTCTGCAGAAAAACCCGAATCTGCGACCCTCCGACTACAAGACTGGTTTACTGCCCACTAGCCAGCAGCAGTGAAGCAATTTAAGACATTTTAATTTCCATTTGCAGCGCAGTGATTTATTTTAACTTAAAAATTATGTATTTCGATCGCTATTTAGCGTTTAAGCGATGAATAGAAAAACGGCTGAGTAAAATATTTAAAAATAAAAGAAATTTCTATGGTTTGATTGGTATTACGAGTAAAACCAACTCTCATTTAGTTTAAGTTTTGTTTTCAATTAATTTTAAATTTGCTTTCTCAATGTGATTGAAAAATTTTTTTTAATGGAATTGCTTTTTAATTTAAATTAAAATTCTTTTTTTTTAACTAGATCTTTGTTTTAATTGCTTGGTGCACTAGCCAGATTGAAGCCAGTCGTTATTCGACATTTGCTTCGACTTACAATGCCCACTCTATCAATCATGCAGTGGCCTATCCCATAAGTGGCTCTAAAGTGTCTGTGCCAGTTGCAGCTGCTGCACCAGCTGTTGTTGCAACTTTTGTACCTGCCGGCGCAGTTTCGCCTATTCCTGCTGCTGCTTCAATTCCAGCTCCTGCTTCCAAACCTGCCGCCTCACCTGCGCCTGGTGCTGCAGTTTCCACTTCTGGTCAAATAGCGTTCGCTGCTGCACCCTTTGGCCTTGTTGCTCTAGGCAAATGGGGTCACCCTGAGGCTTCAGTAGTTTTTAGTACAGGTGCTGCCTATGGTGACGGGACTGCTTTTGCTGGTGGTCCTTCTTATGGTCCTGTTTATAGTGCTGCTCCCGCTTATGCTGCTTCTCCCGCTTATACTCCCCATTCACTTACATTTGGTTCGGCCTCTTCAGTAGCTTTTGCTTATCGCCCTGCTTTCACAGCTGCCTCTACCACCATTCCAAGTAACGTAGCTTCCTCTAATCCAGCTGCTTTGGCTGGCCCCTCTCATGTTCCTTGGTGATTGTTTAATGGCTCTCAGCCTTAATTTCATTTAAAAATCGCACATTCAAAAATATCAAGACTTCATTTCATACATTTTTAGTTTTAAGCACCAAAAAGATGACTGCTAATAAAATGAAAAACATATTTATTTCTTCAATTGATACAACTCTTTTTTTTTATTCAACAAATCAGCTTATTTTTAAATACGAGTACATCTAAACCAGTCGCTTAATTTGTTTGCCAACAATTCAAGTTCAAGTTAAAGAGATATTTGCATGTGAGTGACTGAATCGGTTTTATCTCTGTTTATTATTTTTTTACTCCTTTATGAAGGGGATTAAAAAGATTTTTCAGGTTTTTATCAAGAGCCACAAATGAAATATGTAGTAATAAGTCGCTTACATAGCGTCTATACCTGATATAATATCAAATATATTACTATCAGCAAACGTCAAATATCATAGTACAGAGAATAATATTACGTGTGGACTGCATCATATATATTTAGAAAACAATATCATGATATCAACTGTCAAAAAACGTACACATACATGGATACGTGAAAAGAATTTTGTGTGTTAAAGTGAAAATTAAAACTTTTTGATAAAAAAAATTCAGAAATATTTTAATTATGCACGATGTATTAAGGAAATACCAACATTTTTATAAAACTAATATTGGGTGTTTTTTATTGAGGTATAGAACTTTAAGTTGGCATCACTTTTTTAACTGGCGGCCATTTTGTCAGCTGTCAAGTGATTAATATTTAGTTTGGTTTGCCATTTCATCATGAACAGGTTGACAAAAGAACAACGCTTGCAAATCGTGCAAATTTATTTCGAAAATAATGGTTCAGTTCGCGAAGTTTACCGCAAGCTCCGTCCATTTTATGGTCGACAGAGCAATTAATTCGGTTAACCATGGATCGTTTTCGCACTACGTTTACTCTATGTGATAATACGCATCCGCAGAGACGTCGAACAGTGCGCACCGAAGAAACAATTGCCGCTGTAGAGCAAAGTGTTGAAGAGGACCCGAATGAATCGATTCGCCACCGTGCACAGCAATTGGAGCTTTGTCCATCAACTTTATGGAAGATTTTGCGCAAAGATCTTGGCTTGCGACCTTACAACATCCAGCTTGTGCAAGAATTAAAGCCGCGAGACCATGCAATGCGTCGTGATTTTGGTGTATGGGCCGAAAATGAGATTGATCTCGATGCTGATTTTCATCGCAAAATTTTGTTCAGTGATGAGGCTCATTTTTGGTTGAATGGCCACGTCAACAAGCAAAATTGCCGCATTTGGAGTGAAGAGAATCCACATGAGACCCTTGAGACGCCATTACGTCCACAAAAACTGACTGTTTGGTGTGCTCTATGGGCTGGTGGAGTCATTGGGCCATACTTCTTCCGAAATAAGGCTGGAGAGTCAGTTACCGTTAATGGAGACCGGTATAGAGCCATGATAACCGACTATTTTGTTCCCGAATTGGATGGCATGAATGTGGATGAGTTGTGGTTCCAACAAGACGGCGCTACATGCCACACAGCGCACGTCACAATCGATTTATTGAAGGAAACATTCGATGAGCGCATAATTTCGCGGAATGGACCTGTCAATTGGCCACCAAGATCGTGTGATTTGACACCATTGGATTATTTTCTTTGGGGATATGTGAAGTCGCTCGTCTACGCCAACAAACCAGAAACGTTAGGGGACTTGGAAGCCAACATTCGTGGCGTTATTGCCAACATACGGCCCCATATGCTCGAAAAAGTGGTTGAAAATTGGACCTGTAGAATTGGCTTTATTCGAGCCAGCCGCGGCGGCCACATGCCCGAAATCATATTTAAACGTTAATGGCATAAAATTATCCTTCCAATAAAGCCAAATTGATGGACATTAAAACGATTTTCTTGTGTTTTATTTCAATTCGAAGTTCTATACCTCTAAAAAAAAACACACTGTATTACAATTACAATAAACGAAGATGTTTACTGCACGGCTGCCTGATAATTGTGAAATATTATGATATTTACAAGAGTGCGTTTCCCCTACATAGATAGTAATATTAATATAAATATATTTTTCTTCTCATTCTGCCGACGTTCTCTCTCATATTATATCAGAGTTAATATCAGCTATAGACGCTATGTTATGATAAATATGATGTGATAACAACTTTTTTAAGTTTAATTTAAAAAAAAAACAGGTGTATTAGTTACATAAATTAAATAAAATTTTGTTTAGGCTTCTAAATATTTCAATCATGCCTGACGAGTTGCGTTGCCAGTTGATAACGCAATTGAAGTGCGGTTCGGTGTGGGTCGCTTTGTAAGCAAGCAACCAAAGTGTCTTCTTAAAATACTAAAACTAGAGTACAAAAAAAAACCTTCTTGTCAGATTTTTAAAGAAAATATATAATTTTTTACTTTCTTGTTAAAAAATTTCTAAAATTTTTTCTTTTTAACAATTTAATTAGGCCGACTTCAAAATAATAAAACTTTCAAGAATTATTCTTTGGAGCACATATTTTGTGCTTTTAGTGCTTTATTTGTTTGTTTAAATTGATCATTTATAACATTATTGAGTCACAAGTAAAATATTTTAAGAATTATTATATTCAGGAGTGAATATGATAAATGCATATTTACAATATATGGTTAGTATATTAATAATTATATAATTAATATAAATGAACAATTTCAGCTTAAATAATGATTATGACGCTTTATTTGGCAGGTTTACAATATCTATAGTTTTTGTTTGCATGTGTCCTTTGACAGCATGTCAAACTTTACTAAGGAGGAGATACTTTCATATTTTATAAGCAGTAAATGCAGGAAAAGTGTTGCAAGAAAAATAAAGTTATGATTAACACACTATACTTTTCATGTTTAACAATAATTGAGTTTAGAATATTGTGCCTGACACAACAGTACAAGATGAGATGCAAAACTTCATCTTACCAGCCATGGCCGCCATGACTGTAACCATGACCACCACCAAATCCATGGCCGCCACCGTAGGAATAGCCACCTCCATAGCCACCACCGTAACCACCTCCGTAACCGCCACCAATAGCTCCACCACTAACGCCGGCAACAATGGCGCCACCACCACCGCCGTAAGAAGTGCCTCCAAGAACAGCAGCCCCAACTTTGGTGACAGTAATTGGTGCAGTGATATGCTTGGTTATGATGGGCGTAATAGTTTTAGTAACGAAGGGCTGCTGTACCACTTTAGTAACCACAGCTGGCGATGCTTGGACAACGGGTGCAGCAGCAACTGCAGGAGCCGCTACAACTGCGGGAGCAGCGGCAACAACTGCGGGAGCAGCAGCAGCAACTACAGCTCCACCGCCATAACTAATGCCACCACCGCCGTAAGCAATACCACCACCATGACCGCCATAGCCGCCCAAATAGCCAGCCAACGTGTTCTGGCTACTGCAGAGCACAGCAAGGACTAGGATGTACTAAGGAATAAAAAAGAAATGACAATAAAATTTGTTTATTCAATCTTTCACTTTATGTTTGTTTTTATTTATTGAGCTTTAGATCTAAAACTGAATACAAAAACAGAACAAAATGAAAGCAGTAACCGCTGCCATATTCATAAAAAATATTTTAGCTTCATTAAGGGTTTACTTAACGTAGTTCTATAGGACAATTGTCAAATAAGCCTGTAATAAACTTAAATATTTTTTTAGGAATACGGCAGTAAATATATAACAAACTTCCTAACAATAGTTTTAAATCATTAGTATAGCCAAAAAAAGCTGACGATATAGATGTAATTTTTAACCTTTTTCTCGAAATTTAGTCGAAAATTGTTCGAATGATACAAAAAATATCTCAATTAATAGTTATTTGGCATCTCTAGATACAGATTGACACATTTCTCACATACACTGCGGATATGACAAAAGTAGAAAATAATTTATTTTCAAAATTAAAACAAAAGCTTAATTACTTAAACAAATGACTTAACTTTTCGATTAAGGCATAATTCGAATATTCGAATATAAGTTCGAATCCTTCAAATACTTCGAAAGTTAATTATTTCCATTTTTATCTTAAAATTTTTTTAATAAAATTTATATTTTTGATATTCGAACTTAACTTCGAAATCAGTTCGAACTGCCAATTAATTAAAAAATTATTAATTTTTCCCCTGATCTTTTAAAAATAAACTATAAAATTAATATTTTTTATTTATCGAAATAAACTTCGAAATTTCGAACTTGAGTCTTTGTGATTGCTATGATGCAAAACTGAAACCCGAAACCAGGTTTCAATATAAGGATTCAAGGACTAGTGCTTGATTTAGTGTTGATATGTTACTTGTGCCTTCCATCTGCAAACTAATGTCCCAGGCTGCTTGGGTTCTTAGCAAGCGACACTTTCAATGCAGTTAATTGTGTACAATAGACGCCTTGCTTTGTACTGCTTGAAAGTTGATCTTGGATGCGTTTACTAGTGTAAAATGTAATATTTAATTAATTTCTGTCTTGTACCGCCCAACTTTTAGTTTTGAAACTCCCTTTTTAAGCTTAAATTTTGATTAATATTTACTTTGTCCTAATGCTTAGAGTTCACTTAGGCTCTGCGCCTTCACTTTGCTATACTTTTTGTCCTGACATTTCTCTCATGATTGTTTATTATCAGGACACTTACCAATTTATACATGTTGATTTATTTATTTATTATTTTTTTAATAAAATTTAATTTCAAATTTAAAGCTCTTCAGTTTTAATAAAATCTTTTAAATGTTTTTCTACAACAGTTAAATTTTTTTAAAAAACTATTTCTGTTCACTTAAGCTGTGCCTGCCACAATGATGTGATAAATCTTGTTAAACATCAAGCTGTTTTTATACTGGAAAAAGTAAAACAAAATCTTCATAACATCACAAAATAAGTTTTGTATTGCAGAGTATTAAAAATTAAATTTCAAATAATTAGCAAGATGAATGTATGAAAATAGTACAAAAAGTTACAGTTGAGCTTCAAATCAAGTCGGACCAGCCAAACAAGGACTTGAAAAAAAAAAATGATTGTAAATTTAAGTTTGGTCTGTGTTACAGCAGAGATTTCAACAGAAATTGTTAAAATAGAAGAATTCCAAAAAGATAAAATTAGTTGAAAAAAAAAATGCGAATAAAGGAAAGTGTAACAACTGGAAGATGTCGTTTAAAAAATTACAAAACTCAATAAAGTTGTTAGAGACACAGACTAGAATAGTCGCTACTAGTCATTTATTTACTTACTAATTAAATTCTTATGTCGTGATTTCTGTCACGTTGTAAAAGAGTGTAAACATTAAACACTAAATGATGGTTTGTGTCTAGGGTTAAAAGAAACTTTAAAGTTAAGTTCAGTTACACTTATAAATAAGGCTAAAGCGAAATGTATGCCCCTATTGTCGTTCACAACTGAACTCAGTTTGATGGCCGGAGAGTCGACCAAACTTTGAAATTGGTATTGCTTTTCACAACTTAAGTGACGGTTATGTTTGTAGTTGTCTTGTGCTATAAAAATTACACTCTACAACAGTTTCGAACTTATTCCAAAATTAAGGGATTATGGCAATGGATTCTAGTTGAGGAAACTGAAAAATAAATATATTTTGAAAGATCACATCGAAATTTTATTTTAGTGTGGGTTTGAAATTTCACCCCATGAGGCCTGTTGGTGCAGAAGATTTGTAAACAGACTTGTATCGAACTCTTTCAGTAGCTCGTTTTAGACACAAACCAATAATCAAAATCAAATTGGTTTGTGTCTAAGCTACGAGCTACTGAAAGAGTTCGCTACAAGTCTGTTAGTAAATGAAACTATCTGCTTTTCATATCTGAGGTATAGGGTAGGCTCGGATAATTTTTTTTTTTTTTTAATTTTTTTTTTTTTTATAAACAAACACAACCCCGCAAAGCGATTAGCTTGTCTGCAGAAAACACCCAGGGTCTATGGCGGGAATCGAACCCACGACCTCTGGACTGAGAGGTTAGCATCGCTACCACTCAGCCACAGGGGCACCCTTGAAAACCCTGGTAAATTTGGGCGAGAGTTGAGTTGACACACAGACGACCAAACTGTGTTAAGTTGAGAATGACAGTAGAGGCATTAAATCCTGGAGGATTCAAAGTAAAAATATTCCAAGGCATATGCAAAGTGATATTAACTTGCAATTTAAACGTATGAATTGCTTTTCCAATAAGACGTTTCATTTTGATTTGGCCGGCATTTGAACAGTTGTCATGACTGTCATCCTGTAATAACTTGACAGATGACAAGTAAACACAATGCCGCTAATAAAAGTGGTACGATCAATGCTTCAGTGACAGTCATCACAGTTCGCAAAACTAAAGCATTTTTGGGTAGTTTTGAAGCAGCTGCTCTGTCAGGAATTGTGAAAAGAAAAAAATTTTACGTGTTGGCATGAGCAAGTGATGTGAAGAATCGAACTGCTGCACGTCGCACAAGAACAATTGAACATATTGCTGTGCAGAAACGATCTTTAGAATTGGGCATTTCAAAACATCGAATTAAGGTTTTTTAAGTTCAGTTAACACAAGAACTCATGCCTACCGACCATTAACAACGTCGTGTCTTTGCTTATTGTACTAATAATTTCATAGAAAGAAAGAAAATCTTGAGTGATGATGAAACCTCGAATTCGCCCTTAACAAGCAGAATTATCGAATTTGGGGCTCGGAAAATTTTATAATTATTATTCAGAGGCCTCTCCATCCTGCCTGTGTGACTGTTTGCTGCGTTTTATTGGACCTTACACTTGAACAATCGTTATGGTGAGTGATTTGCGTTATCGCACCATGATCAATGATTTTGTATGACCGGTAGTGGCAGATATCGATGCGAATGACGTTTATTGTTAACAAGACGGTGGGTGGTATGTGCCACACCATCGCTCGTTTGCTGAAAAGTCTGCTGGCCGTGTGATTTCCTTTAGACTCTCTACACATGGTCCACAATCGATTGAAGGCCTCAAAGGCGGGCACACATGCGGGGATGTGCGAACTAGTAATGGAATATTGCATGAAAAGAATAGGGTCCTGTAAGCGTAGTTGTGGCAGCCATTTCTTTGATATTGTTTTGCATCATTAATGGCTTTCCCTGCTGCGATATTTTAAGATTTTGCTTAAAAGTACTCATTTTTTTATAAATATCAGAATAAAACCTCTTATCGGCATGTGTTACAGCCGTAAAAATCATGGTACTACTATCAACCTGCAAACTGTAGGTGTAACAACTATTGCTTTAAAAAAAAAACCACACCAAGTAGGAAAACGGACCAACATACCACAATAAAATAAGGAAAAAACTAGAGGAATCGCTTTAAGAGAATGTGTGGAAATAGAGTTAATTATAACAAGATTGTTTAACAATGAAGCAGAAAAAAATGCATCAAAAGCTATTATTTAATATGCCGTGAAAATGTTTTTACAACATCATCATTATCATCATCAGCAGCAACAGCAACAGCAACAGCAACAGCAGCAAAAGCACACAAATGCACTGTCGTCTTAGCCTGCATGTATGACAGCCGCCTGCCACAAAATGTTGTCGTATTATCAAAAAGGCCAACGTATCATGGAACAAGTTAAAGCCAGCCATAAAATGGATTAGGTTAGTGGTTTAACAACTAAGAGAAACATCAAGAATAACAATTGCAATAACCACTAAAAACAAAAACAAAAAACAAAAAAAAAATAAATAAATTAAATGATTTACAATCGTTGCAATCAATTGAAATCGAATGGGAATGCGAATGCGAATACAAAATATTAAAAGTGACCAAGTGGTCCAACAACAAACTGTTGCCGATTAAATTTCATTTCAATGGGTTGTTGTTTTTTCCGCCACAAACATATTTCAAAATCATTATTCAATTTTGGCCTTTTAAGGATGGCCAATTGCAAGCAGCAACTAAATATTGGGCATAAAGAAATAACACAACGCAAGCAGTTGCCATCCCCCAAAATATCTCCACGAAAAATGGATGTGGATTTTCATCTAGTTTTTAAGGCATGCCATGGCAGTTTTTTGGCTCGGGCGTGCGAATGTGTGTTCGTGTGTTCGTGCTGGTGTGTGCTGGTGTGTGCTATGATGTGACGTGGAGTGTGGTGTGGCCCGGTCTTATTTTCCTCCAGAATATCATACAAATAATACTCAATGTATTGCACCGCTTAAATATTTACACATGCCTACATGCATATCCATATACTCCTATATTGTTGCAATTGGTTTGGTTGCAAAGTGTTTTACGGCTTAAAAGTGGAAAACATGTCATGAGTCTATTTTGTTTCCACTTTAAGTGTTTTATTGTGTAATCGGGCCAAGCCAAGTTTGGCTTGTGCTTTTCTTTTTCATTTTTGGAGTGTGAGTGTGTGTGTGTTTTTCGCCCATTTACTGCCTGCCTGCCTTATAATCCAGTTTAAAGTTGTAGAATGGCTTCATACTTAATATGATAAAATATATAGGGAGTTTTTTTTAGAGGTATAGAACTTCGAATTGAAATAAAACACAAGAAAATCGTTTTAATGTCCATCAATTTGGCTTTATTGGAAGGATAATTTTATGCCATTAACGTTTAAATATGATTTCGGGCATGTGGCCGCCGCGGCTGGCTCGAATAAAGCCAATTCTACAGGTCCAATTTTCAACCACTTTTTCGAGCATATGGGGCCGTATGTTGGCAATAACGCCACGAATGTTGGCTTCCAAGTCTCCTAACGTTTCTGGTTTGTTGGCGTAGACGAGCGACTTCAGCGGATGCGTATTATCACATAGAGTAAACGTAGTGCGAAAACAATCCATGGTTAACCGAATTAATTGCTCTGTCGACCATAAAATGGACGGAGCTTGCGGTAAACTTCGCGAACTGAACCATTATTTTCGAAATAAATTTGCACGATTTGCAAGCGTTGTTCTTTTGTCAACCTGTTCATGATGAAATGGCAAACCAAACTAAATATTAATCACTTGACAGCTGACAAAATGGCCGCCAGTTAAAAAAGTGATGCCAACTTAAAGTTCTATACCTCTAAAAAAAAACACCCTTTACATAATGTGTTTTTTCCTCATAAAATTATTTTTGTTTGAATCTAAAGCAATAATCGCATATAAAATGAATAAAGGTTTTCTTTTCAATTGAATAGATTATTATTTTCAATATCTATAATTCATTGAAGCTGTATTTTTTCGTTGTGATATTTAGCTTTTCTTATAAACAAAATTTATTGTGTTTTACATACGCAATTATTTTTATTTATTTGCATTATGAGACATTTGACATTAATGGATTTTCGTTACTTTAACATTTGTAACAGATTTTTTAACTTTTAACCAGACACTTTGAAGAGGGACATTCAGTTAGGCGGATAAAACTCTATAGATTTTATGTCACAATCAGAGGTACGGCGGCGCAAAGCCGCCGACCTTTTTTTCGAGCTCGAGCCGCCGCCAAATTAAACGGCTCACATCGGCTAATAAAAGCTGGCCGATTAACAAGTAAAAGTCGGCTTTTATTTCCAGCCGATCAAAACTTTTCAGACAATTTTAAGCTTTGTGATATGATATTGTACATTAAGATTAGTGATTTTCATACGGGATTTTCTGCGAAAAATTTTCCGGGAAGTTTGTGCGAAAATTCTCGGGATTTTTTAAATTTTAGTTTGTACGCATATATTTCTTGATGAGTATCATTATTCATTTTATGAATGCGACGGTCCAATAATAAGATAAGGACAGTAGTGGATTTTGTAAGTAGTTCTATCAAGGTACTGGGTATTTTGTGTTAATGTACTAGGTACTACTTATTCGCCACTTGGGTAAAACTCATAAAATTGGAATGTAAACGCCAAAACGAACTGAAAGTTCGTCATACCAAACTTGCCATTAAAGTCCCTGTTTTTAGCTGTTGTGAAATCGGCCGTAAGAAGCAAGATGTAAGTACCTCAGTTTCTACACTAATCAACAATGAGGTCTTTTCTGTAAGCAAAAGCATAATTGTTTTATTTTAAAGCTCCTTTGCGGAACACGACGTTCAAAATTTAGTTCACGCTATTCATAAAACTAAAAACAGAAAGGTAAGAACATAAAATACCAGATTTTACTAAAAACAAAAAACATTTGTTTCAATTTTAAGTGAAATTGCCAAGTGGGAAAATTTTCTTGAGCCTATACAAGATTTTGCGGGATTAGTTAAAAACTTACTAAGCGTCGTGTTCCATTCGCAAGTATTTGTTTTACTAAATCCACGAAACATTGAATTTTTAACTTATGTTTAATCAAGAAACGATAAACCAAATCCCTACTTTCTGAACGCATGAATGAATTAGTTCTTTTGTTCCTTATCAAAAGTTTAGACTATAATTACTAAAATGTACTAGTGACTATCTATATCCAATCAAAGTACCAAAGTCAGTAGTTGATTTTCTATGACACGCACATGCCAACATAGCGAAAAGCATTTAAAGTAGTGCTTGTGACAGAGTCAGTAGTGAACCAGTACTGTTTCACTAGTGACATTTCCTAGAGGGTGTGAGTGTAGTGAGTTTTTCGAACTTGCTAAGTTAAAATGTATTATTATTATTATTGCAAGAGACTTAACATTGCAATTTTATTCATTATTAAAGCTAGTATTATGAAAAATAACCAACTTAGAAACGAAAAAAAGAAGTATTTTACTTCAATAATCTGAAATATTGTTTTTGATTTTATTTATTTTCAAAAATGCAATGTTTTCTACGAAATCGTCGGCTGCAGCCGGCTTTGAGCCGCCGCCGGTCATTTTTAGCCTAGCCGCCGCCGCCGAAAACTATAGAACGGCTTGGAGCTCTGGTCACAATCAATAACACACACATACTTTTGAATTTACTCACCTCCAAGTGATAGTATAAGAGGTTTCGTAAGAACAAAAAATAACTTCTTTATTATAAGAAAAAAATTCACTAAATATTAATACCTCAAATACCAGGTCTCGAAATTCGACTTTAAATGATAAAATTGGGGGTTTTCTTAGACTTTTTGGCACCAATTAATTGCAAAGAAGAAGGAATTTTTTACTACTAAAGTTTAAGTCATAATAAAACAAGGAAATATATTTTTAATATCAATGAAACAGGCTTACTTGGAAAGAAAATTTTATGAAATTAATGTTTAAATATGATTTCTGCCATGTGTGGCCGCCATGGCTGGCGCGTAGAAGGCGCAATCTGGAACACCAATTTTCAACAACTTTTCGCAGCATTTGCGGCCGTATTTCGCCGTTCGAATATTAATTTCCAGCTGGTTTATCGACGTAGACAAGTGATTTAACATAACCCCAAAGAAACTAATCCAATGGTGTTAAATCACACGATCTTGGTGGCCAATTAATTGGGCCATTACCTAAATCAATTGTAGCGCCCGCTTTGTGGCATGTGGCTCCGTTCTGTTGGAACCACATATCAGCAAGATTCGAATCATGTCCCTATACCGTGCACCATTGACAGTAACATTCGAACTATCATCGTTTTTGAAGACATATGGGCCAATGACTCCGCCAGCCCATAAAGCGCACCAAACCTTTATTTTCTGTGGATGTAATGGCGTTTCGACAAAAGCTTGTAGATTCTTCGCACTCCAAATGCGACAATTCTGCTTATTTACGTACCCATTCAACCAGAAATGGGCTTCATAGGAAAATACAATTTTGAATGGAAATTTGAAAAAAAAGAACAATTATTTTGATTGAAAATTTCAACAATTTGCACGCGTTGCTCTGGTGTAAGTCGATTCATACACTGAAAGGAAACTCTTCGTGTCAGCTATGAATTTTTTCATTGAATCAATGAATTTTGTCATTAGTAAAGAGCTAACGTAATATTTCATTGGCTCAATGAAAATGTTTCATAAAGTTTCATATAAAATACAGCATGCAACACTTTTAAAGTTTTTTTTTTAATAAAAAAAATGTTTTCTCTGAAAACTGTTTTGTTGTATGCAAGAAATATTTTCATTGTAGGTGTGAAACATTTTCATAGACTTTTAAGGAATTTAAACAAAAAATCGGTTAAATGGCATATTTTTGATATCAAAATTTATTTTATTTCATGAATTCTAAAGTGTTTTTGCCAGAAATTGTCAAATATAATGAAATAAACTTTTAGTCTTCTAACAATTAGAAAAAATTTAATTTCATAATATCAACGAAAATATATTTTATCATAAATATTTGCAATTTCATTCAGCAAATGGAAATGATCGTTTTATTAATGCAACATTTCATTTCATTATTTTTGTTAGCCCAGACACAAACCATAATTTGTATTAAAACGATGACAAAAATCACGACATTTTAAATTTATTTATACGAGTAAGTAAAGCAATTAATTTATAATTAAAGTAGCGACTCGTCTAAGTCGTCTCCGATCTCTTTCCACCACCGGTTTCGCTAACATTTATTGCGTTTTGTAATCTTTTCAACAACATCTACTAGCTGTTCCACTTTCCTGTATTACAACTAAAACTTGTGTTATTGTTCGCATTACTCGTAGTAGTTATTTTATTTTTTTTTAGCTAAACCTTTTTTTGGCCTTCTTCTATTTCAATAATTTCTTTTGAAATCTCTGCTGTAACACAGACCAAATTGATAGTTGCAATTATTTTTTTCAAGTCCTTGTTTGGCTGGTCCAACTTGATTTGAAGCTCAACTGTAACTTTTTGTACTATTTTCATACATTCATCTTGCTAATTATTTGAAATTTCATTTTTAATACTCTGCAATACAAAACTTATTTTGTGATGTTATGAAGATTTTGTTTTACTTTTTCCAGTATAAAAACAGCTTGATGTTTAACAAGATTTATCACATCATTGTGGCAGGCACAGCTTAAGTGAACAGAAATAGTTTTTTAAAAAAATTTAACTTTTGTAGAAAAACATTAAAAATATTTTATTAAACCTAAAAAGCTTTAAGTTTTAAATTAAATTTTATTAAAAAAATAATAAATAAATAAATCAACATGTATAAATTGGTAAGTGTCCTGATAATAAACAATCATGAGAGAAATGTCAGGACAAAAAGCCTAAGTGAACTCTAAGCATTAGGACAAAGTAAATATTAATCAAAATTTAAGCTTAAGAAGAGAGTTTTGAAGCTATAAATTGGGCGGTACAAGGCAGAAATTAATTAAATATTACATTTTACACTAGTAAACGCATCCAAGATCAACTTTCAAGCAGTACAAAGCAAGGCTTCTGTTTTACATAATTAACTGCATTGAAAGTGTCGCTTGCTAAGAACCCAAGCAGCCTGGGACATTAGTTTGCAGATGGAAGGCACAAGTAACATATCAACACTAAATCAAGCACTAGTCCTTGAATCCTTATATTGAAACCTGGTTTCGGGTTTCAGTTTTGCATCATAGCAATCACAAAGACTCAAGTTCGAAATTTCGAAATTTATTTCGATTACTAAAAAAAATATTAATTTTATAGTTTTCTTAAATAACAGAGAAAAAACGAATACTTTTTTAATTATTTGGAAGTTCGAAAATTCGAAATTGATTTCGAAGTTAAATTCGAATATCAAAAATATATTTTTTTTTTAATTTTTAAAGAGAAAAAAAGAAGACATAATTAACTTTCGAAGTATTTTAAAGATTCGAACTTACATTCGAATATCCGAATTTTGTCTTATTCGGAAAGTTATCATCATTCTTTTAAGTTATTAAAATTTTATTTTTATTTTGAAGATAACAAATTTTCAAGTTATATCATATCATACATACATACATATCCTCAGTATATGTGTATGAAAAATCTGTCAATTGGTATGTAAAAATGTCAAATATAATATTGTAGCTGTTGTGATATTTTTGTATCTTTCGAATAATTTTGGGTACTTCGACATCACTTTTTAGACGGAATTGAAACTCGAGAAAAAGGTTAAAAATTACATGAATTTTGCAAAGATTTTGTAATAACTTTACTTTTATTTATTTAGTTTCGCTTTTCTTTGTTGGACTTAAGAGCTTAAAATCAATAAATAAGAACAAACATTAAGTGAAAGATCAAATAAACAAATGTTATCGTAATTTTTTTTTAACTCTAATACAAAGTTTTCTGCACTATTGAGTCATAAATACCTTTTGTTCATTCCTTAGTACATCCTAGTCCTTGCTGTGGTCTGCGGTAGCCAGAACTCGTTGGCAGGCCTTGTGGGTGGCTATGGTGGTCATGGTGGTGGAATTGCTTACGGCGGTGGTGGCATAAGTTATGGCGGTGGAGCTGTAGTTGCTGCTGCTGCTCCCGCAGTTGTTGCCGCTGCTCCCGCAGTTGTTGCTGCTGCTCCCGCAGTTGTTGCCGCTGCTCCCGTAGTTGCCGCTCCTGTAGCTGCCGCTCCCGCAGTTGTCCAAGCACCGGCGGCTGTAGCCACCAGGGTTGGAGCACCCATTATACAGGAAGTAATATCGCAGCCCGTCATTACTAAAACTATTACGCCCGTCATAAGCCAGCATATCAGTGGACCAAATACTGTCACCAGGGTTGCTTCCGGCGGTGGTGGAGCTATTGGTGGTGGTTTCGGAGGTGGTTACGGTGGTGGCTATGGAGGTGGTTATTCCTACGGTGGCGGCCATGGATTTGGTGGTGGTCATGGTTACAGTCATGGCGGCCATGGCTGGTAAGATGAAGTTTTGCATCTCATCTTGTACTGTTGTGTCAGGCACAATATTCTAAACTCAATTATTGTTAAACATGAAAAGTATAGTGTGTTAATCATAACTTTATTTTTCTTGCAACACTTTTCCTGCATTTACTGCTTATAAAATATGAAAGTATCTCCTCCTTAGTAAAGTTTGACATGCTGTCAAAGGACACATGCAAACAAAAACTATAGATATTGTAAACCTGCCAAATAAAGCGTCATAATCATTATTTAAGCTGCAATTGTTCATTTATATTAATTATATAATTATTAATATACTAACCATATATTGTAAATATGCATTTATCATATTCAATCCTGAATCGTTATGTAGCTTACATAATTCTTAAAATATTTTACTTGTGGCTCAAAAAGTTTATGAATGATCAATTTAAACAAACAAATAAAGCACTAAAAGCACAAAATATGTGCTCCAAAGAATAGTTACTTGAATTTTTATTGTTTTCGCGAGGGAGTAAAAATAAAATAAACAAACAACACAATGGCAAGACTGTTGTGAACTAGTTTTGGTAAATTGGAGCTTTCATTGCATTAAAAGCTGTCAACAAATTGCAATCACCGTATTCCAATCAATACAATTTACATATTCTATTTGCACTGAATTTTTTTTTATATATTTAAATCTAAGTTTGCATTAACTGACACCACACCACATACTAGAACGCTGATTATGAAGGTGTAGCGGCCTTCGAGAAGAGCATGTTGTTCCGTTCTGCTAGTGTTTTCTAAGACTTATACCCACACAAAAAAGTAATACGAGTAATTTTATAAAATCAATTAAAATATTTGTAATATCAATTAAAAAATTAATTAAATTTTCACCTATAAACAATTTTATAATATTAATTAAGTTTTTACACTTAAATTAATTAAAACAATTAAAAATTTAATTGAATCACTTAAATTCATAATTGAAAACTTTAATTGGTGAATAGTTTTTTCTGTGCCGAATTACGAAGGAAAGTTCTTGCCATAAACCGCACAATACAAAACCACTCAGAAATAAAAAAGTCAGTCATTTTGTAAAAATCTGTAACATATTATTGCGTCTTAATACAGCATATAAACAATATAAGAGACGATATAAGCACTTCAATTCCATCACTCGATGAAATAATTGTGCTGATGAAACTTATAATTGCAAATTTGTGGTTAAATGAGACGTTTTCAAATAATTTCAGAGCAGGACTTGTGTTAAAAACACTAAACGACGACCCACAAGATACGATGGAATAGTAATATTGTGGGTAATATAACCAAGGTTCTGTGGGGCCACTCGGAAGAAGACGAAACAAGGAGGAAAATTGACCGGTGTCATAACGGGGCACTCTAACTTAACAGGCCACTTGAATGGGATTAGAGCCACAGATAACAATGAGTGGAGGGCATGCAGACTTTTTTGTCATTGTCCAGCTTTCACCCAGCCAGGACCTCGGGAGGGGCTGACACCTTAACGGACATTACCCACCTTAGAGGTATTGGCTAGGAAAGATTGAGGGACGGGACTACGTCAACCATACAGAGATCCTATGAAGGTCACAACAGGCCTATACTGGCTTATGTACATAAATTTCTCTTGACATGAGCGTAATGGCTCCTCTCGTCAGCCTAACCTAAGTTTATAGCAACGCGGAATCGGTGCTTCTTTATGGTTGTGATACGTGGAATATATCGAGTCGCGAAAGGAGCAGTATGCAAGCATTTGTAACGCGGCACCTCAGGCACATACTCAGAATATTGTAGACAACCACAATTTCAAGTCAAGATCTGTGGAACCGAAGATTTTGTTGATTGGCAAGAACGAAAGAACAGCCTGAACATGTTGTTTTCTGGAACTAGAAAGAGAAAACAGTGGAAAACATTTGTGGCAGCCCTACTATTTTTTCTTTCTTTTTGGAAGCGTTCATAAAATCTAAATATCAGGTGTTTTACCGTATTAGTTCCCAAGATATTTTGGAATATATATCTGCTATATATGGGAGGTGTCACGCCCGCTTGTACACTTCTTAATACTATCTCTTTCACAACCATAATTAAAATTAATTACTCGCAGAAAATTTCAAGTCCTTAGCTGCATTAGTTCCATAAATATCTTAAACTAAAATGTCCGCTACATGGAAAGGACCACGCCCACTTAAAGTAAACCGTGTTTTTTTAGAGGGTCACAACTTTTAGTTGCCTTACTGCTTTATTTGAGCACCCATTTAACAGCTGATAGTTGCTTGTTGTTTAGTTTGCTTTGAAATTTCATGATGAATCGACTTACACCAGAGCAACACGTGCAAATTGCCGCTGAAATTTCTAATTAAAATAATCGTCAACTCATCGTGCACTTCTTCCATTTTATGGCGTACATAATTCTGGTTGAATGGGTATGTAAATAAGCAGAATTGTCACATTCGGAGTGAGGAGTATCCACTAGCTTTTGTCGAACAACCATTCATTACATCCACAGAAAATTAGTGTTTGGTGCGCTTTATGCTCTGGCGGAGTCATGATGGTCAGAATGTTACTGTCAATGGTGGATGGTATAGGCACATGATTCGAAATTTTTTCGTACCTCAATTACGTGGCATTAATCTTGCTGACATTAATCTTGGCTCTAAAAGGACGGAGCCACATGCCAAAGAAACTTTTGACCCAATTAATTGGCCACCAAGATCGCGTGATTTAACCCCATTGGATTATTTTGTTTGGGGGTATTTTAAGTCACTTATCTACGTCGATAAACCACAAACAATTGAACATCTGGAAAAGTAGTTGAAAATTGGTATTCCAGATTGCACCTTCTACGCGCCAGCCGTGGCGGCCACATAACAGAAGTCATACTTAAACATTAATTTCATAAAATTTTCTTTCTAATAAAGACCGTTTCATTGATATTAAAAATATATTTCCTTGTGTTATTATGATTTAAACTTGTGTCAGTCTATAAAAAACACCCTTTAGTAAAAAAATATATAATACAATAATAATAAATGTTTTTTTAAGAGGTATAGAACTTCGAATTGAAATAAAACACAAGAAAATCGTTTTAATGTCCATCAATTTGGCTTTATTGGAAGGATAATTTTATGCCATTAACGTTTAAATATGATTTCGGGCATGTGGCCGCCGCGGCTGGCTCGAATAAAGCCAATTCTACAGGTCCAATTTTCAACCACTTTTTCGAGCATATGGGGCCGTATGTTGGCAATAACGCCACGAATGTTGGCTTCCAAGTCCCCTAACATTTCTGGTTTGTTGGCGTAGACGAGCGACTTCAGCGGATGCGTATTATCACATAGAGTAAACGTAGTGCGAAAACGATCCATGGTTAACCGAATTAATTGCTCTGTCGACCATAAAATGGACGGAGCTTGCGGTAAACTTCGCGAACTGAACCATTATTTTCGAAATAAATTTGCACGATTTGCAAGCGTTGTTCTTTTGTCAACCTGTTCATGATGAAATGGCAAACCAAACTAAATATTAATCACTTGACAGCTGACAAAATGGCCGCCAGTTAAAAAAGTGATGCCAACTTAAAGTTCTATACCTCAATAAAAAACACCCTTTACTATAATATAATGTAATACATGCATTATTCCTCGTAGACCATTATATTGTATCACTGATTTAAGAAAATCACGCCTTAGCTCCTGTGTCGTGCCATAAAGAGCATAGCTCTAAAACTTACGTAAATGGTAAACTTCATTGAAGCAGAGAAGTAACTTGCAAGAATTTAATAAAAACAAACTTACTTTTGACCTTCGAACAGTAATGAATGGCTACAGAGCAAATCAAAGCGTAACGTGTTAAGAGACAAAATATTGTATAAAAATAAAAACAGTATTCGTCATATACATATGTATACCAATCTAGGGTTAAAAACTGGCCATAAAAATCGCCAGCAAAATTTATTTTGCGCCAGAACAATCGCCATGTCGCCAAATTCAAAATTAAGACGACAAACAAGTTGAAAAATCGCCGCGGTTGGCGAGAAATCGCCATATTTGACAACCCTGACTGTGCGCTGGAGTATCTTTCGTATGTACGTACATACGAGTACATAAATACACAAATTTGAATACATAACTTTCAGGCACTTGTTGTACAACAAATATGCAAGTGAACATAAGTTTTGCACTTGTAGGTTTTTATGTTCACATTTTTCGTGAGTATTAATGTAGATTAGACTTCTTTCCCTTTAAAATGTATGGGTGTCTAGTATTTTCATTTCCGGCTCAGTAGTTATTAAATTTTCTTTTTATGTTGCGCTCATGTGATCCGTAAAATGTTCGTCCAGCTTGTAACTTCATTAAATAAACTTAACAACTTTTTAACTTTTTATTACTTTCACTGCCAAGTTAAATTTTGTCCACTTCCACAAAGTAATTTCCCCCTCTAAGACAATCGAAAAACCATTGTTTATTATTTTTTTTTACCAATTTTATTTACAAAGTTTTATTTTTTATTTACAATTGCAAAGGAAAATCGAGGAAATTTACATTAACAAATAAAAAAAATATTCATAACAAGAAAAAATAAAAATTAAAACATATCAAACTCCGGAGATTTTTCACTATTCAAAAGCATATGAAACCGTCTACTCCATGAACTCATACACTTACTTCCTTTTCCAAACCCGTTCTCTCAATACGAAATACTGTTGTAGCTGTTGTTGTTGTTGTTGTTATGTTGTTATGTTGTTATTAGTATTGTTGTATATCTTTTTTTTCATCATAGAGACAGTATTCGTTTGGGCGCTTACCAACCGTGACCGTAACCCAAACCCAAACCATGACCGCCATAACCGCCCAAACCATGACCGTATGAAATGGCAGGAGCTGCGGCTATTTTAACAGCTGGGGCTGCATAAGAAATGGCAGGAGCAGCATAAGATACAGCGGGTGCAGCATATTTAATAGCAGGTGCTGCATAAGAGATGGCAGGAGCGGCAGCGATTTTAACCGCAGGAGCAGCATAAGAAATGGCAGGAGCAGCAGCGATAGCATGACCGCCAATAAGACCACCATGGTAGCCACCGCCTATGAGGCCGCCATGGTAGCCACCGCCATAACCACCCAAGTAGCCGGGAGCAGCAGCAGCGCTAGCGATAAGGGCCAATGTAACAATGACCTGCAAATGAAAGTGGAAGTTGTATTTGATTATTAGTTGGTTTTCTGTGAGTGAAAGTGTGAAGAAGTTTTTGGTTTTAAACTGCAACTGTTTCTTTTTAACTCTTTTAGAAGAAAAACAATCGCAAATTGCGAAAATTTTTAAATAGTTTTTTCTGATTTAATACTGAACAAATTTCAAGTTTAAAAGCTTTCATTTCATTGCAATCTTCAATTAAATTTTTGACCGAAAGCTTTTCAAATAATAAGAGGAAGCTTATGCCATTTGTTTTTGCGAAAAGAAATAATTAAATTGTTGCCTCTTTTTATCCGACTTCAGGAGTTCGTTATCAATTGGTCATTATTTTTTTATTATTTTTTATTTAAAAATCTTATTTAATGGTGCCATATTAGAAAATCTAGTAGCTGATGGCTGTTGCTCATTTAGATATATTTAGTCTTAAAATTACTTTTTGGGAAAAAACATCCTCCCAATGAATTTTCAAAATAAATAAGAAATTTATTTCCATCCTTCTCTTGGAGATTGTCCGTCACTACTATTTTAAAATTCTTTAAAATATGAAGCTGTAAATTGCAACACTTTTTGTAAAAGAGTTTTGTATATGAACACAATAAGACTTGTATTTAATATTTCTTAGCTTTCAGAGCTTAACGTTCTTTCAAATAGAAAACATGCATTAGCTTAAAAGCTTAGCTGGAAAAGTGCATATCAAAAATAGCACAAGTTGGAGTGCTGCTGCAAAGTATAACAAAGCTCTAGTGTGATAAACAGATTTTGAAAGCTCTAATATTGGTCTCAAAGCTTAATCAAATGAGATATAACTAACAGAGCTTCAAATTTTTCCAATACTTGGTTGAACCTTTACATGTTCTGCAATTATAAAACAAATTTAAATATTGTTTGGTATAAGCATAGAGCCTAATAAAGCTTTCTTATTTAAATCGAAAACTTCTGCAAGCATTTGGCTTTAAGGTGCAAAAAATTTTCGCTTTTCAAGCATTTTACAGCTTGCAATAATCTTTTTTAGTGTAAAAAAAAGATATTTGCAATGGATCTGGAAAACTTTGGTGAAAATTTCTTAATAAATAACAAAAGTTTTGTGTAAGCAGACTTGTAATTTATCTGATGCTTTTTTAGTTGTTCTGAATTTTGTTTTTCCAATCATTCTAGAATTTTAAATGTTTTTAAAAGTTTATTTCTCTGAAAGCTTAACCATTACAAAAAAGCTTTTTAATTCTCATAAGCTGTCATGTTCACATATTTTAGTTGTTTATATGAAACGTTGTAGACAAAGTACAATTTTTTTCCAAAACATTGGATGAAAAGCTATACTTTACATGCTCTGCCAATATATTATATATCTTTCACAATATTTTGTTGACGAATTAGAGCTTTTAGTTTTTTAATTATGTGAGACTTCTTACAATCTGAAATGTACATATTTTTATTCTACTCTAGAAAACAAGAAATTTTTATTGGTGATTTTAAACGTTTTATTTATTTTTATTTCTGAAAGCTTTAACATTTCAACTAAAAAGCTTTTAAATTTTAATGCGCTTTCTTGCTTACATACCTTAATTGTTTGCAACAAATGCTTTGTATGGTCAAATTAAAATAAAAAAAAAAATGTTTTTCTAAACACTGGATAGAAAGCTTTACAATATTTACGGCCTGTGCCACGAAGCCGATGTAAAACGTTCCATCGATTACTTATGTTGAACAAAAAAAAAAAATTAATTTTCTTATTCGATCGAAAGTTTTCTGTCGACATTGTGGGACACTGAGAGTTGCGTATTAGAGCTTTTATTCTTTAAAGTGTGCGATAGACTTTAACATCTAAAATTAACTTTTATTCAACAACAGAAAAGAAGAAATTGCCTCAAATTGTTGAAATGTGGAAACGAAAACGAAAATGTTCTTTGTCCAGTATATTCAGCAAAAAGCTTCAAGCTCTTTCTTTGCTTTGATGTGAAAACAAAATTTGTTTATTTGAAATGTAAAACTTAAAATTTCAGAACTAAAATCTTTTCCAAATTGCTTAATGATTTTTAAGTTTTCTTTTAATCGTTTTAATAAAAATTACATAACAATTTCGGTTGAGCTTTAAGCTTACTGATTTGGAGTAAAGCTTCTAATATTTTATGCACCTCAAGCTCCAAATACTCTAATAAAATCAATCAATTATTCAGTTTTAATGCAAGCTTTAAAATCTGCTTCTTCATTTGCCTGCAATCCTAATATATTTATACTGAAGAGCTTTTAATACGCTTTATGAATTTTTCGTTTTCTGTTCGCAATTGGATTAAGCTGCCTTTTGCTCAATTCACTGCTACGCACTGCTTTTAATATTTATTATTGCAATTGCAGGATTTTTTTAAGGATATTAATTACAAAAAAAATAATAATAATACTAATAAATTGAGGCAGTAATTTAAAAGAATCACTTGATGATAATCACAACTTTACAAATCAAACACTTTATTGCTGCAAACTATCCTTGGGCACAAATTTAAAACAAACAAAAAATAGTCCTTTTTCGCGTTCATTCTTTTTTACTTACAAACTTGAACATTTTTAAGGATTTTGTTTTTGAGTAAGTTTTATTTGGTTGATAATAAAAACTGTTTTTTCTACACAAGCTGACTTGAGTTTGAATAACTTGTTTCAATTGTCAATAGTATTTATAGTCGAAAAATTTAGTTTGCTTCGCGTTTTGAAGTAAGAAGTAAGGTCTTTTGAAAACGCTGCCTTCTTGGCAGTACTTCTATAGAGTTTAAGCATGAGTTTGGCTAAAATAGTTGCAGCGAAAATTGCAACTTCAGGCATGCAGCTGGCAGAAAAATTAACGTCGGCTAGTCGGCTAATGCCGGTTGCTGTCGTCGCAGATGTTGCTGCTACAAAAATAAACTAGAAATATTAGAAGTTTTTTTTTTGTTGCTGACAAGAAAACAGCTGTTGCTCCAAAAAAAAAAACTCATAATAAAAAACACTTTTACTTTTTTTTTCTCAAATAATATTATTATTGGTTGCAGACATTAAATGATCTAGTTTAGGAGGATGGTGTGAGAAGTATTAAGCTTAAGAGGGAATACAATTAGATATAAAGTTTATTTATTAAAATCAATACAAGCCTCAATTACAATTAAAAATAATGTTTAACAAAAAAGCTGTAACATTTGTCAGATGTGCTGCATAACCAAACACTTGTCATATAACCCTCCTTAAAAACGAACCACTACTTTAAACTGACAGTTAATCCATTTGTTTGTTTGTTAATCTTGCCCCAATTGGCCGCCTAACTCCTTCACCCTCCGACGTTACAGTCCGTCAAATAATCTAAATATTTTTTTGAGCCGACAACGATGATCATTGCAATTTTATATTCCTCTCTATTCTTTAAGATACATTTTATGAATTTTTAGCTTTCAGCTGGAGCTGAAACTAAATCAAGTCAACTTTAGCACTTAACGAGTCATAAATTGCAATCTGCGTTTGAAATTTGTTAAAAATTTTAAATGATTTTGATTTTAAATTAATCCCATTTTAGATTTGTTGTCCACACACGCTTTATTGTATGCAATGCATTTATTTTTTATTATTATTGTCTGTCCGTCCGTCTGTCCATCCGTCCCTCTGTCTGTCCGCTTCTGTCTTGCAAGTTATAAAATTATGCGTGATTTTCAATGAGTTGCTAAAGCTTAATAATTTGTGCAAATATTTTCAGTAAATCTGGTTTATTTTTTATTTTTGAATGTGAAATAGAAAATTTTATGTCACAAGCGGATTTCCACTTAATTTTAGTGACTAATGCATTGTGGTGTACCCTACAGTTTTAATTGAGTTATTGCAATTATTCACAAGGATTTGTTTCATGGAAAAAAATGTATATTTTTTTTTCAATGAATCTTATAGAAAAAAAGTTCATTCTCTAGAATTTTTGTATTACTCATATATTTAGCACAAGTTATACAAAAACATGTGTGATATTGTGCGCAAATCACTGTTTCAATCACGCGAGCGTGCATGAACGTGAGCTCAAACAATTTAAGGCTGAGCGGGAAAGTATGAGTGAGATTTTTGAGTGATTTCTAATGATTAAAATTTTTAACTCTTGTGGTTTTATACCCTTTACCAAAAATGTTAAGGGAATTTAATTATTAATCTTATGCGTCCCCATAAAATTTTTTATTCTGGGTTCTTATGAATAGGGAAGTCTCAGAGTAGAGGTGTGTTGTAGCACCACCCTTTCTAACCTAACCTTTAGCTCGAAAGATACTCCCTATGAAATCAGTTTTATTTCAATAAAAGTCCGGTTAAAATCAGTACAGCTGTTTTAGGAACAAACAGACATATCGGCGGACACTCCCAGCAGACAATTCAATTATGTATTTCTGTTTGTAAGATTTATAAATATATCAAAAAATTCATAATATTTAACCTTAGATATTTATATTAAAAAAAAAGCTGGAAAAGTGAGATTTACGGCCTGTCCCACGATGCCGACAACGTTTGACTTGTCGCGGGACAGGCCCTTAATGCATTCTAAAGTTAAACAGCAACCTTGAATATCATCAAATTAAAAACCAGCCTGAAAGTATGCTTTATAGTTAATCTTTTGAAATGCGTTTCAATGCTAACGAAATAAAATATTCTTCCAACAACCAGCGCTGCCAGAAGCTTTGGGATCCAAATCATCATTTGCCGGGGAAAAAAATGATATTTTGAAGAAAAAAATTATCACAAATCCAATTTTATTTTAAAATAAAAAAGCAATACAAAGTTCCATAAAATCAAAGTTCAACATTTGCATAAGATATGGGAAGAGAAAATAATTATTTTCTTAAATTTTTAATAAATTTTAAAAAGATCAAAAAAAGCAGGGACATTGTCAGCACGAGTGATGTTTGACACTATTGACCAAAACTCTTGCAAAATGGTGAAACTCGTCATCTAAGTTTTGAATATACTTTTCATTAATTAAATTTTGAAAATGTTTGTATTTAATACATTAATACCAACAAACAAAATTCAACGGTCTTTTAAAAATATCGTTAAAATTTAATTGTTTTAGTATTCGCTTGCATAACTCAATGTGAAATTTAACACAATCCTCAATAAATTGCTTTTTTCATTTGCATTGGGTAGTATGAATAAGAAAATAAATAAATTTGACTTTTACTTAAAAATTTATTTTAAAACACAAAATTCTGGAAACAATTAAATATAAAACTTAAAATTTTTGGTTTAAAAAGAAACTTTTTAAGTAAAAACCAAATACTTTTTATATTCATACTACCCATTATGTTTTGAACCAGAAAATTGTTGTTTAAAGGTACCCACACATTTGCAGTATCATTGTGCAGTAATTAATATTGTACAATAAAATTGCCTGTGTATAGGGCACAATATATTTTATGAAATGAAAAGTCTTCTGATTTAGATTACGCAATAAGAAGTACTTTGTAATGTGTTGACAACATTGTACAATAACACAAGTAAAGTGAATAAAAGCAATAAATAGCAAGCCGGCACAAAAATCCTCAATTTGCTTAAATATAACTATTGATAAAAATTTTAGAACAATATTGAAAGTTGTATATATGTACTCGTATGTACATAAAGTAAAAAGCATAATTTTAAAAACTGAAAAACATCATTCGAGAAAAAAAATCATAAAATCATATTTTGTTCAAAAAAACCGTGAAAAATATGATAAAATCATCATTCTGGCAGCACTGTCGACATCATGGCATACATGCATACATAAATATATGTATACCCAGCGGTAACAAGAAGGAGTAAGGATGCCTTCTAGAAGGCCTCTATACTCCTTCTTTTGTATGTACAAGGCCTGCGCGTTACATTCCATACTCATATCTTTTTTGCACGCGTTGTAATTGCGGGGCAGGTGTTTTGTTCTTGCTTCTTTCGTCAGAGATTCTGGAAGGCCTTCAAATTAATGGATTTTGCTTTTGCTTTGGTAAAAAAAAAACAAAACAAAACAAGTTACTCCTTCTCTTCTCCCTTCTCATAGAAGGGAGTGTGGAATGTGTGAATCAAAAAAAAATAAAATTCCTAAGCAGACCTTTAATAAGGCCTGCACCAAGAAAGCCTTCTGAGTTTTACCGCAGGGTACATACATATGTACATTCGTAGCGGTCTCTGAAATTCGTTGTAGAAATTTTTCCTGTAAAATACATTGTTCATGTAGCGATTTGGTTCTTTTTTTTTTTTTTTGCTTTTCATAATTCTTTAACTTTTTGTTTAACAAATTTTGTTACGTTTCGATTACATTAAATCATATATTTGCTGTTGTTGCTGTTGTTTCGTATTTTAATAATATGTTGGTTTATTGACCGCCACACTCACACAAACAAAACACTTCTGGCCAATTTCAGTTTTGTCTTTAACTGCTTTGCTTCAGTTTTTTCCCCACAGAAAAATGTACGTTTTAAAGTTTATCGAAAATTTTCTTAGTTTTTTGTTTATATTTAGTCTATAGATTTTCTAGTGCAATTAAATTAAGTGAGTTGTATTAAATGCAGTTTGCTGGTCTCTCTCCACACGGCACCACACCTCGTTCGAAATGGCTCAAAACTATGTTTATTTTTTATTATTATTTTTTGTGTGTGAAACATTTTGTATTGATTTTTTCTTGCGAATTTTCATTTTGTTTTGTTTAAAGTAGCAGTTCGCACATAAGATGATGTATGGAGCGAGCGCTCATTTGTTTGCTGTGGAAACAATTACAAAATAAGCATTTTTGTACAATGAAATATATACATTCTATTGGATTTCAGCGATGCATTGAATTTAAGAGTATTAATCCAACAGTCATGTATTGTATTAAATTATTGGATTATTTTTTTGTTGTTGCTATAAATTGGCATTTAAGGAGATTGTTATGGAAATACACTTTGACCAAGGCAATTATTGGCTGGCTTGCACTCATACTTGTAACTCCATTAAGACTACATTTACTTTTATTGTTCGAAATTAAATGCTGTTTCATTTGAAGACTTGTTTTTAAATACTAATCTTAATCATTATAAAACAGCTTCCTTGAATCTCTTTTTGTTTGTTTGTTTGTTTTATTGTGCTCTTATCAAAACGATCATGTAAAGTAAAGACCCAAATAACAAGATTTTTAAAATGTTTGTGACAAGAGTTTAGTGAAATAAATGCAAGGTAATTTTTCCCTTGGGAATGGTCACAAGAACCTGTGCCACAAATATTTCAAGAAACCGAGTTGTTCAACATTGAAATTCTTTGAAAGTAGTAGAACGATATTTTGTATTACATGCCAACACTACAGCAAATTTTTTATTTTATTTATACAAAAATTAAATTTTAAAAATTGAATAAAAATCTAAATTAAAGAAATGTATTTTCTAACTACATGTATGCTATTAAGATACAAAGGAGCTCTTAAAAATGCTTTTTTTTTTTGAGATTTTAATCCTGGATCGCAAAATTTTTAGAATATTAAACATCAAAGTGGCACTTAATTATTGCATATACTAACGCTCAAATATACAACTCTGGTACTTAAGTAGATGTTCGTGCGCTCTTCTCATAGATATTTTGACCAAAAGTACTTCTTTTAAATCCCATATTTGCGGAAATATATATCGTATATATATATATATATATGTTCCTTTAACTTCCTGTTAAAAAAAAACTGTCATAATGATTTGGTGCTGCAACCATTTCAAAATGACGGCATTTCCTTGCAGTCTTCTTCTCAAGTTTGCCAGCCCTGCACATAGGGTTGCCAAACGGCTTGGAATGGCCTGGATTGTCCAGTTTTTTGGGAACTTTGTCCAGTTACCAGCTAAACTACAATTTTTCCAGTTAAAAAGGAATTTGTTTAACTTTGAAAAATAGTTTTTTTTTTTTAAATTTGTTAACGCACTAGTAATCCCAAAATTATTATTTTACTTATTAAGTAAAATATTTTTCTAATAAAAATACATTGAAATTGATTATTGAGGGGCTTAGCTGGATCCTATGCGCATTTCACTGTTGCTAATGCAGATCATCAGGGAACCTTTACCCAAAAATTTCTTAGAACAACTAGAGTTAATATTTTAAACTTTCATTTAAGCAAATGAGAAGCTCAACAAATAACAAAGTTGAAACAAGAACTCAATAATCAACATGTTTTCTTACTTTATCATTACTGCATTGGCTGACTTTATTTCAGCTTCAAATTGTAGTTGTAAGAGTATGTAAAGAAAATAAATGTAAATAACAACAACAGCTATTCAAGAATAGAGTGTTGCCACACAAGTATTTTTTTGACCGGGTGCTGTCAAGTTAATAATTAGTGCTTTTTGTGGGACTTGTTACAATTTAAGTTTAAAATTTGTTAACGCGCTAGTAATCCCAAATTATTATTTTACTTATTAAGTAAAATATTTTTCACAAATTTTAAACTTAAATTGTAACAATTCCCACAAAAAGCACTAGTAGTTTTTTTTGCCAATTATATTTTTTTCATTAATTACACAGCGGAACAGTGATTTTGTTGCTTAAAGAAAAATTGCATAATTTACACCACTTTTTTATAATTCGCTTAATATTTCAGGAATGGTCTCCTCCAAACTCAAAAATACTTTCTGGATCATTAATTTACACAAAAATCTCTTTCATTTGGATAAAGCCACAGCAGGATATCTTACTGTTATTGCAAGGATGCTAAAAATCTTGTGTTTTTAGTTTAGTTCTTAAAACTTTTTTTATTATATTTTCTTTTAACCTAAAATAACTTCTTTTTTGCTTTTTTCGAACTGTAAGCTCATTCCTAAACTGTCCAGTTATTTTTTCCAAATCCAGGTGAATTTTTTCCATTGTCCAGTTATTTGATTTTTGGTATCTGGCAACCTTACCTGCATCAAGTATGGCTAATATATATCTTGCTTTAAATCATTGCTGACCTGTGTTGTACACCCACAAATTCTCTTTTTGCCTCATCGAAAATAATAGTGATTGCTAATTGTTTATGTGTGTGGTCCTTCGAGCCTGTATAAGTACGCAAAACGAATTTTAACTTTTAATTATTTTGCAGTGCCTTAGTTTTATTTTGAGCCTTGTTGTATTTAAAGGGCCCCATGTAATGGCTCCAAAAAATACTGCAAAAGAGAAAACTAAATAATTACAAAAAAAAAATCATGTAGAGCTGTTTCATTATGAATTAACTCTTAACTTTGCAGGATTTATTTATGACTTAATATCCTAAATAAAGCCAAAAAAAAGTTATATTTGTACACACAAAAAAGTAATATGAATGAGTTTGTAATATTAATTAAAATATTTGTAATATTAATTAAAAAATTAATTAAATTTTCACCTATAAACAATTTGATAATATCAATTAAGTTTTTTCACTCAAATTAATTAATACAATTAAAAATTTAATTGAATCAATTAAATTATTAATTGAAAACATTAATTGGTGAATACTTTTTTCTGTGTAGGAAAACAAAAACCGAATTTTGGAAATGTATAAAAATGTGGTTTCCCTTTTTCAGAAAGGCTTTACTTGGTGACCTTTCATAATTTTTATGAAAACTACAACAAATTTTCAAAATTTTGTTTTTGTCTTAAATTAAAACATCTCTCTAGGCACGTATGCGCAATTTTTAACTTAAAAATTAAACGGGTTTTAAACTTAAGTTCCATTTAAGTAAAAAATTCATTTTTACAGATCTTATTTAAATATGACTTAAATCGCCGACCCCATCCATTTAAGTGAAACTTAAGTTTTTCATACTACCATATGATTTTGACAGTTCTGCAAATTATGAAAATTGCACCTTGAACTTTTTCATTATTTTATAAAAATATACAATAAATAAACTCGTGATTGTGATTGTGTTATTATTAATATCAACTAAAACAATGAATTCAGATGAAGAAGATATGAATGATGCAGCATTCTGTGCAAGATTAAGAAGACAAATTTTGCGGCGTCCACGTACAATAAGAAGTAGGCCAAACCATTTTCATTTTGCAGCTGTTAAGTGAAAAAGTTGTTTATATTTTTTGACATTTAATAGTGGTACCGTACTTTTATTACAAATATATACACAATTTAATAGTGCTACCATACTTTTATCACAATTAAATACCAAAATAAAACTTAAGTTTTAATAAAAATTAGCTAAATACGTACTTAAATATTAAGTTAAAAACTAATAATATTAATATTTTTAATATTTTTAGTTTGCTTTTACAATATGAAAATAAAATAAAATAATTTTAAAATCCCAAAAAAAATTTCCTCGAAAACTGAATACGAGAATTGTATAATTTAATTCGGGACCTTTATTAGTTTCTTCGACTTAATAACATATTTAACATTTCTTAATGCACTAATAATCATAAATTATTTCACTTATTCAGTAAAATATTTTTTTATTAAAAATACATTGAAATTGATTATTGAGCGGTTAGTTGTTGCTAATGCAGATTATCAGGCAACTTTCTGTTCTACAAAAATGTGCTTCATAAAATTCTTCTACACCCTTGTATGTATAAGAAATAAATAATAGAAAACTCGATATAATATTGTCTTAAAATTAAATTTTCTTAGTCCTTATTTACACTATGCCAGTCTTATTGCTAAGCTGATTAGTTTGTTAGGAGAGAGACACGAGGGGAACAGAAACGTTTCATTTCCCCTCGTCTCTCTCTCTCCTAACAAACTAATCAGCTTAGCAATAAGACTTGCATAGTGTAAACTAGGACCTAATGACAGTAAATAAGTTCACAAAAAAACCATTTCTACTCTCCAATCAACACCTTTAATTAAAGAAAAATTTTAATTCTATTGCATCAATTAAGCTTTTAAATTTATTTTAATAATAAATTTTAAATCTTTAAACAAAATTTTATTTGACACAATTAAATTTTTAATTTAATTATTAATCAATTAAATTTTAAAACCAACGAAATGACTCAATTAAATTTTTAATTGATTATTTATATAGTTTTCAATTTAATGTGTTAATTAAAGAAAATGTTATGTTCTGTGCTGTAAGGAATTTCTTAATATATAAATTTTTGATTCATAAAAACTATAAAACAAATAAAAATCCACGTTTTTTTCATGGCTATAGAATAGAAGTGGCCTAAAAGGAGCATAATTTTTTCCCTTAAGTGCAAAAATTGTTTAGACAACTTCTTTGGTATATAAATTATTAAATTATTTATTGAATGATTTATTTTCACATCATTAATTTATGACATAAAATATTATTTGCCATAAACAAGCAATATCATTTAAAAAGGCTGAACCTTTATTTTTTTACTCTTTCATTTAATTTGCAAATTGTTAAAAAAAAATATTTTGTTTTAAAGGAAATTCAACAAATCAAATCAAATTTAATTTAAACAACTCCAATCAACTTCACTTGACGCAACGCTCGTAGTATGCAAGCAAACTGAGCAAAACGAAACAATTACTAAATATTCCAGCAGTTTTTGGCGTTTGATTAAATTTAAAACTAAATTAACTCCGATTTAAAGCTGATAGACAAATATAAATCTTATCCAAGTGCGCAAATCCATAAGGTGTCTCCTAAATGCCAGCCTGATTCGCCTTAGAGACATACAAAATTTACCAAAAACAATAGAGACAATAGCAGACCACAATCTGCCTCATGACCATAAACAAATCATGTCTTTGCCTTAAGGTTAACACCAAATCATATCGTTTGGTTGACTAAAAATACAGTTTATGGAAATCAATGTACGTACGAGCGAGCAGCCATGTGAGCTGGATAAATGTTTGAAAAATTAATAAATGCAAACGTTGTGCATAAAAATATATGTAATATTTTTTATTTGTATTAGATGTATTTTTGTTGAACGGAAAACATTATAAGAAATTCATTGCTTATGTTAAAAAAAAGCCAAACTTTAATGAACCCGCATGCAGGGATTTTACCAGCCCACCACCATGACAACTTTGGGCGTTTGATTTTCAGCGCAGATTATTATGTTTCATTAGCTGTTCTTGTGTTGTTGTGGCTGATGTTGTTGAAAAGAATAACTTTTCAATTGAATTTTTATTTTTATTGAAAATATTTATTAATTCCCATAGATTTGTGCGTATAAAAATTTGCAACATTCAGGTGCTGATTTGAATAAATTGCTTTAAATGTCAGTAGGAAATGGTTTGCAAAAAAAATAAAAAAAAAATTAAGGAAATATGGGCGGGATAACGAACATGAAATTTTTAAGCACTGCAAATGTGTAGAACACAAATTGTGCCCTTGAATAAAACGCCGAAGTTCAAAAGATGAAAATTGCCATAGAAAACCATGAACTATTTATATATTTTTTTTTTCGTAGAAAGGGAGACCAACGATATCGTTGAAAAACGCCATCTTGTTGAAATCATTATCCACGTCAACGTCGACACTACCCGAACACCAATACCAAGATGTCCAACACTCACGCGAATAATTTTCCGAACACGACACTACCCCATACGCACGAAATCAAATTAAATAGCAAAATAGCATATATAGGGTTTCATACGCCATGTTTTCGCTATGATATCCGTCAGTGATCTGTAATGATTAGTGAAAAAGTGTGTAGAGTTGAATCATGACTTATAATAATTTCTTGTACTTATGCGCACTCATACTTATTGCAATGTTGTCCAACTTCATATTCGCTCGCAAGTGTGAAGTTCTCATCGCACTCATACTTAGCAAGATTTATGATGTTGTTGATTTCGAATCTCCTTAACTCAATGTTTATAAACGATGCAAAATAAGGGCCTGTCCCACGATGTTGACAACATTCGACTTGTCGCCCATTTACATTCAAAACAAAAACAAATTTTAAGTTTTTGTTGTTGTTTCAAATGTAAGTGTGCGACAAATCGAACGTTGTCGACATCGTGGCACAGGCCATAAGTATTGTATGGCAAAGCGAACTTCGCATACGAACATTAAAATACTCATTATGAGGTTACAAATGTGTTACTTTATACACTTTATGCTAGGAACACAACTGCGACGAACGACGAACTTTTGGTCGCGAATATTCGTCGTCAAAAATAAAACACATTGGTGTATATGAAAATGCACCCAATCATGGCGTAGGGCGAAATTCGTCATACGCGGCGAAAGTAGCAATAGATTTATTTTTATTTCTTACGCCGGCAAACGACGAAAAAACAATTTTTTCTCTCTCTCTGTCTTTGCACACACAATAACCAACTTTATCAAATATCAGAGAGGAATTCGCTGAGTAAATTCGTCGTTGTTGTGCTTCACACGACGAATTTACGCAGCGAACTCTTATCGACGAATTCGTTGACATGGACGAAATTCGTCGTTCGTCTCAGTTGTGTTCCTAGCATTATGCTGTTGTAGTTGTAGTTGTACTATACGGATGAGTTGAGTGAGATGAATCAATGTAAGTGGTATAATCCCTGTTTGTATAAGACGTTGACGTTAGAAATTTTAGCGTTTTTATATATAATAGATTAAAGGTAACATGCACAACTTTTCTTTAGTCTATTAACAAAAACGTCAAGATTTCCATCGCCAACGTCTTACATAAACAGGCTGTGAATATTTTTCTAAAATTATGAATCAAACTGAGGTAATTTATGAGTGTGATATGAGTATGAAGTCGACATCGCCTTCATATTTATTGCAGCCTATACTTATCGTGAGTGTGCGTAAATCAGAGTAGTTGAGTTTTTTAACGATGTCTACTCATTTAGATTTAAGTTAGAGGTCCATACCTCGCTTTTTGCGCGTTATGCTTTACACGCGTTTCATCCTCTTGTTTCATTCTATACTTTGTTCGCGTTGAGTTACATGCACTGCTTTTCATGCGCCGTTTTATTTTTGTTTTGATCAATTGTGTGCTTTTGTTTATAAATACTTATAAAGAAAAAATGGAGAGTGAAATCGAGTTTTTAAAAGAATTTGTGGAGTTAGTCGTAAAAGTAATCGATAACTAATATGCAAAATTTGTTACTGAGAAAAGTGTGGTGAAAAGTTAATTAAAATACATCGCATTAATGAAAATATTCACATATTTTATTAAACAAGTTTTTTTTTACTAAGAAATTTTTTTTATTGAAAAAAAAAGAAAAATATTATCCACGGCAAAATAATATTTATCGATAACGTAAAAAATAAAGTATTATTTAACATCTTTAGCATTCAAGAACAGCTGACTTTCTTTCATGGTGCTTGTAACGCGTACAAAAGTAGAAAGTAGACCTACTTTTTGCTTTGAACGCGCCTACGCGTTCTGCGCTTTTTGCAATGTAACTTGTCACATACTATTACATTGATTCTACTTTTTTGACAGATGCATAGAAAGCGTAACGCGCAAAAAGCGAGCTATGGACCTCTACCTTTAAAATTTCATGAGTCAGTATGAATAGCGAAAAAACGATGCATCACTCATGTCCGTCTGTCTGTCACAGGCAGTTTTCTGCACAACCGTGACAGCTGCGGACCTGAAATTTGCACAGTATCCCGTTTCTCAAAACTACAAACTACAAATCTACAAATAAAACAATAATAAAATTTGTATAAATTAATGCTTTGCTGTAATTTTTTTTAGATGCTCAATTTGCTGTGTTCTGCGCAGTGTGAAATTTTTTTTTTTGCGTTTTGGGAACAAAATGCATTGTCATAATTTTATGGCTTATATTCAGCAACAAGTTGCCATGGATTGCAAAAAAACTTAAATCCATTTAAGAAGTTTGCTATGCCTTTCCAACAAATTTCCTACCGTCATCTTAAACTCAACCGGACTTAAATGATCAGAGTGCGTTTGCAACACGCACCCATGCAATCAAACAAAATCAAAACGCGTTTGCTTTCTTACTCTTGATTTTAAAGCTTGAGGTTGTAATTAACTGATCTATTAAAAAGGGGCGTTAGAGTTTTTTTTTTGTTTTTTTTTGTGTGTGATTATAAAAGTCACCAACACTTGAGTTGGAGTTGCAGATTTTGAAATCTTTAGAAAATTAATTGTTCAAAGCAAAGTGTGCAAATTTAATGAATGGTTGCACACACAAAAATCCACTTAACAAAATACATAAATTAAAATGGAGGTGCGTATGGGTGGAAAAATGCTGCTGGTTTCTTTTTAAATATTGGTTGGAAAAAAATTTTGCTGTTGGCTGCAATTATAGAACAGTTTTGTTATTAATTTGGGTAATTTAACATTTTGACTACTTAAAAACAAATTTCGAATTTAATTTGTGAAGAAAACTTAATTTATAAATATTTTTTAACTTTAAAAAAATATAGTTTGATTTGTAATAACTTTATATTTTTTTTCTATTTTTGCAGATTTACTCGTATTGAGGAATTTTGGTGAGTGAAATATTTTTATATTTTTTTTTATAAACGAACAAGGCTACTTAAAGTTTTATATGTATATATAATTATTTTTATTCAAGTTAAGGTTTTTGGAATTTTTCAGCTGAAATCTTAATGCATAAATTTTGTATAAAACAAAAAAGAATAATTTGTATTGAAAAAGGAAAAAAAAATTGTGATTTCTTCATGATTCTTTCTATTTAAGGCAACATTTTTAATGTTATTATTTGTTTTAGTCTTATTTGTTAATATATATAATTAGAGGACATTGAATTTTGAACAGGCATTCAAAAAGCACTTAAATAAATTGCACAACAGAAGATTTTAAAAATCAGTGTTATTGCATACATAATCAGTCCAATATAAATTTAGTAAAATATTTTATGAAACTTACAACCAAACAGCCAACTACAATTGAAACTGCTGGGAATAAGCCACATCAAAAGACAGGGCCACAAATTGTAATTACATCAGCAAACGACAGTTTTTATGCTTCTCTTTACACAGAAAAAGTATTCACCAATTAATGTTTTCAATTAAGAATTCAACTGATTCAATTAAATTAATGTAAACTCGGCCTTATATATAAAGACCCTAACTCATTATTTTTTTGAAATCGAAATGTTTGCATTTTTCGATACATTATCTAATCTAATGATTAGTATGATTAGATGTTCCTCTATCGAAATGTACAAAAAACTCGATTTTAAAATTTCTACATTAAGGTAACGATAGGTTTATTTATTTGACTCTCCTAAAAGTATGCATCAAATTATTTCTAATAATATATTTCTTGTGAAAATTAGGAAAATGGTATATTAAATAAAATTTATTAGAAACAATTTTAAAGTGTTAAAATATTCAATATTTTATTTTTATTTAACGCGCGTAAAAATAAAAACGAATTAAAAAAAAGTTTATTTGTTGTTAGTTCTCACCACATACTCGTATAGATGCATTTCGTGTGCAAAAAAATTTATAAAGCAACGTCAAATTTCAATTGAAAAATTCAATATTTTTATTGAACTCTTTCAATTTAAAATTTTAAATTACTCTTTTATTTTAAATACCTTGTTTCTTTCAATCAATCAGAAGCTGTTACACTTCACATTTTCCAAACGCTGCAACTTTTTCACACATTTTCTATGTATGTATGCATGTATGTATGTGATTTTTCATACACAGAAATCAAATGTTTCGTCACGTCATTTTTAGCAAATTTGTTTTACGACAAAAAATTCATATTGCATTTTTTCCCATAGCGAATTAACTGTTAAAATGCTTTTAAAATTAAACTGAAAAATTTTTTAGATTGTAACTAAGCATCTAAATCAACTGTCAAACAATAAAATTATATCTTTAATTTTAATCTTGTTTTACTACTTCTAAATACTTTTTTCGGACAGATATTTGGATTAAGATTTTAAGAAAAATCTTAGAAAGAAAAATCTAACAATCAAAACTCTATAAGAAAAGTGTGCTGTGACACATCCAACTTTTCTATAGGAAAAGTGTGCTGTGACACATTCAACTTTTCTATAGGAAAAGTGTGCTGTGACACATTCAACTTTTCTATAAGAAAAGTGTGCTGTGACACATTCAACTTTTCTATAAGAAAAGTGTGCTGTGACACATTCAAGTTTTCTATAAGAAAAGTGTGCTGTGACACATTCAACTTTTCTATAAGAAAAGTGTGCTGTGACACATTCAACTTTTCTATAAGAAAAGTGTGCTGTGACACATTCAACTTTTCTATACGAAAAGTGTGCTGTGACACATTCAAGTTTTCTATAAGAAAAGTGTGCTGTGACACATTCAACTTTTCTATAAGAAAAGTGTGCTGTGACACATTCAACTTTTCTATAAGAAAAGTGTGCTGTGACAAATTCAACTTTTCTATAAGGAAAGTGTGCCCATCATCCAGGCAGCTTTTAATAACAGTGTGATGCCACACACGCACCTTCTTTTCTATAAGAGAATAACTCACGTTCAGTCCTCCCAAATTCTTTTTTTGAGCATTGTAATGATCATAATAGTACAGTTCCTAAATGTTAAGCGTCGCCCTTGTCACTTCCATGTCACGGTAGGGATTCTTTTCATTTTCAGATTCCATGTTAACGTCTAATAATATTGATTTAAAATAAATTTTAATCCAATGCGACAAACAAATTATAACTGTGTGGTTATACTCGTATTCTCTGAGGCATATTTTTGAAAGCAAATAATTGTTTTCATCGAAATAAAACACATCTTCAATCGTTTGAAATGTGGTGGCCTTATCATTTTATATCAAATATTATTTCCCTTTAACGTTATTATCAAACCTCAAATAAACAGAAGCATCAGATACTCGTATGCGAGTAATGTTTTTTCTTTTGTTTTTTTTGGAAAAGCCGTTTAGTGTTAAAGCTGAATCAATATTTTCCAGGAAAATGTATATTTTAATTATTTTAATTGATTATTTTGAAAAGTAAATATACTTTCATTATTATACCCAGAGCCAAAATATCGAGCCATAACCTCCAAAAAAGCTTAAGCGATATTTTTTTAATCTTCGTTTTTCGACCAAAATCGTTGATCAACGATTGTAAATAACCGATACTCGTCAAAATTTTAAGCTCGAAAATTTTGTCGCTTAAGCTTTTCTTTGCGGTTATGGCACGATATGAAAAACGAAATTCTTAGAAAGAAATTCCGTTTCAATTTATGAAATTAAATGTTTATTTCTTTTGTGTAATTTTTTATATTTTCCATTAAAAGTTAATTCTGAAATGCATATGGCTTTTATTTAATTATGTTTAATAATATTTTTTTTTTAATATTGTATTGTATCTCACGATTTTTTGTTTTCTTTTTTAACACAACTTGTCGTTAAAGCAAACATAATTATTAGTTTGTAATAAGATATTTATTTTTTTAGTTTGCACATTTAGCCTGGAAAATTGCAAAATGATTAGTTTTTTTTGTAAAGGCCATACCCTACAGTCAGTTGCAAATATAATGGGCGATATGGAGTGCAGTTAATAGAATTCTTGCAGTTCTTTTTTGTTTATATCATGCTTGGGTTAGTCAGTCATCCACTAGAGTGAAAGAAATCGTTATATTTGAAGGATTTTTGTTTTCAGTGTAAATAAGTCAGAATTCTATAAAGTTAATAAACAGCCCTATTGTGAATAACAATTTCTCGGAAGTATATTATTTTTCCTTATTAAAAAAATTAATTGCATATTTTCAAGTAAAAATCAAGTAAAACAACTGGCATTGACGCTTTTACATATTTAATCGTCCTCCAGAGCTCATAGAAGGAGTTTTTTGCAACATACTCGCACTATTTTTTATGTAAAAGAGAGAGAGAGAGATAGAAATATTGTCGAAGCCTTGTAGTAGAATTAGTCGATTCGTATCGTGTTACTTTTGAAGTTGTCGTATCGTTTAAATCTAGATGTTAGTTAGTAAAAACGTGAGGCAGCCACCGAATGTGTCAGCTGTTATTGAATTTTTCTTTTTGCTTTGTAAGTGTGTATGTATGTATGTATGTAAGCCAGAAGTTGGCGTAAAAGTCTATTTTCTGTAGATTTCTAACTCACATAACTACGTTACGATATATATTAAATCAACAGCAACATGTTTAATTTATGTAACAGATTTTATCAGCTGATCCGTAAACTCACGATACGAATCGACTAATAATACCATTATGCATCTCACATGGCCCAGTAGTTTCACTTATGGATGGTCACTTGAAAAGAGTTCTTGGCATTTTTCAACTGCAATATGGACGAGTTTTTGCGCCTTTTCGTAACCATGGATGAAACGTAAATCCACCACAAAAAAGCAGAGACCAAACAGCAGTTAAAATAGTGGGGCTTATACACGACAAATAAGGCCAAGGTGGGTTTGTCGGCCAATAAAGTCATGGCGACCGCTTTTTTGGCATGAACGTGGTGTACCACATTTATTATCTTCACAAGGCTACACAAACCAATCGCAAATATTTGGCCGATTTTTTGAGTTAATTCATTGATTATTTGAAAAATAACAATTTAATTTGGCCAAGAAAAAAGTTTTTTTCCACCAGGACAATGCAAGGCAGCATACATATGCAGTTTCATGGCAAAAATTCGTGAACTGGGTTACGAATTGTACGCTCATACGCCCTGCTCTCTGGATTCAGCCCCTATCAACTGTTGTTGGTTGCCAAATATGAGAAAATTGCTCGACGGAAAGACATTTGAGTCGAACGTTAAGAAATTATCTCGCAAAGAAATGCCTATTTTGATGACCTCAACAAATCTTATTTATTTTTTTGGAATAACCGCTGAACAAAGTGTATAGTGTCAAAAGGAGACTACGTTCCAAAATAAAATGTTTTGTTTTATCCAAAAGGCTGTGTTGCATTAAAAAAAAGTCACGGGCTTATTGACCCGCCCTCTACACACGCATTAATTCTAAGCCGACTACATATAACTATATACATCCAACAACTATGTTTAAAATTTATAGACTGTATGAGCTACAATTATATGCATGAGTATAAAAATACTCTGACTATTAATCGGCTACACATGAGTAAAAGGAGGGTTATTTTTTTTTAACACACACAAACACACATATAAAGTATCCCTGTCGGAGAATGTGTGGCTGACTACAAACATAGTTAACTTATAGTTAACTTTTCAAAATTAATTCTTAAGTTGGAGTACATAATCGAATTTGGTGAGAGCCAACAAATTTATTCTCAGCTACTTTGAAACTCATTTCAGCTTTATATTAACATTTTGCTGTTATTATTTTAGATGGCACCTTGGCTGTGTAGTTAGCGTGTTGAGTACACAACGTGTGATGATACATGTTCGAACCCCAGAAAAAATTTTTAAATTTACTGACTACCAGGTGATTTAAAAAAGCCAACTTTAAGTCAGCTGAAAGTAATGCAGAGTGAGACAATTGACTACTGCCTAGGACTTCGCAATGTTAAAATAGTCAATTGATTACATTGAAAAGTAATCCAAGTGCCAGTCAGTACTAGTTGCGAAATATGTAGCTTAAAGTCAGTTTAAAGTTAACGAAATTTCCGACAGGGATGTTTTCAAACAGCCAAAACACATTTTCCATTCCATTTTATATACACAAATGAATGTATACGTTGGCGAATGATGAATAAATATCCCGAATATCATGAGTATATATTTTTTTCCGATTAAACATCCATAGCCTGTGTATAAGCATACTCCAATTATAAGTATGAGAGTGAGTCAATGCGCTTAATACGCCTGTGCCTTTTTATTTTTAGTTGTTGCGTATTTTAGATTTTCGCATAAACGAAGTAGAGATGCTCTTGTATGTTGCAATCGGCTACAGTCGTAGTAGCTTGAGAAATGAATATACGCAGTTACTAAAATTAAGACTATTTGCTTATTTATATTCTTTTTGGGATACTCATTGCCTGAATACGGTTGGCTGTGAATGTGAATGTGAAATAGTCTCTACTCTAATGTCACCGAAGGTATAATGAAACCATTTGTCTGCTCTTTTCTACTTTTCAATCACTTAACACGAGCAATATTAATATGCTGCTGAGATTTTTTCCCAAAAATCTTATAAGATTAATTGTTAACAACCTTAAGTTGGAATGGCAACATTATAGGTGTATTCTATTCATGCCACAATATCATATTATTAAATTACTGCACCCTTTTTTTACAGCTACAGTTGCAAAAGCGTAGCAGCACAGCTTTAAAAGCAGAACTGTAAGCAAGCGCAAGCTAAGATGCAGGCTTAGTCGCAGGCTAGTGAGTGTTGAAATTAAGTTAGGTTAAGTTTTTGTTAAAATTTGATGAATTATTATGTTTTAAAAATAAAATAAATGTGCATGTTAAGAAACATACACAAGCTGTTATTACAAATTGCAGGCCTACTAAATGTCAAAGCTTAATTATTATTATTTTTTTATTTCATTAAAAATAATTAAAGCAACTTTTAAAAGTTTAAGAAAATTATAGTCATAAAAATTACTGATAAAAACTGCTCATAATTAAAATAACACTCGTAGCCATGAAAGTTTCATATAGTTTTATAAAAAAAATTAATTAGATTGTGATATAATTAAACCAGTCTTAATTTTATATTACATATTAAAATACAATATAAATATACGAGTATATGAACAAATTTTTTTTGCAAATTAAATTGCTTTCAAATTAAAATCAATACTATTTGAACATTTCGTAGGCATTTAATTTCAGTGCCATAAATTAAAGACACAATTGTTTTGAATTTTCACAACTGTTGTCTTTTCTCTGGTTTTGCAATTGACATTTTCAACTCCATTTAAATATAAAGTCATTAGAGTAAAAATAACATGTGTGGTATAACAAAATTGATTTTTGACACTATATAATTTTATGCTAGATTTGTGGGCTGTGGTACACATATTTAAATTAAAAAGAAATTTTTTTTTTATATGTGAAAAATATAAGGGCCTGTCCCACGATGTCGACAGCGTTCAACTTGTCGCACACTTATATTCAAAACAAAATTAAACTTTAAAATTTTGTTGTTGTTTCCAATGTAACTGTGCGACGAGTCGAACGTTGAGGGATTCAAACGCTAGTCATAATGCTTTAAATTATTTTAATATAATTGGTTTTTTTGCTTTTGTGTTTTATTTCAAACATAAATTTTAAATTATTTTGACAGTATGATTTTTATGGCCGTCGTGTTTGAATACCCCAAATGTTTTTATATGAAATTTCTATAGCTTGCAATATTCAATAATTGTGAAATTCAATCATTTGGATTGATTGCATTAGAAAGCTGTTTTTCAATGCATATTTTATAAGCATATAAAATTAAATTAAAAATAATAAATTCAATAACAAAAAAAAGAAAAATAAATTGCATCGTTTTTAAAAATAAACATAAAAAAAGTTAAAAACATTTTTGAAAACATTTCACTTTCTAAATTTAACTATATTTACTTTAAATTTTAAACTTAAAACAATTTAAATTAAGTAAGGTTGGCAGTGGGAAACCCGAACTTCTGGTTTATTGTGATACCACGGAGACTCTGCTCATGCGGAGTCCTCAATTCATATCTGCACAACTACAATAGTGAGGATCTCACCAAAAACTTATATGGTATATGGTTAATTCTTAGAACAAACTGCATGTTCTAACAAAATCTTGGCGGCATAAGAGGGACGGGTACCCCCATAATTTAATTAATTTTAATTAATTTTTTTATAAAAGAAATGCCGAAGCTGGAACGAAAAGCCTGTAAATGGTGCTTAGCCAATAAAACGAGCTGAAATTCATGATATTCTTTATTCATGCACGCTCCTGATGAATTGCCTGGCATTGAATACAAATTATACCAAAAATAGATGTTTTAACAAGCCTAAAACGTCTTTGCGCCACACTTCGAACTGACGGCTAAAACTGTGCTTTTCTTTGATAGCAATAGCAAAAATAAAAGCTCGCACGTACGGTTTGATGTGAGTTTTACGAAAATCCAAATAATTTAGATTTTCACTACCAGCGCGGCAATAATTTTATGTTAATTTGATCTGTGTGCGCGTAGTTACTTCAAATGGCCCATAATTTTAAAAAATTATTTTTTCTGCTGCCTTTTTTGGTTTGTTAAGTTCGTTTATTTTAATTTTTTTTTTTTTTGACTGCCACTCGTTGTAAGTTCAATTAGAACAGAAGCACAATTTATTTATTTAAAAAAAAAACTTTCCATTTGACGATGAATGTGTGAAATTTTTGTTGTGGCAATATAGAAATTTGTCCATTCTAAACGCAAAACCAGTCGAACGAGAAGTGGAAAGTTATTGGGGCGCAGGCTGTTAATATTTTTGCTTGAGAGGGACAAAAAAATGTACCAAAACGGTTTAGTTACACATAGTGCGCTACTTTTTGCAACACAGTGGTTGCTGGCTAATAAACACAATTAATTTCAGATTGCTTTTTTTATTGAAAATATTTTTTATCAGCGTAAAATAAGAGAATGACTAATAACTCAAAAGAGTTTAATACAAAAATTTAAAAAAATGTCAGTAACAAAACTTATGAAAATTTTTTTTTGCCATTTTTATTATTTTTCGAAAAATGTTTGTCCATTAGAGTGATGCCCAAGTCCATTAGCCAGCAAATTAGGTTGAATTGTTTTTCTATCTCCGTGCTTTTACCAAAGTTTAACGTACGTAAGCTGTGGCATATGGGTAGGCGGAGTAACCAGCAGCATAAGGATAAGCACCATAAGTAGCAGCAGCTACAGGAGCAGCAGCTACGGGAGCAGCATAAGCAGAAGTGTAAGGGGAGTAGGCAGGATAGGCTGAATAAGTGAAGGGAGCAGCAACAAGGGCGGGCTTAGCCATGGCACAAGCGCAAATGGCGAACAAGCAAACGAGCAACTAGAAAAATAAGAAATCAATTAATTCAAGAGATTTATTATTCGACATATTGTCATAATTATATTATAAGTGAAATTTATTTGCTGGTGGTTAAGCGATGTCTATATGCATTTCATTGTTGCTTTAACAAATCGTCAGTAGACTTCAACCACAAATTTTGAACAGTCACAAACCTCTTATCTTATGCACATACTTTCATAAACTATTTGAGAATTCACAAATATTAATATTTTTGAAAATCACAAAAGAAAAATAAGCATAGTAGGCTTAGTAACTTATGCAAATAAATTTCACTTATAATATAATTATGACAATATGTCGAATAATAAATCTCTTGAATGTTTCATTAAAATATTATTTTTCATTTTGCCTATAAATACTTTTATTGTTATCCAATGGATTTCTAATTGTATAAAGGTGTAGAAAAATAAAATAGATTCATATCGAATAAAAATTATTTGCTGGGTTTTGTATAAGTTACTAAGCCTACTATGCTTATTTTTCTTTTGTGATTTTCAAAAATATTAATATTTGTGAATTCTCAAATAGTTTATGAAAGTCTGTGCATAAGATAAGAGGTTTGTGACTGTTCAAAATTTGTGGTTGAAGTCTACTGACGATTTGTTAAAGCAACAATGAAATGCATATAGACATCGCTTAACCACCAGCAAATAAATTTCACTTGAAATCAATTAATTATAAAAGTAAAAAAGAAATTTTGAAAAATTCATTGGTTTTTATTTTAGTTAAAGGTTTATCATAATTTGTTATTTTTATTTAGCGCGTGTCAAAATGACTACGAGCTTAAAAAAAGTTTGTTTGTTATTGCTTATACAATTCATAGAAGCTTTAAAACGCCCTTGAACCCCCTCTTTTATAACTCTGCAAATGCGCGTTTTCATAGTGCTTAGAGCAGTGTTGCAGCGCCTCCGGTATACAGTAGGGGCACACTAACTTTTTAGGATGTGTAACAATTTTTATTTTATTTTATTTTTTTTTTTTTTATAAAAAAAAGAGAAGTAACACTCGGGCAATGAATGCCTACTACTATTACTAGGTGTTACCTGCTTTAGGAAAGGAATAGTGATAGAGAAGACAGATGGTAAAGGAAGAAGAGGAAAGCTTCATTCTTTTACAACTCTGCTTTTTGCATGTTTTTTTTTTAATAATGCAGTGTTGCAGCGCCTCTGGTGTTAAATGAGACGTATTTAATTTTTGAAGCTGTGATTAGTAGCCATTTTATTGGTTATTTTACTTCGCCGATAATTCTGCTACACAACGAAGGAGGGCGCTCTGATGTTACATTGGGATTAGTATCTGCTGAAGTCGGTATAATTCAGTGACCAGTGACTATGCCTTCATCACATGAACTTTCCTACAACAACTGATGCAAAGGGACACTAATGTACATCAGCAAAATGCGTGGTGTTGTTATTTGATGACTGTCTGATACCGGGTTCGAACCCAGGATCTTCGTTTTTGTAGTCGACGTGCTAACTACTTCAGCCAACGCCACCCTCAATTATTTTTATTACATGGCAGGTGGTTCTGTTACAATACCGGTGAAGGAGGGTGCTGTTGTATGCCTTCGTCACTTAAATAAGTTCAGCAAAAATTAACACAATGTTACACTAATATCACAGACATCGGAAAAGTTAATGATGCTTATATCTTAATATTCTGAAACGGAACTCGAATCCCATGAACTCAGTCATGATATGCTTCAATAGCAGTTAGCGAGCTAACGACTTCAGGTAATTGCGTGGACTGCCAAAAACTTTAGTTTATATAAAATTTAACCAAAATTGTCCTTTGAAGTTAATTTCATTAATATATTTTTGTCATGTTAAACCACTTTCAATTTAATTTTTTTTAAATTTCATGTACACATATTAATTTCTATTTCAATAAATATCTTTTTGCTTCACTTTCTGTTTGCCACTTACGAATTTGAACATGTTGAAAATTTTGCGAAAGTTGACTATTAGTTTTTTAAAGTTCTTAGTAAACTGATGATGGTTTTTTAAAACTCTTCAGCTTTTATACAAAATTATATTCTATGTATGCAAAAATAGTTAAAACTCCAAAAATTATGGTTAAATAGGCAATAATCAATTTTAGAGTAAATTATAAATGCAAACCAGGTTCTTCAGCAATTTCGTTTTGATTTTGTTTTTGTTAAATTAAATGCATAAGAAATAATTTTTGCGAACACAAGGAAATCAAAATTTATATTTATGCAAATCATTTTCAGACACTTTTTTTAAAGATTTTTTTTCGTTGTTAAGAATTTGTCAAGAATTTGTCAAGAAGAAACAAATTGAAATTTATTTGTTTTATTATTTATTTTTTTTATTGAAGCGTTAACAAACCCATTAAAAACAATTATAACAATAACATTAAGAATCGCTAGAATGAACTGAGACAAGGGCAAAAACCTGAAAGTTAAATTTTTTAATGGCGGTATTATAACTGTACAAGGGCGGTATTAGAATTAAACGAAAAAACCGGACCATTTAATGCCCTTGCCGAGAAAGTGCCAAACGCCATGCCCACTAAACTTTTTTCTATAATTTCTTGTACTCCTCCCCATCCGAGTCCTGCGGAACTTTGTAATGACACAATTAAACTTTGCGAAAAGTTTGGGGGGAGGGGGGTTAACACCCGTTAAAATTTAATATAAAATTTTTGCAACTTATACTTATTCGATTTCTGGAAAACTTAAAAGTTCACTATATTTTTAAAAGTGGGCGGGCTACTCCTATTAAATTTGATTTATTATATACTTCCCTGCAATAGATCCTTAAGAAGCTTGTCACACACTTTATGGTTTCGTAGTAAGAAAATATTGTGCTTGAATGTACCTTAATTCTTCTTCTTATGACACTTTTTACTATTTAGACTCTTAAAATGATGACTCGATATTGTGTTTAAAAAATTTGCTGAGGCCACGCCCCTTTAAATTTGGTATCGTGTTGTATGCACTTCTGCCCAACCGAATCCTACAAAACTTTCCCAATATTCTAAGCTCCTAAGAGCAATTTAGCATTTATAAAAGTGCGAGGACCCACGCCCATTATCATCATATATCATTTACAGCCATTTGCCCTATTCCCAGTGGTCCGTCAAAAAGGAATCATCTGGATTCTGCTTGAATGCCTGCATGGATCATCCAACCAACTTAATTAAATCTATTCAGTTTAAAGTATTCCGGTGAAAAATGTGCTGATCCATCAGTATGCGGGGTAGGCGGTTTAATATTCTAAGAGAATATTTTTGTTACTACTTCCGTTAATTTTGTTATAATTTCCAAATTTTTTTTCAACATTGAATAAATACGTAAATAAAACTTCTAAATAATCAATCAAAGTTGAGCAACGAATCGTATTTATTAGCAAACGCAGTTGAGATATAAAAACCTCCCTGTTTAACTAAGAGCAATGAAAAGTAAGTTAATAATTGTGTCATAGTCAAGGCCAGATCAAGGCACTCGGAATTTTTTTTTGGACTATCTTAAGAAATTAAAATGCCTTAAAATACTACTTTAAACATTCAAGAGATTTATTATTCGCCATATTGTCATAATTATACTATAAGTGAAATTTATTTGCTGGTGGCTAAGCGATGTCTATATGCATTTCATTGTTGCTTTAACAAATCGTCAGTAGACTTCATCCACACATTTTGAACAGTCACAAACCTCTTATCTTATGCACAGACTTTCATAAACTATTTGAGAATTCACAAATATTAATATTTTTGAAAATCACAAAAGAAAAATAATCATAGTAGTCTACTGACGATTTGTTAAAGCAACAATGAAATGCATATAGACATCGCTTAACCACCAGCAAATAAATTTCACTTATACTAATTTAAACTTTCACCGCATTTTTCATTTATTTTATTGGCTAATATTAATTTCACTACCATCCTCGTGGTCCTCACGTCCGTGCCAGTGATATTGTTTTCGCTGCTTGTAAAGGTCGTTCTTTTGTTGAACTGCAAAAAGAAAAGAAAAACAAAACGAATCACACAAATAATAACAACAATATCATTATACAAATTAACAATAATGCTTTTTTTTATAACAATAACCATCACAATGTTATTAACGTTTTGTTTTTATAACTTTATATACGAGTATGTATACTGGCACTCATACTCACCACGATGCGGTCTGCATATTAATTAATAAGTTTTTACAAATCAAACAGCTACAGTCCAAGCCAGGGTTAGAGACATACGGAAATGTGTATATGGTAACAAAAATTATAAAGTTTGGGAACTACACTAGTAGTACCTTTCTCTAAAAGGCATTTCAGTTAGCCAAAAAGGCAAACTTTTTGACAGGAACTGCGCCGCGTACATTTTTGGTAACCGGTATACCCACGAAGGTCGTCAATTAAGTAAAGACAATGTGTTGCTTAAAAAGTAAAAAGGTCTATGAGTTTTTGGGTTAGTATGATTTTCAACGAACTTTAAGCATAATAAGAATGACAAAATTAAAAAATAAAAACTAACGCTCATCTGTGTTTCTTCTCTAACAAATTATTTATTTGACATGTACTCGTATATTACATGAAAAATTGGGTATACGATCTAGTACATACACATTAATTTTGTTTTTCGCAAATTTCGATTTTGTGTGAGAGAGAGATGGAAGATAAATAAACATCATTTGCAGTATAAAACGGTGCTGGAGGGCGATTGAACTCTCATTTGCTTTGAATTCAACTTACTTACAACTTTAGCCAACAGCACCCTTCATTGTATATGTATGTATCAGTATGTATGTATGTATATTCTATTAACCAACAAAATAGTAAATTTGGTTAAATTCTTAATTATAAAACGAATCGGAACAACAATTTTATTTTAAAGGAAATTAACAACTAAAATTTGTAAGATTAACCAGATTAAAAGTTCGTTCATCAATGAAGGAAGAGATAGAGGATAGCTTCATTCTTTTACAACTCTGCTTTTTTTGCACGTTTTTAATAAGGCAGTGTTGCAGCGCCTCTGGTGTCAATGAGGCATATTAAATTTAAATCAAAGCTATGCTTAGCAGCCATTTTATTGGTTATTTTACTCTGCCGACGAAGCAGGGCGTTCTGATGTTACATTAGGATTAGTATCCTAGTATTCTATTAGTTGAACTTTTCTACAACAACTGATACAAAGGAACACTAATGCACATCAGGAAAGTGTTTTATTTTGTTACTCAATGACTGTCGGCGACCGGGCTCGAACCCAGTACCTTCGGTTTTGTAGTCAACGTTCTAACTACTTCAGCCAATGCCACACCTCTACTCGGAGACCCAGTTGCATACATTGTGATTCCTTTCTATTGATACCCTTTATTTATAATTTTAATCCCCATTTGAACCCAGAAGAGCCCTAATTATCTGTCACTAAGCCACTGAATTCCCATGATGAAGCCCCTGATATCCCTTGAGCGTATGATTAGCCACCTCAGCCTATGACGTTGCAGCTTCGGGCAGTGACAGATAATAAGTTGAATGGTTTCTGGTTCGTCTTCTTCCGCACACATCCTGCAGCAATCTGCGGTGCCAGTTTCCCAAATACTGGTCCTTGCTCTGACCGAGCAGTGACCACGCAACCCGCGTATAACGACTCGCATCGCCATCCTATTCATATCCAGTAGCAGTTTGGATCTTCTTGAGTCAAGTTTAGGTCGCATGGCCCTCGAGACTCTACAATACTCTCTACTTCGCCATGAACGGTTGGTGCTGCTCTCCACCCAATTACTGAGTTCTCTGTAGTAATGACCTTTCGGTAATATCATCAATTTGTTACACATTCCCTCATTTAACGCCAACCCTTCTTTTGCCAGCTTATCGGCAATTTAATTTCCCTCAACACTGCTGTGGCCAGGAACCCAACATAGTCTGACACTATATTTGTACATAAGCAAGTTGAGGTAGGAGAGCCCTCACTAACAAACTTCGCCTTTAGCCTGTTGACGTAGAAGTTTACCTTCTCGCCTTAAGCCACAGCTCAGCTTGAAAAACGCTGTATTTATTCGGCAGTCTGAAAGATATGGACACCAGCCTTTGTGTGCTCTTAGCTTAAACGTAATTTTTTTTTTAAATTTTCATTTAAATCAAAGCTTTCTATTTAATCTAAACAGTGTGATTAGATGACTAAACTATTTTTTTGGACTAAATTGCTGTTGCCGAAAAAAAAATTATTTAAAAATAACCGGTTCTAGCAGTTGGATTTATTATGTAGGGTGACGGACGTTGCATATTTAACTTGTTTTTATAATTAATTATTTTTTTTCAAAAACCCTTGTCATTTGCTTATTTTATTTAACAGCATGTGGATTCAGTAACTTTTTGCGAACCGATACTTGTAAACCTGTAATGTAAACCGAGTATTTTGAAATCGCGCGAAAATAGAAATATTTTTTCAGATTTTTTTTTTAAATTTTTTTATTTTATAGATTCTCAAATGTCATATCTGAAAAAAGAAAATTATCGTGTATGATTTTAAACACGTCTGCAGGACTATTATTAATTTGTTGAAAACGAGAAATTTACTCGAATTCGCTTCACAGAACAGGACCGAATGTCATTTTGTAATTTAATTTTTTCGATAGTGTACATCTGTGTTTTACTCGCCATTTTATTGTATATCATGTGGCATCCCTGCTAACAAAATGTCAAAATAAGCAAAAATTATAAAGAAGAATAAAAGAAAAACTAAATGAATTTCTGCTAGTGTTTTTACTTTTTTGTACTTCCACCGACAGCTAATATCGTTAAAATATTTTGCTGGGTGGCAAAGTCGATACATTTTCGTTACACATATTATAGACGATGATCGTAATAAGAGTTACTGAATTCAGGTGCTGATACTTAAAAGCTGAAAAAACTGAACGAATTTTACTAGCAATTGAGTTGGTTTCTTGCGATATTCATAAACAAACTATTTATTCATCTAGTTAATCTAATAAAGTTAGTTTAGTTGTTATATCTTGGCAGGCAAAGTAAATCAACCGAATCTAAATAACAGATTCGGTTGATTACTGAGAATATAATAAAATTTACTATTCATAAAACTCGATCGGAAAAAGTGAAATTAATTGATTTGTGTTGATAATTTTACCATAAATACAATTTTAATTCTTAATCAGGCTCAAGTTCAGTATTTTCACTTCTTATAGAATTCTTAGAGAATTGAAAATATCGAACTTAAGTCCGATTAAGAAAATAACTCTGATTAAAATTCATTCTAGTTCACTAAAATTTAAATATCTATAACATAAATACAATTTGTTGGTTAAATGAATCAAGTTTATTTGTTGCTATAAAAGTAATCAGCTTAAATTCTGCATCAAATTAATTGTATATATTGACATTATAGTCTTGCTAGCTAAAACTCCTCTGTACTCTATATCAATTTTTATGCTGTTGTGTCTGCAATAAATTTGTCAATCTGTGCTCTTTGATCTAGGGCACAAAATTACATGAGTATGTATACACAAATTTTTTTACGGCCTTGTTTTATAAGCAAAAAGAAAATAAATATTTATATGAAAAACAACTTTTATTTTTTATTTTTATTTAATTGAACAATCGTATTGCTTTATTACTTTGCTTCTGTGAAAAAAAAAACGATTTTTCAGCTCCATCTTCTTTTGAACACCAAAATGTGGCTTATGCCGCCCATACATTAACACAAGTTCACTGCACAAGTCTGGCACTGTACAGTGCGTTTGTGTAGTGTATGAGGGTGGTTGTGCTATTTGAGTAAATATCAAAACGATTTTGATATTTGCTCAAGTTTGTAGAACTTCACAGTGAACTTGTGTAGTGTATGTTGCAAACACTCAGTTGTGTCGTGATTTTTTAAAAGTTCAAAGCAAGAAATGAGCGCAGAAAATATAGGGGGCCATTCTGGAAAACGCATCGAAAAAGTGAAACTTTACATTAAAATAAAAACAAATTTTCGAAAATTGTTTTCGTTTGTAATACATTTCTAAAATGAAATAAACGTGAGAATTTCAACGCGTTTCTCTCTCTTTTAAAAACGGTTAATTTTGTATGCGAAACAAAAACAATTTTTTTTACATTTACACAGTTTTGTTTTTGCTTTGCATGTAACTTTCACCAATTCGACGCGTATTCCAGAACAGTCCCCATATTCTGGACAGAGTTCCTAGAATTATATATATTATAGTCTTAAAATAAAAACTGCACAGTTTGATTGTATAGGGTGTGTCACAAGCTTAGTTTATGCAGTGCCAGACTTGAGCACTGAACTTGTGTAGTATATGGCTGGCATTACTCTGCTTTTTTATAGTAGTCCAATTCACAATCTTGTGCAAATGTTCTTGCATCGTAGAATGTGCAAAATGGTATAGTACGAGTATATTGATACTCACCATTAAGAATTGTTAAGTGGTGAGCATCAAAATACTATACCATTTTGCACACACAGGAAAAAGTTTTCACCAATTAATGTTTTCAATTAATAATTTAATTGATTCAATTAAATTTTTAATTGTATTAATTAATTTGAGTGGAAAAACTTAATTGATATTATCAAATTGTTTATAGGTGAAAATTTAATTAATTTTTTAATTAATATTACAAATATTTTAATTAATATTACAAACTCATTCATATTACTTTTTTGTGTGCATATACATACGAATAGTTGACTTGATAGTGGGTTTTTATTGTATTTTAAGTTTTTGCCATTTATAATAGAACATTTTCTTCCAACTTCAATTTACAAAAGCAATGATTTAGCTTTGATAATTTTTTTTTTGAAATCACCGTGATTTGACATGTCGTGATTTGCAGAACAGGCCCGAATATTTAAAGAAATTTAACTCAAAACAGTATTATTTTGAGCGGGTAATTTAATTTCCTCGTTCATACTTTCATCGAACTCAAAATTATATTTTTTAAGTTTAAAAACTGTTGAGAGTTTTAGGTAGAGCAATATTTGTTTCTATGCTCATTAACGAAGTTTTAATGCGTCATTCAGATCTCTTACGCATGTACGTATGCTTCTAATTGTTTTTGAGTAATTGATCCAGAATAGCTATTTACTCAATTGTTTTTTAACTTAGAAAATTTGTATCAAGGTCACACGCAGTAGTTTGTAAATTATATTCACTGTATGTATCTGTGTACTCGTATATGTGGCGCGCAAAATAGAAAGGGACCTAAGGGTAAATACGTGTATCTTTGGTGTACCATCACTGAATAAAACGCGCATATCTCTGGGAGGGAACACTTTTGGGGCATAGGATCGGTCTCATTCGATGCTCAGATGTTGTGCACATCAAAAAAAAAAAAAAAAAAAAGTGAAAAATAAAACAACACTTAATAATTTCAGTACTCGTATGTTAAAACTAATTAATTTTCATGAATTGTCTTGTTCAACGCTAAACTTACAATAAATGCTTTAATACTTTGAATTTGATTGAACCCTCTCAAAATGACCAGAGAACCAGCCACTAGATTAATGATTTGCTTAATCTTGTCAAAAGAGTACTTTCGCTCGGCAATTGTTGCTTTCAAGATAAATTATCGAACGAATATAATCTTTCGTCGATATCATTGAACAGTTCACAAGAAAATAATATTGTCTGATTGATTAAGCCGTCTCGGCTTGGATGTTGCTTATAACTTTATAATCGATCAACAACTGATTTTCGACATTGATTCTGCCGAATCTTACCGAAGGAAGAATTTTAATAAAATAGCTCCCAATTTCAAATATCAAAATTTATTTGATACAGCCGCCGGTTGTTGTATTGTATGGGCCCTTTTAGAACAGCGGGTTATTCAAAACGAAACATCTTATTGGAACACTCTGTTGCTTAACAGAAATGTAGACTTATTTGTCTGCCATCAAGTATATTTCTTTACAGGCTCTACTGCTCAATAATTTTTCTTGTAGAAATAAATGCAAAATTCCATAAAAGAAACTAAATATGAAATCATCACCACGCTTTAAATGGTGACTTCTCGATGAATGAATTCATCTCAAATATATAAGGGCCTGTCCCACAATGTCGACAACGTTCGACTTGTGGCACACTTACATTCAAAACAAAAACAAATTTTCATATTTTGTTGTTGTTTCAAATGTAAGTGTGTGACAAGTCGATCGTGAAATTGGCCCTTGCATTCAAAACAAACACAAATTTTAATATTTTTTTTCTTGTTTCAAATGTAAGACCGACCGTTGTCGACATCGTGGGACAGGCCCTCAAAGTTCTATCTTATGGTGAATTTAATAAGTGGAGTTTGGCCTCGGCTTTAGTTCAGCCGAATTGGGAAAATACCGCCGGAATTTGTCTTCAGCATCAGCACAAAAATGTGTGAAAATAAACAAATAAAAAATCTGTCGATTTTTTAAATTATTTTTTAAGATCTCTTGAGATCTCCAAAAAAAAAAAAAAAGAAACGTTTAGGGAACCCTGCCTCTAACACTCGCAAATGTAATGCACTCATACCAAATCAAAAAGTAAAATAAAAAAATTTAAATAATATACTTTACTACATTATTTTCTTATAATAATTTTTACATACAAATACAACAAAGCCCAGTGCCTGACATTATTTGACTTTGAGAATAATGCGAGAACTAATAAGTATAATTGTGCTCATAATTGTTTAAGTGTGTTAATATATGTTTTAATTCTGTTGTTGTACTCGTATATTCACATGAAAAATAACCTTAAAGAGTTTAAATAATATAAAATACACATCTACTTGAAATTCTAATTCAATTCTCATTTAAACGTTTTTCGCAACACCCACAAAGCAACGAGAATATACTTTAAACGCTTTGAAAACTTCTAACAAATAAACGAACAATTTTAATTTGAATTAAAAAAAAAAAAAACAAACAGAAAGCATTTTTAATTGAACAAAAAATAAATAAAATAAAATTAAAATCAACAACAAACGTTAAAAGCAAAAAGAATGTTTAAATTTGTAAGTTTAAAACGTCAGACTTATGACATTTCGAATTCAGACGAGTTTAATTTAAATAATGAACAACTACAATCCTCACCTACTACTCTACTATTGAAAAAATCTCCCATTATTAAAATATCCAAAAATTCTCCTACTCCAAAAAATTTGGCCAAACATCCCAAAAATCCCACACAAATTGCAGATTGTAATCGCGCTTGCTATTGTTGTGACTTTGAGTATGCAACAGCAGTTGGTGACAGCCAGACCGGGAGATTTTACCGATGCTGCGGAGACTGTAGATGTGCCACCGGAACATCGTGCTGCCCCGCCAGCTCCGCCACAACTGCATCCTGCCCAACCGCCATATCAACCCAGAGCCATATTTCCAGTTGCTGCAGTGCCTGGCGGTCCACAATATCCCCTGTTCTTTACCCCTCCAAACGGCTTTGTACCCTACGGCAGCATTTACACAGCCTACCAACAGCCGCAGGCCATAGTGCAAAGTCCTGTAGATTTCTTGCCAATTGCTGCTGCCGCCTTGTGAAATAATAATATTTTTTCATGTACACAAATTAATTGTTTATTTTCCCATTTTCTACACTTTATTAATTTTATATTTATTTTAATTCCTTTTTTATATATATATATATGTATGTATATTTCTATTAATTAACGAAATACACTTGTAGTTTTAAAAAGACGTGTGCTGCATTTTATTTGGGAAATTTCGTAGGACTTTCAATGAAACGTTCGAATGACGACTTCCTCATTCCACAGACCTTTTTAAATATACTCGTATGTATATTGAAGCTTCTAGTTTGGTTTAGCTATTAATATTTTTATAAAAAGATTTAAATATAAAATCATTAGACTGAAAATAACAAGTGTGGCATTTCGGATTTGTGGGTTGCAAATATATTTAAATTAAACAGAAATAACCTTTTTTTATATATGAAATATGGAGTGTTTTTAATAATTTTGATATGACAATTGCTCAAAACAATAGAGGCGTGCATAATTATCATAACAATTAGTTTTAAATATAGTGTATAATTTTTTATTGGGTGCATATTTTGGATAGAGTTTCTTTTTTAGTTGTATTAATAAAGTGACATTTTGTTAGTTTACCAAAAACAAACTCATAAAAATTAACTTTTTCCAAAAACAACAAGAAACCTCAGTTCTAGCGACTGATACCGGCAGAGTAGAGCAAAAAACAAATAAATACATATACTTGTATCGGCGTAGTGATACTTTGCAGCTTTACAAAAAAAAAAAAAAACTATATAAAAAATTGGTTAATAGTATCCCCTGTCTATCTACCCTTCCTTTTGCAATTGCCATAAATCAACGGCATTGGAAACCTTGAAACACTTGCGTTTTAGGAGTAGGATAAGTTCAGCGCACTTTTTTTAAAGAAAAGATGGTTGATCATGTCACAGCTGATCATGTTTATTACAGAAACGTTGCCTGTATTAATGATATACTTTTTTTTTAATAGGAAAGATCTTTCACTGTGTCACAGCACACTTGTTTTGTAGAAAAGTTGACTATGTCAGAGCAAAGTTTATTTATATAGAAAAATTTACTGTGTCACACACACTTTTCTTATAGAAAAGTGTTGGCTGTGTCACAGAACACTTTTTATATAGAAAAGTTGGCTGTGTTACCGAAAATTTGTCGTAAAGAAAAGTTGGCTGTGCCACCGAACATTTTTCTTAGAGAAAAGTTGATTGCGGTACAGCACACTTTTCTTATAGAAAAGTCGCGTCGCGACTCACTTTTCTTGTAGAAAATGTGGTTGCCCGTAATACGGCATACTATTTAAAAAAAGGTAGTTGAACTTATCACATCAAGTTTCTTATATATAAAAGATGGTTAACTGTGTCATAGCACACTTTTCTAACTGAAAAGATATCTGTGGTAAAGCACACTTTTTTTTAATAGAGAAGTCTACTCTTCCACAGTGCACTTTTTTTTATAGAAAAGATAGTTGACTGTGTCATGGCACACTTTACTTATAGAAAAGAAGGTTTAATGTGTGACAATACATTTTTCTTACAGAAAAGAAATCTCTGGCGAAGCACACTTTTTATAATAGAAAAGCTTACTGCTGCTGCACAATGCACTTTTCTCTCTCATTTTTTTTTCTTAGAAAAAAAGGTTAACTGTGTCACAATACACTTCTCTCTTAGAAAACATTGTTGACTGTGTCACAGCAAATGTTTCTTATAGAAAAGTTTACTACCTAAAATATTTTTTAGGCTCACTAATGTGAATCAGTTACAAAAATTTAATCTAAAATTCTTTCATAATGCAATTCCTGCGGATAAAATTTGTAAAAGTAAATGTTTTATGACAGCTTTCCTATAAGAGCACTATTAATTATACGGCATTGTTCTGTCAATCGGTTTGAAATCGCCCGATTTTAGAAAACGAATTTTTTCAGATTTTTTTTTAAATTTTTTGCCTCAAATATCATATTGAAAAGAAAATTATCACATGATTTTAGACACATCGGCAGGACCATTAGTGATTTTGGAAATCTTACAATTTCAAATCGATTAGATTTACAGAATGCACTGATGGGATGGCCATGCATTCCAATCTAATACAAATTTCTAATTTACCAATCTTGAAATAAAGTTAATATTAATAAATCAATTTGAAAATTTTGCTTGTTTTTATGGTTAAGCGATTGTCTATATGTATTTCGTTGCCGCTTTTTGGAACTCATCAGTAGACTTCAACCCAAAACATTTTTTATTTTAGCTAACAAACTTCGTATGTTTATAGTAAGACTCTTAATACTATATTGAGAATCACAATATACAAACATAATAAGTTTGAAAGCCTCAAACAAAAATCTTTACAAAACAAGCATCTTTATTCGATTGTGCATCTATTTTATTTTCCACCACCTTTTTACAATTAGCTGCCACATTGGGCAACAATAAGAGTATTAAAAGGCAAAAAGAAAAATAAAACATTTATTTTCATACATGAAATACCAAAGTGTATTTATTTGACATAAAGTCTTTATTTATTTAGTTTGAAAATTTTGCTTGTTTTTATGGTTAAGCGATTGTCTATATGCATTTCGTTCCCGCTTTTTGGAACTCATCAGTAGACTTCAAAATAAAACTTCTTAATATCTCTATTAGTTCTTGAATAGTTTTTGCCACTTTCCTAATGTAGGAGTTGAGCACAGCCTGCCAAACTCATCTTATGATTTTAAGCAAAAGATTTTACTACGCCAGCCACAATGAGACTTAAAATCTGAAAACTATGAAGTGAATATAAGGAATAAAGAAACTTTGGCTAGTGAGACAGCAAATTAACAATTTTAAATGGTTATTTCAATAGTAAGAAATAAACTTAATTAAATTCAGTAACAAAACTAGTTTATTTAACCGAAGCGCAATAACAACGAAACTTGTAGCAGTAAAATTGATAAATCAAATCAAATCAAATCAAATCAAGGAACAATTCAAATTACATACTTACATTACCCAAATGACTAGTTTCTCATCTGGATCGTTAAAGCGACTTTTACTAACAGTAAAATAAACAACTAATATTGTTTAAGTTAACATTCGTTGTTATTCTGGGTTCAATTTCTTAACTGTTGAGTATCTGTTAAATTAACCAAGAAAATAGTAAATATTTTAAAATTTCACACAAAAAAACACACCAAAAACAATTTCTGAATTTCACACAAAAACACTAATAAAATAAAAAACAACAGAAAAATAAAAAATTTAATTTTTAAGGACACCTGATTAATTTTGGCAACTAAAACTGCTTCTTTCAAGTAGAAATTATTTTCAACTAAAACTTACACTGCGAATGCTGCTTCTGTTACTGTTTCCATTTATTTATTTTAAATAGCAAATAGTTTGATTATATAAATTGCAACAACAGTTTACATCAAAAATAAAATAACAAATTCAGATCGGTTAGATTAACCAGTCAAAATTAGGTTAAATAAAATTTTGAAAATTTTAAAATTTAAAATATTTTTTTAAATTTTATTATGAATAAATTCCCAACAATAAATTACAATACAAATCACTAGTCACAGCACTGATGAACTCGGCTCCAAGTAGTTCTATCTCTGGTGAATCATCAATAAATTTAACACATGGTTGTCATAGGACGGTAATGATCCAAATAACTCAATGGTATGTGCTTAAAAGGTTGTCTAGAACAATTTTTGATATAAACAATAAGGTAGGATCACACGATTGCCGCAAATACACCAATCTGACCCAATTTTTATTGTGGAAAATTGGTGTACAATAATAAAATTGTCCCAATCAAATACGTTGCAGTCACATGATTGCCCCATTTTATAAAAATTTTATTGACGCAGATTGGCGAAGAATGGATTTCTGGTAATAATTGGCGCAGCCCAGTCACACGATTGTTCTACGGCAACAGAAACAAACAGCTGTTTTGGTAGTTTTTAGTTTATTTTGCTTTACTTGCAAACGGGTTTCTTTTAAAAAGAAATGATTTTTTGTCTGTTTTATTTTGTACATGAAAATGGTTTATTGTTTTAAAACAAATGAAATTGCATCTTCTTTGTATATTTTGTGCTCCTTAAATATACAAAGCAGAGGCAATTTTCGTTCTTTTAAACGAATAAAAACTAAATATGTATATGGGTTAAGATTGGCTCACAGTTCCATGCTAACGTTTCAAATAAGTTATAATTACATATAAAAGTAAGTTTAAGTCGATACTTAAGACAACACTTGGAACACACGAACAAAATAAATTAATGTCGCGTATTGGCTACTTTGATTGCCGCTCGAGAACACAATAAATATTGGTGCATTTTTAACATTTTTTTTGGGGCATGGTTGCCTATCAACCGTTCACACGATTGTCGCACCAGAGTTGCATTTGATTGCGATAAATCAGCACAATATTGTTTTCGATTGTCGTATGAGGCAATAAATTGTGAAATCACACGATTGGCGTATAAAATGAACCAATAATTGGTGCATTGCGTCAATCGTGTGATCCTACCTTTAGAATATTAAATTCAGTACTTGTAGTGATTGGCATGCAATCAAAGTGGTAAACCTTAGAAACTAGTTCAAATTTTTTTGCTGGAGTCCTTATTTATTTATTTTTTTTTTTAAGAAAAAAATATTATAGAAATAAAAAACCTTAAATTAAAATTTATCAGATAAAAAGTGCTTCGGGTGCATATTGGGTGTATATGTATATTTGTCTTAACTTAAACTTTTAACTATAAACAAATCATTCAAAAACAAAATAATTTTCTGTAACAAAACACGCTAAAGCCTTAAAAACAAAGCTTTCCTTTAATGTCCTTTTCTTAAAGCTAAACTAAACATCACAAAGTCCGGTTAACAGCGCAAGTAGTTTTCGATTTACAAAACGGTGGTGTAGGCAGCGGCAGCATAAGGATAGTAAGAGGCATAAGGAGAAGCATAAGCGGCGGCTACTGGGGCGCTGTAGGCAGCAGCTACGGGAGCGCTGTAGGCAGCAGCTACGGGAGCGGTGTAGGCGGCGGCTACAGGAGCAGTATAGGCGGTGGCTACTGGGGCGCTGTAAGCAGCAGCTACTGGAGCGGTGTAGGCGGCGGCAACAGGAGCAGTGTAGGCAGCAGCGACCACGGGAGCGGCAGCTACACCATTGTAGTTACGGGCAACATATTGTGAACTGGTGGCTGTAACAACGCCAGCAGGTGCAGCGGCTACAACTGGAGCGGTGGCCAAAACGGCAGGTTTAGCATAAGCGCAGCTGACCAAGGCGAACAAGGCAATGAAGACGGACTAAAATTAATTAAAGAAAACAAAGTTATTTATTCACATTATTTTTACTCAGAACAAAAGAACTGAAAATGTTTATGAAATAAAATTAAAATTTACTCCTACCAATTTGAACATTTTGGCTGGATTATGTTTTGTGTACTTGCTTCAGAAAACTATACTGAATAAACGCTTCTAGTTGGGCTTTTATAGTCAAATTATTACTGGCACATGTGCTAATAGAATAAATTTATTTTGTGTTATTTTTATTATTATTATTTAAAAGTACTTGAAGATGTCCGCCAAAAAAATAATATACATAATTTAACAATGTTTTTTGCGCAAAAATGCCGGCATGAACTTGCCTGTATGTATGTGTGGACGAGTGCGTGTGTTAAATTTCTAATTATTATGTTCTATAAACCCTTTTCTTGTGTGTTTTGATTTCGATTTACATATTTTAGCGCAAATGTACTTGAATTTGATTGCTGTTAATGTCTACGCAAATACATACATACATATGAGCACATACGTAAATTATTTAACGGTCTTGAGACAGTTCGAAGACGGCTTCCAATTGGCTGCGACATTGCCAATATTTTTATAATATATAAACAATACAACAAAAGCTGCCAGCTGTTCGGGCATTTGAGACGCAGCTGGGTTGCGCTATAGAGTGCGTTTGCTTTTTTTTTAAGGAAATTCAAGTGCTAAAAGCACTTGGGATGACAACGCCCCTTAACCCTAACTGTGAAAATTATTTTATCCTACACCAATTAAATGCTGTACTCACGCGCACCTGTTACTCTTAACACTTTATCGTTTATTGTTACAGATATGTTACAGACCATTAAATCTCCATAAAAACTTTTAATTAAATGCAATTATTGATTTTATTTCAACTCAATAACTTTGGTACACTATCTCGTTTGAAACTGTAAAATTCATTCTTAACAAAAAATTTTATCTGCTGCAGCAGAAACAGACTTAAAGTAACCCGCAAGGGGGGGGGGGGGGGGTGAGTGAGGGGTTATTAAGACAATTTTGCCATAGTCCAATTTTTTATTAAGTTTATTATCAGTGTTTTAATATTAAATTTTGTGAATTTCCACGGCAATTATTGCGTTTAATGATAAAACATTGTGAGTGAAATCATTTTTAGTTTGAAGCTAATATCGTCAGCATATTTGACGTTTTTCACATTTTCTTTTTTACTCATTTTCGGCAACAAAAAAAACATAAAATTTAAAAAAATGCTAGAAGAATTTTTCTTAGTTATGCTACGAGCTCTTAAAATCTGTTTAAAAAAATAGTTTTACGAGTACGATGTTGTTGAGTCATAAAGGCTTAAAAATCGTCTGGGAATTGAACCTCTTCAACTTCTTGACAACTCATAGTGTTAATTAACCACTTTTGGAGTCTAAGGACATCAGGGTACTTGGGCAACACCACACACGTTGGCCAGACATGCATGCAGACTTTAGATTTGCAAAAAAAAAAATAGTTAAAACGTTTCACAACTTGTGTTTGTTTGCCTCAAAAAGTAAAAGTTTTTCTTACTTGGAATTTCTTGTGTGTCTTGTAGGGTGTGTGGTTTTAGCTATAAATAAATTTTAATTTATTTTAATGGTATAAAATAATAAAATCGATACAAACTAAAACAGAATAACTAAAAGGCATTTATTTTTTGCAGTAGTATAAATTGTCATATACATATATTTAATTTTGCCCACGTACTTTAACTCTTGGCTGGTGTGCATCATTAAAATTAAGTGATTTATTTTAAATTGTTAACTGTTGAGAGATCTGAGTGTAAATTTTTGCTTTATCAACAATTCTGTGAGAATGCAGGCAGCCGGCTTAAAGTTTGTCATAAAATTTTAAAGAGCTTTTTTTGCAAAGAAATTTGCCAGAAATATTTGGAGTGTAGAAGTAATTTTGAAGACATGTGGCAAATCTTTGTTTAAAGTTTTGCTGAAAAAAATTTTTTAATTTTTATTAATTTTAATTTATTTTATTAGTTCTATATCACTTTCAAATTTTTGCATTACCTTTTTCCAACATCAAATTATTTCTCAAAATTTTAACGAATTGTTCATTATCTATTAAATTTATGTATTTTATGTATCTATCTATGTATGTATATACATACGTAATGTGTGCATGTATGTATGCAGAAACCTTTTCAGGGTTCCATACATCAAAGGTTAAAAGCGACCCTAATGTTTTCGCTGCGATGTCCGTCTGTCACAGGCTGTTTTCTCGAGAATCGTAAGAGCACAGAATATGTAAAACTTTGTCCGCCACATTAATAAATACATGACATTTAAAAATTTAAAGGGTGATCTAAAGCGAGCAACGAAAAATTTTTAAATCCTAATGTAATACGAGTATACAGACAATTAATCGTACATATTTACTCTTGAAATTTTAAAATTTAGTGCATTTTTATGCAGACTAACACTGAAATTAAAAAAAAAACTAAAATTAAAGCTATTCTTATATAACTTGTATCTTGGGAGGCAAACTCTTGAAATTTTCAAAAACGCTAAAACTAAAAACCAAAGTTAAAAATAAAATGCCGAAACTGAAATCCTCAGAATGAAAAAAGCGCTTAAATGAAAAGTATCAAAAAAATTAAATAAGTCTCACAAATGCAAAAAACCACCAAAAGTAAAAAAAATAGCCAAAAAAAACTAAAAATTCGCCTAAACGAAAAAGGTCGTCTAAGCGAAAAAAATCGCCTAACCGAAAGAAACGCCAAAAACTAAAAAATCGCTTAAACTAAAGAACTACCGAAAAAGTCGGTAGTAACCAAAAAAAACACAGAAATGAAAAAAGCGCCAAAACAAAAAAATCGCCAAAAACTTAAAAATTCGTTAAAACGAAAAAAATCGCCTTAGCGAAAAAAACGCCAAATACTAAAAAAAGATTTAATTAAGAAACAACCGAAAAAAATCTTTAGTTAATAGCCGAAAAAGTTGTAGAAACGGAAAAAGCTCCAACACTAAAAAAAATCGCTAAAAACAAAAAAAAAATGTCCAAAACCGAAAAAAGTCGGAAAATCGAAAAAGCCGCTTAAACAAACGCCAAAACAAAAAGTGTTTTAAAAAGTGTCTAAAATCGCCAAAATGATAAAAGTGCTTAAAGGAAAAATATCAACAAGAATAAAATAAATCGCTAAAATGCAAACAAATTATCAAAAGTAAAAAAATTGCCAAAAAAAACTACGAACGCCAAAAATTAAAAAAAAGTCACCTTAATTAAAAAAACAACCGAAAAAAATTGTTAATAATGGGGGAAATCGTAGAAACGAAGAAAAGCGCCAAAACTGAAAAAAGTCGCTAAAAATAAAAAAATCGCCAAAAAGCAAAAAAGTTTGCAAAACAAAAAAAAAAGAGCGGAACACTGAAAAAATTATTCCCAAAAAATTTTCCAAATTCGTTTGTTTGAAATAAAATTTAGTTTCGGTAAATATTTTTTATTGTTCCAGTAAATTTTTTGTTGCAAAAAAGATGTATAGAGAAGAAACACGCCACGACTTTTGTCGGCTACTTTTCGGAATTTACATGTATACAACACGATCAATCCAAATAAACAACAACAAGAGCACAACAGCACGTTTTGTCAACCAACAAGCAAGATAAACACCAACACAGTTAAATAACAAATTCTGTCAGCCGAACTCTGGTAAATTTAAATTTTTACAAAATTGTTATCAGAATTTACAAAGTTATTTGTAGGACCGCATTCAGACAAAATATTTACTGATTCAATGAATTTGGTTACTGAAAATTAAACATTGTTTTTTCTGTGAAACTAAAAAAACGATGAAACAATTTTTTTTAAGCGTCTACATCAGATCTAGTACATATTAGCGTCACATTAATCCAATAATTTTCAATATAATAGAAAATGTATATTGAGGTACTTCAAAATAAATAAAATTAATAAATTAATACAGTAAATTAATATTTTTCTATATTGAAATAAGAAATTTCAACATGACTAGACTTTCGTTAATGTTTCTTATTAATTCGATATGGTTTTTATTGATTTTAAGCTGTTTTTTCTCTGAGTGTAGGCTAAATGTCGTATAATATACATTTGCAGTGTCCGTAGGGAACCCTTCGTGTGGGAGTCAAAGTCGCACTTTACTGATTTTTTTTTACATTTGTGCAAACTTTGAGACAAATACAAAATGAAAAAGCTTATGGTGTACTACTATTAAATAATCTTTGAGTATTTAGAGCTTTCTATTATATTTGTTTCGTTTTTAATCTATAACAAAATTATATTATGTCTCTGTATCATTACAAACAATAATTTTACATTCTTCCGGTCAAGTTATTTACAGGTTTAATTTTTTGTTTGTGTTGAAACAGTTTTTTTTTAATTCCATTAAAAATGCAAACGCGAATTAAAACTAATTCAGGTATTTAAAAAACAAACACAAAACAATGGAAAATACGATTATTTAACAAAGTGATGCTGACAGAAAATAAGTTGCAACAAAGTGTACAACTATGATGCATGCCATGTAGCATGTGGTTGGCAAGTACACAAACAATGAAATAAAATTGCAAAAAGTGAATGTTAACTAAATTTCCTATGAATTGAAATTTTGAAAAAATGTGTAAAACAATTATTGTTTTTTTTTTTGTTTGTTTTCAAACCAGCAAACAAACAACCTGCAAATAGCTTTTGGACTTATCACATAATTTGGTTTGTGATTTTTAATCTCTCATTAAATCATCATTTGTAGATAAATATTATGAACACGCTTATGTGTGCTACTAGCGTCGTGATGGTATTGTTTTATAATTTGTTATGAATTTCTTGTCACAGATTTAGTGCGATATTTTAATTGGCAAAGGCGAACGGAACGATGCATACCGTTTCATGAAAATCTTAGTCATCACCGACTACGAGTACATATGTATGTTATGCAGATTTTAAGTACATAATTCGTTATGTCACAAATGAAGGCACTTCCAGGACATATATTATCATAAATTGGGAAAGCCATGCTCTATTCAGTTAAGTAAAGAATTCGAAATTCGTCAACAAAGTTATCTTTACGCGGTTCAAATATTATTTCTAAATATTGCATATTGCAGTTTTGGCAATGTCGTAAAAGTTTGAACAAAAATAATTCTGCCAAAAAAAACCGACTTTAATGCAAAGACCTGAAGAACATTTTCGAAAAAATTTATGAGACATAAAATTTAACTTTAATGGGCATGCCTCCGCCCATTTTTAGATGCAAGATTTTGTGTTTTTCAGAGCTCAGATTGTGTGTTAAGTTTTGTAAAAATCGGTAAAGTAGAACCACTTCAAATAAAATATTAAATTTTGATGGGCGTGACTCCGCCCATTTTTTCAAATGGAAGATTGCGTCTATTTTCGAGCTCAAAGTGTGTGGTAAGTTTCATAAAAATCGTTTAAGCAGAACCACGTGAAATATAATAATAGATTTCAGTGGGCGTAGCCCCGCCCATTTTTAAAACTTTAACTTTAAATTGTGTAATTACAAGAACCAAAGGTGTTTGCTAGGTTTCGCAGTAAGCAAATAAGTAGAATATCATAAAGCCAAATTAAAAAATTTGTGGGCGTGTCCCGCCCAATTTTTTTTACAATGGGACCAATTTTCCAAGCTTTACCCTTTCAGACAATAAAAAACTTTTTACAATCGGTATAATATAAACCGAGTTATGAAGCAACACCGCCAAAAAAAAATAGAAACGAGTTGATAACCTCCTCGTTTTTTTGAAATCGGTTAAAAATAACTTTCATCAGAAATTTTTTTTACATTTCTGTTTTTAAAGCTTCAGAACAAAAGAAAGACGCAATAACGGGCTATTTTTTTGTTAAGCAGCATGTAGCTTAATATCTGTGGCAATAAGGAAAAACTGCTTAAGTCACATTTTACTGTTTTGCAGGAGAGCATTTTTAAGCGTTCAAGTCGATTTTCAGAAATTTATTTCTTTTACAGTTAAATTGCGAAATTCTCTGTTAACCTTTATTTTTTTTTTTTTGAAGCAAGCATCGTTGCACACTCTATAAGAGATACACTTACGTTGAAATATACCAAAGTATAGCCTAAATTAAGCTATTATTCTAAATTAGATTAGAAGTCTAAAAAAGATAAGTCGCAAGTCCTCAAAAATCACACAAATTAATTGAGATTTTGACTAGGGGTACTTTCGAATATGCAGATTACGCAGGTATCATTAACTCAAAATGAGCTTATCTCGACTTAAGCACTTTTTCCTTTTTACCACGGATATATTCCAAAAGAATTGACGTATCGGCCGGCAAAGAGAATTTAATAGTTTTGAAATTTCTTCCCATTATTCTTTAAAATTTCTTGGAAGGGTGAAATCTCACTTCCGTAACTCTTTCACTAATTTTATTATTTTTAATTTTTTTTTTTCGTTTTTTGCACTTTTAATTACACTGTATGTATGTTTCAAATAAACTTTAGTCGTTATGGAAAAAGTACGACGACAAATTCCAAATTGCAAATTCTATGTTGACAGTCATCGATAATGTTCGATAACGATAACTGGAATAACAATTTGAAGTAAACAAAGCAAAATAATATAGTTTTGCTTTCATGTTGACAAATGGAATAAGGGTGATTATCTGCTGCTTCCGGTTAATTGAACATGGCAGCTCTGAATTTAGCACAGCGGGACAAAGGTTGCATTTCACAAAATCTTTAAGTTAGACTAAAAAATGTTTCAAATTGGCTTTAACAAAATCATTTTGTATGGTTAAAACCAACTTTTAATTAAAATCATGTCAGTGTGAAAACACTGTATTTCAAAAAATCACTTTTCGTTCGACTATTAAAGCATGCCTCTTGAATTTCGTAAGCGATTGGTGTAGATAAATTTGCGATGTAGAAAAACAATCAACTATTTAATTTTGAGAGGGATTTTGGATATTTGTATAAACGTAAAAAGGTCACAGAAAAAATACATAAATAACAAAAAATATTTAAAAGTGTTTGATATTTTTCGCAAAGTCTATATTTCAAAATGTCGAAAAAAGTCAAGCGAAATAATAAATATAGTTTTTTTCTCTAAATATTTTAGTGTTTGATATAGTAAAATATACAGCGCATTAGTTATACAGAAAAAATTTATTCGATTTGTGTCACATATCACCGATTTATAGTAACGACACAAATCGGCGACCCAGTGTATTGAAATAGATATTATTTTTGAGGATTGTTTGGATTGGAAAGCATAATGAATGAACATTGATTGCTCCTAAAAGAAGTATGCTGCCCCTGTTGTTTTGACAATTTTTTGTTTATTTTTTTTAACCTATAACTAATTTTTAGATTAAAATAATTAATTAATTAATAATTAATGCGCTCGCTTGTATGGTGGGTTACTAACAAAGTGAGGAAAAATCTTATGGCTCGATTATGGATGGCAACCGAACTTTTGTTGAGTTGCTAGTTGCCGAAATGGTATTACGGATGTCAACTGGCAACTAACAGCTGGTAATTTCAGCTTCCACAAATTTGTAATTGCTGCATAGTTTTAGAAGCAAAAAATTGGCAAAAATTAAAGAGTAAAATTGCAATATAATTTTTATTTATGCATTTCTTCTGTGCATATTGAAAGAAAGTATGCTTTACAGCTAAAAAAAAAGATATTGCGGAAACTTATTTCAGGCAGTAGCATGTACTCACAGTAGAGGCACTAATTCTAACAGCCGTCTAATAGATTCAACCTTTTGTACTTGTTTCTCTTCATCAAAACTTAATTCCACTTAACTAATCATTTTTATGACCAGTAATGTTTTAAGCACTTTTACTTGATAATTTCCTTTTGAATTGTTGTTGACATTATTTGCAGTTGCCAATCTGTCATAATCGTATTTTCGATAACTTTCTGCCAACTGGAGGAAGTTTTCAGTTGCGTTGCTAGTTAACTCGCCAACGGAAGTTCGATTGCCATCCATAATCAAGGCATTAATTAGTTCAACCATTTCGTATGGAATATTTTTTGATTTGAAATGTACGAGTATAATGAAGTGATTATTAAGGCAGGCTCGCCTACCCCATAAATCGTGATCATTTTTTTATTCAGTGGAGCAATTTTCATCAACAAAATTTTTTTGAATCCACTTACAATTCGAGTATAATGTCTTGCACATATATTTTTTCTATATTAAATTTTTTTAAACTGCCCTCCACTAGTTGGTTAAACAATTTCCCTGATTTATATAGTTTTGATCGCGGAAATTGGCACGATTTGCCTAAAACTTTTTTTCTGTGTGCAATAGAGGACTTATGATTAATATTTTTGTGTTGAAAGTTCTTGAGAATTAAATGGTAAAAATTCTACGAATTAAATTGAAATAACGTTCTTAAAACTTGGTTCAAATCATTAAATTTTAAAAGTAAAATGCTTCCCATACTCCTTAAATTTTATCCCAATTAAATTAAACAAAGTAAATGCAAAGCAATTAAATCATAACAAATTATGCATGTTTAGTATATTACAAACAGGTTAGAATGCGGCTACAAAATCCAATAAAATATGGTGCCATAATGACCAAAAAAAAAAAGAAGCCTAAGCGACATAATTTTCGAGCTGCATATTTTTTTTACGAAAATCGAATATTTACGATCTTAGATGGTAGATTTTCGTTAAAAGCCGTTTTCAAAAAATATGTCGCTTAAGCTCTTTTTGGCGGTTATGCCTCGATATTATAAAATATTTCTGCGTATAAAAATTCAAATTGCATCTACCCAGTGACATATACATATATAAGCAGTGTTGTCAGATTTATTTTCAGCCTCCTCGCCAAATTACTTGACTAATATCGCCAAATATCGCCAATGTAATGAAACATTAAATTTTAGCTACAAAAATATTTTTATTTTGTAATTACATTAAAAATATTGTTAAATTTTAAATTCAGTAGATAAAGTCTATCGTAAAACATAAAAATTATATTGTTTAAGAAAAATTGAGAAGTGCTAACATTAACATATACAGTCAAATCCCGATAATTCGTAATCGCAAGGGACCGACCATTTCTTACGAATTATAGGGGTTTTCGATTTAGCGGGGTTTCGATTTAACGGGGTTAAAATAAAATAAATACGAATTAACGGAGTTTTTAAATTTATTTACCAAAACGATAAAAAAAACATAAAAAAAATTTGTTGTTTTTGTAACACCGACAGAGTTTTATGCCTGCGCTTTGACATTTTTCTTTATTATTCATATAACAAACTGATTTTAAGAAAATAAACACACACACAAGCAAAAGCAAAAACCCACACAAAAATAGCGGTAAACAAAAAATCATTCTTTCCATGTTTCTGTTGTTTTTATTACGAATTATAAGTTGTAGTTAGCAAACAATTACGATTTATAAGAGGTAAAGAAGATTTTCTTTGAAAAAAAAAATTACGAATTAGCGAGGGGACCAAAATGTATGGAAATTTTACGAATTAACGAGATTTTTTCAAGGGACCGAGAGTTTATTACGAATTATCGGGAATTACGATTTATCGGGGTACGAATTATCGGGATTTGACTGTAAATACTGGCGTATAAAAAATACTTAACAATAACTTATACCAAAAGATCAATATAAATAGGTTGAATTGAACTTAAACACCAAGATCAACATTAATATTTAAATCTTTTGATAAAACTGAATTGGTAAGTACCAGCTCGTAATGATGCATTTTAGGCGAGAACTCGTGCAGGCTTTTTGGAGCTTCATTATCAAAATGTTGGTTCCAATTTATGAAAGGAAGTTTTCGCCACTGTGTTTCATAAGCACTAAATAAGATTTTGTGATCTTTAATTTTCTTTAAAACTTCTTCAATTTCAGAATATTTCGACAAATTTTATATTGAAGAAAAAATTCCTTATCTAAAAAATTTCATGTTTTTAACATTATTCTATTTTGTTGAAATCGTAATAATATAGCCAAAGATATCGCCAAAGATTTCAAATATCGCCAAGTAAATCGCCAATCGCCATTTCAAAATTTGCATCGCCAAAAACAAATTTTTGTCGCCACGTTTGGCGAGATATCGCCATATCTGACAACACTGTATATAAGAGTAAAATCATTAAAAATAACAAAAATTTTAACTTGAAATGTTATTTCTCTCTCTTTTTTTTTTTTTTTTTTTTTGAAGATGGTTGTTTGATTTTTCATATTTCAACTAATGAAAAACAAAAATAAAAAAATAATTGATTTGCAATTAAAGTGAAATAATAGGAAGTCTTGTACACTCACTTTTCGCTTTGTGCAGCTAATGTGCTTTTTAAGTTGCATTAATTGTTACAAATTATTTTTTGCCCCCGTTTTTCATTATTTTTCTTTTGAAGCAATTTTAATACTAAATTTAATTATTTAATTTTCTTAGTATCATTTTCTTTCGAATATAATTTTTGTTTGTGTGCAAAATCAAGACACAAGTTTTAAGTTTCCGCACAGAAAGAAACAAGTCTGTAAAGAAGTTGGCCGACCAAAAAGATGTGAAAGTACATATATGTAAGGCCGGGCTTACATCTGTGTGTCATGTGCCACACACGCGTAAAAAAAGCGTAACCACTAATTACTAATGAAAAACTGTTTGATTCAGACACGTGTTTATTAAGTTAAACATTTTCATACATAACTAATAGACAATTTCATAAAATCCAACATGATTGGAAAGAGTTTAAATCAATAAATACATGTCTGAATCAAATAGTTTGTCATTAGTAATTAGTGGTTACGCTTTTTTGGGCACATGGCACACAAAAAATGCCACATGTAAACTCAGCCTTAGTGTACGCAATGCAATAGAGATGACGAAATAAAAGGCAGCCTTTGCGAGGTACAATAAGCTGGTGAAAAACTTAAGTCGGATGCAGATTTTATAGGCTTAACAGACAACAAATTCGGGAGAAACTTTTTCTATTTCTCATTATAGTCTTTTAGTTGGATGCAGTTTTTCTCGCGATATTCAATATTTTCGATAAGCTGGGTGTTTTTTATTGAGGTATAGAACTTTAAGTTGGCATCACTTTTTTAACTGGCGGCCATTTTTGTCAGCTGTCAATTGATTAATATTTAGTTTGGTTTGCCATTTCATCATGAACAGGTTGACAAAAGAACAACGCTTGCAAATCGTGCAAATTTATTTCGAAAATAATGGTTCAGTTCGCGAAGTTTACCGCAAGCTCCGTCCATTTTATGGTCGACATAATCGTCCATCAGAGCAATTAATTCGGTTAACCTGTCAATTGGCCACCAAGATCGTGTGATTTGACACCATTGGATTATTTTCTTTGGGGATATGTGAAGTCGCTCGTCTACGCCAACAAACCAGAAACGTTAGGGGACTTGGAAGCCAACATTCGTGGCGTTATTGCCAACATACGGCCCCATATGCTCGAAAAAGTGGTTGAAAATTGGACCTGTAGAATTGGCTTTATTCGAGCCAGCCACGGCGGCCACATGCCCGAAATCATATTTAAACGTTAATGGCATAAAATTATCCTTCCAATAAAGCCAAATTGATGGACATTAAAACGATTTTCTTGTGTTTTATTTCAATTCGAAGTTCTATACCTCTAAAAAAACACCCTGTAGTTAGAACTGTCACGATACTTAAAATATTTTGCAAAAAGGTTGATGGCAAAGTACTTTACTTTTAAAGGAGTTCTTTTACAGTATAATTTCATGAGAGACCTATTTTTAAAATTTTTATTTTTTAACTTTAAAGTAAATTATCAAGATTTTCATCGTCAACGTCTTACACAAACAGGCTGTTAATTTTTTCGATGAAAATTATTCACTATATATTCCCATTCTGGTAGTTAGAATTTCCCCTGCCTTATGCTCATTCTTTGATCAGCACTGTATTTATAATCAAAATTAATTACTCAAACACACACACACACACAAACATAATTTACTTGCAATTACATACCTGTCTGTCGGTCGCCCATTCGTGAGGCAGAATAAATATATACTTTGGTGAACCGCTTTGCAATATTTAAACACTCCAATTACTAATTAATCCAAACTTAATGATGGTAAAATTAAAATTATGTCTACATTAAACGTGATTATTTATGATGCAATTTTTTCGTTAACCAGAGCGTACAAAAATAAAAATTTAAACTACAAGAATGAAACAGATCAGCCAAATAAAGTTGTTAAACAAAAGGAGAGGAGGAAATCAGAAATCACTGTTCCACATGAGTGTTGACTGTGGCATTCGAATGAAATACTATGGCACCGCCTCGACGCTGAAAGTATTTCGCGCGTTGTGCGCGCCAATAGTGGAGGGCGGCCAAGAGGCAAACACCGCACAAGAGCCCAATGAAGCAGGAAAGAGTAATGGACATGACCAGCAGATACTTTTGCATTTGCTCGGCATGCACGGCCATCGTGTCCAGAGATGTTTGCAAGATTTGTTGGAAACTCTTGGCAGACTCCAAGTCATGCTCGGCCTGGTGCAGCTCTTCCTCAACATGACTGATGCAAGTGACGTCACGTATGTGGGTGGTCTCCTTCGCACTGTCGTCATGCTCAATGTGCAGCAAAGTGTAATCACTCAGCTGAGGCTTGATCAACAGGGAGTGCAGGTAGGAGCAATTGAAGCGATTGAGTGATATTCCCAATTCGATAAGCTGGGGAAAGGCCTTGGCAAATGTATATTTGCCCTGTATTTCGGTTAGATTGTTGGCATCTATGAAAAATGATCTGATATTGCTATTGGCCGGCACGAAAATGTCCAAATTCAACTCTGTCAAATTGTTATAGGACAAGTCCAAATTGTCCAGCATTATCAGTTTGGCAAACATGCCAAATGTCAGTTTCCTTATGCCGGTGGCCTTCAAATTTAAAATTGTCAAATGCTGCAGATTTTGGAAGGTGCTGATGTTGGGTGTGCCCACCGGATTAAAGGACAAATCCAATTCAGTCAAGTGCGTTAATAGAGTGATGTTTGTGATGTCGGTTAAATTATTGCTGCGCATTAAAAGTACATTAACATTCTGGCCATTAAATATTTGAACACTTGAAATGGAATTATTGACGGCTGTTAGAAAGTTGGTGCCATTTACCATCAGAGCAGACAATTTGTTCGAGTCTAAATCCAATTTCTTGGCAATAGTTTTATTGCACAAACTAAACTCAGACAGTTGATTGCGAGCCAATATCAAAACCTCGGGTCCATAAGAGTGTTGAAATGTTTGCGGATCAAAAGACTTTAAATGATTGTTGGCCAAATTCAAGTCCCTGATATGTCTCAAATGATAAAACACTTCCGGTTTTATAGATTCCAAATGATTGTTATCCAAGTACACCGCATCCATGTACGTATTTTCAAAAAACAAATCCTCCGGTATAAAAGTCAATTGATTGTTCGACAAAATCACCTTGTTCATGTTGGTCAAGCCACGAAAGGCCAATGAACCCAAAGTGTGCAAATTGTTGTAACTCAAATCCAAACGCATGAGATTGTGAGCACCCACAAACACTGAAGTGTTTATTTTCTCTATATGATTGTGGCTCAAGTTTAATGTGGTCAGCGAACTGGCCGAGGTAAAAGTATTGCGGGAAATGTCTTCAATTTCGGTATTTGAAACATCTAAAGTCTTTAAACTACTGAAGACATCAAACAGCTTGGCCGGTATATCCAGTAAAACGGAGTTGTAAAATTTCATAAAATTTGTCTGATTGGCCTTGACGTAGGGAGGTATTTTGACATTTTGCGAGTGCGTTACTTGGAAGCCCGACACCGTACAAAACTTTTCCATGCCACCGATATTTGTATTGTATTCATCACATTTGAGCACAATATCCTCCGCGGCGCTCAAGGATATTGTACACACTATGAGGGCAAAGATTTTAAGTTTTTCCATATTATTTTTTTTAAGAATTTATTTATTAGATTTATTAACTTTTATTTATGTAATTTTTTTATTTTTTATCCAACCAACCACGTCCGTTTCTAGCTCGCAACTAAATGAACTATAAATTTTTAAGAAAATCTTTTGTTTTAATTCTTTATTTAAATATTTTATCTCTGAAGTTTTTTTATGTTTATTGTTTACTTTAAATACTTATTTGGTTCTTTTTCAATTCAAACTATGATAAGAATTATATGCAACTAAATATTTGTTTGACTTTTGTTTGCAAAACGCTTTTGTAAGTTTGTTCGAGGGTATTGCTTAATTTGTAAACTAAGGGAATTTAGGGAATTACATGAGTTTTGCTTAAGCTTAGACTTCTCGTTTAGTTTAAGTGAAGATTTGATATAAAATATATTTCTGGTACTTTTAAAAACATCTAACTGAATAGTAAAATTGTTGACGGCACCATGTCTAACTGAATTTTATATGGACTTATGCTTAGTATACATACATATGTATATCAATTTGGGGTTGGATTTTCTCAAAAGTCGAACGATTAAGCAGGATAGTGAGTACCAGCCTTAAAGCTTATTTAATAAGTTGTAATTAATAAAATATGAAAAAGGTCGAAAAATTAGACGAACAATTTACTGAAATAATTTATTATTTATTTCAAATCAAATATATTTTCACTAGATTTTTGCTCGATTGTTCGAATAAAAATTAAATTGAAGAATTAGTTATTTCACATCATTTAGCCTTGAATGAGACAATTCTAAATTTTTTAAGTGAGATAATTTTAAATATTTCTTTCAAGAAGAATTGAAATTACTGAACCTGAGCCCGACTAAGAAATTATTTCTGATTACTTAATAATTTACTTTCGTATAAATATAAAATTGTGTTCTAATAATAATTTATTTAATTAAAAAAGTGCGCTAATAAAATTCTTTCAATTGCTTTTAGTTTACGTCCGGATGAAGAATAAAATTTTATGAGAATAAATATTTATTCGGATGAAAATTTGTTAGTTCTTTTAATAAAATGAAAAAAATATAAACGTTATAATAAACGCACGAATAAAATTTTAAAAATTATTCGATTAAAAATTTATTCGAATAAAAATAAGTTCAGCTGTGCGAATAAAACAGCAAAATATTGGTATGAATCGAATCATTTCTATTCAACGACAAATTTATTGCATCTAAGATTTATTCGAATATAATATTTGTGCGCTTGTGCGAATAAAATGAAATAATTATAGACCAAATAACTTACGCTTGAATTAAAATTAAGCCTTATTCGTAGTAAATTTTATTCGATTAAAAATGTATTCGAATAAAATTTGTTTTTGATTGTGCTAGAATAAAACTTAATAAATTATTAATATATATCAAACATGCTCTGCTGCTGTTATCATGAATCAAATAATTTCTATTCAATTAAAAATTTATTCGATTTAAGATTTATTCGAATAGGAATTTGTGTGGTTGTGCGAACGAAAGGAAATAATTCTAGACCAAATAACTTACGCTCGAATTAAAATTAAGCCTACGCAGTAAATTTTAATCGATTAAAAATGTATTCGAATAAAATTTTTTTGGATGGTGCTAAAATAAAATCAAATAAATTATTAATGTATATCAAACGTGCTCTGCTGCTGTTATCATGAATCCAATAATTTCTATTCAATTAAAAATTTATTCGATTTAAGATTTACTCGAATAGGAATTTGTGTGGTTGTGCGAACGAAATGAAATAATTCTAGACCAAATAACTTACGCTCGCACTAAAATTAAACATTATTCGCAAAAAATTTTAATCGATTAAAAACGTATTCGAATAAAATTTGTTTTGGATTGTGCTAGAATAAAATTAAATAAATTATTAATATATGTATATCAAACGTGATCTGCTGCTGTTTACACGAATCAAATAATTTTTATTCAATTAAAAATTTATTCGATTTAAGATTTATTCGAATAGGAATTAGTGTGGTTGTGCGAACGAAATGAAATAATTCTAGACCAAATAACTTACGCTCGCACTAAAATTAAAGCTTATTCGCAGAAAATTTTAATCGATTAAAAACGTATTCGAATAAATTTTGTTTTCGATTGTGCTAGAATAAAATTAAATAAATTATTAATATATATCAAATGTGCTCTGCTGCTGTTATCTCGAATCAAATAATTTCTATTCAATTAAAAATTTATTCGATTTAAGATTTACTCGAATAGGAATTTGTGTGGTTGTGCGAACGAAATGAAATAATTCTAGACCAAATAACTTACGCTCGCACTAAAATTAAACATTATTCGCAAAAAATTTTAATCGATTAAAAACGTATTCGAATAAAATTTGTTTTCGATTGTGCTAGAATAAAATTAAATAAATTATTAATATATGTATATCAAACGTGATCTGCTGCTGTTTACACGAATCAAATAATTTTTATTCAATTAAAAATTTATTCGATTTAAGATTTATTCGAATAGGAATTAGTGTGGTTGTGCGAACGAAATGAAATAATTCTAGCTTAAAGCTTATTCGCAGAAAATTTTAATCGATTAAAAACGTGTTCGAATAAATTTTGTTTTCGATTGTGCTAGAATAAAATTAAATAAATTATTAATATATATCAAATGTGCTCTGCTGCTATTATCATATCGTACAATTGTGAAGCGTCACCTACGCGAGCTTGTGTGTAGCTGTGCTTATTCGCGTAGGCACATGATTTCAATATGAATAGTTATTCATTCACTTTCTCATTTTAAATTCTTTTAAACATATTTCTTAAAATTAGCATAAGCAGTTAAATAATAACAATTTTGCTTTTTAAATACATAACTCGGATGAAAAGAACAACAAAAAAACAAAAGCGAGTAAAAGAAATAAAACGGCCGGTACGTGCTTCATTCCTTGGTGCGTTAAATACGTTAAAGGAATTATTAAACACCCTTTATTCAAAATACTGCTGATACAATTACGAGTATCTTACACCATACAAACAACACTAGCAATCATTGTTAGGGAGTATCTTTATAACTTAAAATGCTTAGAATTCTATTTCAAAGTGCCTTCGTTTGTTTATTTGGGCTAAAGAATTAGAAAAAATGAAATGAAATAAAAAGAAATGGTAAACAAAATTTTTGGTATAAAAGTCAAGGTTGTGTGAGAAAACAAAATCATAAGTTTCCCAGCCATTGCAAAAGAATAAAGCTTAAAGTTCTGTCTGTTAGCCATGATGTTAAAATTATTGTCGATTTTTCTGTTGGCTTTGTTTGCCACTGTTTTGGGCGCTGCTAAGCCTGGTCTGTTGACCACGATTCCTTGGGCTTATACTGCCAGAGTCGCTGCTCCACCTGCTGCCTACACTGCTGGCTATTTTGCTCCATTTGCAAGTACCTTCAATGCTTATACTCCTGCTCATGCAGCTGCTTTTCCTGCTGCTTATACTTCAGCACCTGTGTTTGCTGCTAGTCCTGCTTTTTACCATGCCGCTCCTTATGTAGCGCCAGATGCTCGTTTCGTAGCTGCTCCAGCTACTGGTTTTGCGGCTGCTCCATTTGTTGCGCCCTTGTTGAAGAAGAAAAAGTAAACTGTAGACCGCTGAATGCATCATTGGAGTACAAATCGAATAAAAAATAAAAATGGACACTAAAATAATAAAAACAATTAAAAAATGTATTTAAAAAAATATTTTCTGTTTGCGTTTGTAATCGAAACGCAGTCACCAACCACGTCCTTTCTGATGACTTTTTATTAATTTTTAGTTTATTTTATTCTTGTTGCGTAAGTCCAGTGCGAATAATAAATAATCCTCACAAAAACATAAATTTGAAAAATTTCCTATCCAACGCGACGCAAAGAAGGGTATTGTGTTTATCAGCCTATGTATGTATGTATGTATGTGGATCGATTTTATTGATTTGTCACTAAAGATATGACAGTATTAAAAATTCAATATGGCGGCCAACAGACGCCATTTTGTAAATACGGAAAAATAAAAAGTCTGCGAACTATATCAAAATGGGTTTCATTCGACAGGTATATATTTTAAAATCGTCTTTAGGTTTCTCTTATGATTTTTCATTCCGAAAAACCGTTTAGGATATCGAACGGTTGGTTCAAAGTTGGTCGCAGTCGGGCTTTTTATTTTTTTTTTAATTACTACTTGTTATTTTAGAAAATGTACGTACCAAAGTTTAGGAATTCTGCTGGGATACGAAAAGTTGTATGCGATAAAATCAATTTGGAATTCATGAGCCAATATAAAGCTCGTAACAAATCGCCCATGCTCTAGAACCGCTGCTTATATTTTGCACAAAATTTTATGGTGTGCGGCCAGAGTACGGTTGGATAGTTGTTGGTGACTTTGAGTGGAGCTATCAGCTTCTTCTGCTGTTGATTGTGTTCTATCCCTTAATAATTACGTTAATACTAAAAACCTAATTAAATTGTGAATGTGAGTTTTCTTAATCTGTTTTAACTAAAATTTTTATATAGTTAACTTAGCAATGGAGCAGTGCGATTTTTATTCTGTTGCTACCCTCCTACACTTTCTCACAGTGCATTCTTGAGACTGAACTTTGTCAATATAAGAAAGGGAAGCATGTGTGAATGAGTTACTTCAGAAACTTTGCTTGTAGGCTGGCTGCAGGCTGATAAACATTACACTTGTCACGAACTTTGTGAATAGAATGAACATATTTTTTTTCAACATTTATCTGCATGTCTGATAATATTTTCAACGCATGTGTTATACATTTGCCACACACACACACGCACAAAAAAAACACAGAAAATATAAAAGCTTATCAATATGCAATTTTCTGCTTGAAAATGTTTTATTTTTAATTTTTTATTAAATGTTACAAAAAACATTCAAAAGAAACTAAATAATACAGCAGAACAGAAAAGAAAGTAGCAACTGATTGTACTTTAATTTCCGGTGTAAAATAAATAAAACGAGAAACATTGTATTACATATTATGTGCATACAAAAAGACCTTGAAAAAAATCTGTTTAAACCGATATTACGTATAAAAATTGAGACAGAAATATAATTAAAATAAAAATGTTAAAAAAAAAACACTCAACATTAAAAATACTATTGGACTACTGTCTCACTTACTTAAATCTAAAGAAGGAATTGTACGTGACTGAAATAGAAAATTTGCATTTATTTTTTAAGTTTTGAAATGCACACACTTTTACGCGTACTTATAAAAAGACAAATTGTTTTAATGCCAAAAACAATAAAGTGTCTTTAAAAATTTATTAGTTATATTTATATTCACTTAATGTGGGTTTTTTTCAAGGAATTGTGGCCATTAAAAATTGCTTGGCTGTCCACTTGTTTGTGGATGTATAATTTCATATGCCTTCTGCAAGGTTCTTTTGCTTGGCTCAAGCAAGAAGTTATAATCATTTATTTACTATATAATGCCAAATAAATTGCTGTGATTATCACAGTTCAATTTGTATTCTTTTATAAATCACAACTAAACAACTTATTAAATTCATAAAAAAAATGTTCAAATTCGTCGCTATTGTCTTGATGGCTGTTATTGCCTGCGTTGCTGCCAAGCCCGGCGTTGTGGCTCCTTTGGCTTATACTGCTCCTTTGGCCAGTGCTGTTGTCTCTCAGGAATACCATGGTAATTTTGCTGCGCCTTACGTAGCTGCTGCTCCTTATGTTGCCGCCGCCTCGCCATATGTTGCTTCGCCTTATGTTGCAGCGCCTTATGTTGCTGCTCCTTACGCTGCTGCCGCTCCTTACGTAGCTGCTCCCTACACCGCCCCTTTCTTTTTGAAAAAGTAAATTAATTGACTGTTAACGATTTTTTATTATTTGTTAATGCGCTCAGGAATGTTTTAGTTAAATTTATTAAATAGGAATTGCATAAAAAAAAGAAGAAAAAATCATAAAAGAACAGTTTGGTTTTATTTGTGCGCCGTGAGGTATGCTTTAATTTTCTGTGATTTCTTAGTGGTTTCCCATTGTTTGTTTAATAATTAAACTGTTATAATCATTATCGTAAACAATGTTGCCAGAAAATGGGGAAAAATGGAAAAGAAATTGTAAGAAAATAAACATTTAATTAAATAAGGTCACATATCTGTGGCAAAAAGGAAAAAGTGCTTAAATTGAGTTATTTACATCTATGTAATCTTGATGCTCAAAAGTACCCCTGGACAAAATCTCAATTAGTTTGTGTGACGTTTGAGGAAGTTTTAGCGCAATAACCTGCAGCTTATATTTTTTCGACTTTTAATCTCATAATAGCATGTTTCCACAAGACGTGCTTCGATCTGTTCACACCCCGATCATGAGCGAAGCAACTTGCGTCGCCATCAGTGTTGCCGGAATCGAAATTCAATTTTACACAGACGAACCTTCAAAATTATCCAAAATGTTATAAATTACAGAAAACAAATTTTGTGTTTAATAATAAGTACTGCTTTATATATATATAATATATATATATATATATATATATATATATAGTGATTTTTTTACTATTTGTATTTTCAGTGTAAATTTTTTCAGTGCAAAAAGTGCCATTTCACCATGAATACACTAACAAACGAACAACACTTTCAAATCATTGAATTTTATTATCAAAATTCGTGCTGTGTGAGAAATGTGTTTCGTAAATTATGTCCATTTTATGGTCGTCATAATCGATCGACCTCTTCAAGCTGTTGTGACTAAATTTCTCACCATTAATCCACCAATACGTATGCAAAGAGTGCGCACTGTGGAGAATATTGCAGTTACATCGGCCAGTGTCAATAAAGACGGCAATACGTCAACAACGAAACTTTTTCTTTTCGGTAATTGCAGCGCTATATGAGAGAGTGATTTACAAAAACATAACTTGACATGAATCTCTGAAGGATTTTCAGCAACTTTTTTTATCTGATTTGTTTTTCCGGCCTCCTGTTAACAAATGAAAAAACTTTCATGCAACTAATTTTGTGATTAAATGCTTCATGTAAATTAGGTATTACTGTATGCGATATATTGCAATTTTTAATTTCAATATTTGACGCGATGGTACCAGATGACAACTTATTCTTCATGTAAGTTTTTGTTAATATTAATTTGCTGAAAAATTTTTCTACTGAACAGTTCGAATATAAAAGAAAAGATCATCTCCAACACAAGTAAAGCCAAGCAAAAACATAAAAAGATTATAAAAATTTTTATTAGTAAATTTACGGAGTAATTTAATTAAATAATTTACTTGTCTAGAACTTTGGAGCAAAATTACACAAAAATTACACGAAAAAATTTATGGTCCCAAAATAGTTCAAGAACATTTTTTTTTGTCCCATTTTTGGGTAATCACACAGAAATCGGCAAACGCTGTTCGCCATACAAAATTATGAGAGCGTATCAAGTAGATTCAATATGAATCTACTTGTGAAGCACGTAAAATTGGTATCTTCTCTAACTTTTATCGCAGCTTATCGCCTGTTTGTCTGAACTAGTTATCAAAACAAAATAGGTATATGTACTCGTATGTGTTTGTGTTTGTGAAAAAACAAAAATAAACCAAAAAAAAAATCATAGAATTGAGTTTAATATAAATAAATTTAATTAAGTTATGAATAGTATAAAAAGTAAAAATAAGAAGGAAATTGAGGGATATGCTTTCAAAATCAAGATTTTTGAATGAGTGGAATATATGTACATATGCATGCTTACGCGTGTATGTATGTATGTATGTACGTGCGTATGATACGTATGTATGTGTGAATATACATAAAAAAATGCCACAACGAAGCACGAATGGGCAGTATAAACGGCGTGATTCATAAACATGATTGAGAGCAAAGCATGTGATTCGGTATCACATAATTTTTGTTCGTGATGTCCCACTTGGTAGCTCTCCATATATGAGCTTCTGAATGCATATAGGAAGTACAGAAAGAAGCCCATATTTCATGCCTTTTTCATATTTACTCTTAGATTAACTTCCAATACATTATTTTGTTTTTATATTTATTAATTATTAAATACAAATATCAAATCAATGAATCAGGAGTCGATCCCAGGCTCTCCGTATGTTATATTAAAAATTAAACTCGCATCCAAAGTTTTATCCAGGTAAGCGAGAGAGGATGCACTTTAAAAAACTTTGAGAATTTGAGTATAAACAGCCGACTAACTTCGAAGTTTTTGTGTTAAATTTCGTCATTCGCTTACGTTATTGCATCCTCGTAAGGCAGAGTGTATGCACTGTGTGCTTTTCCGCGCTTCTTTTTATCTTAGTGCTTACTTGTACCAAATTTATTTTCGCCGGTTAGTATTAGTATTAGTTTTAGTTTTATATATACGAAGAAATCAAATTTCCGACATATGCTCTTATTCATGAAATCAAATTAAAGTTAATTAAATCTCCAGACAGCTGATATTTATGCTGTCATTTAGCATGAAAAGTATACGCCTTCAGAGGTTTAATTAAATTTTTTTTAACTATTTAAATATAAACTTAAAATGCCTTCAGCTATAAGAAAGATAAATTAAAAGTTTTGTTTCGTATTTAAGGCTCATAATTTCATTCAGAAACATGCAATTACAAAGATGATAAGAATAGTGAGTAATTATTCCTTAAATATCAAAGAAATAAAGTAGTTTTTTTTCAAATTCTTTCAGATTTTATTACTAACATTTTCTAGCTGCACCTGGTCGGCAGTTTTAAGGCAATCGAATGTCCTTAATGGGCATCAGCAGGAGTCTGCTAAATATTTTTTTGATACTTTCTACGAATATGCATTTGAAAATAATTCATATTTCATTTACTATAATTCAACAGATTTCATAACACGTCAGCCACTGATGTTAATGGAATTATTTGTTGAGCCCTTTTGGCAGGAAGAGCCTCATGGCATTGCCACGTTTGTGGTACGTGTTGTGCGTTTCTTTTTGCCTTTAGCCAAGCAGCAAATTGCGGCAATTTATGAACAACTCGTTGAGAAAATTTGCTGTAAAAAACCTTTGGTGAATTTATCGTTTACATTTGGTTTTACCACAAATTTCCAAACAACTGCCCAATTCGGCTGGAAGAGCTAAAACCTGAAAAAAATAACTAATACCTAAAACCCAATAAATTAAGTTAAAAGAAATAGAAAATGAATTACAATACTTCTTGTATTGGTATTAATAACAAAACCATCAAGAAAATGAAAACTAAAAGCAAAATACAACCACAAGTGAACCAAAAAATTCAGTTACTTAATATGCTGGTAGTCCGTTGTTAAAATAAAAAGGCGGTAATTTTTTCCTTTTATCAAATATCGAATTTATTATTTCATATTGTCAAGTTTTTTTATAACAAACTTTGCAAAACTTTAAACCAAAAATATTAAATTACAACGCACAAAAGCTGTTGTACATACGAAAAACTTAACATTAGAAGGCCCTTTTCCTAAGAATTCGTCTGACACAAGTTGGTATAAAAAGGTTGCTGCTCAGCTAAGTTAAACATCAGTGTTTGTCTAATACACAGCATCTAAGCATACACGTAAAGTGACTTCTTTCATCTACAGAAAAAAAGAAACAATCGTAATAAACAAAATGTTTAAAATTGTAAGTAAACAAAACATTTTGCAAAAAGGATAAATTTAAAAAGTATTTTTTTTTCCATTTCTTAGTTCGTCTTTTTGTCTCTCCTTGCTTTGGCCTTTGCCAAACCCGGCTACATTCAATCAGCTCCTGTTTTGACATCTTATCACGCCGCCGCCACAGTGCCCATTGCCCATGTCGTACGTCCCATAGCCGCCGTGCATGGAGTTGTTGCTGCGCCAGCTGTTTTACATGGTGGTGCCTCCTATCATGGCTCTTATCATCATGGACTTTATTAAATAATTGTTTAAAATCTTACGCAATATTTGGTTCACATTGTTAATTGGCTCTGTAAATTGGACAAATATATTAATAAAATATTTATACGTTTGTAAATATTAATTGGAAAATATAAAGAAATCCGCCTTATTTTTATTTGTTAGATTAAAAAAAAAAATAACAGCAAATAAACACATTGAGCGTTCTATGAAAACGCTGATAAAGGAAAATAAGCACATAATACGATAACAACAAACGTCAAAGCTTTCATTATGGATATGAAATTTGCAAACTTAATTCTTCACTGAGGGAAAATGTTTAGTAAAAGGGCCTCTCTGAAATTACCCAACATCGACAAAAAGTTTCTTGTGAAATCTACTTCATATGAGAATAAAACAAAGGGTTACTTAAAGTGCCCTGGAGACGATCAAATAAACCCATCAACCAGTGCATATGTGTACAGTACAAACAATCACGCCAATCACTATTTGTATTTTGTCTTCTCAGCGTTCGTATCAAAGCATGTTCGTCCACGCAATTTTCTAGCATTCGGGGGTGTTCTGCAAACCGCGCGATTTGAAATCATGCGACTTAAAAAACGAAAAACAGTGATCTGCTGATCGGACGACTTAGCGCATTCGCAGGTCAGTTCGTATAAAATATCTTGAACATCTAAAATATTAAAACCAATTAAAAAGCTGCAACAAGTCATCTTTTTAATTAAGTTCTTTCCTGGAAATTAAGCGATTTCAAAACGTGCGGTTTACAGAACACCCCTGATAAACAGAAATCACAGAGAAACTGATGACGATCAAAAGTAAAAACTTTTTGATTTTCTGCAACCATTTGTCGGAAGTCCATACGCAAACGATGATTGATTTTCTTACTTTGTGCAACAATCACAAGACGGTCACACATATACACTGACTGACAGACTTATTTGATCGTCTTCAGCGCACTTAAAACCTTACTTCAATACAGCAGAAGAAACAGCAAGCAAGCATTCTGTACTTTTTTTTAAACTCTATATTTTCACAAAAGTTATTTTCCACAAAAAGTAATTTTCACATAAAAAGTATTTCTTAATATAGGGTGTTTTTTTTAGAGGTATAGAACTTCGAATTGAAATAAAACACAAGAAAATCGTTTTAATGTCCATCAATTTGGCTTTATTGGAAGGATAATTTTATGCCATTAACGTTTAAATATGATTTCGGGCATGTGGCCGCCGCGGCTGGCTCGAATAAAGCCAATTCTACAGGTCCAATTTTCAACCACTTTTTCGAGCATATGGGGCCGTATGTTGGCAATAACGCCACGAATGTTGGCTTCCAAGTCCCCTAACGTTTCTGGTTTGTTGGCGTAGACGAGCGACTTTAGCGGATGCGTATTATCACATAGAGTAAACGTAGTGCGAAAACGATCCATGGTTAACCGAATTAATTGCTCTGATGGACGATTATGTCGACCATAAAATGGACGGAGCTTGCGGTAAACTTCGCGAACTGAACCATTATTTTCGAAATAAATTTGCACGATTTGCAAGCGTTGTTCTTTTGTCAACCTGTTCATGATGAAATGGCAAACCAAACTAAATATTAATCACTTGACAGCTGACAAAATGGCCGCCAGTTTAAAAAGTGATGCCAACTTAAAGTTCTATACCTCAATAAAAAACACCCTTTAGATATACAAGCTTATCCTAAATAAAATTTCACATGGAAATTTCCGAACGTGTGAAAAATCGGTATCAAAAAAACTTCATACGATTGCGAAATAATCTGACAATTTAAGAAAAAAATCATTCACATAGATATTTGTCTCTTGGAAAAAGTGGAAATATGTTAGTTTTTCGAAGTAATTAAACGAAATTAAAATCCTTGTGAACGAAAAATTTGATTCGGAAATTTTCACATGTGGAATTCTTGATATGAAAACAACAATAACATATGAAAATTTAATTTGTTTCCAATATAAATTGTAAGTCGAACGTTTTCCTTCGTTATCGTGAAACAGGCGCTTACAAGGTACTATTTTAGAAGCACAATTTTATCAAAAGTACTCTTTACAAAAAAACACCTCTTTAAAAATATTCTCTTAACAAATGGCACCTTTTGCAAAAATTACTTTTTTTAAAATCTTTTAAAAAAAAGTAGCTTTTTGTAAAAGTTAATTTTTGCAAGAAGCACCTCTTACAAAATGCGCTTTCTAACAACACTACTTCATGCAAAACTTATTTTTCGCAAAAGTAACTTTTTATTAAAGAATCTTTTTACAAAATGTACTTTTTACTAAAGGAACTTTTTACGAAAGGTACTTTTTACGAAAGGTACTTTTTACAAAAGGTACTTTTTACGAAAGGAACTTTTTACGAAAGGTACTTTTTACGAAAGGTACTTTTTACAAATGGTACTTTTTACAAAAGGTACTTTTTATAAAAGGTACTTTTTACAAAAGGTACTTTTTACAAACGGAACTTTTTACGAAAGGTACTTTTTACAAAAGGTACTTTTTACGAAAGGTACTTTTTACAAAAGGTACTTTTTTCAAAAGGTACTTTTTACAAAAGGAACTTTTTACGAAAGGGACTTTTTACGAAAGGTACTTTTTAAAAAGGTCCTTTTTACAAAAGATAATTTTTGCAAAAGGTACTTTTTACAAAAAATTATTTTTCAAAAGGTAGTTTTTACAAAAGGAATTTAAAAAAAATTAAGTTTTACAATAGTTACATTTGAAAAAAGGTATTTTTAAATGTAAATTTTTTCAAAAGGTTATTTAAAAAAAGATGCAATTTTGAGATAAGAAGTGCACTTTTATAAAAAAACTACTTTGAAAATTTTACTTTTTACAAAGGGTACTTTTCGCAAAAAGTACTTCTCACAAAAGGTACTTTTTACAAAAGGTACTTTTTACAAAAGGTACTTTTAAAAAAAAAATTACTTTTTACAAAATATATTTTTACAAAAGGTACTTGTTACAAAAGATTCTTGTTAAGTAAGTAACATTTTACAAAAAGTACTTTCTACAAAAGTTATTTTCTGCGGATAATACTTTTGCAAAAGTTCGTTTTATAAAAGGTACCTTTTTTGCAAAAGTACTTTACAAAAAATTTATATTTTGCAAAAGATACTATTTACGGAAAGACCGTTTTACAAAGCCAATTTTTTATTTTATATATAAATAAATAAATCATGACTACTTGAAACTTTTTGTAAAATTTTATATTTAAATGTTGAAAGAGGCACCATTTGATACAAATTTGTCTTAAACAAATAAACATGAGTTAAAGTCCTTTTTAGCCTTGAAAAATGAATGAAAATAGAGAAAGACTTGTATTTAAGGCTTTCAACTTGGCTTGTGTCCTAGAGCTCATTTCAACTAAAATGAGCTGTTTGAAACAAGTCAGGTGCAACAACGTCAATGTAAATTAAATGGGTTTGAAACAACTTGTGATTCAAACGTTCATAATGAACTATTGAACGCAAGCTTGCTTTGAACTACAAACAGCAGAGACATGCATATACATACATACGAGTACATATATGATATATTTTAAAAATGTTGCTTCTTTTTTTAGGAATTTGGCAAATTTACGAATTTGGAAGGACATCAAATAAAAATGATTTTGTATTTTATTTTTATTCTAAGCAAGTTAATACTCTAGAGCACAAATAATAAAGTAACGTGTATACTGCTGGTCATACATAACAGAAAATGTTACGAAGGCATTTGGAAGTTCATGTGTTACATGTTAATTGTATTCGAGGTGCATCAAAATTCTTCCAACAAGTATTTCACGTGCTTTTCTGGTGGCATCCGTCATCATCACGTTTCTCTCGCTTTCTTTCTTGCTTTGCTATGCAGTCACTTTTTAAAAGTTCAATAATAAAAAAAGTGTGAGAAAAGTTTAAACTTTATTTGTACTACGCGCAGTTTTATGTAAAAGGGAAAAGCTAAACGTTTTTCCTACTAGCAAACACTTTTAAGAGCAACCAAGAAAAAATACCGATGTTTAGTCAACAGCTGAATTCTTCGTTAGGCTAAAACACATTTAATTTATATGCGTCATTATAGAAATCGCATGTTGAATGTGCTCCTTTTTTATTAAATAGCATTACTACTTGTTTTAGGGATAAACTTTTAAAAGAATTCAAATCAATGCCACCGACTAGACAAACAGACACAGAGTGCGTGTACAAATTTGATTAGACTTCTAAGAGCTCCATTGTGTACATGGATTTCAAGAAACAGGCCTCCTTTACAATTTCCTTTCAGTATTATTATATCTTTTTTTTTCTTTTTTTGGTTAGTATTGTTTTGAGTTCACACGCAGGTAATTGATTGACTAAACACAATAGAATAGAGAAGAGTGTGAAACGAACTTTGGTCACTGATCTGATGAAGTACAAGATAATTTATTGTCTTGTTGTTTTGCCATTGAAGAGTGTCGTTTGATGAACTTTTACCTTAAAGCCTTTGAATCGAATGGTTCAAATAAAATTACCACGACATTTACACATGCAACAAGTGTGTAAAATAATAATAATATTAATAATAATAATACTAAGAAGAAGAAGAGTTAATGTTGCTACATACCACAATATATATGTAACTCATATTTTTGTGCAGATTTATATCACAATTTTTACAAAGATGTGTAATAGAAAAACATTATTAGGTTTCAGTTACTGCTTTTATTTTTGGAAATATGTGTGAAGAAAATTAGCTTTGCTTGAATTTATTTAACTTCGAATTTTTACTACGTTGAAAATTAAATTTATTAGCACTTCATTTGGCACTTCCAAAGCGTGTTTTTCCTTTCAGCAAGAAATTAATTAACATTATCGCCGCTATCGGCTATAAGAAGTTAAATTTTCTCTTTTACATAAAGCTTACTTTGCAGAGCCTTAATTCAGCTGAGAGAAAGATAGAAAGAGAAAGCATAGAAAGCAAAGTTAACTTTGCCTGTCTAAAATGGGTCTAAGTAGATAAATTCTGTTCCTGAAATTCACGTGCAATTTTCTTCTAACTATCAGTTCTCAGTAGGGATGGACAGAAAACATCGATGATTTAAAAACACTCGATCTATTGTATCGAACAATCGATATAATCCGATTATTTTTATTTTTTTGCTCCTAAACTATCGGAAAACATCGATGTTTTCTTTAAAGGACGTGCAGATTGATATTTAAACGTCAATATATATATATATATATATATATCTATATGTGTTGGCAAATGTTCTATGAACAACTGGCAACACTTTTATAAGCGGCGAATAAGCTCGTGTCTGTCGTGTCACGCGCAAGGCATATTTTAGGCCGATCGGCCGCTTGATATAACTTTTTAATATTTAATACCCTTGTGGGAAGACTGAACGAAAATCCGTTGGATAACTATTTGGAAAGATTATAAATCTCAGTTTCCCAAACATGGCACGATCGCTTTTAAATACCTTACAATGGTGGGAACATCGGTTCCGTCTGAAAGATTAAGTTCGCAAGCGATGCAAAAGTATTGGGAGGTGTAAAATAAACTTAAGACTTTTTCAAAATATAATAAAAAATAATTAAAAAAAATAATGGATGTATAAAAAACATCGATGTATTTCATAGAATATCGATAAAACATCGATGTACATATGTTTGCGATGGATCGCATCGAAAAAAAACATCGATATTTTTTTACAGTGTCCATCCCTAGTTCTCAGTGAATGTAATATAAGGACTGCTAAATTTAAAAATCAGCTGAATCTTGCACAAATTTGAGCTTTAAGAACAGCTTACAATAGAGTTTGTTGGATGTCCTTCAGCTGAAAAAAAAAACGGAATATCACCAATAAAGTTGGAGTCCAAAACTCTTCTCCTAGAACCGAATAAGGTCTCCATAAGTAATAAAAGTATTATATGATCTCCAACAGCGAAGATATGCACTGAGTTTAATAAAGTGCTCCCTCAGATTAAAGAAGCTGGAACACACAATTGGGGCGAACGATGAATTTTTCGTTGCGAACTTTCGTCATCGGAAATAAAACATACTTGTGCATATGAATATTAACATAGTACTGCCGACGGGCTCTCGAACGACGAATGAGGAAAATAGAATTTTTTCTCTCTTTGCACAAACAATAACCGACATTATCAATTATAAGAGCTGTTGTGCTTCTTCAGCGAGTTTTATCGATGAATTTGTCGCCATATATGAAATTCGTCGTACGTCCCAGTTGTGTTTGTAGAATAAGTCAACTACAATTTGGATAATTGTAAAATTTAAATTAGAGAGCTTCCTGCTAGTCGAAAAATTGAGATAATATGATGCCATTACTGTACTCCGTATAGTTATTCAAGAAAGGCAATGTGGAGCGCAACCGCGAAACCATCATATATTAAAACCACCAAAAAAAGCCGCCGAATTATTTATATTTCAAAGTGATTGCAATGAAGCCAGAGTTTATAATAACCAACACTAGAAATTGACCAAAACTCGTGTATGTTCATGATTATAATTGAGTCATGGCATTTTAATGTAAAATCATGCGGCAGCATTTTTGTTGAACATTTACTTCTGTTTGGATGGTTCTTTCTTGTGCCTTTCGAAAAAATACAGGCCAAAAAATCTACTACAAGTGTTTAAATATACCAGAGCTTTAGTTTGAATTTAAAACAAAATAAATTAGTCACAAGTTTACATTCGGTTAAGGGTTAGTTATGCACAGTAGACAATTTTGGGAATTTTCGGGTCAAAAATCTGTAACTTTTGAATGAATATTCATCATTTTTGTAAAATTTTTTTTGCTGAATACAAATCTAGTCACAATAAAAAAAAAAAAAAAGTAACACACAGAAAAATTTCAACATAGAATCTACGTAAACAAGGTTAATTTAACCATTTTCGGCAATAATTTCGATTTGTATGTGCTTCATGTTCAATCATGATAACATGATTTATAGTAATCTTCAAAGAAAGTTTTTCCTTTTGAAATAACTTTATTTCATGTTGATTTAACATTTACGTACTGTTAAAATTAAAATGAAGAATCATGTTGAATCAAAGCTATTTTAAGTTGGAACAACGCAAATTCGTTACTGAAATAACACGATGAACATTGTTGAAAATTTCTGAGTTGCTGAACATTTTTACAAGCCATTTTTTTATAGGCATGAAAAGGCAGCTAGTTTTGATATATCTTTTAGATAATAAGTTAAACTTTAATTCTATTTTAAATCTATATGGGCGGCAAACGGCGCCAATAGTTAAAATCCTAGTCAAACTTGCGTACACACAAAAAAAAAAATTCATACTATTTATGAATATTTTATGAAAAATTTGCCAATGTACTAATTTAAGAACTTTTTCATAACATTTATGAAGAGTTCATAAAAAATACTGGGAAAGTTTGTGTCTCACAAATTATGACAAGGTTCTTAAAATATATGTAAAATTACTTAATATTTATGAAAAAGTACTTAAAAAATTTGCCAATGTACAAAATCCTAATATTTAAGAAAGATTGCATAAATTGCATAAGTTGATATGTTACCAACTATTATACAATGATTTTTGTATGTGTATTTCTATTGAAAATGTATGAAAGAAAATACTAATACAAAATCTTATGATGTAAAAAGGGCATTATTTATACACATGTACATTTTTGTTTTTCTTACACGTTTTCAAAGTATGTATTTACCTTTTTTTAACCCAGAAGTTGACAGCACCGGCAAAATTACTTTGAAATGTCTGTACATAAATTTTATGAAATTTTCTTAACATGTATTAACTAGTACATAATCCGAACTTTGTTTTAAATGTTGTTTGGATTATTATGAATGCCTTCATAATATTTACGAAATAAAAACGCTGTAAAATATGAAGTAGTTCATAACATTTACTAGTTATGAAGCCCTTCTTAAAATAAATGAACATGTTTCTAATATGTATGTCTTATGTCATAAAATAAAGTAGGGAATTGTAAAAATATTTTAAGGTTATGAAACTAACATAATATTTATGAAATTTTACATATTATATATGATATTATTTTTTATGTACAAAATTCATAAAGATTATGATGAAATTTGTTAAAAAATACTGGGCAACTGGGAACACTTCATAAATAGTAGGTAAATTTCATAAATAGTATGAACCTTTAAAAATATGAACTATTTCATAAAAAATTATGAATTTTATTTTTTTGTGTGTAGGCAAGCAAAAAATCAATATATATTTCAAATGCATAAATTTCAAATCTCACAACAATATACTCCTATACAAGCCTCATAACAAAAATAGAATCTGTACAAAATACCAATTCCAACAAGGTAAAACAAGCCTAAAATTTTATAATTTTATCTCCCCAAATCTTTAAAATCGAAAGAAGTGTGTTCTGTCACCATTTTCGAACACTTTTGTTGTTATAACAACTACAATTTCTGCAAATAAGTCTGTGGCAAAAAGAAAAAAGTGTTTAAGTCGAGAGACGCTGATTTTGAGCTAATGGCCCTCCTTTAATCTTCATACTCAGAAGTACCTTTGGGCAAAATCTTAATTATTTTGTGAAATTTTTGCAGCAATGACTTGCTGCTTATCTTTTTTCAACTTTTCGACTTATAATCTCATATGGAATAATAACTTAATTTAGCTTATACTTTAATATATTTCAAATTGAATGTAAAACGATACGATACGAACACGTCACATTATTTGAAATTCAATACGGTTGGTTGTATTTCCAGTTCTTCTTTAAAACAGAATGTTAAAATTAAACGCGTTCTTCCAAGTAGTAATTGAGACGAAACCTTTCAAGTTACTTTGCTCTCACTTGCCAGCCACATTACCTATTGCTGTTAAATATATAGAATACAAATAAACGCCTGCGAAGCAACACCACGCTACATACAATCCATTGATGCCAGTCAACGAAACTTATAAATGGCTTTTACACTCAAAGCAAAACGTATGTACATTAGAGCGACACTCAGCAATGCGATATTCCATAAAAACGTAAGATTTTTTAAAGCATTAGAATGTAACTGCAATGGTAGGAAACAGCTGATCTATATTGTTATGTGAAAAGTAATGTACAGATTCTTACACTCTGGTTACCATTTTCATTACTTTTCACATAACGATATAGATCAGCTGTTTCCTACCATTGCAGTCGGCTAACTGAGCCTTAAAAATCTGTACATTACTTTTCACATAACAAGATCGATCAGCTGTTTCCTACTATTAGACTTACATTCATTATAGTCGACTAACTGACCCTTAAGCGCACAAACATTTACATTTACATTTCCACAGTCTACGATTTCTACAGTCGGCTAACGAGACCTTTAGACCGATTTCATTTTTTGCTGAGAGCGTATAGCTTCCTTTAGTTCCCATTGTTAAAAATGTGGGCGAGGATACAAACACTATTTTTTTTTTTATTTAATGATATCTTATTTAACCGATTGCTATGAAAATAAGCAAACACATTAGGCTCTCGTAACGATACAGTCTCGAAGTTGAGAAAATGGGCGAAGCCAAGCCAATTAAAACTTAATATTATATCTGTGCTTAATTCGAGATAAGCTGATTTTGAGTTAATGGCACCTCCGTAATCTGCATATTTGAAAGTACCCCTGATCTAAATCTCAATTAATTTGTGTGATTTTTCAGGACTTGCGACTTATCTTTTTCACACTTTCAATCTCATTTGGAATAATAGCTTAATTTAGGCTATACTTTGGTATATTTCAACTTAAACGTATTACTTATAAAGTGTGGAACGGTGTTTACTTCAAAAATAAACGTTAACGGAATATTTCCCAATTTAACTGTAAAAGAAATAAATTTCTGAAAAACGACTTGAACGCTTCAAAGTGCTCTCTTGCAAAACAGTAAAGTATGACTCAAGCACTTTTGCCTAAGATATATAACATGCTTCTATTTGACTGATTGACTGATTGACTGAAACTAAACGCTAAAAAATACACAATCTTGCATGCAAATGGGCCACTCCCATCAAAATTTAATATTACATTCCACGTGCATGTACTTAACCGATTTTTACAAAACTTGGCACACACCTTGGGGTTTCAAAAAGACACAATTCTGTATTTAAAAAATTACAATTTAGTATTATATCTCACGTGCTTCTACTTAACGAATTTTTGCAAAAGTTGGCACACAACTTCAGCTTTTTAAAAGACACAATCTTGGGCGATGTTACGCCCGTTAAAATTTAATATTATACTTCACGTGCTTCTACTTCACCTATTTTTATGAAAGTTGGCACACATTTTGAGCTCTGAAAAGTACTTAATCTTGTGTTCAAAAAAGTGGGCGGGGCCAGGTCCATAAAAGATTAGTATTAAATTATATGTACTTCTTTCTACAAGCGATCATTCTGCATGCGCTTATTTTGCATTATCGCGCCATATTTTCTGATAATACGAGCCTCAATGTATCCAATTTTCATTTAATTTTAACCAACATCATTTCGCCGAGTGTACAAACTATACTCACGCAGTTGCAGCTACGTAGATTTATTTCAAATCATTGTCCTGCAAGTGTGACTTCTGATGCAGTTTATGCCATTTTCCGCCTGTTTATGAGAAGAAAACGTGACAATCTTGAAAGTCACATGGTGTGTTTACATCATTTCGCATTCGATTTACGCGTTCAAGCAGAACCAATGCAAACTTTTCTTAAGAAATTCAAATCCAAATACGACTACTTCGGGAGGCATACAGCTGAGTGACTTTGGGAATAAAATCGTATGTGTGCATGTGAGTGAGTGAGTGAGTGAGTGTGTGTTTCTTATATTCTGCTGTGTAATTGCGTTGTTTTTTTTACTGTTTAGAATATGGAATTGTTTTCTTACACACACACACACACACACACACACACACAATTTTTTTATTATTAATGAGCAGGAAATTGATTTATGAAAATAAAACAAAATCCACAATAAAAGTAATATAATTGAAGAAAATAATGAAATTAATTGTAAAATAGAGATTGAATATTTTAAATAATTTAATGGAAACCTAATTATTGAGGATAATCAAAACTGGCACAATTACACTTTTATTATGAACGAACCACTTTCGAACATTGAGCACATTGAACTTTTCAATAAAGTTTAAGAATAATGTCCTAATCAGGTTGCTTTTAGGGTTCCGTCTGTGCGTCACAGGCTGTTTTCTCGACAACCGTAAGAGTTACGGACCTAAAATTTTGACAGTTAAAAAATTAAAAAAAAACATAGACTGCATCAATTAACTGAAATTGATTTGCTGATTTATTATTTTGTGATTTTTAAAAATATTATTATTTGTGAATTCTTGAATGTTTTTTGAAAGTCTGTGCATGAGTTAAGAGGTTTGTGACTGTTCAAAATGTGTGGTTGAAGTCTGCTGATGATTTGGCAAGGCATGATTTCATGTGCTCTGCAATTCTCCTTTAATTTTAAATTCGTACTTGTTAACTTGTATTTGACTTTTTTTATAATTTTATTTCTTCAGGGAAATTTGTGGCGTGATAGAATTTTTTAATGCATAATTGCAAAATTAGAATTTTATAATGTGGACACTAATGCAATTTCAAAGCAGAATTTTAAAAAATTGCAGCAACAAAACAGCGAGTCTGGACGAGGACTAAGTAATACACATCTAAATAAAAACTTTCTTTTGGGACACTGTTTTTTCATTGGATTTTCTGATTGTTGTTAACCGCTATCAGTCTTTATTCAATTTAAAATATTCTCTCTCACTACAAATTGAATTCTTATAAAAAAAATAACTTCCATGGGTATATCAAAATATAAAAGGAGAATAGCCTGTGGAGCCATAGAAACCACCAATGCCACCACCGCCCACAAATTCATAATCTGGCGAGTAGTCATACGGATATGTGGAATGTGCATCATAATAGTGGTTGTCATAATAATAGTTGTAGTGATCATAAGGTCTTCTTTCATAATAGATGGGTGTTGCAACCGGACGATATATTGGTCCGCCAAATGTTATGCCAGCCGATATAATGGGCACCGCTATTGCCACCGTCAAGAAGCAAAAGAAAATTAACTGCAATTAAATATAAAAATATAAAATGTTTCTTACAATAAAAGGTATTTATTTCTTCACTTACCAGTTTATATAAAAGTAACATCTGAGTGTGTTGTTGTACGACTTAAATTGTATTTGCAACTGCTACAAAAATTTTGCCACTAACAGACAGAAGCTTTTTATACTCTGGATTGTGTGAAAAAATTAAATTGACGCCGCTTTTTCTTGAGCATCTGCAGCAGGACTGAACTTTGGAAACTGGTTTTGTGAAATCAAACTGTTGACTGTTCCTCTTTGCAACCTTGAACTTGGTTGCAACTCCTAATTCCTGCACACTTCACTGCATTTCTAGACTGCTGACTGTCTCTTCTGTCTGTGTGCGTGTGGTTCTTTCGATTGTTGCATTGATTATTGGACCTGTCTGTTGTTTATTTTTTGGGTTATTTTTCTTTTCTTTTTAAACAAAACCGCAAGATATTTATTATACTTGTAATTTTTTTTTTATCATTATCATGATACTGCACATCCCTTTACATATCGCACTTGTTTCACTAAAGGGTGTCAACTGAAAACTAAAAAAATTTCGCTTTTTTCAACAAAACGATATACAGTGGACACATCTATCTACCCACTGTAAAAATCTTACATCGTTTGCTCTACTTTTTTGGCCAAAAATACTGTTTCTCCCTCTTTGTGATACAAGAGTACATAAAAAAAATGTTTTCCTTTACTGAAAATTTGTTAATTTTGAATTGACCTCCGTTAGAGGAACAAGTTCGATATATTTAGTAACTAGTTGCTAATACATATGTACATACGAGAGCATATGTATATGTAAGATATATTTTTTTTTGCTATTCTTGTTTTATTGTTGTATTCAAAACGTGTTTTTCAGCAGGATGCATTTTGATTACATCAACTGTCGTATTGTTACCATTATTCTTCTGTGCTTCGTAAAAATCATTTTAATGTTGAGGATTGGAAATAGTAACATTGAATCTTTTTTTAGTTATCAACTGTCACTATCATCCAGTGTTTTAGAATATTGGGATAAAGAGTATGTGGCATGCATAACATATCAGGTTTTCTAGACATACGACCGTGTTAAGCACGAAATTGTAGAACATGCGTTTCCAATGAAAAAGGGAATAAAATAAAATAAAATAACATAAAATAAAATAAAATAAAATTAAATAAAATAAAATAAAATAAAATATCATAAAATAAAATAAATTAAATTAAAATAAAATAAAATAAAATAAAATAAAATAAAATAAAATAAAATAACATAAAATAAAATAAAATAAAACAAAATAAAATAAAGTAAAAATAAAAAATAAAATAAAGTAAAATAACATGAAATAATAAAATAAAATAAAATAATAAAATAAAAAGATAAAATAAAATAAAATAAAATAAAATAAAATAAAATAAATTAAAATAAAATAAATTAAAATAAAACTAAATAAAATAAAATAAAGTAAAAATAAAAAATAAAATAAAGTAAAATAACATGAAATAATAAAATAAAATAAAATAATATAATAAAAAGATAAAATAAAATAAAATAAATTAAAATAAAACAAAATAAAATAAAATAAATTAAATTAAAATAAAATAAATTAAAATAAAAACAAAATAAAATAAAATAAAGTAAAAATAAAAAATAAAATAAAGTAAAATAACATGAAATAATAAAATAAAATAAAATAATAAAATAAAAAGATAAAATAAAATAAAATAAAATAAATTAAAATAAAATAAATTAAAATAAAACTAAATAAAATAAAGTAAAAATAAAAAATAAAATAAAGTGAAATATCATGAAATAATAAAATAAAATAAAATAATAAAATAAAAAGATAAAATAAAATAAAATAAAATAAATTAAAATAAAATAAATTAAAATAAAACTAAATAAAATAAAATAAAGTAAAAATAAAAAATAAAATAAAGTAAAATAACATGAAATAATAAAATAAAATAAAATAATAAAATAAAAAGATAAAATAAAATAAAATAAAATAAATTAAAATAAAATAACACAAAATAAATGATATTAAAAAAATTAAATTTTATAAAAGAAAAGAAAATTAATCTAAATATACAAATATTTTAAAGCGGTATAGTTTGTATGTTTGCATATTTAAAGGAAGTAATTATTCGATTTCTAAAATTCCCCTTAAATTGCTTATGAGTGTGTCTTTAAATTGTCAACCAACCATGCCCAGGAAATATTTAGTATCGTTTTAACAGAGATCTGTTTAGGGTTCGGTTGGTTGGTTAGTTTACGTATCTATTTGCTGCCTATAAGCCATGGAGTAGAATCGTGACATTCCCTTTTGATTAATCCCACTCTACTCGCCCGATTTCTTGCCTATAAAAAATCTGGATTCAATGCTAGATCCAGTGATCAGTCTTACTGACTCCACCCCATAGCGTGAAGAGGCCGAAGATGCTCTTCCTACTTTTGTTTAATACGAAATAAAACTGGAACAATTAAGTGACACAATTGAAGCTCCAAAAAAAAATTAAATTCCACAATTAAACGGCAATACTAGTGGCCTAATTCAAATATTCAGATAAAGATTTATTACATTTTCCATATAAGCGAATGATTCACACTCAACAGATAATAAAATATTTTTGTTTGCTCTTTATGTTGTGCAGATACATATTTACATGTGTGGTTATTTAATTGGCAGTTAGTGCACGTATTTTAAATATTATCTAGTCATGTTTAAAAAGACAATTTATGCGAAGTTAAAGGTTAATATGGAACTAAATTTAGCCACTTTGCGTTTTTGTGAAACGTGATTATTACATGCCTAACAACAGGTTTGAATGCCTATTTTGCCATTTGTGTCACTATCTACTTCTTTGGACTCTCCACCCACCTGCGTAGATATTCGAGTCTCTATCTTATGTTTTGCTGCCAACTTAATGTGTTTAATAATCCCTGTAATTTGTATTTTTATATCTTTTTTTTACATTTTTTATACATTTGTACATGTTTAAATTTTCAGTTTAAAATAGCGTTTGCAATTTCAGCATAGAATTGTGGAAAGTTTGAGATAGAAATCCAGCTTATTAACTAGTTTCAATTAAAAATAAAGTATCAGCTTTATAAAGGATACAGAAATACAGAATTAAATAACCCATGGGCGTTTTTTCTTCATTTCCTAAAAAGGGCAAATGCAAAAATATTCCCCATAAAGTATGTACATACATACTTATAATAGTTACTTTGAATTCACCAAATCTCGAAATTCAATTCAAATAGCAGGGGGAAGACTACGGCACTTGTTATCGAATGAAATTACGAAATATTTCAATAGAGTTTAAATGGAAATATTTTTAAATTTCGAAGCGCATCGAATGCCGTAATTTGCCCCCAGATTTTTTACCTTCTCGTTTGTTCACAAAAAGTTCATATTAAAAAAAAAACAAATTAAAAAATTTATTTGTTGTTGGTTTAGCACGTCTAGATGTATTTCGTTGCTGCTAAGCAACAAATCAGTAGATAAAAAATAAATAAAAAAAACTTTATCCAAGAATATCCCAAGAATGAGAACGAACATTTTCTGGTACAACTGAAGAGAACATAAAATTCGTTGCACCCGAGCGTAGAAGTATTTAGTTTTGTATGATTGATTTCGTTGTCTTCAGTCACATTAAGACTTCACTTGTCTTCATTCATTCACATTACTTTCTCTAGGTTTATGGTGACTTGACACGTGAATTATTACACAAATATTCGCTGATTTTGTTTTATATCTTAAATGTAACAAAAGAAGGTGGAGATTTTCATTGTCAGACGTACGTTCGTGCACACATAAAGCTAAAATTAGGTACAAATATGTGTAAGTTTTGTTAATATTATGCAAAATACGCATAATACTCGTATTGAGCTGCATGTGCTTAAAGGTTTACCAAATGTAAGTTTTAGTGCGCACTGTTGTGTATTAAGCCAATGAAATATGAAACATTTGTTAAATTTTTTAATAGAGGTGCTCATCAAATTGGGAATATGATAGTGGAAATCTTAAATTTTAAATTAGTAATTGTGTTTACTGTATAAGGGATAAAATGTTTTTCGTTTAGTTTTACTAAATCTGTAAAAATGGAATAGTCGAATGGAGTAAAAATTTATTATAATCAGTACCTTAATTAGTTTTCCTTATAAAATATACATCAACTCTTACATACATTTGTACTGTATACGTAAAGTATATGTATATCGTTACCTTAATAAAGAAAGGACCTAACTCATTTTTTTTATTTAAAAAAAATAATGAATTGGAGCCTTTCTATAATTAATTTTATTTTATTGATTTTTGTTTTAATTTAATTGGTTAATATTTCACTTAGTGTATTTTTACATAACAGATGTTTAATTGTTTTTATTCAATTTTATTTTATATTACATATTTCGTTTTATTGTATTTTGTTTTATTTACGTGTATTTCATATTTGCTTTTACATTTTGTTTTTTTTTTATTTAATTTTTTTAGCTCATTAATTTTTAATTCATTTTACTTAATTTACGGCCCTTTTCACAATGTACAATTAAAAGCTAACAGGGACTTTAACGGCTAGTTTTATATAAAGAACTTCCAGTTAAAGTTCTCGTTAACTCTTAATTATACATTGCGAAAAGGGACGCTATTTGTACCTAATTAAATAAAAATTTTTAATTTTTTTTATTTTTTTTTTAATTTAATTTTATTTTATTCCATTTGATTTTATTTGATTTTATTTTATTTTATTTTATTTGATTTTATTTTATTTTATTTTATTTTATTTTATTTTATTTTATTTTATTTTATTTATTTTATTTTATTTTATTTTATTTTATTTTATTTTATTTTATTTATTTTATTTGATTTTATTTTATTTTATTTTATTTTATTTTATTTTATTTTATTTTATTTTATTTGATTTTATTTGATTTTATTTTATTTTATTTGATTTGATTTGATTTGATTTGATTTGATTTGATTTGATTTGATTTTATTTTATTTTATTTTATTTTATTTTATTTCATTTTATTTTATTTTATTTTATTTTATTTTATTTGATTTTATTTTATTTGATTTTCTTTTCTTTTATTATATTATATGTTATTTTATGTTATATTATTATATGTTACTCGGTGTATTGGTTATTATATTTGTTATTGTTGTATTTATTTTAATTTGCTGAAGTTTGATTTTTTTTAATTTGTATTACTTGATTTTATTTGATTTGACTGATTTTAGTTTTTGTTTCATATTGCATTATCTGGATTTAATTTTGTGTCTTTGAATTTGTTTTTTGTTACATAATACTATTATATTTTGTATACCTTTTTTAATTATAAAATTAAGTACATAATCAAGCTCTAACTTTAACTTTATCGTGTCGAAATCCAAATTGGTATCTTCTACGGGAACTGCCCGTCAACTGAGTCTTTTATGAAGACTATGAATTTGTATTGCATTTTAAATCCACAAAATTAAAGCGTTGAGTATTTATTTGTTACTCCTAAAAGTATGTGCAACATATTTTTAGTTTATTCAAAATATTATTATAAATTTTTTAGCGGAAAAGGGCTAACTTTTAATTTTGTTGTTAAATTAAATTAAACATAGTTGATGGAATAGAGAAGACAATTGCAAAGGAGTTTTATTCTATTGTATGGAATAATGAAATATCCTTAAAAAATCATTAAATGTGCAAAAAGTTTCTGTTGTTTTCGTACAAATTAAGTTTGATTTAAAATGCAAACATTTGCACTCTGTTTTACTATAATTGATTTGATTGCATATAAAATCTTAAATATTTGTGAAGCAAACAAACTATCTGGTGAAATGTTTTAACAATTATTAATTGCGCTAAGACTATGGAATTTTTCAATCACTATTTCGATTACGTTCATGTATCATTTTACCAAAGGAAAATCACACAGGACATTGAAAAGTAAAACAATAAATTGAAATAAAAATAATCCGCAACAACAAAGTTCAAAAACGTTTCTAATAAACAGCCAGCAGAAATGGAAGAAACAAAAGAAAAAGTGTAAAAGTCACGTTGAAGCTTATGGTGTGCATGGAAGCAAACACTTCACGCAGATTCAAAGTTAGGGGGGACGAATGCCAGCAGTTTAACAATGTAAAACACTTGTTTTACAAAATAACATCAGCATGCAACAACGACATCGTCACATACTCGTACACAATCACAAGAATAGCCTTTGACACCGTCATAGAGCACCAACAGGTGTTTGTGGTACTTCTTCTTTCTCCACTTTGGTTGGGGCTTTTTCTTTATTGCAGAAGCAGAAAAAATGGGACAATAAACCCTGACTAACTGACTGGGCACGTTCACACAAACACAAATACAGCCAATGCCGGAAAAACACATGTTTCGTAACATACAAGACAACGGTTTGAAAATTTCGAAAATCGTCATGTTTTCAACAGCAACAAAAAGTGAATGTCACAAATCACGTTGTTTCGTTTAAGGCCAAACGAAATATACTAAAAACACAGCAGACTTGCATGTAGAAATCTTACCAAGGAAAGCTTTCATTATCCTTTAGCAGCAGTGAGTGTTTGCATGTGTTTGAGCAAGTGAACTAAGACACGAGTATGCGCCATGCGACAGCCAGTGAAAGCTTCAACAAACGAAGGTTAAACGAGAACCAACGACCGTGGAAAAAAACTATAAAAGCAAATCATTTCTAACAGAAGTATGTTAGTTCTCTAGCGGACTCGAACAACTGCGGTTATACTTAATTGTAAAATTGACAAATTTTCATCAATAACAATTAACGTTTTTAAAGAAAATCAAATAAGTAAAAAATAAAAACATTTCAAGTGTGTGCATAACGAAAAATTTCTTAACAGAAATTCTAATTTGCAAGTGAGAAAACAAACAATAAAAATTTGAAAGAAATATTTTATAATTCCAAAAAAAAAAACAAAAAAGTTAACAAATCAAAGTAAACTATTTGTGCAAATTATAAAAATTAAGACTTTAACAAGACAGTGGATTACAAATATCTAAAAATGGATACTTTATCACCACATAAAAACTCCAAACAAAGCAGCTCTAGCAGCTCTGGCTGCTCGGCTTCCTCTTCGACGACGGATATTAAAAATTCCTACAAGTCTCAGCGCTTGGACAATAAGCCAGCTGGTATGCGTTCCCGCTCCTTTTTGCATTGCCTTAGCAAGCACTTGGGACGCCATTTCATACATCATCATCCTCACCATCACACTGTGCACCAAAATGGCCAAACTATTGTGTACAACAGCCATGAGGAATTGAGATCCTCTTCGACAGACTCGTTTTCTTTAAGCTACGAACGCAACTCCCGCTTAGATGGTTTAATGCAGCATAACAACTCCAATAGAACCGGCGCTTCCAGTTTCGATATCAGCAGTGAGGAGCGCACCTCTAGAGCTTCCTCATCCTCTGCCTATTCCCGTTTCTCAACCGAACAAGAAGATTTGGAAAATGTCACCAACAAGAACTTTAATTCTCAAAACAAGCGGCATCATCTCTACATATCCACCACCATCTTTAGACCGACCAGTTCATTGGACTGCCATGATGACTTAGAAGAGGACTTTAGTGAATTGGATAGTGGCAATTCGAGCAGTGATGAAAACGATGAACGGAATCAAGAAAATATTTATAATCAAAATATCGAAAATGGCAAATCGAAATCATCATCAGCCTCCGTAGCAAATACATCCTCCTCCAATTTGACCACTTCCTCGGCCAAGGGTCTGCATCTGAGTCGCATTTCTATAACCTCCTCAGTGAAAAGCATTTTCCAGCATATCTCCTCCGTCTCAGCCAGCTCAACGCGTTCTTTGTCCTGTTCCAGCACGCCCTTGAAAAGAGTTTGGGATGCTAAATGTAAAAAATCAAATTCCTCACCAGCCAACAGCTCCAGCTCAGCGGGCATCAGCAAGTCCAACAAATCATCACAACGCTCTTCGGCCTCCAACTCATACTCTTCGAACAGTTCGTCGTGCAAGAAAACCGAAAAGAAACAGCAGAGCATACTGAGGCCACCCATGAATTATGTCTACATGAAGGGTATGTCCGGTTTGTATTCTCGTGTACCCCGGTATTCGGTTTGCTGTCCCTATGGCACCCAACAGTGGGCTTAAGTGAAAGCAACTTTTTTTTATATAATTATTATTATTTTTAACTTTAATTTTACTTTATCTTAAAAAAAACACACACACACAAATAGCACCAATTAATTTCTAAGATAAAAACTTAATGGTTAAGCCAAAATATGTTTTGGAGAAGACAACTTCCTTTGCAACCATCAATCAATTTTGTGGCCAGCAGCAGAAGGCTAAACGAAAACAACAAGTTTGATTGTTGCCAATGAATTTGTGTTCTCTGTGTATCAAAAGGAAAAAATGACAAGGAGTTGGTTAAAACGTCTTAACAACAAGTAATGTAGTGCCTAGTTCGACAAAAATTATATTAAATTAAAAGTAATTCTAGGGTATGGCATTTAAATATAAACAAGAATTTTAGGGATTTATTTACATGATAAGAAATGCAAAGATTTTCTTTTTGTTCTAAACAAAACAACAAATGAACAGAAAACAAAGTTTTCTTTTAAAATATTATGATAAATCGTAATTGAAATTAAAAACTAGGGTTTAAAATTAAGCAAAGGATAGCACAGGCACTTAAAAATTTAAAAAGTCCAACAAATTACAGCAAACAATTAAAATAAATAAAATAAGAAAATAACTCATCATTTGAATAAAAAATGCCAAAAAAATGTCTGTAAGACCGCTTAAAAACAGAAGCTAATTTTTAAATTAAATAACTTTGCAAAATGTAAAAGTTTTTTTTATAAAAAATAAAAAATAAAACATGGCACAAGCTGCATTATATCTAATATAATTTTTAATTCTTAAAAAAAAATTTAAAAATACGTTTTAAACTAAACATTTCCTTTCTCTTATTCAATTAATGTACGAGTACATGTGTATAATGCAGCTTATTTAAAAGTGAAATTTGCAAAGAAATCAATATTTAATTATAAATATAAATAAAACATATCCTTGATTTTGCTCCTCTCTTGTACTTCTTAACCATAATAATTTCTTTTAAAGAAATATATATTCTAAATTTAACTTTAAATCAAATACTACGAATTTATTATTGAAAACCTAAAGAGACAGTTGAATTACTTCAAGTAAATTATTTAGGCCAAATGTATAACATATTAACGAAATTTAATTAGTGATAAACTTGATCAATACTTTTAAGTAATTGCCCATTTTATTTATTTATTTTTTTAAATTATCTGCTTTAAAGCTTTAAATTATTCACTTTTATTATGTTTTAGCTTTAAGATATAAAACTTAAGAAAAAATCAAATAAAAGAAAAAATCTTTCAATAAATAAACACATAAATATATAAAATATTTAAAAGAACTTTGTTTAATTTAATTTGAACTCTAAAGCGATATACGAGTGGAGTTACCCTTGGGGGTTTCTCCCCTGAAACTTGTTGCATGAAATTTTTTCTATAGAGCGGCGCGGCGGTGAAAATGTGCTTTCACAAAAATCTGCTAAGATTTTTTGACAGAATTGTTTCCGAAATGGAAATTTAACATAATAACTCTAGTTGTTCTAAGAAATTTTTGGGTAAAGGTTCCCTGATGATCTGCATTAGCAACAATGAAATGCGCATGGGATCCAGCACAACCCCTCAATAATCAATTTTAAAGTATTTTTAATAAAAAAATATTTTACTGAATAATCAAAATAATAATTTGGGATTATTAGTGCGTTAACAAATGTTAAACTTAGAATTGTTTCAGTTTACTGCTCCAAATTTTTTATAGGATAAAAGTAGGAAAAATACATTTTTAAAGAAAAAATTTTAAAACCGGGTTTTCGGTTATTTCTGTTGAATACCCGGCTTTTTGATAGTATCCTAAATTTAATTACGTTATTGATTGATTCATTTACATTTTTTTAATTTAAAAAAAAAACTACAAATTTTTTCTGCCATAAAATGGCCGAACATGTCGACAATAAAATTTCGATCGACAACTTGTATTGAAAAGTTTAATAATTTAATAATAAACTAAGAAAATTTGTATTTGTTTTCAATATTAGTAAGCGATAGAAAAACGGGACCTCTAAGGACCCAAGTGGGCTGGTTTACTATAAATCGGCAGCCTGTTATAACCTAACCTAACCTAACCTAAGCGATAGAAAGCCGTTAATTAAAATATTCAGGCTTATCACAAATAAAATTTCACATGAAAATTTCCGACCATGTGAACAGTTGTTATATCATAAATAAAATGTGTTGTGAAAATTTCCGAATGCTTGCATTTTTAAACTCCAGAAAAAATTCATACGATTGCAAAATATTTTGGACAATTCATGGAGAAAATGATGCACAAAGATTTGTCCGTCGGGAGAAGTGGAAATATGCAAGTTTTTAATTTTCATGAAATTGATGATACGAAATTGAAATCCATGTGAACAAAAACTTTCATTTGGAAATTTGCACATGTGGAATTCGTAACAAGGTGTATTAATTGATCATTACCATAGCCCAGCTTTCACCCAGTCGCTAGGCCTATGTTTTGGGGATGGCACCTTACCGGACACTATCCACTTTAGAGGTATTAACTGAAAAATATTGAGGGACTACATTAACAATGCGGAGTTGCTATTAATTAATTTAATTCACTTGAGAGCGTCCTACAGAGCTTGACATGAGCGAATTGCGTGTATAAAGCAGAAATCTACATCAACTGACACCACACCCAGTGAACCAAACACAAAGAACGCTGATGATGAAGGTGTAGTGCCCTTCGAAAACAGCTAGTTGTTCCGTTCTACTACGTGTTTGTCAGAATATTTACAATTCACTTTGGCGTTATTTGTTCATTAATAATTATCACATGTAATTTGGCTTACAAAGCGATACGAACTTTAGCCTGAAATCATAAATATAGAAACAAATGAAGTTTAATAATCATTAAAATTAAATTAATAATTATTTATACGTATAAAAAATACTGAAGTATATTTACGTCTTTATTGTATTTGAAATATTTGCTTGTTTTGGAAAGATGTTTATTTGGTGCTTTTAAACTTATTCTGTTTGTTTAAGATATTTATTATTCGACATATTGTCATAAGTTTATTTTAATTTGAAATTTATTTGCTGGAGGTCAAGCATTGTCTATATATTTCATTGGTGCTTAGCCAAATCATCAGTAGACTTTAACTACATTTTGAACAGTCACAAACCTCTTATCTTATGCACAGACTTTCAAAAACTATTTATTATTATTTGTGAATTCTCAAATAGTTTTTTGAAAGTCTGTGCATAAGATAAGAGGTTTGTGACTGTTCAAAATGTGGTTAAAGTCTACTGATGATTTGGCTAAGCACCAATGAAATATATAGACAATGCTTGACCTCCAGCAAATAAATTTCAAATTATTCTGTTTGTATATTGTTATTCTCAAAAACGTATTAAGAGTCTTACTTTAAACATACCAAGCCAAATTGTAAGCCAAATTTAAAATCATTTTTGGGATGAGTTCCATAAGCAGAACGAAATGCATATAGACAATGCTTAACAAAAAAAAAAAAAAAACATTCAAGGTTTTTAAATATTTATTAATTAAATAAATTTGTAATAAATTTGTACCCCTTTTGAGGAACAAGTGCGATATATCTATAAAATGATTTCTACTGATACATAGCACAAAGATCTATGAATAATATAGGATTTTTTAGAGGGACTTTTGCTTTTAACAAGGGATTGTTTGGGGATATATTTTTGAAAATTTGGAGAGTACGGGAGAAAATTGACTGGCAGCACTGGTCAGTTGGTTAGTATAATAACCGGCTACACGGATGATAGAGGATATCACGTGCAGAGAATGCGAAGAGTAGGGCTTGTATTATTGTCCAGCGTTTAGCCTTCTTAGAAAGATCTTTTTCCATAAGAACAACGTACCGGACCCTGGAATGTCTCAAGGACTCGTTATCATTTCTTTAAACGAGAAATGAAAAGCATTTTCGGTATTTCAAAAAGGATACTATGTTCGTAAAACTGCTTTGCAATTTAAATTGTATTTTTAAATAAATAATTGATTACATAATATAATTGAAAGTAGTGCTGTTGTTTTCCACTAAAATTGCAAAAATTGTGAGGATATTTAAAAAAGTTTAATATTTATTTACGTAAAGAAAAACTCTCACTCTTTATTGTGTGTTTTTCTGTTTATTATTATATGTTTGCTTTACTTTTTTTTTCTTAAAGATGTCTTGCACAATTTTTGTTATTAATCAGGACTCTAGTCATAACAAAAGGACAGCAACTGATGTCTGATATACATATGTACATAAGCTTATTTATGTACTTATTTGTAAGAACATATTTGCTTGTTTTAAGAAGAATTAGAATGTGAGCCCTCACTTCCCATTCCACTACGTTGGCACAATACTAGGGTATTCGATGGTAATCGGGCTTTTTTTTACTCGTTTAATCGCTCGATTAATTAATCGAGGTTTTGTCTTAATCGGTTAATAATGGGTTAATTTCGGTATTAACCGGTTAAACGTTTAATAAAGTTTTTCCATAAATCAGATGATTTCTTCAAATAAAAGTGCATAAATTATTTATTAATTTTAGTTTATTAGTAAAACAAAAAAAAAAAAAAAAGAAGACGCACACATAAGAATTTTTAAACTAAATCAAGCAAAAAATTCATAAATATGTACATATTAATTAAAAATTAACAAGTTTGTGAAGTCATTATATGAGTTATTTCAATAATTTATAGAGATCTTCTAACACAATCGTTCAGAAAAATAATTTGGTTCAAATGTTTAGGACCTAAGCGATTCTCTTCTTTAGTTTTAATAAAACTTGACTTTTCATAGATGTTCAGGAAATCGAAAGCAACCCATAATACCGAATATCTAGTTTCTCAGTTTTTTTTTCCTGTATTTCTACTAACATATAAAATCTTTCACTATGCCATTAGAGTTCTGTTTTATATTTTTTGTTTCCAATTCGTATAGCTACTAATTGCTTCGGTTAATTTTGTTGGAACATTTCTTGTCTTACTATCGATAGTTCCTTCTGATCTGATGGGTCATCATCTGACCCATACTGGCAGAGCTCAGCGACAAATATTTAACAAAAAAGCTTATATCTGAATTTCTAAGCTTTTGTTTTTGTACTGTATTTTAAATATCTGTCAGAGTGTAGGTATACAATAATTAAATCTAAACATTAATTAAATCGTTGGCAACAGTACTATTGGCTTTTATTTTATTAAATTACTAAACAAAAACTTAATAATTTCCTCTAGTTCAATTAGAGTAGCAGAGTCTTTACTAAACTCTTATAGCCACGCCCAAAGATTTTAAAGTTTTACTTAAGTTAGGATTACTAAACATAGAATAGAATAGAAGAAGATCTGGTCCAAAGACCGGCACTGCGACACCTGATGGATCTTTTGTGCCATAGATCTGTAAATTAAGTTAAACCAATCTCTGTGTGACTGTCCTTATGAATGTCAGCACAGATATCGGAGAAGCCTGCCTAATATCATCTGAACACAGAAACTCAGAATGAAAAACACGCCTTCTACTGTTACATAAGATGAGTGTGTGTGTGTGTCGTTGTTTAGTCGTCGTCTAAGCCTAAACGACACAAAGGTTCAGTCCAAAGTGACCAGAAAGGCCGTAAATTATTCCTATTGAGCTTCAGGATGCCATTATACGAAAATGGCTGCATCAATTAGAGCTGTAAATAAATCATTAATTTTTAAATTAATTCGCGAATCATTCATGCACTGAATTAGCAAATTTTGAATTAATTCTTTACGCACACAAAAATGAATTGAATGAAATTAGAGTTAATTCAAATGAATTTGATAAAAATGAATTGCAGTTCGTTTCCAATTCAAATGAATTTATTCAAGTGAATTGCAGTTCATTTCCAATTCATTTGAATTGCATTGATTTCGAATTAATTCAAATGAGTTAGACAAAATAATTAGTAATTCATTACCAGCTCATTCGTATTGAATTGATTCATTTGTTCTAATTCATTTGAATGAATTCAAAATCAATTCAATTCAAACGAATCGGAAATGAATTTCAATTCACTTTAACAATTTCATTTGAATTGAAACCCAATTGCAACTCATTCTACAAATTCATTTGAATAGGAAACGAATAGAAATTCATTTCTGCCTAATTCGTTTGAATTGATTCAAATTTCATTCAATTCTTTTTTCTTGTGAAAAGAATTAATTCAAAATTTAGCGAATTCGTAACGAATTAAAATGAAAAAAGAATGATTCATTTACAGCTCTCTGGCATCAATGCTTTGACCTGCCTAAGATCATAAGAAGTCAGCCACATTTCTTTAGCTGTGGAAGTGTAATCTCCTTTGATCAGGGATGTTACAGTCGCCCGACTTATGCCACAAAACGTATTTGGGCCCATAAACGGAGCAGCAAAGGCCCTGTTGGCCAGTTCATCCGCTTCCTCATTCCCCTAATGAACGCTGTGGTTAGGTATCCAGTAAATGGAAGCCTTGAAGAGTCAAAGCACTCTAAAATCAGTCTGGAACGGAATTCACATGAAAGAAGCGACTTAAGAGCTGCCTGGCTATTAGAAAAGATAGTTTTATGTGCGCCTCTAATGCCCCTATTTAAAATTAATGTCAACACATTTAGTGATTGCCTGTATTTCTGCTCGAAATTCAATCACTGTACATACTTCTTTGTTTGTATGAACAACAATTTCGAAACGCAAACGACTACCTTTTGTATATTTTGACGAAACAAATAATTCAACACACAAGAACAAATAAGTTATAAACTACAAAATATTTAAAAATTTGTTATGTCGGTTAAACGGTTAGTCGACTGAAATTAATTATAAAAAGCCAATTTTAAATTAACCGATCAGTTAATCGGGTATTAATAATTAATGAATACCCTACACAATACATATACCCAAATACTTGCAGACAAGGCATATCCATCTTTTTGTCTTTTAATAAGCTTGTAATTTTTTTTCTACTTAAATATTTTTCGTCTTATCCTAATGAGGTCTCATAAAAAGTTTATTTCATTTTTATCACACAATGTCTGAGCGTTACAAACTAACTGCTCGTGCATACTTTCACTGACATCATTTACTTCAGGGAATATTCATGGCAAACTTTCACAAGTAGATTTAGATAGATTTTTTTCTTTGTGTTTTTGTTTTATGTGTTTGAATAGCTTAAATAAATCTTTTTGATTTTCTTATATAACATCTTGATAAACTTAATATGTAGTAAGTGTTATGACTGACCTTGACTTTATCTTAATAACTCTCACTTCGGCCCACTCTCATTGATCAAGCACCCATTGGTCAATGTTAATGGCGTATTAAATTTGTAATTATTTAAGCTCAATACATTAACACTAACATCATGTAACATCAGTCGAGGAAATTGCTTTTTACTCGCATTATTGCGACTACTAAACTAAAATAAATGAAAAAAGTTGAACAGCCTCTTTTATTCAAGGCACAAGCAAATGTTCCACAATCATCTTTTTAATTAAGTTGGCCAAACAGTGATTTGATGCTAAACTAAGTTTCATGTCATTTTACCTTCACGACTCGAACGGGTCAATAATTCAAAAGGATTTTCTGTGCAAGCACAGTTATTTTTTAATGCAAACAAAAGCATTACATTCATTTAAAAGGAAAAACTTAGTTTAGGTTTTGTCTTTCTTCAATTGCAAGCTTCTAAGATTTATGAAATGGCAAAGAAATCACGACCATCTAATAATAAAATATGTATAAGCAGATCGCAGAGTAACAATTAACACAGGGCTGCCTGCATCAACAAATTTTAATGTTAGTATTTGTTCAAACTATACTTCTTACGAGTTTTTCGGCCGCAGTTCATGATGCTGCACATCTGATAAAATTTATCAATTTTTATAGAGTGACACAAGTTTAAATCATAATAAAACATGGAAATATATGTATTTTTAATATCAACGGAAACGGGCGTTATTGGAAAGAAAATTTTATGAAATTTAATGTTTAAATATGATTTATGGCATGTGGCTGCTACGACTGGCGGGTAGAAGGCGCAATCTGGAACACCAGTTTTCAAAAATCGTTTTTGAAGACATATGGGCCAATGACTCCGCCAACCCATAAAGCGCACCAAACACTAATTTTCTTTGGATGTAATGGTGTTTCGACAAACGCTTGTGGATTCTCCTCACTCCAAATGCAACAATTCTGCTTATTTTACGTACCCACTCAACCAGAAATGGGCTTCATCGGAAAATAAAATTTTGAATGGAAACTCAAAATCAATATCAAGTGATGAGTTTGACTAATAGAACAATTATTTTGATAAAACATTTCAACAATTTGCACGCATTGCTCTGGTGTAAGGTGATTCATAATGAAATTTCAAAGTAACTATCAGCTGTTAAATGGGTGCTCAAATAAAGCAGTGATGCCAATCCAAAGTTGTGACACTCTAAAAAAACATTAGTATTAGAATATTTCTTAGACTTAGCAGCAGCGTTACCGTTGAGAAATTTCAAAAAGTGGCACAAAAAGGGGATTTAAAATAAAAAAGTGGCACAAAAAAGGGGATTTTGAAAAAAAAAGTCGCAACGTTTTCATAAAGGCATTTATTTTAAACAAAATATTGGAATTTAGTAAAAACTAAGAAAAACATAACAGAAAACAATCAGTTCATTTATAAAAGCGGTAAAATAATAAAATAAAATATAATAATAATTAACATTAAAGCTAAACAACAATTCTGTAGGAGATACAAGAAGCAAATTCATATACATATGTAAATATTTATGTACATAAAATATTTTTTATGAATTAGACCGTAAGTACTTAGATAATTTAACGTATAGTTGACCTTTGGAATGTTTGGATTTTCATTTCGCACGGATGACCTCAAATTATAAAGTATTTATTTATAAAAAAAGTGGCAAAAAAGGGGATTTTTGAAAAAGTCGCAACAAAAGTGGCAAGGCTTCAAAAAAGTGTAAAATTGCCACTTTAGTCGCACAAACGGTAACGCTGCTTAGCAGCGATTTCAAAATTTGTGTGAACTAAAATTATATCCATAATGTCGGTAGTTAGAAAGCATTTGAAAGCACTAGGTGATACGTAAGCATCACGTCTTTGAAGGCCCCGCAGTATATGAACAAAACCTTTTTCTTTGCGTTCTTTTGCAGTTATTGAGCGCAGTAGTCCATCAAAGACCATTTTGGCCTCTAATGCTTATTCTGTAATCTTCTCTTATGCACAGACTTTCAAAAACTATTTGAGAATTCACAAATAATAATATTTTTCAAAATCACAAAAGAAAAATAAGCAACAAGAGGTTTGCGACTGTTCAAACTGTGGTTGAAGTCTACTCGTGATTTGGTTAAGCACCAATGAAATATATAGACAATGCTTAACTACGAGCAAATAAATTTAAATTAAGATAAACTTATGACAATACTCGTATGTCGAATAATAAATTTCTTAAGTGCATCAAAAATTTGCAAAAAGATTTCAACTCATGTAAAAATACTTTAACTAATTATAATTATGCGAAATATTAAGGTTGGCTTTCACTGAAAAAACTTTGGCGACCACTGTTGTACCAATTTTATACTCTGTGTTGATCTATGTTTGTGGAATTGTACTTTAGCATCCTGGAAGCTTAAAAATAGAACGCGAAATACATCATGCAGTTAGTTTTTTAATTAAAAGTCTAATAAAATATTTAACAAAAATATTTAATAAAAAAGAATAATTATTAACTTGACTGCACCCGGTCAAAAATACTTGTATGGCAACCCTGTATTCTTAAACAGCTGTTGTTATTTAAATTTATTTTCTTTACGAGCTGAAAAAAAGTCAGCCAATATATATAGCAATGGTAAAGTGAGAAAATAAAAACAAACATGTTGATTATTGAGTTATTGTTTCAACTTTGTTATTTGTTGAGCTTCTCATTTGTTTAAAAGAAAGTTTAACATAATAACTCTAGTTGTTCTAAGAAAATTTTTGTTTAAAGGTTCCTGATGATCTGCATTAGCAACAGTGAAATGGGCATAACCAATAACCAATTACAATGTATTTTTAATAAAACTGAATAAATAAAATAATCATTTGGAATTATTAGTGCGTTAACAAATGTAAAACTTAAGTTGTAACAATTGCCGTAAAAAAGACCAAATATTTAATAACTCAGTCAATTTCGGAGGAATTTTTTAACACAAACTTGCGAATTACACTTAATAAAGTCATAAATGGCATGGTTCTAGTGCAAAAATACTGCTTAAGAACGAGTTCAAAGTAGAAAATTATATTTGGTGAAAAAATACAAACATATATAGCCAAAAATTACAATACAAATCGTTAGTTACTGCATTGATGAGCTCAGCTCCAAGTAGTTCCATTTCTGGTGAAACATCAATGAATTTAACACATAGTTGTCATCAGTGTTTAAGCAACTGTAATGATTTTCATTTCATTTGATTTTGATTTTGTTTCTGCTTTCGCTTTTGAAAAATACAACAGTTTCAGTCAAAGCAAAATCACAAAACGATTTATGACCAGTTGCGCAGTACTGTCAGCAGTCAACGACTTGAAAAGTTTTAATTTGATTTGCTTTTGCTTTTGGTTAGTATCGCAAGTAAAAGCAGAAGTAGTCTATATGATTTTGGAAGTCGCAAACAGTCACAGTCGAAGAAGCAAAAACTCTTGCTTTTAGAAGTTTTAAGCAATCGCAGTAAAGTGGTTTTTGTTTTGCCTCTTGTCTGATGTGCAAAAACAACAACAAAAACATGACAAACACCCACAAAATAGTTGACAGAACCTGCAGAAAGCTTCTAAAAGCAAGAGCTTTTGCTTCTTCGACTGTGGCTGTTTGGTACTTACAAAAGCATACAGACTGTTTATGCTTTTACTACCGAAACTAACCAAAAGCAACAGCAAATCAAATCCAAACTTTTGAAATCGTCGACTGGTGTTCATAAATCGTTTGCTGGTTCTGCTTCGACTGCGACTGTTGTTGATTTTCACAAGCACAAGCAAAAGCATTGGTTGATTTTAAACAGTTGGAAAAAGCCAAAGCAGCGAAAAGTAAAAATTTTACGACTTTTGCTACTTCGACTTAAGTTTTTTAAACACTGGTTGTCATAGGACGGAAGTCATCTAAATAACTGAATGGAATTCGCTTAAAAGGTTGTCTAGAACAAGTTTTTTTATATAAACAACAGCCCTTGAATATTAAATTCAGTACCTGCAGTGATTGGTATGCAATAAAAGTGGTAAACCTTTGCTACTAGTTCCGATTTATTTTTTTTTGCTGGGTATATCAGAAATTTATTGAAACAAAATATATATATATATATATATAGTGGAAAAGGTGTTTGTCTCTTCTTTATAAATCCGTTTATAAATTTCAAATCAGTTGATGATCAACTTAGTTAGAGGTTGATAAGTGCATGTGGGTACGAAAATCTGGTTTTTACCCGCAACTCAAGATTTGGGAGGTGTTTGGAAAATTTCAAATACAGATTGTTGTTATGCTCGACAATACCTATCAGAAAAATAGTAAGTAACACGCCCCAGGTATTTCGATTTCATTAATTTTTGTCACTCAGTGTAATAATTTAGGATTATTAGAGAGTTAATAAATGTTAAATTTAATTTTAACAATTCCCCAAAAACTTCAGTTGAGACATATTTTAATGAAAAATGCATGTTAATTTTTTTAATAAATGTTTGCATAACATTTCTCATTTACTGATATTGCCTTGTTAGGTATTCACTCATATCAGCGGAAAGCTTTCACTGTCTCCAGCAGTTTTGTGCTTTAAGTCAATGAACTGATAACATTTCTTGTGTACTTCTGACAGTATTGAAATAATGCAGATTACTCTTTCTCATCCATTTCTTATGAACGTTCTTTCGTGTGCTGTTTTAGACTTTTTGCAGTTTAAATTTCTTGGCATTATAAATGTCAATAGCATTAAGAAGATACGTGATTTCGAAGTGTTCACCTGTATTTTTAACGAAATATTTATAAATCCATTTTAATTGTTAAACAATTGCATTCACGTCCTTCTAGTGCAAATTGTAAAGAAAATAAATACAAAATAAATACATTTGAACGTTTCATAGATTCAAGTTCAATGTATCTTTTTGCACTTTTAACTTTTACCTGCATTTGATGGTTTTCAGTTGTGTCGTACTCGTATTTTCTTCTTTGGAATATTTTTAACCAATTTATTGACAAGCATGTATTCAATGATGGATCTATATTTGTTAAAGAAAATAAACCCAAGAAATAATAACAGAATATTTTGTGATTTGAAATTCAATTGATTCGACGAAGACAAATATTGTGCAGTGTAAATGAACTAAGTTGAATTGTGGTAATAATAAGTGAAAGGCTTTTGACCAATAAAAATATCTGGGTAAAGAGCTTGCCGAAGGTTTAAGGTTATTTATTTATAAGTTCAAATATTAAATAACACATTCCAAAAATACATAAATAAAAAATCAACTATACAGATTCTTTAACACCAAATATATTTATAATTCAGTCAAAAAAAAAAAAAAGTAAGTAAGCAACAGCTAAAAAGAAATCATATCACAGTTTTATAACTCAAAAAGTCTAGTGTAATTTTTCAGAAAATTAATCTAAAGTCTTCAATATACTAACAAAAAAGTCCATTAAAATCACAAAATGAAGTTCTTGCTCCCGATATTTTTTATTTTTTATTTATTTATTTTTTTTGCAGAACAGTATTATTGTTCAAATCAGCCCCCGTATTCTGTAACTAGCTAAAGCTTAATCTCTATCGCTAAAAATATAGCAAGTCGAATTATCGATTTTCGGCTACGAGTACAATTTTCAAACCTGTCTTGCTAAATTAGTTTTATTTCATCGCCAAAAATTTTAAATTTTGTATATGTTCAGCATTTTAGCGATCGAATTTAGCTTTAGCGAGTTACAGAATACGGGGACAGGTTTCCAAAGTCTTAAAATCTCAATAAATAAAGAAATATAATTGTATTCTTTCCGCTCCCTTAATTAAGGCTTCCTTTCGACCATTAAATATTCATTATCTTGTGGATACAGCAAGCATTAGTATTGATTACAATTTAATTTTTTTTACTTTTTCACTTCGTTTTAAAATAAAATAACGCTTATTGAAAAACGTATTAAAGGTGAATGACTACAGAAGTGACGTCATTGTTTTAGTTGTTCTTCTTCATTGTCACCAACTTGAAACATCATCATTAGGCAAAATATTTTGTGTGGGTTGCTCAAATGACAAAAATCTGAAGGCTCAGATTCCCTTCATTCTGTTGCATATAAAAAAAACAATTAGCCAATTAGATCAATGAACTAATTATGATAATAATGTAAGAACTGATACTAATTGATTTTGAAATTAAGCAACAAAAGAAATTATAGTTAGCTAAAATTTGAAAAGGGTTGCGAGTATTTTGTTTTAAAAATATAGTGTTAATTAGATTTAGCTGGTACTGGTAAAAATAATCATTTTGTGCGTTTGCTTACTGTAATAAGGAAGTGTTATTGAAGTTAGAAGTAGTATACCATGGTATATAGTAGGTAAAGAGATAAAACAATCTCGTCCACTGCAGAGTAGTGGACCCGTCTTTACATTACCTGTATGTTATGCCGAGAAGCGATTGATGATTGGTACTCCAAATAGAAGTAGGAATGTTGAAATTTATACTCATGGCTCCTAAACTTAAGCAAGTGTGGGTGGGTAGTCATGTACTAGACGTCCTTTCAGTTTTATCTGAGATTGGTTTGAGTAACCTTATCAGATATCTCAAAGCAATGAATTGGATTTAGTACCTATCACCGTATCCGAATACTTAGATACGGTTTTACATAGGTTGAGCTCGACGAGTGGAATCATCTAGATTCTACTTGAATGCCTGCGTGAAGAAGGCAGCCATGTAATCCAACCAACCAATGAAGTGTGGGTTACGGAGCTTACTCCGGGACATTGGGTCATCATGGGAAGTTGCAGATTGGTTGAGAGTAAATATGACTCCAATAGTCGTAATTAACATATACACTGATAGTTGTAGAATCTCCGCTTCTAAGCACAACAGCTGCTCTTGACTGCCAATCATCTACAAAGGAGATGGCGGAGCAGTTCATTATTATGATCATCTGCCTCCCGGGCCATAGAGGAATTCAGGGAAGCTCTGGGGCTGATGAGGTTGCAAGAACCGGGACAACCTTACAGGTTCCACTGTATATGAAATACATATATAGTTTCACCCTTACCCTCGTGCAGACTCAAACTTAAGCTCAAGACTGAGGAAAAAACAAATAGAAGGTGGGTTATAAGAAATCATTGCATGATGATGGACTCAGCTACAAAATGAAAAATACCGTTTCTTTGATTACAAGAAATAGAAAATAGATCTGGTTCTTAGCGTCCGTGTTGACTAGAACAGTCTCATAAGCAAGCACAAAGATTAAGGGTTGAATACAATGATTTTTTACGCACTTGCCAAGATATTGATGAAGAAGAAAACGTAGAAAATTTTCTGTGTCATTGGACTGGATGGGTAAATAAAGAGAATAGCCATCATGGCCGCTTTTTAATTCAGGAAGCTTTCTGACTGTTTGTTTTCTTTCTGACTGTTTGTTTAACTGTTAGGTTAGGGCAATACTGTCCACCGAGAGAAACAAGAATATATAAGAATATAAGAAGCCGATTGATGTTCGGCACTCTGGTGCTACTTTGGCCAGCTATGGGTTAGAGTAGATTTATATTGGACTCTATTTGGTTAAGTGGTGGGAGCTACTTCCTCTTAATCAGATTCTTCATAGTATCATAAACGACCTGCGTGTAGTAGGCAGCCACTTAAACGAGTCAAGTTATTTCAGCAAAAGGAAAGTTTGAAAACCTATCGATGGAATATGTATGCAAATGTAAAATTCTCAAAGAGATTCTGTGTATTGAAACGATGGCAAGAGTATGTTGGCTTTGAAGGCCGCTGAGGTTTGAGGCTTATTTGCATAAAGCTGCAGTTGAAGTAACCCTCATAAGAAAAAGCAAACCAGGTTCAAATCGCACAATCTCGGTAATCAGTTCACATCACCTTCACGGGAGATTACCAGCCCCTATTCTCTTATGCAGAACGTGCAAGGTAGCACTAGCTGTGTGGCATGTGAAACCATGTCTTGTGTGTCTCCACATCATCTAATTATAACCCAAAGAAGTTGATAATCGTCGACGTTCACATTGATGCTCGGGCCAACTCCGTTCTCAAAGGAATATGGTACGATAGCGCCGCCAGCCCGAGTTCAACACTAAAAACGGTGCCTTTTTAAGAATGCATTCATTGGACGCTCTTGACTATCATGAAGATCATTCGTATAGAAATCGGTCCCTTCACTGTAGATGATTTGTCGCTGTAGATAAGAGGCAGTTGCCAACTGCTTTAAATCCCATTCAATAAACACATGGCCTTCTTTATGGCCGTTTGTCTGCTGCACTCCAATCTAATCTATCCACCACACTGCGAATGATCCCATTTTTATAAAAAATAATTTTATAATTTTGACATGTTGTTGAACGCTATATCCGTTTATGGTGATTTTGCAAAACCGACTGACAGCCCATTTACCAATATGAACGCTATCAGCTGTCAAAGTTCGGAAGTCTCTGTTCGAATGGCGGGTTCAACAGAAAAAAATTATCCTAATGGAGTGGCATACAGAGCTTGAATTTAATTGACTGATGCAGTTCACTAAATCTACATACAAGTATGAATGAATTAGGTTTGGGGGGATAGGATAATTTGTTGAAAACCTGGTCTACTCTGTAATTCAAAACGAAAGCAAATGCTTTCGAATCGTAATATTAATAGCAAACAAATTCAAAAGCAGTTTCTTTCGTTTCGAAATACAGGGTAGAGCCCTTGTTTATACTTTGGGTTCTTTACATTCGATTTTACTTTGTCATCTGCACGTAAAACCCCTGCAACATCATAAATAATTCAACTATTATTTTCTCTGTATGTAAGACTTTGTGATAGCATAACAAAAATATTATTTTTACGTACATTACATTACATTAAGCCTCATATTCCAATGAGCAGTGCTTGTTGGTTCATTTATCTTCTTGAAGAAAATAACTCTTTACATTAATAATCCCACACACTTGTGTCAACATAAGTTCGTTCACTCAGCTCGCTTCTGTTTTGTTCACTGTATCAAATACAAAATTAAAAATCTAATTGATATTTTAACTCTCTATTCGCTACAGGAATAACATTACAACTATAAAAAACATGAATTGTATTGTTATACGAATAGTCGTAACTAAACAAGTCTTTGTACATTGTTGTCTGTCATACACAAAATCTTTTGTCTTGCTGCTGTAAATGTAACTAATACTTCATATACGAGTACATTGTTAAGAATATTGCAATTAATTGAATGTACAAATATTTATTCAAGATATGATACTCAAGGATAGCGCAAAACACAAAGCGTTATGTGGCAGGACAATGACTTCCTTGTAGAAAAGGAGCATAACAAATGCTAAAGTTATTATTTTAGATAGTTTTTCTTTTTTGTTCAGTTGTTTACTTGTCGGTCAACAATTATAAACAACGGAAGGAAGTAAACAGGATGCGGTATTTTAAACGCAATTAGAAATGGCGTGTGTGTGCGAGAGCAGAGTTTAGGAAATGAGAGAGAGTGTGAGTGAGAGTGAGAGAGAAAGTAATTGTAAAATTTGAATTGAGTAGTAGTATATAGATTTGTTAGTAGTTAACATTTTGTATACCCTTCCTTATGATTGCTGAAAGCAAACAAATGTTTCTTATTTCTTGGCATGCTTGCTATGATTTTTATTTTTAACTGCAACCAAAAAAATTTTGTGAATTTTTAATTATTTTGAAAAGAAGATAATTGTGTAAATGTAAATTTCACTTTTATGTTCTGGCTTCCACATCGTTTTCACATGTTTTCTTGTGAGTTCGAATGTTAAAACACATGCTACACCTGTTTAAGTTGAAATTTAGAATATACATATATTTATAATAAATTAATAGTATGTGTTCTAGCATCCGAATTTAGAATAAAACTAATTGGAAATGGACGATTTCAAACTTTTAGATATTTTCGTTTGCACTTTTGAGCAAAAAACTCGTATTCTTTTCACATGACTGTAAACAAGTGAAAAGAATACGAGTTAAAAAAGTTCGAAATCGTCAATTATTTTCTTCTAAATTCGGATGCTGGAACACATACTATTAATTTATTATATATGTATGTATATTCTAAATTTCAACTTAAACAGGTGTAGCATGGTTTTAACATCCGAACTCACAAGAAAACATGTGAAAGCGATGTGGAAGCCAGAACATAGACGGTATGTCTCTTTTTACATGACTTCAAAACAGGAATAGTTTCTCTATTCGGTTGTAGTTTTATTTTATATGTGTTAATTCGCAACTCTGTCATTTAAAAACTGATTTCAAAAATTATTTTCTTGGGCGGCTCTGGCTTATCCGATTGCTACGAAACTGGGTACACACTTCCGATTCTTGTAATGAAACAAGCTTGTGCTTTAAAAATTGGGCGGTTCTACGCTCGCTTAAATTTTATATTGTAGGTATTATACATTTATATATTATGCTGTTACTAAACCGATTCTAACGCAATTTGGCAGACATGCGAAGCTCTAAAAGTGGCATCATCTTGTCCTTAGAAAAGAGGGCGTGAACACGCCCTTTAAAATCTAGTATTATATTATAAGTACTTCTACTGCGTCGATTCTCATGAAACTTGGAAAACGCTTTGAGTTCTTGAAATGACATGTGTAACCTTTTGCTTAAATAAGTGGGCGGGGCTAGGCCCATTGAATTAAGTCCAATATTATATATACTTCTGTTCATTGGATTGCCAGGGTACTTGGCAAACACTTTGGGTTTATGTTTAAATAAATGGGCGGAGTCATGCCCCTTAAAATTTATTTACTTCAAGTAAGCCGATTATTACAAAAATTGGCATAGATTCTGAGTTCTGAAAGTAATACGATTTTGCATTTAGAAAATGCAAATTCGGGCCAATGTTCATTCAAGTTAAGTATGATATTATATGTACATTAGTGTGGGTCTATTATTTTTGTCAACAGGCGTCGAGCAAAAACTAAATCTGCACAAAATTCTAAAAATCTAGGGGTCTAAAATTAATACCTAGCTCCCGCCGAGAGGCAACAAAACTCAAGCCTTTCGTTGGCTAAAAACATTTTTAGCCAAATAACAAAAGTAACATTGTGAAAATTTTCTGGCATAACTACCGTTAGTGCGCAATCTTGAACCATTACACATTACAATCAGAACTACTTGCCATAAAATGACTTACTTTTCTGATTGGAAAATATCACATTACATAAGATTTAGAAAATTATGTACAAGTTGATAAATGAGGAGAATGATTCTTTTAGATTTAATAGATTACGTGAACATGTAGGGAAATAAAAAAAGGAAGTACTTCTCTAGAATTGATTATTTTAGTCTCAGGCCTTGTTAAAACCATTAAGTTGGTAATCCAAGGAGGGAAGAGCTTCCGCCAAAAATGCTTAATTCCAAACCCGATTACCTTTTATGATTTTTTTTTGCTGGGGCATTCTAATTATGTATGTATTTAAAACTTCTTACCTTAGATGTTCCATTTAGGTGTCATATTAAAGAGCAGAAAATGGCATTTTAAGTGGTATGTGTTGTGAGTTGGGTTTACGGTCTTCAGAGGTCAAACTTTACTGACCAATATGGTCCCGGGCAATTTTCCCGAAAAATTGTATTTTTAAATTTCTTAAAAAAATACATGTTGATTAATAATTTTTTATATTTACTGTGGCCAAGTTTAAATTTTGAACTCGCAATAATTCATGAATAATTGAGAAAAATGTAAAAGAGTTATAATAAAAAAAAAATTAAAAACAACTAATTTAAAAAAAAATCCCTATGCCAGTTTTTTTAACTTTTTGTTGTAATTATTTTGTTTTGTTTAGAAATTTAATTAATTAATAACTTTAATTGGTACCATTAAATTGTTAATTGATTTTCATTTCTCATTTTATTCGTACTGTTGGCTTAAAGTGTATGTATGGCTTACTGAGCTCAAAAAACTGTATTGATTAAGTTTCAAGAGTAAGCAATTTGTTACAAAATAATAATAATAAGAGTAAAATAATTGTTTTTGATTTATTTTAAAAAGAATACTATTAATATCTAGGCGCTTCTTTACATCATTTGGAAGTAGCTATGTAACCAATTCAAAGTAACGCCGATTGAAAAACTAGATTATAAACATTCATCACCTCACAAACACTTTAGATTGAATGATAAAATTTCTGCAATAAAATATAATTAATAATATGTATGTGTTTATGTAAAATAAGTTTCTTTAAAATTTTTCTAATTTCCCCATACTATTTTGATTAAAAAATATATATATGTAATATTAAATTCTTAAAAGCCGATTATAACTCTCTTCCCCTTATTATTTTTAAGCGTGACTATAAGCGTTGCAAAGGCGATGATAGACAAATTAATTTTATTCACAACTGCTTAAATGAAAAAAAAACATCTTGTGCAGAAGTAATGCCATGTGTGAATCCTTAAATACAGAGCACGAGAGTCAGAGAGAAGAACTTCTGCAAAACACACCAAGAGAGGCATTGGTATAAAAAGAAGCCGCTTACAGAAAAATCCTTCAGTACGTTAAGGACAGCCAGTGTTTGTAGCAGTAACCAGTAAAAAAAAAGCAAACAAAAAACTGCGCTGAAAGTGGTAAAAAAATATAATGTTAGTTTTGTAAACACAGCAAAAAAAAAACATTCTACCATTAACATAAAGTGAGAGTTTTAATAAAAATAGAGTAACTTAAAAATAACCGGCAAACATGCAGTTGAGTGCAATATGAAACGCATATCAAATAATATTTTCTTAAATTGTTAAGAACAAAAAATATATAGGTATATATGAAAAGAAAAAACTTAAAATGAGTACAACTCATGTATGTTTTGCCGATTTGCCTCTGGCAGCGGTTAGCCAGGAAGGCCATTTTCGCTTAGATGTATTAAATGATGACGCCATACGCCAGTGCCGCAGTATTTCACCCAATTGTGTTAATTCGTCTATACCCCGTTATGAGCGCAATATGGGCTTCTTTCGTCAACTGAGTCGCCGTTTTGGTTTGATATCAAATGATGACCTAGTTTTTACCAGCAGCAATGAGGATGACACTCAAAGTTCATCGACCGATTCGTGTTCATCGCATACAACAACAGCAAATGCAGTAGCAGCAATTGCAACTTCATTAGCAGGCGATAGCAATAAAAAAAGTAGTGAGTATGTATCATGTGCCTCCAGTGAAACCAGTAGTACAGTTGATATCGAGGAGCAATTGCAACGATTGCAACTGCAACATCAACCACAACAGCAGCAGCAGCAGCAGCAGCAGCAGCTGCGTAAGAATAGTGCAAATAGTGATGACGTCGACGATGCTGATGCTGATGCTGATGCTGATAACAAATTTAATGGGAATGATGCTGCAAAGCCTGCTTACAACAAAGAACGCAAATCATTTGCCCGTTCTAGCTTTTCGCGACTACAGCGTCGTTCCACCAGCTCGTTACGACGAGCCTTTGAGGCCTTCTCTCACTCATCGCGTTCTCTGTCCTGCAGTCGCGTCACACCACCACCAATTTTACCCATATCACCATCCTCATCCTCCGCCAATAATGGCACAACCACTAAATCGTCTATAAAATCTTCCTCTAACCTAGAACTCAACAAAAAGTCACAATCATCTTCCTGTCTTAGAAAACTTTCATATTGCTCAGCTACAGCCGCAACACCAGCACCCTCCTCCTTGTCGTCAGCAACATCTTCTAGAAATAAAACAAAACCACCGCCACAACGTATACTACGTCAGCCAGTCTCATACACATATCTGAAGGGCATTTCGGGCCTGCCAACCCAGCGGGTACCACGTAATTCAGTTTGTTGCCAGTATGCCAGACGTTAATTTCGATTTAATAACAAATAGAAAATAATAAACGCAAATGTTGGAAGGCAGAAGCCATTAATCAAGGATGGGAGTGACAGTGCAAGGCACATTATAGTGCAATTCAGTTTGAAGTTTAAAGTTCATATTCATATGCATATACGTACACATACATATAAATACATAGATATACATGCAATACATACATAAATACATACTTATACTCGTATAAAGTACTAAAATGCATACATACGAGTAGATAGAAAAATACATGTACACATCTTTAATACATACTTTCATAGATACATACATACATATGTATGTATGTGTATGCATTTATACAGAAATACACACAAGCCATACAACATGCGTACATAGTACTTAGTTACTTATCTACATACTCGTATATACTCGTAAGTCCATACTGCAGGTTTATTTATTTACTTTATTTTATGCAACATTTAATTAACTAGCTAATGAATGATATTGTGAATAGTTGTTAAAGTTTTTTATACCAAGAGCTTCATTTTTAAAACCAAATATTAATTATTTGAAAAATATTGTATTAAAAAAAGTCAAATTTGAAAAAATTAATTTGTTTTAAATTTGATATTTGAAATAAATATTACCGGGAGGCAAAGGAATTAAAATAACTTCTTTTTTTTGCAAGTTGAATGGAGTCCATGTTATTAGACTTTATAACGTCATGCAATAACATTTGTTGCAATCACACTGAACAGAAAAATCAAAATGAGAAAAGGCAAAAATAAAATTTACATTTAAACTTAACATGACTGCGGGAGTTAAAGTTCTCCTTTTTGTTAAGGATATCCCTTTCATGCGGAATTTTTTGCAAAACCTTAGTAGAAAAGTATTTGTAGAACTTTTCAACGCTTTCATTAATCATTGAGTATAATTCGGAAGTACGGGTGATTAGCCCATAGCATCCTAGACTGGTACTGGGGCTGCCAGTTGTAGCCACCAGACTGGCCTTCAGAAATATTAATCTGAGATCGGCGGACTTTTAAGCGAAGATTGTTGAAGTTACTTTCTTGCCTACATCCCCGGACGTCTAGTTGGAAGGGGACCAGCCGGATAAGTCGCCTAATGTTTTGGATTCCTGTTAGCTTCAGATGCTCTCCATTGACCTTACCGGCAAGGGAGGCCCTACCAGTAGCAAAGCTACCACCGGCATCGCTCTCAGAATCGCTGCACCTACTAAGCCCTCTCACCGTGACAAGGTCTCATTCCCCGAGAGGGCCCTATGTTCCTGCTAGGAATTAATGGATTAAATATATACATATATATAAACCCTTTAGCTGTTATGCGTATGAACCTTTTGGGCACTTTCGTTTTCTATTACAACTGCCTTATTCATAAAACACATTTTAGATTTATTAAGGAGTTATTTGATAAATAAGCCTGTAATAAACATAAAATATTATTTATGAATACGGCCGTAAGTCTCTAAATATGGAAAAGCTGAAAATATGGGTGATTCTATTTATAATTCTTGCAAATTGTTTAAGTAACAATTACAATTGCTCTTCTCTGCCAATGTTTAATTAAATGATGCCCATATTTAAATTTGAGAAACATCATATTAATACATTATTCTGTTCTGTTATGAATCACCTGTTTTGCTTGTGTTCAATTGAAAATCTGTGTGTGTGATTTGTTTTTTCCTTTTACATCTGTCAACAATAGAACTCAACGTTAAGTGACAGCAAAAAGTTCGTATTAATCATTTTGTTGTGGTGTGATAAAAAAAAAATGTTTTTGTTAAACGACATTAGTATACGAAAATTGCGTAGGTTCGTATATTCCATAACTAACTTTCTTCTATCAAATACCCGTAAAATTCCACTTGGCTAAATACAAGTTCAATAATTTGAATACGACTTTCAGAAAAATGTGGAGTTTTGTACATTCCAAAAAATTATTTTTAATCTACTTAATAGTACAAGAATAATAACTGGCAAAGCCCTAGGGAAACCATTCAAGCGGCCCACTTGTACGGAGCCTTGACTTTTGGCTTCGTTAGTCAAATCGTATCGTCTTACTTTTGAAGTCTGGGGGTCTACTCTGTAATTCGAAATTAAAGAAAATGCTTTCGAATTTGCATGTAATTACCATATAAATTCGAAAGTATTATCTTTCGTTTCGAATTACAGAGTAGATCCCCTGGATGTTAGTTAGTAAAAACGTAAGGCTGCCAGCAAATGTGTCAGCTGTTATAGTGCTTCTCTTTGCTTTATACGTGTGTGTGTACGTTTGTCAATCGTTGCCAATATATATTCAATAAGCATCAGCATGCTTATTAAATGTCACGGATTTTGTCAGCTGATAGACAGCAGCACGATATGATATGACTCTCCGCTTGGTTTCCAAACATAACGACTTATCCATTCATTAACTGAATGAGAATTCTAAAGTACAACAAACAATGGAAACAAAACAATTATGTGATGCACTACATTAATTGAATTATTATGCACTTCAAAGTCCAGGTGTATGTAATCTAATATATTATGTAGGAGAATTGTTGTTACGTCACATTATAACATCAGCTTTTTATTATGAACTTTTCATGCAATGGAATACGAGAGTTTTGATTCTTTAGTTGGAAATTCAAACTATTAATATATTTTTTTCATTTACAATTTCATCTTCATTTCATGTTCAGGTTAGCACGAACTTATATTACTCTACCTTAGAATAATAATACAAAATTCATTTCGAATGAAAAAATCATTGAACAAAACAAGCCTGAATAAGGAAAGTTATTTGTTGAATTATATTTATGATAGCATGAACATTACAAAAAAAGTGAATAACTTGGACCATTTAATATTATTAAGCTACTTAATTATATTGACAATGAAAGCCACATCATAAGCATCTGATATTGAACATAGGAAAACACATTTCAGTGCCGCCATTTTCAAATATTTCACATTTCTAAAACTTAATTTATTTATCTGAAAGTACTTACATCACATAGAAGTGTAAAAACGAATTAATTTAATTTCTTTATATGAGTTCTGAATTGCTCTTGCCGTTAAATTATATCCAATAATTTTAAATTGTCATTGATCTCGATTTACAAAAATTTAAATTAGCCTAAATGTTTCTATAGCCGTGTAAATGTGATGGCGCCAAAATAATTGCTTTCTATTTTTTTACAGACTAAGGCCGGTAGCCTGCTGTGATCTATGTATAGGGTGTTTTTTTAGAGGTATAGAACTTCGAATTGAAATAAAACACAAGAAAATCGTTTTAATGTCCATCAATTTGGCTTTATTGGAAGGATAATTTTATGCCATTAACGTTTAAATATGATTTCGGGCATGTGGCCGCCGCGGCTGGCTCGAATAAAGCCAATTCTACAGGTCCAATTTTCAACCACTTTTTCGAGCATATGGGGCCGTATGTTGGCAATAACGCCACGAATGTTGGCTTCCAAGTCCCCTAACGTTTCTGGTTTGTTGGCGTAGACGAGCGACTTCAGCGGATGCGTATTATCACATAGAGTAAACGTAGTGCGAAAACGATCCATGGTTAACCGAATTAAGCGCTCTGTCGACCATAAAATGGACGGAGCTTGCGGTAAACTTCGCGAACTGAACCATTATTTTCGAAATAAATTTGCACGATTTGCAAGCGTTGTTCTTTTGTCAACCTGTTCATGATGAAATGGCAAACCAAACTAAATATTAATCACTTGACAGCTGACAAAATGGCCGCCAGTTAAAAAAGTGATGCCAACTTAAAGTTCTATACCTCAATAAAAAACACCCTGTACTTAATGCTTTAGATTTCACAACAAACGCGTTAGTTGTTTAATTTATAAACTCCTTAATTCTACTAAAAATAAAAAGTATTTTCTTTATAATATTATTATAAGAAAATGCTTTGATAACTGCATTGCCCCGTGTAAATATGAATTTGTTTGATATTATTAATGAAACAAATTATTACACGATAAGCACAGGACACTGCGACCGAAAAGATCTAATATATGTGACCTGCTCCACAAAAAGCGACCTCTGCGCGGAAAAATTTTTTTTTACTTTTTGAGTGATTCTTAGGGGCCATCCATATAAAATTATTACGTAACATAAATTTTACTATTTCGTACAAAAACACTTCGATTTTTCATTTATTTATGTATTTAATTTATCAAAGAAATACCTAATAAATCAAGAATCATGAGTGTTAAATAGATATAAATATATGCATATACATATGTATGTACATAAATACATAATTGTTATTATTTATATTTTGCAAGCTTATTTGATTTTTGTCTACGCACTGTGTTAGTCTAACAGAAAATAAAAATAAAGGAACAAAAGGATTCGAATTCCCGAATATTCGTCCATTCTCAATTACTTGCATTTTCCATTAATAAATAAAATAAATAAATGCATAAATCCTAAACGAAACTTAAGAAAATGCCATAAAAATATTTGTATATTAGTTTGTAATAACTAAAAGAAATTTACTTCAATTCAAAAAAAACTTATTTAAAAATACATACATATGTATGTGTATGAATTAAATTTAATTTTTTTTAATAAAAACTTAAAACAATTTAAATTTTTTTAAAGTTCTTGTTACGTTATTGTGAGGGAGGGGAGGAGGGTCCAAGAATTGTTACGATCTGTTACTGGGGGGGGGGGGGAAGGGGGGGGTCAAAAATCGGAAAAAATGGCGTTACGTAATATGTGGATGGCCCCTTATAGGAAAAAAACGCTCTTTCAAATGCCGCAAACCGCAAGTTTCTATGTCTTTTAGTTTTTTTACAAATCACCTGTAAAGATGAACATAATTAATGAAAAAATTTAAAAATGTGATATAAACAGATAATATATATAATATTTGAAATTTAAAAAAAGTTCACTATCAAAGGTACAAAATTACAAAAATATCAAAATTTTAAGAAATAATTTTCATAGAGGCAACACTGCATAGTGAACATCGTACAAAGTACCAGAGAGTCGAAATACATCGCCAGATGATCAGGTTGAAGGAAGAGTTTAATAACCATGCGCAAAACACGCAAAAACGAAGCGCTTTTTTTAAACGCGTTTTTCTCAATAACTTCTTTTCGGCGCAGAGGTCCCTTTACGTGGATTAGGTCACATATCCCTTTATCTGATATTAAGTTCATTCACATTTAATATTTTAAATAGAGTCCTTTCAAGATTAAACGTCAAATAATATATGCTATTTTTTGTTTTCAAATAATGCTTAGAATTAATTATTAAAATTAAAATCTAAAATACTGATTAATTAAGCAACCACGATCTAGAAATTTTTAATAAAAATAATAAATTTATTATACTCATAACATTGAAATCTTTAAACCAAATATTATAAAAAATATATCAAGACAACTAAATTTCTTTATAAAAAAAATAATAGAGAACATATTGCATTTAAATTAGCCAAGTTTTTGCCAATTTTATCACATTCATAGAACAATTACAATTGAAGCGACAGAACTATGGTAAAGAAGCAAATTCATATAAACAAACAGCAATATAAAAAATTCGCTTAATAAATCTTCTATTATAACACTTATTTATAAAAGAAATGAAGTAATCAAAACTGAAGTTAATGCAAATCACATGTAATTAATTATAGACATAATCTGGACTCCACTATTTTCCATTATCATATGATTGCAAGCGTAAAAATACTGATGCCATAGAGCATGCACGTGATTTTTAGGGTAAAGAAAAACATCACGATACATTTAATTGACGACAATGATTTTATTGAATGTTTTAAATGAAAAGAAAATGCGTTTAAGCACTTTCATTCAAAAAATACATATATAAAAAAACGTGGCAAATATTTTATAAATTAATAGCAAAATAAAACACAAACTACATTTTATTACTACAACTGCTAATAATCTTAAGTTAAACCTTATCTAGGCCAAATTGTGGCCTCAAGTGTGCCCCAAAATCAGTAATTTCAGTTTAAAACTTTAAGGGCCACTATTATAACTTGTCGTTAGTTAAAGCTATAATTTTATTCGATGCATAAACACTTTAACCAAAAGTGAGCGATAAGTTAAAGGCAAGTTTACCCTACCTGCAGTTTTTATCGTGAGGTTTATACATTTGAAGTTGCCACGCTTTTATACGTGGCAACACAGCCAAATTTATTTGAACAAAATGTGAAACAAAACAAAAACAATATCATACAAACATACACAGAAAAAAGTATTCGCCAATTAATGTTTTCAATTAATAATTTAATTGATTCAATTAAATTTTTAATTGTATTAATTAATTTGAGTGGAAAATTGAATTGAGTGGATATTGTCAAATTGCTTATAGGTGAAAATTTAATTAATTTTTTTAATTAATATTACAAATATTTTAATTAATATTACAAACTCATTCATATTACTTTTTTGTGTGTATAATAATACAAAAAAATAAAAAATAAAATAAAAGAATTTACAAAAATGGTTTCATTATGTTTGTAATTTGGTAAATAAACAAAAGCAAGTTGCCACTAAGTATTTTTAGCAATCAATATCCACAATACCCACAGAAATGTTGCCACCAAACAAAAATTGGGATATGGGAAAAATTGTAAAGGTCACTTTATAGTTTAGTTTTGCTAAATTTAGGAACTTTATCGTCAAGTCATAATAATGGCCCTAAGTCTCTTTCATATTTTTTACAGCCAAATGTTAATAAAAATTGTAGCAAAGCAACTTTAAACACACTGTAATAAAAGCGTATGCTTAAAGCCAACACACACAAGCACTCACACACACACACACACTTAAAAAGCAATATAATAAAATCATAAAATAATATTTATGTATTTGTTTATTAACAAGCATTTATTACTTATAAAATAATTAATGAAATTGTAAAACCAAATTTTGAAACGAAAATAATACCTGCATTTATATTATCTATACATTTGAAAGTGTTTAAAAAATACATATTCACAAATAAAAAATAAAATATTTACATAAAATGTACTTAACGCCTAAAAATATACATAATTATAATTTATATGAGCAAAAAATTTGCAATTCAGTATTTAATAAAAAAAGTTATTAAAATAAAAAACCTTGTTGTTTAAATGTTACGATTTTAAAGATGACGATGTCAAAAGAAAACGTTGGATTGATAATATTTATGTTGAAATTAAAATAAAGTTATAACGATTGAACGGGTTTTCGACATCGTGGAATCGTGGAATTAAAGTTTCTCTTATTTTCGATTCTTATGATTTATTTCTCTTTCGTAAAGTTAAGGATAATCATACACATATATACATACATACATATACGAGTATATATATATTCAATGCAATGTGTTTGAATTAAATACAGAATGTTTTCTGACTTCTTTTTCCATATTCAACAACACAGGCTTTCGAAAATTTTTATGCTCTTAGCACATTAATCTTTAGTTGTTTTTATTTATTTTATTTTAATACAATGTATTTATTTGCTTTGCCTCAAAAAGGGTAAGTTCATACAGCTTATTTTCGCTTCATTAAATACGAGTATTACCATAAATTAAAACTCGTACAGTTATCAGTAGAATGACGAATGATTAATTTTCGAGCCACTTTTAACAGTGTTTTTGTGCTGATTTGTTCGCAGGCAATGCTGATGTGTAAAAACAAATCAAAAAAAGCTTAAGCGACACATTTTTTAGACTTGGTTTTTTACGAAAATTGATTATTTAGAATCGCAAATAATCGATTTTGGTTAAAAAATGAATTTCGAAAATTATGTCGCTTAAGCTTTTTTTGTCGATTACGGCACGGTATATTTTACTCTCGAACGAAAATATTGGTGGCTATTCGGGAAAACGCATCGAAGAAGTGAAATTCGAAGCTTATCCTATATAATCGAATATCTTACTTCGGTTTTTAACGATTTATTTAGTTTTGGCGTTTTTTTTTCGTTTTAGGGTTTTTTCGGTTTTTTGCTTTTTGTAGTTTTTTTTGTGTTTGGCGGTTTTTTTAGATTTTTGGCGATTTAGTGTATTTTTAGCAATTTTTTAGTTCTGGCGCTTTAATTCGTTTTGGCGAGTTTTTAGGTTTTTTTTGCGATTTTGTCGTTTTGGAGATTTTCTTATTTTTGGACCGATTAGTTTTAGCGCTTTTGAAAATTTCAAGACTTTGCCTCTTAAAGGCAGAATTAGTTTGTACGTGCTGTTCTGTTCTGAATCAGCTGTTTTGTTTCTGTTCAATTGAAAGTCTGTGTGTGTGGTTTGTTTTTCCTGTTTCGTTCTGTTCCGTTGCGGACAAATCTGTAGAAAATAGAATTCAACGTTAAGTGACAGCCAAAAGTGTGTATGTATTAGTTTGTTGTGATATTTTGTACACAACTGAAATCAGTTCTATAGGTTGCCAGCTGATTCCTTGCACAGAAAAAGTAATTGCAAAATATTTGATACGGAAAAGAACGGCACAGAACGGCAACGAAAAGTAAAAACTAATGAGGCCTTAAGGCTTCATTAGTCTTTACTTTCCGTTGCTGTTCTGTGCTGTGCCGTTCTGCTTGTAAATTTGAGTACTTACTTTTTATGTAGTAACTTATCAGCTGTTTCTGACCAGAAGGGTCGCAGTTTTCCACTAAAATGATGAATTTTGCATCGTCCATTGTTATGTTTCAATAATAATTTTATGATTTTCTTTTCCAAATTAAGTTTTTTAAATTCTAAATGCACAATCACAATTTATTTAAAAATGTTTTTATTTAATTTATGCGGTCACTTACATTTACTTAACAATTTTTTGATTTTCACAGGTTGAACCGAAGCAGAACAGAACGAAACAGAAAAACTAACGACTTGTACTAAATTTCTATAAACAAATAAGAGTCAGCTGATTTGTTACAGAACAGAAAGTAAAAACTAGTTCTGCCTTTACAGCAAGTTGTCAAAATTACATTAATTAAGAATTTTTAAATTTCAGTGTTAATTGGTGTAGTCTGCACACTAACTTTGAAAATTTCAAGTGTCTAATAGTCTTTATATTACATTAAAATTTCAACATATTTCATTGCTCGCTTTGGAACACCCTTTAACTTATAACTATCATATATTTTTTATAGTAGCGGCCACAGTTTCACATATTCTTTGAAAATTTTAGGTCCGTAGCAGAGAATGACAATGAGCACTCCACACAAAAAAATTAACATAAGTAAATAGTCTTAATTTTAGCAACTGCGCATAATCCTAATTGTAGCGCCACAAGCAATTTGTACACTCATACATATATTTTCTCTCAAGCAACTACGACTAACGCCGATTCCAACATACAAGAGCCTCCCTACTACGTTTATGCAAAAAAAATAAACTACGCTACAACTACAAATAAAAGGTCACATGCGTATCAAACTCATTGACTCTCTCTCATACTTTCAGTCTGCATATCTTTATACCCAGTGCTGCCAACTATTTATAACTCAAACGCGCTATTCCCCTTCGCAAAACGCGCTAGAACGCTGTTTATAGCAAAAACGCGCTATTTTCCTACGCACTAAATTTAATTTTAATAAAAATCGTTGTATGTACATTATTATTATTATATTATATTAGTAAATACAATTAATTTTTTTAGTAGCTCTTTTCAGATTTTATAATATTGTTTTTTCGAAATTATATCCTAAATAACTAAAATCATTTAATACAGAATCAGAATTGCCTTCCAAATAATCGAAATCCTTAGTTTTTATTTTTATTTTATTTGTCAGACTTTTTGACAACTTATAGGTATATAAATTGTCGAATAGTTTTGCGATTCAAATGCTTTTTGTACTTCAGCTAGAATAGATGTTTAATAAATTGTATTAATTTTTTGGTCACGAGTACGCGTACATATTTTTAGTTGTGAAATTTCAAAATATTTGCCATTTACAGTATTGAAATGCGTTTTTAAGTCTCACCACAGTCAAGGGAATTTTATTTGCGACAGCAGAATCATTAACCAATTTAAAACATTTTATGAGTTTTCAATACTAGAAAACTGTTAAATTTATAAAAAAAAATTTAAAAAAATATTGAACTGAAATAATGATGACTTTATTAAAAACGCGCTAATTTAGCGCTTTTTTTTACTAAACGCGCTAAGATGAAAAAAGGGCGTTTGGCATAGTTAAAACGCGCTAAATTGGCATCGCTGTTTATACCAGAAATAAGCAAAAGGCCGCCCGTGGGCACTTCGTTATGCTCTTATTTTCATGTACATTCGTACAAGCACGCATTTTACTCTCTTTCATATTATATATGTATGTGTTTGCCTGACTTTGGTTTATACACAGTCTATGAATGTTAAATCAGTCAAAAACAAATATACAGTCATACTCGGAATATTTATTCATCGTTCGCCACCGTATACAATCAATCATTTGTGTACATAAAATGGAAAGGAAAATGTATGGCTGTTTGAAAACATACTTCATGAGTGTGTGTAAATTAAATAGCTCTGTATGCACGCATGTGCAGTCGATTTAATATTCCGAATATTTTTATATTCGTGCGTGTGATTGCAGCTCACACAGTCTATAGATTTTAGTTGTTGTCGTTTGTGCTACGTAATTTAAAAATTGTGCATAACCATAGTTGTTGGATGTTTATAGTTATACAGGGTGTTTTTTTAGAGGTATAGAACTTCGAATTGAAATAAAACACAAGAAAATCGTTTTAATGTCCATCAATTTGGCTTTATTGGAAGGATAATTTTATGCCATTAACGTTTAAATATGATTTCGGGCATGTGGCCGCCGCGGCTGGCTCGAATAAAGCCAATTCTACAGGTCCAATTTTCAACCACTTTTTCGAGCATATGGGGCCGTATGTTGGCAATAACGCCACGAATGTTGGCTTCCAAGTCCCCTAACGTTTCTGGTTTGTTGGCGTAGACGAGCGACTTCACATATCCCCAAAGAAAATAATCCAATGGTGTCAAATCACACGATCTTGGTGGCCAGTGCGAAAACGATCCATGGTTAACCGAATTAATTGCTCTGATGGACGATTATGTCGACCATAAAATGGACTTAGCTTGCGGTAAACTTCGCGAACTGAACCATTATTTTCGAAATAAATTTGCACGATTTGCAAGCGTTGTTCTTTTGTCAACCTGTTCATGATGAAATGGCAAACCAAACTAAATATTAATCACTTGACAGCTGATAAAATGGCCGCCAGTTAAAAAAGTGATGCCAACTTAAAGTTCAATAAAAAACACCCAATAAATGTATTTGCATTTTGTGTGTTTTTTTATTTTTTGCTGCACGCATTCGTAGTTGTTTGACGGCCAACACCCGAAGAGTACTTAAAACGATACTTTTGTCGATCTTTTACCATTCTCGAGAAAACAGCCTGTGGCGGTCAGACGGTCGTCGTAGCGAAAACAATAGGATCCTTTTCCTTTTTTGTTGAAAATTAAAAATCTGTTTTAAAACACAAAATTCTGAAAATTGTTGAATATAAAACTCTAAAATTTTTAAGTAAAAAGTAACGACTTTTTTTTATTCATACTACCCAGTGTGTTTGCTTCTTAAAAATTTACTAAGAAACTTTGAATGCACTGAAAGGAAAATCTTCGTGCCAGCTATGAATTTTTTCTGTTTAAAATTTTTTAACGCACTAGTAATCCCAAATTATTATTTTACTTAAGTAAAATATTTTTTTTTTTTATAAAAATACATTCAAATTGATTATTGAGGGGTTTAGCTGGCTCCTATGCGCATTTCACTGTTGCTAATGCAGATCATCAGGGAACATTTACACAAAATTTTCTTAGAACAACTAGAGTTAATATGTTAAACTTCCATTTAAGCAAATGAGAAGCTCAACAAATAACAAAGTTGAAACAAGAACTCAATAATCAACATGTTTTTTATTTTCTTACTTTATCATTACTACATACATTGGCTGAATTTTTGTCAGCTTCAAATTGTAGTTGTAAGAGTATGTAAAGAAAATAAATGTAAATAACAACAACAGCTATTCAAGAATAGAGTGTTGCCACACAAGTATTTTTTTGGCCGGGTGCTGTCAAGTTAATAATTAGTGTTTTTTGTGGGAATTGTTACAATTTAAGTTTAATTTTTTTTTTTCATTGAATCAATGAATTTTGTTATTTATAATGAGCTAACGTAAGATTTCGTTGCCTGAATGAAAATGTTGCATAAAGTTTCGTACAAAACACACCATTGATTTCGTGAAACTCTTTCATTCAAAACATGAAATAATGTCATTCATTATACATACGAGTATGATATTAAGTCATTGATTGCACTTTTTGTAAATCGTGTATCGAACTCGCACTCTTCATTTCCATCAGATTTATAGACAATGCCAACCGCACTTTAAACACAGCGTGCATTCAACACTTTCAAAGTTTTTTCAATAAAATATTTTTACAATTAAAACTGTTTCGCTGCATATAAGAAACATTTTCGTTTCATATGTGAAATATCTCCTTAGACTTTTATTGAATTTGAAAAAAAATCTATTAAATGGCATATTATTGGTATCAAAATTTATTTTAATTCATGTATTATAAAGTGTTTCTGCAAGTTATCGTCAAATGTAATCAGATAAGCCTTCAGTCTTCTTGAAATTAGAAAAAAATTTCATTTCATAATATTAATGAAAATTTATATAAATATAAATACAATGAAGGATAAAATATTAAAAAATGCAGAAATTGCATAAATTGCTCTCTTTCTGCATTTTTTCATTCAGCAAATGAAAATTATCATTCTATTGATGCAACATTTCATTCATATGATGAAGAAAAATATCATCGAAGCCGCTTCATTAGATGAATGAATAATTTTTCTCTTAGTGTAGAAGAATTTTGTTTTATTTATTTAATTTTCTTTTAATGAATTCTTTTGGATGTAATAAATTTTTCATAAGCATAAGGTAGTTTTGTAGAAAAATTTCAAAGAAGAATTCGCTCTGCCGCCAATACTTCCAAGACAAACATGAACCTTCTTTCTCACTTAGTCCGTAGACTTTTTATACTTTTTCTTTTAATTTAATTGTTTTTATGTCTTTACAAAAAAAAACAAGTATCCAACAAAGTAAATACATTTTTAAACATAACATTTCCCTTAGTTCCCAACACAGCAAGCCTCAGGGAATTGCAAATGTTGTGTGTTAATAATTTTTTTAAATGTCTGTTTAGGACATGTGAAGTTTTTTTCTTAGCAACTCAAAAACGTTAGAATCATAAATTTTTTGTACATACATATTTGTTTGTTTATCTTAACTTTCTTGGCGAATGTCATAAAAAGTTCAAGAAACTCGTGCCAATAATAAAAGTTCAAATACAAATTAAAAAAAAAGTAATTGATTTTCTAGTAATAAATAAATGCGAATAATTTCACATATGATCGATCACAGTATTCAATCATTCATTATATAGAAGCCCATGTACATACAATAAATTCATCAAAAAGTGTTAAAGTGTCGTTTATAAATACAAATACATACATACATATGTGCACATGTAAGTAGTCTATTACATTGTACGACGAAAGCAAACTTTATTATAAATAACCAGAACTTGTTGTTAACATTTTGCCAAAGAACAAAACATATTGTCATATATGTATATATTTTTGTCACCAAAAGTCATCAGCAAATTGTGCACAGTGGTCGCAGAAGGAGCCTGATTACGATGAAAAGCTGCTCGAATTTTAAGAAGTAATACAGTAACATTCTCGCTAGTAGACTTCGCTAGAAAATTTTCACAATTAAAAGTCTTTGTTCAAAAGTGTAGCGTTGCAAACTTTTAACTAAACAAATGTCAAAGGATGACAGCTCAATTCTTGACATTTCATCATTTGACAGCAAATTTACTGACGATCAGACAACGCATATGACATTAATGCGAGCTTGCAAATTGAACAATTATTTTAAAAGTGAAATTTTTTATCATATAATTATACCATTAGATAGATTTTATAACAAAAAAAAAAAAAGAACAATACATGCCGCAATCAACATAATTTATCTCGGTCGATTTTCTATTACACAAATCTCTGAGTAAAATATTGGTGAACAACGAACGTTTGAACATAAGTGAAGAAAAAGTTCATTTCATTTATAGTTGAGAATAATTTTACTTTTTTCCTGAAATCTTTTTTTTAAGTAATTAACAACAACTTTTTGAAATCAAAACAGTCACGTTCGCTGGGATACAGATTGTGCGTGCAACGACAAACACAAACAAACTCTCCGATCCACGCTTATTCTTTCTAAATATTTTTATGTGTTACAGCTAATTTGTTCTCCTTTTTCTTTGTTTGGTAGTTTTAGCAACTTTCATTTGATTTTATTAAGGAAACTGAAAGCATTTTTTATGAAAGTCTAGTACATCACTATTCTATTGAAAGTCTAACTGATATTTGTTTTATTTTCCATTCTATTATGGTGGGTGGTGTCATCATCCACAATCTCACATACTGTCATGCATATGTATATCAGAAGAAATAGAAGTATATTATCTGAAATTTAATTTCTCTTCCAAATATACATACATACGAGTACATATACACGAACACATACAAGTGCAAGTGTCAGGGCATTCGCGTGCATACACTTGATGCTAAACACACACCCACACACACACACACACATAAATGTACGTATGCATATGCTTACTTAACTATGGACTTAAGTAGAAGGGCCCTAACTCGTATTTTTTATGAGATTGAGTTTTTCAGTGATTCCAATACGTTTCGCAGAAACACACCTCGTCACAAAAATTTATTGCAATAGTGTAAAAAATAACGCTCTTACAAGCAGTTGTGCAAAAAAAAGCCACATTAATTAATTTCATCTCTTTCGGCAATTATTTTGCTTTATATAGTATGTGTTTCATGTTAATCTTATATGATTTATAGTAATTTTCAAAGAAAAATTTTTCTTTTTGAAATAACTTTATTTCACGTTGATTCAACATTTACGTACTGTTAAAAGCAAAACGAAGAATCATGTTGAATCAAAGTTATTTCAAGTTGGAACAACATGAATTTAATTTAATATAGTAATTGTATTTTATTAATTATTTAACTTACGTGTGTTTGACACAGGCGTCAAAAAAATTATTGTTTGTATATAAATTGGCTTCTCCGGCCGAAATTTGAACTCGGAACTCATCGCATAGTAGTCAATGCGCATAACCCTGCAGCTACAACAACTTTAAATATTCTTTAGATACACACTTAATATATACAAGGTGGTCCAAAAAAAGTCATCAGATGTTTATCGCTCCACGGCTTATTCACTTGTATTCTACATCTGTCTAGTTCACAAATGTCAAAACAGATTTGACATTGGCCGCCATTTGCAAAAATAAGAGCAGCTTCCAATAGGGTGGACCACCTTGTACCATCATAATTAATAATTTAACATACAATTTATTTGAAAAGTTTTAGTTAAAAACATACAAAATACTTTGACTTGTCTGCAGTTTTCGAACCTGCGATTCTTCGACTACAAGACTAGTATACTAACTACCAGCCAGCAGCGGTTTTTCGGCTGTTTACAAACATTAAAAAGCAACAATACGTAAACAAGTTATACAACTAAGCACAAAAGTGTATTGCAGCTATAAACAAACAAAAAAATATACACCAACAAACTTAAAAAACATATTATTTCTTGCAAATTTAAATCAAAATTTTTGCATGGTGATTTTACATTAGTATTTTGTTCTGTGTATACTGGTTTCTTATGGAACCAACTAGGTATTTTTCAAATATTTCAATTAAATACCACTTACGAAGAAAGTTATAGAACAAAAGTTGCTTAGAATTGCAAGTTTTGTAACATGAATTTTTTTCAGCAAAAATAAAAAAAATCAGGCTATTAAGGGTTAATTGCTGTTATCATATTGCTGACAAGTGAGAATTATAATAAATGTTTTCAGTGTATTCTGAACAGATGACAAAAGAAATAAAAAGTCTATAAAGAATTTCGAATTCTCCAATTATTTAATTTTACCTCTAAGTCTCAGTCAGAACAGGGCTGCATACTTAGACTTCTACCGGGAAAACCTAAAATATTGTTTACCCACTAGCATTGAGCTAAACAATTTTGAAAAATAAACAAAATATAATTTTTTTCCAACCAATAAACAAAATTATTTACTTTTTTAGCGACGAAGCACACGCCGCCGGTTATACGCCGGTTATACACCGGCTTATCAATAAAACAAAATTCATAAATTCAATATCCATGCATACGTCTCCATTTTATTTCCATTCAAAATTCCCACTCTTTCAAACACTGTCACTGTACCATAAGTAAATATGTATTTCCAATCGAACATTTTAAGTTTTAAGTTTACTAGTAAAATTTATTTTTATTGCCATTATTTTTAGACTTTATTTGGGTCAATGCTTTCTTCGTAATAAAAAAAAGCTATAAAATAATTGGCTAATCATAAAATGAATTTGCATAGATGGATGGTTGAATGCCACCCAGCTGCAAATTGCGTGAACGTACCATATTCTTAGCATCATAAAATTAAGCTTTAGACACAAGAGCAATCAGTCATGACAAATCAGTTCTTTTGCACTGCAGACTGTTTGCTTGAATTTTCTATTAATAAATAATAAATAAAATAAAAAAAGAAATGTGTTGACATTGCATACATTTATTAATCGATGACTCTGCAAATATGTCATCAAATGAAGGAAGATTTGGTTTAAGCTCCTTTACCTTTTTCTGCTTGCAATATTATTGATTTCGTATAATGATGTTGCTCGTATGGAAATTGCAAAAAAAAAAAAGAAACAAAATAATTGATTGCATTGTTTGTTGGGAAAGAAGAAAATAAAGAATACAATTTTACTGACCTTTCCCCATGAAATAGCAAAAGAGTTTTTTCCCCCTCAGTTTAGTTTCAGCCACAAAAGATAAATTATTATTTAAGAAATTTAGTGGATTTACAATTAGGTCAAGAGATTTTCAGAGCTCTTGTGATTAGTGTGTACTTATGAGGAAAGCACGCACGAGCGTGAACAAAAACGATTTTGCGTGATTAGGCATGGTAGAGTGCGACTTTTTTATAAATATTTCCTTTTGAATAAATAAAATATAAATTTATTTGACAAAAAACACCAGTATTGTATACTTCTCCCAAAAAATTGTGTAAAATCTTGCACACTAGGCGCATCTATGAGAGACATGCACTTTGATAATAGCTGCGTTCGAGAACTCAAAAGGTTTTATCACAAGCATAATCTAGTTAATGAGAGGGCCAATTGAGAGAGAAAAATTACAGTTCATTGATTGAGTAAATGCAAATTCTTACTGGAAAAATTTTTGACAGTGAAACCCAATAAAATGAAACTGCCAAGGCCATGTTTTGAAAAAAATTTCGTCTTGAAATCGACAAATTTCAGAAACATATTTAACCAGAAAGCTTACCTATAGCAGATTTTTATTTGGTTTAAGCTTGAGACATTTTATCCGAACAATATTTTCTGTTATTGAAATTTTGCGATCTCAAAATAAAATCGTTTTCCGAACATGGGCGCATATGTTTGCAAATGTAAATAAGCAACAGCAAAAGGGAACAAAAAATTTTAGCTCAAGATGAAATTTTCAAAATAACAAAAAAAAAATAAATGAAGGCCTGTCACAGAAATCGCTCGAAATCGTTTTGATTACGAATTTTCATTTCGATCGACTCTGTTTCACCTTCTCCAGATTTCAATTAAATTTTTTCATTCCGAAAAGCGGCAATTCAATTGTTTTCAATTTTAAACAAAAAACACATGATTATTAGAAGAGCAAAACCAAATACCAAATGCACAAATTTTTTTTAATTTTGTTTTTAAGAACAAAATTCAAAAATTTATACCCGCTTTTTTTGCAATAACTGCAGTTTTAGATGCCCAGAGACGTCAAGACTTTGCCGTCAAATGTTTCAAATGGTGGCGAAAAGGATTAAGAGATGCTTCAGATCCACTTTCATATTTAAACGCAATGTATGTGTTACAGTTTTATTTACTTTGATTTGACTGAATAGAATTTTTCAGTTTTTATGATGTTGCATTTTTTCCTCGAGACTTGAGAAAATTTCTTACATTTGTAAAAAAAATTAAATAATACAAACAAATGTATGTGTGTGAAGTTAAATTTTAAAATTTATAACTCTTGACACAAACCTTGTGCTTTAACAGAGCTCTGTTAGCGTGTTAACAGAGCTCTGTTAAGCTATAAAAGTTCGATTAATGCCCTTCCAAAGGAGTTTTCCATTAAATGAGGCAACCGAGACGGAAAAAATAATGCAAATTTATAGACAAGGTGTTCCTTTAGTGATGACCTGTTATAAACCATATTATACTCTAAAAACGTGCATACTCAGGATTTCTGGAAGTTCGAGTTTATAGTATTTTTTTTTTTTGGAAAACATTAAATTTTCCCTATAGTGTTTGACAGATAGTGTAGCGAAAACAATGGAGTCGCTTTTCACCTTTGGTGTACGGTACCGTACAATTGATAGAATTTAACAGTTCATGTCGTTGGCTTAACTTTAGCATTTGGTGGAAACTGAGTGATAGTCACTAAAGTTATCTGGAATCTCGTGTGTGGAAATGTATGAGTAACTGCTGTTCTCATGGGCGATAGTTATTTAATTTATTAGCAAAAAGTTTGCAAACAATGTTAATATGTTTTAAGTTAAAAGCTTCGCTTTTATTTAATTTCCTACATAAAATATTCTAAATTCTGGTGAAATTAATCCAACGCTTGTTGGTTACTACTCTAAATGCCCACACCTACATAACTACTCATATGTACATGCATACGTAAACTTTTCCACGGAAAAACATACTTGCACGTATGCCTCTAAATAAATGAAAACTGTTTAACAATAAGTCGCAAGGAAATTAAATTTTATTTTCGTTCCTTTCAAGTCTAAAAATACTTTTAAAAAATATAAATAAAAAAAATACAATTTTTTGTGGGTAAAAAAGTTTGTGAAATTAAAATTCTTAAAAAGCATAAAAAATCTAAGCAAAAATGGGGAAATTCTACTTGTTTCATGCATTTCATGACGTCGTAAATATGTACATACTCGTATTTATGTATGTTGACAAACTTACAATCATAAGAACATGACAAAAACAGACATTGGGCGGGAAATGCCCAAATACATTGGGGGATAAAATAAACACACAAGTACTAGAGCTAATTTAAGTTTTGACTTATCCAAGGCTTTTATTTTACTCCTTTTCACGGAAAAATACTCCTACAGAAAAGAGCTCCAAGATTAATGTGCTGCACAAAAATGTTGCTCATAGAATTTTACTTAAAACTGCAGCATAAATCCTATAAATAAAATGCTAGTGTAAAGAATTTTTAAGCGTACAAAATTAACCCTTAAATGCGTTTCTAGTTTTGAGGTCCAATTTCAAATGTTTTCATAAAAACATTAGTAAAAAGAATGAAGTGGATATTTTTATCTAAAGATCACATACACACAAACTAAGAGATCGTATTGCTACATAAACTAAAAGCATAATCGAAAGCAAGTATTTGAGATGCTGTGGAATGTAATGAGATTTTCCAGTTACACGTTGCTGACAGAAAGCTTTGCGTTAATTATAAAGAGGGCACTACACCTGCTGGCGGTTCAGTTAACATATGAGTTGATATTTGTGAAGAGCACAGTTCAGTTTATTGTTGTGAGAAGTAAAGTTCAGTTAGAGAGTCATTATCTATTCTTGTGTAAACAGTAAGCATCAGTGGATCCAATATTGTGTGAATAACAGTCAGTAACGCGAGTTTACTGTCGTGAACATGCATTTCGATCACTCACGTCTTTAGTGCGTTCTACAATTCATTCTGTTGGTTTGTGTGTATTTGCATCATTAAAGTTGTTGTTGCTTGGGTCTTCCCAGCTAGCCTTTTCAATCGCAGAAGAGTCTATTGCGAATCGTATGCAGAGCTCATATTTTAATCGTGGAAGCTACTTCGAACGGGAGAAACTGGTACATGTAGACGATTCATATACAAGAGCCGCGGAAGGCGCTTTCATTAGTCGTAAATTTCAATCAGTTGAGGTTTATTTAGAGATTATTTTACAAATCTTTTATGAAGAACATTAGGAAGCGTATGGGGCTCCTCAATGTTAATCGTATATGAGCCATTGGGAGAGTTGTAAATATATAATATACATATATTCTTGTGTAAGCAGTAAGCATCAGTGGATCCTTCATTGTGTGAAGAACAGCAGACAGCAGACAGATAGTATAGCTTCTAGACCAGCGCAGTCAATAACACGACTAAACTTTCGTAGTTGCATTTTGATCATTCACATCTTTAGTGCGTTTTACAATTCATTCTGTTGGTTTGTGTGTATTTGCATCATTATAAGGAATGATTTTTTAAAAGCTTTCGGATTTCATTTATATTTAAAAAAAACACATAAACTTTAGAGAAATGTATGAAATCTTTATTTGAGTCGGTAATACGATTTATATAATTTAATGTTTAAATATGATTTCATGTAAATGTTGACTGCGGCTACGCCTGAAATGGTTCATACGCTGGGCTCAATTTTGGCATACCCTCGCCAACGTATGGGCCGTTATCTCACGAATAAATTCTTCAATGTGTCTTTAAGTGCGTATTAGTCTTAGTCTTAGGCTTAGTCTTAGTCTTAGTCTTAGTCTTAGTCTTAGTCTTAGTCTTAGTCTTAGTCTTAGTCTTAGTCTTAGTCTTAGTCTTAGTCTTAGTCTTAGTCTTAGTCGTAGTTTGTCGGAGTCATAGTTTACTGATTGGCTAAAATTTCGAATCAATTTAAAAGAATTTTGTTATACAATTCGGTTCACGTTTCTAATGTATTTATTACGTTTTTTGCTTTATTTTTAAGCGCATACATATACTGACACAAAAAAGTTTCTTGACAATTTTACTTTAAATCAGACTCAATCAGCGTTTAACTCGAATTTTGTTAAATTAAGTCCATCAACAAAAAACACAATAATTCCATCATCATTAAGATATTTAGTCAGAGTAGACAACGATAGATAGAGAATACAAGTGTAAAGAATATTTTGTGATATTTCTCAGAATTGAAATCAAAGACTTGGGTACGAATGTGTGTGCATTCAAACTTGCTTACGTAATATTTAGTACAATCAATGTTGAAATTGAGGGAGGAAACTCTGGATTATGTTTCTGCCATTAACTGGTATTGCACAAACAAACCATCTTTTGCTGGCTTTCATAGATATCGTAAATTTTTTATATGATTTATTTGGCGGTGCCTGCAATTAAATTTAGCTCGTTAAAAACATGCCAATTCGTAGACATAAATTGGTTGTTGATGATTATTCTTTAACGGTGCATCAATATTCCCAATCATTCCAATAAAATTCTACTGTATGTTTTCAAATAACACCAAGCGCTACATTTTTTTTAACTAACACAAACACAAACTTTGGCCTGTCTGCATAAACAGCCAGAGTCTACGGCAGGAATCCAACCTGCGAACCTCCGACTACTGGATTAGTAAGCTGTCTACTAGCCAAGAGGGCACAAATTTAATTTATACACCAGACATGCTTAAATCCAGGCAGAACAAAATATGACCTTATCACTTTGACGCGTAAATCTGCCACATAAATGAAGACTTCGTCACTTTTTTAGAATATAATTAATTTTTTTTTTTTATTTTATTTTTTTTTGTGCTAAGCCCCAATGAGATTTCATGCAAACAATAAGCAGCAATTCAAAGATTTAATACAAATTACTTTTTTATTATATTTATAAAAAAAATCAAACAATTGAACTTGTGTTTTATAATCTTATTTGGCTCAAATTATTTTCTTACCTACACACACACACACACACACATACACGCACACCGACACAATTTCTCTTAACAAAAAGTCATAATTTTGGCCTCTAATATTTTATTGTGTGCTTTTTATTACAATAAAAATAGCTCCAAAATAATGATGTAATAATCATTAATTTTAAATAAGGATGGCCAAACGAAATGATCAAATACAATAATTTGTTAAATTCTATGAATTTCAAATTTAATAAAATTTAATTACGTTTCTTCCACCCATACATAAGGACGCTGAAGTGCTGTAGGAGAGAAAGCTTAATTCCTGACACAAATATTTTAATTGCAGCAATGAATTTGGTCATTAATAACAAAAAGCTAACGAAGCACTTCATTGCATTAGTGAAGAATGTTTGATAAAGTCTAATAGTGATATACATATTATTATGAATTTTTTGTAAAGCTGTATTTTGAAACTGTTTCATTTGTATCGAGGCATAATTTGTAATTCAACGAAAGTTATTCATTGATACTAAAGGGTGTTTTTTATTGAGGTATAGAACTTTAAGTTGGCATCACTTTTTTAACTGGCGGCCATTTTGTCAGCTGTCAAGTGATTAATATTTAGTTTGGTTTGCCATTTCATCATGAACAGGTTGACAAAAGAACAACGCTTGCAAATCGTGCAAATTTATTTCGAAAATAATGGTTCAGTTCGCGAAGTTTACCGCAAGCTCCGTCCATTTTATCGTCCATCAGAGCAATTAATTCGGTTAACCATGGATCGTTTTCGCACTACGTTTACTCTATGTGATAATACGCATCCGCTGAAGTCGCTCGTCTACGCCAACAAACCAGAAACGTTAGGGGACTTGGAAGCCAACATTCGTGGCGTTATTGCCAACATACGGCCCCATATGCTCGAAAAAGTGGTTGAAAATTGGACCTGTAGAATTGGCTTTATTCGAGCCAGCCGCGGCGGCCACATGCCCGAAATCATATTTAAACGTTAATGGCATAAAATTATCCTTCCAATAAAGCCAAATTGATGGACATTAAAACGATTTTCTTGTGTTTTATTTCAATTCGAAGTTCTATACCTCTAAAAAACACCCTATATAATATATTTTCTTCGCAATAATAAAAAACTGTCAATACTATTGTGAAATTGTTTAATATACTCGTATTTTTATTCCGACAATGAAATACTCTCATACTAATATTAATATTTCATACTGTTTGTGCTACACATTTTCAATAAAATGCATTTTCAAATTAAATTTTTCATTATAATCAGGAATAATTCCATAATCTTGCTTGCAGAGACAAAATTATTGTTGAATTTTTTTTTTTGCAATTAAGTGCTTGCTGCGAAAAAATAGTATTTTTGATTAATATTTTAATTGAATATATGTAATTGTTAATCAGAAATAATTTCTTAGTCGGGCTTAAGTTCAGTTAACTTAAATTAACTAAACTAAAAATTTAAAAATTGTCTCACTTATATGTGATTCTATTAATTGAATTTCCTGCTTTATCAAAAAAGTGTTTTCAACAGAGCTTAACTCAGAATACTATGCGACATTGTTTTGAAAAATATTTTCAATTAAAATACAGTAGAACCTCGTTAGTCCGAATAGGTATAGTTTCAGCTTTTGTCCGTATTACTGACTAGTCCGGACTACAGCTATAAAAAAAAAACTAAATACATAGTTTTAATTATTTTTTTGTCGAAAAATTTAGTTAAACAACTTCAAAAAACAAAATAAGTACTATTAAAAATGCATTATCATTTAATTTATTTACAGAAAAAATTTAAAAATTTATACTAAAAGCAATTGAAAATATTCAGAGCCAATTTCACCAAATTATTTAAATATCAATTCTTATTTAAAAGGAATTTTTCCATACAAAAATTAATGAAAATCAACATTTAAATATGAATTTATATTTAAATAGAGTTGGTGAAATTGGCCCTCAATGTGTGAAATAAGAACTTAGTTTTGTTTTTAAAATTCTTTAAAAATTACAATTTACTTTTCGGTCGCTTTTGTTTGTTCGGCAAAAAAAGTTCACTTGCATCTTTATTTGAAACTTTGTTTTCAACATTCTCAAGATTCAAGGATTTCAAGACTCCTCCAAAGAACCAGTTACCGAATGAACTATATATCTTCATCAGAGAATTCGAAAGCGTATTTATTTTTGCCGCGTGCACCCACATCGATTTCGGAAGGGCGAAAATTACCAAAATGGTTAAGAATAGTAAAGTTGAGTAAATTGTATTCCATCGTATCTGTGGTTTTTCTAGATTTTATGTCAAATATTGTGGATTTTGAGACACCATATTGTTCAGCCACTTGTCTGATCGATTTTTGTTTTCGCGTTCTTGCTGATACTCAAATGTATAATATGCTTAGCGGCAAAATAACAAAATAATATCTTTGGCAATAAGGAATAAGTGCTAAAGTCATATTTGACTGTTGTGCAGGAGAGCACTTTTAAGCGTTCAAGTCGATTTTCAGAAATTTATTTCTTTTACAGTTAAATAGGGAAATTCTCCGTCAGCGCTTATTTTCTTAAGCGAACATAATTTATACACACTGTAAATAATACATTTAAGTTGAAATATACCAAAGTATAACCTAAATTAAGCTATTATTCCAAATGAGATTAGAAGCACAGAAAAAAATAGACAAGTTTTATTTTCAACAAAACCAACCAATTAATTTCAATAATATTTGTCATTAAGTTAATACAATATTTATCAATACCGCGCATCTTAAAATATTATTTTATTTAATTTGTTTTTGTTGGTGTTTATCGTGTTTATCTTGCTTGTTGATTGACCCAACGCGCTGATGTGCTATTGTTGTTGTTTATTTTGATTGCTCGTTTTATATATGTAAGTGTAAATGCCGACAAGAAGCCGAAAAACGTCGTGGGTTGTTTTTTTACTCAACAAAGTTATTTGTTAAATTATATCATAACGCAATGCGGACATCTAGAAGAAACATAAAGGTAGAGGTCCATAGCTCGCTTTTTGCGCGTTACGCTTTCTATGCATCTGTCAAAAAAGTAGAATCAATATAATAGTATGTGACAAGTTACATAGCAAAAAGCGCAGAACGCGTAGGCGCGTTCAAAGCAAAAAGTAGGTCTACTTTCTACTTTTGTACGCGTTACAAGCACCATGAAGGAAAGTCAGCTGTTCTTGAATGCTAAAGATGTTAAATAATACTTTATTTCTTACGTAATCGATAAATATTATTTTGACGTTGATAATTTTTTTCTTTTTTTTTCAATAAAAAAAATTTCTTAGTAAAAAAAACTTGTTTAATAAAATATGTGAATATTTTCATTAATGCGATGCGTAGGGTGTTTTTTATTGAGGTATAGAACTTTAAGTTGGCATCACTTTTTTAACTGGCGACCATTTTGTCAGCTGTCAAGTGATTAATATTTAGTTTGGTTTGCCATTTCATCATGAACAGGTTGACAAAAGAACAACGCTTGCAAATCGTGCATATTTATTTCGAAAATAATGGTTCAGTTCGCGAAGTTTACCGCAAGCTCCGTCCATTTTATGGTCGACATAATCGTCCATCAGAGCAATTAATTCGGTTAACCATCAATTGGCCACCAAGATCGTGTGATTTGACACCATTGGATTATTTTCTTTGGGGATATGTTAAGTCGCTCGTCTACGCCAACAAACCAGAAACGTTAGGGGACTTGGAAGCCAACATTCGTGGCGTTATTGCCAACATACGGCCCCATATGCTCGAAAAAGTGGTTGAAAATTGGACCTGTAGAATTGGCTTTATTCGAGCCAGCCGCGGCGGCCACATGCCCGAAATCATATTTAAACGTTAATGGCATAAAATTATCCTTCCAATAAAGCCAAATTGATGGACATTAAAACGATTTTCTTGTGTTTTATTTCAATTCGAAGTTCTATACCTCTAAAAAAAAACACCACACTTTTCTCAGTAACAAATTTTGCATATTAGTTATCGACTACTTTTACGACTAACTCCACAAATTCTTTTAAAAACTCGATTTCACTCTCCATTTTTTCTTTATAAGTATTTATAAACAAACGCACACAGCTGATCAAAACAAAAATAAAATGGCGCATGAAAAGCAGTGCATGTAACTCAACGCGAAAAAGTATAGAATGAAACAAGAGGATGAAACGAGTGTAAGGCATAACGCGCAAAAAGCGAGCTATGGACCTCTACCTTAAGAAATCGTGTTTTGCGTATATTCATTATGTGCGTATACGATAACGATTTGCTCTTTAGCTGAGTGGTAAGTACGTTAGTCTATAAGTCAAGAGGTTGTAGGTGCGACTCATCTCAAACACATTTAGTTCTAATCGCAGCCAAGCAAAAAGAAACAAAACCGGTTGATAAATGTGACATTCATCCCCACACACACACAATAACATTTATCACTGAAATAAAAATTTCAGTCAACAACTTTTTTCTTTGATTCATTAAATTTCTTTGTTGACTGAAAAACAAAATATTTTCAATAAACGTGCATACAATTTTATTTATCAATAATGCAAAAATCGTCATCACAGAAAATTCAAAAGATTTTTTTTATTGAATCAGTGATTTTCGTATTCAAATATCAAAATCATTTTTTTCTGTGACTCCAAAAAAACATAAGTCGCAAGTCGTAATGCTATAACTTCCTCTAAAATCACACAAATTAATTGAGATTTTGACCATGCGGATTACGGAGGAACCATTAACTCAAAATCAGCTTATCTCGACTTAAGCACTTTTTTCTTTTTGCCACAGATGTTAAATTTAAATGGGCGTGGCTCCGTTAATTTTTTGAAGATAGATAAGTAAAAATACTAAAAAATCAAAGAAAAATTTAATGGGCGTGTTGACGCCGAATTTTTAGGCATTGAGACCATATAGAAGCTACAAGCTGGTATTCAAATAAATAATTTTTAAAATCATTTTAACACACACACACGCACAAATTGCGATGAACTAATTACCTCCTCCGTTGTTGCAATTGAGACTTTTTTTAAGAAATTTGGGAAAATACCAAAGAACCCAGACGAATAATAACATTTTCTACATTGGGACTAAATTCGAATCTGTAATTGATTTTTCTCTATCACGTCAGGTTTTCGATATACAAAAAAAAATGTTTAGTGTTTTTTGTGGGAATTGTTACAATTTAAGTTTAAAATTTGTTAACGCACTAGTAATCCCAAATTGTTATTTTACTTATTAAGTAAAATATTTTTTTAATAAAAATACATTGAAAAAAAAAATGTTTTTATATGTTTTTTACATAAAAAGTCATTAGTTTCAAAAAAAATTAATTAATTTTCAAAAGTGAAGGGCATTATTTACACTTCATTTTTATTTTGTTGCTTCGGTTTCACGTATTAGAGTCCAGCGATAGTCTCCGAGCATGCTTTTGTCCCAAAATCCTTGATAATCTCTTTAAATTTTCATTAAATCTTGGTGAGCACGCTCCCCTTGTTTGTCGCTCTGGAAATGACTTGCAATGGATCATTTGGTGGACGTGTAACTGCTTTGAAAATCGATAGGACATCCGCGTAAGTAATATTTTTTCGATTTTTCATTGAATTGAATCCAGCAACTTTTGTTAAACAGAAATAACAGTCGTTTTGTTGGTTACTTGACTCTCTCAAAAAATCGAAATAGATCTTTTTCCCATTTGACTACTTGTATAGAACAGTTCCGCAACTATTGCAAAATATTGTACGTGTCCACGCTTCGTTCAAGTTTCTGACAGCAAAACCAAAATAAAGAAAATATGTGCATATTTTAATGATTCTGATATTGCATATTCTTTTTTTCCAACCAAATATTCACCACATTCAAAGCAAAAATAGCTTGAATCAGCAACTCACGATATCCATCCCTGACATGCTTAAACGCTACTTTTATGAATATTTAGAATCAGTCAAATTAGCAATTGTGAAATTAAAGTGTCAGTATTGACTGTTTTATAGTATTTCCAACATGCGATAAAATATGAACAAGACGTAATAGCCCGCCCAATTTTTATGGCAGATTCGAATGCAGCGCAACCAGTTTAGTTAAAAAAAAAATTAATTCGTTTCTTCATTAAATTTTTTTTATATAATTTATAATTCTTTCCTTTTCAAAAATCCACATTTTCATAAATAAACCCTTCGCTTAAACAAAATTAGATTCATTTTGTTGTTTGTGTTCTATTTCTGTGTATCTGGGTTAAGTCAAGATTAGAAATTTATAGGCATGAAATAATGAACTCTTACTATATATAAAAAAACATTTTCTTTATGTCAGAAAAACAAGGACATGCATAAGAAAGCATGTTTTTTGTACTAAAGGTTTTTTTTTTTTTTTTTTTTGCTTTCACACTTCAAATAAACGAACATACTTGTACGTACATAAGAGTAGCAGCAAAATGAAGCAACGAAGCAAAAGCCAAAGCAACTATCTTAAATGTGCCTATAAAAAGATAAGCTTTTATCAACTTGACCCTACTCTATGCCGTGAATAATAATTCGCTGTAAAGTCATATGAATGTTAAGTGTTGACAGGATTAAAAATAAATAACCTTGTGTTATTAAAATAAGCTTATTTGATGGGTATAGTTAACGATTTTTTTTTAAATTATTTTTAATATATTTATGTGTAATAAAGTTTGTTAAAGGGTGTCCAAAAGTTTACGTAGGACGAATTAATTTATTATAATTGATTTAGGGTGGCACTAACTTCTTCAGTGAAGTAGTTTTCAATAAATTTTTTTATAATTATTTCAATTATTTTTTTCCTATCTAACGCGTCCCAAAATGAGTACGAATTTAAAAAATTTATTTGTCACTCAACTGCAACGAAACCCATCTAGATGTGCTATACCAACAACAAATATTTTTTTTTTTTCAATTCTTAATAATAATAAGAGGGTTCGTTTTCATCTTTGGTTTACGCAACACTAAAAAGTACATTGAAAATTTTTTGTTTTTATTTTATCAGCTCTTGGATAATTTTTTTTCGACACGTTTTCTTTAAACAATTTTTAAATCTATTTTTACAAGTGCAATTTGTTTTAACTAAAACAATCACTTGAGTGGTGGTAAAGTTAAATTTTATTGTAACTTTGTTTTTGGTAATCAATTGCAATGGAGCTAACAAAGATATCCTACCTTAGCACTAACAGCGCTACAGTGGGTCATAACGTGCCTTTTGTATTTTGTTTACTTGGTAGCGAAATATAGGGTGTTTTTTATTGAGGTATAGAACTTTAAGTTGGCATCACTTTTTTAACTGGCGGCCATTTTGTCAGCTGTCAAGTGATTAATATTTAGTTTGGTTTGCCATTTCATCATGAACAGGTTGACAAAAGAACAACGCTTGCAAATCGTGCAAATTTATTTCGAAAATAATGGTTCAGTTCGCGAAGTTTACCGCAAGCTCCGTCCATTTTATGGTCGACATAATCGTCCATCAGAGCAATTAATTCGGTTAACCATGGATTGGCCACCAAGATCGTGTGATTTGACACCATTGGATTATTTTCTTTGGGGATATGTGAAGTCGCTCGTCTACGCCAACAAACCAGAAACGTTAGGGGACTTGGAAGCCAACATTCGTGGCGTTATTGCCAACATACGGCCCCATATGCTCGAAAAAGTGGTTGAAAATTGGACCTGTAGAATTGGCTTTATTCGAGCCAGCCGCGGCGGCCACATGCCCGAAATCATATTTAAGCGTTAATGGCATAAAATTATCCTTCCAATAAAGCCAAATTGATGGACATTAAAAGGATTTTCTTGTGTTTTATTTCAATTCGAATTTCTATACCTCTAAAAAACACCCTATACATACTCTCAGTACATTTAGTGAATAATAGCATTCTTAAAAAAAAATTATGAAAATAATACCTGACACTTTCTTTGAGGGAAATTAAAATTTTTGCAGTTCTCTCCCAATTTTAATGATAGAAATTTAATTTTGCTTGCAATAAACTACAGATGATTTCAAAACGCAAATAAATACTTGCCTAATTCACAAGCTTGTGCAAATGGTCTTGCATCGTTGCATGGGCAAAATGGTATAATATATTGATAATCACCACTAAGAACTGTTAAGTGGTGAGTATAAAAATACTATACCGTTTTGCAAATGCTACGATGCAAGACCATTTGCACAAGATTGTGAATTGGGCCATTATTTCAAACAAATCTTTGCATAGAAATCCAAAAAAGCTTACAAAAGTTGGCAACAAATATTTATCTATCATTATTTGAAAAAATACTGATTTTTTTCATTTTTTGCCCTCGCAAAAAACTTTTATTTCGTAATGAAATTATGGCAGTATGTAAAATAATAAGCCATACTAGAACTTAAAAAAAAAGTATTAAAATTGTTTCCATTATTTCCCACAGTGTTAATTGGGAAAATTACCACAATTGTGTATTTATTTTTAATATTTTAGTGAAATTCTTGTGTAGTAATTATTTTAAGGGTTCAAATTCACAGAAATTTGTGTTGCTATCTGGGATAAAGCGGGATATTTTGCATTTTGTTTCCTTAGTTTTGATATTCAATTGTGTGTTTAAGTACATTTGTGTGTGCACATACATTTACATTAGTGATGAGCTATTTTTCGAAACCTGTTACTTTTTCACAGCGATTGAAAAATCACTAATCACAACTGTGACTGAATTTATCAAGTAACAGGTTTTGCAAATGTAGTTCTTTCATTCAAACTGTGAATGCTCTTGCATGCTTACTTTACAGTAAGCCCCTGTGGCTGCGTGGTAGCGATGCTAACCTCTCAGTCCAGAGGTCGTGGGTTCTCGATTCCCGCCATAGACCCTGGGTGTTTTCTGCAGACAAGCTAATCGCTTTGCGGGGTTGTGTTTGTTTATATATAAAAAAAAAAAAATAAAGCTACCACATGAATTTATTTGTATACGTTCACCGTTTGTCGCGAAAAAATCGTCTAATCGTGTCAAATCGTCTTTTCTGGCAACTATGTATAGCTCTCACATTTTTGTATTGGCAATTTTACTGTCTCTCTGACTCTCATACGACAATTATCAATATTTGGTTGGGGTTGATGCTAATTGTTTTTTCTTGTCGCGCTTCTTATTAGCATTTATCAAAATACCAATACTAATACATACTTTTAAAGCAGAAGAGCTGAAATGTGTTAAACCGTGATCACAGTCACTGTTTAATTTCACAACTGCTCTTCTTATTAGATTTTGTCAAAATAACAGAACTGCTACAATCACAATCACAGTTTAAAAGAACAACGATTTAGAAATCACGTTCACAAGAAGCAACATTATTAAGAAATCACAGTTTCGCTCAACACTAATTTACATACATACTTATATTGAGCCATAACCGCCAAAAAAAACGTCGGGTTTTTGACGAAAAACAATTATTTACAACAGCAAATAATCGATTTTGGTAAAAAAAAAATTAATTTCGAAAATTATGCCGCTTAAGCTTTTTTGGCGGTTATGACCATGCAAAAGAAGCCGGTTACACACTTTTTGCTCTTCCCCGCCTCGTAGCATTCACATGACATTACAGAAAAATTTATAAAAATTAATGATGATACACAATCAATGTACAACACAGTATCGTGCTTCTTTCTTGGTAAAAATCAAGGGAACAATTCTTTCTGTTACTGCTACTTCAAATTTCCTATGTTGTATTTCTTATTTAAACTGTTCAAATGCAAGAAAGGAAAAATATGTATGTATATATTTAGCCGGAAACTCAATTATATGTGCTCGTATGCTCCTGGTTTCTTATTTGAAAAGAAATACAAAAAACACACATTAGATATTTATTATTTGTTGCCATTTCTTTAACTGTTGTGGCAAAAGGTTATTTATGTCGTCATCATTTCTGTGTATAGAAGTATCAAAAATACATACTCTAGTTTCAGCCATTGCCACTAACAGTGTGATGCAGGATTTCGTCATCATTTATGCATTAGTGTTGAATTGGTAATAAACATTTCAACATCAGCTCGATTTAAGCATAATGAAATAATTTCTATAAATACTTCAAAATAGGAAGAAAGAGATTTCAAAGCAAATTGGTTTAAGTGTTGAAATAAAAAGTGTATGCATTTTTGAATTTAACTGTCTTAACGAAGCCTAATATATATATATTTTAAAATAAGTATTTTATTGTAAGTGAAATTTATTTGCTGATGGTTAAGCAAATAAATTTCACTTACAATATAATTATGACAATATGTCGGATGATAGATTTCTTGAATAAGTATTTTATTTCGAAAATCGTATAATCGTATATCGCATAAGCTTATGTAAACTTATTTATTTAGCATACAAAATAACTGTTTGAGAATTGTTCTCAATAATGTGGCAATAAGGAAAAAGTGCTTAAGTCATATGTTACTCTTTTAAACTTGTAAGTCGATTTTCATAAAATTTACTTCTTTTACAGTTCAAATGGGAAATTCGGTGTTTACTATACACAATATATATAATACATTTTACTTGAAGTATACCAAACTACGAGCTAAATTAAGCCTCGAAAATGTAAGCAGCAGGTTATAAATTCGTGAAAAATCGCAAAAAATAATTTAGGTTTTGCTCAGGGATATTTGGAAATATGAAGATTATAGGGGTGCCATTTACTCAAAATGAGCTTATCTCAACTTAAGCACTTTTTCCTTTTTGCTATAGATATGTAGCTTCAGTCTGGCTACTTATATTTCCACATACACTATGGCCAAACGAGTTTTAAATATGATTTTACTTTAGGTAACCGTATTTTAATATTATTTTCTCTCCGAAGTCGAACTTGATGATGTGCAGAGCGTAAAAAATTCCCCAGATGTGGAACTATTTACTCATTTATTCCCACTAAAATATTAATTCTTAATTTAAAAGAAGTTGTAAGGGATCACAAAATCATATAGACTTCTTATAAGATTACTAGCAAAACTAACCAACAGCAAAAGCAAAGCAAATACAAACTTTTGAAATCGTCGACTGTTGAAATTGCTGCGCAATTGTTCATAAGTCGTTTTCTGCTTCTGCTTCGACTGTAACTGTTGTTTATTTTTACAACCACAAGCCAAAGCATTGGTTCATTTTAAACAGTTGAAATAGAGTTAAAGCAGCGTAAAGGTAAAATTTTACAATTTTTGCTACTTCAATAATTAATTAATTTTTTTAAACTTTGCTTCTACCTGAACGATTTTTACGAAACCTTACGCACACCTTAAGCTCTGAAAGTGATACGATGTTGAGTTTAAAAAACAGGGCGGACACAAATATTTGCCAAATTGGGTGTGACGACGCCCCTAAAAATGTAAAATTTACCCTAAAAATGCAAAAATTAAACTTAAGCACTAAAAAGTTAAAAATAAATAATATTCAATTAAATAAGACATTTTTATATGTGTTACCTATAATGCTATTCAAAGTCGGTGACAATAACAATGATAACAAAATCTAGAAATAAGTAAATATACAACTTTTTAACCTGATTGGCAAAGCCTTGGAATAGCATTATACAGGGTGTTTTTTTAGAGGTATAGAACTTCGAATTGAAATAAAACACAATAAAATCGTTTTAATGTCCATCAATTTGGCTTTATTGGAAGGATAATTTTATGCCATTAACGTTTAAATATGATTTCGGGCATGTGGCCGCCGCGGCTGGCTCGAATAAAGCCAATTCTACAGGTCCAATTTTCAACCACTTTTTCGAGCATATGGGGCCGTATGTTGGCAATAACGCCACGAATGTTGGCTTCCAAGTCCCCTAACGTTTCTGGTTTGTTGGCGTAGACGAGCGACTTCACATATCCCCAAAGAAAATAATCCAATGGTGTCAAATCACACGATCTTGGTGGCCAATTGACAGGTCCATTCCGCGAAATTATGCGCTCATCGAATGTTTCCTTCAATAAATCGATTGTGACGTGCGCTGTGTGGCATGTAGCGCCGTCTTGTTGGAACCACAACTCATCCACATTCATGCCATCCAATTCGGGAACAAAATAGTCGGTTATCATGGCTCTATACCTGTCTCCATTAACGGTAACTGACTCTCCAGCATTATTTCGGAAGAAGTATGGCCCAATGACTCCACCAGCCCATAGAGCACACCAAACAGTCAGTTTTTGTGGATGTAATGGCTTCTCAAGGGTCTCATGTGGATTCTCTTCACTCCAAATGCGGCAATTTTGCTTGTTGTCGTAGCCATTCAACCAAAAATGAGCCTCATCACTGAACAAAATTTTGCGATGAAAATCAGCATCGAGATCAATCTCATTTTCGGCCCATACACCAAAATCACGACGCATTGCATGGTCTCGCGGCTTTAATTCTTGCACAAGCTGGATCTTGTAAGGTCGCAAGCCAAGATCTTTGCGCAAAATCTTCCATAAAGTTGATGGACAAAGCTCCAATTGCTGTGCACGGTGGCGAATCGATTCATTCGGGTCCTCTTCAACACTTTGCTCTACAGCGGCAATTGTTTCTTCGGTGCGCACTGTTCGACGTCTCTGCGGATGCGTATTATCACATAGAGTAAACGTAGTGCGAAAACGATCCATGGTAAACCGAATTAATTGCTCTGATGGACGATTATGTCGACCATAAAATGGACGGAGCTTGCGGTAAACTTCGCGAACTGAACCATTATTTTCGAAATAAATTTGCACGATTTGCAAGCGTTGTTCTTTTGTCAACCTGCTCATGATGAAATGGCAAACCAAACTAAATATTAATCACTTGACAGCTGACAAAATGGCAGCCAGTTAAAAAAGTGATGCCAACTTAAAGTTCTATACCTCAATAAAAAACATCCAATATATAAAAATGTTTTATTTAACTGAATATAAATTACTTTTAAATTTTTAGTGCTTTCCTTTGAAGTCTGTTTATTTTTTTTTTTAATTTTATTCATAGCATTTTAAAATCCTCTTTTAACAAGATCTTAAACGTTTTTCCATAAAAATGTTATTGAATACGAAAAATTTAGAAACATTTAACTCCAATTCTAAAAAAAAAATATTAAATATTTATTAATTACAAATCTGCCACGTATTCCGTAACTCGCTGAAAGCTAAAGCTTAATTTGATCGCTAAAATGTTGAACAAATAGAAAATTAAAAATTTTTGACGATAAAACACTAAAATTTCTGCGAATTACATTTTTAGGCCATTGCCTGATCACTACACGTTTGAAAGTTGCATTCGTAGCCGAAAATCGATAAATCGACTTTATAGATATTTAACTCAAATCGTGCAGCCTTACTGTGATGTGTCTTAGTAAATATTGTCATATATTCCGAAATAATTTCATACACACTTCAGTCAAAAAATAAATTCTTATACATACCTTTAATACATTGAAAACTACGAATCTAATTTTAAATTGCATACGAGTACAAATACATAAAAAATTAAAGCAGCCCTGTGCGTATGATGAATATTTTTCTAAAATTGCTCATATCAATCATACGTCAGTATATACAACAAAAAAGTATGTATTAGCCTTGTGGTAATCAATTGCATTTCAAAATTCATTAAAAATGATTTACTTTAGATGAAATATTGATAAAAAAAAGCATTTTTTTCAACTTATCAATGTCATTTGATTTATTGTTACAAAAACACACATACATGTAAACGCTCACTTGCTCACTCGTACCCAAAAATAAAATCAAACATTCGTAGATACGAATTTTAAACAACAGCAACAGCCGTTAAGCGGTAAATGTCTGCTTTTGCAAGGACAAAAACTGCGATAGTGCACTTATAAACGAGGATTGTTCATGTCTGTTAAAATACAGACTTAAGAAAAAATTATATTACAAATCGCTCATTTACTTAAACAACGTCATAACTGGAAAATGCGATTTTTATATCGTCAATCATATTGTGTAAAAATTTCAGACAAACATCTTTGTTACTCAACTCTTGAGAGAAAATTAAATTTTCTTTTTCCATTAATAATTTCTTAATCGCGCTTAATTTCGGTATTTTTACTTCTTAAGCGGCCCATCCATTATACAAAATTATTGCATACCTTGTTGTACATATTATTGTCGTTTTGACCTATACTATGCAATAAATGGCACAATTTTTCAAAGAAAATATTGCCCAATTTTCCGGACAGTGAAAAAGTAAACAACATTGAACAATGTTGCGACCACATTACACAATTGGCTTGATTGTACAATAAAAATCAAAAGTCTTTTGTTATTTGCCAATATATTGTGCCACCTTCGAATATGACATACACATTGGCGATATTATTGTACAATACGAAAAATGGCACAATTATATTGCAAGTGGATGGGCCGCTTTAAAGAATGAAATATTTTTATTAATTAAAATTATTTTCTAAAGAATACGAGGAAAATACGAGAATGAAATATTTTTATTAATTAAAATTATTTTCTAAAGAATACGAGAAAAACTAAACTAGACTTTAGCTGGAGAAAACACCGGATAGATGTGTATGTCTACCAACTTGAACAGATATTGTTTGCTTTAACATGCATTACATATTGTAAACCCCAGCGAACGGTACGTTACAATAAAACCCCTTGTTATTATAAAAATTTAAAATTTTATAAAACCCCTTGTTTATTTATAAAATATTTTCGAGAAATATTTCGAGGAAACATTTGAAATGCAATCTAAAAAAATGTCGTGTCATCAAATAGCTGATGTTAACAAATCGATCTCTGCCCAAGTAGATAGACATGTGTGCTTGTGACGTGCGTGACAGTACAGAAAAATGCGATTATATACTCCAGCTAAAGTCTAGTTAAGTGTTTCTTGTATTATTTAGAAAATCACATTAATTAATAAAAATATTTCATTCTATAAGAATTGAATATACTGATCTTAAGCCCGATAAGGAAATTATTCCTGATTAAAATTCATTCTAGTCCAATTAAATTTAAATGTGTATCACATTTGATTGTTCCACTAAGTTGTTTGCAAATTGAAAATTTGAAACTTTTTTTAGTTATTAGTTTGTTCAAGTAAATGGCCTGTATATAAAATTCAAATTAAAAAAATACATGGAAATTTTGTGTGACCTACTGCTTGCTTTTGTAAATAAAGTACAAGTTTTCGATACCTTCTTGGCCGTATTTTTTTTCTAATATCAAGCCTGTGTTTGTCTTTTTAGATGCATATGTATCTACGTCTGGAATTTCGTAACAAATATTTGAACAGGTTCTTAGAGAAGGCAGAAACTCTCCTTTGTCCCCTCAAGGTTCTAGTTAAAAAAAAAAATAAAAAATATCAAGACTGCTTGACCTCTTAGACGCAGAAATATATGCTTTAAGTATAAAATTAAAACAACAATAACCCTCGTATAGGTGCCTGTATAATAACAAATACGGATGATACTGGCGGTATAACGTCAGTCAGCGTTGGAAATTATTTATTGAAAAGTAAATACCATTTTTTGTACAAAATCTATTCGGCTGCTGCCTTCCTTTTTGGCTTCCTTTTCCCGCTCTAAGCTCTTGCTTATGCTTTAAAATTTTGCATGACGTTTCAATATATTTTCCGTTTTCTGTTGCACTTGCCTTCATTTGGTTGCATTTTACTCAATTATTCTATGAACTTTTAGTCAATTTCATTTCATACTCCCGTACAGCCAATAGAGCAGTAGGACAAGTGTAAAGATTGCAAATTGGGTCAGGGTTGTTCGAAGCTGTTGACCTTAAGAATTGTGTTTTGTTTTCGCTCATTGCTGACGTTTTTCAAATAAAGCTTTTCAGTTTTGCATCTGTTTTGATTCTGAAAGGCGGTAGTATACCGTCAATACTACCGGTATTAAAGCAGCTATCAAAAAGCAAAAGCTCCGCCCTTAAATAACACGGTCAGTTCTGCACTGCATGTAGTTGTTGCAAACAGTGTGCGGTATTTGCCGGAACACGTGCTCTTTACTCTTTACTGCACACTACCGCAGTGCACTTCACAGCAAAACTTGGGTAATTTTCATTCATCTTATTTATGTTATTTATAGTCTAAAGGTTGTCATTTTCTCTCTTCGTCTCTCTCTCTCTCTCTCTCTTGTTGCCAAATACCGCTTATTTTATGTATGAGAAGCTTACGTCAACTTTAGCCTTCTTGCAAGGGTCAATTTAGAGGTAAAATGAGCCGTATGAATTTAAATGAAAAGTTCATGCAATATTTTATATTTATAAGCGGTTTTTATGCTCCTTACTACCGTATTCGTAATTAATGTTGCAAAAATGCTTATTGTCAGTTGTAAATTTGTTTGCTTGTTGTACTTTTACATACATACATAAGTATGTATGTAATACATGGCATGTGGCAATGCAGCCTGCCGCATTAGGTGAGATGTATCATCTACACTCGTACATATTAATATTAGCTTATACAGTAATAATGTGACATCAGCATATTTAAGGCATTTCAGTCAAGGTTTAAGTAAACTGTTTTCATACACTTTGGTATTTTTAAATTAAGAGTAATTTTATTTTGTGGTGGAAAAAAAAGTTTCAATATAAAGACGAGGCCATTTTGTGTATAAATAATTTCACATTTGTGTATCCTTCGGCGCAAAAGAAAAGGGTATTTATAAGCTTGTCATTCCATTTGGTATTACAGTATTAATTTGCATCATTAAAAGGTAAATAGTTTGTATATTACAAGTCCTTAGTCTTGGTCTTGGTCTTAGTGTCAATAAACATTTCATAAAAGTTTCCAATAGGCCATTAACGTACGTTTGTGTAGAATTGCTTAAGCTAGTCCAGCTTAAATAGTTCTCAGTTCTATTAAATTTTTTGCTGCAAAACTTGCTTCTTACATTTAAGGATGAAAACATGGAAACACATTAAACTTAACTAGAATCACTTTACTTTGATTTAGTTTGCTGCAACAGTTTAGTTACATTCTTGTATCCATTATGTTTCACAGCCACAAAGTACGGGCTTTCTTACTGTAATTTGGCACCAGCAGATTAGAAATTTTATATTTTTTTCTGTCTTCATTCCACGTGGTTTTCATAAAAAACTCTAACAAAATTTTCAATTTTCCCCACAGAAAAATTAACAAAGAATTCGGTAGTAAAAGTAAAATTCTTTCGGCTGAAAAAGGAGCAGACTTGTATGACTTCTAATGATTTCAACAAAAACTTATTACTGCAAGAGGTTTGTTGTTAAAGGATAGGCATAATTTTAGTTTCGCTGGGACATTTGTCTCATGGAAACTTTATTTTGATATGATTTGATAATCAACTGGGAAGATACACTTACATATTCTGTTAAAATATTTTATTAAAAAAAACTACTTACAATATTTTTTCCTCTTTCTCTCTTTTTTATATTCCACGTATAACAAAAATACTAAAAACAAAGTTCATTAACACGAGGCGGTATAACAACACAGCAAGCCAAATAAATTACTTGGCAACATACTTCTGTTAATTTTTGTTTTTAAATGTAACATAATTCCTAGTATTTAGTGGATATTAAAATGAAATAAAATCGAATAAGTGTGTCAATAATTAGTTACACAATTCAAATGAAATAAGGCAACTAACGTTTACCAACATTTGGAATACAACTGAGAGGTCCTTATTTGACTAAAGAAATTATATTTTCAAGAAAATATGCCAAAGTATTTTTAATGAAAATTATTTAAATTTAATATGACCTGTTTTATTATTTTGTTCACAACACAATTCCTTGACCATATGAAAAGTTTTCTTAGAATTTTTCTAGGCGTGAAACCTCAAACGAATTTGTTGGGCTTCTTGTTTATTGCTCGATTCACACTATTCATTTCCAAAAACGCTCGCAGCTTTTTAAAATTAAGTTTCTGCTTTGCTTTTTTTTTATATATTTTTGTTTTTGTTTTTTGTTTGGTACATTTACATTGGTGTTATTTCTTTTCATTTTCCATTAACTGGTGAGTATGGTCCCAGTACCCATGCCTACATTTCGCCCTTGAAATATTGATTCATTTTCTTTAACTGTTAAGTAGTTAGGGGCCATCCACATATTACATAACGCCATTTTTTCCGATTTTTGACTCCCCCCTCCCCCCAGTAACAGATCGTAACAATTCTTAGACCACCCCTTCCCCCTCACAATAACGTAACAAGAACTTTAAAAAATTTAAATTGTTTTAAGTTTTTATTAAAAAAAAAATTTAATTTAATTCATACACATACATATGTATGTATTTTTAAATAACTTTAAAATAGGGAACTGAAAAAAAGCAAAATTCATTTTATGTACATACATATATTAAATGAGTAAATATATATATAGGGTGTTTTTTATTGAGGTATAGAACTTTAAGTTGGCATCACTTTTTTAACTGGCGGCCATTTTGTCAGCTGTCAAGTGATTAATATTTAGTTTGGTTTGCCATTTCATCATGAACAGGTTGACAAAAGAACAACGCTTGCAATTCGTGCAAATTTATTTCGAAAATAATGGTTCAGTTCGCGAAGTTTACCGCAAGCTCCGTCCATTTTATGGTCGACATAATCGTCCATCAGAGCAATTAATTCGGTTAACCATGGATAACCTGTCAATTGGCCACCAAGATCGTGTGATTTGACACCATTGGATTATTTTCTTTGCGGATATGTGAAGTCGCTCGTCTACGCCAACAAACCAGAAACGTTAGGGGACTTGGAAGCCAACATTCGTGGCGTTATTGCCAACATACGGCCCCATATGCTCGAAAAAGTGGTTGAAAATTGGACCTGTAGAATTGGCTTTATTCGAGCCAGCCGCGGCGGCCACATGCCCGAAATCATATTTAAACGTTAATGGCATAAAATTATCCTTCCAATAAAGCCAAATTGATGGACATTAAAACGATTTTCTTGTGTTTTATTTCAATTCGAAGTTCTATACCTCTAAAAAAACACCCTGTATATCTAGATATGTAAGTATGTGTGAATAAAAAGAAAATAATACTGTTTTTGAAGTAAAACATTCCGCTCTTTAGGTGAAGAAAACTAAGCTTTTTAATGTTAATTGTACAAGAAGTTGGTTTGTTTTGAATTGTTTTGTTTGAATTGAAGTAAATTTCTTTATTTAGTTATTACAAACTAATATACAAATATTTTTATGGCATTTTCTTAAGTTTCGTTTAGGATTTATGCATTTATTTATTTTATTTATGGGAAAATGCAAGTAATTGAGAATGGACGAATATTCGGGAATTCGAACACTTTTGTTCCTTTATTTTTATTTTCTGTTAGACTAACACAGTGCGTAGACAAAAATCAAATAAGCTTGCAAAATATAAATAATACATATGTATATGCATATATTTATATCTATTTAACACTCATGATTCTTGATTTATTATGTATTTCTTTGATAAATTAAATACATAAATAAATGAAAAATCGAAGTGTTTTTGTACGAAATTAGTAAAATTTATGTTACGTAACAATTTTACAGACCCCCCCCCTATCCCCCGTAACAAATCATAACAAAACTCGAACCCCCCCCCTCACCCCACAAGGGCGTTATGTAATATATGGATGGCCCCTTAACGGTGCTCTGTTAATTATAAAGTGCGCTCTGCCAAAATTGTTGGTTTTTGTCTCTGCTAGTTAAATAAATACATACATATATTAACGTGTCTGAACTTTGCCACTAAATTATTAAACAATTAAAGATATGTATAAAAATGGTGCTTTTGCAAAGGTGCAAATATTGAGTACCTTGAAATAGTGCCTAATGGGTGGTTTCAACGACGCTTCTGCTACTGCATCATCTAATACCGATCCGAGTCTTGCCAGTTCACTATACTTCATAGTTAAACGACTTGTGAAAAGATACAACCATGGTATGATGGTATTTATGAGTTTTTTTTTTCAAAAGACAATAACACTTCACTTGATCAGGGTTGTATTTTTTCTAAAGTCGTATAAGGGTTGTTATGGGTTATAGTGGGAAAGTAGGGAAGTAGGATAACCCTTACAGTCACGAAATAGTTGCGACTTGACAATATCCCCTTTCAAAGCTCTTAACGCTGCTTGACTGTCGACGTAGAGCTCAACCTCTTCGGCTTCAGTGACATTATCGGCCGCTAATACCATTGCATGGAAAACCGTACACTTGTTAGCAAGTCTGAAGGATTTGCTAGCATTGCCCTGAAGGAAATATGGGGTTAAATGTGTCCATATCAATATTTTTGTCAACAATTACGGTGTCTTTTTGGTGAGACTGTCAACAAATGTTTTTTTTTTTTTTTTTTTTTTTGCTTTTGTTTTTGATAAGTAGAGAAAATTGTTGACGGTCAAAAATAAATCATCAAGCTGATGGGCTCAAAATCGGTGGGTAGCCGACGGCAATTATTTTTATTGACCTCGGCGCCGTCGACTAGAATCAGGTAATCATTATAATGTTACTATTGAAATTTCCTGCAGGTGGCGACAGCTTCTATAGTGAATCAGTACAGTTTTACTACGAACATTTCCCACAGTGTTGGTAATAGCGTCAATAGTAAGTCAGTATAATCTTACTATTGACATTTTCGCCATATGGTTCCACAACAACTACCTAGTCAGTATTGACGCAGTCTACTGTTAGATTTCGTAGAACAAGCCTGTGGTAAATGTCAATAGTAGATAGCATTAGTTGGGGTATAATTTGTCGGTAGTACTGGTGACATCGTCAATAGATAATCAGTATAACTTTACTATTGACATTTCCTGCAGGGTAAATTCTGTAATATAGACCCGTAGCGCCCATTCTACATATTGCTACATATTGGACCCATCAGTGAATACAGCACAGCCCTCGCATTGTCATTGTCTTACCAAACAAATAAAAATTAAAAAAATTATGTAAAGTATTACAAAAATAACTACATTAGTATTGTACTGATGCATTGTAAAAGCATATTTAGGAAATCAAGCTACATCTTAACACCTACAAACATACAGAAATATGTACATACATGCAGACATACATACAGACTTATTTGCTTTAACTTTTCCAAAAAAAAAATATTTCCTCTCTCAAATGTGTTTATAGACATTTTCTTGCTGCCGATATAAAAATATACTGTAACGCTAATTGACACGTTCTAAAAAGTATAACTTTCTTCGTCCAGGAAAATTTGTGTATTTAAATAATTTTCATTATAATTTTTTACTCACTTCTTGTTTCTTTTTATCATCAAAAATTTAAATTGTGTATGTATGTATGTGTGTTTTTTTCTGTGTTGAATGGTTTTATCAGGGTATTATGAAATCCTCTTGTGAGCACGTGTACTATGTGCATGCACAAATATACTTATTTTTCCTCTGTAAATAATTTAAATTATTTTTTTACTACAATACTTGTAGCTTGTACCCAATCTGGTCTCAAGTACATGCACACACACACACACACACACGCGCGCAGGGAAATTGCACTTAATTTTTAATTTTTAATCCTGCAAATGTTGTTAAGTGTGCTTGTGATTTGGGGCTTTTGTTATAAATAATTTATTTGGAATTTCAGCACACATTTTTGACAAAACAAAAATGTATATGAAATAAAGATTTTAGAGACCATAAGAACACGAAATAGACTTGTTATACAAGCAATCTATTTATTTATTATACCCTTCAACAAAAATGGTCAGAGTATGTTGGTTTGCCATACCGTGTGTAATTTCCTCAATATTCGTATGCGACTCTATAAAGTTTACATACATACATATATTATTTCCTTATAAGCAATGGCCGTCTGTCCGTATGTCCAAACGTGAAATCTATTTTGCGAAAACCGCAGAAAAACTGGAGACTTCGGCCTTAAACTGATATTTCAAAATTTGTCCTTAGTAGATTGATATTGACAATCAGCAGAATCAAAAATACAATTCCAGGGCTAGAAAATTTAAACTTTTTTAACATTTGTTAACGCACTAATAATACCAAATTATTATTTTACTTATTCAGTAATTTAAAACAGTTTTTGTACATAAAAGTTAATTATTTATTAACCCTTGTAACTTCTAACAGGACCAAAAGGGAAAGGAAATTGTGAAGTGAAATATTTTTTGTTTAGTTGCACTTCAACACATACAACTAAAAATAAACTATGACGTCATTATTGTGCTTAAATTCATACAATCGAAAATTTTGTTAACTTATTTAAACAACAGTACAAAAAATTAATTACATCAAAAGCAAACAATAACGAAAATGTAAAATAAATATTAATATGCAATATTATTTATTGATTAAAGAGCTATTTTTATGATATTTTTCAAGGATGAGCAGCAATACAAAAAAAAATATAAAACAAATGGTATTTCATTAAGCACTTCCGGTCTTTAAACTAAAATAAAACAAAGGCTGTGTGATATACATATTATGGAAATTTTGTATTCGTTTGAAATGTCTATCGATGGCATTATATAAGAAATTTAACATCGTGCTGAACTGGATGGCGCATCCTTTTTCTGATCACTTTCAAGCGAAATCACTAGGGCCTAAAATCGCTAGTGCAGAATTTTCAATGAGGCAAGAGCTAGCTGTGTGGCACGTAGCGGCGCACAGTGGAGTCAAATGCCTTATTTTGCCATCACTCAATTCCATAAATCGAATGATGCAGTTTTGTTGAGTTCTGCTTAAATATGAAATGTGGATTTAGAAACATTTTTGAAAACTTGAAGTAAAGTTCTAAGTAAGAATTTACTTCACACAATCCAGTGCTACATATGTGTGATTTTCTTTATAATATCAATTGATTTTAATATTTTGAATAATATAGCATTTGGAAATATCATAAGCCGTTAAGAAGATATGCTCAAATATATCAGCCTCTAAACCAGAACTTATTTTTGATTTTCAATGGAAAAATATATATGTATATATTAAATAAATATAAAATATATGTTAAAAGCTTTTTTTGAACAAAAAGTAATAATTCTCGGAAAATGTCGGAAGTATAAGTTAATGCGGAAATTTCGGTGATATTTCGGCAAATACGATATAATCAAAGAAATTTTAGAAAAAAAATTTTTTTTGTCCAAAGGGTTTCATGGGCGGACCTAAGTGGACTATGCTTACCTCGAGAATGTTGACTTTATATTTAAAAACGTATTTAGCTAATTTTAATTTATATTTATAATGTATTTAAATATGGTTTAATTTGCTCAGTACTCAATTAAAGTTCATATTTAATCACGATGAAAGTATGGCAGCACTACAAAAATTTCCAAATATTATGAAAAACTTTCCAAACAACAGCTGTTTAACATAAATAAGAAAGTTAATTTATTAACGTAAAGAAAATATTTAAATAATGAAAAACAAAAACTAGAAGATCATCAGAATGCATTTTTCTATTTATTTATTTCATGATATGAAAATTAAACGAAATTCTATATATAATTTTCTGTAAATTGCATTAGGATTTCAAAGTATTTCGTTGCTCGCTTTAAGGTCTTTACTTTCTGTTGCTGTTCTGTGCTAAATCTTGATAGTTACTTCATCTGTTATAACTTATCAGCTGTTTCTAACCAGAACGGTCACAGTTTTTCGCTAAAACGATGAATTTTACATCGTCCATTGTTATTTTTATTAATTTTTTTTTTCTGGGAATAATTCAATTTTTTAAATTCTGAAGGCACAATCACAGTTTATTTCAAAATAATTTTATTTAATTTACGCTGTCACTTGCAATTACTTTACAATTTTTTGATTTTCACAGTTGGAACCAAAACAGTACAAAACGTAACAGAAAACCTAACGACTTGTATTCGATTTCTATAAACAAAAAAGAGTCAGCTGATTTGTAACAGAAGTGAAAGTAAAAACTAATTCTGCTTTTAGCAGACACTTTAATTTTCAATTGTGAAGTTGTAGTGGACAAAGATTTACATATTCTGTGAAAATTTCAGGCCCGTAGCTCTTAGTGTTCTCGAGAAAACAGTCTGTAACAGACAGACGGACGGACATCGTAGCGAAAACAATATATACGGAACCTTAAAATGGGCTGCCAAGTGAACCTAACCGAACTTAACATAAATAAAAATGTAAAATTGCATTTCTTTTCTTTTCAACCGATGACATCAGAGGACTGACTGACGGTTCTAAGGATTCGTTAGTTCTATTGTCGTACAATGTGCCGCTTGGATTTCAACTCATCTATCTTAAGGTAAACCAAAAATCCTTTAAAGCACTTGAAAAAAAAACAATTTTCTCGTTTAATTTAAAATACATACATACCTTTATGTTTATATATTATTCAAAAATTTTTTTCGAGTATCTAACAAATCTGTTCAAGAACTTTGCTTAAGTTTTGTGTCAAACTACATACATTTTTTTACAAGTCCTCTTAAAAAATAAATTTATGTCAAAATAATCCTTCAATGTGAACATGGTTCACTTAAAATACTGAAACTTTTGCAAAATCTACATGCACTAACAAGCAAACAGTGAAGTATTAAATATTTGCCAAGATTTGTTAAATTGCAGAATGTAGAATGTTTTCAACAAAAGCATATTTAAAATGTCTGTTATTTTAGAACTCACTGTAAATAATATTTCATGTATGTATATACTGCATGCGTGTGCTTATACATACATATTAAAGGCTTGCATTTGTATACTTATAAGTATAGCCAAAATAAATATACCTTGGTATGTACCATATAATTGTAGTCTGAGTGAACGAACTAGTATAAGAGTTATTGTGTGTGTGTGTGTGTGTGTGCTTTTCCAAATTACAATACAATTAAAAACAGATAACAATTGCTCATTGTATTGCTGCTGATAAAACTGTTTGTATCTGCTTTTGCTTAAACATACGTGTTGTAATACAAATAAGTGCCCTTAATTATGAAAATGGTCTAAGTCATATGAATTTTTGCTTCGAAATTTTAAATAAATCTTAAAAAAACTTTAATAAATATTTCATAAATTTTAAATAAATTTATATCAATCGAAGCTACTACAACTCTAAATTTAAATGTTGCATATAAAAAAATATTTTTCGATTTGTTCAAATGTAAACTACTAAATAAGTCGACCAAAGAAATACATATATGACTTACACCACTTTCATAATTAAGGGCACATATATGAAAACAAACCACTGTTGAAACAAATACATGATGATCAGATGATCGTGCGCACGTTCGTTAGGTTTTTTCTGGCGCAGACAAGTATAGAGAGTGTAATTTTTGTTTGTTTTTGTATTTGCAACTCATGTGTTTCATGTATCATTTACTTCCATATGTATATATGTATGTGAAGTTTTACTTTTATTCATTCATTCACAGCGATGCCAATTTAGCGCGTTTCGCGCTAGATTTAGCGCGTTCTAACTATGCCAAACGCGCTTTTTTTAGTCTTAGCGCGTTTACTAAAAAAAGCGCTAAATTAGCGCGTTTTGAATAAAGTCAGTATCATTTCAGTTCAATATTTTTTTTTTTTTACTTTTTTTGCATAAATTTAACAATTTTCTAGTATTCAAAACTCATAAAATTTTTTAGATTGGATAATAATTCAGCTGTTGCAAATAAAATTCCCTTGACTGTGGTTAGAATTAAAAACGCATTTTAATACTGTAAATGGCAAATATTTTGAAATTTTATGAAAATTCGTGATCAAAAAAATTTATATAACTTATTAAGCATCTATTCTAGCTGAAGTATAGAAAGCATTTGAATCGCAAAACTATTCGACAATTAAATATACCTATAAGTTGTTAAAAAGTTTGACATATAAAATAAAAATAAAAACGGGATTTCGATTATTTCGAAGGCAATTCTGATTCTGTATTATTATTTAGGATATAATTTCGAAGAAACAATATTATAAAATCTGAAAAGAGCTACTAAAAAATCAATTGTATTTACTAATACACATGTAAATACATCGAATTATATTAAAATTTAATTTAGCGCGTAGGAAAATAGCGCGTTTTGGCAATAAATAGTTGACAATGCTGCAACTTAGCGCGTTCTAGCGCGTTTTGCGAAGGGGAATAGCGCGTTTGGGTTAAAAATAGTTGGCATCGCTGTTCATTCATCAGCCATGTATATTTTTTCTCAACACATCATAAGGTATTTATGGTAAAAGCGGTTTTATGTTTGTTTTAGAAAAACAAATACAAACAAATGTGTTGTTCTCATTTGCTCATTGTCCAACCATACAATAATTGCTTAAAAAAAATCAACATTAAGAATTAGTAACAGAAACGCTAAATAACATATCTGTTCATAGCAGAACCAACACTCACGCAGAACTGATGCAAACAGGTATATCTGTGCAGGCCTATAATACATACATATATCAGTATGTGCATAAATATTTATGTATGTATCTGTGTCAAAAAGTTCCATTGTAATCTATTGTAATGCCGGATTGTAACTAAAAAAAATTCGATTGTAGTTTTTTTTCTTGCATCACAAATGCATTGAAGTGTGTATGACACAGAAAAAGTGTTGGGGTATAAGAAAGTGAGAGCAGCGAGGGAAGAATTTTCTATACATACTTACATATGTAAATGTCAACCAGTCTTAAATTAAAAAGTAAAAACAAAAAACAAAGTCCTTGCCATGTTTTAGCGAAACCATAGAAAGTTCATTGACTTTGAAAAGGATGTGTAAGAAAGTCAGCGATGTAGATGCTTTTCCAAGGAATCCTTCAGCGCTCATTAAGGGTAAAAATAGATAATTAATTAACAAAAATAATTCATAAAGGTAACAAATTCTGTTTCTGGCAGACTTTGAGTTTTCTCGTAATATGACATTTGACATTTTAGTGGCTATAAAACACAATTAACATTCAGCTTAGGCAAATACCTGAATGAACAAGGTAGTTTTAAAAAATTATGTTGAAACCTTTAAAAAAGGATACTTGAAAAAATGCCCTTTGGGAACATTTTGAATATGTATTTTTCTGTATTGTATTTTTTTTTAAAGTACCCTTCCCAAAAGTAACCGATTCAAAATATGAAATCTTAAAAAGTGTCTTGCAAAAATTTAGCTTTAAAAAATATTTACTGAAAAACTGGCACTTCTTAAAGAGAAAATAATGTAAGGTTGGGTTATTTTATCAGGTTGCTGGTATAGAGAAGAAAAGATTCCAGCCCACTTTCGTGATACCTGTGGAAGAGAACGAAAACGATAGGAAGGATTAAAAGAGAGAAGAGCAGGCTTGAGTGGATAAGTTAGATTGTGGAGAGTGAGAAAAGAGCCGTGTAAAACTTACTGAAATAGAGAGATTTCAATAGAAAAGTACCTCTTAAATAAAATAGCACATTAAAAAAATACTTCCTACAAAACATCGTTCTAAATAAGTATGGTTCAAAAAAGAACCGTTGAATGCATTTCAAAAATTACAATTCAAAAATTGCCTTTATAAAAAAGTACCTTTTAACTAACTTTACAAAAAAAAACGTTTACGAAAGTACTTTTTGCAAAAGTAACTTTTACAAAAGCATCTTTAACAAAAGTACTTTTTACAAAGTACCTTTTTCAAAAGTATATTTAAATAAGCTCCTTGACTAAAGTACCCTTCAGAAAAACATTTTACAAAAGTACCTTTTAAACAAGTGCATACGTGCCCTGAAAAAAACTTTTACAAAAGTACCTTTTAAAAAGTACCTTTTACAAAAGTACCTTTTACAAAAATATCTTTTACAAAAGTACCTTTTACAAAAGTACCTTTCACAAAAGTACCTTTCACAAAAGTACCTTTTACAAAAGTACCTTTTACAAAAGTACCTTTCACAAAAGTACCTTTCACAAAAGTACCTTTCACATAAGTACCTTTCACAAAAGTATCTTTTACAAAAGCATCTTTTAAAAATTCATTTTACAAAAGTGCCTTTGACAAAAGTATCTTTTAAAAAAATACCTTTAGAAATATTTTGAGGTAAGTAGAAAGGCAGGCACGTTTTGCTTTGTGCATCGTTTTCATGCAATAACTAAACCCTAGTATGTCAGTAAAAAAAATTTCCTAGAATAGGTGGAAAAGTTTACACCGGCTTGCTTGGCGTTTTTAATAGGAAACATCCGTCACGAAAGCAGCCATCACGGATTCAACCTGCAAGCCGTCCCAAATTTTACTAATCGATTAAATGTGCGTTACCAACACGCGGTTTAACATTTAGACGATTTTGTTTTTAAAGAAATAAATTCCCAAATTGTATGTTACAATAAATAATAAACATTGTTTCATCGAGCCACTAAATATTAAGCTTCTTTCTAGAGCCTATATTTCAATGCATTAATTAATTAATATAAATATAAATAAAATAATAATATATTAGGAACTCTTCACAGTAGTTATATACGTATGTATGTAAAATATTGAATTTATTTTATCATTATTGCAACTGACGCTTATTTTCATTCACCAACCTTGTGCTGATTACACAATCTACAAAAAAAAGATATATGTAATATACTCAAAAAATTAAACACAACTACTAACCAACAACCATCTAATATCCGTTCGTTAGAACCACAGTTTGTGTGAATGAATGTGAACATATGTATGTATGCTTGTGGATATACAGATGCATGCATGTACAAACATACAGATGTATATACGTATGTATACATTCAAAAAATTTTATGTTTTATTTATACACATCATGTATATGCATATGTATGTGAAAAAATGTGTATGTATAATTTTTAGTTATGACGTCATAGATTCTATATTGCCTAGATGCATTTTTATAGTGCCTTAATAGATACAGCGAAGCAAAAGGATGAAAGTGTAATAAACAAACAAACAAAAATGAAAACTATGTGTTACATATTGATGCACTTACACAAACGCAAACATACATGCACACATACTCGTATGTAAGTGGCAGCTGTAGTTGACCTAGTTTATGGTTATTGAACTCTTTGCTTTAAAATAACTGTTAACAGCTCTCACACACAGCTCTCATACTCTCACGTACGTAGTATTTACTTTCCGTCTGCTTGTACTCTCTAACCATTTTCGTGCTACTAGTGTTATATATCTTTGCTGAATAATATACCAGTACCCGGTCGGATTCTTATTAGCTAGCTCAAAATATGGGTGACTCATTTACAACTATCTTCTGAACGAATTCATAAATGCTACAGATGTGAGTTATTACTTTTGACTACAACTGTCTTCTTCCCGATAAGTATTGAACTAACTTTAATGCCTCTATTACGGTTTACAACTCAACTAAGTTTAGTTGAAGTTGTAACAACTTAACTTTAAAACAACTTATATCTAATTTTAGTTCTATTCTAAATAATGCTCGAAAAGAAAAGGTTTTTATCTATTCTATGTTTTTTGATACCATAGTAGCCATCACAAAACATTTTAAATATTTTTAGTTTTGGCCTTGTATTTTTTTTATGAACGTGGCAACAATATTGGTTGATAGACAAATGGGATTGGTTGGCGTCTGGAACAATGAAGCAAAACTAATACAACACTCGAAATATAAACCAAAATACAACTGATAAAAGGCAGTTGTCTGTCTCATGGTGAAAAAATTTGTAATCCATAATAAAAATTTGACAACTACAACTGAACTACTCATTTAGTTGTAAATCATAATAGTGGAATAAGCTAACTCAAATCTGATACAGAGATGAGTCAAAATTCAAAAAGAAGATGTCAGTATAAAATTCATTCATTTATGTCACCTCTGTGCCGTTTATATTTTAAATCGCGCGACAGCAAAGTGGTAGGTATGCTGGCAGACAAATAAAGGGATCACGGTTCGATACCCGTTCTTGTTTCTTAAAAAATAATTTAAAATTGTTTAAACTTTAAGTTGACAAAAAATCTTAATCAATAGTAAGTTAAATCATAAATAACTAAAAAGACACGTTTTTTTTATTTGGCACAAGCTAATGCATACTGACCTAACTCATGGTTAATTAAAAACTGATGCACTCGTCCTGCCGCCACACAATGCTAAAACAAATCACTTTTAACGTGCAGAATGAGTGCGAATTTTAACCACCTCTGACTAATTTTTGGCTGATAATTCAATAGTTTTGAGTTAACTCAAATTCCCACTATTCCCACTGGGTATGAGCTGCATTCTCTGGCACATATGCATGCATATATGTATATGTGAGTGTGTACATGTAAAGAAACATGAGTAGAGAAGCATGTATTAGAGCTGCTTAGCATTGAGCCAATGAGCTGCGAGGAGGATATGTTTTTTGCTGACTTCTTTAATTTTACTATCAATAAATCTAACTAAGTCTCTTTATGTTTCACGTTTTTACGACTTCGGTTTGAAATAAAGATTTTTTTCCAGTCAGAATGAATTTTCAGTAAGCGATAATAAATAAAGGATATATTAAAGAAATTTTGTTTAAACTGAAATTATATTTACGATAATGTCCTTCAGGCCTTGTATATGTATGTATATAGAGCAAATCAATATCAAGTATACGCTATCAATCTACATACATATGTATGTATCAATATACATATGTACATATGTACAAACATATGTACATATATACAAATATAAAATTGCTTTGTTAAAATGAACATTTCCTTGTTAAAAATATTCAAAGAATACAACTTTAGAAAAATATTCTTCTTTAGATATTAAATTTCAATCGGATTAAATGTTTTCATCTTTTAAATAATAAATCTGCCATATTGCCTTTTGCTCCTTTTTCTTTTTTATATGCATTATTACATAAAAGGAATATTTGAAAATGACACGTATTGGATATGCTTCTATAACATTTTTTGATTATATAATATTTTTTGTAATAATTATAATAGATATTAACTTTTTACGTTTATTTTAAAATAAAAAGACCACAGAAATGAGCATTTTTTGTTTGTTTGTTAAGCAAATTTGCACGTGCATATTACAGACAAACATTTTTCAGTTACGCTCATTGACGCCTTATTTAAATATGAACTTATTACATCAATATTTTTTAATTGTCAGTAGGAGACGTGAAGTGACAAATCAGCACAAAAAAAAACGCTTTATAGGGTCGTGCATGCTACGCCATTTTGTTCTCTATCAGTCGATACTATAGCGCTGCTTTTAGTAAAAAGAAAACGTTTTTTATAACGAATTTTGTTAAGTATTTCATAATGCAAATTCAGTACAACTAACTATTTTATTTTTATTTATTATTTGTGCACACCCACTACACATATAAAAACTCTCAGTAGCACTCTCAAAAACAGTTTTACTTATACCGATATTTTCTCAGAAATAGATCATATTTAATCATGCACATGTATAGAACCAGTGCCGGACTTAGGCCTAGGCCCGTTAATTAAGCCTGGTCCTATTGACATGAACTTTTGCAAAACACAAACGTTTTGCTGTATACTTGGAAGAAAGTAATTATAATTTTCGAAGAATGCAAACATTGAATTAATTTTTTCGTAGTGTCTATATGAGTAGATTCCACACATGCTGTTTTAAGTTATATAACTGTTATGAAAACGGAACTAGTTCCAAAGCTTCAGTTACCACTTCCATTGCATACCAATCACTACAGGTACTGAATTTAATATTCTAAGGCTGTTGTTTACATAACAAATTGTTCTAGACAACCTTTTAAGCGAATACCATTCAGTTATTGGGATGACTTCTGTCCTATGACAACTATGTGTTAAGTTCATTGATGTTTCACCAGAAATGGAACTACTTGGAGCTGAGTTCATCAATGCAGTAACTAATGATTTGTATTGTAATTTTTTTGCTGGAATAGATTCTCAAATATCATATCGGAAAGAAAATAATCGTGTATGATTTTAAACACGTTTGCATTACGGTTATTAATTTTTTGAAAACGAGAAATTTACTCGGATTTGGTTTACAGAACATGGCCGAACAATTTTATTATCCAAAAATAGTCCAAGAAAAAATAAATATTCCAATTTTTAGATAATTTTACAAAAATCGGCCATGCTAAGAGAACCTCTCGCAGCCACTCACGGTCACGTATAAATAAATATCATAGACATACTCGAAAATTAAATATGAAAGTATATATGTATGTATGTACACATGTTCATAAATATGTATATGCATATATATCGCTCATTTACTCAAACAACGTCATAACTCAAAAATATAAAAATTTTGAGTTAATGATGCAGAACTAATCCTCATATCGTTCTTTGTCGTTGACGTGTAAAAAGTTCATACAAGTTTTCAATTTACACACAACTTAAAGGAAAAAGGGAAATCTAATTTTTCTCTCAAGAGTTGAGTAAACAAGATATTTGTATGAAAATTTTACATAATATGAAGAACGACGTGAGGATTAATTCTGCATCACTTACTCAAAAATTCTATTTTTTTGAGTTATCACGTTCTTTGAGTAAATGAGCGATATACATACATACATATTTGATAGTCTCATTGTCTAAAGCACCACTCACTACCACTTGTGACATAATGGAAGTTTTATCAAGAGCAAAATCGCCAAAAAATAAAATACTTATTAGCCATCTGTTCTACATCGACACAACATCAGCAGAGGAAGAAAAATACTTAACGGCAGGAATAAGAAACGAAAATTTTGACATTGAAGAATTTTTACTTGAGAACTAGAAAAAAACTACTTTTCTGAACTTAAATTCAAATGAAACCACCAACAAATTGAGTATCTCAGAAGACACAACACAGACATTAGGGTGGCTCGATTTGGCAATCGATATTGTGCCATCGATGCCATGAGAAAAAAAGTTCCACTACGACATGTCAAAAAAATAATTTTTGAGGCACCCAAAATTAATTTTTTTCACTTTTTTAGTTTTTTTAAAGCAGGTAATAAAAAAACTTGCTGATTTAATTTTTTTAAACATTACCTTTCCAAAATTATAAATTATAGAGGATTACCGTCCCACAACCCAACCATTTCAACGGGACAATGAATACGCTACGTCCGTTATAAGGCTCCATTGTACATTTTGCTAAAAAAAAATTAAAAAAATCAGACCGGTCGTTCCGAAGATTATCTTCTACAAGCTTACAAACTTTACTTATTTATAATATTAGTACAGATAAAGAGACTTACGATGGAAATGTTTATGTTGTAAAAGATCTTAAAAATAATTTTCTCATTAGCCTCCACACTGAGAAAATACATAATTATTCAAACATTTTCAATGGATTAAATTGGTTTCATTCATTCATTTGCTGTGATATATTTAAACCAACTCATTGATTTACACGGCTTTCAACTTTAATAGCAGCTTTAGCGCAGAATAACAAACAAAATTACCAATGATAACCCAGCAAATAGAAGGGCAACTGTTAAATAGTTTTTATATGTAGAAAAAAGCTCTTTTGTTGTTACTCACATGAAAATGATTCAATGTTATTTTAACGAAAGTATACAGTTATTAATTTTCTAAAAACACGCTGGAAGTCAGTTTACATTTTAACATTACAAATTAAATGACATTTTCATCAATTTCAAACGAAAAATATTTGGTTTTTTTCAAACTTCAATTTTAGTTAATTTTAATTTAAGTACATTATTTTTATGAGGTGTTGAAAAACTGAAAGCTCTGTTGCTGTCACTCACATGAAAATGAATGTATGGATACATTTATTCATTTTCCAAAAACAGGCCCTAAATCTAATTGAAAAATATGGCATTTTGTGACATCGCAATAGTGTGCACTAGTGGCAACGTTTGTCATTCCGAATATTTTTCATTGTATGGCATTGCTGTCCATATAAAAAACATATTTTGAAAATGACACCTCAAAATGACAACACAAGAAATGCCAGATATGTACTCAGCTTAACTTTATTCACTTTACATTATTATTTATATTCAAAAACCTGCAAAAAACATTGAAGATTTGTATTTAAATTTGAGAAAAGATTTATACAATACCCATTTAAAAAATTATAAAATTGTATTGAAAAATTCATGTTTTGTTTGCTGGGATATGTATAAACATTCAACCAAAGTTATTGTAAAATGAATTTTTACATTCTTCCTCTCACACAAAGTGTGCAGTGTTGCCGTGTAATTTAAAAGTAAAAATTAATTTTGAAAAAATCTTGCCTTTAGAAAACCTCAAACAGAGGCATAATTTAAAAAGTTAGTTTTTCAGAAAATAAGTTTTAAATTTTCAATTTACATACAACTTAATGAAGACAAAAAATTATGTATTTCCTTTTCTCACGAGTTATTCTTTATATGAAATTTGTACACACGTTTAAATATGATGTAACGATTTTTTCCGAATTGTTAATTCCAAAAACTTATTTTTTGAGATATGTCAATGATGCAATAAAGGAGCGATATGTATATTCATTTGATATAATTTCTTTAAACTAAAACACTTAAATTAATTTTTTTTTCCTTATGTTCATATTTTTAAGTAAAAATTAAAAAATTATTTTTAAACTAAAACCATTACACTTTAAATATCGACGAAAAACTACAAAAAAAAAACATAAATATATTGATTTGGCAACGCTCGTGTGTTTTCTAGTGAATTTTTGCACACTTTTTCCCACCATATAGTCCTGCTTAACAACAATATGTTCTTTACTTTCCCCATTACATTCTTAACAGTTATATAAGTTTGATGTTGCGTCTTGTTTCCCTTACACAAAAATAAAATAAAATTAAGTAAAATAAGTACAAGGAAAATTATGTAAGAAAATAAGAAGGAATATTGTAAAAAAGATGTGTGTACATATATATATGTATGTACATATGTACGTACAATATGCTTATGTAATAGACTATAAAGACTTCATTTTATGTAAATTGAAATATCTACAAATAAATATTGAAATTAGTTGTGCTTACACCCCCAGCCCCCACCTCCACAAAAGTAGCTTCATAGTGCCTTAAAACATTTTGTTCCAGAAATAAACACTTGTTCCTAAGCACATGGTGTTTTTCTTGTAAATTAAAAATAAAATCTAAAGCTTGGTTAATTTCAATCACAGTATTCAACTTGATAATTTGATTTTCTTAAGGCTCAGTTAGCCGACTGTAATGGAATGTAACTGCAACAGTAGGAAACAGCTGATCGATATTGTTATGTGAAAAGTAATGAAAATGGTTATAGAGATGTAATGTAACGTAACCTATTTTTCATATAAAAAAATCGATCAGCTGTTTCCTACATTACAGTTACATTGCATTAAAGTTGGCTAACTGAGCCTTTATGGTAGAATTAGTAGATACATGAGTTTACGAATCAGCTGACAAAATCTGTAACATAAACAAAACATGTTGCTGTTTATTTAATATGTATCGTAACGTATGTGAGGTAAAAATCTACAGAAAATAGATTTTTACGGAGCAAACGTTAACTTCTCTCTCACATACATACACACACATGTATAAAGCAAAGAGAAATACAATAACAGCTGATACGTTCGCTTGCAACCTCACATATTTATTTATTAACTAACATCCAGATTTAAACGATACGACAACTTTAAAAGTAACACGATACGAATCGACTAATTCTACCTCGTTGCTCTAGCTATATTATATTTAGCTCATACATTTACATATGGGCAATTCCTTGGCGACACACACACAGAGGAGTATTTGAGCCAAAAAGCTGGCCATTACTTTTTTTTATTTTATATTGCATGTGAAAAGTTATTGAGTACCCCTAGATGGCATTCGCCATCACAAAAATGAGCTTGAGCACTTCCTCACGGAAAAAAATATTGATATAATGCTGGTCTCTGAAACTCATTTGACTTCGAGAAGCGTTTTCAAAATGAATGGCTACAACTTATATGATACAAAGTACCCGAGAGGAAGAGCATGCGGTTGATCAGCAATTCTAATAAAGTCAAGACTCAAGCATTATATTCTTGATAACATTTGTGCAGAACATATATTACAAGCAACTAATATTTGTGTTGAAAATTTTTGTACATCAATTTATCACCCCCTCCAAGATCCTCAATCACTGAGGATCAATACGAGGATTTTTTACAAATCAGCAGCTGGAGACTACAATGCAAAACATATGTTCTGGGGTTCGCGCCTTATTACACCTTGAGGTAGAGCGTTGTTCAACACAATTTCAAAAATGGGCTTGGACGTCATTTCGAGTGAGGAGCCCACTTACTGGCCTACAGACATGCAAAAAATTCCGGATGTTATAGATTTTGGCGTCATGAAAAATATTTCTATGGATTGAGTTCATGTTGAAGCTTCCCTAAATCTCTCCTCCGATCACTCTCCCACTATCGTTACAATCTGTAACCCACTAAGAAGTGACTTACCTCACCCATATGTGAAGATGATCAATCGCGCTAATTGGCTGAGATTCAAAAAATATCTTAGGAAAACATAACGCTAAGAACATCCGATGGTATTGAATCTAACGTTGCGAATTTTAACGAAAATATTAAGCTGGCTGCTGAACATGCTACTTCCTCCCACCCGCAGACTGGGTTTAATAGAATTTATTCTATGGATATTGAACGTCTCGTATGTGAAAAAAGAAGTGCTAGAAGGGAATGTCAACAGCACAGATCACCCCAACATAAAATCAAAGAGTTGCTTGCATCTGAAAAAACTGCATCTCTTAAAAATTATCTGGAAAACCTTGATGTCATACCAGCATCTAATTACTCTTTGTGGCACGCTGCGAGAAAGCTTAAATCAGTCGTTGAGTTTAAACCACCTCTGCGCACTTCTACCAGAGGTTGGGCAAGAAGCGATACTGAAAAAGGTAACATATTTGCTGAGCAAACACTTGTATGGGTTTTGTTGATTTGCCATGTGTAGTTGCTCTACCTCCTCGACCCTTAAAGTTTAAGATGCGTGATGTACAAAAACTAATTGCTGAACTCAACCCAAAGAAAGCTCCGGGTATTGATGAAATTTTTAATAAGATGCTGATAAAGTTGCCTCGTATTCCAATTAGAATCCTGTTATTCATTTTTAATGCAAATCGAAAACAATGTTTCTAAAAGGTAAAAACATAAAAATACTAATAGAAATATCATATCAGATGCACGATGCGTACATAAGGGAAAAGTTGTTTTGTTATGGCATCAATTACATCATTTTCAGAAGACTTTGTAGATTGACAGTAGTAGGGAACTACCAATCCGGCCGCAATTAAAATTGTTAAATTGTGGGCTGAAATTGTTAAATTGTGGGTGAAATTGTGAAATTGTGGCTGAAATTGTTAAATTGTGGGCTGAAATTGTTAAATTGTGGCTGAAATTGTTAAATTTTGGCTGAAATTTTAAAATTCTTGGAATTTTGTGAAATTTGATACCTATGTGTGTGTGTCCGTCCGTCCGTCTGTGTTTTTTGTTTACATTAGGAGTTTTTTGTTTATATTAACTTTTTTTATTTATATTAAGTATATGTATGTATGTATGTATGACCGTGGGAACTTGTGCGTGGAATATTTTGTGGGAATACATTAAGGGGGTTTATAGCTTTAAGATTTTTATATTTGTATGATTTTTCCTAATGCCGACGGGAAAACATCTTTATTTTTTCTAATGCCGACGGGAAAGTTATGATTGTTGTTAGACTGTGGAAATTTGTTGATGTCCGTGATTTGGGCAGGTGAGGTTTTTGCAACATGTAACCGTGGGAATTTGCGGGTGTATCTTTAAGGCAGCCTGTGTTTGGTGGGGGCGGGTGTTGTTGTAATATGTATCCGTGGGAATTTGTGTGCGGAATATTTTGTAGGAATACATTAAGGGGTTTATAGGTTTGAGGCTTTTATATGTGTATGATTTCCTGATGCCGACGGGAAAACATGTTTTTAGTTTTTTCAAATGCCGACGGGAAAATCATGGAAATGATTTTTCCTAATGCCGACGGAAAATTTGAGGGTATGTCTAGCTGTAGGAATTGAAGTCTGGCTGTGATTGGTGGAGGGTGGGGTGTGTCTAGATTGTGAGACCTTAAGGCTGACCGTGATTTGGGCAGGTGAGGGTGTTTTGTAATATGTAACCATGAGAATTCGGTGACGTATATGCTTGTTGGAATTTAAATCAAGCTGGGTTCCTGGGGGGCGGGATGTATTTGAGGTAGATCGACTGGTGGAGGGCGGGGAGTTGTTGTAATATGTATCCGTGGGAATCTGTGTACATGTATGTATGTATATATGTATGTCTGTAAGAGTTTAAGGCTGTCTGTGATTTATCAAAGGTGAGGTGAGAGTGTTCATGTAATACGTATCCGTGGGAATCTGTGTATATGTATGTTCGTTGGAGTTTAAGACTGATTGTGATTTGAGGTGGGGGAGGGTCTTGTTGTGATAGATAGATAGAATGTGCCTATGTGTGTATGTGTATGTATGTATTTATATATAGCAGTTTAAGTCTGTCCTTGATTTGAGGTAGGCGGGGGGTGTTATTGTAATATGTATCTATAGGAATTTGGGAGTTTATATGTTTGTAGAAATTTTTGTATATGTATGTCTGTAGAAGTTTAAGGCTGATCGTGATTTGAATTGTTCAGATTAACGATTGTATGTGACCTTGAGAATTTGTGTATGTATATCTGTAGGAAATTTAAGGCTTATCGTGATTTATGAGGGGCGAAGTGTTCATGAAATATATAACCGCGCAATTTGTGTGTATATCTGTAGGTAAGGCTGATCATGATTAATGAGAGGTGAGGTGAAGGTGTTCATGTATATGTATACGTATCTGTGTGTATGTATGTCTATATGAGTTTAAGGCTGATCGTGATTTAGGTTGTGAGATTGATAGATTGTATATTACCTTGAGATTTTGTGTATATATATCTGTAAGAACTTTAGGCTGACTGTGATTTGTGAGGGGAGGGGCGTTGTTGAAATAGATTTAATTTTTCGTAGATGAATTTTAGTATGTGTGTGTGTGTGTATGTGATTTTCTCACCTTAGTATTTATATGTACGTTGAAATAAATTATTTCTCATATGAAAATTTTTTGCTAGAAAATATTATCATATATCTGAACTTCCCTAATCCTAGTATGTTTTTCATATTGGAGGATGAGATTGCTTTATATTTTATCAAGCTTAAATTTGTCCAGTGTTAAAGTCTGTCGGTCAGAAATTTGTTTATATTTGTATAAATATTAATTTCAGATTTTGCAAAATTCTTGCGTACGATCGTGGTGATTTTGTGTATGTGTATGTGTGTATGCGCGATAGAGTTTGACTGGTCTGTGATAAGTTTGTTTATTTAAGTACATTTGTCTTCTTCGACTTTCGTCTTCAAGCGTCAATAGCTTGGAGAACGGTTTGTATGTTTTCATGATGTAGATATGTAAGTGTGATTGTTAAAATCCAATAAATACTTGAGCATGGGTAAGAAATTTGATAATATGTGTTATGTTTGTATTGATTTTATGTATGTATGTATGTACATACAAATAAGTCTGGGGCTCCCTGTTTAAATACATTTTTTTTGTCATGTGCTGTTGTTGCTGTTGTAAATATTCGCCTGGTCTTTTGTGTATAGATGTGAAATATCTAGATAGTTTTTTTATTTGAAATTAAAAAAACGTTCTTCTAATTTTTAGATGTATTTACTTAAAAGTTTGTGAGGAGTTTCTGTTTTAAGTAAAATTGAATTCCTCTCTAGTTGTAGTAACTATAGTATAAATATTTAATATATTTTATTTCCATTTGTTTAAAGTTGATGTAGCCTATATAGTCAACGTTAGAAATTTTTCGGTGTAAAATTTTTTCCAACTATCATATTTTTTCTTCACCTTTTTCATATATTTTAGAACATCTTGCATTGGCTTTAAAAAATGATAAACGCTTTGAAATGAAACTGATCCAGCAGTCCAGCTTTTTTTAACCACTTTGCTTCTCTTTCCTTTTTTATTGATAAACATTTAAAATCAAATGGTGATTTTTATAATGAAATTGTTATACTCATTATTGCTAAAAACATCCGCTACTTTTTTTTTGTAATGAAAATCATTCGAAACCTTACTTAATTTATAAGACTTTCAGGACTTTCTATTATTCGATCATCAGTAAAAATGCAGTAGCTGAGGTCCTTGCTTACTGTTTCATATTAAATTTCTATATCAATTGGGCCGCTATTGAATAAAAGGAACTTTTATCTTAAACTTTAGTGCATTTGGAAGTGCTTGAGATTCTTTCATATAATAGCTTTGTTGGAATCTTAGATACGAGTACATATAATATAGAATTGCATAACGTTTATTTTTAATTTTTATGTTAAGATCATCATCATTTAGATATGAGACTAAATTTAAATGTACTTTTAAATTAGTTAAATCATAATGAGGAAACTTGTTTTCTTCTTGAATAGCGATCAACAGAAAACGAAATCGTTTTCTTACAATTTAGGTCTGGCCTCTCAACGGTTCTCTAGTATACAAGATGACTTTCTATGTCAACATATCTGTCTACTCTTTGTCAGCGTTAAGGGACAATTAAATGTTAAAATTTTAATTCCTCAAATTGTGTATGAAGTAACACTGATAATATATTTTCATTAATAAGGTATATGTTTATCTTATGAAGGTTACTCGCCTATGGCTTTTATTTGATGTTCTAGATGATTTTTTTCTCATTTTATTAAATTTCAGCGTATTGTGTATATATTTCTGATATTTTTAAGCGCGCTTTATATACCTGTCAGACAAAGTGTACGTATAAGTTGATCACTCAGTCTCTCTTTTTAATAATTTTTTTCTTTTACTACTTGAAAAAGAGAATATTTATGTAATTTTTAAATGTATTCATATATACATATAGGTATATATATGTGTATATGTATAGAGAAATTACTTTATCTACAAAGAAATACATGTTTAATAATCAACTATTCTAGAAAATCGATCTCAAATAACGCAGTTACCTCCACCATCAATTCACCGTCGGTGTTTTTATAGTGTCAGAAACACTAGAATATCTATGTTTGAGAGAATTTTTACATCGAGTTTTTCTACATGAGGTTTGCTGGTTGACATCCTTGAAGTTATTGTTGACGTAGGCTGGGTTGTATCACATTCAGATGTAATCATTTCCTACTTAAAAAAGGTCCTCATTACTATCAACTATATCTGTATACATTTCGTTCATGAGTTGGGTTGATCCAGATACAATTGCTGTCTACAGATTAATGATTAGAAGCAAGTTTCTCATCACCTTCTAACGGATTTATATATTTTGCTAGCATGCATGCCTGAGCATGCTTCTATCGATAGAGAGTCAGACATGTAGTGGTGTTTCAATTAAAAATCTATACTATTAGATTTTACAATTTCCCTCTTTTTATTCTTTTACAAAGTAGATACATATTTATGTATTTCATTTAGCACAGAGTCATAAAATTTCTTTGCTTACAAAATTGTGTGACATTCTTTTAAATTTGCATGCTTCGGCATGCTTTCAATATTTTTTCTGTAAATTTATTTGATACTCATACAGATTCAGATATAAAGTAAGATCTGCTTACATTGCATTTTACAATTTATGTATGCTTCAGCATGATTCCAGTTGAAGTCCATATTTATTCAGTAAGTTTGTTTGATACTAATTCATACACATATACATTCTTAAAGATTGGAAATCTAAGTCCAATTTATGTAGTTTATCTATATTTTCTAAAGATTTGATAGCTATAGAAATGAATAGAGTAAAGATCTATTATAATAGCCCATGGGCATATTTTAAAATTTCGCTTGCTAGAGCTTTCGAAATGGAAAATGTACAATTTTCACTATAAAAAGTGATAATATTAGGTGTTACTGAATATTACACTGTGTTGTAATTTATTTTGAACACTTAAGTTTTCACAATATTTCATACAGGCCAACAAGTTTAGAGAATTTCCAGTATATTAAGTTAATTATCTTTCTTAAGACCTATCATTCCTTCAAAAATACAAACCAAACTAGATTTTTCCTGTTTAATTTTATTTTTTACTTTCATTAAATTTCAACATTTTGTTCATCTTCAAATTATTATATTTAGCAGCTTTTTCTCATTTGTTGAGTTAACTTTAATCGGAAACATTTAAATAGTGAGATGAACTTTTATATTGTATGCGAGTACATTAAGTAATTCTTTGTATATTTCATTTATATGAACCATCATCACATAATTCCTTTGGATGATCTATTAAATCATTCTACTATTGATGCTTTCATATTAAGTAATGTTTAATATTCTACATATGCATGAATTTTCCAGTGTCTATTAAAAAATTCTTTACAATCATCCATTTGTAAGCTTTTTGGTACTCATAACATTTCAAAAATATTTTCCACAGCCTAGGTTTTTTCGAATGCAACTTTTATTTTCAACGGTATTGACCATAGAAACTTTGTGAATGAATCATTTACAGTCTACAATAATCAATAATTTCTATTTTCTGTAGAATAGTTTCCCATTTCACCTAAATCAGCTCCATAAAAGATCAACTATTCCTTTCATTACATATCTACAATGCACAAAAAATTTTCGAGATTTATTATAGAGTTCGTCTACTAAATTTCTTTTTAAAGACATTGAGTTATTTTAAAGATTTTTTGGAGAGTGTTGTGATCTACTTGATGCACTTTCAGCTATTTATACTATCATGTAGTTCATTTTCCAATCTATAAATTTTATCGTTCAGCTGTTCAATTTGTTTTTTCAAAAGATGATTTGATTTTTAGTATGTATTTTATCAATTTTATAACTATCTTCTATCTCTAATTGTATTTCACGTTGTACTCTATCAATTTGCATTTTAATATATTCTTGAATTATATTAATTCCTTAAGCTATATTATTAATTTGTCCTATAGTTTATCGTTTGGAGTTTCCAGAAACAATTTACTGATAACATCATTCTCTGTCAGTGAATGATGATGATGATTAGTAGAAATTATATATTTTATATAGTTTTCAACATCAAATTTTTCATAGTATTTCCATGTTTTATTATCAATCATTAAAGAAAATAAAGCTACTATTAGGGCCTATATTTGACCATCAACTTGTATTTTATCTTCATTTAGTTTTAGGTTACTATCACCAAACTTTCATTCATTATTCAAATCTTGATGTGGGCCATAGTTTGTATCTAATTCAATTCTTCCTTCCAAGACTGATAAATGAGTATAAGTGTCTTCAGAATTGGAAGTCTATGAGTAAAAATCATCTTTATCATCCTCATCATCATTCTCAGTATTAGCATCATTAAATAAGATGATATCATCAAATATTACTCCTTCTGAAAGTTTCTTTGGTGTACTTGTCTCTATATTGACTGATGGCTTTAAACTTATATTATTTTCAGCTTCTATCTTGATTTTACTTTCTTCTTTCTTGTGAATTCTTTCAATATTTCTAGAACTATTTATGAATTCTTTGAGAGGTTCTGTTATAGGTTTAAATGTATCTTTTATTGCTCACATGTATCTATTTCACCAGTTTTTATACTACGAAGCTTTTTCTTCAAGACATTTCTTGTCAACACCAACTGTTTTAAAATTTTCTCATCCATGTTTAATAATAGTAAATAACAGGTATCAGCTATTAGATCAGGTATCAGCTATCAGATCAGCTTATCAGGACCTGGTCTGTTTTTCAGATCAGCTTATCATGACCTGGTCTGTTTTTCAGATCAGCTTATCATGACCTGGTCTGGTTTTCAGATCAGCTTATCAGGACCTGATCTGGTTTTCAGATCAGCTTAATAGGACCTGGTCTGGTTTTCAGATCAGCTTATCAGGACCTGGTCTGGTTTTCAGATCAGCTTATCAGGACCTGGTCTGGTTTTCAGATCAGCTTAATAGGACCTGGTCTGGTTTTCAGATCAGCTTATCAGGACCTGGTCTGGTTTTCAGATCAGCTTTTCAGGACCTGGTCTGGTTTTCAGATCAGCTTATCAGGACCTGGTATGGTTTTCAGATCAGCTTATCTGATTCAGATTGGGTTATCAGTTTACAAGTAGCTGCCCATTTATAACATTTAGATGAATGCAGTTTAAGGTCAGATGAAAAACGAAAAAGTAAACTTTTATGTAGTCAAATTCTCTTTTTTTCTATAACGATCATCGTTCAATTCAATATCGTTGCTTATAATCAAAATCCATATTTATCCTTCCAACATGCTTTATATTTGTCTCATCTTACTTAAAAATTATAATTACATTATGATTATCTAGTATCAAATGTTTGGTGATTCTGGTATAAGTTTGACATCAGCAGAATGCATCAACATTCTTATCTCACTCCATACAAAAATATGTTTCTCACATCTAACATCGTTAAATATCATATCGGAATTACTTTTAGCTTTGTTAGGAGAAATAACAGATTCAGTATCTGTAAATGTGTATTATCCCATTCCTTTAATTAATGAAATTATGTAATATCTTTAAGTATCCATATTTGGGTTGATAGAGAGATTTTGAGTATTAATATGTAGATGTTTTTAAATTTTAGTTCATTAAGACTTTTTAGCAAGCCAATCATAACATATTATTTTTTATTTTATTTTTTTTTTACAATTTGACAGACCAACTATTTTTGCGCAAATAAAATTTGGTAGAGGGGGAACTATGACTTGTTTTTGAACTAACGTTTGATGAATCATCAAAATTTTGTACCATCCTATTTTTAGGTTGTTTCACTAACCACATTTGTGTAACTAAATGCATTTTATAAATATTATCTCTTATTAAAAAAATAAAATAATACAGCTATACGATATCAGAAAATATTTTCTGAAATCGTGTAGCTGCATTATTTTATTTATTTAATAAGAGATAATGATGTATACTCACATTCAAAACAACATAAAACTATCATTTGTTTTGATTATGAGTATACGTCAATTTTTATGAAATGGAATTAGTTACACAAATGTGGTTAGTGAAACAACCTAAAAATAGGATGGTACAAAATTTTGATGATTCATCAAACGTTAGTTCAAAAACAAGTCATAGTTCCCCCTCTACCAAATTTTATTTGCGCAAAAATAGTTGGTCTGTCAAATTGTAAAAAAAAAATAAAATAAAAAATAATATGTTATGATTGGCTTGCTAAAAAGTCTTAATGAACTAAAATTTAAAAACATCTACATATTAATACTCAAAATCTCTCTATCAACCCAAATATGGATACTTAAAGATATTACATAATTTCATTAATTAAAGGAATGGGATAATACACATTTACAGATACTGAATCTGTTATTTCTCCTAACAAAGCTAAAAGTAATTCCGATATGATATTTAACGATGTTAGATGTGAGAAACATATTTTTGTATGGAGTGAGATAAGAATGTTGATGCATTCTGCTGATGTCAAACTTATACCAGAATCACCAAACATTTGATACTAGATAATCATAATGTAATTATAATTTTTAAGTAAGATGAGACAAATATAAAGCATGTTGGAAGGATAAATATGGATTTTGATTATAAGCAACGATATTGAATTGAACGATGATCGTTATAGAAAAAAAGAGAATTTGACTACATAAAAGTTTACTTTTTCGTTTTTCATCTGACCTTAAACTGCATTCATCTAAATGTTATAAATGGGCAGCTACTTGTAAACTGATAACCCAATCTGAATCAGATAAGCTGATCTGAAAACCATACCAGGTCCTGATAAGCTGATCTGAAAACCAGACCAGGTCCTGAAAAGCTGATCTGAAAACCAGACCAGGTCCTATTAAGCTGATCTGAAAACCAGACCAGGTCCTGAAAAGCTGATCTGAAAACCAGACCAGGTCCTGATAAGCTGATCTGAAAACCAGACCAGGTCCTGATAAGCTGATCTGAAAACCAGACCAGGTCCTATTAAGCTGATCTGAAAACCAGATCAGGTCCTGATAAGCTGATCTGAAAACCAGACCAGGTCATGATAAGCTGATCTGAAAAACAGACCAGGTCATGATAAGCTGATCTGAAAAACAGACCAGGTCCTGATAAGCTGATCTGATAGCTGATACCTGATCTAATAGCTGATACCTGTTATTTACTATTATTAAACATGGATGAGAAAATTTTAAAACAGTTGGTGTTGACAAGAAATGTCTTGAAGAAAAAGCTTCGTAGTATAAAAACTGGTGAAATAGATACATGTGAGCAATAAAAGATACATTTAAACCTATAACAGAACCTCTCAAAGAATTCATAAATAGTTCTAGAAATATTGAAAGAATTCACAAGAAAGAAGAAAGTAAAATCAAGATAGAAGCTGAAAATAATATAAGTTTAAAGCCATCAGTCAATATAGAGACAAGTACACCAAAGAAACTTTCAGAAGGAGTAATATTTGATGATATCATCTTATTTAATGATGCTAATACTGAGAATGATGATGAGGATGATAAAGATGATTTTTACTCATAGACTTCCAATTCTGAAGACACTTATACTCATTTATCAGTCTTGGAAGGAAGAATTGAATTAGATACAAACTATGGCCCACATCAAGATTTGAATAATGAATGAAAGTTTGGTGATAGTAACCTAAAACTAAATGAAGATAAAATACAAGTTGATGGTCAAATATAGGCCCTAATAGTAGCTTTATTTTCTTTAATGATTGATAATAAAACATGGAAATACTATGAAAAATTTGATGTTGAAAACTATATAAAATATATAATTTCTACTAATCATCATCATCATTCACTGACAGAGAATGATGTTATCAGTAAATTGTTTCTGGAAACTCCAAACGATAAACTATAGGACAAATTAATAATATAGCTTAAGGAATTAATATAATTCAAGAATATATTAAAATGCAAATTGATAGAGTACAACGTGAAATACAATTAGAGATAGAAGATAGTTATAAAATTGATAAAATACATACTAAAAATCAAATCATCTTTTGAAAAAACAAATTGAACAGCTGAACGATAAAATTTATAGATTGGAAAATGAACTACATGATAGTATAAATAGCTGAAAGTGCATCAAGTAGATCACAACACTCTCCAAAAAATCTTTAAAATAACTCAATGTCTTTAAAAAGAAATTTAGTAGACGAACTCTATAATAAATCTCGAAAATTTTTTGTGCATTGTAGATATGTAATGAAAGGAATAGTTGATCTTTTATGGAGCTGATTTAGGTGAAATGGGAAACTATTCTACAGAAAATAGAAATTATTGATTATTGTAGACTGTAAATGATTCATTCACAAAGTTTCTATGGTCAATACCGTTGAAAATAAAAGTTGCATTCGAAAAAACCTAGGCTGTGGAAAATATTTTTGAAATGTTATGAGTACCAAAAAGCTTACAAATGGATGATTGTAAAGAATTTTTTAATAGACACTGGAAAATTCATGCATATGTAGAATATTAAACATTACTTAATATGAAAGCATCAATAGTAGAATGATTTAATAGATCATCCAAAGGAATTATGTGATGATGGTTCATATAAATGAAATATACAAAGAATTACTTAATGTACTCGCATACAATATAAAAGTTCATCTCACTATTTAAATGTTTCCGATTAAAGTTAACTCAACAAATGAGAAAAAGCTGCTAAATATAATAATTTGAAGATGAACAAAATGTTGAAATTTAATGAAAGTAAAAAATAAAATTAAACAGGAAAAATCTAGTTTGGTTTGTATTTTTGAAGGAATGATAGGTCTTAAGAAAGATAATTAACTTAATATACTGGAAATTCTCTAAACTTGTTGGCCTGTATGAAATATTGTGAAAACTTAAGTGTTCAAAATAAATTACAACACAGTGTAATATTCAGTAACACCTAATATTATCACTTTTTATAGTGAAAATTGTACATTTTCCATTTCGAAAGCTCTAGCAAGCGAAATTTTAAAATATGCCCATGGGCTATTATAATAGATCTTTACTCTATTCATTTCTATAGCTATCAAATCTTTAGAAAATATAGATAAACTACATAAATTGGACTTAGATTTCCAATCTTTAAGAATGTATATGTGTATGAATTAGTATCAAACAAACTTACTGAATAAATATGGACTTCAACTGGAATCATGCTGAAGCATACATAAATTGTAAAATGCAATGTAAGCAGATCTTACTTTATATCTGAATCTGTATGAGTATCAAATAAATTTACAGAAAAAATATTGAAAGCATGCCGAAGCATGCAAATTTAAAAGAATGTCACACAATTTTGTAAGCAAAGAAATTTTATGACTCTGTGCTAAATGAAATACATAAATATGTATCTACTTTGTAAAAGAATAAAAAGAGGGAAATTGTAAAATCTAATAGTATAGATTTTTAATTGAAACACCACTACATGTCTGACTCTCTATCGATAGAAGCATGCTCAGGCATGCATGCTAGCAAAATATATAAATCCGTTAGAAGGTGATGAGAAACTTGCTTCTAATCATTAATCTGTAGACAGCAATTGTATCTGGATCAACCCAACTCATGAACGAAATGTATACAGATATAGTTGATAGTAATGAGGACCTTTTTTAAGTAGGAAATGATTACATCTGAATGTGATACAACCCAGCCTACGTCAACAATAACTTCAAGGATGTCAACCAGCAAACCTCATGTAGAAAAACTCGATGTAAAAATTCTCTCAAACATAGATATTCTAGTGTTTCTGACACTATAAAAACACCGACGGTGAATTGATGGTGGAGGTAACTGCGTTATTTGAGATCGATTTTCTAGAATAGTTGATTATTAAACATGTATTTCTTTGTAGATAAAGTAATTTCTCTATACATATACACATATATATACCTATATGTATATATGAATACATTTAAAAATTACATAAATATTCTCTTTTTCAAGTAGTAAAAGAAAAAAATTATTAAAAAGAGAGACTGAGTGATCAACTTATACGTACACTTTGTCTGACAGGTATATAAAGCGCGCTTAAAAATATCAGAAATATATACACAATACGCTGAAATTTAATAAAATGAGAAAAAAATCATCTAGAACATCAAATAAAAGCCATAGGCGAGTAACCTTCATAAGATAAACATATACCTTATTAATGAAAATATATTATCAGTGTTACTTCATACACAATTTGAGGAATTAAAATTTTAACATTTAATTGTCCCTTAACGCTGACAAAGAGTAGACAGATATGTTGACATAGAAAGTCATCTTGTATACTAGAGAACCGTTGAGAGGCCAGACCTAAATTGTAAGAAAACGATTTCGTTTTCTGTTGATCGCTATTCAAGAAGAAAACAAGTTTCCTCATTATGATTTAACTAATTTAAAAGTACATTTAAATTTAGTCTCATATCTAAATGATGATGATCTTAACATAAAAATTAAAAATAAACGTTATGCAATTCTATATTATATGTACTCGTATCTAAGATTCCAACAAAGCTATTATATGAAAGAATCTCAAGCACTTCCAAATGCACTAAAGTTTAAGATAAAAGTTCCTTTTATTCAATAGCGGCCCAATTGATATAGAAATTTAATATGAAACAGTAAGCAAGGACCTCAGCTACTGCATTTTTACTGATGATCGAATAATAGAAAGTCCTGAAAGTCTTATAAATTAAGTAAGGTTTCGAATGATTTTCATTACAAAAAAAAAGTAGCGGATGTTTTTAGCAATAATGAGTATAACAATTTCATTATAAAAATCACCATTTGATTTTAAATGTTTATCAATAAAAAAGGAAAGAGAAGCAAAGTGGTTAAAAAAAGCTGGACTGCTGGATCAGTTTCATTTCAAAGCGTTTATCATTTTTTAAAGCCAATGCAAGATGTTCTAAAATATATGAAAAAGGTGAAGAAAAAATATGATAGTTGGAAAAAATTTTACACCGAAAAATTTCTAACGTTGACTATATAGGCTACATCAACTTTAAACAAATGGAAATAAAATATATTAAATATTTATACTATAGTTACTACAACTAGAGAGGAATTCAATTTTACTTAAAACAGAAACTCCTCACAAACTTTTAAGTAAATACATCTAAAAATTAGAAGAACGTTTTTTTAATTTCAAATAAAAAAACTATCTAGATATTTCACATCTATACACAAAAGACCAGGCGAATATTTACAACAGCAACAACAGCACATGACAAAAAAAATGTATTTAAACAGGGAGCCCCAGACTTATTTGTATGTACATACATACATACATAAAATCAATACAAACATAACACATATTATCAAATTTCTTACCCATGCTCAAGTATTTATTGGATTTTAACAATCACACTTACATATCTACATCATGAAAACATACAAACCGTTCTCCAAGCTATTGACGCTTGAAGACGAAAGTCGAAGAAGACAAATGTACTTAAATAAACAAACTTATCACAGACCAGTCAAACTCTATCGCGCATACACACATACACATACACAAAATCACCACGATCGTACGCAAGAATTTTGCAAAATCTGAAATTAATATTTATACAAATATAAACAAATTTCTGACCGACAGACTTTAACACTGGACAAATTTAAGCTTGATAAAATATAAAGCAATCTCATCCTCCAATATGAAAAACATACTAGGATTAGGGAAGTTCAGATATATGATAATATTTTCTAGCAAAAAATTTTCATATGAGAAATAATTTATTTCAACGTACATATAAATACTAAGGTGAGAAAATCACATACACACACACACACATACTAAAATTCATCTACGAAAAATTAAATCTATTTCAACAACGCCCCTCCCCTCACAAATCACAGTCAGCCTAAAGTTCTTACAGATATATATACACAAAATCTCAAGGTAATATACAATCTATCAATCTCACAACCTAAATCACGATCAGCCTTAAACTCATATAGACATACATACACACAGATACGTATACATATACATGAACACCTTCACCTCACCTCTCATTAATCATGATCAGCCTTACCTACAGATATACACACAAATTGCGCGGTTATATATTTCATGAACACTTCGCCCCTCATAAATCACGATAAGCCTTAAATTTCCTACAGATATACATACACAAATTCTCAAGGTCACATACAATCGTTAATCTGAACAATTCAAATCACGATCAGCCTTAAACTTCTACAGACATACATATACAAAAATTTCTACAAACATATAAACTCCCAAATTCCTATAGATACATATTACAATAACACCCCCCGCCTACCTCAAATCAAGGACAGACTTAAACTGCTATATATAAATACATACATACACATACACACATAGGCACATTCTATCTATCTATCACAACAAGACCCTCCCCCACCTCAAATCACAATCAGTCTTAAACTCCAACGAACATACATATACACAGATTCCCACGGATACGTATTACATGAACACTCTCACCTCACCTTTGATAAATCACAGACAGCCTTAAACTCTTACAGACATACATATATACATACATACATGTACACAGATTCCCACGGATACATATTACAACAACTCCCCGCCCTCCACCAGTCGATCTACCTCAAATACATCCCGCCCCCCAGGAACCCAGCTTGATTTAAATTCCAACAAGCATATACGTCACCGAATTCTCATGGTTACATATTACAAAACACCCTCACCTGCCCAAATCACGGTCAGCCTTAAGGTCTCACAATCTAGACACACCCCACCCTCCACCAATCACAGCCAGACTTCAATTCCTACAGCTAGACATACCCTCAAATTTTCCGTCGGCATTAGGAAAAATCATTTCCATGATTTTCCCGTCGGCATTTGAAAAAACTAAAAACATGTTTTCCCGTCGGCATCAGGAAATCATACACATATAAAAGCCTCAAACCTATAAACCCCTTAATGTATTCCTACAAAATATTCCGCACACAAATTCCCACGGATACATATTACAACAACACCCGCCCCCACCAAACACAGGCTGCCTTAAAGATACACCCGCAAATTCCCACGGTTACATGTTGCAAAAACCTCACCTGCCCAAATCACGGACATCAACAAATTTCCACAGTCTAACAACAATCATAACTTTCCCGTCGGCATTAGAAAAAATAAAGATGTTTTCCCGTCGGCATTAGGAAAAATCATACAAATATAAAAATCTTAAAGCTATAAACCCCCTTAATGTATTCCCACAAAATATTCCACGCACAAGTTCCCACGGTCATACATACATACATACATATACTTAATATAAATAAAAAAAGTTAATATAAACAAAAAACTCCTAATGTAAACAAAAAACACAGACGGACGGACGGACACACACACATAGGTATCAAATTTCACAAAATTCCAAGAATTTTAAAATTTCAGCCAAAATTTAACAATTTCAGCCACAATTTAACAATTTCAGCCCACAATTTAACAATTTCAGCCACAATTTCACAATTTCACCCACAATTTAACAATTTCAGCCCACAATTTAACAATTTTAATTGCGGCCGGATTGGTAGTTCCCTACTACTATTGACCATAAAAATCTAAGTCAAAGCTAAGTTTTTTAAATAAAAAAACATTGTTTTTTATTGGTACTGTCGGGTTAAAAGGCATGATAAAAAAATTTTAACTAAAAACATGTAATTTTTACCTGATTTGTAAACATACGAGTATGTACGTGTTTGGTACATTTCCCTCAATTGAAATGAACATGTGCATAATTAGTAATAAAAAAACGACAATGGTAAGACTGTTGTAAATATAGTGATGGTAAATTTGGGGCCTTCATTACAAAAACACATTTCAGCAAATTGAAATACGATGAATCAAACCAATTCACATATTCCATTTGCAGAAAAGTTTCGTATATAAGGCAGAAATCTACATCAACTGACACCACACACAGTGGACCAAACACAGAAGAACGCTGATGACGAAGGTTTAGTGGCCTTCGAAAACGGCTAGTTGTTCCGTTCAACTATGTGTTGTCAGAATATTTACAACTAACTTTGATGTTATTTGTTCATTAATAATTATCACATGTAATTTGGCTTAAAAGGCGATACGAACATTAGCCTGTTCAATTCATTAAATATTGAAATGAACATCATTGAGCACTTATTGCCAATCACAAAAGTAAATACTCCCATTTTAAATTGATAAATTTTTTAATTGACATTACAAAATATTTATTTAATACTACAACTGTTCGGGATAGTCCTCATCTCTCTTAAACAAATAACATTGATGAAAAATTTCATTCGCCGTATGTAAAACTACGCTAAAGTTATAAATTGAATGTCTCGATTCTTCTTCTATGTTACCGAAACGATTTTTATTTTGACTGCATTGAGAAACAAAAAACTTTGCAAAATATTGGGCCAACTCAAAACATTCCAAACAGTGATGAAGCTTATGCTTTGACGTGTAGTTGTTAAATCCAACACGTTCGGGATGTATTTGTAAGCCATAAAAGGGTAAACTGTTTAAAAAAAATTGTATTGGTAGATATTCTAATTGATTTTGAATATTTACTTACCTGTTGTGTTCAATAGCAGTTATGAACTCTAAACCTTTTTCATCTTTATTAAATGCCAATACTTTCCAATACTGAGCGATATTAAAGACTTTTAAGTCCTTCTTGGTTATGCAATATTTGTGAAAATGTATACCGAATGCTTGGGAGGACATTTTATCTTTCATTTCCTCTTCGAGATGTTCGAATAGTTGGGACGATTTTAGCACTATAAACAAAATAAAGTTGTGAAACAATATACATATGTATGTAGAGAAAACAAAATTTGTCAGTCAATATTTGCAGTTAAAAACTTAATTATTGATTATTGATTGAATCAAAAATTTTATTGATTCAATTAAAAACTTAATTATTTCATCTGATAATTTTATTGTTTCAATTAATGATTTTAATTGGATTAAATTAATTTATTAATTTAAATTTGATAAATTTAGAAAAATTTTAATTGTTTCAATTAACAACTTTATTGTTTCAATTAATAATTCAATTCATTCAATTAACTAAAAAATGTATCAGACAAGATATTTCCATTAATATTTTTAATTAAAAACTTAATCGTTTTATTTAAAAATTGTATTGATTTATTTAATCAATTAATTGCTCCAATTAATTCAAGCGTTAAAACTTAGTCGATACTTCTAACTTTTTTATATGCGAAAATTTTATTTGATATTACAAAATTTTAGTCAAAATTTTATTTGATTTTTTTTCTGTGTGTGTATGAACAATATTGAACAACCTTCATCACTCTCAAATTCTATGGGCAATGAACCAAACATGGGTGCACAATCTCGACGTATGTCTACTACGGCAAAAGCTGAGTGTGTTATCATTAACTGAAATCCCATACATGTACCCCACAATGGAAACTTTCCATTGTGTCCTTGTTTGTTTAATTCTTCGGCAATTTCAAATATATATTTGGAACTTTGAACACAATCGTTGTGCAGCTCTCCAGTACAAAATTTGCTGTCAAAGTATACTGCACCGCCGGGAAACAGAATACTGGAAGTATCAAATAACTATTAAATTTTTAGTTATTTATTATCATTATATCTACGCACCCATTTATTTTACTCATTATGGACTCGTAATACGAACGGGGACGTTTTATCCTTAAAAGAAAAAAATAAAAAAATACATTTAAGAAGAGAGAAATAATTTCACTCAGTCTGGAACTGTTTGTGGATGTAACGTCAGTGCAATACAGCAAATTTAGTATTTGTCTCTATAACCATTTTCATTACTTTTCACATAATAATACCGTTGCAGTTACATTCCATTACAGTCGGCTAACTGAGCCTAAAGAAATTTTACCATGCTCTTTAAAATAGAAATTATTATATATTTTATAAATTTATTTATATTAAAATAATGGAACTACTTATACCAAGTGAAGAAGTGCTTGGAAATCAAAATGTTATGTTATATACGAGTATAAGACAAGTAAGTGGATTTTTAAAGGAAAAACTCTCTTGTGCTTAAAGCAGCAGTGGCTAATTTTACAATTGCTGTTGGATGTCAGTCATATCGGCATTTTCTTCTCCCAGAAGATTATTTTTCTTCGCAATTTTTTATTTATTGTTTCGGCTGCATCCATATTTATAATGAAAATATTCCAATCGGTATTCATTTGTATTAACTGGCACAAAAATAGTCAGTTGCTCAGCTGATCATCTTAATTTGGCAGCACTGAATTAAGCGCAGCGAAAACAAGTTTGCATTTCATAAGATCCACTTAAAACCAATTCAAAAAAGGTTTTAAGCTGGTTTTAACAAAATAATTTTCTATGACAAAATCATATTTTGAAAGTTGGTTTTAACGTTTAAACCAATATAATTCTGATGTTTTAAATATGTTTAATTTTTATGCCATTTTTTTCAAATTTGGGGCCAATCCCACGATGTCGACAACGTTCGACTTGTCACACACTTACATTCAAAACAAAAACAAATTTTAATATTTTATTGTTGTTTCAAATGTAAGTGTGCGACAAGTCGAATATTAAATGAAAATTTGTGTGAATATATAAGAAAAGATGAGTTTTCTATGTTGATACATAAAAATGTAATGGAATTTTAGGTTTGTAATACCACAGCGTTCGTTATAACCAAGTTCCATTGTAAGCAAACGAAAATAAATGAAATTACAAATATATGTATATGTAAATAAAAAGATTGTGTAATACATACTTTGTGTACGTGATAAAATTTTAGAAATTTTATTTATTTATATATGTATATGACTTGAAATGTAAGCTTTTTCAAAATATTTGTTACTTTGTTTAATTAATTTCTATTTTGAAATGAACAGTGAAGTGAAAACAAAACAAGCACGTCTGAAAGCATAAAACAGTGGACACATATACATACATATGTATCAGCGATGCCAACTTGGTGCTTTTGGCACTGTTTTTAGTGCTCTTTGAAGACTCAAAACGCCAAATTTTGAGCGTTGGTGTCAAACTAAGAAAAAGCATATGTAGTGCTTTTAAGAAATTTGTGTATTTCTTAAAATTACTTTAATAAATATTTGATGTATTTATTTTATCGTCTGATATATTTCATTAAAAGTGATACTATTGCCGAAATAGAGAATAGCTTAGAAAATATTTAATCAAAATTACGCTTTTTAGTGCTTTTTTTAAATTTGTATGTGCTTTTAGAGCCAAAAAAGTTGGCATCACTGACATGTATCACTGATATGTATGGCCGTTATTTTTTTTATTTCTTACATTTTCTCTCCCCAAATCGGTTCATTCAGTTTTATGTAAAAAAATAAAAAAAAAAGTTTCATAGTGATAAGTTATGGTTAGGGGGTGCGTCCGGGGCCTTCAATTCCATATATACACATATATCGTCGGCTTAGAGTGTAAACCTGCTAAGTCCATTTTTAAAGCAATATATGAAATTTTAATGCCTAATGATTCTAAAGAGACGTCGCATCGATTGGTTAAAATATTTATTTTAATTCAAAACGCCTTATGTTTAACGAAAAACTGGCATGAAGTTAGCATAAGTGGCAAAATTGAACATGCAAACCACGCTGGGAATTAATAGTGGGCAAAGACTACCCTTTTAATTAAACAACTTGCAAAGACGAACTCGACAATAAAGCACAAATTAAACAGTTTTTATTTCACAAATTTTATGAAAAATTTCCTAGAATAAATTTAAATTCGGATAAAACTCTTTTGATTTTGTATAAGCAAACTTTGGCTTTCTTTTCCATTGAATTGTACACTTCCAACAATTAGTTTTTTTTTTTTTTTTGCTTCTGTATTCGAAATAGTCAAATTATATATATATATTTAAACAAAAAAAAGGCAATAACAAGCTGTTGTTTCAATTGCAAATGTAATCGTAAATTAAATTTGTCACGTTCATAAAAGCTCTGGCTTATGTAAATAATTTTTTTTTACAAATTGCTCTTTTAATTACACCGACTTTTTCTGATATTAATGGACCAGTGCGACTAGAATATTGAAAATACATATCTAAGCTTAACCATAATAATAATGTATTATTGTGTGCTTAGAAATTGTTGTTTAAAATTTCGAATGGGAGAAAATAAAAAGAACTCTATCGGATTTGTGGCGCTTTCTCTTCTTGTTTTGTTTTTTGCTGAGACTTTTTAGGAATATAACGACCTTGTAGGCCTTAATCACCTCAGAGATATTTTAGAATTTTTTTTTTAAGTTTAATCTTTTATTAAATTCTTATCTGCATAATAATAAGCATTGTAGTTCTTCTAAGTTCGAATTATGCTGCTGATTATACAGAAATACATAAGAGTACTCGCACATGATACAATTATACAAGGTACTTGTACGACTACAACAAAATTACAGCACCAAAAAACACACGCATTTTGTTGGTAGAAATAAACGGATAATTGTCAGAAACACATGTCTTTTGTTTTTAAAAACAGCTATCACAGGGTAACTAAAGTACAATTGCAGACGCGGCATTCATGCATGATTATAGTCGTTGAGTGTTACCAATATGTGTGTAATACACAGTGTGTAATTTCTGCTCTCATGTGTGGGCCATGTAATGAGATTCATGTATAATCTGTGTGTAATTATACCTTGGGTTCTATTTTTATTTATTTTTGTTTTAATTTTAACATACACAAAAGATGTGTAGTGTAATTTTCTTCAATGTGTAATTGGAGACACAGCCATATGCAAATTCATTGGCAACACTCTAATCATTTTATTCACACACATACACTAACATTTTTGCAGCTTGTAAACAAAGTTTGACAACTTTCTGCATTGTATACATAAACAGGCTGGGCTTTTGCAAGTACCTTGTATAATTGTATCATGTACTCCCACATGCATAAATGATTTGCAAGGCATTTGCTCATAAATATAGACAATGCCTATACGTTTTCTAAAAATCGGTTGTAAATGCCTGATCTAAGAAAACTCGTTTGGAGTTAATGTTAAATTAATACAAAAATGCTTTGAATGTTGCCCATGATTTTGAAGACAATGTAATTTCAATTGATTTGTATTCGGTTTGCACTATGTGTCTAGAAAAAAGTATGAGACTTTTATGTGCAGTTTCTAAAAGTCAGGCAGACGACTCGTCTAGAAAATGTATATGAAAATCACTCCAAAAAATTAGTGTTTTCCATATACATTTTATACTCAAGTTAACCGTCTGAGTTGTAGAAACAGGGGGTTATTAAAAAAAAAAGTGTATTGAAGTGTATTGTATCTTAAAATTAAAGAGTTGTTATATTATTTTGCAGTGTCTTTTGACTTACAATCGGTTTTTCTCACTTACATATGTTTCGTTTATAAACAAGAACTGTTAAAAATTGGTTTTCGCAAAATATTCTACAGCTTTCGTCTATTCCATTTTGAGTTAAAAAGAACTTTTTTTTTGCATAACCTCAAACACATACCCCTGTTTCCACAATACGGTCGATCGACTTGAGTAGAAAATTTACATTAAAAGCACTAATTTTTTTGAGTGATTTTCATACAAATTCGCTAGATGAGTCGCCTGCCACATGAAAATTATTAAATGTTACAAAAACGTAAAATTATTTTCGTGCATTATTTTTAGGACCATATGCAATTCATAATTTTCGAACAAAAACAGGCTGTTAATGTATTCAGAGTCTTATAATAGAATTTCATAACAAATATACATATTTCTGTGGTAAAATGGAAAAAGTGCTTAAGTCGAGATAAGCTTTTTTTTTAACTACCGAAGCACGAAGTAAAAATTTCATTCGCATCCAAATTTGTATCCAGGTAAGCGAGAGAAGATGCTCAATGACAAACTGTGAGAGTTTTAGTATAAGTAAGTTTAAAATTTTTTTTTAACGCACTAGTAATCCCAAATTATTATTTTACTTATTAAGTAAAATATTTTTTTAATAAAAATTGATTATTGAGGGGTTTAGCCGGCTCCTATGCGCATTTCACTGTTGCTAATGCACATCATCAGGGAACATTTACCCAAAAATTTCTTAGAATAAGTAGAGTTAATATGTTAAACTTCCATTTAAGCAAATGAGAAGCTCAACAAATAACAAAGTTGAAACAAGAACTCAATAATCAACATGTTTTTTTATTTTCTTACTTTATCATTACTACATACATTGGCTTACTTTTTTTCAGCTTCAAATTGTAGTTGTAAGAGTATGTAAAGAAAATAAATGTAAATAACAACAACAGCTATTCAAGAATAGAGTGTTGCCATACAAGTATTTTTTTGACCGGGTGCTGTCAAGTTAATAGTTAGTGTTTTTAGTGGTGTTTGTGTTAAATTTCGTCAATCGCTTACGTTATTGCTTCCTCGTAAGCCAGAGGGAGTGTACTGTTTGCTTTTCTGCGCTTCCGAAGCATGCTTTCTAAATAACTTATTTAATTTTTCATTTTCTGTGCTTTATTTTGGTAAGCAATAAAATTTTTATTGCAGACAAAGAAGCTACAAAAATGCAATAGAGACTTTTATTGCTTCTAAATCTGTATTATTTTTTGCTGAGATATTTATAGTGTTTAGAACGAAATTTCCAAAATAAAATTTAACGGAATGCCGAATTTCCTAATTTAACTGCAAAAGAAATGATTTCTGAATATCAACTTAAAAGCGCTCTACTGCAAAATAGTAATTGCCACAGATTTGTAAAATTTGTTAACACATTCTCAGAGAAAAGAAGAAATGCAGAGCTAGATAAGTCCACAAAAACGTTCAGACGTAAGGAAGTTATGAATTTACTGATTTCAAACTGATTTTTTTTATTTTAACTATCTCTTCTATGATGTCCGTGTTAATGTACATACGTGCGTGTGTTTGTGTGTGTTTGGGAGTGTGTGTGTGTGTGTGTATGTACCCTGCAGGGAATGCGAATAGTGAAATTGTTGTGATTTATTAGTGACATTGTCAGTAGTACTACTGACCAGGTGTGACCCAGCCAATGTAATCATCTATTGACATTTAACATTAGCTTGTCATTGAAAATCCACCACTAGACTGTAGCACTACTGAATAAGTAGTTCTTTTGGCACCACATGTAGACATTGGCACCAAAGATTCACTTTTAACACTATTGCACAGTATAATAAAAGAGAAAAACAAACTATTGACGCTTTCATTGACAATGTCACCAGAAATACACTAAAACTGTTGTCTCTAACATATCTCTACTCGCGCATAAAAGGAAAGTTGTCGACATTTCAACTAGTGCAACTGTCGCTAGAGAAAATGGTTCTAGGCTGACTAGAAGGTATGTATGTATGTATCTAAAACAGGTACTTCCAAGCCATAAGCACAATGTGCAAGCTTTTAAAAAAGAACTTTGTGCTTTCACACCGATTACATCTCGGCCAAAACAATGCTTGCAATTGTGTTTACAATTGTGTTGCAAGGTGTTTACTTCAAATGCAAATATCAGAGTATGCGTGTTTGGACGTATGTACCTCATCTAAACCCTTCATAACTTAATAATTGCTTAACCAATCGGAACCAAACTTACGGCATTCTAAAGTCATTGACTCCACTTACGATATTCGATATTCTTTATATTGGAAAAATGAAGTATTTTTCAAATAAATGTTTAACTGCTAAACTGGTCGAATTCAAAATTTAATCCGACCTTAAACTTAAAAAACAATGTCAACTGCTCTAAATTAAATTTAATTCGATTGATTCGTTCGAGAGATATCGTTGAGGAAAAATTTTGCAAAAATTGTGTTATTTTAATAACCCCAAATATTCTTGTCAAATTTTCAAAAATCATTTACTTTTGTGTACTTGGTCGAATTTGCTAGCGCTTTAAGCTTGAAATGAGTGGGAATGGGATGGCCGACAAGGTTAAACGTAATCCATATATTTTATTCTGAATTTTCGCTTTTTTTTTTGGTTAAATCCTGGTACTCTGTTCACAATTTCGTGCGAAATGCTGTCAAGCTACATATAAAAGTATTTGGTGTGAAATATTTGCGAAATAAATTCGCAAAAGTAGTACTCTGTTCTTGTTGTGAAAAACACGTAAAATCATGTCTTTCCATGCAAAATTAGTCTGGCATCATTTTAGTTTAGCTGCGAAACAACATGAGCAGTGCTTTTTTCGCACGGAATTTTAACAATGTTGCATACTTTCAAGCAATAAAAGCAAGAAATTTATAAAAAAAACCGCGAGTTGGGCTACATTTAGTACATGTGAAATTTTTCACGCGAAATAATCAATGGTGCTGAAAATTTTTCACAACTTTGAACAGAGTACCAGCCTTAAGGGACGTCTATGCGCATTTCGTTCCTGCTCAGACGAAATTCATGTACACGTTGTTTAGCCAAAAAAAAAGTACACATTCCGAATAAAATAACTAAATACTTTAGTCAAATAATGATTTGATTTGAATTTCTTTTTCTTCCCTACCTCTAATTTTTTTGTCTAATATAGTGCAATTACTATAAAATTCAATTCGCCATATCTTACATTGCTTTCTTCAGGCTTTATTCGGAAGAGTTACAAAAATAAATTTACAATTATGAGTGTATTTGCAAAACTAATAGCAATTATCTGAAATAAATTTATAGTAAATAAATAAATTATCTGAAATCAAAAGTCGTTCCTATTTCGAAATGTGTAATGCAGTTCGAACATTTATTGCAATAAAGAAGTACATGCAGCTGCGATATTGAGTCAAATTATCGCTACTTTTGTAATATGTTTCATAATTTAATATTATTACCAAGCGGATGCTTTTGCTTTTTCAAGCTCTTTAAAACACAATCGCATAGTACTTTTTGTTAAGTTTTATGAGTTTTACATCATTTTGTTTTATAAATTAAAGTTATAGTTATAGCTAAAAACCTTTTTAAAGTTTTCATTTAATTACTAGCAAGAAATTGCATTAATAATAATAAAAAAAAGCTGTCGTAAAAGTTGCAATATAAAGACTATAAATTAGTAATGTATACAATGTGATAACGTTATAAAACTTAGGGCTTTATCTTCTACATAAAATGCAACGCTAAGCAATGACAAATTTTGTCATTTTCGCAAAACGTTGTTTTCATGTAAATTTCAGTAAATCACTATTTTAGATCAAAATTAGTTCTTAAATTTCCTTACAAAAATTGATTTTTTAAAAAGCATGGTGAGTGATGATTATATTCTGAAACTATAAAATAATTAAAAAAAATTTTATGAATGAAATAAATTTTACTAGCTTTTCTGCTAATTATCTGCTTATTAAAAATAGCGATAAAATGTGGTTCCTTAAGAATGACTTCTACTTTTTGTTTTTACTGAGTAAATTTTGTTATCAAAGCTATTTGTTTGCTGGGCTATACCTAATTCTGTGTTTTTTTTTTGCAATTTTATTTAGCCAAATCTATCTTTTATGCTTGTATTTCGTTTGCAATAGTTTCATTTCATATTTTCATTTTTCTGTTTACAGACACGCAAATCAAAACAACATCAAGCTAAAGCAGCAAATATGTTTTAAGGATTTTTTTAAACTATTAAATAATACAACTTAAACTTACAAACACTTACCAAATTGGTATGACTCTTGCTCCCGCCGATTCCAAATATTTGACATATGATGCCTCGATGTAACTGTAATATTCATTCCCGAATGCTTTTTTCAAATCAACTGAAATATCGATGCATAAAATCCCTATTATGGGTGTGAAGCTCTCATTATTTTTATGTGATTTCAAAGATGCGTTTGGTATTGACATTGTAATCTTCAAAACTTATTACACAAACTATTTTTTTTTCTTTCTTTCTTAATTATAAAATGCAGAATGTTTGTTTTTTATCTTCTGCGGTGTTTGTTGTGGGATTGCTGGCAAATGACTGAGAATAGAAAATGAGTGAATGCATTTATACGAAATGTAAGTAGAGAGAGAAACGAATAGAAAGCACAAACTTTTTAATGCATACTTGTGGGGATTGTATGATAGCACAAGCCAACAAAAGCAAACACATTCTGTGCTAAAAGGTAAATTTGGAATTGTTTTTATAAATATTGACGTTTTTCATCTCGAGCTTAGAATCACAATATTTAAATTGTTTGCTGTTTCGAACGATTATACAAAATCTATACAAAGCGGAAGTCTATAGCGTGTTGATTTTTATTATATTCATATGTATGTATTTATAACAATACATATGCACATATATATATGTATATGAGCGAATAACTTGTTTTTGCCTCACTCAGCGTTACCGTTCTGACACTATTTCAAGATTTAAATTTTTTCTTGTCTCTTTCAAATGAAGATGATCTTTTATAAAAGTACAACTGCAACTTTTTGAGAGCAATTATATACCATGTTCACACTTACGTGTTTAACGCCTCATTTGTGTTTAAAAGCTTAATACTATGCTCGCACCGACGTGTTTAACGCCTCAAAATCGTCGTGTTTAAGCTCTTAAACACGACGATTTTGAGATGTTTTACCATACATTGACTTGTTTTGTTATACATCTCAAATGAAGTGTTTAAGATTTAAACACTTCCTTAAACACGCAAAAGAAGTATGTTCAGTCCGTTTTTTTTATAACTCTGGCAACCTTGTGTTGTTATTAAATGGCGACACGTGAAAAATTATTTGTTAAACAAGTAATTAGTTAAAAAATACTCAATTATTTACAAAAACATTTGTTGTTTGAAAATAATAAACCGATAAAAAAGCATAATTGTTTGTAATTTTTTACAAATACAATAGTTTACCGACAAAACGTGAACCGTAAACATCTCAAATGTAATGTGAACGGTTGTGATTAGTTTTTTAAAACACCTGCCTTAAACTCTTTTAAAACCATAAGTGTGGACATAGTATTATACTTCTAAATTAATTAGAGGCAGGAAATGTATTATGAGCTGGCTATGCCCACGGCGTTGCCAGTTCCGAATTTATTTTTATGTTTTAAATTTGATAGAAATGGGTGGTATAGTTTCAGAGAGGCAAAAATGTCCCATTGCCCCCTCTCTATTTAAGTTTAAATTTGGAAAATATATAAGGCGTGTTTGGCCTTTCATAGGCAGATGTTTCTATATTTTGAATTTCATAAAAATCGATTGGATAGTCTCGGAGAAGCAGTAACTGCCCCCTTTTAATCCTAGTTTTTAGAAAATATCAAACCTGGGTGTCGTTTTACATGCTAATGCCTCTATGTTTTGTATGTCATAAAAATCGGTTGAATATTTTTGAAGGGCGAATATTGCCCCCTTCCCTTCTAAAAAAATATATATCCTATGCGTGCTTCAGACAGGTGGCAGAACAAAACAAACAATCGCCAAGCAGTGACAATCACGAAATGTACCGCCATTTTTGAAAATTTATAAATTTTCTATCACTGCAACTTTCCAGATCAAAAATAGAGTTCTTGAAAGGCCGCTGAACTAAAGAATCTGACAGTCAAAAACTAGCCCGTCTAAACAAAGCAGCTGTTTGAACCAAACTTATTGGTAACACTGTATTTGATTATAGGTGGCTCGCCATAGCCATAACCAGAACCATAGAAACCAATTGAATTTTGGATTTTCGCCGTAACCATAAACAGCTGTTTGCTGATTAGATATATTTGTTGTTGCAATTTTGAAATGAATAAATAAATGAGAACATAAAGGGCTGTTTGTGCTTATGGTAGCACTTATAGGTGAAGCAAATTTATTTATGGTTATTTCAATAGTTTTGCTGTGGTATTATGGTATGGTATGCCTAATTGAACCTTAACGATTGCCGTTTTTTTGTGGTATTTTCCATTATCAAGCGCAAATGTTTTTAATAAGTTTTGCTGGTGGAGACCATAAAAAACTCTAGGAGTGTATCTTGGAAACTAATAGTACTAATACGTAGGTGTAGGTCGGTTGCAGCCAGCGAAGGAAGCTCCTACGCTTAGAATACCCCGGCTCTTTGGCCATTTTTTTTTTAATTTTGGCACACAAAGCTCAAAAAAATAAGGTGTAAACTAATGCTGCCTTTACTATTTATAAAACACTTTTTTTAATACACAAAAGTAAAATTTAAAAAACTGATCAATTTTCCAATAAATGTGTGTATATTTATTAATTTTTATTATTATAGTCGAGGTTATACTGAACCAATAGTCGAAATGTTTTAATTATAATTGAATTAATAAGCCAGCTTTGATTTCAATAGTTTCAATTGGCTATTAAAAATTAGTTTTCTAGACAAAAATTATTTGAAACAACATTTTAGGCTAATTTTATAATTATAATATTTAGGACCAGTAATTGACTTATCAATTAAGTGTCACTTATCTTTAAATGCCATTTAAGTACCAAATTAATTTTTTCAGTGCAAATTTGAGAGACATTCAAATAAAACATAAATGCCAAACCTTGCGTTTTAAGTTCTATTTTAGTTTTTCGAGTAGACGATATGTTTTTGTGATTGTGTGTGTTTATTGAAAATACATACGAGTATATATAACATAAACAATTCATAGTTTCATATCATGGAATAAATAATTAGAAAATGCCTTCTGATGCTCTTTTGGTTTCATAAAATATTTTTTTATGCCATTTTAACTTTCTTCTAATTGATGCTAACCTAATTTTGTTATTTACATTAAACATCTGTTTTCTTTTAAAACTATCGGCATTTCACAGTGCTACCATATTTTCACAGTATTTAAGTGAGCATATAATTTTATGACTGAAAAAATTAAACTGAATTTAAGTGCAATTTAAATTTAAGTGACAATTAGCTAAATGACATTTAATTGAGAAGTCAATTATTGGGCCTTAGAGATCTCGCAAAATTAATGCTGAGTGCATTAATGTCATGACATTTTTTCAGGACATTTGTTGTAGACGAGAGTACATATCGCTCATTTACTTCAATAGTGTTACAACTCAAAAAAATACTTTTGCAGGAAATGCGTTTAAAATTTTTAATTTACATACAACTCAATGAAGACATGAAAAATATTCTTCTCTCACGAGGTGGCAGTAAAATCTATTTATCGGCCATGTCACAGAGCTCAATTCCGTTCGGAATCGGAATTCAATCCATCCCATTTTTGTGTTAAATGGTGTCTAAAAAAGAAAACTAAAATACGGAAATTTGTTAGGTGAGTTCAAACTGTTGGGGGCGCTGGTATTTTGGGGTATGCTTCGGCTAGGACTATATATTTTGAGGTGGATTAAATTCCGTTCGGAAACTCTGTGACATGGCCGTATACATATGCAATTTTTACACAAGATAAAATACAAAATGGCGAATTATTTTGCATTATTAACTATGACACTGTTGAAGTAAATGAGCGATATGTAGAAACATGATATGCATTTTGAAGAGATTAGTATCTCTCGTTCTTTCTATGCATTTCATTTGTCCAAAATTGAACTATACATTATTATTTGTATTAAAAACTACTTAAAGTTTGTCTAACTACAAATAATAATAAAACTTTAAATTTAACTTAAATATACATAAATTAAAGTAGGAACCGAAGTAAATAAATGCAAAAGCAAAGTATTCAAAAATAGAGAAAGCGATATTGGAAATTCCTAAATCATAAATAAAATTTGTAAGTTGCCCAAGCGCTAACAATGCTTAGAAAAATATTTAACTTATTTAATTTTAGAATATCTGTGGCTGCACTGAGTTCAGACTCGAAGAGATACTGTTGTTCAAACGCTGAACGTTTTAAAGCCGTATAAACCGGTGCATAATTGTAAATTAAGGTTAGAGCTTCTTCGCTTTCATTCTTAAAGTGATGGCGATTACGTCTGGCTTCGTTTATAAGAAAATTAGCAAAATATTGTGAGGTTTGAATAGCCCGTGACGTATGTGTGATATTGCGATTCCGTATGAATTCGTAAATAGTTTTCTCCGGATGAAATTGGGTACCATAAAAGGGATATCTGAAAATTAAAATGTAAAATATGTGTATGACATTTAGTACATTGCTGTGCAGTTCAGTTCAATACAGATTAGCATTCTTGAAACTTACTTTTTATGCTCAATTGTTGATATGAATTCAATACCATTCCAGTCGTGGTTTAAACTCAGCACATTCCAAAATTCGTTAAGTTTCAGGGTGGCAAATGTCTAAAATAACAAGATTAGTGATGAGCAGATACTTTTTAACGAAAAAAAAATATAGTAATCAACTATTTAGGGACTGTTCCACGACGTCGAAAACGTCACACACTCAGGCCCAATAATACACTTCTCAATTAAATGTCATTTAGCTAATTGCCAATTGTACTATATTCACACTTAGATTGTTTAAGTCTTATTGACTTGTTTTGTTAAACATCTCAAATAAGGTGTTTTAGATTTAAACACTTTGATAAACACGTAAATGGAAAATGTTCTGTACGTTTTTCATAACTCTGGCCTTTGTGTTGTTATTAAATGACGGCACGTGAAAAAATTATTTGATACACAATAATTGCTTAAAAAATTTCAAATTATTTACAAAAACAGTTGTTGTTTAAAAATATTAAAGCAAATAAAAAACATAATTGTTCAAAATTTCTTACAAACACCATAATTTTTTGACAAAACTTCAACCTTAAACATCTCAAATATAATGTGAACGGTTGTGTTTAGTTTTTAAAAAGCTCGTCTTAAACATGTTTGAAAACATAAGTGTGAACATAGATAGTATTAAATTTAAGTTGCACTTAAATGTAGCTTAATTTTTTTTAGTGGTTAATTAGTTTTTATTTAATTACGTTGAAAGTACGGCAGCACTAAACAATTTCCAAATATTATGGAAATCTTTCCAAACAACAGCTGTTTAATAAAAATAAAAAAGTTAAAAGTAAAAACACATTTTATGAAACAAAAAGATCATCAGAACGTATTTTTCTATTTATTTTTCCGTGAATTGAAACTAAATACATATTGTATGTTATATATTTATGAAAATTAAACGAAATTCTTTTTAATACGACCCCATGATCTTCATGTACACATATGTTTTCAATAAACACACACACGTACAAAAACATATGGTGTGCTCGTAAAACTTAAGTAGAATTTAAATTTTGCTTTATTATCTAGCAAACTTCACACGAATCTCAACATTTCCTCAAATCTCATACCATTATACCATTTCTTTTTCCACAGAAAAAGTTTAAGTACTTAAATGGCATTTAAAGATAAATGACACTTAATTGAGAATTAAATTAGTGGGCCTTACATTCAAAACAAAAACAAAAGGAAGACAAATAAAAGTTCTCGTCTGTCTATTTGTATTGAATACAAAAATGAATTTGAGTGCTGTGTTTTTGTTTTCAATATAAATAGACTGACGAGAATTTTTACTTGTCTTCTATAAACTGGCAGTAAAATTTTGCTTTCGTTTCAAATTTAAAAATTTTGTTTCGTTTTAAATAAAAGTGTGTGACAAGTCGAACGTTGTCGACATCGTGGGAGAGGCCCTTAAATAGTTTCACGTTAGTGCTAATGAAAACATTAAGGGCCTAATTTTGTAAAACATATTTTATAAGTGTTTTGTTTTTGTAATTTAAATTTTTTCCGTATAAAGTTTGGCAACGCTTAGCGTTGCATTTTACAAAATAAAGGCCTAATAAACGTCTTGGAATTAAAATTAAAATAAATTATTTAAAGCTTAGGTTTTTTTAATTTTCTGATTTTTCAACCAGTTTTCTCAAAAAAAAAAAATACAAGACTGTGATTATTTTAATTAGTTACCTCCTCCGTAAAGCAATACACATGGAAATTTGCTGTAACTGCATAATTTTTCAAAATATCTATAACATTATCGCTTGCATTGCGAAAGAGTCGCGATTCTCTAAAATCTGAAATGTAAAAATCGATTCAAATATAAATAAGAAATTCGATTTACTCGTATGTTAAAAGACTTAACTTACTGTCCTTAAACTCCAACGGCAAAGCTTGAGAGGATGATGAGCAATATGTACGTGGTTCGGTAGAATTGGCCGTAAGATAGACAATTAATTCGAGACCCAAACAAGTACCCCAAACGGGGAAATAAGTCCCATTGTCATTTAGTTCCATGGCAATTTCAAAAATATGGCGACCAGCATCGGCATAGCCATGGGATTGATTGAAATATGTGGCACCACCGGGGAAAAGGACACTTAAAAGATTGCGGTTATATGTAAGTGTATCTTAAGGATTTTTAAACTATTTATTTCGAGCAGATACTTACCCATTTATTTTGCTTAAAATGTCCTTGTAGTAGTCACGATTTTTGCCAATCCTATAAAAGAAATCGCAATAATGAAATTATTGTTTATTTAATGTTTTTGCTGTCTCTAAGTAGTTACATATGTGGGGAAATTTTCCTGCTTGGGACTCAGTTTTAGTTTTTAAACAAAGAAAATCCTAGGAAGTACACACTTAAGCACGTTTTACAGAATTGATATTTTAATTAACAAAAATGCTTTATAGGTTGCTTCAGCATGCAGGTATCTGTTTGAAATTAATAGATATTAAAATATTGCTTGGGATGTGATGTGCTTCGTTTCAAACAAAGTTTCGAAGAAAAATAATATTCCAAATATTAGGTTTCTTCATTGGCTTCAATTGGTACTTTTGGTATTGTATTTAAGATAAATACTGGCTTGGATTCTTCAGCTTTAATTAATTGAGACCTAACCACAAAAATTATGTAAATGAAATATATATTTCGTCATCCGGTAACCCAGTAAAATGTTTTCCAGATTATGTAATGGGTAGTACCATTTTAATGGCTGCTTACAAGGTAATGCGTGGTACTTATTAATCTAAGTATTTCGTAAGTACAATAATGACTTCCACGTAATGAATAAAATAAGCACTTATCTATATCATTATGTGAAAGTACTTATTTTAGTACTTTCCAGTTATTAATGAAATATATACAGACAAACATTTATTGATCGTGAAAATTAACATTTAAACCAAAGAAGATTTATACCTTGTTGCCACAAGTCAAGCAGGCGTTTGAAAATTTGTATGAAAATTACTCAGAAAAATTAGTGCTTTTCATATAAATTTTCTAATCAAGTCGGCCGTCCTTACTCTGCAAACATGTGGTAACTTTGATATTACGAGCAACTGCCTAGAATTTTTGTCCAGAAAGGTTAAGTGTTGGCAGGCAAAAGTAATTCATTAAAGTTTAGATATTTGTAGGCAAAAAGTAATACATACTTGTAATCCTATAGCTGCACTTTTTTTGAAGATACATTTCTAAGAAGTATCCTATATTTTTTGAACTTTCCAAACAAAATTAATGCGTTGTTCAGTGAAATTACAAGTATAGCATGTTTTTTTAGAGTGTCAGGAAATACTTTACAAAGTAAATTTGCAAGTTTTAGTTTCTTTGAGTAAATCAATTGTAGCGCGCTCTGTGTGGCATGTGGCTCCGTCCTGTAGAACCACATATCAGCAATATTAATGCCACGTAATTGAGGTACGAAAAAATTTCGAATGATGGTCCTATACCGTTCACCATTGACAGTAACCACTTGTCTTGAACTAAGGGACTAAGATCACTTTCTAATTTAATCAAAACAATTTTGACAAAACGACTTGTATTGTGGAAGTAAATTTATTTTTTGTTTAAAATCCACTTTATATGATATGTAACCAGCTATCAGTTAGTTTGACCTAGAGAACGAAGCGTCAATTGTATTTCACTCACGATAAAAATATTACTAATGCACGGAATTACTTTTTTCTCTCACGCATGTACGCTTACATGAATATAATTAAAAATTAACCAAGATCAGCAAAACTCATGGTAACGGGATACTAATGGAAAAAAGCATCAAACTAACGAAGTCAAATATTATCCAAATATTTTATACAAACTTGCTGCGAATGATACCCCACTTTAATTTTAATTTCGTAATTTTCTAATTATTGTTCATAAGTTAAAAATAAAAAATCAGAATATTGCAATCACGTAACAATCATGCAAAAATTTAACCGATGCAAGCTCATGCATGTTGATTTTTTATATAAACGTTTTATTTCTCACGATCACACGTGATCACTGGGTGTCAGTGGATTCTATTCAAAGTACTATAAAATCATTCATTCGTAACCTCACATTATAAGCTCCTAGTGATTTGCCAACAGCTTTATTCAGTGCTTATGAATATATATATTTCGTGGAAACATACAGAACTAGCACAACAGCATGAATAAATATTTCTGAATTTGTGTTATTTTCTCTTTACTTCTTTAGCTTTAATATCAAAGCGGAATTCATCCCGATTCAGCATATGTCAAATCAATTTTCTGACAGCAGGAAATTTTACACTAAAAAATAAACAAGGCGAATATGCAGAGTTGCAAATCGAGAGCACCTGGTATCAATTTGCCTTATTTAGTATGCTTTAGTAATAAATTGTGAAAGAGGGCTTTTCTTTGGAAGCGCCTATATATGAATTTATTTCTTTATTGCTTCTAAAAATATGTCGCATGTGTATATATGTACATAGATATTTTTTTTATCACATGCACATAGATACAAAGATACATATATTTTTTACTTGAAAGTGCCCTGTCGGAGAATGTGTGCTTGACTACAAAAATAATTAACTTATAGTTAACTTTTCTTAAGGCCTCATTAGTTTTTACTTTTCGTTGCCGTTCTGTGCCGTTCTTTTCCGTATCAAATATTTTGCAATTACTTTTTCTGTGCAAGGAATCAGCTGGCAACCTATAGAACTGATTTCAGTTGTATACAAAATATCACAACAAACTAATACATACACACTTTTGGCTGTCACTTAACGTTGAATTCTATTTTCTACAGATGTGTCCGCAACGGAACAGAACGAAACAGGAAAAACAAACCACACACACAGACTTTCAATTGAACAGAAACAAAACAGCTGATTCAGAACAGAACAGCACGTACAAACTAATTCTGCCTTTAGACTGACTAAAAGCTAACTGCAATGTCATCCAGAACAAATCCAAAATTAATTTTTAAGCTGAGTACGTAATCGAATTTGGTGAGAGCCAACCACATCAGCTACGTTAAAACTCATTTCAGTTTTATATTAACATTTTGCTGTTATTATTTTAGATGGTACCTTAGCAGGGTTGAGTACACAACGTGTGATCATACATGTTCGAACCCCAGAATATTTTTTTTTTTTAATTTACTGACTACCAGGTGATTCATAAAAAACCATAGCTGTTTTAAATTATCTTAAGTATTAGTTAATCAATTAAATCAAATTGACGTTTATAAATTTTGATTGTCCCCCTGATTTTAATGAATTGATAAAAATTATTGTTTTAGTAAACATATTTTCTTATATTAGATTGTTATACAGGGTATTCATATTAGTAATGTTAATTTGCCAATATTAAATGATCTTCGCAAGTACTTTTGAAACAATAAATTGTTCAGTGTATGATCGATCAAAAGGTCGTATGGCAAAAGACAATGTGATATGTTCTTAGAAGAACTTTGAAACTTTAAAGTATGTGTCTTGGTTTAGTTAATACAATAACAAAGTTCGGTGTGCGAATGCAATTTCGCCAAGTTATAATGAAATCGTTTATGTGGCAGAATATTTGAATAAGCAAAATTCGTTCAAATATTGCTGCAAATTAACGGCCTTATTTATAAAAATCTGCTTAAGAAGCCCTTTATAAAGCAGAATTATTTATTAAATATTGTGCGACTAAATGCATCGCAACTGTTGCATTAATGTAAAATCAAATGTTTTCAAATTAAAATTGTTTTCTTGAAATCAAGCTAATATTTCTCTAAACCATCGATGAATCAGATTTTTTGATCAGATTTTAAAGCAATTTTCCATTACAAAACGAAAGGTAATTGAATTTACGAGAAAAAAAAAATGTTTCAGTCAAAATATTTTTATAAATAACATTATATATTATTTCACTCTTTTATTATAACGAGTTTTTATTACTGCATTTGTATGAACACACAAATTTAAGCGTTACAAACGAACTTTATATACGCCCTATAAGTATATGTAAGTATGTATATTGTTATTATAAATTAGAGCTGTGTCGTTCATGAACGAACAAGTACAATTGAACGAATCAGTCAAATGAACGAAGTGAGCTGGTTACTTTACTGAGAAGTACTGATAAAAAGTACAATTTAACGGAATGAACGACCGAGCGCACTTGGTTTTTTTTTTTTGTTTTGTTTGGCTTTTTCTTTGTTCGTGTGAGATTTTTTGTCATGTTCTCGTTTTCATTAGCCTTTGGCTTGCTTTTAGTAACAGTGCGACTAAATTGTCATTAATATTTCTTAAGGATTTAAAATATATTAAGGGCCATTTTTACAACGAATAAAAGTATACTTTAAGAGTTTTAAAACTAGTATTTCAATACAAAATACTGGTTTTAAATTCTTAAAGTTTACTTTTGTATCGTTGTGAAAATGGCCCTAAGTTTTTTTTTTAAACAAATTTGATTTTAATATTATATAGAATTATTTTTTGTGTTTCTTATATTTTCTGTTGTTTATTTTGATTATTTTGCTAAACAATTCATAGCAAACATACTGCATTCGTCCCTTCTTATTGACCGAATCAACTGTTTCTTTTCATTTCGTTATATTTCTTTTAAAAGAGCGAATGAACGAAATGAACGAACTCGTTCTTTTTTACAACATGAACGAATATGAGCGGTAACTTGAATGAACAATTTGGCACAGCTTTATTATAAATAGATACATATGTGACCTGCTCCACGAAAACGGACCTCTGCGCCGAAAAAATTTTTTTTTGCGCAAAACACGGAAAAACGAAGCGCTTTTTTTAAACGCGTTTTTCTTAATAACTTCTTTTCGGCGCAAAGGTCCCTTTTCGTGGAGCAGGTCACATACATATATGTAATTTTAATAAATTTTATTTGCTTCAAAATAAGTAGGACATACTCTAGTTGTAAAAATAGTTTGTATCTACTAATTGATTCAAGAACATTACAAAAATTAACAGTAAACACTAAAAGTAACCTTCTAGTTGTGTATCAAATAAATAGCATCGAATTGCTTCTGTGCACTTAATACTGGTTTAACACACACAGCAATTTGGGTTGAGCAACTTTTCAAATTTTTTTTTAGGGTGAGAGAGGAGAAGGTAATGAAAAGGGGAGCCATAATATTTGCCACTCTTGACCCTTTTATTTAATTTAAATACTTAACACTGTTACCAGCTTGTTTGTTTTATTTCGTATATTTTCAGAATTAGGAATTTTCCTTATGCGAACTTTTTACGGAAGAAGTAGCATAACATATGTATACAATATTTTTTGTTAACAGGTACATTGTTAAAAGGTACATTTTTAAAAAGAGTTTTGCTAACTTTTTTCGAAGCTACTTTTTTAAAATGTTTTTTTTTAAACATTATTTTCTAAAAGGTTCTTTTTCCAGTAGTACTTTTCAAAAGGTATTGTTCTTATAAGATAATTTAATAGATATTCAAATGAGCTTAAGATTTTTCTTTTCGATATTTCTTCGATTTTTCTTCGAAATTGAACTTAAATTTTTAAGGCGAATTTTTTTAGAGCTTTTTTTCTAGTTTCCCTGTTCTTTTCCATTACAGCCACTGCTAACGAAAAATTAAATATCGTCGGCTTAAGGCTGCTACTCTGTTCGAATATGCGAAAACTGTTAAGCAACATTGATTTTTCCTTGCGAAAAATTTGACATGTACCAAATGTAGCCCATCTTTTATTCCTTGAATGTATGCAACATTGTTTAAAATTCCGGGTGAAAAAAGTACTGGGGCCTAATTCTTGCATTCGATTACGAGCGAATTTTTTAACTTTTACTATTTTCTCATTGAATTTCGAATAACACATATCAAAATTTGTAAGCATTCGATAACGAGCAGCCATTCGAACGAAACCATTCGTGTTTTTACTCGCAAGCAAAAAGGCATTCAAAATAACGTTTGACATATTTAGAAAAAGCGAAGAAACAGAAAATGTAAATTCAATATTTTACTTATTTATTTATATACATACATACAAACATATATTTTGCTTTCAAATTGTTCAGTGTTGTGAAATAAATTTATTTGCCTACATTCAACACTGAAACAAAAACATCATCAGAAAATTTCTTGCTATCGAAATTAATTTCTATTCGAATGCAATGCAGGGGACAAATCACGGCATTCGATATCGAAAAAATTTTCATACAATTTTAATTATGTTTGTATGGAAATTTCGATCGATATCGAATGCCGTAATTTGTCCGCAGGAATTAGCCCCTTCTCATGTTGTTTCGCAATTTAAACAAAAATTATGCCAGAAACATTTTGCATCCAAAACATGCTGCCAGATACATTTTGCGTGATTTTAACCGACTTCAAAAAAAGCAGGAGGTTATCAATTCGTCTCTATTTTTTGGCAGTGTTAATTCATAACTCGGTGCATTTTTAACCGATGGTAAAAATTCTTTTTTTTTTTGTCTGAGATGTAAAAAAGTGAGCAGGCACACGCCCACAATTTTTTATTTGATTTTAAGATAATTTGCTTATTTGATTGCTGCGAAACCTATCAAACACCTTTGGTTCTTGTAATTACACAATTTGAAAGTTGAAAAAATGGGCATGGTTACGCCCATTAAAATTTTATAATATTTCTCGCGGTTCTACTTAACCGATTTTTACGAAACATACCACACACCTTGAGCTGAAAAAAAGACACAATTACCCATTTAAAAATTGGGCGGAGTTACGCCCATTAAAATGTAATATTTTTTTAAGTGGTTCTACTTTACCGATTTTTACAAAACTTAACACGCACCCTGAGCTCTGAAAAACACCCAATCTTGCATTTAAAAAATGGGCAGAGGCACGCCCATTCAAATTTAATTTTATATTTTATGTACTTCTTTTTATCTTCTTTCTTTGCATTGAAGTTGGTTTTTTTGGCAGAATTATTTTGCAAGTTTATTTCGCAAAATTTTTATACCAAATACTTTTACATATAGTTTGAAAGAATTTCGCACGAAATTGTGAACAGAGTACCAGACTTTAGAGTGTAAACCTGCTAACTCATTTCATACAAATTTTTGCAGGAGAGATAAAAAACTAAATATCTTAAGAAATCAGCCTAATATATTGAGTTTATTCGACATGTAGAGTTTGAAATTAAAATAAATATTTTAGCCAGTCGATGCAGCGTTTCATTCTCTTTCGAACGGCATCAAAATTTCATATGTTATAAAAAGTGGATTTAGCAGGTTTACACTCTAAGCCAACGATAGTATATGGCATAAAATTTAAAAAAGTCTGTATATTGCCTTTTTTCCGAATATTTACACAGCAATCGGCAACACTGATTCATTACCAATTGTAATCATCAAAAAACAAAGAAAAACAAAAACAATAAACAACAAGTCATTGTTGTTATATTAGTTACGAGTATGTACACAAAAATAAACATTGTTAATGACATGCATTAAATAAATTTGCTTACCAAATCGGTACAACTCGACCACCAGCACCTTCCACGTACTTGACATATGAAGCCGCTATATAACTGGTATAACTCTTGTGAGGATATTTCCTTGAAATAAGGTGAGATACTTCCTGAGTTAATATGCCCAAAATGGGTGTAGGATTTTCATTGTTCGTATTCACTAGAGGATTTTCATTCACATCCGTATACGTAATTTTTCCACCAGACACTAGATTTGCGTACATGAAGAATACATGCAGAGCGACGATTATTAAAACAAAATACTTGTTGTCCATGCTTTTCAGAATGTTTTGTACGTTGCAAACTGGTAAGAAACTCAACAAGTACTGCTTGCAAAAATGATAAAACGATACTTATTTAAAACGAAAAAAAATTGATTTTGTTGTTGTTTATTGGTGTTTATTTGATTTTTTTTTTGCTGTGCTTGTGCAGTAGACGGACGGCTGGAATAAAATTATCAGTAGTTTCTTGTATGATAATTAAACAAATATGTAGTACGATTTAATGTTAAGAATTTGTTTAAAACTTGTAAAAGATTGATATGGTATTCAAATTGATATTTGTTGAAAAAAAAAAACTTAAAAAATAATTTAATATTGTGACCAAGTTTTTTATATACTGAATTAACATACATACATATATACATTATGAAAGTTTTAATGAAATTTGTTACAAAAAACACTTTTTTTATTTGCTAAGTCCATATTTACACTATGCAAGTCTTATTGCTAAGCTGATTAGTTTGTTAAAATTGAGAGACGAGGGGAACAGTAACGTTTCCTTTCCCCTCGTCTCTCTTTCCTAACAAACTAATCAGCTTCGCAATAATACTTGCATAGTGTAAACTAGGACTAACAGCAATGCTAGAGAACAGAGGGATATAGAAAACATAGCGGAGCATTAATCTGGTAAGCATTTTTGGTAAATTTTTTGATCTGACTTGCTTCTTCCGATTGACAAATAAAAAAAGTTTCATGCAACTAATTTCGTAAAAAAATTCATAATGTAAATTCAGTATAATACACATATCGCTCGTTTACTTCAACAACGTCATAGCTCAACTTATAATAATTTATGAGTGCTTACAAGAAATAAAATAAATGAAAACTAACACACATATCTCAAATTTTTATCATCTTAACTCTTTCTCTGTGCTATGCATCATCACACATATCGAGCCATAACCGCTAAAAAATGCTTAAGCGACACATTTTTCGTACTTGGTCTTTTTGACGAAAATCGACTATTCACTATTATTTACGATAGTAAATAGTCGATTTTTGTCAAAAAAATGTAGTTCGAAAATTATGTCACTTAAGCTTTTTTGGCGATTGCGGATCGAATGATATTTTTAAAGCTTAGTGTATTCATGTATTTAAGATTTAAAAAAAACTTGTGAAGATTACTTTATCTTGTTTCAAACTTTCACATACCTGGCTCTTCTTCTTCTTTAGAAGCTTTACGGAAATAAAGAGGCCGTTTTTTTTCAGTAACAAAGAAATAACAATAAATTAACTTTTATTTACGAAAAATTACTAAGAAAAAATTAACAGAAACTCGATGCTTTAATTCTTACAAATGATCAGATTATTCTTTACCACAATATATCAAAAAATTCCAATCATCTTACAGAATGTAAATATATTTATGCCAATCTTTATACAATCCAACAATCGTAATAAAAAAATTTTCACCAAAAAAAGTACCAAATTTTCACCTTCATTAAGAAAGATGTGAACAAAAAAGTAAAAATATATGTGATTTTTTCGAAAATTTAATATCTTTTAAATAAATAATCAAAAAAAAAAAATTCTCGAAATTAACCAAGAAGACTTCTGGAGGGATACCAAAATTATCATACAATTTGAAAAATAGAAGAAATTCAACCCGTCCGAATTAGCGTGGAATGTCCCATACATATGCATATCAAAATATTTCTTTATTTTTTTATTATGAATTTCACGGCATTCAACAACAACAAATCCTGTTTAAAGGGACTTCACATCCAATGTGAAGTGTGAATCCCTTTCAAGATGATTTTTTTTTGCTTGTTAAGTTTATATTTTTGAGATGAAAAAAATTATTTATTGTTTGAGCCAAAAATTCTTTATACCTGTTTTTACATACATCTACATAATCGTACATACATACATATCGCACACTAAATTATAAACAGTCACAACTCAAAGTGATCAAAATAAATGGTTTTGTTTTTTTCTAAATAAGTTAATTTAACAAATCGCTAACGACCGTTATGCTTGTTTTTATGTTACATATTTGCGTCATTTGTACAGTATCAACAGTTGTTTGCAACTACTCAGCATCTGAAATTTTTTGTGTTTATGATTTAGTGTGCGATATATAGTCATAAATGTATGTATGTATGTATATATGTACATACAAACATACATACATTTGTTTTTTTTTTTAATTGGTAATTAGCAATTGAACTAGGTAAATCTCAAAATCAAAATATTATTGTAAATAAATCAAATTTCAAACACTTGAAACAAGTATTTTAGATAAGCTATTATAAATTATTCAAAATCTCTTTAGTAAACAAAGCTATGGTACCGATTAAAATCAATTTACATGACTAATTGATTATTTGTTATTTGGTCACTGCAGTAAGCTTTTTAATTTATATATCTTTATTGAAAACATTTGAAAAAAGTAGTTTTTGGAAACAACATCATGCCACATATGAATTCATTCATACATACTAGTGTTGTCATTCGAATAAAAATTATTCGAATATTCGACCAACTATTTTTTCATTTTTGTACGAACGAACAAAAATTTTAATTTAAAATAAAAAATTATTCGGATAATTATTGTCGAATATACGAATAATTTCCTTAGCTACCACCATGTATAAAATATATTTTACATTTCATAATTTTTTAAATTAACAGTAGGATGTAGACACGTGGCAAATTTATTATGGAAAAATACTCGATAAACCAACGTGTTTAATCGTTAAAAAAATTTTTTTTCTTTCCACAACAAGTTATTTCAAGAAATGTTGATGTTGATTGGCCTTCTTTTTGTGGGTAAAAGCAAGGTTTATGCAAACAAACCAAAACGCTTGAGCAACTCAAACAAAATATTATTTAAATAAAACATATATCAATATAAGATCTTTCATTTAATCAAAAATTATACAAAGTAGTATACCTTCTCGGCGGACACCCTGTACTTGTGTACTTTTAGAAAAAAAATAATAAAACTTACTGATTTTCCACAGATTTTAATAATCGAATTAATGAACGAGGTATAAAATCATAAAATGCTTTAATATTGCACGTATTCCTGAAATCGGGGAATTTCCTATCCAATATTAACTTTTTTTAAATATGCCACAAAAAACATACGCAAATACTTTGTTTCACGATTATTTTATAAGCAAAATATCGCGAAGGATCTTAACTAAGATGAAGAATTAGATGACATTTCTCAAGTAACTGATAATGTTTTATTAACTGATCTAAAAATGTCTATCAATAAAGTAAGAAAGTAAAGTAAAGTAATACATATAAAAATCGTCAACAATATTGAGGTTGATTTAAATTATTTTTATCACCGACATCAACAACAAGCAAAAGAAATTTTTCTAATTGTTTTTTTTTTTATTTAAGGTAAAAAAAGAACCGTCTAAAAGCTAAAAAGTTGGAGTATATACGGGTTTTAAATGAGTATTTTTAAAGATAGCACCCAGTCAGCATTTTATGAAATTAATAATCATATTCGAGTCTTTTTTGACTCCTCTGCGCGATTAAAATAAACATTTATGCGCTCATTTTCGAGTCGAAAATGGCTGTTCATTCGGGAGAAAATGCTACCCTAGCTGCGACTCTTCTAAAAACATCTTTCATCGCTCACGCTGCTGATCAATTTCGAATCATTTTCGAGACAGGTTGTGGTAGTAATTACAATATCGCTTGCGAAACAATTATTCAAACAGTCACATTACGAGCATATGCGTGATCAATTTATGAATGCGTACATTCTGTACGTGTTGTTTTTTAAAGAAATCACTTTCTAAGCATTTCTGGGAATCATTTTCGAGTCTTATTTTAAGCGCAGAAATGATTAATCAGTTTTCGATCACCTAAGGTAGTCGAAAAAGACTCAGTTTCGTGAAACAATCTTCCACATGCTGACTGGGCACTGACACATTAAACAATTTTTGTATATTTATAGAAATACGTATGCCTTTTAACTAATATCGTTTCGGCTTTTAATAATGTTTATAAGTTTGTTATTAAAATTATTTGTTTTTTTTGTGTATTGAATTGCTTTTGGTTTGTTAGTATGATGTGACCGACTATGGTCCCTAGGCTAGGTATACACAATGAATAAATAAATGAAATGAAAATTAAAAAGATAAACTTATACACATGCGTGTAGTTTTTTGCAAAATGTTTTTAAATTATTCGAATAAATTTTTTTGTTCTCTGCTCGTTCGAATATTTGAACAAAAGCTCAAAAGATCAAAATTATTCGTCAGTTCGAACAAAAAAAATCATGAAATTTCAATCGAACAAATTCAAAACGCGAATAATTAGCAACATTAATACATACATATGAATTTACATACATACGTATGTACATCTTATACTACCAACATTATAAATGTGTAAATTTGTATGTTGTGAGTTTGAATGTTTTGTTGATTGGATTGTTGTTCTCGTATGTTTGTTCCACATAACGCCTAATGAATTTGGATGAAATTTGGTAGTCGGAAATAAAATTTATAGTTTGGTACTTTGCTTAGCACTATTGATAGTACATTCCTATTCTGTGAGGTCCTTAAAATAGCGGCCGTTATTATCAGCAGCTTTCAATATTCGACTATAGTCACAAGTGCTGATCGAACGAATTTTCTTTTGGTATTATGACGAGCATTCGATAAACAATTTCGCTATTGTGAATACCACTGATTTTTAACATTTGTGACAATTTTAAATTCAAGAATCATACAGAGTAATGGAAACCAAAATACACTTGGTACTGCACAGCAAATTGAGGATTTTCATTTATAAGTGAAACCTTTCGAATTGTTTAGTCCTTACGACCTTACATCTATGTACATATGTATGTACATATATAAAATCGACAAAAATAGTTTACAATTTGTGTTCGGGTATCTAAAAATAAATAGTAATCGTTTAACACTAAGATTTTTAATAATTGTTTAAGTTAAAATACTGCAAAATTCTGTTCGCTCAACAAATTTTTCGAAGCACATAATACAAATTCGGCATTCGATAGCCAGCGGAGATCGAAAATCGAATGTAACTCATGAGATCCCAGCATGACTCCGTCAATAGCAGTCACTTGTTTTCCACAACGCGTAAGCAAACGCCAATTTTTTTGTATTGTATGGACGTGACGTCGACAAATATGTATGTATGTACATATGTATATAAGGACGAACAATTATTCCACTTTAACAAATTTTTAAAAATCTGTTAAATTTTTAAATTAATCAATGGAATATACATACAGTTTAGGAATTAACTCTACATACACCCATCATATTTCGGATTTGACCAAGCTTGGGAAGAAATTTAAAATATTAATTATGCCAATGTTTGGGGTGCTAATATGTTTATATAAAAAATTAAAAACTAATTCATAATTATAACAATAGTAGCAAAAATATTCAAAACACATAGGAAAAAAATCTGCATGCAGGCATAAAATACATGAAAAATAAGTGCAAAATTGTTGAGGTTGTCAACTTGTTTGAAAATTCTGTGATTTCCGGTACCAATCCGTCAACAAATGGCATATAAATGTGGTATAATATGTTCTTAAAATATCAACAGTTGACATTAACTCTGAAAGAATCTAAAACATTTACCACAAATACATATATTACGTTAATTTCTTAAGGTACATATCTATAGCAAATGTTAACAGTATTTTGTCTCCTGTAAAATTTTGTTGAAGTGATTTAGCAGGTTTACGCTCTAAGCCGACGATATGACATTTTAATGCTGTTCGAAAGAGAACAAGACTCCTCGTCGACTGGCTAAAATATTTATTTAAATTTGAAACTGTATAGGTATGTCGAAAAAATTTAATAATGTTTTAGGCTAATTTCTTAAGCTACATATGTATAGAAAATGTTAATAGTATTTTGCCTGTCCTGTAAAATTTGCTTGTAGTGAGTTAGCAGGTTTATACTCTAAGCCGACGATATGTATGTACGTATGTATTCCAATGTTGGTATGTACATATGTATATAACTGCACTGGGGATATTGTGTAATATTGGTTCAAAGAACAAATAACCGAACTTAGCATTAAGGGCTTACAAACTTCTCGCAGTATTAGATACATAAGTATATGAGCATTTTACAATACATACAAAATTATTTATAACACACTAAACACAGCAATTCAAAAAATTCTCCGTAATTAACACATAACAACAAATCACTTACACGTGAAAGTAAGAAAATTATCAAAGTACAATCAATTTGTATTTAGTAGCGAATTATGAAATTATGAAACAAAAACAAGCACAACTATACATACATACATACATATGCATTTATTTGACAGTAATAATCGTCTACAAAAGCACAAACAGCTGATACTTTAATTATTTAATCATGACATTTATTATGTTTATTCAGGCAAATTTATAGTACAAAATAATTTATAAAAATTTTAAATTTATAATTTAAGTATACAAAATAAACTGGTATAATTGAAAAAAAATTATGTATTAAATTAAATTTTAAAAATTATGCATATGCGCTCAAAGCTCCCTGAAAATAGGGAATACATACATACATTAAAATAAATTCACTGGCTACCTTAATACTTCCAGAAGTTTGGATTTTGCTCCATACGTCTTTGGAAGTTTGTATACCAGTTCTGCAATGTGGATAGCGGTACTAAGGTCTCATTAGACAAAGGAGGTAGTTGTTGGGCATTGACCGTAAAGCTGGACGCATAGTTGAAAAAGTTCTCTAACATTTTTTGACTAAATTGCAAATTTGCATTAGCATTTGTCTAAATAGTAAAGAAATTTTAATTAGTGTTCTGCTCAATTTAATTTTAAGTTTATATTCTTCTTTACCACAGCCGGTGTAAGCTGCGAGATATTGCTGCTTGGCTCAATAGATATACCGATTTGTGCTGATTGCGAGATTTCCTGAGCTCCAAATACCATGCCGTTCCCTTGAGACTCTAGCTCATGACTTTTTTTTAGTTGAGATATTTTAAATATAGCAGATGGTTTAGCATTTGAAATATGACCTAAATACTGCCAAGTAGGTGCTGAATAGGCATCAGGCCAACTGAAATAAACTGCTGCTGCGGTAGCTTCGGGCAAGGGCTGTATGCCAGTTAAAAATACTACTATATAGTTAACATGATCTATGTCAGGCACGTTAATTACTGCTTTGGTTTCATCGAGTGGCGTGAAATCTGTCTGTGGCTACCAGTAGCAGCATTAATATACAGAGACTTTATTTAAATTTATTTCATAACATACCAGTCTTCCAGATATTATTAAACCAAACATATTAAACGTGAAATGCGGAAATAAATGCTAAACACACAAAGTTCTTTGCAATTATTAATAAACTTTGGAATGTTTACCTTAAAACTTCTAGAACTAATTGATCAAAATCTGAAATGCTTTTTGACATTTGCATATTGCAGATGGAACAAAAAAATTGTCTACCATATGATTGCCAGTATTAACAAAGGCTCTCAAACTGTATATTATTCACAGAGTTGCTTTAAATAACTATTTCGTTGCGGTATACCGAATAGGAACTAAGTTGCTTACGTTATGTTATGTTTTCTTTTATTGATATAAATAGGCATTTCATCCACACTTCGCTTTATATTATTTCACAGTTTTCTTACAAATTTTAATAATGGTTTGGTTTTAAAAATTTTTTGTTTACCATATCAGTAATACGAATCTATATCTTATTAAGAGCGCACAACATGCTATAAAAGCTTAAGTGTAATCACAGAACGGATTGGATCAATATTGATTGCCCCTCTTTACAACCTAACCTAACCTAACTTAATACGGCAATGTGCACTAACAAATACATATCTCACACTAAATCATAAACAGTCACAACTCAAAATTATCAAACTGTTTGTTTGTTTTTTTTTATAAACTAGTTAAATGACCGAAACTCTAACGACCGCAACAACTTCTTTTGCAATACAGTCTTCTTGAAGAATATAAAAAATCGTTATGCTAATTTTTATATTACATACTTGCGTCATTTGTACAGTACCAAGAGCATCTGAAATTTTTTGTTGTGATTGCTTATGATTTAGTGTGCGATATGTACATATCGAGCCTTTGCTGCAATAGAGTGATAACTCAAAATACGTGATGAATCTGGTATTAGATTTTAAAAATCCAGAACGGGGAATCCAGTATGGCGCATGAGTTTTTTTTTAATTGATCAGATATGTTTTAAAATCGTTACTCAAAGGTATTTGCGGTCGCTGATTATGAATTTAAAGTCGGATTTTCAAAATTCAAAGAGGTGGATTAGTTGTTTAAAAATTTATCGGGATAATAGCTTTTGAAAATTTAAGATGGTTGATTATAATGCCGTGTACACATCTGGCACACATGTGCCCAAAAAAGCGTAACCACTAATTATTAAAAAAAACTATTTGTTTTTTTTTTGAAATTTTCTTAATTTTTCTTTTAATTTTTATGCAACAAAAAAATTACTTGTGCTTAAAGTGTGCATTAAAACAAAAATTTTGTTTTAACGTACACTTCAAGCACACGTTATTTTCTTTTTGCACATGGGATTAAAAAAAATTAAGATTTTGAAAAAAAGCTCTAAATTAAAAATTTTCAAAAATATTATTTTCTAAAATTAGCAAAGAAAAAAGATTCGATACATGTATACGAAAACATTATAAATTCAATGTAGGTACATACTTATTTATTTTTAGGAGAAAAATATTTCGGGTTACTGAATTGATCATTTAATTTCAGTAAATAAGTATTTAAAAGAGTGTAATATATATTAAAAAAAACTTTTTACATTTTATTATTGAATTTTTTGCCCTCCCAAAAGGAAAATATTCTTATATTAATTTTTCCCGTCAGATTTAGGATCTTTGGCTTGAGGAGGTGTTTTTGACTTATCATTTTTGCTAAGGAATTTCTCTTTATTGTGTGAGGCTGCCGCCAAGGCCTGAGATTCCGCCTTTCTTTTCTCCTCCTTCTTTTCAATAGCTTCTTTATCGGCTTTCGTTAATTCACCAAAAATACTTACAATAAAATCATTTAGTTCCTGCAAGTGTTGCAGTTTGTTACCAGTGGCAGGAGCGGCTGCACTTGGACGACCATGATAATGAATGGGACAACTAGATTTAAATAAATATACATTAATTTAGTTTATATTTTAATTAATTAAAAACACTCTTTAATTAAATCACATATTTCGTAATACAAAATGCAAAATAAAGGCGCCCAATTACTCATTAAAAATAAAATGCTCATATCTATAATTTCTTTTTATTTTTCTTTTATAAGAGTCAACGTTTTTAATTATTTAATTTTTCAACACAATTTTATCAAACATGAAAAATGTTATGCATCATTTCAATAATATGTATTTATTTAATTGAAAGAATTTCTATTGCGAAAAAAGCTTTCAAAAATCAAACTTTTATATCAGAATTAGTTTGAAGTGTGTAAAAATGCAAAACATCAGTCATCATTGATTATAAAACGCATCATAAACATTTTGTTATTAATAATTTAATGTTTTAATTAGAATTCCAAATATCTAGATATTTTTGGGTTAATAAAAATACTAAAAATTATTATTAATATTTTGAAATTGGAATATCGTTACCTTAATATAGAAAGGCCCTAACTCATTATTTTTTTTAAATCGAGTTTTTGGTATATTTCGATAGAAGAACATCTAATGTATCGAAAAATGCAAAAATCTCCATTTCTATATTAATGTAACGTTATGTACATACATATGCATGTACATGCAAAATACATATGTATCTAACATATGTACATAAAGGCACATCTACATGCGCATATTTTTATTTTTATATGAAGATTTTGTATTGAAATTGTAACAAAAAAGCTGAAATAGTCAAAATCTTTAATATTTTGTTGCTTGTTCGAGGCAGGGGTGGGGGATTTGTTAATAATTTCTTTGACTAGTTGCCAAAAATATACATACATATATACATATGTATATACTATATGTATAGATGCCAAAAAATTTTATTTCAATATGTTTTGTAAAATAAAAATAAATTAATTTCACTAAAATATTGAATGAAGTTCATTGAACATTTTGTAAATAAGTTTTTTCTTATTAAAATATAAATATGTATGTAAATACATCTGAATAAAATTTATTATACAAATTAATTTAAAAAAATTCCATTGATCAAATTCAACTGACGCGAGAATAATTTTGAAACATTTTGTATAATAATAAGTTGTAAAAAACACTAATTTCTAAGAAACAGTGGGAAATACGTTTTCGGAAATAGCATTTAGGAATGTGTTGTGTAATTTTTTTCGTTGTTTCATCGTATATATTGAGAGACCTTAATTCACTACTGTCCATAACAGGGACGGCATTGAGAATTTTGAAATTGTACCAACAACTTAAAAAAAATTGTACTTTTTTTACCTTAATTGTACTAAAAGATATTTTTAGTTCAAATTACATATTTTTATTTGGTTTTTTATTATAATAATCGACTTTGTTCTGGCTACCGAATCGTTTTCACAAATTTGTTTGTAAGTTGGGATGTTAAAGCATATGGTTACAAATTGAAAGCATGTGCTCTAGTCTCCGCAAACATTGGCGATGACAATTTTACACACATTTCACGTGAACTTTTATTCCCGATAAGGGTGAATATTGCTTCATTTTTATACCCTTCAACTAAAATTTTACTACAAATACACCTCGTTACAAAAATTTATTGCAATAGTGTAGTTGTACAAAGCAGTTGCGCAAGCAGTTGTGCAGTTTCTATTATGTTTTTACATTCTCCTGTAATGTTGAAATTATTTGAGTTAGTGCGATATGCAGTGTCTATAATTCTGTACGTGAAATCGATTTTGCGAAGCCCCCAGAAAAGCTGGAGACTTTTGGTTTTTTGTTGGACTGATATGTCAGGAAGTATCGTACCTCGAATGTTATTTAAAATCAAAAGTTATTCCCTTGAAACACAAATAAAAAAAATCTTAAACTAAACCCTACATTCATAAACTTTTGTTGTAACTATGCCAATCATGGCCCTGTCGGAAATTCCGTTAACTTGAAACTAACTTTAAGCTAACTATTTCGCAACTAGTACTGACTGACACTTGGATTACTTTTCAATGCAATCAACTGACTATTTTAACATTGCGATATCCTAGGCAGTAGTCAATTGTCTCACTCAGCATTACTTTTCAACTAACTTAAAGTTGGCTTTTTTAAATTACCTGGTACCAGGGTTCGAACATGTATCATCACACGTTGTGTACTCAACGCGCTAACTACCCAGCCAAGGTACCATCTAAAATAATAACAGCAAAATGTTAATATAAAGCTGAAATGAGTTTCAAAGTAGCTGAGAATAAATTTGTTGGCTCTCACCAAATTCGATTACGTACTAAACTTAAGAATTAGTTTTGGATTTGTTCTGGATGACATTGCAGTTAGCTTTTAGTCAGTCTAAGAAAAGTTAACTATAAGTTAACTATTTTTGTAGTCAACCACACATTTTCCGACAGGGTATAAACAGATATGTACAAACGTACTTGCATATGTATGTATGTACATATTTACTCGTTATAAATATAAAAAAATAAATAATAAATACATAGTAAAAGCAAATGTAAAGATAATTTTTTTTATTTATGAATTATGTTGTAAGTACATTTACACTCCCGATCAGATGATTAGAACCACTGAAGTTGTCGTTGTTAGTATGCCATATCCAAAGCATATTTATATAAAGTATATGCAGGTCTACAACAACTAAGAAAGTACAAAAACAACAGGCGATTTGTTTGTGTAAGAATAATGGATGAATGTCAAAAACAGATGAATACAACCAGACCTGGGCAACTTGCATCACTTTTGCATAAGCACTGATTGAAAAACAAAAATTTTAGTGCAAATTTAAATTTAATGCTTGTAGTGCACTATTTTTTTCACTTCAATAAAATCTCTTAAAAGTAATGGATTAATATTGCATTAGCATGGCGAAAAATGCACTGATTTTGTATTGATGTGCTTAGTCATCATGAAGTAATGCAATATTATTGCATTATCAAATATTGTACACAGTAATATTGAATAAAACGTTAACCTATTTTATCAGATAGCACAAATAATAAAATAAAAAATACAGTAAAGTTCATTGAGGGCACCTTTATAAGTATGTACGTACAAATTAAAGAAAAGGAAAACTGTCAATATAAATACAAACTAGATTTCAGAATCAATTGAAAAAATTAAAAAGTTCCATACTTCAAGTACGTTGTATCTCGACCTTTATAGAAAACCGTGCAATTGACAAAAGATCAGAACTTAGGTTTTCATTTATTGTAGTTATATCTTAAAAAATGCTGATTTTGTAAACGAAAAATACTACCGCTTGGAACAATTACATCTCTCGAAAAAAATTATAAAAAACGTAGTGATATGATTTTTCGTCTTGGGTGTACATAGGAAAAAATTTACATATTTATGTATGTATGTTTTTATGTACATATGTACACATTTACGTTGTATTTTGCACTATAATGCAATAATACTTTTCATAATGTGTGAAGTGGTGAAAAAATAGTGAAATAAAAGTAACAATGCAATATTCATAAATTACTTTGAAGGGATTTTAGTTTAATGAAAAAAAAAATGCACCAATATTATCAAAGTTAGTGCTAATGTAATAAATTTGTATTTGCATTGATTTGGTTTAGTATGGTAAAATGGTCAATGCGTTTGCTTATTTAATGCAATAGCCCAAGATTTGCATACAACAGAAAGGATATGTATGGATAGACAAAACCATAGTAAATTTATTAATTGATAAACCTTTAATATGTGAAATAAGTATAATAAAATATTAAATAATTAAATATAATTATTTTTAAATGTTTTGTAACACATTTTTTAAGTAAAAATTTATTTAAACTTTTTCACATACGTTTTCAGTATACAAAATTGTGTATAACAAAGCAAAAGAAAACAAAATGGCGTACGAACATTGTAAACAACTTTTGACATTCAGGCATTGCCACGAAACGAGAAAAAAATTAATCACCTGAGTAGTTGCATATACTTGATATAAATTTACTTTGGCCATATCCTTCTAAGTTTTTGCGAACAGATTAAGATTAAAAAGTAACAACAATAACATAAAAACTTAATGATACAGTACTTGACAGGTCATTAAAAAAAGATAAAGAAACTAAAATTTTTCTTTTCATATGATTAGAACCACAATTGATTGAATTAATTTAAATTTATAGCTTAAGCTATTAGTAAAAGAAAAAATATTATTTTCTAATAAATACATATGCATGTATTAGTGAAAAATAGGCAAGAAAGGTATTTTAATTATACACGGAAAAGCCAAACTCAATGTTTATCGTTCGTAGGGATATTCCTATTGAGCGAAAAATTATGCGAACTCACAAAATTTTGCTTGTATACTTAAAAGATACTGAAAACTATGAATAGAATTACAAAGGAGGGATTCTAGTCGAGGAGAAGTCTTGAAAATAAGATCAATAAGGCCAGAGAAGCATTTGAAATCCTATCACCGATCTAGCAAAACAACAACATAAGTCTTCGCACTAAGCTACGGATATTCGAATCCAACGTAAAATCAGTTCTACTCTATGGTTGTACTGCATGGAAGGTTACCCTTAACATTAAAAGACGCTTGCAAACCTTCGTAAATCGTTGCCTAAGACGTATCCTGCGAATTTTCTGACCACTGACGATAACAAATGTCGAATTGCTACGTAGCACCAATCAGTTAGAAGTAGCAACTGAAATATCCAAACGCAAGTGGCAGTAGATTGGCCATGTACTTCGCTACGAGGATGGCAACATCTCCAAGCAAGCTCTCTGCTCTGGAATCCTTTTTAGCATATATATATATATATATATATATATATATAAGGTCTGAAGCTGGTATCCAGGCAAGTAACTAAGCTTTAAATACCTGAAATTAAAAAAAAACTGAAAAATACCTTCCAGAACTATGTACGATTTTTTTCAATTGAACATAAATTCTTTGTTTTTAGCAGCATGCCACTGCCACTGGTGCGAATATTTTGACCTAATTTTTTGGCTAACTTAGTTTTGATATGTTCCCTTTCTGATGGTGTAAACATTTTAAGAATCTATTTCCAGAAAAATTTTATGTTTAGGCCAATGAAAATTGATTTAGTGGCGTACTAAAAAAAATGTAAGTGGTTCTAATCGTCTGATCGAAAGTGTATATACATATACATACATACATACATACATACATACATATGTTTTATTGTTTATGTAAAAGCTTACAACGCTTGCCAAAAGAATAATAAGAAAAATGCCTCCAAATAAAATAAAATTAAAACAATAGCAGAATGTGTTTAGTATATGTATACAGTTTAATAGAATATTTCGTGCCGGTCAAATTAAAATATGCATATACATATACATATGTACATGTGTGTGTATGTGTATAAACCCTGCAGGAAATGCGAATAGCGAAATTGTAGTGATTTACTAGTGACATTGTCAGTATTACTACTGACCAGGTGTACCCCAGCCAATGTAATCATCTATGGACATATAACATAGTGTTGTCATTGAAAATCCACCACTAGGCTGTAGCAATACTGACTAAGTAGTTCTTTTGGGAGCACATGGAGACATTGGCACCAGAGATTCACTAGTAATTTTTAGGGGCTCTGGTCCACAATATCACAATTCCTCGCTCGATGTCAATAGTAAAATGGTAGTGATTTACTAGTGACATTGTCAATGGTACTACTGACGAGGTGTACCCCAGCCCATGTAATCCCCTATGGACATATAACATAGGGTTGTCATTGAAAATCTAGCAGTAGACTTTAGCACTATTATTTTACGACCATATGGAGACATTTGAACTAAAGACTCATTAGTACATTTTAGTGACTTACGTCTACAATTTTATAAGGGTTGAGGCAACGCGTTCATTGACAATGTCACCAGAAATATCCTAGAACTGTTGTCTGTAATATATCTCTACTCTCGCATAATAGAAAAGTTATCGACATTGTAACTAGTGCAGTGCAGAGAAAAGAGTGTTGACATAGAGACATATGGTTCTAGGCTGACTAGAGGGAAATTTATACATACACATTCATGTGCACGTACGTATGTAATAGGATAATAAGGCATATCACAATTATAATTTACACTTTAATTTGACACTTTCATATGCCGTTTTATTTAAATAACAAGAAGTAATTAAAAAAATAAAAATAAACCGACTGCGACAAACTTTGAACTGTTAAATATCCTAAATGATCCTTCGAAATTAAAAATCGTAAAAGAAACCTAAAGATGATATTAAAATACCTGTCGAATGATACCCATTTCGATAAACTTACATATGTAGTTCGCCGACTTTTTCTTATTTTCGTATTTAAAAAATGGCGTCTGTTGACCGCCATATTGAGTTTTGACTACTATCATATCTTTAATGACACTCCCAGGACAAATCGATTGATGTAATAATCATTAAAATCGGTCCACGCGTTCGGTTTATATAGTTCCGCAAACGAACACACAAACATAAATATGTACGTACATATGTACATACATATATACATAATACCCTTCCTTGCGTCGCGCAGTCGAGTCAAAAGTGGAAAATTTTTTAACTTTTGTTAAGAAAAAATCGAATTTAACGTTTATTTAAAACAAAAATTTACGCTCGTAAGGGATGATACAATAATTTCTAATAAACCCTCAACCTGGCCCACGAAGTCGACAAGAAACTTTCTAACTTACATACTATATTGCAAAAAAAAAAAAAAAAAACACGTTGTAATAATGAAAAACTTTTTATACATCCAATATAATCCTACCTTTACCTAATTGATGGTATTCGTACGTGACATATCACGTGACATTTTGTGGAATTGCCCAATTGTAAGTAAGTATGTACATTGTTATGATTTTGTGCTTAAAAGAAAGAAATAGACGGCAATTCGTTTGCATAATTTGCTTTAAAATTTATGAAAAGAAAAACTTATAAAGGTCAAAAATGTTTTAAATTTTGACTCAAATTTATTTTCATACATTCATGACAATTTGTGATGTGCCTAAATGTATAAAACACAGTCCAAATAAAGAGGAAAATATCTTGGCTGAAAATCAGCATTTGATTACGAAAAAAGCAAAAAATGTTTAAGGCGGGGAAAAGGCTAAAACACACGAAATCTTTAAAAATGCAGGCATATACATACATATATATACTAGGTATTGATCTGTGCATTTTATATATATATATGTATATGTATGTATAAAACAAATAATGACGGACTCAGGTTTAGCACACTTTTTAAAAACAAATATCTTTATAGGTAAAAAATCCCAGCAAAAAAAACTTAAGTACATACGTACTTCTTAGAGCTTGCCTTTGTCATGCCTTCTTAAGGCCATGATACACTATCCTACACAATCGCGCGATCTACGAAAAAATACAACCCTGATCTGATGAATTGTTTTTGTCTTTTGAAAATGTACATAGACTCCATCATACCAGGGCTGTATTTTCTCAAAAATCGCACGATCGTGTAGGCTAGTGTATCACGGCCTTTAATCATTACATGAAGTGAATTGATGTTTAACGTTTTCATAAATCCGAATAAATCCGTCACTATTAAAGTGAAGAAAATTAATATTCAAAAAGCTTTAAAATCAGGCAACATGACCGGGTTCATCACCGACTTATAAAAAATATTTATTTTTGAACCTACGAGTACGATTCATTCATTTTAATGAAGATCAATTTATTTAAATTCTCGCACACCACTAATGTTTCCCCTAAATCGAATCAGTCCGTCATGACTTGAACCCATGATTCAACCACATTTTTGTTAAGTTTTTCTTTCATTTTAGGATGACAGGTTGCTGAGAAGTGAAAGTAAGTTTTGAGAACCTTTGTGTTCACTTTGAGAGTGGTAAAAGGACAGTGCAAGTAGAGATGGTGAAGTGAGAATATAGTAGTGTTGTCATTAGAAGAAAAATTATTCGAATATTCGAACAACTTTTTATCATTTTTGTTCGAACGAACAAAAATTTTAAATTTAGAATAAAAAATTATTCGAATCATTTTTGTCGAATTTTTCATTTCATAAATTTTTAATTTGTTAGCAATAGGATGTTAGTAATCAAATTACCCCAAAATAATAAAAACCTTTTTTCTTGCTTTGAAAAGATAATGCCTCTTTAATGGAATCAGAAGGTGTCTTACAATTCATGGTAAAGATTTAAAAAAATAACTAGTTTTCTATAGATCTAATCGAAAGTCCTATGGGCTCGGTTGGTTATTGTTATGAATAAATAAACAAATAAATAATATTATTAATGCACTTAGGGAAAAGCTGCAACTTAAAAACAAGAACGCGTCACATTAATTCAATAATTTTCAATATAATAGAAAATGTATATTGAAGTAGTTAAAAATTAATAATATTAATAAATTAATAAAGTAAATTAATATTTTTCCATATTGAAATAAGAAATTTCAACATGACTACAATTTCGTTAAATCGATATGGTTTTTATTGATTTTAAGCTGTTTTTTTCTGGGTGTAAGCTTTCCAATAATAACTTTTTAAAATATGCCACAAAAAAAGCGAAAAAAGAGTACGAAAATACTTTGATTTCAAGATTGTTTTGTAATAGAAATTTCGCAAATAATCTCATGTACGATGGAGTATTAGATGAAATTTTTTAAGTAATTGACAATGGTTTATTAGCTGATCTAAAAATTTTTATTAATAAAATAAGAATTTGTACTAATATATAAATCTTCAACAATTTTGAGGTTGATTTAAATTATTTGGAAATATTTAAGAAAAGAACACAAAAACTGGATATGCTTTTTAATCCTTTTTAATCCTTTTTTAAAACGTTATCACTAACATCAACAATTTGCGAAAGATATTTTTCTACTTGTTGTTTTATCAAAATTAAGAAAAGAACCGTCTACAAGCAAACAAGTGGGAATATCTATTGTTTTTAAAATTACTAATATTTTGAAAGAAATCAATGACATTAAAATTTTTTGTAAATGTGTATGAAAACGTAACTTTTTTAACTAATTTCCTTTCGGTTTTTAATAATATTTCTAAGTTTGTTATTAAAACAATTTGTTTCTCTTGTGTAATGAATTATTTTTTATTTGTTAATAAAAAAATTAAACTCATACCATGCGTGTCGTTTTTTTGCAAACTTTTTTAAAATTATTCGAATAAATTTTTTTATTCTTTGTTCGTTCGAATATTCGAACAAAAGTTCAAAATTATTCGTCCGTTCGAACAAGAAAAAAATCATGAAATTTTATTCGAACAAATGTAAAACACGAATAATTAACAACACTAGAATATAAGCTTAATTCATTTGTTCGCTTTTACAACTCTGCTAATGTGCATTTTGTTAATTTTTAAATCATCGTGACAGCGCCTCTGAAGTAAAGTACACGCATTATTTTATAAGATATTTATCCATTTTGTTAGTTACATATTTTACTTCGACAACCGACGATTGACTGCTACAAATATTGACCAAGGAGGGCGCTGCGATATGCATTAGCATAGACATTAATGGTAATTCTCAAATTTTTATTTGTATAGTTACAAAATTCATTAAAAAAAAACTAAATCAAAAGGTAATGTAACTTGATCTTAAGATGACAAGTAATATGTCGAGAGCCTATATTCAAAATGCGTCAACTCAAATTTGGTCAAAATTAGTTTGCGATGGCAAATAGCTCTCCTATGCAATATTCATCTGGCAATCCTCTTTATTAGATGTTTGGCACAACCTTCTTGTGTTTGTGTAATGGTGAGGACGTGAATGGATTAAAAAGGAGATAGAGAGGGAGGTGTGTGATATACAATGAAGAATATTACATAGTATAAATGAAATGATTTCATTGTATTTATGACGACCGTACTGCTTTGAAATAAAGATATTAGAAAAATAAGAAATAGCAAATATTTTCCAACAAAATAACTGTTGATTCATTTATGTTTGACAAACTGTATATAGTAAGTAGACAAAATTTGTGTAACTTAATTATATTTGTGCCAAATTCGCTAAAAAAAAGTCGTTTAAACAATGTAACGATTTTCATTAGTATATACAATGAACTATGAAGAACACACGAAGAGCAGAGATTGAAAGATTTCATGTATACAATGTAATTGCTCATTGTATTGATGAAAAGTTTCATTAATATAAGGCCGAACATTTAATTAAAACGTTTCATTCTCTGAGTGAATGATTTTCCTTTCAGTGTATAAGCTTTCGAAATTTAAAATTTGGAGTGACCCTGCTACAATATAGATTGAGATAGAGAGTGCCAGAGCTGACCACCTCGAGATAGAAGAGGCTTTCAGTCAGGCTTAAGTTATTTTTTTATGATATTTTAAGTTGTTTCTTGTAGCTTTTCGATTCTTATATCTAGTATTGAGTAAAAGATCTCACAAAAATATTTAAAAACTAAATGTATTTAAAAAACTCATATTTTTGTTTTCCGACAAAATGTGCTAACTCTAAAAAAATATTTCTTTCTTGATTGACTAAAATGTGCTATCACAAAAAAAATACGCAAACCAGTGCAAAATAAATTTTTTTTTGCATACCTATGAATTAGTAAGCATATTTAAACCATCTTATGGAAGGCATATCATTTATTTTTATAATAACGAGCGAATTAACTAGTTTTTTGGCTCTAAAAAAAAAAAAAAAAAAAGTTAGCTTTTTTGAGTTGGAGTATATCAAGGCAAATTCACATAAGGTATAAGGTCCGTTTGTTTACTTTTCCAGTAAAATCCAGTAGTTGAGTAAATTTTGGGAAATTTGAAAATTTTACTCTCAAGAAAATCGCACAAATTTGCAGGTTAATCAAAACAGCTGATCACAGTGTTGTATAATATGTGTTGTTTTGACTACCCATCAAATACATATTTTTGGTAATTGATGCATGCATTTTTATAATTATAAATTTGAAGCGATATATATTTCTGAAATAGAAGTTCTGTGAAAGTTTTATCTTGTATTTGGTGTTTTGTTTTTATTCTGGGTAAATGGCATACGAAAATACATCAATATTTGATTTCTGATAGTCGTTACCCTGAATAGTATGCAGAAATAAGTATTTGCATATACATACACCTTACATCTCTAAGAAATTAAGCAAATAACACAATTAATTTTAATTTAAAAACTGATAAATTTAAGGATTATTATTCTTTAATTTGTTTCATCTTGAACATAAATACTCTTCAGGTTTTTTTTTTTTGTTAAACTTTTACTTCAACTTATCTTCTTTTAAATGTTTTTATTAAAAAAATTTTACTTTGTATTTGCTTACTTTTGTTTATTTTATTGAATCATATGTTTTTCTCATCTACTGGATTTTACTGGCAAAAATTTGTCCAGCAGACTCTCAATTCAACAACTGTCAATTTACTCTCTCAATTGGCACTCTCTTTTGCAATTTTATGTGTAAACGAACGCATTTCAGTAAAATCCAGTACAAATTTGCACAAAATTGCACAAGTTTTGGGGTAAACAAACGGATCTATTCGCTTTGAGAAATTTATACCTAAAATGTCAAAAAAATGTACTGAAAAATGTGTGTTGACATCCAACGTACATTCAAATTACAAGCGGCGAAAATAGTAACCTGATCCCTTGCGAACACCTAGTATGGATTCGCCTTGGCGTATATTGAATGAATATCGTCGGCTTAGAGTGTAAACCTGCTAAATCCACTTTTTATAGGATATTACATTTTAATGCCATTCGAAAGAGAAAGAGGCGGCTCATCAATTTGCTTAAATATTTATTTTAGTTTGAAGCTCTATATGTCGAAGAAACTTAATTTATTAGGCTAATTTCTTAAGCTTTGTATAGAAACCGTTAACAGTATTTTGTCTCCTGTAAAATTTCCATCTACATTGTACATGGAAAACAGAAATGCTAAAAAAATAAATTTGGGCTTTTGCAGTCAATAGGTACAAACAGTGCTAAATTTATAACCACTACTGCATGTAAATAATAGGTATGTACCATGCACTTGTAAACAAACTTTCGAATGCTGTATACTTATGTGTGAACATAATAGATACACATCAACTACATAAGTATAAATGTTTGTAATTAAAATTTATTGGTAATGCATTTGAATTAAGAATACAAATTAATTGAATTAAAACTAAAAAGCTAGAGAAACCCCGTTGCATAGGAAAAAAAATCACAAATGTTTATAAATAAATGTTAGAATTCTAGTGGCAAATTTTTTTTCTTTTTTTTTTTTGTACATTAGAAATCATGATTACACAAATTTGCGCGAGCTCTTGCAGTTTTTATTGTTGACGGAAAAGTGAATACAAAAATATTTCTCGCATCTCATTGTGAAGACAAGTTCAAAATCATTTTTATTTGATAATAAACAAACGAAAGAATTTTAATAAAATTTAAGTACTAAAAAAAATTAATAGTATATGTACATACATACATACGAGTACATATAATATTTATATTTATTCAAAAAGAGTGAACATTTTTTAAATAAAATAGAGAAGCGCAACAAGAGTGTGAGAAAACTATAAAGAGCACGGAAAAAAGTAATAAAAAAGAAATACATAAATTGTAAAGAGATAGTTTTGAAGAGTGTTTTTCGGTGATCGATAAAAATAGGTCAAAATTTGGATAAATCTATGGCATCACCTCCTCAGCCAATCGAGACCTTCATACAACGTCTAGAAACTATACCTGGTCAGCAAGATGTAAACAATTCTAATGGCGTCAATTTAATAACGCAATTATCGACTGCTGACTCATATAATTCTCCCCCAACTACGTCAACTCGTCTTACGTTTTGCTATCAAACCAATAACAATTTAAATGGAAATCTATTATTTCCGCTAACCGAAAATACAATGAAACACTCTCAAAAAATGTCATGGCATAATTTACTAAAATATTTAAGATCTCAACGAATTGAGAAAAATATTGAAATATTTAAAAATTTTACAAGCAAGGCAAGCCACAATTTAAATGCAAGTACTCATCAATTTCCGTTCGAAGGCAACCGCATGAAAATGGAAAAATTTCCTTTTAAAAATAATATAAAGGATAACGAAAGAAACGAAATTGAAAATAAAATGTTCACCTTTCCCCTAATAATAAGTCAAGGCAAAAGATTATTTCCATACAACAGCAAAGTACTGAAAGGGAAAAGTGAAAAAGAACTAAATGAAAATTTCTTTAAAATACGAGTACCACAATTGAACTCTAAATTTAAGCATCATGCAAATTTAAGGCGTACTTTGAAAAAAAATTCAATAGATACAAATTTTAAAAGATTTCCTTGTCGCAAAGCTTATTTTTTGAAAACAAACAAAGGATTTCCATTGCAGCATAACTCATATGTACAGAATAGAATCCATAAATTCAAAAGCTTTCCCCTAAAAGCATCTCAATTTCTAGGGAAATTTCCTACTGCAAATAAATCTCAAAGCATAAAAAATTCATGTGCTCAAAATCCAGAACAACAATTCCAAGTTGAAAGAATTTCGCAAACGTTACAAAATACACAAAATTTTGAAAAGCGCCGCAGCAATCAAAATTCAATTGAAACATTTCCATGTCAACTGGCGGCAGCACTTAATAGTTTCGTTTCAAAATTTCCCATTAACAATCCATTAACAGAACACGAGCATTCATTTAGAAATAATCTTGGCAATTTGGCTGCAGCAGACTTTTCCAAATATCCAAAAACATTCAATTCCTTGCCAAGATTAATAATGACGCCGAATGATCGAAATGTGAAAAATACTAAAACTGAACATGTGCTTCTTCAAGTTCAAGACGCACAAGTTCGTATAGAGGAAAATCTACGATCATTAACAACAAACGAAAACAAACAGCAGCCACCACAAATAACAGCTGCCAACGGAATAAACAATGACGTTAATTTATTAGCAGACATAAATTCTATAAATAATACACATCCAAACGAAGTGGATTGTTATGCGGAGAATATTGAGCGAATACAAGATGCCATCTTTGCTCTATTTGAGAAAATTCAAAATTCTTTAACAAGAAATCATAACAGCGTACACGAGAGCACAAACGCAGCTGATGAACATGATCATGGGAATGGCAATAGACGTTTCGCATCAACACCCCCAATGAGCACAACAAGTGTTCGAAATATCGAGAGCAACAATCAGAATGCAGAGGTTATTTACAAAAAATATGAAATTACTGATCTCTGTGATCCTCCGCTTGTTCAAATTGTGGAATGCTCAGATGTACGCGAAACGTTAGCTGAAACAGTTGATTACGGTATCACAAAAGAAATAACCAATAGTACGGGTAGTTTTTTGGTGAAAAGTGAAGAACCAACCTCCCCAAATTCCCTTATCCCAAATCCATCGAAAGATTCTAAATATACATCACTTGAAGATTATTCAAATGCCAGTGAATTATTGTCAAATATTAATGCAATCAAAGTGAATGAAGAAATTAAGCATAATTTGGAACGCGATTCAGATAATATAATTGATATACAAAGCAAATCAGACGATTTAAACGAATTTACCATTGAAGCGGTTTTAAATACGCGCGAAAGTGATTTGATAATTCCCAAAGCGAGTGAGATGACAATTAATCGGCTCAAAAAGAACGAACAAGAAAATAACTTACAAACCAGTGAAATAAATGAAATGAAGTTCGAAATGAATAGAGCTAAAGGTGGCTTACCAAGTTCGGTTTCGGCACAGTCACTCGGTAAACATGATAACCTGAAAACAGACACCAACTCAAAAAAATTATCCACTGCGCATTCTGGAAATCTCAATGCAGGCGCGTACGCTCCCAGACTGTCCTTGAAGAGTGAAAGCAGCTCCTTAGTTAATGCGGGTTTAAAGTATTCTACATTACCTACACATCTGCGACAAGATGGAATTACAAATCACTTGGGCTCTATAAAACCCTCAACTGATTCAAGTTCAGACGTAGTTTTCCATCGTAGGCCGTCTTTATCAACTTCTTTACTATCAGCACATTTACCAAATGTCACTCCCTTGACTGCGCTGAGACCTTCCGATAAAAGTGTTTTAGTAAGTCGCGAAAGTTCAAAAGATTCTTCTTTAAGTGATGTTTTGCCTGAAAGAACACGCTTACGCCGACAGAGGCGAATGCGCAGTCAAGACTCTCAAGATGATGCCGAAGATACAATTGAACGTTTAAATCGCTTAAAAGCTCGCATATCGGCATCTCTTAGCGAAGTTAAAGGCGTTCTAAAGCAATATAGCACTGACGCCGAAAATGAGAATGGAAATGAAAATCAAAATCAAAATCAAAGCACAACTGCAGTGCATAATAATGCAAGTGAAATTAAGCAGGACGAAAATAAAGAAAGACCAATAACATTTAGATTTGTCAAAAAAATACGCAGACGAAGTATTTTTTCAGAAAATGATGAAAACGAACAAAAGCAAGTAGAATTAGAGCCACTAAAAGAGGGAACTGTTGCTGGAAAACAACTAGAAATGAAAGACGAAACGGATAATTGCAAAGTAACAATGGATCTCACACGGCCAATTCAGTGTTCCCCTATTGTGGAGGTTGCCAATGAAAAGCTTTTGGAAGCACAAATCGAAGTAAAATATAATCAGCCACTGTTGGAAGTAAACGAAGGAAAACTTGATGCAAATCTCTATACTTTAAAGGAAGAAATTCCAGAATCTTCTGAAGCTAAGTCACAAATTCAAACTGTGCAGCAACAAACTCCTATAGACGAACCTTCAGCACTGAAGAGGGAAACAAAAGGAGCCATACCTAAACCAACGGTTACGCAGGAAACAGACAAAACGGAAAATGATGCTATACATGATATAGTAAAGAAAACCAAGAAAAAACTTATTGTAAAATCGAAAGACTCGTTGCGTAGAGCCTCTCTGGCAGCTGTGGAGGGATCGAAAATTAGACCAGCTGTAAAAGTAGCAATACCCGAAAAGATACAAAGACGTCCTTCTGATTCCGAGGCAATGATTAAAAAAAAATCAATTACCGGCAAAATGAATACTTCCGGTGTCGTTGAGGAAGTGACGCCAAAGCCGAATATCGTGAAAGTTAACAAATCCTCAACGAAAAACAACAATAACCTACAATTGGCAATAGAGCAAACGAAATCGAAAGAAGAAGAGACCGCTGCAAACGCGAAAAGTGATAATCTTGTCAAACCGATGAATGAAGACAATAAATCGATATACGCTAATAAAAACAAAAATGTTTTGATGCCAAAACAACCAGAAGCTGGGAAGCAACAACAAATTAACAGTGCAATCACTCGCCAAACAAATTTATTGCTGCCAACGCAGTTAGTGATCAATGGGACGGCGTCATTAAATGAAAAGACAATAAAAAATTCAATGTTACAGCCAAGACAACAACAACAGCAACAACAACAAAGAGAGCAAAATCAAGAAGCGACAATAAATTCTACAGCTACAAATTTTATATCAAACGATTTACAAGCCAAAGGCGCCATGCTAGAAAATGTAACAAGCGCGTTAAGTTCATCAACAGCCAGCGAGACAAACGGTCAAATAAGGCGCGAAAGCGTTGTGCAACCACAACAAGAAGATTTTCACGACTTCTTGCAACAAGAAGCAACCATAATCAAATGCTCTCCAACAAACAAGCAGAGTGAAGTGAAACTGGTAAATCAAATTGGAACCAAGCAATTAAAGGTTAAAGATACCAACAATAATTTGGAAGAAAACCTAGAAAGCGTTCGAAGTGCTACAAAAGAACAACAAGAAAAATCGACATTATTACATCAACAGGTGATTGCAACAGCGGGTTTTGTGCACGTTAAAAGCAACGACGACAACAATAAACACGAAGACTTCAAAGCCAAAGTGTCGTTAAAAGAGCCTTGTATAGATAAAACAACAACCTCAACCCACGTCGAGGCAGAGCATCAGCAACGAGCAGGCGACGAGCAATCAATAACGAATCTTAATGATACAAAAGCCATAAGCTCTCCACACATTTCCATTAGTAGCACATCAGACACTACACATAAAACAACAACTGCATCATTACTATCTTCTGCACCAGTAGTCGAAGAAAAAAAGGCCGAAGTATCAGCCAACCGACAGAAGAATACAATGCCTGAATTACAGTTGGCACCCGCTCCCGTTCAAACGGCCGATATAATATCTCATGCGGAACTTCATAAGAAAAACACTATTATAAAAAATATTGTACGCCAAACGCCTACAGATAAACTTAAAAACCCCCAACTAATAGAAAAAACAAAGTCCACACTAGAAGCTGCACAAATTACAGTTGAGCCTCACAAACAAGAAGCTGCAGATGTTAAAGGTGAACCAAGCTCACAACAAGAAACTATTCCAGCTACAGATGAAACGAACTCAGAACTCGTTAACGACGTATCGACCGAAGAATGTTCAGAGTCCACTGAAGTAACAGAATCTTCCACATCCATCGGTGCGGAGGAATTAGCAGACACACAAAAGCTCAGAAAAGAACGTAAAGTCAAAAAGAAAGTTATTATTAAGAGAGAAAAACGCAGACTATCAGTGGGTGATAATTTCTTCCGACCCGCTACCGGTGAAGAATCACAAAATGCTGAAATCGAAACTTTAGAAAAACCCATAGCATATGTCACTGACGACGAATCTGAACAATCGGACGAACAAGATGAGCAGTCAAAAACGACGAACGCAGGAGACGAGGAAGGAGCAAGGAAACCCTTAAAGTCCTGCATCCTACACAAGGAATATAATATCGGCGATGAAGTTCTCTATGCCGAACGCTTCAAAAAGACGCAGATTAAATGGCGCCGTGGACGTATTAAGGAACGCATTACCAGCATATCTTACCTCTTGGATATCGAAGGCAAAGATGTGGCATCGCACATAAACTACTTGAAAAAATTCACCGGACGAAAGGTGAGTTTTGGTGGCAAGGAATATTTGGAAATCGACTATGAACAATTGGCGGAGGAAGAAGAAAAGGCTGAAAAGCTGCAAAGACGAACTTATAGCATATGGAATATGGTGTAAGTTAGAACTTTCTATAATTAAAAGAAAATAAGTAAATATGTTTAAACGTTTATGCCACAATCAAAGTGAATGAATGAATGAATAATTTTGATTAACGCTTTGGTAATAACAATAACAAAAAAAAAAAAAAAAAGCAATTGATTAGCTTACTGCCACAAATGAACTTGAAATTTATGATGCGAGTTTGAAAGGGTTTCTTTTAATGTGGTTTATAAACACTAAATATTAAAGGCGGTGGCAAAAATAAAAAGTGGGTGTGCCATATACGGTTCACCGGTTTTATATACCCTTCATTAAGATATAAAAATTAAATACTGGTCTATACTTTTTAAACCTAAATTTATGAACTGATACTTGATAGATCAATCCGGTCTGTGATAGTAAAATCGATACACTAGTTACATAAAAAATAGGTTTTTACTACATAAGCATACATAATATATTATGTACTCGTATGTACTTACCAAAGCACATTCATTTCCAGGTAATATCAAAATTACAAAAGTACAACAATGAAAAAAAAACATGGCCTTTTAGTTGAGCCAAAATGGCAAAAATAGAATTTGTTTAACAAAATAAATAAAATTGTTCACATAAATAAAATTTGCAACGTTAAGAACTTTTCAAAATTTTTTAATATTTTTTTCATATTTTTAAATTTGTTTACAAAGAATTATTTTTAATTTAAATTTTAAATTTAATTTTTAAAATTGCTTTTTCGCAAACAATATTTGAAGTTTCCGGGCAACTTTAAATTGAAAAAAAATAGCTCAGCTGGGTCTTCGCTACTAGCTGGTGAATGTGATTCGATACCTACATCCATTTCTACATATCGAGCCCTTGCTGCAAACAAGTCATAACGCAACATATTTTTTTTTTACAGTTTTCAATTTATTAACTAAAATAATATATAATTTTTATCTCAAGAGGCGCGTATACTAGATTTTTATATGAAACTCTTATAAAATTTAACCAATACGATATGATCATAAATTATGTAATATTGATTAAAAATTAAAATATTTTGGTGTTATGACTCTCTTGCCGAAAAGGCTTTTGCTGATTTTCAACATCAAACAACGCGAACCAAAAATACTGACTGATCGATCGAATGTTTCCAGTTCGTACAGGCAAACATCGGTAAATCTTCGCATATACTTGTGTACATAACCTAAAAAATTCAAAATGTACATACATATATGTATATCCTCTAATGAGGGTCAACTCAAAATTTAAAAATTTTCAGTAAAAGCAAATAACTGCTTTTATTAGAAGTGCCGGTTCACACAAATACACTTTTGACCATGTGGTAGAGAGAGAGGAAAATATTATATTAATATTATCTCTTTCTCTCTCTCAAAAATTTCCCAACATAGATTTATATTTTTAAACCGGCATTTATCCCTTAATTTCATTTTAAATGAGTAAACATACAAAAAAATTTCCAAAAATGGAATTTCTTTTAAAAAAAAATTTAAAATAAAATTTCGAAACCACATTTTTCAAATTCCATTATAAAATATTTCCCGTTCATTAGTGGCAAATTTTTTTAAAGCTTAATTTTTTAAATTTATATTCCCCCTAAATCCTTTCGTAACATCGAGAGTGTAAATACAGTTACGGCAAATTTTTTATTTTTGTAATATTAGTATTTAGATTTAGTAATTTATTTTGAGTTAAATTAAAAAATTTTCAATTACATATAAAATTTTTTAATGATCTCTTTGACATTCGTGTATAGTTATTGTGTGTAAATATGTAATCAAATCTGATCTATGTATGTAAATATTAAGTTAAAATTTTAAAATCATTTTAGTGTAAATACAGTAGTATAAATTAATTTATTTTGGTTCTTCTATTTCGTTTATATATTTTTTATTATTATTTTTCATTTGTATTATCAAAAAAAAGCATCCTGTTATATTGTAAATAAGATTATAATCCTTTACAAATATTCATAATAAAATTAAAGAATATGTATTTATTATAAAAAAAAACACACATCATTTGTTTTACTATTTTTTATTGAAAATTGCATCATTAAATGTAGAAATTTAAGTTTTTTTATTTAACCGAAAAAGTCAGCAAGTTCTTTTGTGAGAAGCAGTAATTGAAAATTGCTTTAAGAGAAACTTTAAGAGAGTCATTTTGTAGACTAGCAAATTACACAAGTACATACCGGCCACCATTCTTTCAATGATATATTGAATACCTTGGGATGACTTTTATTCCAAAATTTTCAATATTTTATTGCCAATACGTAGCTCGGAAAAAGTAGAAGCAAAATACAAATTATTGTTATTATTATTATTATTATTATTATTATTATTATTATTATTATTATTATTATTATTATTATTATTATTATTATTATTATTATTATTATTATTATTATTATTAATATTATTTACATTGCTTCCTTTGTGCCGCGTCTGAAAGAGTTTCTTTACAAAAAATTAAAATTTTTATTATGCTACTTGAAAAAGTGTAGGATTTTCCAATAAGAAATTACATTATGATATTATTAATATAAATGTTTTTAAGGGAAATTATCGGAGGTTTATTTAATTGTAAAAAGGAGGGTATGCCATTAATAATGGAAAACAATATTAGCCAAATGGCTACGATTGCAGCGCCATATTATTTTCATTAAATGTCCTCGGTAACCTCACGAATTCCATCTGTGAGGTCTTGAATTGTCACAGATCTTATCTTTTACAAAGTCCCAAAGAAAATATATATATATATAATGTTGGCCAATTGTCATCACCCCTTCGAGAATTCACATAATCAAGAAACCTTTCACGCAAAAGAGCGTATGGTATCGTTACTTGCGTTACCCAAGGCATATCAAACAGTACGTACACACATAAGCGAAATTACTCAATCAATTGCATCTAATGCGAGTACCTATATTTAATGTGCCTTGGTAGCGCCCTTTTCCTTAAATTTTTAGCACACATGTCAGATCGACATGGCAGATCGCTTGATTGCGTAGGGTAGGTAGTGAGTGAATCACCATAAAAAGAAATATTTTTTTTTGCAGCGAATCATTGCTTGCAATGAAAAGAGGATCCATTTATACAACAGGAAGAGCAAGAAATTGTATGTGATGCCCAATATTTGGTGGAACCAGAAGGGTTCCATCTATTAGGAGGTGCTGAAAGCCCTCATATTTCGCTACGATAACATTCGGCCACATCTTGCAAGACCATTTAAAACTATTTAGAGAAGTGATTGGGAAATTTTGCCTCACTCGCCTTATAGTCCATACCTTGCCCGGTACGACTACCAGTTGTTTCAATGCAGAACGCTCTCACTGGAATACGCTTGACTTCAGAACAAGATCACGCTTGATTGAAAATTTTGCAAAATTCCGCATTTTTAATTTATACAACCGCAAAAATTTTTGCGATTTTGGCTGTAAATTAAATGAATTATAGTCGTAATTTTTTAGCTTTGTTATTAGTGAATGCCCTTCGTGGTCGCTATTATTTGAGTGCTATTAGATTAGTCACCTTTGAATTATTCTCTTCATAAAACTTAATGCAATTTTATTCACTTTCGTAGCTTTCGTAAAAATTTTAAATATTTTATTGGCCTTAAAAATTGAATGCGTGTTTATTTTAAAATTTACAACTCTATAAATAGGATTTTTTCTATGAAAGCAAATGTTGAAAAAAAAAACTCAAAAGAACTATGAATAATAATTTTTTATATGTATGTATGTACTCGTATGTGGCTGTTAGTTGTTTTTTGTGAGTTGGCGGCGACAGTTTATGTCATGTTTACATTCAGGTCCAATGTTAAACACTCACAAATTTGTGTGCTGGGTGTTTTTATTCGCATATAAATTATTTCATTCATTGGTAAAGAATTTTCGGTATATTTTAATTTAGCGTTCAATTAATTCAATTTCAAATTTTAATATGAAAATATCGGTGTTTGTTGAATACATACTTTGATACAGAAAAATGTTAAAGCCTGCAAGAAGAATGTTGCTTATTTTTTTAGCCATTTGCTTATAATTCGTTTAATAAATATTGTGGTCTATGTGGTCTTGAATTATTCAATTAACATTTGATTTTTTTAAATAATCGATCGAAAGTTAAGGGAAATACCAAGGCGAATCCATACTAGGTGGTCGCAAGGGATCAGGTGACTATTTTCGCCGCTTGTAATTTGAATATGCGTGGGTTGTCAACACACATTTTTCAGTACATTTTTGTGACATTTATAGTATAAGTTTTTCAAAGCGAATTGAGCTGAGTATACCTTATATGAATTTGCCTTGGGAAATACTGATTTGCAATTAAAAAGAAAACTCAATTAAATCGTTTTGTACGCACACATTTAAATTTTCTCCTCGCACAAGAAAAGTTCATGGAAGGGAAAGAGTTCATTGAAATTTGCTTATGAAGGAAAATTAATGAACTTTTTTTTCTTAATACAACATTTATTTTCCAGTTATTTATAAAGACAAAAGCAAGAAGTTGTTTTTATTCAGCTAGACATATTTTATTATGGTGAAAATTTATCAATGTTAGCGACGAAAAATATTTCACGTTCGTTATCATTCACATTTGTGCCAAAGTATGTATATACAAACTTGTAATTTATAAATTGGGCAAATATTAGTAGTAAAGTACTCTTAAAGTAGTAAATATACCATACTTTTTAGCTGAGGGAAATGCGCATTTTTATGTGCAGCCACGCACTTCATCATTAGAAAAACCTCTTAAGCACACAATTTGCAAATTGTTGTTTGCGCCAAAAACACATAAGCGATAAATTTGGCTTCAGTTATGCATTAAACACATTCACCACAGCAGGCTACCGACTACAAAATGTCAAGGATAGAATACACATGTTTAATGCATTAAATACATTGACCACAGCAGGCTACCGACTACAAAATGTCAAGGATAGAATACACATGTTTATATGAGAGTCATTCTTTTGAAGACAGCAAGGCAACATGGCGGCAGGTTGTTGTCTATGCTCACTTTGTCGTTGTAGTCCAATTAAACTAATTTCTATTTCTTTGGCTACAATGAGAAAATTCAGTGTTACAACTATAATACAAAATGTTGCATGAATGTTATCGTACAATTATTTCATCTTATTTAACAGAAACAATATCCAGAAAATTATGTAAAGCATAAATTGATTCACTTTTATACTTTTACGTCATATAAGTACATTTTGAAAGTGTAATTTATTTTTTATAAATGCGAAATATTCGAAGGTGGCAATACTGAACTATATACTTATACTTAAATATGAGGTGCAGATGGTGCTGCTGCCGTCTCCAAAATAATTAAGTAGCTGGCTACGAGGCGACAAATGCTGCTAGCGGCATTTGAAGTCGTGTGTTCGTGTAGCCTGCTGTGGTGAATGTTTTTAATCAATTACTTCTTCTTCTTACTCCTTTTTTTGAAGTCGGTTAAAAATAAGGTCCACTACTTGGAACTCATTGCATAATGAAATAATTTATATGCGAATAGATTAAATGTGTCCTAATAATACTGTAAACAAAAATATCAATACCGACAGCCCAAACCGAATACAAAAATTTATTCTACAGTCTAGTGAAACTTTGCTTCCCTAATGCTTTGTTGGAAAGTTCAGAGCTGGGGGCAAATTACGGCATTAGATACGATTCGAAATTTAAGAATATTCCCATATAAACTCTATTGAAATAATTCGTAATTTCAACAGGGCGGCAGGTTGTTGTCTATATTGATTTCTACTTCTATTTCTATTTCTATTTCTATTTCTTTGACTACAATGAGAATATTCAGTGTTGCCAGTATAGTGCAAAATGTTGAATGAATGATATTGTACAATTATTTCATTATTTCATTAGCAGAAACAATATCTAAAAATTTATGTAAAGCATAAATTGATTCATTTTTATACTTTTACGTCATATAAGTACATTTTAAAAGAGTAATTTAATTTTTATAAATGCGAAATATTTGAAGGTGGCAATACTGCTGCCGTCTCCAAAATAATTAAGTAGCTGGCTACGAGGCGACAAATGCTGCTAGCGTTCGTGTAGCCTGCTGTGGTGAATGTGTTTAATGACTTACTTGTAAGTAAAAATTAAAAAAAAATGTTTCTACACCCTTCACAGATTCGCAAATCCATGTTTTGTAAAAGAAAAAAATTGTTTCAAACCCATATTTAAAAAGTTAATAAGTTTTTTTTTCGTTTTCTGAAAAAGGAGTTGTTGGCGCTTAAGAGGTTTAAGAAGAAACGCGACGATGTGTTCAGGCTTGTGTCACAAAATTTGATATGGTTGATAAACTGGACAACAATTTATAATTTTATTTTTCTATTTTTCGGAATGTATACTAAAATTTTTTTGAATTTTATGTTGTGATGAATGCATGGAAACTAGTACGTGATTTTTAAAATGTCAAAAGAAATACTTGCAAGATAAATTGCAAAGAAAATTGTGTTTTAAACAGAATTTTCCTTGTTATTTTCTATAGTCGCTAAAAAAGAAAATGGCTTTAACCCCATTAGAAGTGATTAGTTCTATGAGGGCAATAAAATCTTGGCACACTTTCATTAAATTAACAAACACATATGTACATATGGATGTATGTATGCTTTTATATACATATGTATATGTACGTATATACAAAGAAAAATACATATATACATATTTTAAAATAAGAAAATTCCTTTAGCTCTTTTATTGAGAACTCAAAACAATTTCTAGAAAACAGAATTGTTCAATATTTGAATACAAAAATATTCAGGTTGTTAATAGTCATCTCATATTTAAATGTTTAATATATATTATTAACGCAAATTTTTCATTCACCCTTATCGAAAGTAAAAGGCGAATATTTTGTTTACGTGAAATATTTCCCGTGAACAAAAAATGGTGAACAAAATTCGAAAATAGTATACTGACACAACACAAAGCAAACATTGGGGATCACAATTATAGGGAAAGGGATGATTATTTGATTTTAGTTAATGATAGTCTGCTTACTATCCATACTGTACATCGAAATATTAAAATATTGTCATGTAAACTCTATTGGGATATTTAACAATTTTTTGCGATTACTAATTACTCGCGGGCATTATTTCATTATTTTTTCACACAAACATCTAAAAAAAATTCAAAAAAGTTCAATGTCAAAGGCATTTCGTCTAGAAACAAGTTGACATTAACCTTGTTAATAAGATGATAAAAATAAACTAAATAGTGCAAGAAAAAAATAAAAAAAACGTACAAAATTCATCTTAGTCACGACTGACAACAAAAAATTGTATCAATGCACTAAATATATTACAAATATTATTGAGTTTGATTAATTGCTAAAGAAATGTTTTATTGGATTAAAATTATTGAAAATCCAATAATTACATACATTTGCAATGCCACGTTTCCATTGATCAATTTATAAAAACATGGGCGCGAGAGAAAGGTAAAGGTATGATTTCTTTTAAAATTGAGTTAAATTTGGCCTTATGTGCGTTTGCATTTGAGCAAAATCTAGTACTCACAAGATTTCGCTCAAAACCTTGTAGATTTCCCATTCAAAACAAAATCTACTTCTACACTAGATTTTGTCTAAATCTACTCGTACTTAAGACGTAGTACAGCTTACTGATGCAACTTTGAGTTTTTTTTTTTTTTGTTCTAAAAAGTCAGCTTGTGCACATAAAAAGGTGTGTGCTACAAGCTACATTGCAGGTGTTTGGCTGTAGTTTCGGAAAAATTTCAGTTAATGGGTTTTGTTTTGGATAAAAAATCTTAAAAAATGTAAAAAAAAACTTGGAGCAAACGGTACAGATTTTCGTATGGATTTAAATTGAAATCTGCTAGATTTTGTGCAGGTGTAAATGCCCATTAGGCTAGATTAGGTTGAATTGGCAGCCACATTAAGCACAGCTCACTTGGGTACATAAGTAGGTTCTATTATCAGGTACATATTTAAATAATTAATTTGTCCTAAATATGTGGGGTGTCTTTATTCTCCAGCCACCCAGTTGGTTTAAAAGAAAGGGGCAGGTTTTATTTGTGAGTATTCTTTGATCATACACTTTACGTCGTAAATCTCCGAACCTCGGGCAGAGAGATATTCGGCAAAAATCCTTAGAATATAGTCGATTATATATATAGCTTTCGTGTACGATGCATTACTTGTTGGCATGGAGGGCCTTAACAAGTGATATAACCCTTTCGGTCACACTCTTCGATCGTAGTGCCATGCCAAATTGTCGCTTTGCTGTAACAAATATCGGATGATACTGAACTTTAAGCAAGCCTAAGTTTTGGCCTTTATTAAACATAAACAAATCAATCATACCCAGTAAAAAAAACTGATTCAAAAAAAGCAGGTTTTTACTATTACAGAGTACTGCTGTACCACTGACAATCCTGCCTGGAGTACAACATTTTTTCTAACAAAAGCGCTTTTTGAACTAAATAAAACATGCGAATGTAGCAGTTATCAACAAGAACAAAGCTTGTGAATTAAGCAAATATTCACCCTTATTCCACTTGTCGACATCAACGTCACGTCAATACAATACCAAAACATTGAGGCTTCTTGTGTCTCTCGAGAACAATTTTGTATTATTGACAGTATATTTCTGTTCCCTAAGATCTAGAAAATAGCATGAGTCTGTCAATAGCAGTCAGTTGTGTTCGACAACTAAAAATGTGTTCATTAAAATTGCTATCAGCTGTTTGCCTGCTTGTAAATTTGAATACACAAATGGAAAGAAAATTGGAAAGCAAATTCGCATAAAATTTTAAAAGTATGAATGTATTAATGAGAAAGTGTGAATCAGTGATGCCATTAGAATACGAAAGATATATTTTTCGTATCTTTTGATGACTTCAGGTACCATGTGTAATCCCGACATTTTTCGTATCTTTTGAATCTGTACCCAAAATGTACAGAAAATATGAACATCTTTTTTATTTTCAGGAAATTTATATGAACTTTTTGATATTGCGCCTTAACTCGTATATTAATTTTTACAAAAATGGATTTGTTTTGATAACATCCAAAGATAGATATGTACATATAATTAATTTTAAAGTTTGCTTACTGTATTATTAAAAATTACATGCCTAATATTTATGACTTAAATATACATATATAAAAATGAATTTAAATGATATCGTTTTCTTTACAATATTCATTAAATATGAAATAAAAATGTTATGTTTATAAATTTTAAACGTTAAAAATGGTCTTTAAATTTTTTTAAATGTATCTTTTTGGGAACAAATGTATCTTTTTGGAAACTAAAATGTATCTTTCTCGAAATTTCACTGGCAACACTGGTGTGAATGTATTGGTCGGTTAACCCTCAAGTTAAAACAAACATGAAAATTTGTCACTGTGTATTATCGAATGGATGTTGTTTAAATTGCAAATAAAATGATTTGCTCAGGTATACCCTTCTTCATGTTGTTCTAGTTATTCCCGGCACCTATAGATACAACGTGATGCAGAAATCTCAAAGTTAGAAGTATATTTTAGGGACGATTATAACCGGCCCACGACTCTACTAAGCTGCAATATCTTATCTTGAAATGGTTATTTGCGAGGGCACTTCGGGTATAATTTAATTGCTGAAACTTATGCCCAAACCGCCAAAAGTTTGATATTAATAGCTTATAAAAACATCGACTTCCTAACGATATCCTAGAAGTATGTTTTTTAATTACACCTTCTTATTTTATAAATTGAACAATTTTGTAAACGAAAGAAAGAACTCTTTTAATTATCTGAACTGTCTACGTCCTATTCTAATTAAAGTGCTGCAGTTGCTTATTATGACGGTTTACTTTTATAGTTAATCATTAAACGCTTTGCTTTTCTATTCAAGATCGATATTATTTGTATCTTTTTTAATTGTTCGCTTCAAAACTACAAAATTCATTAATAAATAATTAAATGTCCTTTAATAGTGATTGGCTAAACAAACAAAAAAAGTGGAAAAGTGTGCCAAATGACATTTCAATTGATTTTACACAATAATTGGATGGCCCTGATCTATAAAAATAAATTCAGCAAAAGAGAAAATAAAGCGCTTCGCGACAATTTTAAGCATATTTAAACGATTACAATGTATTTGCTGAAATAAATTTTTTTTTTTAATTTTTTATTCTTCCCATATGCACATATGTATGTATGTCCTCAGAACGAAGCTTAATGTTGTTGTGATGTCTTATCACGATCGAGAATTCATTGGCGCTTATTTAGAACGTTTTTCCATAATAGACATTTACATGTGACTACACAAAAGTTCCAAATAACAACTAAGAGCCCATTCACACCATGCCTTTTTAGCCTGCCTTGTTTTGACACTTTTCTTTTAAGCCCCCTATGAGGTCACATTTTTCATTTTTACATTAAGACTTTTTTCTTCATGCCTTTTTGACAATTGTATACACGCTTAATGCTGAGAGTACAAAAAGGACAAAGAGAAAAGTAAAAAAATCCCCTCGAATTTTCATTACGTGCCTTTTGTTTTACCCCGCAAGCTTTTCACCCCCTCTCACCAGCAAACTAAATAAGTCTGCCTCTACAGGCAAGCAGAAAAGGCACAGTGTAAATTGCGTATAAGGAGTTCACATATTTCTTAATTTGTCTGTCCTTAAATAATAAAATGCCCTAACCATTTAAATTTTTGTCAGCGGTACTTTTGAATATGGGGATTAACTGCCAGTTTATAAAGGGTCATTCTTTCGCAATTTTCTTTTTGGCAACACTGTTTTTGGCAACTCAGCTGTTTTCGTGTATCATGTTACTGTTAAACATGTTCAGTTTGGTGTATAATTTAACCATGAATCGCCTTACAAATGAACAACGCTTGCAGATTATTAAATTATATTATCAAAATTCATGCTCGGTTAAGAAAGTGCATCCGTGCAGTTCTTCCATAGTTTGGGCGACCTTCTGAGGCGGCTATTCGGAATCTTGTGACTAAATTTCGCACCAAAATTACATTATTGAACATTAATTCATCAACACGAGAAAAAAAATTCGCAGCTGTATCCGCCAGTTTTGTTGATAAGCGTGAATTATTGATTCGGCACCATTCACAGCAATTGGGCCTCTGTTACTTTTTTTTCCCCCAAAATGGAAGAGCTGGACCTTTCCGACATGTGGTTTCAGCAAGACGGTGCCACATGCCACACACCACTCGAAACAAGGGCTCAATTGAGAGGCAAGTTCGGTGATCAGTTTATTGCACGTTTGGGGACGGTCAATTGGCCGCCTAGATCGTGCGATCTATACTATTTTTTGTAATATAGTTAAGGCTCATGTCTATGGGGACAAGCCCTCAAAGGTGGACGCACCAAAAGACAATATTGAAGAGTTTATTCGTGAGATACTGGGCGATATGTTGGAGAGAGTATGCCAAAATTGGACATAGCGTATGAACAATTTCAGACATATCCGCGGTCAACATTGACATAAAATCATCTTTAAACATTGAATTATATAGATCGTTCTAAATTGTATGTGTTTTTCCTTTAAATCAAATCCGAAAACTCTTAAAAAATAACCCTATAGAAAACAAGTAAAAACCAAATAGACATTCGGCCTGTCCCACGATGTCACTCGAAATCGTTCGATCGACAACTTGTATTGCAAACAACAATAACATTAGAAAATTTGTTATTGTTTTCAATGTAAGTATTCGATCGAACGATCTCTAGTGACATCGTGGGACAGGCCGATTGTTTTCAATATAAATAGACAGACGAGAATTTTTACTTGTCTTCTATAAACTGGCAGTTAAACTGTAGACCTCTGTTACTAATAAAACTGTCACTTGAAATTGCAATCTGCTTGTTCTCTAAAGCTTATTTTTTGGACCATTTACGCATTATTTGTATTTTTCTAGGCTCAACATATTTTGATGGAGCATGTCCCGCACCACACATGTCAACTTTTGTTAATCAACTTTTAATTCAGCTGGTAGAAAAAAAAGAGATATTTGCATTTCCTTCTCCGTCTTTCTTACAGCTGAACTACGAGTTGATCAACAAAAGTTGACGGGTGTGAACCGGGACTATTTTTTTACAGTAAACTCTACAGTGTTGAAGTTTTTTACCATCATTTCAACCGGAAATGCAAAAGTTTGCCATTTATCTTGTTGACGAGACAACAACAATAAAAGATAATAAAACCACAATAATTGCAAATATTGTTTAAACTATCATACCAAAATTAAACGCTAAATTAATATTTTTCAAAGTTAAAAAAGCAAAACGAATATTTTCTCTTTATTAGCAAATAGATAAATAAATTTTTGTTTTGCTTTTAAAGATTTTGTTATTTGTTTTGTCACTTAAATTTTTCTTGACATTCAGACAAGAGTTGTCATCTACGCACACTTTATGCTACAACAATAAAAAGTATTTGGCTTCTGTTCTGGCCATTTAAAGAGAACTTGGCACAGTTTCCTTATTTTTTTCTTTTTCTTCATTTTTTCCCCCGAAATAATGTGAAAATTTTTGAAAGTATTCTAATATAAGCAAGCACTGGTAGATTTGTTTTTAGTTAAGACAATATTTTGTTGTTGATTTCTTTGATTTTTTGTTTTTAACACCAACAATACTATGAATATTATTAATAAATATTTTGTGAATTTTTATTTTGATATATCGTGGCATGAAATTGTTGAACATATTTTTCTATTATATGCACACAAGTTTTGTGTTTTAAAGTAGGAAATTTTGCAAACTGGATGACGAACAGTGTAACGAATTTCGCTTTGCATCCTAGAAAGCTAGAATTTTGTGATTTTTTAAATAAAATAGAGCACTGATGATTTTAGTTTGTTTTTATCTTTCAACAAATAAATACATAATGCATTCGTTTGAAAAATTTTATTTGCTAATTGAGAAATTTATTTCCGTGGTTAAGCATGTCACAAAAAAGCACATATTTTAAGTAATTTTTAAAGATATCACATTTTCACCCTAAGTGGATATTTTAGAGTTTTTATTAAGTCATATTAGCATTTTTCAAATGTGCAAATGTAAAGCATGTTCTGCATACACACATGTGTAATTATGCTAGAATTCTCATTCGGTTCATATTAAAATTTGTTCATATTAACATTTCAAGCATTTTGAAATAATACTACGATTTTAGGCGAAGTATTGTTTTGTTTTGGTTTTAATTAAGGCATATTCATATAAGCTATAATTCGCTCAATTTGCTTTCAAAAATTTATACTTTTGATATTAAAAAAATGTACTGAAAAATTAGTATTGACATCTGAAGGATATCATGACGGAAAAATTTAAAGTTTACCAACAGATTTGTTTTCTTGTGTATTATAAATGAGAAATATTTAATATTAACTAAATGTAATCGAACTCTTACTTTCCTTAGTTGTGATGGCTAAATGCTGGGCTGCAAAGTTGAAGTTCTAGTTGTAGTACGTTTTGCTTAATTTCAGGGGCATTTGATCTTTACTATTTACATTTCTAAGAGCAATTGCACTGTAATACTCTTATTGCGAAACTATTGCTACAACAACAAGAAGGAAGTAAGGAAAAGTAGACAAAAACCTTTCCCCACCCACTCTAATGTACCTATGTATATATACATAAGTATATATAAATAACAAATATAGTTGCTATATACTTTTCTTATATTTATATATTTTTCTTATTTTTAACCAAAAAACTTAATACTAAAACTTACAGAAAAAAAACGGAAAAAGATTTTTTTAATCTAGAAACTTTGAAAATAAACTTACATCAATCAGTCCAAGTCCTAACAAAAAAAAAATGTTTTGCGTAAAAAGACTTGCCCAATTCGCAGAGTTACACAATTTATAGGAAATCTAATCAAAATCTAATATTTTTATTTATTGTTTACTACCCTGTACAACATACATATTTATAAAAAAGATGAGTGAATTGGTCTGCTTAAAAAAGTGTGTGACTTGGCTACATTACAGTTTTTTTGTTGTGTTCAAAAAGTATCGTGAATTTTGAATTTTCGCGGGTCACGTATATTCGAATTTTGATTTTATTGTGGCGTTATGTTGGTACTCATGTCTCTCACTCATGCCGACAATTTCGGCCATTTTGAATGTTCAGTTAATTGTTGACAGCTGCTTTGCTTTCACGTGTTCGATTTTTACCTTGGTTCGTGCGGCAGCTTCCATTGAGATGATTGATTATGATTTTTTTTGCAAAGTAAATTTGCAAAGTATTGTTGCACAAATATGGGCGGGGTAACTAGACCATATGCCCAAGATGGTATTAACAGTATTTAAGAAAGTTTTTGTGACTGACTATACACGACCTATGCCTTCACATAGGAAGTAGCAACGTGGTTGTTAAAGAAATTCCACAAAAGAACCCTAAGAATATACGGTTATCCGTGGCAGATCAGTCAACCAGTGCGAGCGAGGCGGAAAACTCTCGAAGGCCAAACAACACACAAAAGCCTGACCGCACTTAAGAAATAATTACTATTACGCGAGAGATGTTCTTCAACCCAGAGCTGCTTAACGACCACGTACATATGTACATACATACATATATATTTTTTTTTAATTAGAGCATTTGGAAGTTTTAATTTCAAATTAAAATTAAAATAAACTGACGGAGATAGAAAATAAATATATTTATATACTCCTATGTGCCCCCGTGGCTGAGTGGTAGCAATTAGAGATGTGCAAATGTCGTGATTTTATCGTGTCACGCGTGATCGTGATCAAATTTATAATTAATCACGCGTGAGTGCGTGAGCGTGACTTAGAGAAACTTACTCGTGCGTGATCGTGCGTGAGCTCTTTTTAAGAATCTCGCTCTCACGAGATAACACTCCTGCGTGGGTATATAACCGTATTAAAAATTTTAAATTTTCTTATCATAAATACTGAGTTGTACAAAGTGGCACGAGAGTGCCGAACATCAATCTGCTTCTTATACAAATGAATACACATACGCGAATACATTAATCTCGTGTTTTTCTCGGTGGCCAGCTCTGATTTATGTAAATTAATATGTATATATATACATATAGGTAGAATGAGCCTGCAAACATAATGCATACATACATACGTATGTATAAACATACATATGTACATATATGTAAGAACTTATTTTTCAACCAACAAACATAAAAAATTAATTATATATTTTTCGTAAGTGTGCGTGATCGTGATAAGTTGTACACTCCTCGTGCGTGATTAAGAATATTTTATACGTGAGCGTGCGTGAGTAAAATATTTTTCTGCGTGAGCGTGCGTGCCGTGAGTCAAAAACCGCTCACGTGCACATCTCCAGTAGCAATGCTACCCTGTCAGTACAGAGGTTGTGGGTTCGACTCACGCCATAGACCCTCGGTGTTTTCCTCAGACAAGCTAATCGCTTCGCCGGTTGTGTTGTGTTTGTTACAAAAAATTTATATAGATATATATAATTGCTTTCACTTACTCGTCGTCTTCATCCATGGCTGTATAAAAACGTGGCTTCACATATTCCCAGCAACCCTGATTTTTATGCTCTTCTTGTGCCCATATTATTTCAGCATTTTTATATTTATTCAGTTCTTGCTTAACCAAATCATAAGGAAATGGACAAATCTGCATAGGAAATATATAAAAAAAATAATCTTTAATCTAGTACAAAACTCATGATGAAAAAATTTTACAATATACTTAAATACACTCTAAAAAATACATCTGAAAATTTAGTAGTTTAAATTTAAGCAGCACTTATTCTAACAGCACACAGTGTATAAATACATATTCATACCTGTTCAATTCTTTCCAAAGCAATATCTTTTGCAGCATTTTTATTCTCTCTAGCTTGCACTAAATCAAAATATACTTTTCCAGAACAGAAGACTAATTTCTTAACGTCATCCGGATTTTTGGAAGCGGGACCATTTTCCTCTATAAGACGCTTAAACCCAGCACGTTCCGTAAAGTCTTCGAAAGGACTTTTAGCCAAAGGATGCCTCAAACCAGACTTGGGCGTGCATATAATCAACGGCTTGCGAAATGGCAAAGCTATCTGACGTCTGAGAATGTGAAAAAAATTCGCCGGTGTAGTACAATTGGCGACAATCCAATTGGTGTCGTTTAATTGTTGCAAAACTATATTGTCACATTTCGGCGGCAGAGTATCTGGGTCATCACTGCACATTTGCAAAAATCGTTCGGGGCGGCAGGAAGAATGCTCTGGGCCCATACCTTCAAGACCGTGAGGTAATAATACTACCAGTCCGGATTGTCTAACCCATTTCGTTTCACCACTGGATATAAACTGATCAATTATACATTGAGCTGTATTGCAAAAATCACCAAATTGTCCCTCCCACAGCACCAGAGAATAGGGATTACACATGGAATAGCCGTGTTCAAAACCTAAAACTCCAAATTCACACAGACTGCTGTTGCAGACTGTATATTGGGCTTGATCGGGATACAAATGTTGCATGACATTATAGGTGACTTTATCGATCGTTTGATGATGCAACACATGGTGGCGATGCGAGAATGTGCCACGCTCCACATCTTCGCCAGAGAGACGAACATGTATGCCTTCTTTTAATAGAGAACCTAAAGCAAACGCTTCACCTAAAGCCCAATCCGCGATTTTATTTTTAACCATTTCCTGGCGCGCCTGCAATATGCGCTCAATTCCTCTGTAATTTGATGAAATTTTTGGTCATAAAAAATATTTAAAAAATTAATAATATATAATAAGAGATGGTATAAAGATGATTTGCTTAACCAATGATATAAACATGTATGTATATACATATACGAGTATAAATACATATATGTATGAAATTTAATTGATTAAATCAAAGCCATTAGTTAACTAAAGACTGTGAATTTGGAGACTAGAAGATTCATATGTTCCACAAAAATGTATTTCATACTATTTTATATAAATCTTTTGAACTCGTCCTATGGCTAAAACATCGTGCCATAACCGCCAAAACAGCTTAAGTGACATAATTTGCGAACTTAATTTTTGGATCAAAATCGATTTTTGTCAAAAACAAAAAAGCTTATTCAATTTAAGAAACAATTTTATCAATACGTATTATTAAACTAATTTATATTGCTAGTCTGCAAGGACATTGTAATCCATTTGACTGAATTATATTAGATAAATAAAAATATTGTGTGAAATCTCTCTGAATTAAGGAGAACCCCATTGAAGGAAATATACACCGCTTAAATCGTCGGTACTCAAAAATACTTGTCATCATTCGTCTATATAATCCGATTCGAAAAAAAATCTATTCGAATTTGTATTGCAATTCAAACACATTTCCATACGATTCGAATAGAAAGAAATGCTTGCGAAATTCAATGTTAATGACACATAAACTCGAAATAGTTTTCTTTTTTCTCAAAGTATAGACTAGACCGTAAATTGTAAAGCCTTACTTACTTATGTATTACAAACTTCGCTTCTGGAGGTGGTGGTGAAGCAAACTTATTACCAATGTGCATTAATGTTTCTTCCTTGACACACGTGCTAGGAATTTTTGTATGATCACGACCTTCGAAAAAACCCGACCATGGTGAATCTATCCAATCTTTATACTTAATAAACAAAAATTAACTCCACAGTATAAAATTAAAGTCAAACAAGCAAAAGCTTACTTTAATAGACTTCTCTTTAGCAGCTTCAGCGAATCCAGCTTCCAATATTTTGTCATAACTATCCACCTCAGCTTTGAACTCTTCGGCACTAATCACATTCTCCTTAATTAATTGCTCGAGGTACAATTGCAGGACTGGTTTATGTTTTCTGATATTCGTATACATCAAAGGTTGAGTGAACATGGGCTCATCTGTTTCATTATGGCCATTACGGCGATAGCCCACCAAGTCAATGACTACATCTTGACGCCAATCCGCTCTCCACTCAGCTATAATTTTGCTAAGAAACACAACAGCCTCCGGGTCATCGGCATTGACATGGAAAATGGGAGCATTCACTACACGTGCCACGTCTGTACAGAATGGTGAAGAGCGATGAAAGCGCGGATCTGTGGTAAAGCCCACCTGGTTATTGATTACGATGTGTATGGTTCCATGACTGGTATACGCCGGCAAATCACTTAAATGTACACTTTCATAGACAATACCCTGACCAGAAAAGGAAGCATCACCATGTATGAGTACCGACATAACCTTCTTGCCTTCCATGTCGCCTCTATAAAATTGTTCAGCTCTTGTTTTGCCCTGTACCACTGTATTCACAGATTCCAAGTGTGAAGGATTAGCTACCAACGTAATGCGCACATTTTTGTTTGTAACACGATTGAGGCGTTCCGTAAAAGTGCCCAAATGATATTTAACATCACCGGAACCCTGCCAACGTATTGTATTAAATTAAAAAAAATTTTAAAATACGAGTATTTTGCACCTGATCGGATGCTGATAAACCTAAAAACTGCGCAAATATACACTGCAAGGGCTTGCGACAAATGTTAGCCAAAGTATTTAAACGACCACGATGAGCCAAACCAATAATAAAAGATTCACATCCTCTTGCCGAAGACACATCTATGATTTCTTTAAGACAAGGTATTAGAACTTCACAACCCTCCAGGCCGAAACGCTTTTCAGAACCATACTTTTTGGCTAGAAAATTTTCAAAACTAAAAAAAATAAATGTAATATTAAAAATACTTTTTCACTTCACACAACGAATTTACCCAGTAGCTCTGATCAAACGTTTGAGAATTAACTTCTTATGTTCTTTGTCGAAATTCATAACACCGGGTAATTCTATCTTTTTTCGTATCCAGTCACGCTTATCAATATCGAATATATACATGTACTCGATGCCCATTGTACTGCAATATATTCTCTCTAGGCGTGTTATAATTTCCCTAGAATAAGAAGTTAGGTTACATAATAAACTTTCTTTAATTGATGCTGAGTGCTGTCTGTTTCTTACCGAAAACTTAACTCCTTTTCGTCGCCCTGAATGTATGTGGTTTGTGGCAGCTTAAATTTGTCGTCTAAATATGTGGCTTCTGTAATTGAAATTTAATTGTTATTCGTATTTTAGCAACTATTTGCACAAATGTGTTTCTTAAAAAGCTTAGGACAGTTAAAAAAGTACGGATTTGGTTAAAACAGCTGAAAAAAGAAAATCAAGCAGGAAAAAAAGAAAATATCCCTTATCGAGAATAAAAGGCGAACAGAACTGAAAAGAGCGAAATTTCACGTGAACAAACAGTTCGACATTTTTCCCCGAAAAGGGGGAATATTGCAATTAGAAAGCATTTTCTTTTTATTAGAATTACAGATATTTTTTAAGATCATATGCTTCCCTTATTCTTATCCCAGCCAAAATGCACACTGGTTTTATCTCAGTGTGGTACGAACAATCATCTCGTACGCAACGTTAATTTGGTGGACATCTTTAGAAAAAAATTCAAAAAAAAATAAAAAATACAGAGACAGTACCGTATCAGCATCTGTGGTGCAATAAGAACCACATCAACAAAGACAATGGAAAACATTCTATCAATCATTCCAATGGATATACAGGTTAAATATGAAGCAGCTTTGGCCGCCTCAGGACTGATGGTAATCTGGAAGCGGACATCAAGAGAACATACAATCAAGTACTAAAAAATAAAATACTTATCTTACCCAGGGGCAACGTTAACATGGTAGGCGTGATAAAATCCCAATTAGATACATACTAATGTATGTCGAAACCAACGGAATGACGCGTGTTAACAATTTTTAACAGATTGTGCAGCAGATTCTGCGAGATGGCTCTGTCGGATTATAACACAATCTTTCAGGCTGAGATTGTGGCTATTACTGAAGGTATTAAGTGGCTAAGGGAAATTTACAGCAGACAACCAATCCGTATCTTTACGAATAGTAGAGAAGATATCGAAACTTTAAGTAATCAAAAAGCTCAATTTTTGAACGTCCTTCAATGCAGGTGTTGTGGAAATATCGAGATAATCTGAATCCCGTGACATCGGGGTATCGCTGAAATCGAAAAGCGGATAACCTGGCGAGGATGGTGTCATATCCTTCAATAAATATTGAAACCTGTGATGATTTTCAAAGCTATGCTGAAGCTGTTGTTAACGCTTAACTCCCAAAAATGATCAGTGTTTTAGTATCCGTGCGTTGCAGTTGGAACCCGAGGCAACTGTTTATGCTCTTCTTCAAGCAGTTGAGCCAACAAAATCGATTTTCATTTCTCGTCTAGCAGGTGATACTTCTCCTGATTCTATTAATATTACGCGAAAAATAAAATCGTCAATGAACCTGACATTTCTGTACAAAAATTAAATTTTTCTGAACCAAGATCTATATCCTCATTCAAAATTATGGTTTCGGCTGATGTATACAAAATTTTAATTCAACCAAATTTCTGGCCAGTACATACTCTGGTTCGTCAATACGTGTAACGAAGAGATCGCTGATGTTAATAACAATCTCTACCCCAGTAGATAGACTTGGGTGCTGATGAAGTGCGTGGCTGCACAGAAAAATATCGGTATTTCCCCCAGCTAATAAAGTCTAATTTAATTTTTCCTCTTTTCACATTAATTAATAAAAATATTTCATTCAACAAGAATTGAAATTATTGAACTTAAGCCCGACTAAGCAATTATTTCTGATTAAAATTCACTTTAGTTCAACTAAAAATTTAAAATTGTTTCACTTATATGTATTAAAGATATAAACAAACATAACTTGAGAATTTATGATTTCCTATAGACTTTCCATTTCGTAATAAGCAATTGAAATGAAAAGTAAGCGGATTCATTAACTAACTGCATATTTTTGTTCGTAATGACAATGTCACAGAATTATGAATGTTACCATTTTACATGGAATATGGAACTAAGCGATTTTCGTCGTAAAGTTCACGCTCACCAATATGTTATTGTTTTTTTTTCAAATAGAATTATCTTTCAAAAATCGTACTCACCTCTAAAAAGTTTGGAGTTTTGTAGCATAACTTTTTCATTGGCATTTAATTTCATGCCAGATTTTGTAAGAAATTTTTCGCTTGTCGTTATGCCCAATGGATCCAAATTTGCAGCCAAAAAGCCTCTTGTTTGATAACTTCGTATCACATTGTGGACTTGCAATTGATCTTCTATTTGTTGTTCATTAAAGCCGACAACAGAGCTGCCACAGCAAAACTGCGATATAGATTCCAAATTTCGTTGGATGTGATAATCGGCTGGAACAGCCTGGTACGCACCCGTACGAAAATACGCATCCCAAGACTAAAATAATCAATATTAATTTTTTCTATGAATTTCAATTAATAGTTAAACTAACAGGGTGCACACATGTGCGATCTTGCAGCCATGTGTTATACATAAGTTCTAGATAACTGGCACTGCTGCCATCTCCCACTGTAGACTGGCTCGCATCTTCAACTTTGATCACCTTTTTGGCAGCACTTCTATGATTGACGTAATTTGTTGGACAATTGAAGATCTATATAAAGATATACATACAAATATTTTAGACATGTGTCGGGTAGGCTAATCCTGACGTTGTTTAATACCGATTTTAGAATTCTCCTGGCATTGTGCAATTTACAGGAATTTAACATTTTTAAATTTTGTTGCTAAAAATTTATTTTACTTTTTTATTCAATTTTTTATATTTTACTATGATTTCAAAAGCTTTAAAAATATGTATGCATTTTTTTCTTCCAAACAAGGAATGAAAAAGTAACGAGTTTTTATATCAGAGTTGCCATATATACATTACGTTCGCTGGTTCTAGTCAAGGGTGGTAAAAAAAACATCATAACAATGCCGTGTGTAAAACGGGTTTGAGCAGTCTCCCTACAAAAAATTAATGACTGAAACTAACACAAACTACATTTTTTTCACTAACACATTTGCAATAATTTTCCATTGAATTTAGTCAATTGACTGGTCAATTTACCGGTAGTGATGACCGACACATATATCAATTATAGTTGCTCCTCTTTAACATGTATGTTAGAGTGAAACAACTAATGTACATATGCCAAAACTTTTAAGTCATGGCATTTTATTGTAAAATATACAATTCGTTCGGTCTGTGAAACTAAAATTTATAGAAATGTTAAAAAAAAGTTTTTAAAGTTTCACACACGTCAGGTTTGACTCGTCAAGTCTTGAGTTTTTAGGAGAGAGAGGAAGAGAGAATGGAGGGGAGTACAGACTTGACCGTACCAGTCAAGTTTGTTTTTTCGTTTTGTTTTGTCATTGATGAAGGAAACTTGATTGATGAAGGAAACTTGACTTGACGAATGCAGGTTTACAAGAAAATTGATGAAAAACTGATCAGGTAAGCCTGACGTGTATGAAAGAGGACTAACAACAACAGTGCATAAAAGAAATTTAGAAGTTTAATTTAATTTAATTTATAAATTATGCAAGGTGTGTCGAAGCTGGAAAAAAATGTGAAGAAGACTGGTATTGGTACCACCAACGTTATTTTGTATTTTGGATGGTTTTGTTTTCGTTTTTAAATATGTACATTACTCATTTCCTTATTTTTTTTTATAATAACTATTTTTATTTGTTTAATATATACATTTGACCAGTTTCTATGTAAACATTGACTAGTCATAGTTAACCAATGTTTATGTAATCAGTGATTGGCGAAAAAGAAACAGAGTAAGCAGTACAGATATACATATGTATGTGTTTTAGTTAAGTGAAATTAATTAGTTAGAGAGAGACACAAAATCACACGTGCACAAATGTTTTAGTCATTTTTTTCACGAAGCCCCTAATAAACTAACTGGGGACTATAACCGAAGTATCGGTTATCGCTACTAGTCAAATGACAAGCCAATTGATTAGTATTTTTCCTGTAGGGTTATGTATGAATTTCGCTTGTAAGAACTTTCCACCGTAGCGTTTAAACTACTTATCCGATTTAAATGAGTTATTTTGTTGATCTTTTATTGCAAACCTCAAAGGTTTTTGATAAGGCCATAAAAAAACTCTGGGACTTGAACTTGAAAACTGTTTCTTTTAGATAACAGCTCTCAAGGAAGCCCCTTCACGTGGGATATCATGGCTCTTTGGCTACGTGCCTTTGCCATTTTTGGTTCTAATTGGAACGCAAAATCCAAAAAAGTAATAAAATACAAAATTTAACACATTAATCAATATATTTCTTTATTAATACTTTTTTTATTCATATACAAATACTGTGCGATTACAATTACATAAGTACATATGTAATATCTACAAATTTTTTTAAGTTTTAATTTGTAAAAAAAATTATGTATGTATGAATGTATGTATGTATAAATTTTCAGACAGGTGCAGACTAAAAAATTCCATCCAAAATAAGGATTTGGTGTTTTGCAACATATTTTTTAGAACTTAGTGCTCTTTGCAACAAATATTTTAAAGAGATTTTTTACCTTTTGCTTGAGATTTGTTTTTATAAAATAGTTAAAATAAAATTAATTTCAAGTCATTTTATTTTTCTCTCTTAAACATACACTCGGTTACAATTTTTTTTATACCCTTCACCAAAAATGGTAAATTTTATATAAATATAGGTTTGTCATTCCGTGTGTAATTTCTACAATATTCATTTGCGACCCCAAAGAGTATACATATGTATCTATATATATCTAGTATCGCATTATATTTAATATTTTATCTCTAAGTTACGCCAAATACTCGTAAATAATATCCTTTATCACTCGATCATTTTAAATTTAGTTTTCTTATTTTCTATGTGATATTTTTAAGAGGGGTCCTTTATATCTAATATACGAATACAAATTTTGCTGGTGCGAGTTTTTTATTATTATTACATATTATTATTTTTTTTAATAGTTATAAATTATCAACTGTAAGCTTTGCAAATAGCTTGAGATTTTTCCTTTGATAAGATTGTAAAGGGTTCGTTTAACTACAACAGTTTTGTTCCTTCCAAATGAATACACAAAATTAGCCACTGTCGAAAATTCGACTTCGAGTTAAGTAATCAGGGGGTCTACTTGGTATTTCGAAACGAAAGAAACTGCTTTCGAAATTGTATGTTATAAACATTACAATTCGAAAGCTATTGTTCTAACGCTCTTATCTCTCATAATCGCGGTTATGGCTGGAGCTTGCGATGTGTGGCGAGTTGAAATGGCAAGAGTGCGCTGCTGATGTATTTAGCCAAAGGCAAATTAACAAAAAAAAAAAAAAAAAAACAACTAACTGGCAAATACGTTATGGAATTCAATATACTACATTAAGGAATTAAATTTTGTTTTAATTTGAATAAAAACTAAAATATGAAATTTACATTAATCATTTCAGTTGGTTTAAATGTTCTTAGTAAATCGCAACATAAAAGTGTGAGTTTGAGAACAGGCTAAAATAACTTTGGCGACTTGTAAATTGCACGCTATTTGACAATCTCACGCGGATGTCAGGACATGCCTGTATAATTAAACCATATACTCGTACATATGGTCACTATGGTTATGTATAACGAAATCGAATTATCGATCGCTATCATTTGGCATTAAATTAATGTAAACGTTTATATGTTTGCTACGTTATAAGTAAAAAATGTGTGGCAAAAAGAAAAATGTGCTTAAGTCGACTTAAGCTAAAATTAAGATAATGACGCCATGTGAAATTTCGGGATTTGTATGTGATTTTAAGTGTTGGTGTTCTACAAATTACTCGATTAGGTGACATTCAAAACAAAGTTCGAATAAAATATTTGAACATCAAAGCCATCTGTTAATAAAAAAAATCTCATTTTAAATAAAAAAATAAGTATTAAAAATTCCCAGCTTTGAATCCTTGGCAGAAAAGGTGTTTTATTCATATAAAAAAAATTATTCACTCTTGGAGCAAAATTGTCAACTAACCTAATATTCACCCTTATTCCAGTTGTCGACATCGACGTCACTTTAACACAATACCAAAAAAAAAATAGGGCTTGTTTACTCGCTCTCGAGAACAATTTAGAAAATAGCATAAACCTGCCAACAGGAGTCATTTGTTTTCGACAACGGGTACACAAGCCCCAATTTTTTGGTATTGTGTAAAAGTGACGTCGATGTCGACAACTGGAATAGGGGTGATTGTTTTTTATGTTTGATGTTGTGATTTATTGAAATAAGAGCATACGCGATTTACGTTCGACCTGAGATGCTTAATCCATTTAAATCCGAGTAAAACTGTGTGAATTCGGTTTAGAGAACACCAAAAATTTTACTTCGTTTTGAAAACGAGAAATTTGCTGAGATTCGGTTTACATAACAGAGCCGATATCTAAATAATATGGTGCAGCAAGAAAGTAACATACTTTACAGAAATATAAATAGTTAATAACAAAACAAAACTTAAAAATTAAAAAGCGATCTCTTGAAAAACTGCTACATTATATGTACTTAAGAACTTTTCCATTATCGCCACAGAAATATTACATATTAAAGCAACAAGCTTTATTGAATCATGCAAATATGCACTCGAATGATAATCACCCCTATCGTGAATAACAAGTGGACTTTTTGTTCACGTGAAATTTTTATTCCCTCGAAGGTAAAAATGCTATCGCACATCTCCCTCGAAATTTTCACGCTATCACTTCCAGTGAATGTAAAAAAGGGAAGAAATGCTTCCGATAATTCGAAATAATTTTACAAGCTCGAAAGCATTTTATTTCGTTACATTTCGAGTTACATAGAAGACTCCATGATATCTATTGAAATCTATAAAAACAAGTGTAGTAATATAATTTCTACGTAGTCCTACAAACATAATCCCTGTTCTGTTAACCGAATCAAAGTAAATTTTACGTTATAAAACAAGTCTATCACAAAAAAAAAATTAAATATTGCAAATGCATTTGCAATATAATAATTTTACTCATGGATTATCGATTATAGCAAGGGAACTTTAGTTCCGTCGCCAGTTGCCAAAATGTTATTACGAATGACAATTTGCAACCAACGAACATTGTTCGTTGCTGCATACTTTTTAAGGCAAGAAGGTGGTAAAATTGAAAATCTAAAAAATCAAAATATATATATCAAATATAATATGTGATTATGCACATCTAGATACATTTCTTTGCTGCTCAAGCAACTCAAAAGTTAGTAGAAAAATAAAAGCTCACAAAAAAAATTCAAAAAACAATGGACCTAATTATGAGTGTCGTATTTCGACTACGACTACGACGATTTTGTGCTAGATTAATGAAATATTGTTGCAATGTTCTTTAGTCTAGTACAAAATCGTCGTAGTCGAAATACGACACTCGTAATTAGGCCAAATGTGATTTTTAAAACAGGCCTGTTTTCAATAGCAACAAACATAAATTCTTTATAATTTTCAGAAATTGCGATTAATTGAAAATTCGTAATAAACAATTATCTAAGAAATTAAGAGCGATTCGCTTTGCATAAAGTTCATTAAACAGCTTGCACAATTGTAAAAATATTGTACTTTCAGCTTTCTGCAAATTTTTACATGCATCATTGCATTTTTATAGTACGCCTTCGAAAATGTGTGGGACTTTCAAATTAAAGTTTTTTTTTTTTTTTCTTTGACCACATAATTTCTGATTTTGTGGCACATTTTGGCACCAATTGCGTACGAATTAATCAATAAACGTATTTGAAGCCATGACTTATTTACATATGTATATTTTTTAAGTTGAATTTAGAGCTTCAGTGTATTCAAAGACCTGTAGTAGTTTTATGACAGGATATATGTGGAAGATTTTAACGCGCTAAGGGTACTATTTCGCCAATTTATACGAAGGGGAAAAAACGACCCGTGCAAAGAAATTAACATATGCTAAAATGTATGTAAGGGTCACACTCGTGCCTCTCGGCCTTTTCGTCCCCTGACAGAATCAGTTGTCAAAACTTTGTTTTTGGTGCAGTGTATTTTAATTACTTATCGCATTCAATATGCAATATTTTTTTATTTTATAAAATTTAACAAAATAAAAACACTTGGAAAGATTTTGTTATTTTTAAGAAGAGGCACAAGGATTTTATTCTAAAATAAAGAAAGGAAACAGAAAGAGAAATATAATAATACTTGAACAAAACTAAACTATAAGGAAAACAATATTTACTTTTTTACATTATAAGTATAAGTATGTATGCATAAAATTAAAATGATGAAGACAATAAAAAATACCTTTAAATAAATCCCTGATAGTTAAAACATTAACGTATTTGCATTTACACAAAAATAAAATCATAGTAATAATAATAATAATAATGTGTCTCAAAATCCTTTCATGTTTGATTTTTTACTCTCTTTTTTTAATAATTAAATAAAAACGTTTAAAATAAATAACTAATAATATTTTGTTTTACATTCGGTTTTCACTTGCTTCGTTAATTTTTTTTCTGTTTTCCATTTTTTTTGTCTTTGTTAAAAATTGATTTCTTATTGTAAAACTAAATAAAGAGGAGATTTTCGTTAAATGACTTTTTTTTTAGCTCTTTTTTATCTTAGTTGTACAATTATCTAAATTAAATTAAAACTTTCGCTTTCATATTAATTAAATAAAAAGCGTGTTAATTCAATTTTTATATTTAACTTCTCATATGAAAAATGAAATATGTAAAAAGTCAGAAAAAATATATGTATGCATATGTATGTATGTGTATCTCTGGGAAATACGTGTATATAATCATTTTAATAACATTAAAATTAGACAAAAAATATCATATTCAATATGTTGTATGCGTGTATATTATTTATGTATGTATGTAGCACAACTATTTTAGTCGTAAGAGTTTGCCGTTGGACTTAAAACTATTCCAATCAACCATGATGATAACTACAAAACTATGTCACACTTCATGCACCAATGTGTTCGTTATAAATATAATCAAGGACTGAAGTATTTAGATACTGATGGCATCATTTAACAGGGCATTCAATTCACGTATATGTTGAGCCTTGGAGCCGGTTGCAGTCGAAGCACCACATGGGCGTCCAGCATAACTATAATAGAAATAGAGATAACATAATCAATTTTCAAAATAGTACATATTAGGAAATAGCACAAGCAAACTTTACAAAACATTACGCATAATACTTAAGCATTCGAGTAAAATAAAACATTTAGATTAGAATTCATGCAAATGAGAATTATAAACAATTATGCCATAAAGAACAAGGAATGTGTGTGTGTGTGTGTGTGTTATAAATTACGAAAAATGTACAGAAGTTTAATGTGTGCTATCAGTCTCTATTAAGGTGGAAGTACATAACACGCGTTAGTGCGCGTGCGCACACTGTAGACTTATGTCAAAAAAGTTGAAATAGTGTTTTTGCATACGAGACCAGTTATATACGAAACTCTTTGACGCTTTTGCCGTAGAAAGTTGGTTAACTTTCAACATTTAACGCATTGTATTGTTTTGACAACTAATCAGGAGACAATAAAAAAGAATAAATTAAAAAACTTAGAATCATGGAGGAAAATCTTATTGAAGAGTTTGAAAAACATACAGTATTACATAAAAAATGAATTGAAATGTTCCAAATCCATTTTTCAATGTAAAAATAAGTAAAAAAAAAAAATGCTGATAGAAAAGGCGTTTATAAAGCGTGTTGTGTAACTTGCGATAACGTTTTCAAACGCACGACCCTCGCCGACGAACTAAGGGGCCATCCATATATTACGTAACGCCATTTTTCCCGATTTTTTACCCCCCCCCCCCCTCCCCCCTAGTAACAGATCGTAACAATTCTTAGACCCCTCCCCCTCACAATAACGTAACAAGAACTTTAAAAAAATTTAAATTGTTTTATTAAGTTTTTATTAAAAAAAAAATTAAATTTAATTCATGCACATACATATGTATGTATTTTTAAATAACTTTTTGTTTGAATTGAAGTAAATTTCTTTATTTAGTTATTACAAACTAATATACAAATATTTTGATGGCATTTTCTTAAGTTTCGTTTAGGATTTATGCATTTATTTATTTTATTTATGGGAAAATGCAAGTAATTGAGAATGGACGAATATTCGGGAATTCGAATCCTTTTGTTCCTTTATTTTTATTTTCTGTTAGACTAACACAGTGCGTAGACAAAAATCAAATAAGCTTGCAAAATATAAATAATAACAATTATGTATTTATGTACATACATATGTATATGCATATATTTATATCTATGTAACACTCATGATTCTTGATTTATTATGTATTTCTTTGATAAATTAGATATATAAATAAATGAAAAATCGAAGTGTTTTTGTACGAAATTAGTAAAATTTATGTTACGTAACAATTTTACAGACCCCCCCTACCCCCTCGTAACAAATCATAACAAAACTCGAAGCCCCCCCCCCCCCCCCCCAAGGGCGTTACGTAATATATGGATGGCCCCTAACGCGTGTTATGTATTTCTACCTATATAGTGGAGTTAAAACTTGTTTGTAAACTATTTTGGAGATTTATTACGTTTGGAAAATGTATGAATTTTACATAAAATTTCTTTTAAAAAATCTTCCAATACTAATTAAAGTTATTTGAGTGATTCTAAATGTTCAATGCAAAACCTTTTTAAAACTTGCCGCAATCAAACAACGGCAATTAGTGATATCACCCGTTTTTTCGAAAATCGAGTTTTCATCAGATCTCGACGATTAATTAATTTATTAGAGAGTATGGATAAGACCATCGTTGATCGTTGAAATGTCCAGCAAACAAAAACCAAACGGAAGTCATATCTAAGCAAAGGCCAATGATACTAACAACTGTAAGTCTTCGACTGCTTTAAAAAAGTTATATAATCAGCATTCCAAATATCCAAAAGGAAAGAGAAAATGTTCGGTTCATTTTGGTCCATTCAATTAGGTCCATATATGTGACTGACAGTTGGTTAGCAATTACTTTCAGAGTAGAAGAAAGTTCAAAGTTTTGCAGCCTAGACCAGCTACGATGTTGACAGATAACCTTCGGTCGATTACTTATAAAGGGTATTTTTTTAGTGTGTCACAACTTTGAGTTGGCATCACTGCTTTATTTGAGCACCCATTTAACAGCTGATAGTTGCTTTTTGTTTAGTTTGCTTTGAAATTTCATTATGAATCGACTTACACCAGAGCAACGCGTGCAAATTGTTCGGCGAATGGGCTGAAGCACAAATTAATATCGATTTTGAATTTCCATTCAAAATTTTATTTTCCGATGAAGCCCATTTTTGGTTGAATGGGTACGTAAATAAACAGAATTGTCGCATTTGTAGTGAGGAGAATCCACAAGCTATTGTCGAAACACCATTACATCCACAGAAAATTACTGTTTGGTGCGCTTTATGGGCTGGCGGAGCCATTGGCCCATATGTCTTCAAAAACGATGATGGTCAGAATGTTATAGTAGAATTAGTCGATTCGTATCGTAGTTGTCGTATCGTTTAAATCTGGATGGTAGTTAGTAAATATATGAGGCCGCAGGCGAACGTGGCAGCTGTTGTATTTCTCCTTGTTTTATACATGTGTGTGTATGTATGTGAGAGAGAAGTTAATGTTTGCTCCGTAAAAATCTATTTTCTGTAGATTTCTACCTCACATACATTACGATACATATTAAATAAACAGCAACATGTTTTATTTATGTTACAGATTTTGTCAGCTGATTTGTAAACTCGTGATACGAATCTACTAAATCTACCATTACTGTCAATGGTGAACGGTATAGGAACATGATTCGAAATTTTTTCGTACCTATATTACGTGGCATTAATCTTGCTATGTGGAGCCCAATGGCCCAATTAATCGGCCAGCAAGATCGTGTCATTTAACGCCATTAGATTATTTTCTTTGGGGTTATGTTAAGTCACTTGTCTACGTCGATAAACCACAAACAATTGAACACTTGGAAATCAACATTCGAAGAGTTATCGACGAAATACGGCCGCAACTGCTGCGAAAAGTTAGTGAAAATTGGTGTTCCAGATTGCGCCTTCTACGCGCCAGCCGTGGCGGCCACATGGCAGAAATTATATTTAAATCGAGCGAAATAATTTAATTTAATAATTTATATATTTAAATATATGAGGGTTATACTATAAGTTTTTTCAAAAATTTATTTCAAGTTCTACTGATAAGTTGTTACCGGCATTAAAAAAATGCAGCACCTAGACTAGGTAATCAAATAACAACAACCACACATACTTTGCTCAAATCCTGAAAACTAGGTCTCATACTCAGGTAGCACAATGGCAGCTAATAAGGCAAATATGAGCCGGTTCTGGAATAATTAGCAATTTGCAAAGCCTGATATAAACTAAATTTGGCAGCACAGCGTTATAAAATTAATCCGCTGAATGAAACAAATGGAACAATTAAATTAACTTGTCATCAATTTAAGAACCCTATTGAGCTATTTGAGGCCATTACTTTATTATGAATTCAATTTGTACGCTCATAACTCAAAAACAATTAATCACCTGCAAGTCAATGTTGGATCCGCTATTGTTAGTAGGGGATAAAAATTAGCGAACAAAATTCAAATTTCAAAATCAATTTTCTAATTTTATTTATGAGTTAAAGTTCTTGAAAACAACCGATACTAATGGAAAAACTGTGAAATTGCTAATTTATTGAATATGATTTTTTTTTTCATATAAATCATTGGTGCCTTCCATAGAATATGCTTACAGAAAGTTAATATATTAAATCATTGTTATGATTTAGCATGAAGGATGAATGGCAACAAAAAAGGACGTGAAAACTTAAAACAGAAATATGTACAGTGATTCAATGAATTAAAGCACATAACATGCATTTTATCGACATTAGCTACAAACAAAACACACAAATACATTTTTATTAACAAAACAAAGTGTATAAACTACAAAAGCTATCCACTACTAATAACTGCCTTCTTAAATATATGTATGTTTACCATTGGCCTTATCATGGTTGTGGTATACCGACTTCGACTACGACATTTGGGTCCTATTACAAAAACGCCATAGTCAAAGTCGAAATACGCCAACCACGATAAAGGGGGAATGTGTCAATACAATGGGCCTAATTACGAGTATCGTAGTCGAACTCGAAATACGACACTCGTAATTAGCCCCAATATAAGTAGTTACTTTCATAACGATATGATGGGGTACTTTTTGCGTATGATTTTTTAAGTGTTGCATTTAGGAACGTATTACTGCAAGGCAACATGCACGTATTACTGCCAGGCAACATGCGTTTAGGAAGTCAGCCAAAATAATACCCATTTTCTTAGGTAAGCCAAATAAAAAAAATTTATATTTTTTACGAACAAAATTTTAATCGTTTTATATCGAAAAAATAAATCAAATATTTCGAAAGTTGTATAATGAATTTTCTGTATGCCGAAATATATTTTCTGGAGGCTGAGAAATTATTAACGTTTAGTCTCTCGAATTGACTAGAAGTATTAATTAGGAAATCATTCGATTCGGTTTCAAAGACAGTGGGGAGCATAGTAAAAATTTTTAATAAAAAAAAATTAAATTAATTTGGTTTACAATTAAATGCATTTTTTAGAAATCTTTGAAAGGATTTTAGTTAAAAAAATGTGGGCAATTAATGCAATTAGATATTATGTAGAAAGAAAAAAATCTTTTTTTGCCTTTGCCATTAGTAAATGCATTTATGCAATATATGTACGTATACATATAAATATATAATATCAGGTGTGTCAAAAAAATTGTACGAAAATGAGAATTTACACATTTTTCAATTCGTACAGTTTTTGTTTTGCTTCTTCAACTTTCATGCATTATCATAAATTCGAAAAAAGTCAAAGCATTAGTTTTTCATTTGACCAGCTGATTTGTAAACGAAAGAAATGTAAATAAAATTTGTGCGTTTTTTAGAAAAGGCAAAACGTATTCACATATGTATTTATTTAAGCTTCGATTAGGCTAAAGTTCGTATCGCTCTGTAAGCCAAATTACATGTGATAATTATTAATGAACAAATAAAACCAAAGTTGATTGTAAATATTGTGACAAACACTAGTATAACGTAACAACTAGCTGTTTTCGAAGGTCACTACACCTTCATCATCAGCATTCTTTGTGTTTGGTTCACTGTGTGTGGTGTCAGTTGATGTTGATTTCTGCTTTATATACTCAGCTTTTCATTGCAAATGGAATATGTGAATTGTTTTGAAAGCTCATTTTTACCATCCCTAAATTTACAACAGTCGTGCCATTGTCGTTTGTTCTTTTCTAATTATGCACATGTTAGTTAATTTGCTTATTTGTGTTCTACTTAAGGCAAACTTTTTTCGTTTGTTACTATTAAGTATATTTATTTAATTGGTGCCACAAGCACGTAGCTCTTAATTTTAGTTAGTTTTAATTATTATTTATTTTCACTTTGGTACGAATTTGGTTTTTGTGATACATCTATACATACACCTGTATAACATATCGCTTATTTACTGAAACGTAATAAATCAAAAAAATTGTTTGCCAGAAAACGAGTTTAAAGGCTTGTCCCATAATGTCGACAAGGTTCGACTTGTCGCACATTTACATTCAAAACAAAAACAAATTTTAAGATTTTGTTGTTGTTTCAAATGTAAGTGTGCCACAAGTCGAATGTTGTCGACATCGTGGAACAACTTAATGGATAAAGGAAATTTAATTTTTCTTTCAATAGCTGAGTAAAGAAGATATTTGTATGAAATTTTTACACAATATGAGGAACGATATGAGGATTAATTCTGTATCATTAACTTAGAAACTCCACTGAGTTATAATGTTCTTTGAGTAAAAGAGCATAATGTTACATACATATGTATGTATCAAAAATGGCAATGAGTACTAAAAAAAATATACATAAGTAAATAGTTTATTTTAGAAACTGCGTATAATATAATTGTATCGCAAACAATTCGTTCGCTAACGTATTTATTTTCTCTCAAGCAACTATGATGCCGATTCCAACATACAAGAGCATCTCTACTCCGTATGTGCAAAAAACTAAAACACGCAACAACTAAAAATAAAAATGAACATGCGTATCAAGCGCATTGACTCTCTCTCATACTTAGGGGCACTTATTGAGTTAAAGATTAGAGATTAAATTAACCTTAATCTTTATTTGTGGTTTTTGGGCAGCCGATTATGCGGTTTTGCTTGCTAGTTTAAGCGGCCAATACAGGTGGTTTAAGCTTACATTAATACTCACAACATACACTTGTGAAACATATAACTTTTCTTTAAATATATCATAAAACAATTAAAAAATACATAAATAAATATATACATTTTATATTATTTATCTATTTTTTTAACACGCACGATATTTTGCTTGTAAATAATAACATTAGACAGTTTATTCTTCTTCCCACAAAAAATCAAATGCATAAAAAATATTGCCACTATTTTGTTCCTCAAAAAGAAGTTTAAACATCAAACTCCATTAATGTGAAATTAACTTAATTTTCGGATTAGCTAGTTAGAAAAAGAAACAAAGTTTAATCTCGAACCCAAAAATTGCCCCTTATAGTATGAGCATTTTTACACTAAGGCTATGGATATTTATAAAAATAGCCCTGTATATACGCATGTGTAGCCGATTAATAGTCAGAGTATTTTTATACTCATGCGTGCGATGCGTAGCTCATGCAGTCTATAAATTTCAGTTAATAGTTGTTTGTGCTGCGTAATTTAAAAAATGAGTAAAAACATAGTTGTTGGATATTTATAGTTAAAGGTATTTGGTTTAAAATTAATGCGTGTTTGCATATGAACATGTTTTTGATTTTTAGTTGTACGCATTCACAGTTGTTTGATGGCCAATACTCAAAGAGTACTTAAAACAATACTTTTGTCGTTCTCTGGAATGTACTCGTATATGTTAATATATTATACACATGTAAGTATATATGTTTACATAAACTAGATTCTTCAAATAGTTATAGTTTTTTGTATCATAATATTAATTGTAATAAAGTACAAGAGAAAAGATGAATGATTGAGGGGCCACAGAATAAAACGTTTTTTTTTTTTTTTTTTAATTTTAGTATTAGAAATAAATTTGCAAAAGTAAGCATGATTTATTCGGCAGCCCCTCACATGTGCAGTAGGTAAGTAGTAGTAGTAGTAGTAAGTCTTAGAAGAACCCTCACCTAATTTTGCGTCCAGTTTTCGAAACACGCACACCAGGTGCCGCAGAATGACCCGCTGGTCTATTAAAATCTTTACGAACATTTTTCAAATCAAAATGTTTAACGTCACCGCATTCACTAGTGCGCTGGTGATCAGCAGACTTGTTACTACCAGATGTAAACATGCGACTTAACCAGGGTCTCGAATTGTTATCGGAAGTGGACTCATTAGTATTGCTAGTTTTGGTAGTAGTGGAAGAGGAATTAGCATCACTGGGGCTGCAACAACAATAACAATAACACATAGACACACAAAAAATAGGGGAAACAAATTTGATTGGTCTTTTTTTTTAGGAAATAAGGATTTGCTAACTAACAAAAACACTGTGCTCGAATTCGAAACGATTTTTGTTACACGCCGGGGACTGGGTGGGTAAACATAGTTCGAGTACGCTGAATCCAATGTTTCAAAAATAATTAAGATTGAAATCTTGGTTAAAAGCACCTAAAGATCTCAATTTTTCCCAGTTTTCTGCCATTTATTAACCTTTATATCGATATATGTAACAGCGCATAGGGAAAGGGACCTAAGGGTAAAAAAAAATCAATTTTCACTTTTTTTTTTGATGTGGACAACATCTGAGCATCGAGTGAGACCGATCCCATGCCCCAAAAGTGTTCCCTCCCAGAGATATGCGCGTTTCATTCAGTGATGGTACACCAAAGATACACGTATTTAAATCTTTAAAATGGCTCTCCTGAACAAAACTGGTTTTTACCCTTAGGTCCCTTTCTATTTATCGCGTCACATATATCGATTGAAAAGACATGTATTGATGAACTTGTGTCCTGAAAAAACTTTTTGGAAAAGAATTGAACTTTTTTCGAATTCTTCTTTGTTCAAAAAATGGGAATTTTTTGTAATTGGGCAATTTTTTATTTTATTTTTTTTTCTAAAAGTTTTTACTCTTAATGATTTTTTAAACAAGAGCTAACCTAAAAAAATGGTTAGCACCATTGGACGCAGCGTACTCGAATTAGGTTTACCCACCAGTTCCTCTCCCGCTTGTTACATTTTCGAATTAGCACACTGTAATTTTCCAATTGTTTTTAAGCTTGAGAAAATTTAAAAACATAAAAAACTTAAAATTAAAAAGTAATTAATGCTATTAAATATCCAATTAAAAAATAAATAAAAACTTTTATGCACAAATTCACAGTCTTGGGTTAGTTAATAAAGACGGTTTAACCAACCAACCAACCAATGATATATGTACATACATACTCGTATGTATGAGATTTAAAGGGCTTTATCGTGGTTATGGTATTTCGTCTTCGTGGCTAAAGAAGAAATGTTGCGGTGCTCCTTAAAATATTACAAAAACGTCGTAGTCCGAATCGAAATACGCCCACCACGATAACGGGAAATTAGTTAAACTGAAGACTGTGAATTTGGTCATTAAAACTAAAAAATAGAAAGGATGTACTGAGCATGAATATGATTAAAAATTTTCATGTTTCTGTCCAAGAAGTGTGAAAAAATGCTCCTTATCGTGGTAGGGGGTTTTCGACTGCGAACCAATATGTTTTTGTAATAGATTAAAAAGCATCGCAAATTTTTTTCTTTACTCTAAGACCAAAATGTCGTATTCGAAGTCGAAATACATACGTCAAGCACGATAAATTTCAATATGTTAAAAATAACAAATCCTAAAAAAACTGTAATCTTTCGAAAACTAAATATTTGAGATGAAATGTTACAATTGTATTATTTTAGTAGATTAACGAGAACGAGAACGTTTGGTTAAAATTTTCTACTTTGCGCAATCATTTGCAAATGGGCAGAATTTTATTAAAGCCCTTATCATGGCTTCCATTCGATGTGCGAAGACTTTCGAACATAGAGTAATGAATGTTAAATGTCGGTCATTCAGTGTTTCGCGGGTCTTGGTAATTTTGCATTGTATATGTAATTAGGGAAAAGACGCACGAGGAATATTTGTATATAAGTAGGTTAGGTTAGTTTGGCAGGTTGCTCAGAAGAGAGAGTAAGTTTTCAGCTCACTTGGGTCCAAATAACCGGTCCATTTATGTTAGTGCAAGCACAAATGGTGAAGTGAAAAATAGATAGAGAGAAGATAAGCTTAGTTCATTTTTCGTTTTATACAACTCTGCTTTTGTACGTGATGTTCATTTTTAACAGTATTAGGGGCATTAATTACTTCAAGCTATGTATAAATTTTGCTAGTTATTTTACTTCGCAATCTATGATGTTGATATGACTGGTTCTGGCCAGGGTTTGAATTCGGACTCTCGAACTACGTCAACTTTTGATTTATCTGGTAGAAAAAAAGATATATATGTATGTATTTCCTTCTCCGTTTTTCTTGCAGCTGAATTACTAGTTTATCAACAAAAGTTGACGTGTGAGCACCGGGACTAATATAATATAAGGAATTCGCTAAATTTGTTTCAAAATGGTTTGTGATTTAAAATCTCGTAGTTTACAGAATTTCCCAACAACAAATCTCATTTTTGCTCTTTGATTGAAATGTAAATAATGTTATATAAAATATTTAAAAACATGGTGGGTGGTATGCAAAAATTCTGCTGTTAGAGTTTGAAAGAAAGATTTAAGAAAGATTTTGCAAAGACCAAAAAATTAGGAACTAAAAGCACATATAAGTTATTTACATTAAGTACGAAGAGAATAATAAAAAAACTTCAAAATTTAAGCACTCTGAATAATTATGATAAATGCATTTTCAAACTAAAAAATTAAATTTAAGCATAATAAAATAATCATTTTACGTTTCAAACATTTTTAAAAGAATGAGAAAAAAACAGATTGTTTACCTTATATCTCTTGAGTGATTGAGGGCGGTTAAGAAACGTGGTTGCACATAAGACCAACAGCCTTGATTTTTATGTTCCTCTTGAGCCCAAACTAATTCAGCGTCTTTGTAAATGTTTGCTTGTTCCTTAACTAGATCGAAGGGGAAGGGAGAGATCTAAAACAAATGAATTAAATAAAAATATTTGTAGATAATTATAATATTCATTCAATTGAAAGTAAGTTTTAAAGTTACTTGTTCAACACGAATAATAGCAATTTCCTTATCCAAGCCTTTATCCTTGCGCTGTTTGGTCAAATCGTAGTATACACGGCCGCTGCAGAAAATTGCCTTTTTGACACCGCTAGGGTTTTCACCTGCTATGCCTTTTTCGGGAATAATGCGTTGGAATTCGCTACCTTCGGCCATTTCAGTGAATGGCGATTTAGCTTCTGGATGACGCAACAAAGATTTGGGTGTAAGCAGAACCAAAGGCTTACGGAAAGGTAAAGCGATTTGACGACGCAAAATGTGGAACAAATTAGCAGGAGTGGTGCAGTTGGCTACAATCCAGTTAATATCATGCAATTGTCTAACAGCAAACTCATCAGATTCTGTTGGGAAATAGTCAGGATCGTCCGAACACATTTGCAAGAAACGTTCAACGCGAGCCGATGAATGTTCAGGACCCATGCCTTCCATACCATGAGGCAACAACATAACCAAACCAGATTGACGAACCCACTTGGCTTGACCGCTGGAAAGGAATTGATCAACAATACATTGAGCTGTATTAAAGAAATCGCCGAATTGGGCTTCCCACAAAACTAAGGCATTAGGATTGGTCATGGAGTAACCATGTTCGAAGCCAAGTACGGCATATTCTGATAAGGAACTGTTCGACACAGAGTAGGGGGCTTGATCTGGATACAAGTGTTGGAGAGCATTATAAGTAGCCTTGTCAACCAATTGATGGTGCAAAACATGATGACGGTGCGAAAAGGTGCCACGTTCAACATCTTGACCGGATAGGCGGACATGTACACCTTCTTTTAGAAGCGATCCAAAGGCCATGGCTTCACCAAGGGCCCAATCGGCCATGCCTTCATCTACCATAGCCTTACGGGCGTTCAAAACACGAGTAAGACCTCTAAATAAAGGAAAAATTAATATAAAAAAACTATAACTGAAGTGTTCAATGGCCTACTTGTGAATTACGAATTCAGCAGCGTTTGGTGGTGGAGAAGAGAATTTGTTGCCAATGTGCACCAAGGTTTCGATCTTCACTCCTGTGGGCGATACCTTTAAGGGATCCTTGCCTTCAAAGAAACCAGACCAGGGAGAATCGATCCAATCCTTGTATTTAATATGTGTTTCCTTCTTGGCCAACTCAAAAGCCTCTTCGCATATCTTTTCGTATTTATCAGCAACAGATTTGACTTCCTCTGCAGTGCAAGTACCTTCGGCGATAAGTTTATCGGAATAGAGATCTAAGCAGATCTTGTGTTTTCTTATCTTTTGGTACATAAGAGGTTGGGTGAACATGGGTTCATCAATTTCGTTGTGCCCATTACGTCGATAACCGACCAAATCGATAACGACATCTTTGTGGAAAGTGTTACGCCACTCGGCGGCAACTCTGCACACATGCATAACAGCTTCAGGGTCATCGGCGTTCACGTGGAAAATGGGAGCATTCACCACACGTGCCACATCAGTACAGTATGGAGAGGAGCGTGAGAAACGAGGATCAGTGGTGAAACCAATTTGATTATTGGCAACAACGTGAATAGTACCATGCGTAGTATAGTCGGGCAAATCGGACAAGTGCATGGTTTCATAAACAACACCTTGACCACAGAATGCGGCATCGCCGTGAATCAAAATAGACATAACTTTGTTGCCTTCTTGGTCGCCACGGTAAAACTGTTCGGCACGAGTCTTGCCCTGCACCACGGGATCAACGGCTTCCAAATGAGAGGGATTAGCAACAACAGCCAAACGAATATTCTTGTTTGTCACACGGTTCAAACGTTCGATGTATGTACCCAAATGATATTTAACATCACCAGAACCATCGTCAGCAGCTTCCAAGCCAGCGAATTGTGTAAAGATTTGGTGCAAAGGTTTACGACACACATTGGCCAATGTATTCAAACGGCCACGGTGAGGCATACCCATTATCACAGATTCAACACCGAGTTCGGTAGAGGCGTCAATGAGTTCCTTCAAAGCTGGAATCATAATTTCACATCCTTCCAAGCCGAAACGTTTCTCCGAAGAGTATTTCTTAGCTAAGAAACCCTCAAAGCTAATGAGGGGAAATATTTGGTAAATATGTGGACAAATCTTGTTAGTGTTAAAAATAAAATAAAAACGAAGCATCTTACCCAGTAGCACGAGTCAAACGGGCCAAAATCAAACGTTTCTTTTCGGGAGAGACGTTCAAAACACCTGGTGTTTCAAAACGTTTACGAATCCAATTACATTGCTCCAAAGAATTGATGAACATGAATTCGACGCCAATTTTGTTGCAGTATACATTTTCCAAACGATTTAAAATTTCTCTAAAAAGTTTATAAATTTTTTTTATAATTAACTTATTTAAAAAAAATCGAATTTAACATCTAATATACCTGAGCGGCAGTTGATTTTCTCCACCACCAATGAATGTTGTACTCGGCAACTTAAATTCACGATCCATGTCATGTTCGCCTGTTTTAATATTTATTTTTTTTTTTTTTAAAAGAGATTGTTTTATTATTATTGATTTCCTTATTTCAGTTTTCAATTTTTATTTATTTTTACATTTGTTTACTGAAATTCGGAGACTATGTTAATTAAGATTGTTATTGTAATTTTCTTCTTGGTGCATGCATTTATTTCCAACACATTTTTCTAAACTAAGAAAATCAAATGCATTTTAACCCTTCTACGTATATTTACAAGATATGTATACATATGTGCATATGTACATGGAAATGAACATATGTACATATCGCTTCTTTATTGCGACGGAGGCAGAACTCAAAATAAAATTAGTTTTGCACAGAAAATAATTTTTTTTGAAGATATCAAAATATTTTCTTGTATAAAGAGGTCCCGTTTATAAGAAATTTTCACACAAGATTAAATATGCTATAACGATTCTTTTTTGCATTATTTATTCCAAAAAAGCTTTTTTGAGATATGTCTATGTTGCAATAAAGGAGCGATATGCATAACTTTAAAAAGTTTAAAAAAAAATTATCGGTTTATTTTAATTTTTGTATAATTGGTTGGTTAGGCAATAACATTTTATTATTACATTTTTTTATTTTGAATTCATTTAATTTTTCAACAAAATATGTTACACTGTGTATGCAAAAATGATGCTAAAAGCTAATTTTTATGTATTGAATTTACGGTGCAAAAGATACAAAAATAAGCAAAAGGTATAAAATCAATATTGCAAAATTGTGTAGAAGAGTCAAAGCAAGGTATGGGATTTAGGTTTTATCACAATAAGAACAAACGAATATACATATGTATGTATATAATGCTTTTAAGTTGGAATAAATTGAAGATTTGTCAAAATCGTTTCTCCGTTGAAATATAAAGAAAAGTTTTGTTTACATTAAGATTTTTTAACCTATAAAAAACTATTACATATCGTGAACAACTTGTTTGGAACTGCAATATATCGAGCCTTAACCGGAAAAAGCTTAATGCTAGAAACACAACTGATACGAACGACGAATTTCGTCCACGTCGTCGTCGTGTGAAGCACAATAACGACGAATTTACTTAGCGAATTCCGCTCTTATAAAGTTGGTTATTGTGTGTGCAGAGAGGGAGAGGGAAAATTGTTTTTTTCTCCGTTCGTCGGCCTACAAAATATCTCAGAGTTCGTCACGCACCAGGAATTTCGTTCTACGTTTTACAAATGTGTTTTATTTATTATGACGAAAGTTCGCACCGAAAAATTCATCGATTCTTTGAGCCTCGTTTTTTTTTAGGAAAATCGATTATTTGCGATCGTAAAAAATAAATTTAAAAATTGTGTCGCTTGTGCTTTTTTGGCGGTTATGGCAAGATATAGTCAGTCGCAATAATAGCAAGATGTATAGCGATGTTGCATGATAATATATGCTAGAAAATAAAAAAAATAAAGAGCAAGCAAACGCCATTCAATATTTAAAAACTTCGTTCGATTTCCAAAAAATTCTTGCCTTGCCTTTTAATATTATACGAGTATATACCCTACAAGAACAGGTGATCTTCAATTGACCGGTCATTTGATCGGTATTGATGAAGGATATATTGAAATGCATCAAATTGATTCACAATTTCATTGAGTAATGGGACCCATTATCACAAGTAGAATTGTCGCATTTGGTGGTCGGAAAACCCTCGAATTATTGTTGAAAATTCTCTCCATCCTTATACGTCTGACAGTTTTTTGCAGTTTTTGGCCTCGCGGTAATGGACTTCACTTTTTGAAAAATGAGGCAGGAGCAACTGTTACAGTCAATGGTCGTGATGTGAGACTTTTATTTTCAAAAAGACAGCGCTACTTGCCACACAAGTAACGACACCATGGCTCTTGCGTGAAAAGTTTCCTGACCGTGTGACTTTTCGAAGAAACGATCACAATTGGACACCGAGATCTTGTGATGTTGGGTGGGCATTACAGGGTGCGAGTTTGGCTCACTTGGGTCCTGCTGTGTCCATTTGTGCTGATTTTGTTATGTAACAACGCCTTTAAACTTTTTTTCTTTGTGGATACGTGAAAGATTAAAAATGTGCGAATTAGTGCTAGAAAATTTCAGAAAAAGAGTATGGACTTGCAAGGGCAGCCGTGGCTAATATTATTTTCCATTATTAATGGCATACTGCCCTCCTCTTTACAATAAAAAAGTTATTTCTCTTAAAAATACTTGTTGTTTTATATATGAATATGAAATATCTTATTGGAATACTAGTAAAAATTTTTGAGTAAATTTTTTTTGGAAGATTTAGAAAAAAAATATACTAAAACCCATACAAAAAAACTTCAAATTGTATAGAGTAAAAATTTAAAAATTCTCCACCCATTTACTTCACAATAAATTTAATTACAAAAAAATAGACACATCTGCCAATGACATTATGACATTTTCAAAGTTTGTAAAAGTTTTTATGTCGCACCCAGAAAGAAAATGAAATTGTCCTTTAAACTGTATTTATACCCAGTTAACAAGAACAGAAAAAGTACCAAAACCACAAGTCTTCACCCGTTTTACCCCCTAAAAAGTACCCTGTATTTTTTCATCTGGACCATATGCTATCCGTCTACCGAATTTCATCAAAATCCATTAAACCGTTTTCGCTTTACAGTGGAACAAACTCAAACTTACAAAAGAAACTTCAACTATTTGTTTTTTGTTACACAGTGTAATGTTCCGCGCAACTTTCTTAATTTTTTATTTCATATAATGCTTCTCCAGACAATAACAAACAAAACAAAAAATAATAGGGGAATCGGTCCAGCCGTTCACGCGTGATGCCGTGACAAAAGGAGAAGGAATTCATTTTTTTGCATTAAGTCTTTATAAGCGCAACTTTTTCAAAAAAGTCTCGATAAACGCAACTTTTTCTCTTTTAATAAATTTAAAACGCATTAAAATTTGTACGAGTAAAAAAATTTTCTTTTACTTACACTGTATTTACAATGAATGGATCAGAGGAGACTATTCAGATGAAAGCGAAGCTTTAGATTTTTCAGACAAAGAAACTTCAGAGAATATACAAATTAAAAACGCTAAAAGGATTAAAGTAGATGATGCCATTAATGCACTTAACATTTGTATGGAGCGGGCAACAGAAAATAATGGTGTGTATTCTGGTGTAGGCGTCGACTTGGTGAAAGTTACATATAAAACAAAAACAAATCTGTGCAAATGTAAAAAATTTGTTTTTGTTTCTCATACAAAATTAACCGTTTTAAAAGAGAAAGAAACGCGTTGAAATTCTCACGTTTATTTCATTTTAGAAATTTATGGCAAACAAAAACAATTTTTTTAGAATTTGTTCTTGTTTTAATGTAAAGTTTCACTTCTTCGAATCGTTTTCCAGAATAACCCCCAATATTCGTTATAAAAAATTAGTTTCCATTCAAGAAATTAGAGGCGTCAATATCACAAAAAGCCCGGCCGAAAGGAAGCACAGCTGAATGCTACCGGGCGGGTTCATAGGTTCATAGTCGCGGACAATCAGCGGTTTCAGTGGAGAGTCTCAGAGGGTTTCCGGGTGGCGCCGGACTCCTAACAAATTCTGAGTGCCTACGATACTTGGAACGGCAAGTCGATTAATTGATGCCTTCAAATAAACAATAGCCAGCTATTGAAAGCGACTGTTCGCCATGTTATTAGAGGCGGCTGGAAGCGGGCGTCGGATCTTGTAACAAGCGGCTCGCTATACAAGGCTTCTAGCCAGCCCGCCTGGAGGCCATGCTGACAGCCCCAGTTCCAGGATCGGATGCGATAGCTCACTCAGCTGCTCATTTAAAACCATCTGATTACTAAAATTCCAACGTTCTTTTCCTCAAACTAGATTGTGTTTATTAAAAAAAATTAACTTGAGTAGCACTTAAATATACGCAAGTACGATATATGAAGACTGGTTTTAAGTTCCAATTCATGTAAAAAATATTTAACTTGGATTAATTAAAATTATAATAAATCTTTAACTATAAAGCACTATCGGCAACGCTATCGTCTTACGATGTAATTCATAAAAAATATTTTAGGTTTATTACAGGTTTATTTGACAAATTTGCCATAGAAATATGTCAAATAAGCGCTTAATAAACCTCAAATATTTTTTATGAATAAGGCATTTAGTATATAAAATATAATTTTATATCTTTTTTGATAACATGTATAAAATGTTTATGTTTAACTATTAAAAATAAATTATGTATTTTATGTTAAATTGTAGTTTGGTTTATATGAAGTTTTTAGTGGTCGATTATTGCAACTTTTCGGTAAATTCAACAACCTCGATTTCCTTTCGGTTGCGCAAATCGAGCTCGTATTGTATTCACTATGAGAAACAATTTTGACAACTATAATGATATTTAAAATATTTAGTTTCCCAGGACATGTAACACTAATAACAGATTGTATTATATATTAAAAGAAAATATGTACAATTAAATCGTTAAACAAAAAAATTGAAATGCAAGTGTAAAAACACACGTAATATTTTTCTAAGAAAACACAACGAATAACAAATTTATTTAAAACAAAAAGAACAATGATATTTTAACAAACCAGCAACATAGTATGTACATAGGAAGATTCATTTGCAGGATAGTAAAAGAATTTAAATTACAAATGTAGGGTATAATAATATATGAATAACTGAAGAAGGACGGGACGGGAGACTTTAAAGAGAAACTCTAAATCAAAGAAAATACTACCAAAGAAAAAAAATTACTTACCAAAACTGAAATTAGCATAAATAGCTTTTGTTGTAGAGTTGCCAGGCAATTCGGGAATACTAATTTCAAGAGGGTCGAGGTGAGCTATGTTATGGCCTCGAATCTAATGTCAACATATTTATATTGGTTTGTTTCGATTATAAACAAAAATATATATATTTTTTTTTTTTTTTTTGAGTTGGAAGATACGTAAATTGAATGACAATTTTATATATATGGTAATTTTCAACAATTTTGAAAACAAAACCCAGTAGAAAGAAAGAGATAAAGCCATAAAACAAAAGAAAAAGAAAGTAATAAGCATTAAGTTGATTGGTTAATTTATGTATCTAAATAAAAATAAAGGTATTTGTTTAACCAAATAAATATTTTTTGTTTATAATTTTTTAAATGTTAAATAAGACAAAAAAATTAACAAATATCAACATTGAATTAGGGATTAATTATGTGTCACTAATGGGGTTATTACATTTATTGACAATTCACCGAAATTACAAATAAAATATTAATAAAAAGTACTTAAATAAGGTTAATAAATCTACAATAAATAATATTTATAATGTAATACCAGAACCTTTGCTACAATATTTTATGAACTCTTAAGGGAAACCTTCTATCAATTAATTGAAAATGCAAGCCATTGATTATAATTTGTTTTGTGTTTAAATAATCAAAGACTTTCTTTATACTAAAATAACGTATGTTGCAATATGACTAAATATAACACTCCGAATTTCATTTCATATGTAGGCATCATATTAAGAAATATTATAAATTTTATTCGTTTCCTTTTTTTGTATTTTGCCAAAAGTTATATGGAAGAAACGAATTTTATATTTTAAAAGTATAATTGTAAAATTACCAAACAAAAAATCAGAATGCTGACGCAAAACATCTTCGTTAGCACGTCGGGTAATACCATCCTTACCCCTGGTCTTTTCAACAGTTAAAATTCCCATGGGATCCAATTCAGAAGCCAAATGACCACGAGACTAAATTGTATGAACATAATGGTAGCAGGGATATATAAAACAATATTTTATGTGAATGTAGGATAATGTTTTTGGTTCTTTTTTGTAGTCAATATAAGAATTTTGTAAATCATAGTGCATGGTGTTGGAATTTATGTATGTGGGAGGTTGAAATGAAAAACAAACATTTTTTTTAGCAAATAAACAAATTATTAGCACCAATTCTATTAGTTAAATTTTGAATTTACGATTAGCCAAAATTAAAATTCGTTATGCTAATCGAACCATTACGTATATTACTTTTTTAGTTTAAAGGTTAATAATAATTTATTAAATGTATTAAACACCCTACTAGAAGGAATAAATTTTAAATTAGTTAATAACTAATTGTGTGTGTGTTAAAGTAGATGTACATTTAACTTTGCTTTTGCTTTTGCTATTGCCATTGCCTTTTCTTTTTTAACTTTTTATAGGAAGTTGCTGATTTCATCTGTATTTTCGAGAATAGAGTTTCCGTCAAATCTCAACTTTTTGCGGTCAACGAAATCTATTCTGACCATTTTTAAGATGATGAGTATGTAAAACTCTCACCATTCAAAAATGGTTTAACCGATCGGGTTGGAATTCGCGGTATTCTGAATATATTTACCTTACTTAGGTTTCGTGAGATAATGAAGATTTCATGTACTTTCGAAAATAAAATTCGAAAAGTATTTTTTCGATTGTTTCATTCAGGAGATATCACTGACGGAAAATTTCGAAAAAAGGGTTTTATTTATTTATATATTATCATATTAACTTATAATTTCAAAAAGCAAAAGAGCTTTAGCAACATACGACGGTTTAATTTAAATCAGGGATCGCAAATAAGTATTATTTTCCAAATTTAAACTAAAAAAATCACACTAATAGAGAAGTGCTACGTGCACAAGGAATGCACCCAAATACTCCATGTTACATGGACTAACTAACTATAGATGCATTGATTTTTATTTGTATAGTTTTTATTAGAAAATTCAACTTTACCGATTACTTTTTGCTTTTTATTTATTCCTCAAGAAATAGCATTTACTTTTTGATTTTTATTTTTTTGCTAAACAATTGTAATTTTTAAACTGAATAAAACATAAAAAAGTAAATTTAATTTAATATATAAGAGTTGTTTTTACAGACACTAGAACACACAAATTTTAATGTGTATTTTCCACAATGCAAGCAAGCGACTTGTCTAGAAACAAATACATATATGAAAAGCATTAAAATTTTTTAGTGATTCCTATACATATTTTCTAGACAAGTGGCTTGTTTGCATTGTACAAAGTACACATAAATCGGTTAATATTAATTTTAACGCAAAAAAATACGCTTTCTACAGTTTAAAAATTAGGCAAAAAAATAAAAACAAAAAATACTGTTATTTATTGAGGAATAAATAAAACTAAAAAAAAAACTTTTATTTTTGTGAAGAATAAATAAATAAAATGGCGGCCAACAGACGCCATTTTGTAAATACGAAAAAATAAAAAAGTCGGCGAACTAAAAAAAGTGAGATAATTTATAAATTTCCGACCGAAAGCAAAGGCGAAAGCAAAACATTTTGGTCGTTATTAAGACTATACTACCAAACAATGACTGCTTGAAAATATGTTTATATACGTAATAAATTTTTAGTAACAGCCTGATAATTTAAAACAAAACGTTACTAAAGATTTTCTATTTCTAGTAAATAGAAATAGTTTCTATTATATAAATTGTTAATTATTTATGATCAAACAGAATAAGTCCGCATCTTCAGGCAAAATCGCTGTCACATTAATAAAACCCATAATAAAATCTACGGCAGCAACTTCAAATGCTGTCTAATTTTTGTTTTATTTTCTTTTGTGCTTATTTTACTTTGTTGTTGAGAGAATATTAATTTATATGTGAGAGCATAATACCCATTACACACTATGGCATTTTGTGACATCACAATAGTGGCAACGTTTCTCATTTTCGATATTTTTCGTTGTGTGGCATTTCTTTCCATATGAAAAACATAGTGTGAACGGCGTTGAACACATTTTGAAAATGACACCAGGAAATTACAACACAAGAAATGCCAGGCGGTCTACTTTGTAATTCGAAACTAAAGCAAATCTGTTCGAACTGTAATGTTAATAACATACAAGTTCGAAAGAATTTTCTTTTGTTTCGAAATACAGAGTAGACCCATAGATGTGTACTCAACATAAGAAAACCGCTGTCAAAATAAAATAGATTCTATCTCTCGACTGTTTATTGTGGCTGGTTTTTTATGTCAACTTGTATGAAAAATGTGTTTATGCCGCAATTATGTTTGATCATCTTGATTATTTTTTTCCTTTTTTAACATACATTTTATGTTAGAAACTTTTTAGTTTTACAAAATATGATTTAATAAAAATGAAAAAATTAATTAAAATGGACTAGATAAAAATTGTAAAACTACCAAAATTGTTAAAAAAAATAAAATTCATACTTATACATATAAAAAGCGAGTGGTAATAAATAAATTAATATTAAGTCTTAAGTATAAATTCAGAGTGATTTCAACAAATATTGCAAAAAGTTTGCTTCAACTAAACTATGCACTCAGACGAAAATAAAAATATTGTGAAAAATATGTTATTCTTAAATCGAAAAAACTAACTAATAATTAATGCCAAAGGAAAATTGATATATCGTTATTACAACTTAAAGTTAGTTAAAAGAAGCATTTTATCGGACGTATAAAAAGTTTTTCTTTACGACAAATTTAGCTTAACTTACCAGGGGGTCTACTCTGTATTTCGAAACGAAAGTAAATCCTTTCGAACTGTAATGTTAATAACATACTAGTTCGAAAGAATTTTCTTTCGTTTCGAAATACAGATTAGACCCCGATATAGCATTAACTTGCCTTTCAGTTACCGCCCACTTAAGGTTAAAATAAAATTGTAATAATAAAAAACTTTTATATGTCCAATAAAATCATACGTTTTGCTAACTTTAAGTTGTAATAGTGGCCCCAAGAGTATTAAATCAAAAACTATAGATCATAAGCAAGATTAAATTATCGTTGATATCGAAACTAAATAAATACTATTATAAAAAACCCCATTAAGTTTAAGTTTCATAAATAAATCGACTGAACAATATTTACCTGATAACTTCTGATAATGGCCTGTACAGCCAAATGGTCATCGATAGTTTTTGAATCGGGAGCAGCGCTACTAACCATACCGGTATAAGATGTTACGGGTAATGTGTTGTATTGTTGAGGAGCCAGATTTGGAGGACCACAGTAAGAGTTATTGCGGAAATATGCATCCCAGGACTAAATTAAAATATTTCGATTCCATAAAATGAAATAATTCATAATTTCTGTTAATATAAGAAAAAAACTCACAGTATGTACAGAAGTGGGATCACGTAGCCAGCTATTGTACATTTCCTCCACATAAGAAGCTGTGGTACCGTTGGCAAATGGCTCAGCGGCTGCCGAGTTGTAACAGCGTACAGCGGCCGCAGCCATGGCATTCTTAACTATCTGTTATAATTCAAAATATGTAAATAATTCAAAAATAACATAAAATATTCTTTCCATTTTGTTAAAATTTTTATGTAAAGTCATTTATTACCTTTTTATTAGAACCATTTAAAAGCCATGTTGCAAAATTTTTATGTGTTATTGGCGATAACGCCAAATTAAATGCTGTATTAGCTCTATGCATTGTGGCTTTGAACTACAAGTAAATTAAAATAAATGAAAGGTTTAATTAGTAATGTTTATAGTTAATGGAATTAAAATCAAGTACGTTTTTTTTAAGAATACACTTGCATTTTGATGAAGTATTATTTTTGTTGTTGTTGTATTAAAACATTATTAACATAAGTTTATTTGAAACGTTTTATTAATGAACAGAGTGTTTGAATACAACATGTTAAGTTTATTTTCATTAATTGACGGTTCGCCGCCAATAACGTTGATAGTGACAAAATAATAATCATTCAAAGAACGCCTTTTAAAACGGCAAGATAATTTTTAACAACAATAATGATAATTGAAATTAACTTTCCTTTTTGTACCGTTATTAAAAAATTTATTAATTAGTTTCGACAATTTTGCGCGTATTATTTTGTTAGTATGAGTACTTCTTTAGAAACCACTTCTTAATTACTTCCAAAGTAGGTTATGCATTTTTTTTTTTTGGTTTAAAATGTTATTTTTAATAACATATCTAAAGTAATGTTAAATCACATATTTTATTATTATTTTTTCTCTAAACTAAAAACCCATTAAAAAAATTTATATAAACGAAGTAGAAAAAGCACCACAACTACAAATACGAAACACTTCAAACTCCGAGCCCGTAAGCTAATAAAATTGACTGAATGATTTAAATGCTTAAAACTTCAAGTTCAAAAAGTAATGGGTAAATTACGGCTTTCGATATCGATCGAAATTTTTATACAAACACAATTAAAATTGTATGAAGATTTGTTCGATATCGAATGCCGTAATTTGCTCCCAGGATTCCCTTCTTTTTTCTTGTGAGACAATTATTTTAATGAGTAGAATACATTTAGGAATTAAAAGGCTTTCCAAGTGGGTTAATAAAGCAGTGAATAAGCACCACTTATTAAATCATACATAAATTTGAATGCTTTGGAAAAGTGGTTAATAACCACATTCTAAATGTAAAATATATTGGATTTATTTCACCAATAAAAAATCACACCTTATTTTAGAGTTTTTATAGCAAATAAAAAGTGAATTTTATTCGCTCACGGGTTGGCAAAAACAAACTACTTCGCTCCAATGAGACGCTAATGTAAATTTCACTACTTTTTGCTCGGAGTTTGGATTGCTTCGAATTAGTAGTTGTGGTGCTTTTTCTACTTTTTTTTCAATACTTTTTTTGCTGGGTACATATGTAAATATGTACATAGTTCGCCGACTCTTTACTTTTTTCTTATTTACAAAATGGCGTCTGTTGGCAGCTATATTGAGTTTTGACTGTCATGTCTTTAGTGACACTCCCAGTATTAAGAAAAATTGATAGATCATGTTGTATGATCATCAAAATCTGTCCACGCGTTCGGTTTATATATTGCCGCAAAGGAACACACATATAGGGTGTTTTTTTTAGAGGTATAGAACTTCGAATTGAAATAAAACACAAGAAAATCGTTTTAATGTCCATCAATTTGGCTTTATTGGAAGGATAATTTTATGCCATTAACGTTTAAATATGATTTCGGGCATGTGGCCGCCGCGGCTGGCTCGAAAAAAGCCAATTCTACAGGTCCAATTTTCAACCACTTTTTCGAGCATATGGGGCCGTATGTTGGCAATAACGCCACGAATGTTGGCTTCCAAGTCCCCTAACGTTTCTGGTTTGTTGGCGTAGACGAGCGACTTCAGCGGATGCGTATTATCACATAGAGTAAACGTAGTGCGAAAACGATCCATGGTTAACCGAATTAATTGCTCTGTCGACCATAAAATGGACGGAGCTTGCGGTAAACTTCGCGAACTGAACCATTATTTTCGAAATAAATTTGCACGATTTGCAAGCGTTGTTCTTTTGTCAACCTGTTCATGATGAAATGGCAAACCAAACTAAATATTAATCACTTGACAGCTGACAAAATGGCCGCCAGTTAAAAAAGTGATGCCAACTTAAAGTTCTATACCTCAATAAAAAACACCCTATACATACATGCATAAACAGAATACCCTTCTTTGCGTCGCGCAGTTGGGTAAAAATAGACATAACGGTATTTTATATTGTTCAAGAATACTGTATGGCAAAAGACCTTTTAGCGATCGTTAGAGATTTTGTTGTGACTGTTTATGATTTAGTGTGCGATATGTACATGAATAAGGTGTTACAAAAACTACTCTAATGCCGTTTTCTTTTCTGAGTTTTTTTCATTTAATAATAAATTTTCATTTATAAATGAATATGAAATTTATTTCATTTACTTGGGAGAGGACAAAATACGTTGGCATTTATTTTTGGAAAAGAAAACGCCATAAGATATTAATAAAAAGATTTTTTAAACAAAAGCTTCTTATAAATTCCTAACCCATAATTTTTATTTTTTATATATTGCATGTATTTGACTCAGAAGAGAACATTTTAGAAAGTTTATTTATTTACATTAAAAAAAACCTGTTTAAAATTTTTTGTTTTTTATATTTGCATTAAATATTTCCTTATTTATAAATTATTTTTATAATTAAATTAAATTATAAATAATTTGTGTTTTATACAAATAACTTTACACAGGCTCTTAAAATATTTTTTTTTTAATGATTTGAAGTTACTCCGTGCCCCCTTGTTATTACAAGGGATGGGAGATTTTATTTGGCCGAACACAAGGGTTATAACGCAATCAACAATTTCTTTATTTAGGAGCCTCCTCCGAGAAAATTCCAAACGAAATATACCGTCGCATACGAAGCCGGAAATCCCAAAATTCTTCTCCTTATATGTCCAAAAGTGAGAAATTGGTTCTCCAACCAATTTCCAAAATTTATTCTTTATAATTGTTTTTGCATGTGGTTAATGGAAACCAACGGGATACCGCAAGGAGTACCGCTAACCGACGCCAACCACCAATCACATGCGGTGTGAAACGTAAAACTCTCGAAGGCCAATAAACAACAGTGGCCTGGTTGCACTTAACAGATAACTGCCAACGACGCTTGATGTTGACTCGCCCAGAGTTGCTTTACGAATGCTCTTAAAATATTAAAAATTATTTACGCAATAACGCTAAACAAACACAGATGGGGATGCAAATTTTGCACTAACGTCAACGCACCGCAACGGGTTTAACAAACATTGCGTAACTACAAAACATAAAATTTTAAAAAGATATTGATTAATTTTTATCTACCTAGGTTGAAAATGATAAAGAGAATAACAACATCGTCAAACGGTTTGTTTATATATACTTGCAGAATAAAAGCCACATTTTGCTGGCCCGCTACACACTACTTTCTGCAGCATTCCATTTCGTGCTATTTATTTAAAGACTTGTTAGGAACATGATATAATATATGTATATGATATAATATATACATACATATTATCTGCCTTATTCATAAAAAATATTTCAGGTTTATTAAGCGCTTATTTGACATATTTCTATGGGAAATTTGTCAAATAAACCTGTAATAAACCTAATATATTTTTTATGAATTATGTATGTACATATAAAGTACAGTGGCGAACAGAAAATAGCTAGTATGTATATTTTTTTGAAACTTTGTACTGCATTCGTAAAAAAGTTTTAAATAACATTTTATGCGTCATAGCAATCTGGCAAGTCTGTTTATTGTTTGTAATAAATTATTTTTGGAATAAGTTTGGTATACCTGCAAATAACGGTTAATTATATAATTTTAAAGCGTATTTTGTTGTTCACATTGAAATAGCAGTGATATACGACTGAGTTACATAGTTATTTTTCTTTTAATTTTTATGGCAAAAAGTAAAAATTTTTTAAGAATAAAGTGAAAGTAAGTTAAATAATATTCCCCCTTATTCTATTTGGCGTCGGCAACATCGTCGTCAACTTTGAAACAACATCACTTTAACACAACATCAATGCCAACTTTGTATTCCCTAACAGTGTTATGACGACGTTGCCTGTTTATCGATAAATACAATACACATATCTAGTATTTGAGTCAGCTAACTCATTTTGGTTACTATTTTTGGTAAAAGTGTTTTTGAATGAGTAAAAGCTTTGTAAATAAATTAAATAAAATATTTTTCTGCCCGATCGGGACGAAGAAAATAAAAAAATTTAATAGTGAAAAGAAGATTTCTCAGACAAAATTCATGCATTTGTCAGTTACCCGATGAATAGTAAGTGATAGATTCAGTCATGTATTTGGAAAATAATGAGTAATGTTCATCGTTTTAATGATTTAAATTTATTTTCAGCTGAATAAAACATCATTTAGGCATGTATTGGATACAATAGAGCCTAATTTTGGAGAAAAAAAAATCGATCATATCAACGTTTATTGGAAATTGAAGCTTCATTCATCCAAAGGGTCTCAGTAATAATTGTTTATATACGCTTCCTCCTGTGGCTTCGCAATCAGCTTTCAAGTCCCGCCAGATCTGTAAAAATAATTCTATCATACGGTATACTTCCCCAAAAAAATTTTTACCTTACTTTTTGCCATCCACCACTACTTCTAATTGGTGGACCGAGGGCATTAAGTGTAGTCGCAACACTTTCCCACTGTTCCTTGAAATTATTAGAAACACTGCCCCTGCGGAATCTTCCAACAGGAGAAGTATTCTTTTCGAACTCTTCCACAAGCTTTTCAAATTGGTTGGGGTTGATAATTTTAAGTCCATATTGTATTATATTTTTCACTTTTTTAAGGGAATTATTTTCAAATAAATATGTATGTATACTTTGGTATTTTTTATATTTTACTTTTTTACTATTTCAATTATATTTATCACGATATCAAAACCACTGACGACAAAATGAACGGCAACATCAACATCAATTTTTCTTACAGAATATCAAACATATGTTGACAGTCATCGATAAATGGCAATACTATCTTTGAGAATACCGATTTGCAAAAAAAATTTAAAAACGACGTCGTGTTATGTTGCCGACGCCAAATAGAATAAGGGTGATTAATTTACTGTATGAATGTTAAATACTCGTACATATTTTTTTCGATAATTTTTGGCTTTAGTGAGTCACACTAAACATTGTGCTATTGGGCAATAAAAATGAATTTAAGAATTAAGGAAAGGGGGAAGATCTTATTTAGATATTCAAAATCTTCTCTCATGCTCTGCAAAAATTATAGCAAATGCAATAAAATATAAAAAAAGGCAGAAGGTAGAGGTGGTAAAAGAAAAACTTCACCAAGGAACAGCCAGGTGTAATACTTTTAAATCGGCCAGGAAAATAAAAACCAAACTACATTTAAAACTTAGCGATATAACGGTCAGAAGACGTCTTCTAGATGCAAAATTTTTTGCTCAAAATCCCAGAAAACCCCCTCTGCTTAAAAAAACACATAAGGATAACCGTTTGGAGTTCACTAGAAATCATGTCGATTTGCCTGGAAGAAAGTGGCGCAATATTTTGTACACTAATAAGCCTATAATTGTTCTGTATGGAATTTCTGGCTGTGGACAATATGTTCGGCATCCACCATCTTCGGCATGTACACCACTGTATACTATAAAAACTGTTAAGTACGGTAGATCACAAATGATGATATTTTGTTGTTTTAGTGCAGAAATTTTTTCAACTTTATGTGAGTAATTTTTATTTTAATTTTGTTAAATAAATTATATTTTAGACATTTTGGATAAACTAAAAGCCATGTTGTTTTTAATTGCTGTATATTTTCATTGGTTTTGTATCTTGATATTACCTGGAAATGAATGTGCCTTGGGTAAACCTACCTTGATTTACATGCATACAATACATTCATAAACGTTTGATTATTGAGAAATTTATTTAAAAATAAATCATATAAAATTTTTGACAAAAAAAATTAAAAGTATTAAGCTTAGGGTTCAATAAGCTTATCCATAAAATTTTGGCTTTGAACTCCACAAAAAAAAAATAAGTAAATGAACTTGTAAAAAACCTGTAGTAATTTATTTTATCTTGTTTTTAAATTTATTTAAACAATCACTTACTTGCAAAAGTAAAAGCATGATGAATGAATCACTTTAAACTTATTATAGAAAACTGATAACATGGAGCCTACGTCAATGGCAGTCATTTAGAAATCTATTTGAATGTTGTTTGAAAAAAAAATATGCAAATATTGTAAATAAGTCAAAAAATAAATAAATCTGCAAGATATTTAATTTGTATTAATATTCGCAAAGTCAGGAACAAATCTAGTTTAGTGAAGCACTTCCAAATAAACAAAAACTGTATTAAGTGATAGAAAATTTAATTATAAAAATCATTTATCCTCGGAAATGCAGCTTTACTTACGGGCACATGTGCTTAGAAAGTATTGTAGATCTTTTGGCGTTTTATGGGTATATTTTTGATTCAGTACAACAATATGGGTATCATATGAAAGTTTATAAAAATTACTAGAAAGAACATTTAGATGCTTTTTTTCTATTTTTTTTTTTATTAATTTGGAAAGTAATATTTCCGTAGCAGCGGACAGACGGAGAGTGAGTCTGAATAGTTCTTATAATTAGTAATAAATAACAAAACGTTAAATAAATAATTTCTACATAGACGGCCTTCGACCGGACGCAAGGATTCTTTCCTATAAAGTGTTCCGACGCGACGCTTATGCTTAGACGACCTTCAGCCGGAGTAAATAGTTCTCTCTGCATATGCATTCAAGAATATCATCGGCTCGTAATGGGTTAACAAATTTTAAAAAAATTAAATAAAATAGATTTAAGCTCTAAGTTAATTTATATAACCATCTTGTTCCATTTTCTAATTAAATTGAGCTCAAAAATCGCCAAATTTGTTAGAGGAGGTATTGCTTAACATAAAAATAAGTACAAATTTTAATTACAGCCGCATGATCTCATTTGGTACTGACAGTCAGAGACGGTTAAAGAACAGTATCGTAAAGTAGCTTTAAACAGCTCTGACCTCATCATCATTTCCTAAATATGGTCTTGTTTTGTCTACATGCACATACATACATACATACGTTACCTTAATATAGAAAGGTCCTAACTCGTTATTTTTGTGAAATCTAGATTTTTGCATTGTTCGATACATTAGATGTTCTTGAATCGAAATATACAAAAAACTCGATTTAAAAAAAAAAGAATGAGTTAGGGCTTTCCTATATTAAGGTAAAGATATGTTCTTATTTACCCTGCATGAGAGTAGGCGATAATTGTCTAAAAGCTACTTGTATAATTACTAGAATATCAAGAACTAGTGCAAAAAGGGTTAAAGTTGTTTTGTAAAATTACTAGTGCTGATGAGTACTAGTATGTATATGAAGTAGTTTTAAGGCACAACATTGCGAAATAAATTTTGACTGTCTAAACAAGCCCTTGGACTTTATGAAAATTGGTATCATAAAATTATTAAAATCTTAGGTTCATCCAAAAATAATTATAATTAAATAATTATAACTCGCAGTGGTCACTGGGTAACAAAGGAATAGAACCACTAATTTTATAGAATTTTTCTTTACAAAAGAACTGGTACTAAACTAGTACCAATGGCACTAGTAGTTTTCTAAACATACTCAATGCTAATTTGAGCATTAAGATGGCATAGGAAAGTTGACAGTTGGGAACTAGTGGTGGTGATTGCTGTACTAGTTTATTGAGTATGTACTTTTTTCAAATATGATATTAGCTGAATTTCTCATATGTTGTCTAAGAAATGTCTAGTTGTTCTAAAAAATTTTTGTATAAAGGTTCTCTGCTGATTTGCATTAACAACAGTAAAATGCTTACAGGAACTTGCTCACCCCTCAATAATCAATTTTAATTTATTTTTTATGCATTAAGAAACAATTGATTTTTTTTTTTACTGAACAAGTAAAATATTAATTTTTATAGTGCGACAAAAAAATATTAAACTTTAACTAAACCTAAATTTTTAAACTAATTATTTTTGCACTCATTATGGAAGAAATATTATTCCAAAACTTTACGAACGTAATCCAGTAAAATCCAGTAACAATTTATATAAATTAGTATCAATTATGAAGAATGTGAACATATTTTATGCGAGTATGTATGTATATACATACAATGAACACATTTGTATTGTTTCTTTTTTTCAACATGGTGTAATGATTTGACTTTAAGTCAATAGTTTAAAAAAAATAATAATCTGCTTGAGGTCTTATTAATTATGGTAGCAAACAATTTTCACAAAGAAAACAAATGAAAGGCTTATTGTAAGAACATCATCAATTCAGGTGGCTTTAAAAAGCGGATTTTATGTGTTTTTCCTCTTGATCTTGATACGTTCCTGTTGAAAAAGCCGCATAACTTCAAATCACACTGTCAAAATTTAATCAAAACCGCATAAAAAATTTATGTAGCAAATACATTGCATATGTAAGTATTTATTTTAAGAAATCCATTTATTTTTAATAAATAAGAAGCAAAACAATACATACATACATATGTACATATTTACCCTTAATTGTGAAAGCGGTCTAAGTCATATATTTCCTTGGTCCACTTATTTAGTAGATTACATTTGAACAAATCAAAAAATATTTTTATATTATGCAACATTTTAATTTAGAAATGTAGTAAGTAGCCTCGATCAATATACATTTATGAAATATTTATTGAAGTTTTTTAAGATTTATTTAAATTTTCTTAGACCACTTTCATAATTAAGGGCACATACATATGTACAGTACTGTGCAAAACAAAAGCAACAAATTCTGCAAAAATAAAAGCGGGCTTTTATTTCCGAATATACATCATATCCGACAAAAACTGTGACCATAATTTATTTGTATTTATATGCCCTATGTAGCACATTAAATAAAATCTTTGGGAAAGAAACAGATTTTTCAAAATCTATCTAAAATAGTGCAGGTTTCGATGTGGAGCTGTGCATAACAAAAGCAACAAATGAATACTTTTTTATAACCTCTAGTTTTTTCATAATACGTGCACATCAACGCTGGATTAATTCACAAATATTATTTATTATGCATTAAGGAATACATATCCGATGAGATAATGGAATTTCGAAGAGTTTGTTGCAATTTTGGAACCATTTTCCAAAAACACACCTGCACCATCTTGCAAAGAGGTTTGCAATGGCGTTGAAGAAAGCTGCATGTGTCGGTCAAGCACGCATTGGAATTAAATTAATTTTCTTGCCTTTTTTGCCCAACCTACCGCATTGAATCATCCGTAGAAGTGTCATATTCCACTCAAAATGCCTAATGATCTTTATTTAAAGTATTTTTATTTTACAAAATTTGTGGAATGGTCTAACTTAATACGTCGGAAAACAAGACAACACAACACCATCACCTAACCGCTGTTATACTTAAACCCCACTTTGATATTTCGTGGCGAAAACTGTTTGCAAGGGCAAGCGCCGAATCGAAGAGATGTTATACCAATTTGTTATATAGAATTTGAATTCTTCAATAAATAAATCGGTTTCTCATTTTATTATAATCCAACTAGGATGTGTTTACATGGGTTTGAAAATTCTAGTTATTTTATTTTTCAGGAAATATCAATATTGGAAAATTTAAATGCGAATTCGTTTTCTAGTATGATTGCCTACAAAAGCGTGTAAAAAGGGATGCTTGAAATAATCAAATGTAAAAAATATTAAAATTTTAAGGCAAATATTGCTTTTGTTCTGCACAGTACTGTATGTACATATGTTAACAAAATAATATTAAGAAGAAAATAAATTCAGGAGATGCTAAAGAAATAAAATTTATAAATTTATATTAGAACTTCGCTTGAAAACCCACACTCCTCCTCATTGCTTCAATAAGCAGAAGAAAATGCATAAATGCTAGTATGTGATGAAATTATAGTTTTCGCAGTTCTTATTTTGTTCCGTGCTAACAAAAAATTTGTAAATAACTAATAACTACTCGGTAAAAGCAAGTCTGTACACTTCTTTTCTCCTCTCTATCCCATAAACTTAGACTTGCTTGAAGAAAAACTGCTTACATACAGAAAAAGCACCCCAAATACAATTCAAGCAAAAATAAAATCATTTTTTATAAAAATGTAGTTGGGTAGTGCAAATTTCGTGAATTTAAAATTCGGCTTCGCAAACCGCATAACTTCAAAACCGCATAAAAAATGTTTGAGTGTATTATTTTTTTCATGAACATTGTTTCTAGCTTATTTGTTGCCTACATGTTTAATTATTCGTATAAGAGAAATTTCACGCGGAATTTTATTCATAATTGCCCTGTATATGTATATGGCCCTATGGGCTCAGTTGGTTATTTTTATATATAAATAAATAAATAAATAAGTATATATTATATTAGCATTGTATTTAATAAGCTGTCAAGTAAACGTCTCAATTAGCAGTTAAGTGTTTGTGCCAGCGGTTTGGTCGTGTATGGGCATTTTGTGTGATTATACGTTTTGCTGTAGCGATGTCAAATAGAGTTTGATATTTTGCTGATGGTACCAGCTTCCTGGTATTTTGTAAGGTGAAATTAGCTCAGTTGAGTAAAGTTGTCAAGGAGTAAATATGCATTTAAAAATCATAATTTGTTTCAATGGAAAATGTAATTTGAGCACTTTAGTTATACAAGGTACGTCAAAAGAAATCACCCTATTGGAAGATGCTTTTATTTTTGCAAATGGCGGCCAATGTCAAATCTGTTTTGACATTTGTGAACTAGACAGATGTAGAATACAAGTGAACAAGCCATGGAGCGATACACTCCCCAAGAACGCGGAATAATCGTGTCGTGTCGTGGCGTTCCCGGCTCGCCTCATCTCTCGTTTTGGCGATTTACACTGGCACGCAAGATCGCCCGATTTAACCGTTCTATACCTTTTTTGTGGGGTTTTTTGAAGTCCAGTGTTTACGTGAACAAACCCGAGACCCTGGAAACCTTCAAGGACAACATTCGACACGAGTGCGAGAATCTGTCGCCCGAAGTTCTCGCCGAAGTGATGAAAAATGCCATAAAACGTGCAATCAATTGTGAAGGCGCTCATTTAGCCGATATCATCTTCTCGACTTAACCAATAAAATTCTAAAGCTTCAAATAAACATAATCAAAAAACAGAATCGAAGTTTTTAATTTACATAGAAAAAAATAGAGCCAGAAAGAGCCAAACAACATCGGATGACTTCTTTTGGCCCAACTTATACATAGCTGCTCATATTAACAAAATATCAATAAAAATTGCAGCAAAAACTGTGTCACTATTCATAACCACCCTTCTTGAATTTTTTAAAAAAGTGGTATGTTATGTGGTTCGAGCATGATTGATCAATAGCTTTATTGCGCGTGCATGCTGTTGAAGTGTGTGGGCCGCTTTAATCAAACACTGACACAAAATTTTTTAACAAGTGTAAACAAACGACGACCTTGGCCTTTAATAGGATGTAAAATTGGAAAGACATACAAATATAAACGGAAAGAAAATCCAACAAAAATAAAAGCCTCAATAGAAAATTATCGATTTGTCTCTGAACGTTATATAAAAGCTAAACAATTTGCACACTACAGTCGACTTCCGAAAAGAGCACACAAAATAGAAAAAAACAAAGTAAAAACAAATAGATAAATAGAAAACAAAAAAAAAATAACATGCACTCACATATACATAAACTGGCATTCACACATTAAATCAAAAGAAAAAGAAAATTATCTTTTAACAGGTTTCTAGAATATTTGAAATAGGCTGCTAATTTATTTTTTCTATTCAACTTTTTTTTAGAATTAAAAAGCTGCTGCAATTGTTACGTTTTTTCAAAAGGTACTGCGAGCAAATTTTCATTTTCACAACTCTTACATAACAAATTAATATTTGCTATTAAATTTTCTTTTAGTTATAATTAGTAATAATAAAATTTAGTTTTCATTTATTTATTTTAGTTATAAATGGATTCTTTTCTATTTTTTTATAAAAAAAAATTAAATATTTTGCACAAGTTGATTTTAAATACTCTTATTTGTCACTGCTTGACTAAAAAATTTGTTTTTGGTGTGCACTTTTTTGTAATATTATTTTTTAATATTTACTAACCGTTTTTATAAATTTTCTAAACAAATAAAAATTAATAAGTGTGATTTAACGACGCGTTAAAATTTATTGATACTTTTACTTTTTCTGGCTACGATCTTAACGTTGGAAACGCTACGCGTCGACTGAAAAATAATTTGTGGGAATTTCATTAATCTTTAAAATTAAATTATCAAGAGCACTTTTTGTACAGCTTTTGATAAAGCAAAATATATAAATGTATGACACACAACAGTAGCAAACACAAAATTTTAAATAAAAGAAAGCAAAAAAGAAAGAGTCGGTCAAAAGAGTACGATAAATTACGTTAAACGAAAATAAATAAAACAATAATTCGGCAAAATTAAAAAGAATACCCATGACTATTGGCAAACACATGACTTTTTATTTATTGTCTGCATTGGATGATTACGATAACGCTGTGCTCGAATAGAAATTTTTGTTTGTAACAAACGGGGCACCCGGCGGGTAAACCTAATACGAGTGCACCCTACCCTATCTAGTGGTGTTAAGAATTATCAAAATGCCAAAATTGTTGATAAATTTCAAGATACGGGCTGTAAAATTTTATCGTAAGCGACAAATTAAGTATATAAAACATGTTTGAATAATATAAAAAAAAAGCTTCTCCTGAAAACGTTAATTTTTGTCGCTTAAGATTAAATCGAAACTAAGGCTCGATATGTCTAAGGAAACTTTTTGAAAAAAAAAAAAAAAATACAAAACAAAACAAAAACAAAAAAATCGCTATTTTTGATTTATTTCAAATGTTTGATTTTGTTTGGTTAACCCAACATCTACATACTCGTATGTATGTATATGAATTTCGTTCCTGCTCATGGAACTCGTGTGTAGACTTCAACTCAAAAGATTTTGAAATTAACTAAAAACTTCGTATGTTTGTAGTGAGATTCTTAATACGTTGTTGAGAATCACAATATACAAACATAATAAGTTTAAAAGCCTCAAACAAAATTCTTTACAAAACAAGCATCTTTATTTGATTTTGCATCTATTTTCCACCACATTTTTTTTATTTTTTTTAAGTTTCCTTAAAAGGCATCAATACGTTTAAAAAGATGTTCAAATGTAAGTGCGCGACAAGTCGAACGTTGTAGACATCGTGGAACAGGCCCTTAATAATAAAAATATTCTCGTTTGCCAAGGTTTTAGTTGTTGCAATATAAGTAAATATTTCTGTGGTTTTCATTAATAACAGCGTATGTCCAAAAATTTAATTTTTCAGGAGACCCAAAACGAGTTATTTTTGAAGATGCGGTCTCAGTATCAAAATGTTTCAATTCTTTTTTTACACTATCATCTAAATGTGTATAGGTAATGACTAGCGATTGGATTTTTATGTTAATACATGTTTTCTGTCATTGGTCGTAGGTCAACATTTGCGACAAATTGGCATTGATTTGGCATATTTTTGCATATTTTAAAATAAATACATATTTTTGCATATTTTATTATAAATGTATATTTTTAATACATTTTTTGTTTTTTTCATGCTATAAAACAAATTTTGTTGTTTTTTGATTACTTGCAAAGTATTTAAAAGGTATGAACTTAAAAGAATGCAACAAATTGCATCAATATAGTTCTAACAACGAAAATTTAGAAAGTGCTCCTTTAGAAAGTGGTAGCGATGCTAGCCTCTCAGTCCAAAGGTCGTGAGTTCGATGCCCACCATAGACCCTGGATGTTTTTCGCAGACAAGCTAATCGCTTCGCGGGTTGTGTGTTATAAAAAAAAATATATGCAGCCAATAACTTACTTCTGCTGATGTGGAACGATCACATTTATTATATAACAGTTTTATAAGAAAAAATCGTCAGAGATTTACTTTTGAGAAATTAAAAAAAAACATTTATTCATGTACATACGTAAATAGAATTTCCACTTAACTTTATTTTGTATGCCATATGTTTTGACAAAATGTTCGTTAAGAAAGCAATGAAGCTGATTTTTTTTTTTTTTTTAATGTTATTCAGGCTTATCATAAATAAAATTTCACATGGAAATTTATGTACGTGTGAACAATTGGTATCAAAAGACTTCATAAGATTGCGAAATATTTTGAAAATTTATGAAGAAAATTATTCACATGGATTTGTCTTTCGGAAAAAGTGGAAATATGTAAGTTTTTAATTTCAGCGTTAAAAAAGTTAATCAATGCATATTTTATTAATTTTAAATACATATTTTTTTTATTTTTAATGTATATTTTATGTACATAAAACGTTAAATGCATGAAAATCCTATCCCTAGTAATGAAAATATTCCAACTAATTTTTAAGAAACATTATAAACATCGAAATTGTGTTCTGACAAAACAAGTTATGTCAATGTAAGTGAATGGGCTGAATTATTGTCACAAAAAAATGCTAATATTTAAAATTTTCGTACATACGTATGTACCTACATGCGGGATATACATATGTATGTAAATAAAATAAGGATAAACACCGTTTAAAGCACAGTTATGACTAGAAAGGACAAAAAAAAAGACAAAAACACAAGTAATTATGATTTCTTATTAACTAAAAAACATCAAAAAATAATTCTCAAATGTGTTCAGATAAAACGACGTAAGTGGCGCTCGGTTTCAAAATAATTTTTTTGCAAGTCAATGTTTGTTAGTGTTGAAACTTCCCCCCAAAACCAAATGTTTCGACTTTTTCTGAAGTCAGACTTGTCGTACCGAATTCGTTAAGACATTTCGGTAGTTTGTCTGAACAATTTTATTTAAAAAAAAATTTAAAAACATTAAAACTTCGATTTTAAGTACATATGTAAGTAAAACTCTGTGAAAATTTTTGTTTTAAATAAATATGTACAATAAATAAAAAGAATTATAATAAATATACAAAATGTAAGTATGTCCAAATTATTTCGACAAAAGCAACAACATAATAGTGAATTACGTTACGAATTCGTACCGACATATCGTATCGATTTCGTAACTATATATCGTTGCGAAGTCGTGTCAACCATTTCATATAAAAATTTTAACGATTTCGATAATATTTCGTTTGAATAACGTAAAGTTGTGTTGTTGTTTTGGAAAAAAATAATATAGGTCCAATTAAAAAAGAAAATTAGACCTTTATAAAAAGCATTTAAAATATAACAATTTGACATCAGAAACTCGAAATGAAAAAAATTTAACATACGTTGTTATTAATGAAAACCACAGATTTAACTGCATTGGTGTTATTAACCTTTAAAGATTTGTATCAAAATCGCCTTTAAAATAAATTGTTTTAATGCCAGAGACAATATAAAGTAAAGACAAATTTAGATTAATGATTTATTATTGCGGTGTTCAATATTAACTAGTATTAACTACTTTTAAAACAAGATAATAATTTTTCATTTGCAATGTACTGTTTCCACAATTTGCTGTAAAATTTTTGTAAGCCTAAACATGGAAGGTATAGGGATACAATACTACAGATTGAGGAAATCGTTGTACATTTATATATTTTGTGCTGCATGGGTGTTTTTCAACTGCATGAGAATTTAAAATTAATACAAAAGAGAAATATTGTTGGAAGGAATTTTTTTTTATTATAACCTAGTAGATAATTTTATGTCATTTATTTTTTAAATATGATTTTCGGCATATGACCGCCGCGGCTACGAGTTACATGATCCAATTTTCGGCTACTTTTTTTCAATAAATCCGGCCATGTGGCGTCAATGGTAGCTTCAACATCGGCTTCCAATGATTGAAGACTTGCTGGTTTGTCGGCATAAACCAATGCGTGACAGCAGCTCCCTGCTTTTTGCGCTACAGCAGCAATATTTTCTTTGGTACGCAAATGTATTAGTCTTGTTGATGGTTTTGAATCAAGAAGGCTAAAATTAGTGTGAAAACGATCAATAACTGCAGGAATTGATTGTGTTGTGCTGGCGTTAAACGATTCATAATGACTTGCCAATCCTTACTGAACAGAAATGTCAGCACAGTTTGACTTTTTCAGCTGTCAAACCATAGTCGCCGACTATCGACAGTTCTCATGCAGCTAAAACAAACATCAATCTAAATAGCTACGGAATAAATCGGAATATTTCACCAATAGAAATTTCTTTTGTATTTGAAAAAATCTTTTATTTTTTCAGTTTGCAATAATTATATATAATTATATTATCATCATAATTTCCTAAAATTTTTGGCGAAATATAATAAAGTTGTTTACTAAATATGTTCAGTGATACAATTTGTTGTTGCTCTGCTGTTCAGTTGATTTTAAAAATATCTGGCTAACTTTGTGTGTTACTCCCAGTCTATCAATGAATAAATAGCGTTCAAGTACATAAATAATAATGAATATAAATACAGCATAATGAATATAAAATATAAAAGAGAAAATTCATAGATACAAGAGTATGTATTTGTTCATAACGTGTATGTGTATGTATACGAAAACGAGTAATAGACATTAGAAACGAATTGATGACGTTTTAAGTTTGAATAAATTTTTTTGATATTTCATCATTATTATTGGAGAAGTCACACAGTTGCAGATAAACATGTCCGAATCAAACTTAAATCAAAACTTGAATTTCGATAGATTTTTTCTATAAAATAAAAAGAAACCCAAACAACGATAAAAAGTCCAAGTTAGTTTTCTATCATAATAATTTTATTTTATCGAAGCAATGTAATCCCAAAAAAATTTTATTTTTATTATCATATGGGATGTAAAATGTTTTTATGTTTATTATGGCTGAAGTTAATATTATTGTGGATCTTTTGTCCGCCAGAAAAATTTACGTAAATTTATATTCTACATATTGGCCGTATAAATCTCGTTTCTTTAGCTTTTCTCCTTTCTGAATGTGTTAAAGTTAATATATCATTGCAAAATTTTACTGTAATTATTAAGAAGTTGTAAATTGTAAATAACAAAAATAGTCATTAAATTTTCAATTTAATCTTACGAACCTTATTCCCATACTTACTTTTTATTTATTTATTTTTATTTTAATAACATTTCGATAGCAAAAATTTCACAATAAAAAATTATTACTCGTAATCTCATTGTCTTTGAACTGTACTCGTAAAGTAACAAACTGAATTATTCAAAATCTCAGATAATAAAGTTTTCAGACGCTTTCTAACTTATCAGTAAAAAGGTTGATAGAATTTTGGACAATAACCATTCGTTAGTTGAAATTGGACAAAAAACGTTAAAAAAGATTTGGCATGGAGAAAAATTATACATTTTTGAAAATTTATTAGACACCTTGAAAATCAGGTATTTCTGGAACTGATAAGATTAGTTAAAAGAAAAAGTGGGAGTGTTTGCAAAAAGCATGAAATAAAACTAAACATTAAAGAAAGCATTTTTCAAGTTACATATGTGCTATTTGTATGTATGGATAGCAATAGACTTTTAATGTAATTAAATTAAATTATATTTTAAAGGTGCAAAAAATACACTGTTTATAAATTAAAGAACACTATTGTTACTTTTTTTTTTTGCAAGATAATAGTATAAAAAATGTGTTAAAGATATACCTTGAATTATTTATGTGAATTTATTTCGTATTCACATATACCTATACAGTCACATGAATTTTACTGGAATTATTATAGTGATTTATGAGCATGCATATTTATTTAGGAAATAATATAATTACACTCCCGATGAGATAATTAGAACCAATTCAATAACTTTTTTTACATTTTTATTGACAGCTAAAGAAAGAGCATTTTCTTAATATTAAAAAATAACAGCAATAACATAAAAGTTCAATGCCCTGATGGCTACAATTATCATTTTCACAATATAAGAAAAGAGGAGTTACTCGTATTTTTAAATCGGTATCACAGCAGAAGATGCATACGAAATCTGCCTTCTATTAATCATACATTTCCGAGGATATGCAAGGCAAACTAAGTAAATGCAGTGCAGCTATAAGTCATGTTTTAGACTCGGCAGTTCTTCTTGAAGCAATTACCACACACACAGACTGTTTCTTGTTCAATTTTCCTATTGTTTTAATACAGCGAATGAAATGACAAAAGAGAATTGAAATAACTTTTCGGTACAATCAAGTCTGTACCTCTCTTCTTTCTTCTCTCACCATATAAACTCAGACTTGCTTCAAGAAAAACTGCCGAGTCTAAAACATGACTTGGGAGGATGAATGATCACGACTTAGAATTAAAACGGCAAAAACAAACATAATGAGAGCAAATACGACAGCAATCAACCTCTCGAAATTGTCACGTCGATAAATCCAAAATGTCAAGCATATTCTCTTAAAAAACACAAATTAAATAAAAAAATTTTGCAACAACTTATTCTACATATTTATTCATCTAGAAACCGTTATTCAGTACACAAAATCTTTGATTTGTATATTTGAATTCAGCACTCAAGAAATAAGCTATATTCCTTTAATCTGATTATAAGTCTAAATACGCCAACCACGATAAGGCCCATTGTGTTCTTTAATAAATTTCTCGAATAACACCTAAAATCGGAATATCTTTAGATACATAAGTATTAGGTAGGTATAAAAGATTTCTTAGAACTTTAGTTGGCGTTTTTTTAATATATTTGTTCGTTGTTTGTAAAATCGAAACTGTAAGCTCGTTTTTCTGAAGAAAAAAATTTTAAATATGATGTTCTTGCAGCAAAGGGTCGGTAAATGTTTTTGTAATATTAGTTGGTTGTTGGACAAGCCCCTTTCCATTGTCAAAAAATAAAATGAATAAAGAAAGCTAAAGATATTTATGCAGGTCAGTAATATAATAAGTCAGCAATTTAAGAAGAATCGCATTAAGTACCAATATGCTTTTATAATGCCAAGCCCCCAAGGCCAGCATACCATGAATTCTTCTACAGTGTGCAAGAAAATTGACTAGATTGTTGTACACATGTATGTACATATGTATGTATGCATATATGTATGTATGTAGTTATATTGATTGCACATTTATGAAAAAAAGAGGGATCATACATAGAAACTCAACACGTGAGTATAACTAAAAAAAAAGATGGGTGATGTTACAATGCTATTCATAAACAAACGTGACTCATACATTTCGCACACGTTTCCGCACACTTACATACATATATGTACGTACATACATACATTCATAAGTACTTCAGCTACATAGTTACTTTTTGAAGAAAATAAAATCAGAACTTATAAGATTTTTATTCATTCAACAAGATCTTTTGCATCATGAAATATACATATATAACACAATAGCTATGTACGTACATATATATCTATATACATACATATACCTAAAACTAAATGCACTCAATATACATATGTAGTTAATGCTCACACCTTGCACGCAATTGCATACACACAACTAAACACATGCACCCACATAAATTACATAATTCCAAGTTTTTCAACTGCATTTATGAATACAATTTTAGATTTCCTTTAGAAACAGACATTTGATAACAAACTGGTTGTCTAGCTCAATTCCCTAATTATTACACAACTTTTTCGTTTAAAACCAATTATGTAGTCCACAATCACACGTCACTTGACCTGGTTTTATATCGATTATTTCACATATATTAAGTTGTCTGCGAAACTATTTACAATACATAAAAATTGTTAAAACTCTCGTTGTTATTTGCACTATTTTAGTATATTTTACGTTGATACTTTATTCAAGAATTTTTTATTTCTTTTACCTGAGTAGGATTTGCAAAGCAACTTTTGCTTGTATGGAAAACCGAGTGTAAATTATTTTGCTCTTAATTATTTTACAGACCGCTAGTTGGCGCTGAAAATGTCAGTTTAACAATGCGAAGTTGCCACGTACGAAAAAGTTGAAACATAAATAAGAATGCCAGATATAACAAATAACATTAAGATGAGTAAATGTAAGCTACCCAGCGTCCACACCAGATTACACATTGGTGTTATGAGGATCGAAAAAAACCATAATAAAAAACTCAAGAACAATTAAATCTAATAATTTATTAAAGAAACTATTAATAACAAAAAATTACGAAACAAATGGCCTCAAAAACATCTTACAAAGTAAAGTTTTGATCTAAGAAACAGACTTTTCTAAGACCGAGTTTACATCTGTGCGCCATGTGCCCAAAAAAGTGTGACCAGTAATTACTAATGAAAAATTGTTTGATTCAGACACGTATTTATTAAGCTAAACACTTTCATATATAACTTATAGACAATTTTATAGAACCTAAGATGATTGGAAACTGTTTAAATCAATAAAAACATGTCTGAATCAGTTTTTCAGTAATTAGTGGTTAGGTTTTTTTTGGGTACATGATACACATACATATGTTAACTCGACCTAACTTACGTTTTATTTCTTTGTAAAAAAATACGATTGTTCTCGTATCAAAACATAAACAAGTTTTAGCCCCTGTTTGTGTAAGACCTTGACTTTAGAAATCTGCGCATTTTTGTAATAGATTAAAGGAAACTTTTACAACTTTTCTTTAATCTATTACAGAAACGTCATGATTTCCATCCTCAAAGTCTTACACAAACAGGCTGTTAGTTTTCGTATCTGATTTCCACTTACTGTAATACCAATATGTCTGGCAACTCTTAATTAATTTATGTTCATTCATTCAAATTAAAACTACTACGTATATTAAAGCTGGTTGTTATAAAAGCCTTCTTAACACTGTGAAGCAGTGATGGGAAAGTTGGTACGATCGTATTATTTTTTTTGATATTATTTGACATGTGTACACTTGATACTCTCACGGCCAAAATGCAGTCGGAAGCAGGGCTGAAAAAAGTGCCGATTTGTCGGCATTTTGCCGATTTTTTCATTAAAAAACCAACAGAGCTGTAAATGAATTTTTCTTTTTTAATTTTAATTCGTTACGAATTAGGCAAATTTTGAATTAATTCTTTTCACAACAAAAAAGAATTGAATGAAATTTGAATCAATTCAAACGAATTAGGCAGAAATGAATTTCAATTCGTTTCCAATTCAAATGAATTTGTAGAATGAGATGCAATTCGTTTTCAATTCAAATGAATTTGTCAAAGAGAATTTCAATTCCAATTCGTTTGAATTGAATTGATTTTGAATTCATTCAAATTTAATGTTATTTGTTCATTAATAATTATCACATGTAATTTGGCTTACAAAGCTATACGAACTTTAGCCTGATCAATTCATAAATATAGCAGCAAATAAATTTCGAAAAATATTAATTAAAATTAACATAAATTTGATTTTCCTCATAATTGTAAAGCTTTTCCCTGGCTGAATGGTGTAGTTTTCTTCCGACGGTATTTGCTTTAATTTAGAGCGATTTGCCGCCATCGCACGTCAAATTTGGTTGATTAACTTACCCGAGTTATCTTCCCGAAAATACCAATATACACAACCAGTGCAATATACATACATACATACATATACATATGTAAACAGAATATAATTTAAATATGTAGGTATTTTCTGAGGAGAAAATAAGATTTTCCTCCAATTTACAAAATTTGTTTTCATGCGGTTATTGGCTTTAACGTTACACACAATTTTGTTAAGGATGCTGGTGTTGATCAAAGTTGTCATTGAGCTGGATACATATGTATGTATGTACATACATACATATATACAGATCTACATAAATAAAACTTGTTTTTTTTTCAGCATATGTACATACTAGGGATGCCAATCAGGACGGCTTTTCACGAATCCCGGGATTCGGGATCTCAAAAATCAAATCCCGCGATTTCGGGATTTTTCGGGATCTCAAAAATCAAATCCCGCGATTTCGGGATTTTTCGGGATCCCGAAAATTTTTCAGGTTCAGAGATTTTACGGGACTCTGGGCTTTTGAATAATAAAATGATTTTTATAGGTATTCATTAAAAAAAAACCTCTTTGAAAGAGGTTCACAAACAAAAGTTTTAAAATTCATTTTATATTACATAGGTACATACCTAGTTAAATATAATTATCTTATATACATATTATTGAATATAACAAAAATATTTATTATTCATAAAAAAGCAAAGTTACAAAATAAAATTATTTAAATCTTAAAGGTATTCACGTACTAGAGCAAAATTGCAAAATTTTCAAAAAATAATATCACAACAACCACATAGAAAACTATTTTGCACAAATGATGCAAAATTATCAGGGACAAAAAGTACTTATTAAAACAGCTATACACAAAATTATAATGCAGAAATACCTGTTTTAGAGACATCTTTCTCTTTAAAATTAAAAAAGAAGTGGTTGAAGATGCGTTCTATACAAATAATTATAATTATAAAATTCATAAAATTTTAAAAATTTGTAACTGGTAAAAATATAGAAATTATAAAGTAATTTTCAAATTCGAATTTAGGATAACAAACGCATAATTTTATTATTTTCAAAATAATGAATTTAACCTTCACATGGGGAAAATCATGATGAATTTATTTTTATAAAACAAACAAAACGTAGAAAACAATTTCGGGATTGAGTGAATCCCGAAGATCCCAGGATTAAAAAATTTTAATCGGGATTTCTGGATTGGCATCCCTAGTACATGCATTTTATTTACATATGTTACATGTGTGTTGGTCTGTTGTTATCAATGTTAAGGCACAAGTGCAATATGATGAGGATCTAATAATTTTTTTACATATTACTTGCACTTTTTATGCAACTCGTTTTTTTGTAGTTTTCAATCTTGCAATGTTAATTTACCAGTTACAGCATAACTTTACATGATCGAACAGGGTACGTATGCCGATTTACAGTGGGGCCAATCGCACAAATGCTACATATTACAGCTCTGCATGAATACATTAATTTGTTAGATTACACACAAATAAAACAATATTCATACAAATTAATACTTAAATCTCAATGAGCGTACCTCATTGAGAAGGTCTTACCCATATATTACATTAACTTTTCCTACCCAGGGTGCTGGAGCACAATGTACATATATCATTTCTGTATTTCTCGCAACGCAAAGTTTCCCGCATCAAACGATTAAATTGCAGTATTTTTATCACACAATTGTTTCGGTAACTTTACTTTGCGAGAATTAACTGTTATTTAAGAGTCAAACCTAAATTAGGGCGTCAAGCGTTGCGTTTGCGACAGGGTGGGTATTTTTAGTACATTTAAACCTATAAAATATTATTTGAATGTATTGAAAATACGTGCACTGCTGGCAATGCTTGACGCTCTAATTTAGGTTTGACTCTAAATAATTTTCCGGCAATTATTGGAAGAGTGTGAAAAAAATTGTTTTTGTAACAACATTTTGTGAAAATTTTAAAATTGCTTAAATAAAGCCCTCTGATGAGATAAATATCCTTAAAAGGACTAATTATAATCAAAACGGTTCATACTCCCTGGATTTTTTCTTTACTCATGAAAAAACCGAATATTAATGACGCTACATTTTTTGAAGTACTTCAGTTTTTACTTACTGATATAATTTTTTCGATTATTTTTTATGAATTAATATTCGTACTTAACTGCTAAATCAAATAATGAAAGACATTTTTTAGCTTAAATGGTTGCCATTGTTTGGTAGACGTTTCATTGATTGTGAATCTGAAAACCGAATATTAGTGACACTTACTGTACATGTGTACAAAGCGCTCATTTACTTCAAGAGTGTCACAACTATTTAGTTTTGCAGAAAACGCTTTTAATGTTTTCAATTTACATACAACTCAATGAAGACATGAAAAATATTCTTATCTCACGAGGTGGTAGTACAAGCTATTTATATGAAATTTAAAGATAAAATACGAAATGCCGAATTATCTTGCATTATTAACTCAAAAAACGAATTTTTCGAGTTATGACACTATTGAAGTAAATGAGCGATATGTACAGGGTGTCTGGTGGCAAATCTATATTTTTAAATACGATTATTTCAAAAAGCAATAAACGAGGGAGGGTGGCGCGGTTGGAATTATCGATTGTGCGGATTTGTTAGTCACGATGTCGCAGTGGTCGAGTGAGCATCGCGCGTTCGCTGTGGAGAAATTTTTTAAGAGTAATGATTCTTAAGTAATTGCTCGTCGAAAATGTTGTTCAAAGTTCAGTATTCGGCGAATTCGAACGTGATGGGTGCAGAGATTTCGGGCAACTGCTTCGGCTACGAATGTCCCACGTCCAGGGCCCAGTCGATCTTCAAGGATGCCGAAAACATTAAACTGGTTGAAAGCAGTTTACGTGAAAATCCGCGACTCTCAATGCGGAAAAGTGCAGCCTCACTGGGACTTCCAAGAGCGATAATTCATGAAACTTTAAAAAAGGATCTGAATTTCCGTTCTTTTAAAATTCAAATAGTTCAAGAACTGAAAGAAAGTGACTTTGATTTACGCAAAAATTTTTGTAAAACGATGTTTTAGCGTAAATCCCATTTTTTGGAGCGACGAGGCTCATTTTCACTTAAACGGCCACTTCAACAAGCAAAACTGCCGTTACTGGTCTCCAAGAACCCGCAACCATCGATTGAAACATCAAAAACCATTGCATTGCCCCAGGGTAACTGTTTGGTGTGCCTTATCCATGGGATAATTGAACCATTTTTTTTTCGTAGTGTATTCAACTCGACGGAAGACATCTGGATGACATACTCTTTAAAAAATAATGTCCGCATTTCCATTCTATCCTTCAATGCTCTTAATAAAATTTTGTGTCAATTATTACGTTTTTTATTTCAGTTCGAAAATATAAATCTGCTACCAGACACCCTGTATACGCCCTTAATTATTAAAGTAGTCTAATTCACACATTTCTTTGATCGAGATATTTAGTAGATTACATTTGAACAAATCAAAAAATATTTTTATATTATGCAACATTTTAACTTAGAGTTGTACTAATCTCGATTAATATAAATTTATTTCATAATTAAGGGCACATATGTATTTGTGTATGCTTATTTATTTATTTCATTTATTGTTTTGCTTTATTAGTAAAAAAATTACAATTTAATACCTAAATAAGTTATATTGCAGGAATCGTTGTCCTTGTATATATGTACATGTCGTAGGGTGGTTACTGGTTTGCCGCACAGTATATTAAGAATACATTATTATTATTTATTATTATATATTTCATGATCAGCCTGACTGTGCGATCTTGCAATAGAAGCAGACGTAGTTACAAAATAATCTTCCAACAAATTACGAAACGCAATGTATGCAAGTTGTACTTGAAAAAAAGGCTCAAACAAACAAGAAAATGTTTGTAACAAACCAAACAAGTTGGCAAACAAACAATCACACATTTTGGTAACTTTGGAAAATTGTGCAAAATTTCATTTTCATTTCATGTAAAGTGCTTAAAGAAAAAGGTCATAGTTTTCGGTTTGCTTGTGCCATTTGTATTTTCTTTTTTGCGTGATAATGAAAATTTTACAATTCGTTTATTTAAATATAATTGGTTTGATAATAGTGCCACTGACTAGTGTACAAGGATTTGGTTATAGAAATTACGATGCAAGCATTAACAAGGTTTGTATTTATTTTTATTTTGGTTGCATACTTTCATAGTGCTCCACCAGCAAAATCAACAAAATAATATTGGAGTGAAAGTGTAATTTTTGTGATGCTTAGATCTAAAGCGTTCCAAATTTTATAATGCACTAAACTTGAACCAAGTGTTCGTTTAGTCTATAACTTTAGTGATAGTTATATACATCATAATATGTATGAATATATTATATTCATTATATTAATTATTACAACACTTCTTGCTCCAATCCAGCTGAAATTTTGGTGTACTGGCATTTTTGGAGTGGTTCGAATACAATACTTTTTCAACATAAGAACAATTGAAATTTATTTGCTGGTGGTTAAGCATTGTCTATATATTTCATTGGTGCTTAGCTAAATCATCAAGTCTACTGACGACAGCAAAAAAAAATCTTATTTGGAAGCACTAACAACTGAGGGAAGCAATGCATTGCTTACTTGATAACAAAAGCTTCTAAAAATGCTACTGGAAAGCACTAACGTAAGGCGGGCTCTTACCAAAGTAGAAAACGATCGCAGAAAATTTGAAAAACCAGTAACTTTTGCATTTGAATATTACTTCTGTGAAGCACTTTAGTAAGGCTAAAACTTAATGGCTTTTTGGAAGCTAAATGTATTGCTTTTAGCTGGCTCATTTCGCACAAAAACCATGAAAATTATTCATGCGCAACAGCAAGTGATTCTGCAACATTGTCTCCCTTACAAAAACGCTTTTGGGAAGCAATAATTTTTGCTGGGATGTCGAATAATAAATTTCTTAAATAAGAATAATTGTTGCATTCGACCTCAATATCACAATAGATCACTCTCCAAAAACCCCTGTCCACCAAAATTTCAGACGGATTGGAGCAACGGATCACCATCTTTTTTTAAACTAGCATTCGTATTCTCTGCATACCCATTTTGCACAAGAGCATAAAAACCTTTGTCTGCCATCTATAGAAGTCCGCCATGTTGGATTTAATGATTAAGATCACTTAAATTTTCGAGTTATTCTCAGCAAACCCTTTCATTTGATACACATATTGTATTAGTGCATTAAAAAAACTAGCCCTCGAAACTGCAAACCCTGCATTGTCATCCAAACTAAACATGTAATTTTCTTTAATGTAGGACAAAATAGCAGTATTCGAGGTTGAAATAAGCCAACCGCGATTTTGCCCTACTAAACTACATATTTTAAAAATTTTAGTGTCTTATTTTGAAATCATTGAAATTTTTTAATAAAAGTTTTAAGCCACTTACATACATAGATACAGGCATACCTGCATAAATTACATTTTATAAAAAAATTGCTTCAGGCCTTAGAAATTTCTTCAATTTATTTTATAGAAAACCAAATGTCTCAACCCACCACGTACAGCCAGAAGAGTGGAAAATTTCATAAAAGAGTGCCAAGAGGAGGTTAAGAATAAATTAGTTTTGGGTAAAAGTTCAATATTTCCGCATAAATTTGAAAACCAATCTAATGCATTATTATTCTATCTTTATTCCTTATCGCAGAGGCTTTTAACATACTCAAACAAGAGCTTCATAAAACTTATCCGCCCATCGATCCGAACGATGACAGCATTGATTTTATTAAAACAGTGGAATTGCCGGCTGTGACTCATGGCGATATATGGAAAGAATCAGTAACCAATGATCATCAAGATGATGACGATATAGTGGAGTCTGATAATGATTATCGTTATGAGTATTTCATTGAAGAGAACTCGGCTCAGAGACGCATGATGGGTTTATTGAGACGTATTAGCCGTGTGGGCGATATATCGAATGGTATTTATCATCCGACATTAGTGCCATCGGAGGATAAGCGTATTGCTGGGGTAAGTATACACATACATACATATATTCTAGTTTTTATTTATGACTTAAAGTACATACAAACATACTTACATACATATGTACATATTTAGCTGACAAAGGCATTTTCCCTATAGACCATTAAAACTTTAAAATTTTACAGTCTGCTGCTGTGTAAAGTAAATTCGCGTTTTCAGTAATGCTGCCAAGAGCTAGAAAGAAAAGGATTGAAAAAATCGTAGATGATTATAAAAAAGAAGCCAAAAGCATAACATATTTTTTTTTTTAATTTCAGTTTTACTAAAGATATTTTAGTAATGCTTTATATTAAGCAAAACTTATTTTTCCACACAAACTACATACCGTCTGCATTACTTTACAGCAGTTATGTAACAACTGGAAATAAAAAAAAAACGCTTGACTTCAATTAGAGCAAACTCGAGTCCAATAACTAGAGGTTGTAAGTAATTCCATCCAATGACAACGCCATAGTAGAAGTAGTGTAAAGTATGTACTATATTCCAGTTTGGAATTAATAATTTTTGGTAGAAGATCTTCCCAACTGGATTACCAACTTAATGGTTTTAACAAGGCGCGAGACTAAAACAATCAATTCTTGAAAACTGGTTATTTTGTTTGATGTTGGAAATAAATATTCACTGGAAACCAGCCATATTTAAATTTCCTTTTCATCAATTAAATTGATTTATTTAAAAATAAGAAATGAGTTCAATTAGTATCTATTTCTTTTATGGTTTTGGATAAATTGTTTTGTATGCCAGTAAATAAATTTGGCAAATTCTGCAAGCGAGTGTACAAATTTGTCAATCACAAAAGTAATGCCGAGTGCACATCTGGCACACATGTGCCCAAAAAAGCGTAACCACTAATTACTAATGAAAAACAGTTCGATTATATCTATTTTTCTTATTTGAAAAGTATTCATTTTCTCTGTTTAGTATGCAGATGTCAATTCACTATCTAAAACCTCGAAAGCACTCTCCAAACTAGTATGGCACAAGCTTTCGATGTGCTTGCATGTGAATGAGGCAGTGTTTCGAGGATATTCTTTACTTACATTGGCTCAAAACAACAATATAATTCTTCACTTACTTTTTACGGATGATATTATTGAATTCATTGTTGTTGAGACAATGACACGCCAAAAAGTCAATGCTTCTAACAATATAATTCCATGAAGAACAGCTTTTACAGCTTCCAGATTTCCGTGTGGCAATAGCTGCTGGACTTGTTGCCCCTTCAGAAATAAACGGTCCGTAGGGCAATCATCAGCTCAGCTCAAAAATTGGACGAAGCGCAGCTTAGTATATCAGGTAGAAAAAGAGCAGTTCGTCCAGTTGCTGATGTTTGGTTGGTGTTGATTATTTCACCTTTTTGGTTAATAGCAAAGCCTTATTGGCAAATATTGCAAAAAATCTGACACCTTGATTCCAAATGCAAATTGTTTGTGGGAGTATCACAATTAAAAATAATATATACATATTTTAACTTACTTTCATCTTTAGTCTTAATGAAACATTTTTATAAATTAAATTTACTTGTGGTTTTTCATTACATGCATACCGTCAAGACTGTCTACAGACGGTCTTCAATATTTTTTACTGACGTTCGTTCCTAATGTTTTTTCACCTGTAAATTAAAACTTATGGTTCGCTTTCAAAAATATATTGCCTTCATCTGATAATTTTTACAATCTCGTCGATTAGAGGGTTAAGAAGTCCCCTGACTATTGCGACAAAAAATCTTCATTGTATCGCGTGGATATAAGAAGGGACTCCAAAAGAGAATGGGCTCTTAGCAATCTTGCCATAAAATTTTTTGCTAGGTTAATCTGCATTTTGAATGTTGCAAACTTTTTCTGCGATTACATTACATCTTGATGAGCCATTGATTTGTTCGCACAAAAACAAATCCTTGGCAGAATAGTGAAACAAGTGCTGCTGATGTTCTTCTGTATCATCGTATAGTTGTACATGTTCAGTGTGATACAAAAAATTTCAGCATAACTTCTTTGCGTAATATCTTTGTTTTCTCCACTGCAAATGAAACCTGTTGGCAAGATATCAATGTTGCAAAAAAGTGTTCTGACAGCGATGTGTGAACAGCAACATGACATAAACAAGAGCGGCGCTTACAAGCCAAATAAATGTGTAAGAACAAAATTTTGTATCTTGGCTGAACAACATGATGTCTCTTCAAGACATACTCGTAGTGTTAGGACGCTTGGTAGTAAAGTATTTTGCATTGTCTTCGTATATTATTATACTCTACTTTATTTACGTCAAATGGCGTTAATAAAAAGAGAAAAAATAATGTTTTAACTTAAAAGCCAAACTCAATTCAAAGCAATTATTTGTTTAATTGCAAATGTTATTAATTACTTGGTGCTTAAAAAAAACGCAAGTTTAAATTCAACAGATCTTGCAGCTCTAAAATAAATATAAATTTATTTATTTTTTTATTACAAAGAATAATCAAAATCAATGTTGGGAAATTAAATAAAAATATTAAAACTTTGTGTATTGTATGTATTATAAAATAGAATATTTAAAAAATAGTTGAATATACAATACATACTAACAATGATCATTGACGTGTTTGAAACCTGAACGTGAGTAGTACAAGTTAAAGAAGATTCGTTAACAGCATGCGAAGGTTTTCTTTTTTAAGTTTGAACAATAACACAAAGTCAGGGTTTTTAGGCCCTGCAGCTGGTCATGTTATATATTTTGAAAGGTTTGTCAAGGTATTTCTTTTGAAAAGATGCATACATGTGCAATACTGTTAGAATTTGGGAGAGAGAGAGAGAGAAATATAGAGAATGAGAGACAGAGATGGGGAGCAAGGAAGATGATGGAATTGCTTAGCCGCCGTTGGCAATTAAAATATTTCAGAAAAAAACTTCAAAGTCGTTTTAGTATTTTCTTAGAATATTTCATGTAACCTCCAGCTATGGATGGATTTTCCTGCATTCCTTGCAATATTTTATCAACTTGCGGTCTTATTTATTGAATTAATATTAAAAATTAAATTATTATTGAAATAATAATTAAAATTGACGTTATCTACATATCGCTCATTTACTCAAACAATTTTTACACAATATGAAGAACAATATGTGGATTAATCACTAACAAACTAACTCGAAAAATTCCATTTTTTAAGTTATGACTTATTGCTAAGCTTATCACTTTTTCTTCTTTGAACTTTCATCGGCGTTCACACAACGCAAGTCTTATTTTTCACCTCATATTGCAAAACGTATTGACAGCACATGAAGCTAAGTACTCGTTTCTTTTCCTCTCTCTCTCACTCTCTCTCTCTGTCTCTCTCATAAACTAATCAGCTTAGCAATAAGACTTGCATAGTGTAAAATAGGACTAACCATAACAATAGTAAGCAATTTAACTTTGGTTTTCGCCGCAACAACAGCTGTTTGCTGACATATTTGTTTTTTGTGCTTTTTTTAATTTCGATTTATATCTTTCTTTTTTACTTATTTAAGTTATTTTTAAACAAGTGAAAACGTAAACAGCTGTTTTTGCTTTTGTCAGCACTAAAAGGTGAATCGAATACATTTATGGTTATGACAAAAGTTATGCTTATGGCATTATTGTATTGCACTTCTGATTGAACCCTAAGGATGGCGATTTTGCAAACAGGGTACAAAATCGGAGCGCAATTTTATTCACGATAAGGCTGAATGTTAAATTTTAGTTTGCGTATCCCTAACCTTTTTTCTAAATGTAGGATTGTGTTATTACAACAGTTCCAAATCTGTTAACACGTGACAGACATAAGAACATATGTTCGTTCGAGTTTTAAAAAACCAATAATTTGAAAGCAGATTTTTTTTAAATCGCCTAAAAACAAAAAGACCTCTCCTATTAAGATAAACCTAGAATGCACATTTTTGTAGTCAAGAGTTTATTTTGAAGTCTATCTAAAAAATAGATGAAAGATTACTTTGAATAGGAAACTGATTAATCTCTTCTGGTATGTGGAAAATACTATAAAGCCTGCTTAAACTTTAAGCAACATATTTGAAATGTTTTTTGTGTCCGTAGGGTGTATTTGACAATCGGCAAATTGTATCTGACCTCTGTATACAACAATTAACTTAAGTTAATTATTCAACAAAAAGAATTCACACATTTATTAAAAAAAAAATCGTTATTAATTGTGATATTTTATCTGCGTTTTGTAAATTAAAAACTAAATTTTTTTCTTTATATTTACAGTGTCTATTGCATTGTGTTTATGCCAAAAATAATGCCATTGATAAACTGGGTTGGCCTACTTTAGACGGTTTGGTTGATTTCTATTCGGGCGGTGTTAATGAGCATGGCTTCTTTATGGCCACTTTAAGATCGGTGAATTTGTGTCTACGTGCCATGACTAATAAATATCATGTGGACCGCAGAAAACTGCCCGAAAGGGGTGAAAGTTGCGATTTGGCTTTTGACGTTTTCGACTGCATTTCAGATCAAATCACTGGTTATTGTTTAGATCAATATAAGTCTTAAATGTGTAGTGATTATTTTTTTTTTTGCGCATAAGTATATATAATTATACAATTTTGCTTAGTTGAGAAATTATTTTATTTATTTTTGCATAAGTATTTATTATAACACTTGTATATTGCATTTATTTGTTATGTTTTTTTTTATTTAATAAAAGAAATTTAAAAGAAAACTAAAATATAAATAGTTTAACCAAGCATCACGTTTTCATTCCGTACCAGACTCAATATCGGCCAGCCAGCAAATTGTTCAGTTAGTGTGTTAAAACAGTTTCAATTAATATTTGAAATAAATAAAAATCTAAGCCAAGTAAATTATATTTTATTATTGCTTTTTGCTATTCTTCTCATTTTATGGTAATAGTTTTATACTTCCTCACCACAAGTCTAGGTCAGTGTCTACAAATTGAAATACAACTTTGTAAATGCACTTCTTCTCATTCTTTTTCTGCTTAATAGCTTTTTCATACAATGTTCCTCGTAATTAGTCCAAAATGTACGTCAATTATTAAAAGAATTGTTTTCAATTTTCGCTTTTGAAGTTTAAGTGTAATTATATGGCAACTGTAATTAAACTTTTACCATATTATTTGCATAATTTACAATAATAATAATAACAATAGCAACCTCAGCAACGTGGCCTACAACAATTTTAATTATGAGCACAAATATGATAACGGCCACCACATATCCGTTGTGGTATTTTTAAAAAGTTAGTTTGGTGAAATCATTACTGTTTATATGTATGAACTTTAATATTGAAGTATGTATCACTTTGTTTTAAACTCAATCGTCCATAAGAAGTTGGAGGATTTGTTATTTACGAAAAAAGGCAGGTAATCAGGTATGTAATGGAAAGCGATTATTTTCAAAACAATACATACCTTTAAAAAGTGTGATGAATTTGTATCGATTTGGGAAAACACTTTTGGATCAATCTGATGTTATTAATATGCAAAAATTAGCCAGAAATTTAAATATAAAAAAAATAAATAAAAGGAATATATATTTATAAAAATTTATTTTTTAAGATGTCGTATTAAATATATATTTGTTAAACTTAGACTATGCCAAACACAATTCAAATGAAATCTAAAACATATGCAAATATTCCTCTTAGCATTAAGTTTGCACAGCGGTGGAAAAATCATTTATAGGCAGTCTAGGGCAAGTTTTAGTACTTCGATTTTTTTAAACACACTACACAAATGATTCCTAAATTATGATCCACAGGCCCCTGGGAGTCAATCATCCAAGGGGTCCGCGTTAATAGCAGAAAAATTTTTCTATGTTTAATTTTTGTTAAATTAATATACATACCAGCTTTTACCTGCGGCTCTGCTCGCGTTGATCTGTTTAACAAAATACAGAATTCATTATTGTCATGAATTTGTTAAACAACCAAACCCGAAATGAAAATTACCCTAACCAGTTCAAAAATATTAAAAAAACCGGTTCCGAACCGGATAAAATATATCCCATGTTTGAGAACTTTCAAAATCGGTTAAGCGGCTTGGGTGTGAAAGCGTAACAAACAAACAAACTCACTTTCACATTTGCATATAATATTAGTAAGGAACTTTTACTCCTCACTGCTTAATATAAAGTAACCCAGACTCTGCACTGACTATTATTGCCATCACTATACAAAAAACAGCTGATATTGTTTTTATTGCAATTTTATTCAGTTTGATATGCCGAGTACACATCTGACACACATGTGCCCAAAAAAGCGTAACCGCTAATTACTAATGAAAAACTGTTTCTTATGTTTAAAAACTGAAATACCGAAGTATATTTATTTGACATAAAGTCTTTATTTAATTTGAAAATTTGGCTTGTTTTTATGGTTAAGCAATTGTCTATATGCATTTCGTTCCCGCTTTTGGAACTCATCAGTAGACTTCAACCCAAATTTGAATTGAATTTAGCTAACAAACTTTTTACCATTAGCTGCCACATTATTATGTTTGTATATTGTGATTCTCAATATAGTATTAAGAGTCTTACTATAAACATGCGAAGTTTGTTAGATAATGTAATAGAATTTCTCAATATTTTTTTCTGAAGCTTATAGTACATAATACGAGTACCTATCCGAATTTCTTATTAATTTCTTAAGGGGAAAACTATCAATCTTAATTATTTATTAAACAATTAAACCTAAAAAACCGAATTGGCTCCACTGAATTCAGCGTACTTAAATTAGTTTTACCCACCGGGTACCTGGCTGGTTACTAAAAAAAGCCTTATCTGCCTCATCTTCTCATAAGAACCTAAAAAAAGTCCTATAGAAGAAGAATTTTAATCTCAAATCCAAGTCAATTCCTCATACTTGATTTACATTATATTATTTTTATTGTAACCGACAATTACTGAAATTAAAAGGAAATTGTTTATTTAAAGAAAAAAAATAAATAAATGTGTGCGCAGTCAATTCTTGCTTGAAACCAAATATGTACTCAGACATTCCAAAAACAAAAGACTTAAGCAGCAGACTTGAAATGTGTTTTTATTGAATGCCATTTCCATTTCTTTTACTCTTCAACTCATCTAAAACAAACAAAGTCAACACTGACATTAACTTGAATACAAAATCAAAAAGAAAATTTCCAACACAATACTAATTGGCGGTTTTTGTGTGAGTGTGTGAGTGTGTTTGTGTGTGTGAGGCATATAGTACATGTCCTCTATGCAACAAGCATCTAAATAAACATCTAGGCTACTTTGTACCACAATAAAAAACATTAATGTACCCCAGAGCTGCAATCAACGATTTTCTGGTTGCTGCTTTTGCTACTGCTAATGCTGCTGCTTGTTGGGTTGAGGCCAAAAGGAAAACCACGATAATTCCTGACATCAAACAACCACAACATTAACAAGAAAGACAACGTGTATGTATTTTACGTTAAAGATCCGACAAATGTTTTAAAGAAAAAACTGCATTCCCCGTTTTATAAAAATTCTAACACTTTTTGCTGTAAACGTTTCTTTGCAGCCAATAAACCATAAGCAGATTTCTAACCATCTAAAACTGTAGTAAGCACAAATTCTCTCACAAATTCTTTAGTTTCAGTTAAAAAAAAAGTGTTGCAAAAATTGCAACGCTTCGTTGCACGTTGTTTACATTGGCCACCTTAACAGTTGAAAAACTAGAAGAAAATTTGCAAACTTAAACTCTAAGATGCCACTAAATGGTGGAAAATACACAATCAAACAAATGTTTCGGAAAAACACAATTGACTTCAAATGCTTAAATGTTTTAACGTGAGTTGTAAATTTTCTTTTTTTTTATATTGTTATTGTTGTTGTTATTTTTTCCTCACTTTTGCTATGGTGGGTGGTCGGTCAGGTGAAACAATATAAGAAACAACTACAACAACAGCAATGGAGCAGCAGTAGCAGCAGCACTAACAACTACAATCAAACAAGTGGCATAAGCAAAAAATAAGCAAGAGAAAAATAAAACGCACACACAATAAAACTTCATTTTAACAATTTTCCTGCTAAAAGTTTGAGAATTTTATTTAAATACGTTGAGCATCTGTTAGAAAGCAGTCAGTCTTTTCATTGTTCTTAATCTTTACGGTTCTTCTTCATTCTCTGTATGATTTCCATTACAAATCACTGATGAACAAATTAAAATATTCTATAAGATTTAAAGTGAAACTCAAGAATAATTTATTTGCAACAGAGATTGTTTAAAGGACACTAAGTGGGAAATATTGAAATTTTTTTTTTAATAATGTCCACAATAATTAATATTTCCTTTAGTTATACTGTGATATTTTTGAATTTGTGTGCTTTAATTTATTGTGACATTGAATACAATACAATTAATGAGGATGGATCATTTCGATTTGGGTAAATGACAAATATTGCATGTAAAAATGTATTAAATTATCAAAAGTCATAAATATTTATTTGTAGTATATAAACTGAAAAGTAAAAGACGTAGAATAGAAACTATGGCAAAAATGTATAGCTAATTTATATTAGAAGTCCTGTATTTAATTGATTGAAGTGTTCGAAAAAAATAATGCTGTAAAACTGATTTGTCAAATGTCAGTCAGAAGGGTTAAAAATATCTCAACAAGGATATCCAGCATGCAACTATATAATGCCATCTAGCGTTTTTTTTTCAACCAGTGCTTATTTCGTGAATGGTAACACTTAGCTCATGTCTGATTTGACAGATAATTAGTTTTATCCTTCCGCTGAACGAATATGGTTGTGTATACTCTTGAACAACGCTGGGAAATATTGCCTGCGATCGACTTACAGAAGATTTTGCCAAAAAAATCATCTTTTCAGATGAAGCTCATTTTGATCTTCGCGGGTATGTCAACAGGCAAAATTGTCGCATTTGGGGCACAGAAAACCCGCACGCATACATTGAAAAGCCGATGCACCCAAAACGAGTCACTGTTTGGTGCAGATTTTGGTCCAGAGGCATAATTGGGCCTATGAGCAAGGAGTGGCAGTTACAGTCAATGGCGATCGTTATCGGGCCATGTTGAGCGAATTTTTGTTCACAAAAATTGAAGAGGAGGATATTGGCAACATTTGGTTTCAACAGGACGGCGCTACGTGCCACACAGCCGAAGCTACACTCGATGTTTTGCGCCCTGTTTTCAAAAAAAAAAAAGTTATCTGGCGGACCCTATATAAAAAGTGGAGGCGTAAGTGTAACTTGAAGTTTTGGAGGCATGAGTTGGGGAGCACAATCATATAAATGCATTGCTCTAAAGGACTAAAGACATTGAAAGGAATTAATTAATAATGAATAATGAAAAGTTTTACAATAGATATACACACAATGCTTTATCTCATTGCTCAAATTACCATCAATCACTATCAGCGTACTATTTATTAGTTAAAATTCGGTTTCTTTTCTACCTTTTCATGTAAGAATTTCTTAAGTGTTTGCTTTCAGGATAATGCTGTTTTGGGTTCCTGTAAGTGTTTGATCCTACAACTTTGTAGCGATAAAGAGATTTAAGGAATTTGTTAAGAAGAAATTTTTTGAATTACTATTTTAAAATTTTTAACGTACTCTTTTAAAAGACATTTTCCTTAATTTACTTTTGCAAAAAGTACTTTTTGACAATTTTTTTTTTCTTTTTGAAAAAGTACTCTTTCAAAAGGTACTTTTTGAAAAGGTACTTTCAATGCGAAACTTTTTTAAAAACACCTTTAATTTAGTCTTTTATTATAAAGTACTTTTTGTAAAGGTACTTTATAAATAAATGTACTTTTTGAAAAGGTACTTTTAAAAGGGTGCTTTTTAAAAACATTTTTTAAAAAGGTAATTCAGTTTTGCAAAAGGTACTTTTTTTATGAGGTACTTTTGAAAATTTAATAAGTTTTAATGACGTACTTTTGAAAAATGTATTTCTTAAAAAAGTAGTTAAAGAAATAGTTTATAAAAATTTACTGTTTACAAAAGTATTTTAAGAAAAGGCGCGTCTTTCAGAAGTACATTTTTAAAAGATACTTTTAGAAAAGGCATGTTTTTTAGAAGAATATTTTTAAAAGGTACTCTTTTAAAATACGAGTATACAAAATGTATTCTCATATGTTTTTTTTTCAAAAACAAAGTTTTTTTTTGTCGAAATAGACATTTCTCTCGGCTTAAAATTTTTTTTTAGAAAACCTTTAATTATATCTTTTTAGTGACACTTTTTCAAAAGCGAGATTTTACCATTACAACAAACTAAAAAACTATACAAAACTTCATAGGAATGTAGAAGTATGCGAAATACGTTGGACTTAAATGGGCGTAGCCTACTTTTTTAAACGCAAGCTGTGTAATCAATATGCGACAACATTTTCGTAAAAATCGTACGGCTAAAAGTTCATTAACAGCCTGTTTTTCGAAAATGTATAAATGTATACGAACTTAAAAATAAGGAACGAAAACCATTTTACGTTTTTGTAATATTAAATCATTTTCATGTGAGTGAGAGACTTCAGTTTTTCTATGTGTTTTTGGTGATGCGAAAAAATCTCTATTTACATCAATATAGAATACGCAAATGCTGTAGAATGTTTTATTAAAACCATTATAAACGAAGCATAACATACATAAGTGAGAAAAGGCTTATGTTTACTGTAACAAATGCGTTCGTCTCTTTTTTGACAGTTGTAGCCTATTCGACAAAAATAATTTGATTAACAAGTGACGGAATTGTGAAGTAACAAACATACAAAAGTAAAAGAAAAAAAAACTGAGAGATCGTACTTTTTTAAAATTCAGTTTACAAGCAAAATAACCTTAAAATTTGTTACATAAATGAAGTGCTTCTGAATCTAAAATAACAAAGCTTTCAAAGATAGAAAACAAACTTAGAAACATAAACTTTCTGGAGCATTTGATAGAATGGAAAGTAGTTTTCATTGATACCTATATGTATGCATGTTTGTACTTCTGTTTTGTTGCATAGCGTAGCTAGCGAATGTCTAGCTATTTCGTTAACTGCCAACTCTTACCATTAACTACCAGCCTAACTACTAGCAATGCACATAACTGACGATTTTAACATGGGGATGACATTGACGGTAGTCAAATTGCCACCATCTGCATAAACCTTCGTCAGTGATTTCCCTAGTCAATACCATTAATTCTTCTATTGATAAAACAATCAATTTTTAATACATTTTTCAATTAAATTTTTCAATTAATTGCTATTTTTTATGCAACATTTTAATTGACTTCTGCTGAAACACTTTTTTTTACTAAAAATTACACGTTCAGTTACAACGAACTTCCAATTGTAACTGAAGCCCACACAAAATCAAAATAATAACTTAAAATAATTTTTTCTTGTTGATTTTATTTGGAATAACAGCACAGTTTTTTCCACTCGCAAACAATTTTTTTTAGGTTAAAGGCATAAACATATCCATGAGTGTGAGAGTCAAAAGGCGAACTCTTGCATTTTTATTAGGGAAATACCTAACGATTTTGAGTCAATTTCTAGTTTTAAAACTGCAGGGTATTTGCACCGTAGAATGTTTTTTAAATCCGATAAAACTTTAAATGTAAAAAATAATACACAAAATTTAATTTTTGGCCAAAAAATTGCTTTGATCGAAAGACCAATACATTGCATTAACATTTCTGTGTCAATAAGGAAAAAGTGCTTAAGTCATATTTGAGTGTTTTGCAGGAGAGCACTTTTAAGCATTCAAGTCGATTTTCAGAAATTCATTTCTTTTACAGTTAAATTGGGAAATTCTCTGTTAACCTTTATTTTCTTAAGCAAACATTGTTCTACACACTGTAAATAATACATTCATATTGAAATATACCAAAGTATAACTTAACTTAAGCAATTATTCCAAATGAGATTAAAAGTCTAAGAAAGATAAGCCGCAAGTCATTTTGCTATAACTTCTTGAAAAATCGCACGAATTAGTTGAAATTTTTCCCAGGGATACATTCAAGTATGTAGATTACGCAGGTACCATTAACTCAAAATCAGCTTATCTCGACTTAAGCACATTTTCTTTTTTGCCACAGATGTAAAAATTATTTTGGGCATATGAGCACTGGGGCTGTCCTTGACGAAGCGCATTCTGAACTTTAAATTTTAAGCCACTTTTTTGAGCATTGCTGCATAACACAAACAATTTTGGCCTCCAGTGTTTGAGTGTGAGCCAGTGACTTTACGTTGTCTCCACAGGAAATAATCGAAAGGTGGAGACTAATTGACAGGACAATTTCTCGAAAAAAGCTTATCGTCAAATTTTCTTTCATCACCATATGGCCCGTAGTGTAATCTTGCCCGAATCAGTGTCATCTATAATTTCAAACAAAAAAAAATCATTGATTAAACAAAAACTCATGACCGTAATGCGAGCTCCGGCTTCAATGATGCCACCAGCGTTTAAACCGTAGCAAACGGTGATTTTTCTGGAGGTAATGCAGTCTGTTGGGTTCGTTATGGATTGGTTTTACTCCATATTAGGCTATTGTGGTTATTAACAAATCCGTTAAGTTTACTCAGATGAACGATTTTGTGCGCCATACAAATCACGAAGTCTTTTATAAGTTGCTCGAATTAATGACTGATTCTCATAATAAATCGGGATAGTATGGTGGCGTTGTGCATTCGCCAATCTATTCATGATTAGTTGCCCAGATTATATTGATCATAAGTTCTATCGGGCATAAAAAACACCCTCTACAACAAAACAACATACATAAATTAAATACATTGAAAGAAAATATTAACTTTAAAATACATTTTATATTTGTAATTATTTAACAGACATCGAAATGATGACTTTGGTAGCTATTATCACAGTGCCAGTGGTACACCAGACAACATAGTGCGAGGTCGTTATGGTTCACGTAATCCAGCCACTGGTAAATTAGAAGAGACAACGTATACGGCGGGACCACGGGGGTAAGTACAGCGTATTACGGATTCATATATAAATATTCGCAGAAAAAAATTTAAAAAAAATCAAAGAACAAACTACTCGTATTGTGTTTATTACAAGAAGTTACAAATCATTTTGTTTTGTTAAACTCCAATTGCCAAAGAAGTACTTAATGTTTTATAAAGTTGTTACACTTATGTAGCCTAAAGAACTTACTGAAGCATAAATTGAACAATTCTAACATTTAATCAAGATACTGACTTGGGTTTTTTCTACTTGGCATAACTTTTTTTTATCATAGGTATTGTTGTGTTTTTTTTTTGGAATTAAATTTTTTTCTGACTTAAAGATGCGACTGTTGTTGTTACTACATTAGCATTTTTGTTGTTGTTATTGTGCTAAAAGGTTTATATCATTTTGTCGTAATTAAAGTTCAATTTCAAGCTAAGTACACTCTATAGCAAATTGTTAAAGAACTACATCAAATGTTCTTTTAAAGAAATACCAGCATAAGCAGAGTGATGTTCGTATATGAAAAATAATCATATGCTCGTATGTATAAAATTTAAAATAATAAATAAAATGTAAAACAATAACAAATAACATGAATAAAAATTTTTTAATATTCAGGCATATCATATATTCCCAAAAATTGTACAATCTTAACTTTTCAACTAAAATACGGCAATGTTTTGTATGAAGAAAAAAATATGCATAATTATCAAACATAATTGCGTCGTGAACACATTTTCCATAAAAATTTACACAAAAAAAAACAGCTCCAGAAAGCAGTCGAGAGATAGAATCTTTTTTATTTTAAGACCGTTTCTTAGCCAAAATGGCTGCAGAATTGGCTTTCACCCCTCAAACCATGAATGCACCAGTGTAACATTTTCTTTTCAAAAAATAATGCTTCTTAAATATCTCGTTTTCTTATGTAATCTCCAACTTTAATAAGTGAATTAAGTTTTATATATAACATAATTTTTTAGCTTACTCAAGAAAGAACTCTTATTAAAAAAATTTGTTTGCAAATGAAGATAGTGTAGTAGTTATTAGCAAAAACTCTTGTAAATATGAATTTCAATTTTGATCATTGTAAATAAGAACTAATGCTGAAAATTATCAATGAGTAAATGTGTGTGTGTGTGTGTGTACGTGTGGTTTTCTTTATTACTAAATACACATGGAAAAAAAGAAAAAGCGCCACACTTGATTTTTATCTTGAAATACTGGTACATACCGAATTAACTCAATGTTCTGTATATCCGTTGCTATTGTGAGTTATAGATAATCTATTCATATTCTATTGTTTACGAGCTGACTATTGTATGAACACAAAAAAAAATAAATAAATTTATTGCTTGCACCTACAAATTTACATACATATGTATGTATATGCATATGTATGTATGTATGTATGTGTATTAGATTTATTATCTTTAATTTGGTAATAAAAACATTAATGACAAGAATACAAGTTCACTCAATTAAATTATATTATTATTTGTCACAAGCTAGAGTGTAAAATGAACAATAATATATGTATACTCGTATACGATAATATCGTATAATATTTCATTGTTATTTATTTTGTCTTTTTGTTTTCACTCAAAACAAAGTTCGACCACATTTATGTATGACTTTTCATAATTTGTTTCTTTAATTCAAAGAAATCCGGTATCACAATGAAACTTTACATGTCCAAATTTACTTCCGTCATCTTTGTTTTATATACATATTTTAAGTTTTTGTTATAACAGTGGAGTTTGGTTTGGTTTGGTTTGGAACTCCAACTCCGTTTGTTTCAGGCGAAGTTCGTTATAATCAACTTGTACAAGATACTCGTACATTAATTAAATTTAAGACAACAGTTAAAAGTTAAAAAGTATTTCTGTAACTAAAAAAATAGAGAACAGCTGTTTTAAAAAATGTCGGACAATAATGGCGCATAACCATAGTCAAAACAAAGTGGACTTTAAAGTATTTAAAACCAGTATTACCATACAAAATACTGGTTTTAAATTCTTAAAGTATACTTTGTTTTGACTATGGTTATGCGCCAATGTCTTTTATTTCATTTAAGAGCCTAAAAATATACTGTGTTCGTTATAATCCCAAACTCGCTATAACAAGGGGCTCTATATACTCTGTAGTATTCTAGCAAAACTCGTTATAACCGCTGTTCCTTAAGGCCGGTGCACAATGAATCCGTCATACGTTAAATTTCGCCTTTTTCAATTGACATTAACGTAACGACGGAGAAGGTTGGCACAATGAGTACTTTATTGGCGGAAGCATTTGAACAGCTTCAATTGGTTCTTTCTCCGTTTTGTTAATTAAATTTAACTTTTTTTATTGATGCCGCGAACCACAAAAATCTAAATCAGAAACAGTGTTTAAAACAACTTAAGTCGAAGTAGCAAAAGTCGTAAAATTTTTACTTTTCGCTGCTTAGGCTTTTTGCAACTTTTTAAAATCAACCAATGCTTTTACTTGTGCTTGTGAAAATCAACGGCAGTTGCAGTCGAAGCAGAAGCAGCAAGCGATTTATGAACGATTGCGCAAAAGTTTCAAAAGTTTGACTTTTATTTGCTGTTGCTTTTGGTTAATTTCGGCAGTAAGAGCATAAGCAGTCTGTATGCTTTTGTAAGTACCACACAGTCACAGTCGAAGAAGCAAAAGCTTTTGCTTTTAGAAGCTTTCTGCAGTGTCAGTCAACAATTTTGTGGTGTTTGTCATGTCTTTGTTCTTGTTTTCGCACATCAGACAAGAGGCAAACACAAAAACCACTTTACTGCGATTGCTTAAAACGTTTAAAAGCAAGAGTTTTTGCTTCTTTGACTGTGACTGTTTGCGACTTCCAAAAGCATATAAAGTGCTTCTGCTTTTACTTGCGATACTAACCAAAAGCAAAAGCAAATCAAATTCAAACTTTTGCGCAATTGATCATAATTCGTTTTATGATTTTGCTTTGGCTGAAACTGTTGTATTTTTCAAAAGCGAAAGCAGAAGCAAAATCAAATGAAATGAACATCATTACAGTTTTTTAAACACTGATCAGAACATACCAAAGAAGCCAACCAATATCTGTCAGGTTAAAAGTTGACCAATTTTTATACTATGCATTGACGGACACGCACTGAATGTAACAGACCTCATAAGAAACCATGAATTTCAACTTAGCTGTCAGTTCAAAAGGGCGAAGTTTAACGTATAACTGCCTTTATAACCGAACTGCGCTATTTTACAAGTACTTGCGGAAACCGTTTTTGTGCGGAAGCAAAATTTGTAGTCATTCATTCCGTTGCTGCGTTATTTTTCTCTATTTAGCTTACGCTCAAATTTTATGACGGAAAGCGTACGGAAATAAAATTGTAAGGAAAATATACAAATTTGCAAAAATTAAAATTTATTTTAATTTGTTTTGTTTGTTTTATTTTTATAATTATTTTAATTTAACAAATTTCTTTAATCTGTAACACGTTTTTAGTTCTACAGCGCAAAACTCTTTCTATATTCGTGTTGTTGTTTTTACGTTTTAAAAATATGTACATACATGTAAACATATGTATGTATTTACATATGTGTGTATGTATGTATATCTTTTATAAATGCTTTTTAACATCAGCTGACTCTAGGGATGTTAAATAAATTTTGAGGAAAGCGTATACCGCAGGAATGAACAATTACAATTTGCATATCGATCGATATTTATTTCCGTTGAATTTTTCTTTCCCTGCGGAATCAATAATACTATCCAATATTTTATGGGAATTCCAATATTTTATGGGTATTAAACTATGGCTTAAACAATTTAAATTTAATATGAAAAAAAAATTGAGAAATGTGCATTTTTAAAACCCCCGTGTCTTAAAATTGTTCTTTTTTACATTTTTCCCATAGATGTTCATGTTATAAATAAAGTGAAATGAACACAGTTAAACCCTTAAATAAGCAAATACAAGCTAAAAAATATGGAATTCAGAAATTTAAAACAAAGTTAAACTTTAGTTTAATAGTGCGTTTACATTTGAGCAAAATGTAGTAATTACAAGATTTCGGGCAAAATCTTGAGGATTTCCCATACAAAACAAAATCTACTTTGTCATTAGATTTTGTCAAAATCTACTTAAAATCTAGTTGAAGTTAGTGATCCAATTGTGGTTTTTTTTTCAAATTTGTACTAAAAAGTCAGCCTGTGTACTTACAAAAGGTGTGTGAATTGGCTACATTACAGGGTTGTTTGGTTGTAGTTTTGGAAAATTTTCAGTTAATGGTGTTTGTTTTGGATAAAAAATCCTTTATAGATTTTCATAAGTATTTTAATTAAAAATGTGAATGCCCTATAATACTTAATCTCTTGCTTAAAAACTGCCGCCTTATTCCATTTTATTAGTTTATGCATATTTCAGTGATAATGGCTACTTTAACGCATATTTCATATCGCTATATGTAAAAACCCATAAATAAAAACAAAATCATCAAATTTGGACATTAAATTAGTTATTTCGTTTGAAAACGGTTCATGTAAAATTAGGAATGACGGTTTATTGTGGAGTATGAAAATACTTGAAGCAATTCTGAGTTTATGGGAGAGAGGGGAAAGAAGAAAGAAGTGGGGTACTGACTTGCTTGTACCGAAAAGTTACTTCAATTCTCTTTTGTTATTTCATTCGCCGCATTGAAAGAATTATATATAATTGTATATATATTGCACAAGATTTCAAAATGTTACGTTGCTCGCTTTAGAACACCCTTCAATTCTAAACTGTCATTTATTTGCTGTTGTAGCGGCCAAAATCTTACAATTTTGTGAAAATTTCAGATCCATAGCTCTTATGGTTGTCGAACTGTGACAGGCAGACAGACAGACAATCAGACGGACAGCGTAGTGAAAACAGTGTACGGAACCCTTAAAATCACCAGTAATAATGAATTTGGCCGACTTCCTAAACGCAAGTTGCAATGCATATTTACAATGCATACACTTCGTAACCGCATATGTAAACTTTCTGGCAACGTCCAATGCATGATACAATTATACAAGGTACTTGCACAAGCCCAGCCTGTTTATGTATACAATGCAGAAAGTTGTCAAACTTTGTTTACAAGCTGCAAAAATGTTAGTGTATGTGTGTGAATAAAATGATTAGAGTGTTGCCAATGAATTTGCATATGGCTGTGTCTCCAATTACACATTGAAGAAAATTACACTACACATCTTTTGTGTAGGTTAAAATTAAAACAAAAATAAATAAAAATAGAACCCATGGTATAATTACACACATATCATACATGAATCTCATTACATGGCCCACACATGAGAGCAGAAATTACACACTGTGTATTACACACATATTGGCAACACTGAATGACTATAATCATGCATGAATTCCGCGTCTGCAATTGTACTTTAGTCACCCTGTGATAGCTGTTTTTAAAAACAAAAGACATCTGCTTCTAACAATTATAGGTATGTTTCTACCAACAAAATACGTGTGTTTCTTGGTGTTGCAATTTTGTTGTAGTCGTGCAAGTACCTTGTATAATTGTATCATGGTCCAATGTTTCTTATCGTTTGGCAACTCATTTTAATCAGTATCAGCTGTCAAAATCGCGCATAATTTTCATTTTGTATGTAAACATTTGAGTTGCAATGGCTGAGTAAGTATTTTCGTTTCTAAATGCCGATAAAATGCAAAAAATTTCTCTGCAACCCATGGTTGCACTTAAGACATGTTTAGCATTGCATACGCATTTCTTTTTAATTATGCATTGCAACTTGCGTTTAGGAAGTCGGCCTTTTTTTGCTGTAAAATCTTACGGAATCATTGTGGAATATTTTAACTCTCCAACCCCGTTTAGGTCGATAAAGGGAGCAAAAGTTGTTTTAAACGAAGATGTTATGGCTCAAAATGAGTAGAAAAATATTTCTTATAAAATTCTGCTGAATCTCTCCAAATACATTGAAGCACTAAAATCAACTTAAACTACCGAAATGAGTCAAAGTTTAAAGTACATTTGTTATTTCAACCAGTTAGAGTTAGAGGGCTAAAATATTCCATAACAATTTTCTTCGTGAAATTTTACATAAAACTTCCAAGCACAACCTGTCCTGATTGAGTTGGATTAACAGCTTTGATAGAATTTTGTAACAAATATTTTTGTATGCACTTTTTGCCGACTTGTTAGGGTTTTCACAAAAATGACTAAAAGATCCATACGGAGAAGAGGAAGAGGGTTAAAATTTTCCACAAAAATGTTTAATGCAATCCTTATCTATCAGAATAAGTTGTTAAAACATAAACTTCTTCACGATATCATCTCTTCTAAGTAATTCAAAATATTTGCGACTTAAAGCCCCAATCTTGAATTTGAAATGATATGAGTAATTCATAACATAGTTTGTTATATTCAGTGAAATATTTTCTAGAACCGTGATCTTACTAAGATTTTTTTTTTGCATATTTTAAATTCCATATTCAGTAACACTCAGGCAATTAATATGCCTATCAATATCCATATTGTCAGCTTGGAGTGTAAACCTGTTAACTCATTTCCAGCAAATTTTACAGGTGAGACAAAATACTATTAACTGGTTATATAAATCTTAAGAAATTAATTAGCCTAATACATTAAGATTCTTCGACATATAGAGCTTCAAATTAAAATAAATATTTAAGCAAATCGATGAGGGTATCCTTCCCTTTCGATCGACATTAAAAAATGGACTTAGCAGGTTTACACTCTAAGCCGACGATATGTACATACATACAAATGTATGTGTGTTACGTTCTTTATTATTATTTTTTAAGCTCAAGCCGTTTTACAACTCTGCTATTGTTCGTTGTGTTAGTTTTTTATAGTACCGTTGCAGCGCCTCCGGTATTAAGTAGGTGCATTACTTTAAGCCATGTGACCTAATATTAATTATTTTTATTTCGTCTATGATTTATTTCTAAAAAAAAGTCGGCAAAGGAGGGCTCTAACACTAATGCATATCAGAGAAAATCTGATGCTTATATGACTAGGTCTGGCCAGGGATTCAACTTGGGCTCTCGAAGACTGTAATTTACCTTGTAGTCAACACAGTGATTGAGCCGTTAATTCTTCTGTAGCCAAAAGCTAATGTAGGGAGATTTTTAGTACGTCTATTGCCATGTCCAATAACCTAATGTTCATTTCATTCATTATTGCTGCTGGCGATCAATTTACATTAGCACGTGTAACTTAAGACCGTCAATTGGCTGAAATATAAAAAAAGACATACGAGTAAAGCAGAAGATACGCGCCATGAAATGGTAGAAACTGTAAAGAAAATTTATATTTTATATTTATATCATTATTTTATTTATATTAAATTATATATGTATATTAAATACACATGCATTTGTTTTATTAATATAAAAATATTTTAATTTAAACTTAACGTCTAATGCTCTAAACCGTAAAATATTTCCCAACCAATAGTTTATATTTTAAAGAAAAATAAATTAAACAAATTATTTTGCTTTTTAAATAAATTAATAAGCTCTATATAAGTACCCAGCAAGAAATGACAATGCAAATCATTACTTACTGCTTGATGAGCTTAGCTCCAAGTAATTCTATTTCTGGTGTAACATCAATGAATTTAACACATGTTTGTCATAGGGCAGAATTGATCCAAAAAAAGGTTGTCTAGAACAATTTTTTAATATAAACAGAAGTATTGATGTGGGAACTAGTTCCAATTATTTTTTTATTTATTTTTTTTTTTGCTGGGTAGTAAAACATGATTTTTTTAAATCTTTAACTTCCCGCTATAGGAAGTTACTACGTACTTCAAAAATTGTGTTTTCATCATATTTAGACGTTTAGAGGTCCTAAAAGTCGATTACGACTATTTTTGCGATGACACCATATGGATACATTTATGTATGAGTGTGTGTAAATGTGTATGTATGTATGTATGCAAACATCTCATTTCAATTCAGAACGAATCAAAGGATCGGCAACAAATTTGCCTTTCGAATGCGGATGTTGAGCTCACTTAGATGTGGTAAGATAGCAAATTCGTTCGGTTCACAATTTTAACAATTTTTTTTTTGGTACTAAACCGATCAAGTTTAAAACCTAATCAGCTCTTATGCCCTAATTCTGTTCAAACAAAAACTTCTTAAATCTTCTTACTGAATTAGGGCATTATTCTAAAAAACACGTCGAATTCTGCCAATTTTACTTCAGAGACATTGTTGACGAAAAATTTTGAAAATTCATTTTATTTTCTAACAACTTCAAGAGTCATCGTTAAATTGTGTACAAGTATAACGGATGCGGAAGTTTCGGGGATGGCCCACAAGCTCAACCGATTTCCATATTTTTTATGTCCTAATTCTGTTCGACGATTGTTTCGTCTTGTCTATGGACGAAAAAAAGCCGCAGTTGTGATTCTTTAAAACAATTATTATTTATTGTCCATGCTAGAAGGTTCGTGTATTTGCTTTATGATTTTGTTCTAAACATTATATCCAACACATATTTTTTCAAATATTTTTCAAACTATTGCTTCTATTAATTCTTTAATTTATTTTTATTTTTTAAAAACATGGTAATAATATTTTTATTTTTCATTATCAAAGACAACAACTATTTTTGAAGTAAATAATTTAGAGAATTCAAAAACAAGAACTCAGAAGTATTTTCAAACAAAAACGTCCTAAATATTCTTACTGAATTAGGGCATTATTATTTTATATACTCTAAAACAAATATATGTACTTATGTATGTATGTCAAAAGTAGCGTATCACTGTTCTGTTCGTACTTGGTCTCTCGGGCCATTCACCCTTTTTATAAGTACATATATCATTTAATTTTTATTTTTCGAAATCTTAGCGAAACTTTTGATTTAATATCCATATACTCGTACATAATGAGTTTTCATAACAAAATAACTCAGTTATCTTGAAACATTTTGAACGACGTCAAAAATTTTTCCAATTCTTTCTAATAAACACTTTCATTTGGTGGCCATATAATGCCTTCTTGGATCATACGCCATATTGGATTTAAATATTGCATCAATTAGTTTTTCGAATTCTTTTCAGCAAACCCATTCATTTGATATCCATATAATGGAGTTGCAAAGAAAAATTGTTTTTCCATTGTCTTGGATCATGTTTGCAGAGCGAGAACTCTCAGCGCCAATTGTAAATCATCATTCATAGTACCACTGAAATACACACAGCCAATAACTTCAATTTCATACACACGTACAGACGAATTTTATATAAAAAATATATAAATTTGCATTAATTTTGTTGTTTAAGACTGCTTTATTTATTTATTTATTTTGAACCAAAGAAATTAGAATTTTAAATTCATTCATAAGTTCTTCGAAATATTCTTAAAGCTTAAACGAAAATAATAAATTTGTACATTTTTTGATTGTTCTATTTAAATACTATTGTTTATCATTTTCAGCAGTTAAGAGTCTAAAACGATTCATATGTAACAGTTTTCCTAAACCACCAGTTTAGTGGTATCCGTCATACGATTGTTTAACAGATTGATCATGACCACCGATGGGAGCGTAAAAGTTGTCCTGTTCGTGGTGGTAGTGATGAGCTGGTGATGGTGCAGGGGCGTGGTGATGAGCAGGACCTGGGGCGTGTGAGTGGTGGTGGGCTGATGCAGGGGGAACATAAGTCCTCTTGGGTGGTGCGGATGCTTCATATACTGGAGCAGGTTGACGGTGGTGATGCGAAACAGATGTATGGCGCTGAGATGAAGCTGGTTTATGGTGATGAGCTGGAGGAATGTAGGTTTTCTTTGGTGGAGCGATGTAATGACGAGCTGGAGCAGGAGCATGATGGTGCACTGGAGCTGAGGCTTGTTTGTGGTGGTGAGCTGGTGGCGGAGGAATGTAGGTTTTCTTGGGGGGAGCGAGGTAATGATGTGCTGGAGCGGGAGCATGATGGTGCTCAGCTGGGGCATGATGATGACTTGGGGCTGGAGCAGGTGCGTGGTGGTGATGTACGGGAGCAGGAGCGTGATGTGAGGGAGCAGGTGCGTGATGATGCTGGGAAGAAGAAGCACGATGATGACCGGATGAAGGAGCATGATGGTGCGCTGAAGAGTGAGCTGGTGCATGATGGTGTTGTGGTTCCGGTGGGATATATGTGTGTGCAGGCTGTTCATAATGATATGGTTCCTCATGTTGCTCATGATGTTGTTCATGATGTTGTTCATGGTGTTGTTCATGATGCTCATGATGTTCTTCATGTTCATAATCATGTTCATATTCCTGATGGTGCTGCTGAGGGTGTGAATAATCATAACCCACCAATTCAGACACATCGGCCATAGCGCCGGCCACAAAAGCCAATCCAAGAAGGACGAATAATTTCTATTAAATTAAACATAAACAGTTTGTTAATTTTATTTATTTACAAATGATCGCCATCGCTTCAGTTTTAGTCAATGTATGCTGTGTACTGTAGAAAGCTGAAGAATATCCAAAACTTACCATTTTCGATAGTTGTTGATTCTTTGGTTGTTTCACAAGATGTGATATAGATCAGAGCATTTAATATTGTTATTTATAGCAAAATTCTTTGAAGATGTAAAAAATTTTTATTTCAAAATTATACTAACGCCAGTTCTACAACATGGTTTCTCTTTTTTCTCAGTCGCTATCTTTCGTTAAGTTGGTTGAATCGTATCTTTCACAAAGGTTGTTGTTTCAAAAACAAACGCACAGTTTTTATTTTGTCACTATCCGGTTTTTTTTAAAGAAAATCACTTAAATAGATAAAGAATCAATGAAACTAAATGAAAAAATTTTAATTTCTTACATGGTATTACAAAGTCATCGAGACACACAAATGATTTACAGTATAAACTTTTGGTTTTCAAGTGTATGTGTATTTTGATTATGTTGTTTTAACCGTATTTAATAATGTGTAATCTTAATACCATTTGTGCATTATGCTTCCTGGCTTCCATCTAAAATCTTTGGTACTATTCTAATACATATTTGCACACAATGCATATACTTATAAAATGTGACTTTTATGATTTTTTTTCTGTTAGAGTTTAGTTAGGTTTTTTGTATTCATTTAAAAGATTCTCTATAATGGTTATGGATTAAAAATTGACATCGTAGCGAAAACAATAGGGCTCCTTTTCACCTTTGGTGTACGGAAACCTAAAAGGGAACAGTTTGACAAACGCAAAATATTATACAAGAATTTTCATGTTTAGAAATTGCATTCGCAGCCGAAATTAAATATATTAACTTTATAGCTTTTTCGCGCTAGAAATTTAGCTTTAGTGAGTTACAAATGTTAAAGACGGCTAAATAAATACAAAAAAAGCAAAAATAAATACTTTTCAGAAAAAAAAATAAAATTTGTGCCCCAGCTATATTCAACGTTTTAAGGATTTCACTTTTAAAAAGCTGCATTAATAGCTTTCCAATTGATGGCTAGCCGCTATTAACGTTGTAAATGATAAAATAATAATTTTTCAGGAGAGCTGAAAAACGTATTTTAAGGCAAGATTGTTTTTTTTTTTGTTTTTTTTATAGCGCTTCGAAAATAATGATAATTAGCACATACGTTTTTTTTTGTATCTCTGTTACATTTATCAATTGTTTTCGACAATTTCGTTTTCATGATTTTGTTAGTTACTTACAAAATTCTACCACTGACTGACTGTTTGTAATTGTGTTTGGACGGCGATAAGATGCATAATTTTGGATGGTTTGACGTTTGAACAACGCAAGAGAGTAATGTTAACGGTAATCTGTGCAAAAACTGGTTTTGTAAAAAATTTTCTTTTACAACGTTATTCGCGGCTACGCTTCAATTGTTTAATAAGAGCATGATTGTGATAATGCAGTGCACACAATGTGTCTAGTAACACACAATAGAATTCTCATTTGCTTAAGAGCTTCGCGAAGTAGATACATACGAGTACATATGTATGTATGTATGTACATATATTAAGCTTTCGGTTATATTATATTTGCATGAAATGTTAATAAATTCAATAAATAAAAATTTGTATTATAAAGCTTATAGGTAGTTTTTGAAATTGAATTCAAACTTAACAGCAAGGCAAAGTTTAGGTTAAATTTAAATTTGAAAAGATAATAAACAAACATAACTGCTCTTATCAAAATTGAAATAATATTATTGTACTCGAAAATTGCGTCCGCCAGTCAAAAATCTATTACAAAAATGAGTTGCTTAAGCTACTAAGCACTTCTTAATTAATGTGAAGGTCACACCATGTATTCCGTAACTAAAAGAAACGAGTTCTTTTTCTATTTCCATAAAAGTTACAGTCATTTTATATTATAACAAAAACTTATAAATAAAAGAAAACCAAAAATTCTTAAAAGCCGAGTTTTATGAACCCTCAAAAAAAAAATAAAACAAAACAAAAAAAAAAATGAAGACAACAATGTTTTATTAATAATTTAAAACAAACATAAGTGACTTTAGAATTTCAACAGACTTGTTTAATATATTTCTAAGCAAATTAACAATATGGATTTACAACTTAACGGACAAATGTTGTTGAAATTATGTTAATTATTTATTTATTCCATTACATATTGGTTTTAGCATCCGTTTATCACAATGCATTCATAAACAGTTTTAAGTGTCAAGGTGATTTGATTCATTTTAAACGATTGTTGTTACATTTGATAAATCAAAGCGTATCGACGACTTCCAACTCAACCTATTAAGCCATTATCTTTCATTAAATTATAAAATTTTTAAGTGATTGGAACGTTATTCTTGCTCAGCCCAAGCTACTGAAGGCTTAGGTATAAAATTTGTTTAGTAAATATACGTACTCGTATATGGTGGTAAATATTTAGATATAAAAAAATTCCATAAGGGGTTTTGGAAAATTTTGAATGTCTGAACCACAGAAAAAAATATTATTTTCATGTATCTTGTGGTCTGATAAATCTGAAAATAAAATCTCTATTAAATCGATCATTCAAATCAATCTCTATCAAATCAATAGCTAATGATTCTTCCTCAGTATTTTGAATGTGCGTTTAATGAAGAAAGGAAAATATTTATGAAGCTATTTTGGCATTTTAAATTTTGTTTTTTTGTTTGTTGTTCAAAACACCGAGAAAATTTGTGACCCGTGCATACATAATTGAAGTATTGTTATTTCTGCACATACATATCGCTCATTTACTCAAACAACGTCATAACTCAAAAAATTAATAGTGCTGCAGAACTAATCTTTATATCGTTCTTCATATTGTGTAAAAATTTGATACAAATATCATGTTTACTCAACTCTTGAGGGAAAAATAAAATTTTCTTAATGTGGCAACATTGTGACATCTTAACATTTTCATTGTGAGCTGGCAATGATATATCGAAGTATTAAAATAATAAGATTTTAAATTAGAAATTATTGTTGGATCAATTTATCAAAATAACGTTTGTTCTAAAGGCAGCGAAACATAATTTTTTTCATCAACTAAAGCTGCGCCGACAGTTTTAACTTGTTTTTTTTTGTTTAATGTTGCCATATTGTCGTATTGGAAATGACATGCTTTTTATACTTTTAAATTTCCATCTGGTAGTAAATTTGTTTTAAACAACAAACTTGCCAACCCATGTTAAAGTATTAAAACTTAAACGTTACAACAAACATTAAGACATATGTATAAGGACAGGGACAAAACTAGACATGTTCTCAGTAAATGATTTTTTAATTTTTTTTTTGGGCTCAAAAACTGACTTTTCCTTGCTAGTCTCCATCTATGTAGGTATTTCAGTTATTTGCCTCTCCTGTAAAACACAGTTAATGGGACAAGTCTGGTCTTGTTCGCCAACTCCTCATATACTATACAAACGCTATTGTGAACTCTCTAAATTTATCTTATCTATAAAATACATACACATATATATATATCAAAAATAAAATTTTTCAGAAGTTTTTCTTTTTTAAATATTGAAATATGTTTTTGTAAGTAAATTGTCGCTTACGATAAAATTTTACAGCCCGTATGAAACCCATAAAATTTTAATTTCAATAAAAAGTCTATTTTTGATAACATGTCGCTTACGATAAAATCGAAAAAAAGCTCGATATATCGAGCGTTTCATAAAAAATATTAGTGACAAAATTTTGTTAAAGAAATAACGAAACATGGGTCCTTTCATAATCAAATGATGTATTATCATATGACATATCGATTTTCCTAATAAAAGGTATTTGCTAAAAAAAAAGTGACAAAAGGCCTTTCATAAACAAACGATTCATTTATTGGGCTTGTTACTGAAATTTGTATATGAGTTTTTATGTTAAATAAGCCCATATTTTATATTTTATTACCATGAAATTTTGATAAGCTTAATAAGCATATGCAGACATATATGAATATTTTATGTTAAACAAACATGTTAATAAACCGTTATAAGCTATTTATAAATATGATTTTGAACAATCTTGGGGGCTACTCTGTAGCTAGAAATTAAAGTATATTTTTTAGCATATAAACTAGAGATGGGCGCGTGTTGAATTTTTTTTCCAACACGACACGACACGAACACGAATGCCAAGATGTACAACACGTACGAAATACGTAATATGATGAATCAAAACAATTCACATATTCCATTTGCAATAAAAAGTTGAGTATATAAAGCAGAAATCTACATGAACTGACACCACACACAGTGAACCAAACACAAAGAATGCTGATGATGAAGGTTTAGTGGCCTTCGAAAACAGCTACATATGTAGTTGTTCCGTTATACTAGTGTTTGTCAGAATATTTTCAACTAACTTTGGTGTTATTTGTTCATTAATAATTATCACATGTAATTTGGCTTACAAAGCGATACGAACTTTATCCTGATCAAATGATAAATATAGAAACAAATAAAGTTCGAACAATAATAATTAAAATTAGCTAAAAAAAGCATATTTTTGTTTAATTTCAGAACTTCAATCTTAAAAGACCCCTACACTAACAACAAATTTGATGGTTGTACGTGTTTGACGATACAAAATATTAAATTTTTTCTTTACTGTAAATTCATGCATACATATTTTAGCACCAAAAATCGTTTCGTGTTCATCGTGTCAATTTTGCTCCACACGAACACGCACGAAAACAGATTTTCTGTCAAGAACACTTCGTGTTGAGTCGTGCGTGTTCGTGTCACGAAAAAAAAACACGAAACGCGCCCATCTCTAATATAAACAGCCTGTTTTTCGAAAATTTGTATACATTTTTTAAAATAACGAACGGAACGATTTTAACATTTCCTAACAGTGGATAATTTTCATGTGAGTGCCACAAAAAAAGCTTTCAGTTTTATGTTTGTGTTTTTGGTTATACGAAAAAAAATCTTTTCACATGAAAATGGAATAGACGAAAGCTTTAGTGCCAGTAAAAATTCTCGTATGTCTATTTATATTGAGAACAAAAACAAAGCACTCATGAGAATTTTTACATAGCTTCTATAAACTGGCAGTTACAGTATTTTATAAAACAATTTTCAAACGTTTTTGTTGATAAACGAAACATAAGTGAGAAAAGGCTTAATTTTTCATAGAATCGGCTGTAAATGGAAAGCCTGATCAAATCATAAATATAGAAACAAATGAAGTTCGCACAATAATTAAAATTAGCTGGAAAGCATTCTCGTTAGTTTTCTAACTACAAAACAGAGATACTTTGCAATCCATATAAATCACGGTACCCCGTGATTAGAAATTTGAAAATACCAAAAGTCCGGGATTGAAAAAATCTATCTCGTTTGGCATATCTTATCTGTGACAAAGCACAATAGGGTCAGGCCGGTTGCAGTATAAATTAATTCATTATCATCATTAAAAAAAAGAATGCGAAAACTAAAGAAAGAAATAATTTCTTAGTCGGGCTTAAGTTCAGTAATTTCAATTCTTGTTGAATGAAATAATTTTAAATGTTTAGTTGAACTATAGTGAATTTTAATCAGAAATAATTTCTTAGTCGGGCTTAAGTTCAGTAATTTCAATTTTTATTGAATGATATATTTTTATTAATTAATGTGAGTTTCTAAAGAAGAGGAGAAATTATTTCTGATTAAAATTCACTATAGTTCAACTAAAAATTTAAAAATTGTCTCACTAAAGAAAGAAAAAAAGAATAGAAGAGAACGTACAAAAATAAATTTCTATCCTTAAAGAAAACACCAGCAACGAAAATAAAAAAACTTAAAAAATAGTGCCAATGACATTCAGAATTTATTATTATTAATTGTTTCTTTTATTTTTTGCATTATAACTATTTCCAAATAATGCCATTAAATATTCAAAACATTCCCAAGAAATTTGGAGCTAATGTTCTTTTAATCTCAGCGAAAGACTATCACGCTTTCTGTTACTCTGTTAATTAATAATTTGCCTGACTTTCTAAACGCAAACTGCTTTGCGTTGTTCTTAAAAGCAACAACACATTTAATTTTTAGTGCTACAATAAAAAGAAAATAATATAAATCAAGTTTGGCTTCGATTTGAGATTAAAATTCTTCTTCTTTATAACTTTTTTTGGGTTTTTGTGCGAAGATAAGGCAGATAAGGTTTTTTTGTAACAAGCCGGTGGGTAAACCTAATTTAAGTATGCTGAATCCAGTGGAGCCAACTCGTTTTTTTAGATTTAATTGTTTAATAAGTAACTAAGATTGAAAATTACACAACCCCACGATAGGTCTCCCCTTAAGAAATTCATAAGCAATTGGGATAGGTATTAGGTACTAAGCTTCAGAAAACATATAAAAAAATTCCATCACGTCAGAACTTTTTTATGAGCCTACCTAATATTTTCACGAGGTATACCATTATTATAATTCATCACAACTCGAAGGCAGTATGTCCGACGTTGACCAAAAACACACCATCGTCTAACTAAGAAAATTTTCTTCAAATCATTTATTAGTAAAATAAAATTGAAAAATTAATTTTTTTTTATAAAAATTTAAAATTTTTTTTCTTCTAAAAGTTTATAAAAACATTTACGGCCTGGCCCACGATGTCGACAAGAAAGTTTCTTTCGCTTACTCACATTGAAAATAAAAACAAATTCTCTTATTTTGTTTTTGTTTTAAATATAAGCAAGCGAAAGAAACTTTCTTGTCGACATCGTGGGCCAGGCTGTTAAAACTGAAAAATATTGAACTTTGACCATTTTTGGATAAGGCTGCCCTGATGATTTGCATTAGCAACAGTGAAATGCGCATAGGATCCAGCTAAAACCCTCAATAATCAATTTCAATGTATTTTTAATAAAAAAATATTTTACTTAATAAGTAAAATAATAATTTGGGGTTCTAAGTGCGTTAACATATTTTAAACTTAAGCTTAAATTGTAACAATTCCCATAAAAAACACTAACTTATATTATAACTAAACTTAAAATTATTGATTAAATAAGTTTGAATTTAAATTAAATATTAACAGTTTGTTTTGTTGTTTGCATTTTGATGATATTTTTTTCTGTGTTCAGAAAACATTTAGAAAGTATGTCTGGTGGATATTTGCGCAATGTATGTACTCGTTTGTATGTAAAGTTAGTCTCATTACAAGTTAATTATTAATTAATGTTAAGTTGTTAATAGTGAAATTAATTAATTTCTCATTTCCTTCAAATAAATTTTACTTAAGGAAAGCAAGCGAGAATAGCAAATGCTGTATATTAAAATTATTTATTTATTTATATTTTAGTTTTCGGGTAATGAGTCCCAAAATACATCGCAAAACGAGTTTAGATCAATATCCCGGTAGGCCGGTAGGTAGTCCAGATGATCCCTTAGCCGATCCATATGATGATCCTTCATATAGTTTTAGCTATCGAACTTCAGATCATTCGCGTTCAGAGGAAAATGATGCTACTGGACGAGTAAGAGGTACATATTTTGTTGTAAATAAAAATAAAACTGTCTATTCCTAACATGAAAATCTTTTTAGGCCTGTACTCCTTTTTAGATGATGAGGGTGTAAGACACAGCGTACGATATGCGGCTGGAGCTGGTACTGGTTTTGAGGTGACCAATGCTGTACCAGATAATCCGATAGACGTAGCCTATAGTGGGCCGTTATACAAAGCTTCAGCGGAAACTCGTGGTAAAATGACAATACAAAGGGGACCAGATGGCACTTATAAACTTTTGGCTGCCGGCCCTGACCACAGAAGGGCGGAAAGTCGTTCACCAGATGGCCTAGTGCGTGGTACATATTCCTTTCTAGATGACAAGGGAGTGCAACGTACTGTGGAGTATATAGCTGGAGCTGGTATTGGTTACAGAGTGTTGAAAAATCATGTAGGACCAGGAACGCATGTTAATAGCCAGGTATTAGATTTTCGACTCAACGATGCCTCCTTTAAGTTGGCCAATGACTTTGGGACTGGTGCAGGTCCTGGAGATGATTCTAATATCAGCGGTGGGGTTGGAGGTGGCGGTGGTAATGACGGCAGCGGTATTGGTAGAAGAAAGGGTAATAAAGGAGCTGGAGCCAATGGTAATAGAGACTATGTCCAGACGTCTGCGGGCAGAGTAGCAAATGGCGGTGACCTGGAAAGTGATACGGAAAATAACGAAAGAAATGTAGGCTCTACATCAAAAAATAAAGGTAAAGAAAATCGCATGGGTATGCCTAAAAATGGTGTTCGGGGGTCTGGAGCAGCTGGTGCGAATAGAGGTAGCTCAGCATCTTCCCAAGATCGCGACTTTATGCTCGAAAGGGGCTATGCAGGAAATGATGCCAAAACTAGAAATCCTGCCAACAGTGGCAATAACTTGGCAACAAATCAACGTAAATCCAACCGAGGTCCTACCAACCAAACCAATCGAAAAAGGCCCATAAGTCCAGTCAGTTCCGATGCGGCTAGTTATAACTATGATCCTCCGAACTCCAACAGCAATAACTACAATGTCAATGATGATGATTTCGCCAGTGCTCTGCCACCACTTGTTACAACCAATCACAAAATACTCGAAATTGATCGCGATCGAGACTGGGCTGAACATCATCGTGATTCGACGATTATTAAAAATGTGGGCAAATGGTATTTGGGTTTGCCTCCGGGTCAGAGTGTGCGAGCGCATGTGCAAAACATTGATATTTTACCACTGAATGGTCGTCGTGTGCCATCACCTTCCGAAGCATTACGACGGGATGAATTGGCGGATATGACTGCATCTGCAGAGAGTGACAGTGAATCATTTCGAAGTTAGTTTTTCTATATTTATTTTTAATACTTAAGTTCGAGTTAATTGTATAAACAAGAAATTTAGCAATTAAAAAATATGGCACAAGAAAGTGATCACAATGAGAACGAGAACATGAGCATACTTTAAGCGAAAATCAATATTTGTGAAAAAGAAAATGCTGAAAGAGAACTAAGAAATTAGTTAAAATTTTACTGATACCACAAAACAAACAAAAAACAGATAATTTTGAATCAAAATTACCATATTTTACCAATTCATATTAAAATATTAAATAAGCCGTTTATTTTGCAAGTGAGTCAAGTAATGTTTTGCAAATCCCTTTGAAAATTAAGAATCACAACAAGTTTAATCTATAAATACTAACCCTATATCTAAATTTGTTCAAAAATTAACTTGTCTTACTCAAATGAAGGGCTCAAAGCAAGAATAATAAATACGTTAGTAATTGCATTTGGATTTTAATTAAATATATTTACTTTTTAAAGTGTAAACAGGTATATATTAGTAAGAGTAAGTATATTGTAAAAGACTTTACATTGCTTTTTAAAATGGTTAACCGTTTTAAAAATTACATAAAATCTATATTTTTTATAATAAATAATCTTGCAAGCTTGCGCTCTTATTTTTCCGAAAAGATAGCAACATTTGATTTTAATTTTTATACCATAAAATGAAACCAATAATTTTGATAATTGAAAATAATTTTTTAAAATACATACATATCACTGTTAACAAGTAGAAAGGCCCCAACTCGTATTTTCACGAAATTGAGTTTTTCAGTGATTCCAATACATTTCACACAAATACACCTCGTCACAAAAATTTATTACAATAGTTTAAAAAATAACCCTTTTACAAGCAATTTTACAAGGCAGTTATACAAGCACTTGTACGGTTTATTATTACACAAAAAAAAAACATTTGTAAATACATTAATTTATTTTGTGAATAACAATTAAAATATTATTTAAAAAGGCACCTACAACGATTTTTGTAAACACAAACACACATTTGTAACATAAGAAAACAATATCAACCCAATTATTTCCAATTAAAATCATTGTGTTATTCGCAATTCAGTTGTTAACAGAAAACAAAAATTTTTAATGCATTTTTTTCAAATTCTAATGTGTGTTTCTTTGTTTTTTTTGTTTTAATTTTTATTTAGCATTTGGTTTTCTGCTAAATTTTAAAGTTATTTATTTTTCCACACAACTCTCGACACTAAAAGTGTTTGGAATGGGTCGAACCGGCAACCTCTTGACTAATAGACTAACGTACTTACCACTCAGCTAAAGAGCAAATCTTTATTGGATACGTAATTTTGCGATATGAAAACTGGACGATGTACGAGGGCAGATCAATAAGTCCGTGACTTTTTGAATGAAACACAGTTTTTTTGCAAAACAAAAATTAATTTTTCAACATAATCTCGCTTTAACTCAATACACTTAGTCCAACGTTTCTCCAGTTTTTGTATCCCTTCCAAAAAAATACGATTTTTTGAGGTCCTTAAAATAGGCATTTGATTTGTCAATAATTTCATCGTTGGAGCTAAATCTATTTCCACCGAGCCATTTCTTTAGTTTTGGAAATAGGAAGTAGTCACTAGGGGCTAAGTCCAGAGAATATGGCAGATGAGGTACCAATTCGTAGCCGCATTCATAGATTTTTGCCATTGAGACTGCACACGTGTGCACCCGTGCATGATCTTGATGAAAAAGAACTTTTTTCTTTGCCATATGGGGTCTTTTTTTTTAAATCCTCATTAAATCGGTGTAATAGATTGGCATAATATTCGCCGTTCATTGTTTTTCCTTTTTGAACGTAATCGATGTGGATTATCCCGCATGCATCACAAAAAAAAACTGTTGCCATCACCTTATTGGCCGACAAACTTACCTTGACCTTCTTCGGAGCAGGTTCGCCCTGGGAAACCCATTGTTTAGACTGCTGCTTGGTCTCCGGAGTACAGTAATGGATTCATGTTTCATCCACAGTTACAAAACGCTGCAAAAACTCATTCGGATTGCGGTTAGAGAACTTTAAAAAATCCTTTGAAGTTGTCACATGTTTACGTTTATGTTCATCTCGAAACCACACTGCCGTGTGAAATGCCTGTGGCATCAACAATCTCACGCACTTTTACTCTTCAATCGGCCAACATCATATCGTGGATTTTTTCGATATTTTCGGGTGTACTGACCTCAATTGGCCATCCAGAGCGTTCAGCGTCATTTGTACTTGTGCGACCCCAACGAAAGTCAGTAAACCACTTTTTTTACCACTGAAATCGATGGTGCAGAGTCCCCATAGTATTTGTCAAGCTTTTCCTTGGTTTGATTGACGGTTTTTTTTCGCAAGAAATAATGTTTAATGAGCAGTCGAAATTCACTATGTTTTGAACAGCTGTTAAACGCAAAGTAAATGACGACACAGTAGTCTATTAACAGGTGGTACTTGATGGGAACAGTGTTGCATTTCGTATAACTACGAGGGAAGTTCGTTTAATTTTTCTATAGAAAAATTTGGGATTCATGCCAAATTAAATTTTTCGATATGAAAAATGGATGATGTATAGCACGTTTAAGTTTTCGATATGAAAAATGCACGATATATTATGGCGCATTTAATTTTTCGACATGAAGAATGGATATGAAAATTTTACCATGTACAGTCCATTTAAGTTTTTTATATGAAAAATGTAACATACGTAGAAAATTTAGTATTTCTATATGAAAAACGTACCATGTATAGCCTATTTCATTTTTCTGCATGAAAAGTGTTCTATGTCATATCAAAAGTTTCATTCTACATATTTATTTAGTTTTTATAATTTATTCTGTTGGCGGTGTACAGTGGATAAAAAAAAACTTGCTAGCACAAAGTGCACTTATCTGTTAACTTTTAAATTATTAATTAAAAACCTAAACTATTATGAATTAATTTGCTCATTTTATAAACATAAGCTTACAAACTAATTAGGCTTCATTACAATGCAGAATCATTATAACTAGATTAGAACAGCATCAACAGAAAACTTTTACCCTTCACAACAGACACTGAATCATTAATTGTATATGTAAATAATTAGTAGACTTTAAAATTTAGTCCATTTATAATCTGCTTTTTTATAATTATCAAATTTTATCTGCATCTGAATCTTTTATAATAAAGTTTTTTTCAAGTTATGCTTTTGTTTTTTTTTGAAATTTCGGTATCACGTTCACTACTGTTTTACACGTACTATTTATCTCTGACGTACAATAATAATTCAGTTCAGTTAATCACCCTTATTCTACTTGTCAATATCGATACAAAATGATATAATGTGATTGATGACTATCTATTATGAAAAATTCTGTGTTCATTTTTTAAAAATTTTTGAAAGAAGTAAATTTCTTTAATAAATAATTTAAAAGAATGGGATTCAAAAAGGTAGAAGATTAAATAAAAAATTTTAAATTTTCGAATATTTATATTAATTTGCTCAAAAGTTGTAACAAACTTGAAATTTTCGATAAAGTTTTTAGTTATATAAGATATACCGAGGAATATTTATGTGACATAAAGTCTTTATTTGATTTCGAATAGTTGCTTGTTTTTTTTTTTTTTTTTTTGATTAAACAACGTCTATATGCATGTGTCGTTCCTGCTCGTGGAACTCGTCAGTAGACTTCAACTCAGAAGGTTTTGAAATTAGCTACGAGTAAAGAGCTTCGTGTGTTTATAGTAAAGGCCTTATTCATAAAAATATTTTTGATTTATAAAAGGTTTATAAAACAGATTTCCATATAAAATTTGTTTTATAAAACCCTTATAAAACAAAACTATTTTTTATGAATAAGATAGCAGGGCTCTTACGAAGTTTTTTAGCTAATTTCAAAATCTTTTGGGTTGAAGTTTACTGACGAGTTCCATAAGAAGGAACGAAATGCGTATAGACTTTGCTTAATAAAAAAAATGTTTATTGAAAAAATCCGTAACTAAACCTTTAATTAAAAAAATAAAATAAATTTGAGCGAAGCTGGCATTTGTTTTATGGTCAGCTACTGTTTTTTAAATAAAAATTTTTGGAAGACAGAGCGCTGAGAATATTTGTTCCTTACCACAGAAGTAATAAAATGAGTACTAAAAGCGAATATGGTTCTATTGGGTGTTTTTTATTGAGGTATAGAACTTTAAGTTGGCATCACTTTTTTAACTGGCGGCCATTTTGTCAGCTGTCAAGTGATTAATATTTAGTTTGGTTTGCCATTTCATCATGAACAGGTTGACAAAAGAACAACGCTTGCAAATCGTGCAAATTTATTTCGAAAATAATGGTTCAGTTCGCGAAGTTTACCGCAAGCTCCGTCCATTTTATGGTCGACATAATCGTCCATCAGAGCAATTAATTCGGTTAACCTGTCAATTGGCCACCAAGATCGTGTGATTTGACACCATTGGATTATTTTCTTTGGGGATATGTGAAGTCGCTCGTCTACGCCAACAAACCAGAAACGTTAGGGGACTTGGAAGCCAACATTCGTGGCGTTATTGCCAACATACGGCCCCATATGCTCGAAAAAGTGGTTGAAAATTGGACCTGTAGAATTGGCTTTATTCGAGCCAGCCGCGGCGGCCACATGCCCGAAATCATATTTAAACGTTAATGCCATAAAATTATCCTTCCAATAAAGCCAAATTGATGGACATTAAAACGATTTTCTTGTGTTTTATTTCAATTCGAAGTTCTATACCTCTAAGAAAAACACCCTGTACTAACAGAGTTGAAAAAATTAATAAAAAGTGTTAAAATAAAATAAACAGAAGGAAAGGAAAACAATACACGGGCGTAACAAAAGGAAATATTTAGGAAAAATCACCAAAAGAACTTAAAGATGGATATAAATATGTGCCAAAAGTCCTTTGCGACATTGTGCTATATTTTCCGAAGAAAATCGCAGGAAAATATTTGATAGCTTCTGAAAATTGTCTTAATTAACTTAAATTTTTTACTTCCGGCTTATTGCTACAGTATTTACGATAATATACTCTACTCAAAATTGAATGCATCGTTTTCTTTCCATTTGTGCAATAATAACTGTTCATTGTTTATTTTACTTTTGTTATTTTTTGATTTCTGAAGTAAAATGATTTTTTTTCGAATTTGCAAATGAATATTTATTATCTTTTATATTCAAAATACAAAGAATACATTGAAAAACATAGTTTCACTAAATAGCTGTTTAAGTATGGTTGAAAACCAATATTTTTCAATCTAATTATAACTTTTATTAAACAACATTAATGTACTTACGGCTTTTTGGTTTCAGAAAAAACGATTCCAAAAAGTCTTAAGAATCATTACTAAAAACTACTATTATTTTATAACTTTTTTTATTAAACCAGCAGTAATTTTTTTAATGATAATTCTAAAATTTGGCACCTCACAATTAAATAGTCTTTATAAGGTTTATTGCTTCTGCTGTAAAAAAGTCAAAAGTGTACTTACGACGATATATTTTTATTTGTATGGTGATGAAATCACCACAATCTTAATTGAAAAGTTATTCACAAGCCCTTTTCTATTTCAAATTTAATTTAATTCTAATCAGTTTTAAGATAGTAAAAAAAAAACAAAGCACTAATCTTCACATCACAAACAGTTCAAATTTAATTTAACCCACATACATACATGTACTGTACTGTAGATCACTAATATTTCATACACATACGTATACTCGTACATACATATGTATGTATATACAATGATATAAATTGCACTTACAATTGAAATCAATTCTGCAATTTCTTAATATTTAGGGTTTAACATAATTTCAAACTTAACCATTGCTATTGGCAAATAAGTCAATCAATAGACATAGACTTTAGGCTTAACAAGCCAGATACTTGTTAGTAACCTTATTTTTGCATTAAGTAGTTCAACCCTTCACTGCACCAACAGTGTCAAATAACCCTCCTTAAACCAACTGAATTGCACAAATAAACAGCAATATCAACATAGAAAATCTCACACGCAGATTGTATTCAAATGCGTTAATATTAATATGCAAAATTATCATGATCACTGTTGTAATTGTTAACATTTGTAAAACTACATGTGGCAGAAACGATTAAGGCAATAAATGCGGTTGACATCTAAACGACTTCTTGAATCAGCATATAAAAACAATTGCTTTAATGATTTGTGATGATAGTCTGGCACAGCTTTTAAGTGTTAAGGGTTCTACTGCTTTATAATTATTGAAAACATAAAAAAAAACAAATTAAATATGGAAATATTTTACATGAAAATCATTTGGTGCTTAATTGTCTTGCAACAAGGATACGGCCAGAGTTTGGGAAAATCTCAAGCCAACTCTTACTTTTTTATGAAACAAAATGGTGGCTACGAATATGCCTTCAGTACGGATACAGGCATGCAAAGCGCTCAGATGGCAGATGAGTCCAACGAAGTGACCGGCCATTATATGTACTACGAGAAAGGAGTGCCCTTTATGGTGAAATATAGAGCTGGAAGGAATGGATTTCAACCGGAAATTATACCTCTCGAAAAACTAATTAATGCAAATTTCAACGCAAGAAAATTGCAAACTTTTACTTCGCCCGATAATTCTGCAGTGGTGCGTGATATAAGAACTTCTGGTGCTCAACGCAGTGATGAAAAAAAATTCAGATTGGCGGTAAGGACTCTGGAGCCACCTAAAGTATCGTCATTCAATATTGGCGCCGATTCAACCTTTAAGTTTGTGCAAAGTGCTTTGAAAACCATGCAAAGTCAGCCAATGCACATGTCATTCACTTCAAAGTCAGAACCAATGACGCAACACCTACCGGCGCACTATACCACCACCACTAGGCCAACCGTTACAACCATACTGCACCCAGTAACGCGTAACGAGGTGCAGCAAATCAATAACTTGGCTCCACTACCACCAGCTCCACCCAGCTCCTTATCAGTTTCCAAACATCCCTACAGTTTCAATTACAATGCCGATCAGTCAGCACGTTCAGAAACTTCAGATCCTGCGAGCAATGTTGTCGGCAGCTATTCATATCTTGATGAGGCTGGATATCATGATGTTGCCTACAAAGCCAACGATGACACTGGCTTCGTTGTTCTAGGTGGCAATTTGGCTCACAATCAATTGTTATCACCGTCAACACATCAAACGCAACGCAGACAACTATTTCGAAATAACAATTTTAATTTTAATAACTATAGAATAACACCAGATTCACGTTTAACATCCAATGCTTTGGATGAGCGTAATTTGGGTAAACGATCTCTACGCAAATTTAGACGCTACGCCAAATGGTGAGAAAACAAATGACTGACAGACTGCCTTTACTCCCAACTAATTATGTACATATGTATGTATATGTACTCGTATATTTGTTAATTGCACTACCTAATAATGAAAACCAAGTATATGTGTAATAATTTATTGTAAAAAAATTAAGATTTCTAAGTGTTATTTAAATGTAGTATTATTAATTAATAATAAAGCAGACAGCCCAAAAATAAAGTGGTTAAAAAAACACACACATTTTCCAAATGCATTTTATTTAATGCCTCAAAGTAGGCAATATGATTTTATTTCATTGCTATAAGTGTTTCAGGGGTGGGAAAGTTAATGCAGTAATGTTTTCTTTTTTGGACTTCACATCACTCTTTTATTAACGGCCTGTCCCACGATGTCACTAGAAATCGTTCGATTGAATACTTATATTGTTGAAAACAACAACAAATTTTCTAATGTTATTATTGTTTTCAATACAAGTTGTCGATCGAACGACTTCTGGTGACATCGTGGGACAGGCCGTTAAATGGATACACGACTTAATTGAAAAAGAAAATTTTATTTGCCTTTCAAGAGTTGAGTACATAAGATATTTGTATGCAACTTTTGCACTATATAAATAACGATATCAGGATTAATTCTGCATCATTAACATAAAAATCCGATTTTTAAGGTTCCGTACACCAAAGGTGAAAAGAAACCCTATTGTTTTTGTTTGTTGATGTCCGTCTGTCCGTCTGTCCGTCACAGGCTGCTTCGGACCTCAAATTTTCACGGAATATATAAAAGTTTGGCCGCTACAACAACAAACAGAAAGCAGTTTCAAATAAAAGGGTGTTCTAAAGCAACGAGCAACGAAAAATTTCGAAATCCTATTATATTATACAAACAATTATTATAGACACTTGAAATTCGCAAAGTGCATTTCTATGCAGAATACACCAATTAACACTAAAATATAAAAAATTAAAATTAAAGGGTATTCTATCAATTAATATAATTTTGACTATGTAATTTCAACAACTTGTTGTATCTTGAAAACCGTAAGAGGCAAACTCTTGAAATTTTCAAAAACGCTAAACTAAAAAATACTAAAATACCGCCGAATACCGAAAAAATCGCCAAAAACGAAAAAAAAGCGCCAGAAGTTAAAAATCTTTAAAACTAAAATAAACCGCCAAAAATTGAAAAACGTGAAAAATCAAAAAACAACTTTAAAAATTCAATAAACGCGAAAAACGGAAAAAGTCCAAAAACGAAAAAGCGCCAAAAGTAAGAAAAAGCGTAAAAACTAAAAAATTGCTAAAAACCTAAAAAATGTACCGTGTACTTAAAATGAAAAAAAAAAAAATGTCAGGTAAGATTTTCGATTCCATCCGCTAAGATTCTTATAGTGTTACGCATGTAGTGCCCGTACGGAACCCTTCGTGCGCGAGTGAAATTCGCACTTTACTGAATTTATTTTTAATCCACGAGAATTAAAGTAAAGTAATATAAAAAGAAAGTTTAAGTTTTCTAATTGCTGAGTGTATAGTAAAGTTAAGCAAAATGCTTTAAAAATGTTTGAATGAAGGAAAGAAGTGCGAATGTGTACAACACAAGAACAGAAGAGCATCTTTGCTGAGCATTAGGATATTTGGTGTAACCTGTAGCTGATGTTAACAAACAATCTCTGCCCAAGTAGATAGACATGGGTGCTGATGAAGTACTTGGCTGCTCAGAAAAATGCTTGTTTCCCCCAGCTAAAGTCTCGTTTAATTTTTCGTGACAACCACATTAGTTAATAAAAAATTCTATAACAATTGAGAGTACTGAATTTAAGTTCGAAAAAATGTCTTCATACTCTTAATAATTTGACAATAAGTACGCAAAGCTTAGTTTTTCTTTAATCAATTATAAAACTAAAAATTTTTTGTTTTGGCAATTGATTATTTGACATATTGTCATAAGTTTATTTTAACTTAACTTTATTTTAGGTGGCGTTGGCTGAATTAGTTAGCACGTTGACTACGAAAACGAAGGTCCCGGGTTCGAGCCCGGTATCAGACAGTCATCAAATAACAACACCACGCATTTTTCTGATGTACATTAGTGTCCCTTTGTATCAGTTGTTGTAGTAAAGTTCATGTCATGAAGGCATAGTCACTTCACTGGTCACTGAATTATACCGACTTCAGCAGATACTAACCCCAATGTAACATCAGAGCGGCCTCCTTCGTTATGTAGCAGAATCATCGGCAAAGTAAAATAACCAATAAAATGGCTACTAATCACAGCTTCAAAAATATAATACACCTCATTCAACACAAGAGGCGCTGCAACAGTACATTATGAAAAACGTGAAAAATACAGAGTTGTAAAAGAATGAAGCTTTCCTCTATCTCTTCCTTCACCACCTTGCCTTCTCTATCACTATCCCTTTCCCAAAGTAATAGTAGTAGACATTCATTGACTGAGTGTTACTTCTCTATAAAAAAAAAAATTGTTGTGTGGTTGAAGCCTACTGACGATTTGTTAAAGCAACAATGAAATGCATATAGACATCGCTTAACCACCAGCAAATAAATTTCAATTTAATTTTATTTATTTTTTTTTTTTGCCAAAATGTTTTAAATTTCTTCTGATGCACCGATTTCAATGATGTTTATAACACAATCTTCTGATACATAAGTATAAATTTTTTTTTCAATTAAAAATTGTGAAATATGTGATTCCATCGTGTAAAAATTTGAAGTAATAAAATTTGGAAAAACACACATGATGAACTAAATTTTTGTTATTAAATGATGGGTTCGTACCTCAAGGCTTCTGCTCTGGTATTAAATTTAATTTTAAAACAAATTAAAATTGAAATTGATCAATTCGCAAAAACCCTTGCACTATTTCTTCAACATTGATTGCATATTTAATGATGTTTTACAATGACGGTTCAAAAATCAAAATAAACCCACAAATGACCAAACAATGAAAGCGAAATATTGAAACGACCTCAGCTAATAAAAACTTTAAAGAGCTTCACAAAACCAAAAGTGACAAAAAAAAATATTTATTGTAAAACAAGACCCTCAAATTAGACAAAGTACTCGTATTTACAATCGAAAACAACTTGTATCAATATTTATGCATGAATGTTATTTTTTTTTCCAGAATTATGTTTGGAATATTAAACAGTCGCTCTGCTCGTATTTAATGTTTACCAAATTCCATACTCCCTCCTAAAATTATTCAATTACTATAAGAATAAGATAGACAGACGCATTTTAAATAATTTCATTATATTTTTTAGACTTTTGTTAATCACGTTACAAAAATAAAGCCACCAAAAATATTTAAACTGGATTTATAATTCGCAAATACATTTTTAATATGACAATTTTTATGTTTTCTTTCAGTTTACACTTGTCTTTTGTTGGCTGCCACAGTTTTAGACTTAAATAGGACAAATGGCGGGGTCAACTGGCAATTTCAAAAATTTCTTCAGCATACAGTCGAGAGCAAAAATTAACGAAATAATAAACGCAAAGGAAGTTTTTTTTTTTAAAATTTTGGAATTTAGCGAAAATTCTTGGATTTAGTGAAATAAGCCTAAAATGCGTTAAAAAAGAAAATGTCGAAGAAGCAAAATTTTTTAATTCGATTTGGGAAGAATACAATTAGTGGTAAATCTTGTATTAATTTATTTTATTTATTTATATCCACCTCCTGTTTCAAGCAAGCAAGCCAGGCAGTCAACTTACCAGGCAAATGTTTATAAGAATCACTGAAAAAATACTGCTTTTCATATAAATTTTCTTGTCATCTCGACCGTTTGGTATAGTGGAAACATGACGTTAAATTTTGTTTCATTGAGAAAATTCGAAGAACATTAATAAGTACTTGCGATTTAGTAAAGAAAAAAAATATGAAAAGTTCTCTAAAAACTAGAAATTTCACAGAAAAGTATACGGAATTCAATCTACCTCAATATGTCAAGCCCTAGCCAGAGCATACCTGGTAAATTTGCGTATTTTAGTTTTCTTTCTTAGGCACCATCTCCTTCAAAAATGGGATGGATTGAATTCCGTTTCCGAACGGAATTGAACTCTGTGACGTGGCCGTATACGAATCGAAGACGAGCCAAAACATGTGCAAGCAAAGCAGCTGTCAACAATTAACTGAAGGTTCAAAATGGCCGAAATTGTCGGCATAAGTGAGAGACATGAGTACCAACATAACGCCACAAAAAAATCAAAATTCGAATATACGTAACCCGCGAAAATTCAAAATTCGCGATACATTTTGAACACACCTCGTATATAAAAAAAAGTCGAAAATTCTAAATTAATTAATAAACACATGTCTGAATAAAAAGTGTTTTCATTAGTATTTACTGGTTACGTTTTTTCGGGCAAACGTTTGCTAAGTGTGGACATACTTTTACAGTTTTCTGGGAAAAATACTATAAGAAAAAGTATAATTTTCACTTTTAATTATAAATACATAAGCACATATGCAAGTTTTTATTTTCCTTTTCGTTGAAGGGTCAACCGTTTTTCTTTTTTTTTTTTCTTATAAAACTTCATTTCGTTTGCTGTTTTACATGACTTTCTTTTTTTTTTTTTTGTAGAAGAGGCTTTTTTATTTGCTTTTAAAATAAATATGAAATTAAAAATTCTTACGATTTACCAAAAATACAATTAAAATTGTTTACATCCAGTTTATAAAAAGAAAATGTTTTTTTTTAATGATTTTTTTTTAATGTTATTGTGCTGTCTTATAATATTTAGTTAGTCCAAACACGTAATACGTTTGTTTTCGGTAAGTTTACATTTTGATGGCCACATAGAGATCAACACTTGTGCCAGACACTTTGAGAAGTGAGACCGATTTAGTTGTAAAGTTGTTATGTTTCTGTATATGGTGTTTCTTTTTTATCTTGCATGTAAGACACGTAAAATGATTTATGATCTATAATTTGCCAAAGGGCAAGTTCATTGTCAGATATATGTGTGTCAAAAAAGAAGCTTGTTAGAGAAACAAACAAAAAACTACAAGAGAGATGCTGAGAGTCTTAACATCATAAAACTTGTATAAAAATTTAATCTCCAACTTTCTGCTTTCTTTCGTTTAGTGAAAATATGTCACCGTTTTTTGCTTTCTTTAATTTAATTATTAATATTAATATTTTGTATACACTTTTTGTATTAGAATATCTGAAACATCCCTGCAGAAAACATGGGGTTAAGTGTCCCCAAGTCGCCACTTTTGTCGACTATTTTGGTGACATTGTCAACAGAGCGTCTATTAATAATGGTTTTAATGCGTAGAAAACATTTTTTCAGATACACACAACTATGCTTCTTCTTAATGTTTTATTGGTTTGTTGAAAATAAACGTGACGTCAGCAAAATTTAAGTGTTTATAAAAATTATCTTAAGAAATAGAATTACAAGATTAATATACATATATAAATGTATTTAACAATAATTAAAAACATAATACACGAAAAGAAATAAAAAAACAAATAAAATAACAATCAATATTGTATAAATATATAAAATGTGTAAATTGAAGAGTTTTAAGTGAAAGGTGCCAATTATGGAAATTTTGACCCTGTGGAAGATTTTGTGCCATCAGGTAAAGATTTGTCACATTTTAAGATCCATACGTATGTAAGTGTTTGACTTTACTAACTCAGCGAAACATACAATTTTTAATTTTAATATACATACATATGTATTTAATAGAAATGACAAACAATTTCCTGCAGGTGGTGAAAGTGTCTATAGTGAATCAGTACAGTTTTACTACGGACATCGAGCGAGGAAATATCGATATTGTAGACTAAAGCCCCTAAAATTTACTAATGAATCTTTGGTGCCAATGTCTCCATGTGGTCCCAAAAAAACTACTTAGTCAGTAGTGCTACAGTCTTGTGGTACATTTTCAATGACAAGCTAATGTTAAATGTCAATAGGCGATTACATTGGCTGGGGTACACCTGGTCAGTAGTGCTACTGACAATGTCACTAGTAAATCACTACATTTTCACTATTCGCATTTTCTGCAGGGATGTGATATTTTCATTTTGACAGCTTCTAACTTATAATCTGGCACGTAATCGTTTGTGTATTTCATTTCCAATTATTTTTGCAATCAGTACCTAATTTACATGTAGCATTTTTTCATGAAATTAGTTGCATGAAACATTTTTCATTTGTGAATAGCAGGCCTGCAGAAGCAAATCAGATTAAAAAAGTTGCCAAAAATGATTCACAGATTCATGCTACGTCAGTTTTCATACATCACTCTCTTCTATAGTGATAGGTTATAACAGGCTGCCGATTTATTGTAAAACCAGCCCACTTGGGTCCATTGAGGTCCCGTTGTGCTATAGCGATGCTCTTAACAAATATAAAAAGTTTCGTGCAACAAATTTCATGCAATTTCATGAAAAAATGCTTAATGTAAATTAGGTATAAGTGCTAGGCTAGTAAAATGTAGTTAGTATATGGAAGCTTCCCCCTTCGGCCTGTTCGGGCATCATACATACATATGTGTATATGAAACTGTATGTTGTTTACATTGAAGTGAAGGGTATGTTCAGCAACTTTGTGCAACATATTAGGGCAAATATTTTTGTCGAATATGTATATTAATCCTCTAACTCCGTCACATAACGATAATCTTTGGCTATATTCTAACAAATCGTAATAAATATCCCTGAAGAGGGAGAAGGGCACATATGAAATACATACTGGCCATAAAATTTTATTATATATCTTCAAAGACACCAAAGCCTTAAACTTAATACAAACAGGAAAAACCTACCAAACTCAGGATTGCCCATTTTTATACTTACCAATTTCTTTTATGGGACATTTGATAAAGAGAACACATAGTTCAATATACCGACATGCTGCACGAAAAGGCCAAAGAGACAGAGAAAACTTTAACCGCCTGTAATTCGAAACGAAAGAGAATCCTTTCGCATGTTATTGGCATAGAAATTAGAAAGAAATTTCTTTCGTTTCGAGTTGCAGAGTAGACCTCTTGATCTTTCAAAACGCTGACACATGTATATTTTTTTCGTCACCTACTAGTTTCCCTATTAGCAAAATCAAGCAATAGTGTTTGGAAATTTTTTTCACAGCAGGAAATTTTACATTAGTAAATACATACATACATACATATATGTACATATTTCTTTTACAGTGTTGCATTTGAAAACAAAGTGCTATATTCGCTTTATGCAAACAGCTGAATAGTTTGAAAATTTTGCTTGTAAGACTGAAATTTATTTCTATTAATATTTGATTATGAAGCTGGAGTGAGTGATACTTTCAAAGACAAAATGTTGTTCTATCCTACCAGTGTTGGTTAGAATAATTTAAAATTTACTTGGTGTAATTTATTTCTTAAAAACAAGCACGTGTTATTTGGCTTTCTTCACTACACGAACTTTGACCTTATTAAATTAAATAAATTGAAATTAAAAAAAAAATCAAATATAAATACCTATATACGAAATAACTAGGAAAACTCAAAGCGCGGAAAATTTTTTTGTATCTACTTAAGATTTTAATTTTTATAATTGACCTTAACGACCTTTTGCATGTTAGGCTACGATATTACCATTTGTTATGTTGTAATTTAAATTTCAAATAATTTTTTTAAATATATAGCAACGCTGGTATTCGTCATTATCATTCTGCCTCACTGTGCAGACCCACGTATTCGTAGTAAAAAGTCATATATTGTGTTATATTTCAAATGAGAAATTCTTAAAACTTTATTATTATAATAAATGTAGCATAAAATAGAACAGGGATATTTATGTATTCCTAAGGCATGTAAAAATACTATAAAGAACAACCCTATACACAAAAAACACACACACACATACACACCACACACACACACACGCTTGCCAACATGCAAAACATATGGAAATATTCAAAACGATTTTTTCATTGATACACATTTTAAGCCAAATGAAAAAAAAACAAATTCAAATAAATTGAAAATTCCAGAGGGGAATCTTCAACACTATTGGAAGTAAAATAAAATAAAATAAAATAAAATAAAATAATAGAAACCTTGTGTGTACACAAATCTATTGCTTGACTTAAAATTAAATATTTTTTTTATTTCATAGGTGAAGTTTTTTTTGCGTTGCAGAGCTTTCTGTATGCGCTGAAAATAATAAAATAAAAATACGAGTAGCAGTTAAATAACTGATACAATTACTGACTGCACCACTATATGACACACAGACGCCGCGTCTTCCATATGTTGTGTATGATTGAACATTCATGGATTCAGTATGATTACGAATTGAAATCAGCAAAGAGCAACCACAAACATGACCTTCATGTACAGGTATTGAAAAAATGCAAAAAATTCTTTAAACGATAAATGTCCAGCAATGAATTTAAAACTAATCAACGATTAAAGAGAGACTCTTCTGTAGGATTGCTAAAGTGGAAAATCTTTATAAAGTGTTGGAACAAAATGCGACAGGCAGAACAATTAAGTTCCTTACAAGACTATTTTCTGTTTTATATCTTTTGAAGTTGAACTTATTTATTTAATGCCCCTATTCAACTGAGTTGAATTGAAACTGGAACTGGTTTTTTGGTATTCTGAATTACAAATAATTTTAGTTGTCTTCGAAACAATGCTCGAACGAAAAGGTTCTTGTCTGTGCTACGTTTTTCGAAACAAAATATTTTAAATATTTTTAGTTATGGCCTTACTATTTTTTCTTGAGATGTTTTGTTTTATGAACATGGCAACAATATTGATTGACAAATGGGATTGGTTGACGTCTGGAATAATGAAGCAAAACTAATACAATAATCGAAATAAAAACCAAAATACAACTGATAAAAAGTAGTTGTCTCATGGTGAAAAAAGTTGTCCATAATACAAATTTGGAAACTACAACTCAACTATCAACTTATGCTAGGAACACAACTGGGACGAACGACGAATTTCGTCCGCGTCGACGAATTCGTCGATAAGAGTTCGTTGCGTAAATTCGTCGTGTGAAGCACAACAACGACGAATTTACTCAGCGAATTCCTCTCTTATATTTGATAAAGTTGGTTATTGTGTGTGCAAAGACAGAGAGAGAGAGAGAGAGAGAGAAAAAAATAGTTTTTTCGTCGTTCGTAGCAGCGATGCCAACTATTTGTAAACCAAACGCGCTATTCTCCTTCGCAAAACGCGCTAGAACGCGCTAAGTTGCAGCATTGTCAACTATTTATAGCCAAAACGCGCTATTTTCCAACGCGCTAAATTAAATTTTAATAAAATTCCATGTATTTACATGTGTATTAGTAAATACAATTAATTTTTTAGTAGCTCTTTTCAGATTTTATAATATTGTTTCTTCTAAATTATATCCTAAACAATTAAAATCATTTAATACAGAATCAGAATTGCCTTCCAAATAATCGAAATCCTTAGTTTTTATTTTATTTGTCAAACTTTGTAACAACTTATAGGTATGTATATAAATTGTAGAATAGTTTTGCGATTCAAATGCTTTTTATACTTCAGCTAGAATAGATGCTTAATAAGTTATATAAATTTTTTTGATCACGAATTTTCATGAAATTTCAAAATATTTGCCATTTACAGTATTAAAATGCGTTTTTAATTCTAACCACAGTCAAGGGAATTTTATTTGCGACAGCTGAATTATTATTAAATTTAAAAAATGTTATAAGTTTTGAATACTATAAAATTGTTAAATTTATGGAAAGAAAAGTAAAAAAAATATTGAATTGAAATGATACTGACTTTATTCAAAACGCGCTAATTTAGCGCTTTTTTTAGTAAACGCGCTAAGACTAAAAAAAGCGCGTTTGGCATAGTTAAAACGCGCCAAATCTAGCGCGAAACGCGCTAAATTGGCATCGCTGGTTCGTAGGCGTACAAAATAGAAATAAATCTATATCAGAGTTCGTCACTCACGACGAATTTCGTTCAGCGGCGGTGTTGTGTTCATTTTCATATGCATAAATGTGTTTTATTTTTTATGACGAAAGTTCGCACCGAAAAATTCGTCGTTCGTCCCAGTTGTGTTCCTAGCATTAGTTATAAATCATAATAGGGGCCTAAGTTAAAAATAATTATAGCATTTGTTACATATACATATGTACATACTATGTACTCTGTATTTGGATTTTATGTACGATAATCTTACCGCAAATATTTTTGTGGATTTCATTAATCCTCTAACTCCCTCACATAACGAAATTTTTTGGCTGTATTCGAGCAAATCGTAATAAACACCTGAGGCATTAAATGTTCCACAAAAATATTACTTTAAATGTTCAGATACTCCAAACACCAAAGCTTAACAGCACGTTTAATCAAAAGACAAAAAACATTAAATTCTCAGAAGGGAATTTGTAACAATAAAAATTGACAATCTTTGCTTTGGCTGGTTTTTGGTCCTTGTGTAAGTTTTTTGTAGAATATTTCATCTTCGCTTTAACCTTTTCTAGGGCTGTTTTTACGGTTTGTTAGTATAGAGAAAAAAAATTACCGTTATGTGCGGAGTTAGTGGGTTAATATGTTTCCCTAAACTATTCGCCTTAATATTTTCTACAAAGTTGTTGAACATACTCTACACCTCCGATGTAAAGAGCGCACATCGCTCATTTACTAAAACAATGTCATAACTCAAAAAATTATATACGAGATATGGGTTAATGATGTTATTCATAGTGTGTAAAAATTTCATAAACATATCATGTATACTCAACTCTTGAGAGAAAAATTTAATTTTCTTTTTCCTTTAAGTTGTGTGTAAATTGAAAATTTTATTCAATTAAACTAATTTTTTGAGCTTTAGGTCAATGTTTATTATTATTTTAGTACTTCGATATTTCGTTAACCTTTGGTTAACTTCTTCAGGATATTTTCATATTTGAAATTAAATTTTTCTTTTTTTCTTTTTTCTCCTTTCAATTACAAAAATAACAATGTGTGTCATAAAAATTTTTTACAAAGGTTAACGAAATATCGAAGTACTAAAATAATAATAAACATTGACCTAAAGCTCAAAAAATTAGTTTAATTGAATATATTGAAAAAGGTCGAAAAATTAGATAAAAGAATTTGATAATTGAAAATTTTAAACTCGTTTTCTTGCAAACGAGTGTTTTTTTTTTTAGCTATGAGAGGATATGTATGTGGTTTCATATACCGATATGCTGCATAAAGCCTGGTACTCTGTTCACAATTTCGTGCGAAATGCTGTCAAACTACATATAAAAGTATTTGGTGTGAAATATTTGCGAAATAAATTCGCAAAAGTAGTACTCTGTTCTTGTTGTGAAAAAAACACGTAAAATCATGTCTTTCCATGCAAAATTAGTCTGGCATCATTTTAGTTTAGCTGCGAAACAACATGAGCAGTGCTTTTTTCGCACGGAATTTTAACAATGTTGCATACTTTCAAGCAATAAAAGCAAGAAATTTATAAAAAAAAAATCGCGAGTTGGGCTACATTTAGTACATGTCAAATTTTTCACGCGAAATAATCAATGGTGCTGAAAATTTTTCACAACTTTGAACAGAGTACCAGCCTTAAAGTTGAAAATTTTAACCCCTAAAATAAAATTTTAGAAAAGGCTCGAAATTATTTTGCAGTATAATATTGAGCCCTGTTTTCGATTTAATCATAAGTGACATTTAGTAAAAAAGAAAGTTTTTCTTGAAATTAAAATTTTATGGGCCTATCCATAGCTTAGAATTATTAAAATGCCAAAATTGTTGATAACTTGTAAAATACAGGCTGTAAAATTTTATAGTAAGCGACAACTTATTTCAATATTATAAAATAAAACCTTCTCTAGAAAACTTAAATCGAAAATAGGGTTCGATATATGATAATTGTTTTCAAGTATTAGTTAATAACTTTCCGCTTAAGGAAGTTACTGATTTTCTCTCAGTTTTCGAAACTCGAGTTTTCATTATATTTCGATATTTTAAGATCCTGCGGGTCGATTCTGACTATTTTCGCGTTGATCTCCGTATAGATGCATGTGTGCAATTGACCCACAGATCGAAAGCAAACTAGCAGCATTCGAAAGATATTAAACTCGTAAAATAATGCAACGGTTCCGTAGATTTCGAAAGATTTGGAAAACAAAATGTTCAGAAAACTTTTTTTTAAATAAATTAAAATGAATTAACCGATTAAAATCTAATCAGCTCTTGAACTCTCAAAAAGAAATGTTAATTGCAGCCAGTTTGACTAAAGCCGTGTGTGTGATTTCTTTGATAGATATAATTGACGAAAAATTTCGCAAAGAATTGTCTATTTCTATTAACTTCAAAAGTTCTCGTCAAATCGTTTCTAGATATTCACTGAATTTTAAAGACTTGAAAATTGTATCGGAGGTGGCAAATTTTTATCAAAATCTGTAAAATTGTTTGAGAGATATAATTGTCGAAAATTTGCGAAAAAGTGTGCATTTTATAACTCCCTAAATTTTTATCCAATTGATTTTGGATACACAATTATTTTGTTGGACTTAAAAACAGGCGGGAAAATTCAGGGATGGCGTGCAAGCTTAACCAATTTTCGTATGTTTCAATACGGCAATACTAGTTATTCGATTAATTTAAAAAAAATCTTTTAATTTATTCGCCTGTGCGAATAATTAAAAACGATAATACCGCAGCCTTCCAAGTCCGGAAAAGCCGTTTGCAAAGCGCATGTTCTCTAATAATTTCCATGTAAGTTTCAAACCCAAATAATACTACTATTAGACCAAAACATTGCAACCTTTGTAGACTGAACAACTAATACTGCCTGTTATATCTGTGAGAGAAGTATACTCTTATCTCAACATTAAAAAAAAAAGAATCCATTAAAATTAAAAGAAATTATTAAGAGCCAATTTCACTAATTTATTTAAACATCAATTCATATTTAAAAGTCATTTTTATAAACAAAAATTAATGAAAATCGACATTTAAATATTAATTGATATCTAAATGGAGTTGGTGAAATTGGCCCTAAGAGGCATTTAAACAGCAGATATTACGGGCACTTCTTTTATACGAGTTGCAACCAACAACAGAAACGAGACAGAAAAAAATATTTCTGTTGTGCACTTTTATTCTGTTGTTCAAGCTAAAAATAGTTTGATTAAAACTACAAGCTTTTACTTGCTAGTGTCTGTGACTAAATTAAAGTTGCCAGTTTTTGAAGCAACAAAAGAAAATAAAATCGAAAAATTCACTGATTATAAAGTTGCACTGAATTGTGCAGTGAAGTCGTCATGGTTGATCGAGTCAAACTTGATTGATCTATTTGGTGTAATATTTAAACTTAATTTTTTATTTTCATTTACAATTGACTAAATTAATGCCTTTTGAAAATGATCGTTCTAGTTGCTAAAAATAAATTAAGTTAAGCATACTATTTAGCTGCGAGGCACGTAGTTTACAGATAAAGCTAATTGTACCAAGTACTACACCAATAAATTCAAGGAGTTGTAAATAAAAGCCTTAGGAAGTACTTATAAAAAAAAATCTAGAACTTAAAGCAATTATGTATTTACTTGTAAGAATATTTTACAAGCTTTATTAAACTTGTTTAAAGAAGTTCGAAAAATAATCATTGATGTGTCGCTAAAAATAATTTTTCTTAGAATACACAACCAAGTCCCTGCCTACAAAATTAAGAGGTAAATTAAATGTTAAGAGTAGAGTTTCTTGTTGAATTATTTTTAAAATATTTTAAATAAAAAATGTATGTTACCCTTAAATCACGTCTGCAAAGTGATATTAAAGTGATACTAGCTTTTACTAGCTGCTCTGCTAGCGTCTATCTGTTTAAAAAATCACAAAACTGGGTTTTAAAATTGGTTAAACAATCAAACCCGAAACAAAAATTACCCTTACCAGCCCAAAAATGTGTTTTTTCAGAAAAAAGTCCGTACCAAATATAAAAAACGGTTCCGAACCGAATAAAAAATATCGTATATTTGACGTGGGTAATGTAGCTTTCCATTGGTGAAATAATTTTTAAAATCGTGGTTTGGGCGTGAAAGCGTAACAAAGAAACAAACAAATTCACTTTCACATGTATAATATTAGTAAGGAAAATAATTTTTCACCGAAAAAAGAGCAAACAAATTCAGGCTTTGCTTGGATTTTCGCAATTTTTAAAGTTTGTAAGAAAAACAAAAACATTTGGCCAATTCACAAAGTCTTCTATACTTAACGTGACCAGTGAGGGTGGCGTTGGCTGAAGTAGTTAGCACGTTCACTAAAAAACCGAAGTTCCTGTGTTCGACCCCGATATACAACAGCCATTAAATAACAACACCATGCATTTTTCTGATGTGCATTAGTGTTCCTTTGTATCAGTTGTTGTAAGAAAGTTTAAGTGAGCAGGGTCACTGAACTTCAGCAGATACTAATCCTAATGTAACATCAGAGCGCCCTCCTTCGTTGTGTAGCAGAATCATCGGCGAAGTAAAATAACCAAGGAAATGGCTACTAAAAACAGCATCAAAAAAATTAATACGCCTCATTTAACAACAGAGGCGCTGCAACACTGCATTATAAAAAAACGAGCAAAAAAGCAGAGTTGTAAAAAAATGAAGCTTTCCTCTATCTCTTCCATCACCGCCTGTCTTCACTATCACTATCCCTTTCCTAAAGAAGGTAACACCTAGTAATATTAGTAGCCATTCATTGCCTGAGTGTTTATTTAAAAATAAATATCTTTTAGAAAGCGGGATGTGTAATATGGATATTATTGCCTTAATATATAAAGAACCTAACTCATTATTTTTTTTAAATATAGATTTTTTTAATTTTTCGATACATTCGATGTTCTTCTATGAAAATATACAACAACAGTCCCGCCTAAAGCGGAATGTCTGGTCAGGTTGTCATATTGTCACAATGTTTTAAAATTTTTGGTTGAAAGTAAAAAAAAATTATATTGAAATAATTTAAAATATTATGGCAATATGACATAATAGAATTCCTTGTGAATTGGCGAACTAGCCAGTTGGGCCCTTGTTCTTAGTGTGGACTTACACTATAATTTTTTTTATAATGTTCCAGCAGAGACTTCCAAATTTTAAAAGTTATAGTGGCCATATTGTTGGAACTATATCTGTCCAATCAGCTGTGGCTTACTCACTCTGTTTTTCCAAATCACCATGGACGGATATAACGTTCAAAAATAAGTGCAAGTAATAAAATTGTTTTATCAAAATAAATAACCTGTTCGGGCAATGCTTGGTGCGTTTTGCCCATGTTACGGTCTACGGAGACTGATACCTTACATGAGGTCTACACGTAACATAATATGTAAGATGAGAACTTCAAATTCAATTCCAGAGAGAATTATGTTACGTGTAGACCTCAAATTAGTGTTATCTCAATGTTATAAGAATTTTTATGAGGCCAATACTGGGATCTCAGCTTTATGCAAGACAAAACATCCAGCACGATTATAGCTGTCCTTAATTAGAGATGTAAATTTTTCAGGTATATTTCTCTTTTGTAAAGCTAACTGGATACACTCTCAATTTATAGAATGTAATAATTTTCCAAAATATATAAATGGAAGATATAGTTTCGTGTTGAATTCGACACAATGCTCTGGCGACTTTTTATTTCTCATCAACTCCAAGCAATTGTTTGTTTATGTGCATAATAAATTACGAAAAAATTTATACATTCCTGGAATTATACTAATATGGCTTGTGCCAAAAAATATATTAAAAGATATCAAAAGAACTGTAAATATAGCTTGGATTTATGACATGATTAGCATGCCAGCTTACATACCAACAACTCTAGCACTGCTTATGTCATAAATTAACAAAGAATTATTGAAAACAAGAACATGTCATTTTTCCCTTGATTGGAATTCCAGTTCCAATAACCTTCAATTACTAGATTTCAAGTTTCCTTACATTATAAAAACCACAAGTCTGCGATGTGGCTACAATAAAAATCTTTAAAAAGAATTCCTTTTAATTAAACAGAGTTGTTTTTTACTTTTTGTTTTGACATTCTCACAGCTTCCTTTATTTTATGTCTTGAAGAAATACACATGTCGTCGGCTTAGAGTATAATCCTGTTAACTCACTTCAACAAAATTTTACAGCAGAGACAAGAAACTATTAACATTTTTTATACATAGTTTAAGAAATCATTCCAACACATAATTTTTTGTTCGACATAAAGAATTTCATATTAAAATAAATATTTTCGCCAGTCGATGCGGCGTCTCCTTTTCTTTCGAACGGCATAACAATGTCACTTGTTATAAAATGTGTATTTAGCAGATTTATACCCTAAGCCGATGATACAATATTTGTTGTTGTTTAACATTTTAACAGAAAAAAGTTTGTGTCCTAAGTCTTTCTCCTTCTTAAGTAATTTAACAGCAAACATGTGTCTTAAGTCTTTAGATTCATTGAAGCATTTCATGTTTAATTTTAACTGAACTAAGTTAAGATTATTCCTGATTAAAATTATAAATTTTTTTAATACAACTTCCACTTGATACGTATATTTTACGCTAAAAATTCCTAAAGAATACCTTGTCTTAACCATTGAAATCATATTAGAACAAAACTATATGAATATCTAGAAATTATATAAAACAACAATACAAAACAATTACATATATAATTACAGACATAAGTAAAAATGTTACAAATATGCAAACGGAAATTTCTATAGAAATTTAAAAGAAAAAAAAAGAAAATAAAATACAGAAAAGGTCAATAACTTGCTAAACAATAATAAAGAAGAGTATTATAAGCATAGAAAATAAAATAAAATAATTGTTTCACTTTCAGAAGCAATTGTTGTTGAAACGTCTTAGATACTGGTAAGAAGAATACAGTGCATTTATGTAATTCTTTTCTTTACCTCATTTCTTCTTGTTTTATTTGCTGTACAATTTTATAATCCAGTTAATCAATCAGTTTGTTAGCGCTTGAATCATGTAGTTAAAACTTTACAATAATATTATTTGTCTGGGCAAATAGTTGTAAAGTTAAGTTAATAAGTTTTATTTTTTGGTAGGAAAATTAATTTATAAAAATTATTTTTATTAAAAGCTTCTAATTTAAGCAATTAATTTCACAATTACCTCTAAATTAATTAATTAATTTGGGAATGCCGCATAACGCTAAATCAGCGCTGCATGGCTGATGAATAAGGCCAGACTTAAAGCGGATTGACAACAGGCGATCTCGAGTCAGCATATCGTAGCGTGGTTACTGGTTTGCCGCATTAATAATGTATTCTTAATAACCACCCGAAGGTATGTTAATCAAATGTTGATTTTTACTGTGTCAAATCAAAGCAAAATGTTCCGCACGTTTTCTGACAGCAGAAAACTCTACACTAACAAATATACAAGGCGAATATTCAGAGTTGCAAATCGAGAGCACCAGGTATGAATTCGCCTTGATCACACTCTACTGGGTTAGCGCACACGTCGCACTGTAAGACATTTTACTCATTTTTGTGGCCATAATTGATGATTAAACTGAACTAACTATGGAGCTTTATGCCACAAAAGATACAGCCAATTCAGCAATTACCTGTTGGAAGATTGGAAACTATTAATATATACTAGAACCAATGGCAATCTTGAAATTCCTCAGAAGAGCAAATTTAGATGAGGCGCTCGAGCACCTGGCAAAGGATACAATGTATACTTTTGGTAGCAGTGTGCTCTGTTTTCCATAGCAAATTTAAATTGATTCATTCATTCAAGATCGCTTGTATTTGATCACTTATTGCAATGCATGTGTCGTTTACAAACTGTCCCACAATCTCGTTTGCCCAACCAAATCTCCGCTGTAATATGAAGAACTGTCTGGTAGCCGAAGTGCTCTCCTGCAGGCCTTTTTCTTTACAATAATGACCAAAGGAAGAATTTGCAGCTTACTACCTGCTATTTCACCATCTGCCTTTTTTTCACTACCCTTTTCCCAAATATTCTCTTTTACAAAGAGAAAAAAAAATTTGTTTTCTTCTTCTTCCTGTGTTATAAAAAAAAACTTAAACTCTTCTACAAATATCAACAACAAATTATCATTATCCTAATTAATTCTTACTCTTATACTTTCTTAATTTTATTTATTCTACATTTTATACTCGTAGCTTCTTGATATTTTCTTTATAGTCTGCTTGACTACTTTTTTATTTTTATTTTGACACACACAAACATACAAATGCGCTGGAAGCACACATGCTACTCTGCCCATTTAGAGACCACGGTGTGCATGTTAACTAACAATTCTACGCAGATGTAGCTACTTTTGCTATTTTAGCCATGTTATTGAAATATATGTACTTTAAAAAAAAATGTGTTATAAACCCCGGCTAACGGCGCCACTTGAAGCAGTTTGTCTTAGTACGTTGTCAAGCAAAGTTCTTCTCTTGCAATGCTAAAGAAAGTGGTCTGACGTCGAAAATAATTGATAAGCAAGTGCAGCAAATAGTTAAGAATAAAAGTGTTTTAGTAAAATAAATTTAAAAAAACAGGACGAAAATCTGAAAAAAATAATTTTTTCAATAAAATAAAAAAAAAATGAAAATATTTACAGTAAGTGTGGTTTACAAAAAAAATTAATTGAAAATTTATTGTTCAATGTTTCAATAAAAAAACAACTTTCTTTGACAAGAAAAAAAAAACATGCCGAAAACAAAAACCGAAAATTAAAAGTGCTTAATTACAAACTGACCATAAAATAACAATCAATAGTTCAACATTTATTTCTTTTATTTTTTGTGGTGTTGTAGACCACGCTTGTGTCTTAACTCTTTCGTTTTGTTTTCTTTAATTTTTGAACCGTAACACCTTAAGCCGCCAAATAGAGTCAACAGAGTTCAAATGTGTTTGTGTGTGTGTCTGTGTGTGTCTTTTTTGGACACAACAACCACGAAAGTGAAAATTTATTAAACTTCTGTTCAATACCCTCAATTATTTATGCAAATATGTATTTATTTTTTTAATTTAAGCAGAGAAGACATTAAGAGCGTTTCAGAAGCAAATATTTGAAAGAACAAAAATTAAAATTTTAATACATACAGATTGTATGAATAGCTTACTAATAAGAAGAATCAATTAATGAATTTCAATAGAACGAAAACGGTTTTTTTTTTGTTTTGAAAAAAATTCATTGGTTCAGTTTCAATTTGAATGAATTTCGATGACACAAATTAATGCTTTTGCCCTGCGAGAAATTGGATCTTAATATGCTAAGTTTGGTTTATTTTTTCTCTGAAACCTTTAACTCATGTTTAGCTGGAAAAGATTAAAATAGAAAACTGGAACATAATTTCTCTGATACATTTAAACAACAGCGAAATGCATCTAGACATGCTAAAAGAACAACAAATACATTTTTTAAATTCATATTCATTTTGACAAAATATTGAAAAAAAATATTTCTCTGATATAGTTTTGTATGTGATATCGAATAATACTCGTATAACTTGCCATAATGAATTACGTTCTTAATAGCTTAAAAACAGTTGCCAATGATATGACATAAATTTTAGAATTCCCTGGATTTCCCTTGAAATATTTCCCAGAAACTTGAAATTGAGTTGCTATTAATTTTTTCCGAGATTTTTAATGCATTTAAAAATCGAATGTATTTGAAATGAAATATCTCAGAACTAGTATTCGAAATATCGGACGCTAGATCCCTGTGCTTGTGGTCGTTCGCAGCAGGCCGGCTATACAAAAAATGTTTGATAAGCTGTAGGAAATCCTTTATCTCAGTCAATCTTTATAGGGCAATCGGAACATCCAGAAGTGAAGAATTTTAATGCCTGTACAAAGGTGGACTCTATAAAAGAAACCTCAATACATTGAGGTTGCGTTGACAAATTTTATATGGAAAACATTTTAATTATGAAAACAACTTACAATTGAAAAGCCTAAATTAATTCCAAAAAATTTGTGTCACTTGACAATTCCATAATTACCCAATGCACAGTAGTTAATTTAACCAAAAATTTTGGTCAAAAATAATTTTTTGCACTAACAATAATAAAATTTTTGTTTATGAAGTTCGATAAGAATATATCAAAGCAAATAATAACTGTTATAATTGGTTTTTGTAAAAAAACAAATCTGTGGCAGAAGAGAAAAAGTGCTTAAGTCGAGATAAGCCGATTTTGAGTTAATGGTACCCCTGTAATCTGCATACTTGAATGTACCCCTGGGCAAAATCTCAACTAATCTGTGCGATTTTTCAAGAAGTTATAGCAAAATGACTTGCGGCTTATCTTTTTTAGACTTCCAATCTCATTTGGAATAACAGCTTAATTTAGGTTATACTTTGGTATATTTCAACTTGAGTGTATTATTTACAGTGTGTAGAACGATGTTTCCTTAAGAAAATAAAGTTTAACAGAGAAATTTCCAATTTAACTGCAAAAGAAATGAATTTCTGAAAATCGACTTGAACTCTTAAAAGTGCTCTCCTGCAAAACAGTCAAATATGACTTAAGCACTTTTCCTTATTGCCACAGAACTATCAGCCGATTTATGATTGACATTTGCAAGCAACGTGCTCAGTGCATATAAATTTAAACGTTTTTATCAGTTGTTAAACAGAGAGAGGAAAATCGTGCTTAATATGAGGAAGAGAGGGGATAGTTAGTTATTAAAACAAAACCAAACTATTTTGGGTGGACTTATCCTCAAATAAATGATAGATAATCATAAGCTTTTGATAATGTTGACCGTGGACTGCCAATGAGAAAAGTAAAAAGTGTTCAGAAAATAAGCGTGAATTATTTTTTTTTTTAGTTTTCGTTTCGGTTTTTGATTTATATAATTTTCTTTCAGACTCAGCTTGAAATATAGCAAACTTTTGAATGTTTGGATTTGTAAAAACAAATAAAAAGGAAAACACTGATGCTCTTTACATTTTAATTATCAACAAGATTTGGCTTCGTTGAAGCAAAAGATACAAACCTTTTGTAAAAATTTATCGTTAAAGTGGCACAAGGCCCACGGAAAAATTAACGATTTTTCTAAGCAAGATTTTGTGTATATAGTTTGTTAGTGCCCTTGCATATTAAAAAAATGTATCCGTTCGTTTTCAAGTTATTGATTTTTTTTTTTTAACTTTTTTTCATATGGTGGCACCCCAAAAATTTTCACTATTACAAAAATCAAAGAACCCAGCTGTGTGTTGCTCATGAAAAACTCTTAAATTCTAAATTTCAGCCATATCGGTCCAAAACTTTGGCTGAAATAAATTTTGGCCTAAAAAGTGGCTCAAATTACCCAATGTGCAACGATATGAATTTTATTTGGATTTACACAGAATCCTTGCTAAAAAAAGGGCGCAGAATATATAAAAAATCAATCATTCCATACGTTAATATGAGTTGATCCCAAATTCATTTGAGATACACATGAAAACTTTTTATCTTTACTTTTTTAATGAAGTTAGCATTACACAAGCCAGGTTGGTTAAATTATTGAATAGCACATCTGGCCCATAACCTACACATCACAACAAGTTTTTATATGCAAAAAAAAATCATTTCTCCAATCAATACCTTTGGTTGGAAAAACCAAAAATTAATCAAAAATTTAATTGTCACTTAAAGCTTTTTATACAAAAATATTTTAAGCAAAAATTTAACAAACTCAATTGAATTTTTTAATTAAACTTTTAATCAATTACATTTTTAAACAAAAATATATAATTGAATCGATGAAATTTTTAGTTGGTTATTTGTATTTTTTTTTTAATTAAAAGTATTAATTGGAGAATAAAATTTCTATTGGAAGTTGTTATTTCCGTTTTGTATAAATAAGGCTGAGTTTCGTTTATGCGAAGTAAAATATTCTGCTATAATGCATGGAGTATTTTTAAGGGCTTTTTTGATCCTAAACAAGGATATCGCGGGCTAAAATGCTCCCCAAAACTAATCACCATTAAATTCTAATATAAAAGGCTAAATTCTACTATACAACTACTTGGTATACAATTCTGCTACAATTCTGCTTCTTGTCCTTATTGATGAACAAATTGGATTATGTTTCAAATTGTATTTTGAAACCAACAACATGCATAGTTTCATATTTGGTATTTTTTTAAATACGACTGAATGTTTTTAAATAAATCACCCACCAGCCATTTCCATTTTAGCTATTTTAAAATTCAAAATTCAAACAAACAACTTTTTGTCATCTGACTTCCATGTTTCCGAGTAAACTTCATTCAATTTAGAAACTATTATGCAAAAAGCATACGGATAAAAATATTATAAAAATTCAATAATTTTCAAGCACACGCAGAAATTATGAAATCAAAAATTCTTAAACATAAATTTATGACTCTTACAACATTCAATAAAATGTGTAATTGAAAGGAAAAACTAATTAAAAATTCTACAAGAGTTACATCAATCAAGTCGTAAAAAAACGCATTAATTAAACACGCACGCAAAAGGCATGAATCAAAAAAACTTTATGAAAAAACCCTTTAAGGGAATATAAAATCATACAAAAAAGTCAACAATGGATCAAGAAAAAAAACATTGCAAAAAATATTATTATGCAAATTTAAAATTTTAGCACGTTCTTACGTTTCACAATATCTCATTAATTCTTTAACTTTTAATTCAATAGTGGGTGTGGTGTGGTGGTTTAAAAAAATAGGACAGAGTGGTAAAAGAATAAATGAATTTAAATATCTTAAAATACATGTTATTTTCAGTTTTTTTCTCGAACTTTTATGAGTTTTAAAATTCTATAGTTGTTCTTGCGAGTTTTAGTCCAATTATTATCAAATTAAAATCTTCAATAACGAAGCTGTTTATAGAGATATTATGCAAAATTTATGATTTTTATTGCTATTATTATAATTTTTTTATTAGTCACATTAAAATACACAATACAATACAATATTGTGTGACATTTTATGTCATTAAGTATTTTATAGGCTGGAATTTAATTCATTTAATTGATTTAATTGAGCAACGCCATAACTCACAAAATGCGAAAATTTCTTATAAAACTTTTTTATTTATACTCAACTCTTGAGGGAAAAATAAAATTTTATTTTTTTAAAAAATTATTTGTTGATGGTTTAGCACAAGCCTGTCCAAAGTGGCACCAGAGTGCAGAACTTCAATCAACTCTAGATCATTGGTGGGCACTGTGAATGTATTGGTGAACTGTCAATGTATTGAGGTTGCGAGCTTCCCACCAAATACAAAGCCACACAGTTAAAATATTAGTTGAAAATAAAACATTTTCTAAGCAAACAGTCAATTGTAAAAAACTTTTTCAAACTTGATTTTGGTATGGTCCACTATACAAACTATTTATTTTTTATTTTTTCAAAATAAATATTTGATTTTTATTTAAAATTTCTCTCCTTCCCTACCATTAAACTTATGAATATCGCTATGAAAAACATCATAATGTCTTTTAATAGCATATTCCTGTTTTTTTCCCTTAAATCTTTGATAACATAAAAGGCATTGTATGTTACCAAATGCGTTATTTATAATACAATATTTTTCGCATATCATAAATTTGAAAGGCAACACGTGTGTTTGCTGGACAAATATTCTAGAAAAAAATATGTAAGTATCCGCCTCATGCGCATTCGTCGCTGTCTCATCGACGACTAAATTAAAGAGGGTAAGAGTACGTGTGAATTCTCTCAGCACAATTGTGCAAAGAAACGCGCATCAATGGTCTAGATCATTGGTGGGCACTGTGAATGTATTGGTGAACTGTCAATGTATTGAAGTTGCGAGCTACCCACCAAACACAAAGCCACACAGTTAAATATTAATTGAAAATAAAAAATTTTCTAAGTAAACAGTCAATTAAAAAAAAAACAAAACTTTATTTTGGTATAGTCCACTGATAGCAACCATTTCTTATTTTTATTTAAAGTGTTTCCTTTTCCCTACCATTTATTGAACTTATTAATATCGCTATGAAAAGCATAATGACATATTCCCTTTTTAATCTTAATTATTTTTAAAACAAGAGCTAAGTCCTAGTTTACACTAGGCAAGTCTTATTGATAAGCTGATCAGTTTTGTGGGAGAGAAAGACGAGGGGAACAGAAACGTTTCTTTTCCCCTCACCTCTCTCTCCTAACAAACTAATCAGCTTAGCAATAAGACTTGCATAGTGTAAAATAGGACTAAGCTAAAAAAAATTTTAGCACCATTGGATTCAGCGTACTTGAATTAAGTTTACGCAGTGGGTCCCAGGCTTGTTACAAAAAAAGTTTCGAATTCGAGCGAAGTGTAATCAATATTACGTAAAACGTTGGAGAATATATTTAAAAAAGTGTTGAACTTACAATTGAAAGGTCAATGACCTAAATATTCTTTTTTTTTAATTTTATACAAAATACGATCATCCCATCTATTGAAATTTAAGGAAGCCCACGTGTTTGCTGGGTTATTATGCAGAAATATTTCTTAGGAAATATGAGAAAGGTCAATGACCTAAATGTTCTTTTTTTCATTTAATAAAATATACAACTATACATACACCTATTGAAACTTCACTTTTTAAGTCGATTTCCACTTATGGACTAAGCATATAGACCGCAGCGGACTACTCAAAAATAGTGATGTGAACTGCTGAAAAGGATTTTTATAAAAGTTTTCGAGCAGCTACCAAAGCTATTTGAACACTATAAAAATTAAATAGAGGTCAAAAAGAAGAAAATACTTCCGCAATAATATTAATAAATATCGCATGTACTCGTATATACGGTCATGAATATTGAAACAAAAATTCTGCAGAATAAATAAGTAAATAAAATGTAAATAAATAAATATGCAAAAAAGTTTGCTCAGACTTTTTCTTGATATTTAATTAAAACGAATGTATGAATGTAAGTGAGTGTATGCATAATATAAAAATTCTTGACCGCATTTTAAGAAAGCTGAGCCAAAAACATGCTCTGTCTGTCAGATAAACAAGTCTGTATGTCTGTAATGCAAATGAGTACACACGCATAAGCACATTGTCGATAAAAACGGAGAGAACAGATGGAAAGATTTTGTGTCAGAAAGCAACATGTTGTCACTACTTACGATTCAACGAACTGAAATCTTTCTTTGATTTATTTATTTCAGCTGTTAACTTGATTTTTCTTGTAGATCTGCATACCCACACACATACTTATACGGCTTTTAAATGGATATATGTAAGTGTATGTATGAGTAACCCAGCAAATGTTTCTTTGCCCAATTCTGTAAGAAATTCCGAGGGAGTTGGGAAGTCGATAAAAAAAAATAGCAGACAGACAATTCTGAGGAGAATATGTAAGTGAAATTTATTTGCTGGTGGTTAAGCGATGTCTATATGCATTTCATTTCACTTACAATATAATTATGACAATATGTCGAATAATAAATTTCTTGAATGTTTAAACTATAGAATATGTGCATAAAATTCTGTTGAATTTTTTAAGTAAGACAGGCAGTACATTTTTAAAGAGAAGTTTTTAATGAAATTGTCTTTCTTTCGGGTCTAAGATTAATTGTATTATATTCCAGAAAATATACAGAAACGATGCAACGAAAAAGTGTTGAATATTCTGCCGAATGCTTCTTAAAGTTTTAGTTTTTTACTGACATCAACAAATTCTACAAAAAATGTTCACTGGGTTCGCTTGCGCGTGAGTGTGTGTGGAGAATGTTTGATATTTATTTTAAAAAAGTTTAAAAAGCGACAAGTAAGTTACGGAATATTAACGATATCGAAATACAAGAACTTTCATTTCAATTAATTTTTTTAAGGTGTAAAAAAACTTTTACTTTGCGCTCAATTTTATTTCTCCTTCACATTTTAAGCAATCTTGCAGAATCAAGATAATATAAATAAGTGTGTAGCTAAGGTTACTATTCCAATTATCTATAACTCAAGAAAACTACTCGCGATTAACGCGTTATTTGCAAATTTAATGCTTTAGGTTGCCACGCTTACAAATGTTTGTCAATAAAAAACAACAAATAAATGAAGATTGCACAAAAAGCATTGATAGAAGAAAATAATGGCCTTTCACACACGAGAATAATTTTTATGCAGCACAAGTTTTGTTCTTTTTAAAACACACGAGACTAATTCAACTGGCATAAAAATATATATATACGTGCACACAGCTTTCTGTTTACTAGTATTTTTGTATTCATTTAACATTTGCTGTTTTTTAAGTTGTGAGTGTATTGGTTTTGTGCTGCTGATGCGCGGTTGAACCTGGTTGAAAAATTATGCCAACCACAAAACCACTCTCTTTGCCTCTCTCACCTACAAACTGGCATGTTATGCCAGCACAATTGTTCTCGTTTGTGAATGGTGAATGACAACTAAAACAAATGATTATTTGTTATTTTATACATTTACATATACACAATTTTTTATTTTTTTGTCAACAAAAGCAAGATTTCCATAGAAGTGCTACCAAGTTTTTATTCTTTTGCATCCCGCTAATGCTTCCGTCAATAGTGGACCGCCGGTGTCTGTTCCCTCACGGCATAGATTTCTGACGACATATTTTTTCGTAATAAAAACAGCTGATGTTAGAAGGTTTATCAGAAGAATAAAGAGAAAACTTTAATTGAAATTTTTCAGAAACGACACGTACGTATGTATATTGCAATGGGAAATTTGACATGTCAGATGTAAAAAACATGGCGTATATGCCAGGCAAAAACACACAGCACGTTTTCGTGTCAGCACATTCTATGAACTTCACATATTCATTGACTATATCATTGAAAATAAAACTTGACATCACTGAACATCAAAATCAGCTGACTTTACAGAATGTTGCTTATGACCCTTATAGCATGTTTACACGGACAGCATTTATCGAGATTCGTTCTCTTATTCACTGTTCGCGGTCGAATCTTGATTGAATCAACATGGTTCGCCATACAAATTTTTTAGAGCGAACCATCTTGGTTCATTTTGAATCGCTAGTTTTGATAACAATTATCGCTAATTTATCTGAACTAGCTATCAAAACAAAATAAGTACATACATACACATGTGCATACATATCTGTAAAAAAAAAACCACACCAAAAAAAAATACATGCGTATATGAATTAAAAAAAATTATAACACATTTTATTCATAAGTTTTACTTAATTTTTTTATATATAGTAAAAAAGCAAATAACACAGAATATAAAACTCGTGTCAACTATTCACGTAGATGAAAAAAGATTTATCAAAACGAACCACGAATATGTCGTGTGAACGGCATTATTCGCAATCGTGATTCAGAGCGCGAACCAAGTGATTCATGTTGCCGTCTGAACATATTATCACTTTTCGCACTCTAAGGCAGAGTTTAGATCTGTGACACATGTGCCCAAAAAAACATAACCACTAATACCTAATGGAAAACTGTTTGATTCAGACATGTATTTATTGATTTAAACAGTTTCCAATCATGTTGGATTCTACAAAATTGTCTATTAGTTATGTATGAAACTGTTTAACTTAATAAATACGTCTCTGAATCAAACAGTTTTTCATTACACTTCTTTGGCCACATGTGTGACAAACGTAAACTCGGCCTTACTGTGTTCAATATAAATAGGCAGACGATGTTTATTCTCAAAATTCTATACATATAAAATATTACAGACAAAAACCACGTTTAAAGCAAAACTGAGTTTTTTATTATAAATTTTTTTTTACTTGTAGCTAACGTTACTTTTTGGACTTATGGGCCTTGCAATCTGTAAGCCCCTGGATACAAAAGAAGCCACCGATACCTTGGTAGAGTAAGTGTTAATAACTGCATATGTCATTGTTATAATGTTGCATTTTTTAAAACTATTAAAGCTTTAACTAATTATCTTCACCTGTTATCTGTTTCTATTACATGTTCAATCAATTAATCAGTAAGTGCATGTATGTATATGTCTTAAGTTATAAAATATTTAGGCAAATGCATTTTGAAATTTCATATACATATGTATATAAACATACATATTTACAGTTGTTATGAATATTATAGCGCTATACATTGATTACATTGCAATTAAAATAGTAAAAAATAAGCTAAATTTATAAAGGCTCTTGTTTAGAAAAAGCTTATTTAAAAAATTAAAAGAATATAGTTTTTTTTAAGTGTGGTATTATTTTAAAGTTTTATGTTTGATTACACAATACAACGTAAGAGAAAATTACGGGGTTCTGGCAATGGACTCTAGTAGAGGAGACGAAAAAATCTATACTTTACTCCATTTTGCATGTTCCTGCACCATATCGGTGTATGAAACTATTTATATGCTCTTTACATCTGAGGCAAATATTTTTGTGGAACATATTAACCCTATAACTTCCCCACATAACGGTAATTTTTGACTGTATTCTAAAGGGCGGGGTTGCAGTGCGTTCGCACCAAAAAGAAAATAAAAGTGAACACAAGAAAAAACATTTGCATGAAAAGAGTGGCTTGAAAAAGAAATAAATATGTTTTCATTCATTTTTAAAAACCACTCAACTTAAAATCTCGTTTCAAATGTGTTCGTGCTTGATGTACAAACACAAAAACACCTGAAAGTATGATATTAATCCTGAAAAAAATCTAAACTTCTTGATTTTTCATCAGTCATCGTCGCTTTTAAGAATGCATATTGATTCAATTTCCAGGAAATTATAGATTTGATTCAAATTATATCTAAACAGTTCCAGTAAGCGTTCATCTATGAAACATGACTTCTTCGTACATACATACTCATACATATGACGTCATATTTTATTCGTATTCAAGTTTTCACTCAATTTGCAGACGTTTTTTATTTTATTTTTAATTTTCCACTTTCATTATCAGCTGATACTTTATTGTGGACAATCACAGCAATTGAAAATCATTCACAGTAGCGAAATTGTTTGTCGCATGCGCTTCATAATACCAAAGGAAAATTACTCATCTTTAAATACAGATGAAGATCGAAAGCTCTTAATAATAATATTAGTCTATCTATGGTCTAGTAAATTTTTTATCATACTTTTTTTTTAATAACAAAGCACTATAATTAATTAAATATGAGTCTACACGCTTTATAACTTTTAGGATTAGTTTTATTTATTTATTTTTAAGTCAAAACCGTTAATAAAAAAACAGCATGCCATTAAAAAAAATTAACTTTGCAAAGAGTTAATTAAGCCTTTGCTTTTAATAAAAATGTACGTTAGTATCTTATCTTAACCTTAAACAACAACAAAATTACTTCACCATTTCGTTTGCAGAATTGAAAAACAAAGACTTATAAAATTTCCCGAAGAGCTTGAATTGCCAAACATTATGGAGGGCAAGGAAAAGCACGATGAAGCCAAACGTATTTTACAGGAAATTGAGAAAATTAATCAATCTTTGGGTTATATTAAAAAGCAATCAGATCAAGCCAAATCTCCTGCCATTTTGGACTCTTCACAATATCTCTTCCCCAATGCCGGCTATCAGCCTTTTCATGTACAAAGTTCTCAAATATTGGGAGCAAATGGAGAAGCCTTACTTTTGCCCTCCATCAGATCAGTGAAACTTGAACCTTCATATTATAATAAGGCCAGTGAATATAATGCCGCACCCGCAAGAAAATCTCAAAAAGAAATATTAACAAAAGAAACCCATAACTCTTTATATTTCAAACCGCAAACAGTGGAATTGACATCACCTCAATTTAGAACAGGCGAAAAGTTTTTGCCCACACACTTTGTAATACCCGTGAGACTTTATAAGCAAAACAAACAGGAATATGTGGAGAAACATACTCCTCAAGAGTATAAAATTAAAGGTTATAAGATTGTGGGTGACATAGACCATTTTTACGGTAAAGCCAACACCGATAAGACTTCATCTACTGCCAGCCGAGTGAAATCTACACCAAAATTTCAGTTGTTCGTTTTGCCAGAAGAAACTCTTGCCAAAACACCTTTTAAAGACATTAAATCAAATGATGAAAATTCCATGGAAAATTCATCACGTGAAGAAAAGTTGGCCAACAGACCCTATAAGGTACAATCAAATACCCAGGCTGTGGCAAATGGCAACACAGTCAATGCCACCAGTATTTCACAAATTACGAAAAAGAAGTTAGTACCGAAGAAAGGAGCTAGTAGCAATCCCGTGATATCGGCGTCCTCGAGTACGGTGGTAAAACTACAGCCCGCAACTAATGGCAATGGGCACCAACAGCAGAATTCGCAGCAACAGCACACGCAACAACACCCACAACAGCAACAACATCAGCAACAGCAACATTTTCAAAAGCCTCTGCCTGCCCAACAAATAACACAAATCGTACAGCCTCCCGAAGCCACGCCCTCTTATACAGTTATAAATAATCAGCCAGGTAAACTTAACAGCCAAATCATTAAAAATCCCAGTAGACCCATTTTGAATCAACACAATAACAACAACATAAACAATAACAACAACAACAACAATGCCATAAAAAATCGACCTCTGCTGGAATTGCAAAATAATATCAACAGCATCAATAATGCGACATCGAACGCCATCAAGACAGCTTTTCAAAACATTTTTAAGTTTCCCTTCGGCCAACAAGACACAATGAAGCCCTCAACGGCCACAGAATTCACACCCGTAGAAGTAGTGCCTCTCCCCGTGCCACAGCAGCAGCAGCAGCAGCAACAGCAACAGTTTTTTTATACTCCCTCAAACGCTTTTAATGCAGCTCAAGCTCAAACCCAACCCTTCTACACTGAGGAAAGTTTTCAAAATGATCACTCAGATACCGATTACAAATGGGAAGATGAAAACTCCGCTATGGATAGTTCGAATTCTGATTATCAGGACAACTTAAGTAACTCTAATGAATCTGCTGTGCCAGAGGAAAAGAAACTGTTCAGTAATATATTGAAACACAAGGCCGAAGTACAACAGCAAGCCCTTAAGCAGGGTGGTATCATTATACAAAAGCTCAAGGTACGCAAAGGAGGTATTGCCATAGCTGGTCCCGGTGGTGTGGCCACAGCTGGTAGTGGTGGTACTGCCATTGTGGGACCTGGTGGTTATGCCCTCACCCATCCCCGAAGTCTAACCATTGCTGGACCGGGTGCCAAGATAATAGCTATACCTTCTGCTATTGACTTGAAAGATGCTTTGCAACGAACGAATTTAGAGTTACAAACATTTCCGCGTGAAGGGCGTATTGTGGCCACAGGACCTACGGTGTATTATTCTCCTCCAACTGGAGATTATGTAGAGATTTAAGAAGCCATTATCTAAAAAAGGGGGGTTCATAGTAGAGAATTTAATTTTTTTTTCTATCGATAGTTTTAAGAGTAGCTTTTAATTAAGAATATTTTAGTCTTTTTCCATGTTTTATATTTTAATTTCTATTTAAGTCTAAGTATTGGGTATTTATACTAGATTAATTAATACGGGCAAAGTGGTGTGGTTAAAAATCTAGGCAGGAAAAGGAAATGTGGCAAGACCTGAAACTCAAACAAAACAACTGCACGTAATTGCCTATTGCGTAATATATAATATGCCTTAATTGGAGTCGATTTAGATGAACGAGTTAAGACGTCTTTTCCACACGCAAAGTTTACTTTGCAAAGTCTTGCGTTTGTAGGAGAGAGGAAAAAAATATCTTATCCTTACTTATCTTTTCCCTTATGATAATTGACTAACTTTGCATTACAAGCTTTCTAATGAAGAAAAACAATTTTGTTTTATATTTTGCATCTTTTCTTACATTAAAAAGTATTTATTTCTCCAAAAGAATTTTAAGCTTTTTAAAAACTATTTTACTGCAATTACTTCCGTTCTAAATTTCATTTTTCTTAGTATTTTTGAGACATGCCACTTTGCCAAATCACAATGAAAAACAGACTATTTCAAAGATTTCAAGCTATATACAAATGTTACATATAATACATACTTATAACTTTTATTTTAATTAAAAAAAGAGAACAACTTTGATTTAGTAAAAGAAATAGTTTCATTAACAAAAAAAAAATATTAAAAAATTTGTATATATGTATAAAAAATATTTTATCCCAACAAAACAAAAGTAACTAACAAAAGCACTTATTTTATTTGATTTTATTCTAAAATCCATTAAATGTAACTAATGTTTTCTACAAGCATTAACTAAAACACTTAAATGTAAATATGTTTCATATATTTATTAACAAATTGCTTTAAATCCCATTTTCATCCCCCAAAAATATACCAAAAACTAAAATTAAACTAAAACAAAAGTAATTGGGAAAAGTCAACACTGCAAATGTGGCCCTTGCAACCATCACCCCTAACGGCTTATACTGCTTACGGTTTAAATCTGTTGACACCGGCTCATTTGCAACAAAATTTGCAGTCATCTACCGTTGTACGACCATCTCTGCTGCCTGCGAGTAAAAATTTTGCACACTTTCCACCGCCACAATATCTCAGCAACCAACAGCCTTATTTTGCCTACAACAGTGGCTTCTTTAACGCACCTTTTGGCCAATACGGCTACACCACAGGGCAACAATACCTGCCACGACTTATACCAACGTTGCCAGCTATAACGCCAATATTACCCGCTAATGGCGAAAAAGCAATAACAACAACAACAACAACTACGGCTACTGCAACCAAAAGGCCCATACCTAAGGACAGAGAGCCCACTACCAGAAAACCCAAAACAACATTCCAGCTTAGGCCACCTAAACTAGAAGTAAATCCAGAAAAGATTAGCCAACATGTGGCTGATTTTAAACACGATGCAGCCCTTTTGAAAGCCATCGAGCAAATAAATCCTAAATATGTCATAGAAGAAATCGTTAATGTGCCCGGCAGACATGTTTATTCCACTAAAAAAACTGAACAGCAATCTACGAAGCTATTGCAACAACTCACCAACGAACAGAGACAACAACAACAGCGAACTCAGTTGGGAAAAAAATCGACTAAAGCCGTTGAGCCCGCTTCGTTTGGTGTCAAGGTGGAGGCTACCGGTAGAACCTCTACCAAAGGCAACATTCCGCAAATACCATTTGGCACATACTTCTTACCATATTTTTCCCAAAACCAGGAAAGTTGTAAAAAAGCGGCAGCTTTGATCTTAGAGCCCCATTCGAAAGCGATTGTGGGCAATGGTGGTACCGCCATTTCAACACCCCTTTCGAAGGCTTATCTGAAACGAGGTGTCACCACGAATGTATACTTTAATCCCGAATCGGTGGCCATTGCTGGCGTAGGTGGTAAAGCTCATGCTCAGGCTGATCTTGAATTGGATTTAATTAATTAAATCTACTGCAGAATTTTTACACAAGACTGAGCTTCAAAATTATGTCGATAAAAAAAACTTACTACTACTACATTTGACAATGTACAAATCTGTATATAATATACTAGAGATAATTTAATAAATACTTTCAATAATGTACATACATACACACACTTAGATATTTTTATTTAATTTGTCACATCCCCTAAACCCCTAAAGGCTTGAAGTTCTGGGCATTTCGACATCCCAGTTTTATAAATGCAAAACTTTTCTCAAAGCATTCCTTAGTTTTCTTTAAAGCAAATGAATCACGAGAATGGATACGGTAACATTAAAGTTCTTAGTTAAAGAAATGTACACAGCAAAATATTTTCATTTATTAACTTTTTTTATTTGAAAAAAAAATACAGCTAATCAAATAAAAGTTTAATTGAGTCAATTTAAACTTTGTTTACAAGTTTAATTAAAAATTTAATTAATTAAATATGTTAATTGATACAGTTACACTTTTATTTGATTATGTGATTTTTTTTTCAATTAAATTTGTTAATAAAAGAATTTTTTTTCCTTGTATATATGAATATACATACCTGCACACAATTGTATTTTAACAAACTTTTATTTTTGAAATCTAAAACTTTTTTATTTACATGCATTAAAAAAATTTAACTTTAAAATTTCCCTAAAGCTTCCAAATCCAAAAAGGTATCCCTTTTAATCTTAAAGAGTCGTATTACAGTAATTATAGAGGAATTGGAGTTTAAAATAATTTTGAATTTTACTGACGAAAAGCTCGGCCAGATATATTTTGCCGAAAATAGAGACCATGTTTTAAAGTTTTTCGAAAAGCTGTAAAATTTAAAAAAAAATAATTCTTATTTTTATTTAACGCTTGCCAAACGGAAGACGAATTGAAAAAAGTTTGTTTGTTGCTGGTGAGGCACGAAATGCATCTATAGTAGACTTGCTTAATCCACAACAAACAAACTTTTTTATATTTTTTTAATTATCAATTTAGAAAGTTGGAAATACTCGTAACTTAAAGGTCTATAAACGAATTAAATATTGTACACATTATTTGTTTTCCAAAATCTTAAGCTAGTTCCGTGTTTTGCAAATTTAGTTTCAGGTGAAAGAACATAAAAATGTGTAAATACATTGTATATATTGTGTCCTTTAAACAGCGCACTCTTTCTTAACTTTGCCAATTCTCCTCTCCTCTGTTTCTCGCTTTCATTGCTTTTGCACTTTCCTCAAAGTTTTCACTTTACTCCTATTGAAGTAAATAAATATTAGTTGTATACATTTTTGGTTTAATTTTATTCCTATTTGTAAAATAAATAAACATACAATCAGACACCAGTTATATTAACATCCACTGTATTATACAATACCCCAAATTCCCTATTTTGCACAATTAGACATAGATCTTCCGATATAGAGCTTCCTGAAGATGAAGATACGTTATCGTATTATGGTGGCCTTAAGGGCAAATATATACAGTTTAAGGATGGCAAACTGTTAGACATTTCCAACAATGAAAATGAAACAAAAACCGCTTCCCGCCAAGGCCCTGTGGCAGCTTCCAGTCAATTAGCGTTATCGGGAAACGATCGTCAAAATTATAATGACAACAAGTCAAGTTTTGCGGAAGATTTCAATAAAATTCAGAAGGCTGCTGCTCGCTTAGTGACCATACAGGAGTTGGCTAAAAATAAGGGTAGCCTTAGCGCTGAAGAGAATCGTGTTTATGCTGCCAGTTTATTGGAATTAGGTCAGGCTGCACAAAATTTAGCCATGTTGCAACAATCTGGAGAAATTCATGATTTTAGTGTGCTCTTGCAACCCATCGAAACTGCAGAAATGCCACAAAAAACTCCTGCTAGTGGTGTAACTGTAGAAGCGTCTGCACAGCCAGAAAAGGCAGATGCAGCAATGGAAGAACAAAATATAAGTGAACCTGAACTACTGCCACCAAATCATGAGGATCCATACGAAGATGCTAATGACAGTGTGGCCATAACACCGCCGAAAAAAGATGCTTCTGTAGCCGAGGCCAGGCCAGTTGGTAGGTTTCAAGTATAAAATTCATGATTTTCTTTTGCTTTAATTGTTGTTGCTTGACAGGTCTTTCTATTGCTGGTGAGGGTGGTGTTGCTTCTGCTAAGCCCAATGCAGTGGCCTTATCTGGACGTAATGGTTTGGCTGTCTCAGCGCCCAAAGCTACCGCTATAGCTGGGGTAACCGCCGAGGAAGCCGCCGCTTTTAGCGTATCTTTACCCAGTCGTCATAATTTGGTTCTAAAGACTGGCACTTCGCATCTGTCTTCTCCCTTTTATTACAATTATGATGATATAGAAACTTCACCGCTGCACGCCAGTACTCGCAATACTGCACTAAATAATAAAGCCAGACCTATGCAGGCCACAATTAATGCAGCTGATGCTATTGTAAAAATGTGGCGTACTGCCATAGCTGAGGACGAAGTCAACGCTTATGAAGCACATGAGCGTAAAAATGATCTCGATATTGAACAATATTTTAAGAACTTTAAACAATTCAAACCACTTCGTAGAAACTAAGTTTGAATAAACACATAACCACATATTTATTATCACATCTTTTGAGAGATAAGTAAATTATTTATGCTTAAAGATTCTTATATTTCTTTTAACATTATCAATAACAAATAGAAATCCGATATTTAATAAAGTATACTTTAAAAACGGCCAGCTAATTGGTGATGTGGTATGAGATATTATTTAGCGGCAATTCTTTAGTTTCCTAAGCTTTTCTAACATAGGCTTAGATGGCTGAGCAGACGTTTCCATGAAAGCATTACTGATATCGGGAAGTGTAAACTAGAGGACATCAGGGTATTCATCATGGGAATTCGGTGACTCAAGGACGGATAATAGGATCACTTCTGGCTACAAAACTATTTTGGGCATCAGAAGGGAGTCTGCGAGTGGAGGTGCGGTATAGCACCACCCTTCCTAACCTAACCTAATCCAACCTAAGCTTTTCTACGATTAAATTTTACCTAATGAAGTTGATAAGACTTAAAGTTGTATGCCTAAAAACTAGTGGCAAGTTTATTAAACTTTACAACTTTTTGAAAGTCTTCGGTATGTAAATAAAACTTCTAAGAAGCTTAAATACAAACACTTTTAAGAACCTTTTAAGCCAAGAGACAGTTCCAATTCAATAAACATATGAAAATTAGTTCTTCAGTGCGCTATTCCAAACTGTCAGCTACTGGTGTGACCGATAGCACTTTTGACTATCTAAATTTAAAAATAATACAAAAAATACCAATTTTGCACACCATTAGGCATATCTTTCAATTCGATATGCCTACTGTATTCATTCTATAATTAGTTCGTGCTTCAACGCATTATCTCAAAACGGTATCTACCGGTGAAATCCATACCATTGTTGATATGCTATATTGACAGCCTGGAGATATTTAAAGGGAAATTTTAGCTACAAAATTTAATTTTTTAATTTTCAGCATATTTTGCATTCCTCTGTGCTTTAAATATTTATAAATACTTATTTTTTGCAGATAAATGTGCGTACTTATTTAATGATATTTAACACAAATATATATATAACAATCGCCCTAAAAAAAAAGCAAAAACATTCAACAATATAATTGCACATGTGACGCGGCATGTTGGTTAGATTTTGTTGACATATTCGTTTTCAATTTATACTTGTTGTTTGTTTACTTGAAAATAAAATAATTTTTCTTTACGAATCAAGTAGGCTTTGTTTCTTTTGCAAAAAAAATAAAATCAAATTCTGAAAATTTTAGAAAAAGATAATTGGAGACTTTGGAGAGAAAAGAAGATAAGAAGAAAAGTTTTTTTTTAAATAGTGAACATTTATTAAAATAAATCAACTTCAAAGGAAAAACTATTTGTTGGGAATTAGAAGAAATTTTGGCCAGATAAGAAATAAAACCTTTTTAGAAAGAAGCAAAAGTGATTGTACGCCTGTTTGCTTCTCGGACAATAAGTAATCTGTGAAGTGGTGGTAGTCCAATAACAATCTCAGCTGCGGGCAAGCATATTTTCCTTAACTGGGGGAAAAAAAGAAAGAAAACTTCCGAAAATCAGGTCCAAGTCAAGTTCCTGTCAAAATTCTGGAAAAAAAGAAGTTACCCAAAATTGTGGGTCCGGTCTTCATGTCCTTACAGGAGGAAAGGAAAAAAAAACAGACCTAAAACTGTTTTATATTGAATTCAACTATTAGCAAAGGCTTTGAAGATGGGAGACTTCTTACGTGTGTTCCCATTTAAATTTTAATTGATTGTTTTGAAAACTTATTTGAATTACTAATTTTCTCAAATTTTATTAGTTATCTTAAATCTTTTAAATACGCGTTTTCTATATTTAAAAAAAAAAATATTTTGTGATTAACTTTACTTAACTTAACTTAATTAACTTAACGTAACTTAACTTAAATTAAATTAACTTAACATTACTTAACTTAACATAACTTACTATATATATAAACCAACGCGGATCACTTATATAATATATAATAAAAATATTTATATCAATTCAAAGTTTAGCTATCAGAGGTAACTAAAAAACACATCACATACATCAGAAATTAAGAATTTGTTTCAGAAACTCTCTTCGTCTTCCGGCGCCTGATGACTTCGAGCGATAATTGAACTGTAAGTTTATATATATTTTTATTTCTTAAAACAAATTGTTAATCATCACAAACACACAAACTAACATCTTGAAAAAACACATACATATATACTTAAATACAATTTCAAATACGTGAATTGATCTAAAAATTTTAAAAATACTTTGGATCGAACAAAGATCGGTTTTTAAATTGCAATAATAAAAATAACTTAAAAATTATTGAAGTGACCGTTAATTTGATTTGTTTTTGTTTCAACCTGTGACAGTTTAATTTAACGTAATGAAAATTCTTAAATCTATATTATCATTAATTTCATTATAATTTCTTAGAATACTTTTGATACTCAAATAATAAAAAAATGTGAAATTTGTTTTAGTTTAGTTTTGAACTTAAAATGAAATACTAATTTGTCACTTATTTACTGCGAAAGGTGAAGTTTGTACGAATGGGTAAAGTTTAGATAGGAGTAAAAGGGGGATTTGAATTGGGCTGACAATAGACTAAATCAATTATGTCAGCAAAATGGGTGGGTCAGAATATGTGTAACAATCTACAGCACAAGTTACGCATCAGTCATCAACATTCCTTATAATTTTTATTTTTGTATGATCACTTTGTTTATTAGCTACCTAAATTTTTAAAATCTCAACAAAACGATTGAATTTGATTAGCAAATTTTTTTTTTGGGAGTACAACTAACCTCCCCAGCGACGAGCACAGCCGATGTTAATAGGTAGCCCCATTCCCAATTTTCAACATCTTCAATAGCAATCGTTACACACATCACAGCTTGCTGTCATTGTTTTTCTGATAACAATCATCAATATCTGTTGAAAAGGTGCGATCATGTTATATGATGCGGATAAAACAAGAAACAAAGCGAAAATGTTATTTTGATGCATCTGGTATTGCTCTTCTCTATAGAGAATTAAATATATGAACTAAAGTAAAACTAAGTTTTGCCATTCGAATGCAAAATAATAAGTGATTGATTTGCTTTCGACGTAGCTGACTGAAGCAGATTTTGTATGAAAATATTCGCGTTTTCTGTACACTTACCATTTAAGTAAATAAATCAATGTTCGCTCGCTAGCAATACGAAGTAACGTACCTACATATGCTTCTACAATATCGTTTAATAGGCTGTTATTTTTCTTTATAAGTTTACCATGCCAGGTAATTAGTTGCTCCCATCCTTGTATCAATCCGAAATACTTAAAGTCTAGCATATTTTAAGGCGTAAGCAAATTAATATATATTTGCTGGCTGCTGAAAACTAGAAAGAAAAAACAAAAATAAAAATATGTCATGCAACAAGTTTTACAACAAGCAACAAATACTCGCGTATATTCTGTATTCCACGCGAATTTAAAAAGTTCGGAATTGCCATAGCATTGTTGCTATAAATTCCCATTTCCAACAACAATTCTATGGCAATTCCACACGTTTTAATTTCACGTGGAATACAGAACATACCCGACTATTTGCTGATTTTTAAAAAATAAAAAATAAAAAAATTAAAAATTGATCAAACTACGTAATACCAGAAATTTGCAATTAATGCGCTTAAATTAATTTTCTTGATGTCATCAATTAATGCTGCATGAGTGCAGATTTCATTTAAAAAGCAAGCCATTTTTGCTTGGTTGCTTGCTTCGCGTATGTTTTTCCACGTTCAACTAACAAGTTCAAGTTTGTGTTGTAAGTCTTTTGTTTTTGCACACACCATGATGAATAAGCCAACAGGCGCTGCGAGTACTGTGCAATCAATTACACCAACAACAACAGGTTTAAACATTTCATATACATATTATAATTTTAAGTTATGAGTACAATTTATATTGAAATTTATATTTAAGGAACAATACTTCAATTATAGTGGGACTTGAAGGAAATTTGTTTATATTCTTAAAGTCCTGAGTTTGAAATGAAAATAAAAGCCATTGAAAAGTATATTTATATCAAGTAGATGTAATGATGCAACAAAAGTAAACAATCAGGCATTTTTAGGGTTCTGAACACTAAAGGTGAAAAGGAACCCTATTGTTTTCCCTACGATGTCCAGCTGTCTGTCTGGCTGTAACTGGCTGTTTTCTCGAGAACCGCAAGTGCTACGGATCCGAAATTTTCAGAGAATATGTAAAACTTTGGCAGCTGCAACCAATATATAAGACAATGTTCTAAATTGAGCAACAAAAAATAATGAAATCCTAATGTAATATACAGACAATTATATATGTATAGACCAGAGCTGTAAATGAATTATTCTTTTTTGATTTTAATTCGTTACGAATTAGCTAAATTTTGAAATAATTCTTTTCACAACAAAAAAGAATTTAATGAAATTTGATTCAATTCAAACCAATAGGCAGAGATTAATTGCAATTCGTTTCCAATTCACATGAATTTGTAGAATGAGTTGCAATTCGTTTTTAATTCAAATTAATTTGTTAAATTCGTTTGAATTAAATTGATTTTGAATTCATTATGAATGAATCAATTAAATTCTAATGAGCTGGTAATGAATTGCTAATTCTTTTTTCTAATTCATTTGAATTGAATTCAAATGAATTGGAAATTAATTGCAATTTACTTTGACAAATTCATTTGAATTGGAAATGAACTGCAATTCATTTTCACCAAATTCATTTGAATCAGCTCTAATTTCATTAAATTTTTTGTTTGTGTGACAAGAATTAATTCAAAATTTGCTAATTCAATGCATGAATGATTCGCGTATTAATTAAAAAATGAATGATTCATTTAAACCTCCGGTATAGACACTTGAAAAACTGTCTAGAAAATAGCATCCATCAAAATACTGTCTATGCGTAGCTGACCAACTCGGGTATTAAAGAAGCTCTGGATTCGCATTCTTTTACGACAGCTGATGATTAAAAAGCTCTAAAAAATCTTTTAAAACAAACTAATTAAATTTTTTGTAAACTAATATTATTTACAATAAGCCTGAGATATGAGTAAATCTGTTTTCTTTTTATAATTACTTGACGATAAGACCAAATGAATTTGATTTAAACTTTTTTAATAGCGTAAAAATAATGTATTCTTCTGTATAAAGAATGAAGTTGTCATCTGTCGACATAAAATATCAAGCAATTAAGGTGAAAATGAAGTCTAAAAATCTCCCTTGGGTACTCATAACAGTTTTATTTATTTTCAATAGAAAACGGTGATTTGGTGTCATATATTGAAGCAACATGAAACTGACAAACCATTTTCAAAAGCCTTTAAATTGGAAATATGTATGTATTTAAATATGTAACATTAAGCTTCCAAATACTTCAAGCTCTCAGCAGTAATTTAAAGTCCAGCAAATTAGTTGCCACATAAATTACAAGCGGACATTTTTATGCTTAAATATTTTTCATTAACACTTTTTAAATGCATCCAAGAAGTCTTTAATTGATTTATTTGCTTTAATTTATCAAACATTAGCATTAAATGTCCAACTCAAAAATTAAAAAAAGATTTCTAGTGCAATAAAATAAAAATAAAACACAGTAAATGTATAAACGAGTATTTTGAGTATAAAAGCTGTGAAAACTGTATACAATTAAAATTAACATAGTAAAAATAAAATAATCAAAGAAGAGGTACAAGTAAAAGGAATTACAAAATCTAGTAAGTGGAAATTACTTTAACAATATTACGATCTGGGAAACAGCCACCAAGACTATTATCTTGTTTTATTTATTTATTTATTTATTTTTTATTACTTCTTACAAATTTTCTTCTTGGCACAACAATGTAAGACAAAAATTTATTTTTTTAATATACATAGACATATCACAAGCTTTGTAACGATAATCATATGCATGATATAATTGCTAATCAAATTTGTATTTTTCGTATTTTTTGCGTAAATAATTTTTTTTATTCATTTAAGTGCTTTTTTCATTTTGGCGATTTTTCGTTTCGGCATTTTTTAATTTTGGGATTTTTTAGTTGTAGCGCTTTTGAAAATATCAAGCGTTTCCCCATTGCGGTTCCAAGACACAGCAAGTTGACAAAATTACATAGAACACCTTTTAATTTCTATTTTTTTAGAATCTGCATAAAAATACACTCACTTTAAAGCTGCTAAACGGGAAATCCCGGGATTTGCGCGATTTTCTGAATCCCCTTATAAAATAAATAATATTTTTAACTGTCATCTTCTATATTAAAAAATTATTATTATTATTATTATAAAGCATGAAACAAAATTTTTGATATCACGCTTAGTAGAAAATGACAATCTAAATGATTCTTTGACAAACAAACAAAATTGATTCTGTCTCAGATGAGAACCTAGAACAAGACGAAAATATTTCGATTGAACAAAAGCTGAAAGATGTTACTAGTAGAATAAATATTTTAATAGATAATATTAATATAGTAGTATATACGAGGGCAGATCAATAAGTCCGTGACTTTTTGAATGAAACAGTTTTTTTGCAAAACAAAAATTTATTTTTCAACATAATCTCCCTTCAACTCAATACACTTAGTCCAACGTTTCTCCAGTTTTTGTATCCCTTCCAAAAAAATACGATTTTTTGAGGTCCTTAAAATAGGCATTTGTTTGGTCAATAATTTCATCGTTGGAGCTAAATCTCTTTCCACCGAGCCATTTCTTTAGGTTTGGAAATGGGAAGTAGTCACTAGGGGCAGGTGGATGAGGTACCAATTCGTAGCCGCATTCATAGATTTTTGCCATTGAGACTGCACACGTGTGCACCCGTGCATGATCTTGATGAAAAAGAACTTTTTTCTTTGCCATATGGGATCGTTTTCTTTTTAAATCCTCATTAAATCGGTCTAATAAGTTGGCATAATATTCCCGATTATTGTTTTTCCCTTTTGAAAGTAATCGATGTGGATTATCCCGCGTGCATCCAAAGAAAACTGTTGCCATCACCTTATTGGCCGACAAACTTACCTTGGCTTTCTTCGGAGCAGGTTCACCCGTAGAAACCCATTGTTTAGACTGCTGCTTGATCTCCGAAGTACAGTAATGGATCCATGTTTCATCCACAATTACAAAACGCCTCAAAAACTCATTCGGATTGCGGTTAAACCACTCCAAACAATCATTTGAAGGTGTCACACGTTTACGTTTATGTTCAATTGAGATAAAACGTACATATATAAAACATTTTAATGTAAAATATTTTCATTAAATGTCTGAAATATATATGTATGTACGAGTATGTATGTAGATAAGTACATACAAATGTATGTACGTTAGAGCACCCAATGAGCTCCACCGGTAGTTTCTGGTAGACTAGTCATAAAAAACCGGCCATAACTTTTAAACTCGGCGTTTTTCGGAAATATTTTATATAACCATTTTTGTGCAGAATAAATAGCAAAACATTTTTGCTATACATAACTTTGCCCTAACTATGGCCCATCATGGTCCTTTAATGAGATGAAACTAAGTTTTTTGGGAAAACTTTTTTTCGGACAGACGGACGATTAAACCGACAGCAAGACGGACGGACTTAACGACATAGTAGCGAAAACAATTGCGCTCCTTTTCACTTTTGGTGTACGGAACCCTAAAAAGTGTCAGAGTATTGAAAATTTAAAGGTATTGATAGGTAAAAATTTATATTATATTTATATTTTATACGAGGTCTGATCAAAAAATAACCGTTATTTTCAAATTTCGTGAGTTACGTATGTTCGATTTTCGCATTTTTTTTTCTGTTATGTTGGTACACATGTCTGTTATATATGTTGGCAATATCAGCCATTTTGGATTGTCAGTTTGTTTTTGACAGATAAAAAGGTTAGTCGTGTTTTGGTGTGCTCTTCGATTTTTTACTATTCGAAAAAATGGATCAAAGAAACTGTATTAAGTTTTGTGTAAAAAATTAAATTAAATGCGCAAGGACATTTGAAATGTTGACTGTGGCGTTTGGCGAGTCTACTATGAGCAGAACACAAGTTCAATTGTGGTATAACCGGTTTAACGAAGGCCGAGAAGATGTCAATGACGATGCTCGTCCTGGTCGTCAAGTTCGGTCAAATGTAAAGGTTTTGCTCACTGTTTTCTTCGACTGCAATGGCGTGGTGCATCATGAATTCTTGCCACAAGGTCGTACGGTCAATAAGGAAAACTACCTTGAAGTTATGCGCCGTTTGCGCGAAGCAATTCGTCAGAAACGCACAGAATTGTGGAAAAAACAATCATGGATTTTGCACCATGATAACGCACCAGCTCACACATCGCTGCTTGTGCGTGAGTTTTTGGCCAAAAACAAAACCGTTATCATGTCTCAACCACCGTATTCACCGGACTTGGTCCCCGCAGACTTTTTCCTCTTCCCAAAACTGAAGACAGCGATGAAAGGAAAGCGTTTTGCTACGATTGAGGAGATAAAAGGAAAATCGAAACAGGAGCTGTTGGCGATACCAAAAAGCGCGTTTCAGAAGTGTTTCGAGGATTGCAAAAAACGCTGGCATAAGTGTATTATATCTGAGGGGGATTGCTTTGAAGGGGACAAGATAGTTATTGATGAATAAATAAATACTTTTTGAAAAAATTGAAAATAACGGTTATTTTTTTATCAGACCTCGTATGTACTGCATAATAAGAGTCGACTACCACTGTATTAAGAACTTTTCGAGCAAATTCTATAAGAAATTATCTACCAGTGCCAAAAACAAGAACTGAAACAAGTATGTACTGGCACAAAGTATTTTCCAGTTCTCTATCCAAAGTTTTTGCAGATGTCATTTGATATTAAACCACGGGCCAATAATTTTAAATAAGCTCTGCTATACGAATGACTATTAAACTGCACTGCAACTGAAGCTAAAGTAGAAAAAGTGTGCAACAGACCACTGGAGGAGGTACAAACGAGACAAGTAACATCCATCCTGTCAGTTGGAAAGATAAAAGATATTGGTTACATTAACTCTAGACGATTTGTGGAAAAACTGCTATTGTAACTATTGGCTAATAAAGGGTTGTTAAACCAAGATGTGGTAATATATTGTGCAGCAGCAATAGCAACAGCAGCGGCAAGTAAGCGTAAGCCTGTGTCTGATATAAAAAATCTAGTTTATTTCATTTCCCTCTTTCTATTTTATTTTCATCTAAGCTTAAAGGTTATTGCTTTCATATTCTATTCGAGTTTAGAACTTAGCTTACATTTCTTTGTCTTTTTGGTGCGTACAACATTTTAGAGATGCTTCAGCATTGTTGTGGCTGGTTTGTTGCAACTGCTTGCGCCGCATATTTCAAGCTTTGGTTACCATGTTTGGTGGCTTTTTTCTTATTCTTTTATTTTTTATTTTGACTTCTAGTTGTATTTTTCTATTTTATTTATTTGCAGCTTTAAATTTATACACGTAACGTTTTTCTTGTTGTTGGCCGTGTATTTTCAATGTTATAAAAAGGTCGGTCTGCCAATATTTGGTCAGCAGTCTCCTTAAACTGTCCCACAAGGAACGTTCTTCAATACAATTCGAAAACATAAGTCAAGTGAAAGACTCCTGCTTGTTAAAGTGTTTAAAGTAGATTTGAGCATTTTGCTATTTATTCAAAGTGAAAAATTTCTAGAAAATTTTTAAATTTATAAAAAAAGAAGATATTTTTAAGACTGATAGAAGTACAAGTTATTTTAAGAGTAAAAGGTAAGTTTTTGAGTGATTTCGCCAAAAAAATAAACCTAATTCTTTAATTTTGTTTGCACAATAAACGAAGTAGAATGGATCTGAGATTTTCAGTTGTAATAGCCACAAGTTTATAACAAAATTATTACAAATTAAAAACACAGGGCTTAAATAATTATAAAAAAGAAATCTAATTTAAAGTTAACGACTTCTTTTTAATTCTTGGCACAAAACGTTTTAAGAAAGGAAAACCAATTAACTTTTCGAGGGAAAAACCATTCCTATGAATAACCAAATAATAATTATTTTCTTTTTTTTTTTGAAATAAGAATAAAATGAAAGAATCAACAGCAACCAGAAAAAAATTATATAAAAAAATTTTGTATGTCACTTAAAAAATAACTAAATTTAAATAATAATAACATCAGTTACGTTTTTATGCTTGCATTAATTTAAGAAATTACAAATTAAATTAAATCAATAAAACATTTATTTGAATAAATTAAAATTTTAATTGAAAATATTAATTAGTGAAGACTGTATATTAAGGGGAAGAAAATTGCTTTTACTGCATACAACTTTGCGTATTATGAACAACTTTTGTTGAAATAAGAAAACAAATACATTTTAAGAACCCCTGAAATTGAGTACATCCATATCAGTTGGGTTTAAAAATAAATATCTTTGAAAAAGCGGATGTACTTAAGAAACAAAGTTTTCAATTGAAAAGAAACTCTTTTAAATAACCAAAACTATTTATAAACAAAAATATTTATCTCTCAAAATAAAAATTAAATGTCGTTCGTTGCTAATCTTATGAATTAAGAACGGCTGTACCGATTTTTTTTTTGTTGATATTTGTAGTAATTTAAAGAAATAGTATTAAGAATTAGAGTAGGCGTGAGTGACACCTCCCATATATAGCAAATATTTATTTTGAAATATCTCGGTTCACCTCATACATACAAACTAGAGATGAGCGATTTTTCGAAACCTGTTACTTTTTCACAGCGATTGAAAAATCACTAATCGCAACTGTGACTGAATTTATCAAGTAACAGGTTTTGGAAATATAGTTCTTTCATACAAACTGTGAATGTTCTTGTATGCTTACTTTACAGTAAATAAAGCTACAACATTAATTTTTTTTATACCTTCAGCTTTTGTCAAGAAAAATTCATACAATCGTGTCAAATCGTCTTTTCTGGCAACTACGTATAGCTCTCACATTTTTGTATTTGCAATTTTAGTGCCTCTCTACCTTTTATACGACAATTCTCAATATTTGAATGGGGTTGATTGCTAATTGTTTATTAACACAATACTGCTAAACTGTGATCACAGTCACAGTTTAAAAGAACAGCGATTTAGAAATCACGCTCACAAGGAGCAACATTATTAAAAAATCGCAGTATCGCTCAACACTAATACAAAGTAAGAGAAAGAGTCTAAAAAAATAAGTGGACGTGGCACCTCCCATATAAAAATTTTATATTGTGAAATATCTTTGCATCTAATGCAGCAAGAAATGTGAAATTTTTTGTAAGTAACAATTTTTGTAATTTACATACATACGTTGTGTTACAAAAAAAGTTCGAATTGAACATGTGGGTGTGGCTCCTCCCACAAAGAAAAAATATTTACTTTGAGATATCTGGAAAACTAATATAGGGAGAACGTTGAAACAATTTCAGAATTGAAAATTTAGGCGTGATGCCTCTCATAACGAAAAAGCAAAATTTATTTCAAGATGTCGTGAAAGCCAAAACAGTAAAAATTTTCACATTTTTTCGTAAGCAGTAACAGCAATGACTAGAAAAGTATTATAAAAAGAAGACAATAATAGAGCAAAAAGTGTGTCCCAAGTAAATTAAATATTAATTTTCTTAATATCTTGGTATCTGCTTTAAACACAAACTTGAGATTCAGCTGATTCTGCCGATGATAGAAAGTAATCGGTATTGGAAATAGGGAAAATGTTTACTTAAAAAAATATCTTGGAAACAAATGCAGTGAGAATTTTGAAGCTCTTCATGATTGTTTATGTTAATAATGAGAATTTTATTTTACAAAATAGTGAAGGTTGAACCGCAGGCGTGGCACTTCTAATATAAATAAATATAAATAATATACAATTTTTGTTTTCATCTCAAAACGTATATGGGGTGTAGCGAAGCACACAGGGTCTTGGCTAGTTAGGCAATAACTACAATTAAAAAAAATATTTGGAGTGAATTTTTATGAGTTACATTTTAATAAAAATCTAATTAAAGATTCAAAATTTCAAAACTGTAAAAAGCGGGATAAGGCGGGATAATATCGCCTAAAGCGGGATGTCTGGTCAGGATAAGTATCCACATACAGTGTACATATAAGGAGTCGCTGAACAAAACATGCCTTTTTGATTATTTCAAAATGTTGGGAAATCCAAGGCTATTGTTTTCACCCGATTATTTTATAGGAACTGTACTTTGGATATATAGGGCAAGCTTTTATTTTGTAATTGTTATTGCAATAAACAAAAAAATATTGGCCCTTACCGTGGTTGGCGGATTTTCACACTTCGACTACGACTATTTGGTCATAGATTAAAGAAAAACTGATGAAGTGCTCTTTAATCTATTACAAAAACGTTGTAGTCGCAGTCGAAATATGTACGTCAACCTCGATAAGGGGCTTGTCACATCTGAGTAAGGTTTTATATATTGATTTCTTTCAACGTCTATTAATGTAATCCCCATACAAAATTTTAAAAATTAATGCTAAAATTATTTTATTATTCAAGTAATGATTACTAATTACATTGCACAGCAAAATCGAATTTTTTCGAAACAACAAGTTTGGGACGACGAAATTTTTCAAAACAACAATACACTAATATTTCTTGGTCCCTTCTGGCAGAATGCGTCGTTTACTATGGGCAAAGTCCCAACGTTCATACTAAGAAATATTTGCTACGATGAGTTTGAACTTATAAGTTCGTTGAAAGAGGAAAGGCGATTAGAAAGTGTTACCTTGTTTCATGTACATGCAGTTCTTGTTGAGTATCTCATTATCATGAGAAGAAGAACCAAGAAGAAAAGTATAAAATATATTAAGCTGCAAAAAAAAACTTCACTTATGCAGTTTCAAAAAAGAATTTAAAATTTTAAATTAATTAATTTAAATGAAAGAAACACTTTCTAAAAAAATCAACTTATTTAAGAGGTGATGACTCTTTTCTTTTCAGATGTTTAATTATATTATATTATGCTCCCTTTTAGCCCATACCGCATGGGCTAAGCCACTGCATCAACATCACAGCGAGTTGGCGCCACATGTCCTCATTGTAACGCCACAAGCACAATTGCGCTTAGAATCTTTAGTTCCTGGTACACCAATCATACAACATTTGTCGCCTTTTACACGTTATATAGCGCCCCATGAAGAAACCATTGTCTATGTACCAGCTAGTGCAGCTGCAGCTATACAAAACGCCGAAATTGTTGCACGTTCTTTAGAGGGCAACAAGGGCAAACAAATTAATCCCTCCGAATTGGCAAGTTCTCTTGGTACGCTGGCCAGTACTGGGGCACAAGCCCTACAAAGTGCTGCCCAAGCAGCAGCTGAGTCTGCCAACAATTACATATCAGGTTCAACGACATTTGTACCCTCGTTGGGTGATCCAGCTAGCAGTTTTCAAGGAACTGCCGAAGCTCTCCTCCAAGGAGCTCAAAGTGCTATAAACAGTTTTGCCCAAGCGTCACAGTCCCAACAATCTCAGGCGCAGGCTCATTTATTGTCTGCTGATACCCCCTTAGTAGCAGCAGAGGTAGCTTTACCACCAATCATATCTGAACAAAAACTGCCGGTAATTTCTACAGCTATTTCTTTGCCACAAACAGCCTCTTCTGAACAGAAACTACCACTGATTTCACTAGGCGCCAAAGTTCCATCCTTATCATCACTATTACAGCCAATCTTGCCCTCGATTTCAATCTACAGTAATGAACCCCGACAACATTATGTTGTGGCACCAGCTACTCCCCACATTCTTAGTTTTGTACCTAGTTCAATTATATTATCACCTGCTGCAGCAACGACTATTAAAGCGCGTCGTAGCATTTTAGCCGATGATAAAGATGATAAGGAAGCCAAACCATTACCAATAGCGGCAGAAACCCCTGCTTCATATGCTTCAAACAATGATCTCGAAAAGGAAGAATTACTGGTCAAAGAAAAGAAGGAAGAATTCAAACGTTTTCTGGAAGCAAATGCCTTGAAAGAGGAAATTAAAGAGGAACAACTTGCACCAACGGCCGCGGAGAATGCCAAGTTGTTAGAAAATGAAAAGGGTGAGTGTGAAGAGACATATTTGAGTAAAATTTATAAAAAAAAACGTATAAAATATTGTTTGGATGTACTGAAAATACTCGTAAGTACCCTGCTGCTAACGCAACGCTTGACGCTCTAATTGCGGTTGGACTCTATATTATTATTATATTTGCTTCGCCTACTAGTGCTGCTATAACCATAAACAGCTGTTTATGTTTTCATTTGTTTATTCATTTAAGGCTCAGTTATCCGACTGTAATGGAATGTAATTGCAACAGTATGAAACAGCTGCTCGATATTGTTATGTGAGAAGTAATAAAATGTCTATGTAACCGAAATGTAAGAATCTGTACATTACTTTTCACATAACAATATCGATCAGCTGTTTACTACCTTTGCAGTTAAATTCCATTACAGTCGGCTAACTGAGGCTTTAATCAAATACAGTGCTGCCCATAAGTTTAGTTCGAAAAGCTGTTTTGTGTGGTTATGGTTATGGCACTTTTAATTGAACATTGTGGCAAACGTTTCAAACGTTTCGTTTTGTTTATTTTTGTACTCTGGTTTGAATTGTCAGATGCTTACCGCTCACAATTTTAATTTGTTGCAAAGTATTAATTTGCAAAATGTTTAGCTGCGGCATATAACAAAAAAAATTTTTTTTAAATTTGCATAATATTACATTGTAAAATCTTTGAATTAAAAACATCCTTTTCAGAAAAAAGTCCAATCGAACTGAAATCCTCACCAGATGCTGCTAATGAAAATGAAAAAGAAATACCCGCCACAAAGGAAGCATAAATATTATACTCATAATATCGGTGGCACAGTATAACGAGCAAAAGAAAATCGTAAAAATATACAGACTTCAAGCATACACACCACATCAACATCACACCGCTTTTTATTTTAGTTATTGTATTTTGTCTAAAATAATTATTACTTTAAGTTTTATTTTCTTTTATTTCGATTATTTTAATTTATAAAATCAAAATATCACATTATTTAACTGATAATTAAATTTAACTATAAAAATTTAATTATAAATATTCATCAAAACATCACAAATTCATTAATACATCACATCAACATAACAAGCAAAATTTTCAACAAATATAAAATACAAAAAAAAAGTTAAATAAAGAATTAAAGTAAAATGCAAAATACCTCATTTGTCAGACAATGTTTTTCATCCGACTTTTTTCCATCAACTAAGCCTAGTTTTCTTAAATATACTTCAAAAAAGTTCTACTGTCACTTAAAATATCACTTGGAGTTCAACAACAACTCGATACAACAAAAGCAAATGTTGCTCAGCTCCCACAACTAGCTATATGACAGCAGTGGAGATAAAAAATTTATATTATTTAACAGAAAGAAACGACATTTTGAAATTCATATATATTTATATTTTTATGTGATATAAGTACTTTTTAAATTAAATTTTTGAAAGTTGCACCACATGTATGTACATACTTTAATATCAGGTTGTTATATTTCAGTTGCTAAACACACGGCGGTAATTGTCACTAGCGGCATTTGTAGTCGGTAGCCTGCTGTCGTGGATGTGCTTGGGGCATACAATTGAAAACGATTATTAAAAGAGGAGGTGGGAATGCTGGTTTTAAATCAAATATAGAGAACAATTATTAAAAGCAATTCCCAAAAGTATGCTGCTCTGCAATGTTTACTCTAACAAATTTGTATTGACTTTCCTATACTTTGGCTTTGTTTTTCAGTAAAGAATTAAACACATTTACCACAGCACGCTACATGGCTACACGACTACAAGTGCCACTGTCTACAAATGTTGCCTGGTAGCCAGCTACTTAATTATTTTGAAAACGTCAGTAGCACCATAAGAATCTGATTTTGAATTATAAATATATATTTCAGTGGTGCCGCTTTCAAACGGTGCTGCTGCCGTTTTCAAAATAATTGAGTAGCTGGCTACCAGGCAACATTTGTTGCCGGCTGCCCTTGTAGTCGTGTTGCCATGTAGCCTGCTGTGGTACAACAAAAAAAAATTTTTTTCATAAAAAAATTTTGACTACTCCATATTAGTTAGTTCAGCCAATTTCGTTGGTTAGTGCCAGTTTAACCGTCGGAATCGTTTAGATTTATCTATGTATAACTTTTTTCTGTGTACCAGCGTTAATTTCGCTCTTATTCACATTTGGGGCCAAAAATTCGCACAAATTTGGATTTAAGCTGTATTTATGTAGATCTTCGAAACATTTAGACACTTTCGGCCCTATGCTTAATGAAAAACTAGCATGAAGTTAGCATGAGTGGCAAAATTGGACATGGGTTTAAAGAGTTTTGCCATACAATTTTACACTAAAAATCACGCCAGGATTTAATAGTGGGTTAAAACTACATTATGCGTTGATTTTTAATGTCAAATTGTATGTATCGTTAGGATCATGTTCTATTTTGCCACTTATGCTAACTTCATGCTAGTTTTTCATTATGCATAGGCCCCTTTATTTTTGCAGTTACTTTTCTTGTTTCGATATATGCTAAATAAACATTTTAATTGAAATCCAACCACAATTTTAATAAATTTGAACTAAAATTTTTATTAAGACAAACACTTTTATATAAAATAATAAATACGAGTAAATAAATAGCAAATAAACAAATTGAATTATTCAACTAATAACACTGGGTATTTAAATTTCCCCTAGGATTTTTTATTTTCAAGGGATTTTAGATTTTTTATTTCAATAAACTCATTCTCTTCAGCTTTATCATAGAGCGCTGCAGGTTTAATTGTTGTTGTGGTGCTTGCAGAATTGCTTTGTGGCGGCGTCGTTTTTAATTTTTCCATGTTCGGCAAAGTGCTCTTATTTCTATTGGGACCGTTATTATCATCTCCATTTTGGGTTAAACTCAATGGCGACATCGTCTTCATTATTATTGTTGCTGTTGTTGTCGTTGTAGGGTTTTGATCCACCCGCACCGGCACCGGTGCACTGGTATCGGTGTATCTATAAACTGAAAAATATGTCTGTACACGTTGGATAACACGTTCCAAAAATGGTGGAAATTTGTGTTCAACACTTTCGCCATAAATTGTCTGACGCAAATCATTGAAAGTATTTTGCGCTTGCAGCGGCATTAAGCGTATGGCATTCAAGATGGTTTTGAAAATAATGGCCTCTTGCCAAATATTGGAGGAGCTGTTGTTTATTGCACTGCGCAAAATCAATGTACCATTGGGTCTCAGTTCCAGAAAACCATCATCCATATTCGCAAGCTTAGGGTTTAGTAAAACTACAGCGGCATTGCTAGTTCCAAGCAAGGAAACCAGCGTAACTGCTATTAAAACTAGCATTCTAAGAGATTTTATTTTATTAATTTTTTTTTTAATTTTATTATTTTTTTGTTTAAAGAATAACTTTTAGTTTATATCAAGCTTTTCACTCTTTATTTAAATATTTTGTTGAAACGAAATGAAAATCAAACAGCTCTGGTTGCTGCCAAAGTCGTATTAACAATAATTGTTGTGGTCTTTAGTGTGACTTGCATTGGTGATGATTTTCGGCCACGCATATTTTGCAAGTGTTTTTTCTTTTTTGTCTCGGCTAGTGGTGGGACGGACCGGGTTAGTTTGTGTGGATGTGCGTGTGCGATTTATTTATTGAACTCAGGCATGGCAAGAGGGAGTTGTACAAATTCGCAGTAAGCATCTAAATGAAAAGAACAAAGTTGCTTACGTACCTTTAAAAATAAATATATATTTATGTACATGTATTTATGTGTTTATTATTACATATTTTCTTACAAAGAAATTGGAATTTATGTTTTATCAATGGCTATATGTTTCAAATCTGGCAATTATGTGGCTTTCGCTGTCTTCGATTAAAACTTTTCAAAAAATAGAAGATTGGGTGTACATTAGTTCGAATGTATAATGTTATTATGAATTTAGCTTCCAGGAATAATATTTCATTAAAATTTTCATGTAAAATACGAGGTTTGTTCAAAACTTATCGCGATTTTTTAATTTTTGCGGGTTACGTATATCGAAGACGAGCCAAAACACGTGCAAGCACAACAGCTGTCAACAATTAACTGAACATTCAAAATGGCCGAAATTGTCGGCATAAGTGAGAGACATGAGCACCAACATAACATTACAAAAAAATCAAAATTCGAATATACATACGTAACCCGTGAAAATTCAAAATTTGCGATACGTTTTGAACAAACCTCGTAGATGATATTTAGCACTCTTCCAACCATTTTAATTGAATTTTTATTGTCTCATCTCACATTAATTTAAAAATATTCCTTAAACTATAAATAGATTTTTTTGAAGCGAACAGCTACAGCAACAGAGGCCTTGAAAATTAAGAACTGCTGTTAATTAAAGTAATTCGTAGAATCAGCGTAATTAAAAAAAATTTTGTTGCAGGTATAAATAAGTTTAAGAAAAAAAATTTGTATCAGTAGAAAGATAAGTTTTTTCCATTAAAATCAACAGATTTTTTTTCGAAAATGAATAAGACTTTCTTTAAATTAACGAAAGGAACCATGTGTACGTTCTTGTAACATTGAATCGTTTTCATGTGAGTGGCAACAAAAGAGCTTTCAGTGTTCCAACACTCATAAAATTCTGTATGTAAAATAAACTCTAATTGTAGTTTAAAATACATGAAATTTTTTTTTTTTAAATATTGGTCATTTGAGTTTAACGAAAATGTCATTTAATTTTTAATGCTAAAATGTTATCTGACTCAAAACATTAAACAACATTTTTTTAAATTATTTTTTTAATTACAAAAAAATCAAATAAACGAGTAAATGTGAACGACTTTTTCTATAACATTTCTATATTCCCCTGTTTCTGATATTTTTACTGTGAAATTTTGTTTCCTTATTTTTACAATTTAACAAATCACAAAAATGTTTAGCATTGAGTCAAAGTAGGGTGAAGGTTATAGGAAACAAACCTCAGTTCTTATAAACAGCGGAAAATATGATATACAATGAAAATCTGTATTACTTAGTTTTTAAAATGAATGCTAGAATCAATTAAAAATGAAATTGCTTACTTCTTTATTCATAAAATTTAAAATTAATATTTTAGAAATTTTGTTATTTGACATATTGTCATAAGTTTATTTTAACAGAAATTTATTTATTTATTAATTCCAATATAAAGATTTATAGGGTCTCCTCGTCTTTTAAATAAATTTTAGCTTTTTGACTAAAAAATTTAATTCTGGTTAAGCATGTCAATACGCACTTCAAAATGTGTGAAGTTTACTGATGATTTGGCATACATTAAATAAATTTCAATTAATTTAAAATGAATTTTGTTTCAAATTTTTCATACAACATTTTTTTGTACATTTTTTTTTATTCCGTCACTGTAATAATTTTGTGAGTGTTTTTGTGTTTAGTTATACCAAAAAAGCTCTTGCTATGTCTAATAATTTCTTATCAATTCAGAATCAAACAATGATTTTTTTTGTTGTAAATACACGCAGCAGTGTCTCGAGATTTCCACCAAAAATTTGCCTCACCGCCAAATAGAACAATGCAATAACACAATGCCTTAACTTTCCTAAACTGAACGCCGATTTACGAAATTATATTTCACAATATCAAGTCCCTGAATTTCTTCCAGTTAAATTCTACTATAAATGAGTTGTTCAGAAATAACTAACAAGTAATGTATTTTCACTGTCTCATGAAGCGTAAAATTTTGAGGCAACTCAAATTATAATTTTTACATTTTGAGTATGAAAATTAACAACGAAATAAAGCGTTTTTTACATATTCTCACATCACCTCATCATCTGTCAAAAACAAGCAGATATAACCAATATATTTTTACGTTGCAAATTAAAAAGTACAAAGTGTAGCACACGACAAATAAATAAAAAATTATCAAATTTGTTTTATTTTCTTTGATAGTTCGGCTAGTTTTGGGACTGCCCTCGTATTTTGTCGCTTACAATGTCAGAAGAAGTTTTATATCCTACGAACGGCGGAGCTGATTTTGCTACTTAGTGATGCCATTTATAAGAATGTAATTTGAAATGCGCAGAATGCCCTGGCGCAAAAAGTCGATTTACGAACTTCCAGCATTTAGTAGACTAGATCAGCAGAAATATGTTGAGTCTCTCTGGTATACTTATACATATGTATAAATATTAATGCTTAAAAGGTGGTTCTTCTTTTATAAATTGTGCAATATTAGAATTTTTGGCAAATCAAATGAACATTCTATAAAGTTAAATACACCGAGTTTTACAGGCCTGCTTGTTATTCAAGACAGTTCGCTCGCCCGGTCTCCAAAACTCCTATTACATTGTATGTACATAAGAAACAGTATAATTTTCGCTCTCAATTTAAATGAGTGCTGCCCCCAAATAACGGTCATATAAATTTTATTACACTCGCTTTTTGTGTACGTTGGTACACATTTGCTGTTTACATTTTTCATTTGCACTGATGTTCGATAATGTTTCATATTGAAAGAAATTGTACAAACTGCAGCTCAGATATTCACATACATTTATTACATTCACCGAATATGCTGTTGAAGGCTGTATGGCTGATTTAAAATTTGGGAAACTTTAAACTTCTCTCACGAATTTCTCGTTTTATTGCGATCACGTTTAAGATTTGTTTGCTATGCCGAGTACACACAATGGCATTTTGTGTCATCAAAATAGTGTGTACTAGTGACAATGTTTGTCTTTTACATTGTGTGGCACTGCTTTCCATATAAAAAAAACATAATGTGAACGGCGTTTTACACATTTTGAAAATAACACCATAAAATGACAGCACAAGAAATGCCAGATGTGGACTCAGCATTATAATGCATTAAACGCATTGATCACAGGAGACTATACGACTACACAACTTCAAATGTTGCTAGCTGCAACTGTCGCCCTGTATCTAGCTGCTGAGAGAGGGAGAGTACACTGAAGAAAAAACTGCACACTTCCAAAAAGTATATAATCTAAATGGAGTTTTCTTGCAACAGATGTATTTATGGCACTTTAGCACATATTTAAAGAACGTAAAATATATTTTATTGAAGTGCATGGTAATTATTTTAATATTGATATGAACAACTTTAATGCTTAGACAAGGTAAAAAGTTTTTAATATATTTTTATTGCATTTTGAAAGTATTAAATAATTGATCTGAAATTTTTCTTTGATTTTTTTAAGAATATAATTTCTCTTTTATTTTTTTTTATAACTAAATTTCATCTGCATTAGCATAAATAATATCCTATTGCCTTTTTATATTATATTATTTAAATGTGCTTATTACATGAAATGCTTTGGATGTATTGCATTTTTTGAAAAGCTGAAAAGCATGACTAATTTCTTTCAGTGCACCTAAAAAAAATACACGCAAAAACATCCGCTTAGCGCGTTTACTCGTCCCTACCTTGTTCACAACTAATAGCGTACGAATATTTTGTATGTTTGAAGCCATATCAGCTCAATTGGGCTATGAAATGCACACCACCGGTTTAAACAAAACTTTCCTTTTTAACGTCAAGAAAGCTTTTTTTAGTTTTGTGAGAGGAAGTTGTTGTAGATATACATACATCCACACATATTTATTTTCATATCAGTTAATAGCTGCAATAATGACACAAATTGAAAAACAAGTTTTTGCACTTAAAGTGCACAAAATAATTGCACATTTCTATTATACTGGCGCAAAGACAAGTACTGCATTCACCTGAAGGTACGCTACACACCACTACTAAAACTGAAAGTGAATATAGAAAAGGGGAAGATCTGGTCCAAAGACCGGCACTGCGACTCCTGATGTATCTTTTGTGCCATGAAGTTTAAAAAAATATGTTTTTGTAGATAGTATGTACAAATATATACTAATAAAAGCAACTATACCTTGACAGAGGTCAGAGTAAAATTTTTGATATCATTAAGAGAACGTAGAAAAAATCTTTGTTTCAAAATTTATAATTTTTAAAAAATTTTATTTTTTAATTCGTCCGGTAGGGGTTACAAGAAATAGCTTTTTCTGCTATAACTTTATAGACATGTAAGTGGTTCGTAAAGGGTCTCTCGTTGTCTTTAACTTTAAATAAAAAAAGTGTGTGTGAGATACATAGTATGTACTATATTACATCGACATTTATTCGTGGAAATGGCCGCCACAACGTCTCATTGGGTGACGCGCATCTGAAATGTGCAGTTCACATCACCTAGCAATATATGTACTCGTATGCATGTATATGTACAGTCGAATCCGCTTTAGCGCAACACGCTTTACTAAAAAAAATCGGATTACTGAAAGCGATACAAATCCTCGCATTGATTTTAAACATCGCTTTACTGAAAATATCGTATTACTGAAAATCAAATGCAAGCCCACAACTACGTTTTGAATGAAACTTACTTCGCTTTAGTGAAAAAATAAGCCATGACAAATTTATTTATTAGAAATCTATTGCATAAATGGCAAAATGTATTTGTCCTTTTCGCTCTTACGTACTTCATTGTATTTTTCTATTATACATATTGTCAATGCAAGTGGCTAGATATTTTCGAGGGGTACGCTTAACTGTAACAAATTTCAGTAATCCGAACTACGTTTTAGAGAAAAAATCGGATAACTGAAAAAAATTGGGTTTTGGTTATTTTCAGTAAAGCGGAGTCACACACAGAACACTGCTCTTCAAAAAAGGGAGGGAAAAGAACGTCATTATGTGATTTTAAGTGACTGTTCACAGATTGATTTCATCACGTCCAGTTTTTGAGATTTTCTTATTTAAATAAAATACTGATGTTGGAATATTAACTATGTACGTATTATGATAAAAGTAAAAAAATCATACACACAAATGGCTTCTACAAAATTAAAATCCTAAATGAAACTAAACACAAATATAACATAAGAAATCAACTACTATTTAGTAGATGGCTTTCCTTTATGTTTCATCGAAATCCGAGCCCTGGTGAACATTCATGATTCATATAAACCAATTGCCCATCTCTACTTTGCAAAAAAACAAAAAAAAGAAATATCACAATAAAAACTCAAACTTGAACACGCCTTTTTAATAGAAATAAATATTTGAAAAAAATTTACAGAATCACTAAGCGCATGCTGCGTAGTAAGTTTTTCAAATCTTTTTAAGGGTTCTATACACCAAATGTGAAAAGGAATTCTATTGATTTCCCTACTATGTCCGTCCGTCTGTCTGCATGTCTGCCTGATATGAAAAAAAAACTTTTGTTCATCCTAAAATAAATAAACAAATCTGATATCCTCTTTGAATTGGAGCTAAATCGGGCAATTTTTGGTGTAAGCTGCCAAGATTACGCAGTACATATTTTTTCAATATGGTCAGTTGAAGTAATGATAGTATTGCATTGTGCATATATGTATTTTCGACTGAATTTTGCAGAAGAAAGGTTATGTAGAGTAGAGGAGGTAGTCGCAACAATAGAAAGAGCACGTGATATATATATCGCACACTAAATCATAAACAGTCGCAACTCAAATCAGTTAATTGTACAAATCTCTAACGAGCCCAAAAATTTCTTTTACAATAAAGTCTTCTTGAAGAATATAAAATACCGTTACGTTTATTTTTATATTACATACTTACGTCATCTGTACTGTATCAACATTTGGTTGTCACTATTCAGCATCTAAAATTGTTTGAGTTGTGAGTGTTTATGATTTAGTGTGCGATATGTAGATTTAAATTCTTTTTTTTTTTTGTGGAAAGAGTTCCGCTTTTGTCTTCACGTTGAATTGTGGCACACGCTGTATGCAAAATAAAAAATTAAACTAAAATTATCTTACTGAATATCGAGCTTTCGTTAAATATTTTAGCGACCTCCCTAATGGTTGTGTTTTTTCTTTTTAAGTTTGAAGCATCAATAATATTTTGTGTCCACCTTAAAAACACTTTGAATTTAATTACTACGATTTTTTTTGACTGCCAGTCGAAACTTCTAAAATAAATAAAAAATCGTGATTTATTCAAGTGATTGAAATGAATAAATATAATACTCGTATGTATGTTTGTTGATATTTAATGAACTTTAAAAAAACGCTTACTTTAATTTTATTAACAAACAAGCTGAAAAGGCAACAGATATTCTCATAATTAATACGAGTAGTAAAACTTTAGAATAATAACGTGTCTTTCTAATTTTACGAATCATTAAATACTTATTTTACTATGTATGGAATTTCCATTACTTAAATATTGCGCAATAAATAAATAAACTCAATTACAATTCGATTGCTGACAACAATTTTAGGTAGGATAATGTGATTATTATTATAATAAGTGGCCATTTAACTTAAAATTTAAAATACATAGATGAATAATTAAATCAACGACACGAGTTTGCAGGAAGTTGAAAATTTTTATATAAAAATTACTCAACTCTTGATTTGTTACGTAATGGCATAAGATTTTTTTTCTTTTGCACATTTTCCGTTTTATTTAATCTAACGTAACATAACATTTTTATTTAAACTATTGACGTGATCGTTGTTCTGAAAATGTTAATTTTATTCGCTATATTTTCTCTCAAATTGAATGCTGAAATTAAAACAACTTCGCCGTAACTATTATTTAAATATCAGCATCTTCTTGGTTGCTTTTATTTTTGTTTTCATTTTTGTGATTTTATTTCTTATATATTTTAATTAATGTCCCAGCAAAAAATTTCATAGCAAAGTAAAATGCAGACAATCAAACAACATTTTACTCAGCTGAATAAAGACTTTGCAAAGTAAACTTTGCGTGTCTCAGACAAAATTGAAGCTATGGAGTCGACAGTTACAAATGAAAAAGGTAAAAAGTAAAAAACCCATTAAAGAGTGGATACCCCAAGATTAAATCAAAATTGTTCTGGATTATTTGAAGAAGGCAGAAAATGTATAGAGGTAAAATTTTTAAAGAAGTCTGTAAAGTATTTATGTCTCCCTCTGTCTTTCACTCAGCTGAATTAAGGCTTTGCATAGTAAACTTGGCATGTCTAATAGGGATATGACGATTCTAGTGCCGAGTACACACTATGACATTTTGTGACATCGCAATAGTGTGTACTAGTTAGTGGCAATGTCTGTCATTTCCCATAACATACTTTGAGCGGCATTGCAGACATTTTAAAAATGTCACCACAAAATGATAACACAATAAATGCCAAATGTGCACTCACTCTATGATTATTGGTTACAAATGTCAGCTGTTCGAATATAAGAGATGCAAACCCAATACACGTATACAATTTTAGTATAATGCAAAATCCGCTACAATATTTTACATTTGCACTTTCACAAGACATATTGCAAAAAACACTGAACCCGATGAAAAAAGCTTCTGTTATTTTTTGCCATCATATATTGCTTTGTCTTATGAAGATTCCTAAAGCACTTCGGGGACTAGCGATAACCGTTTTTCAGCATTATGTTGAATTTTTTTAATACAACATATAAAAAGTATTATATTATTTGTAAGGCAACCAATATTGTATACATTTGAACATTGATATACGAGTACATTCATACGGACATTATCGTGAAAATAGTCAGAATCTACTCCAAGCACTTCGAAGCGTCGAAATATAATGAAAGATTGTTTTTTCGAAAATTGGGACGCAATCTGTAACTTTTCGCTATAGGAAGTAAATCTCTGGCAAAAAGGAAAAAGTGCTTAACTCGAGATAAGCTGATTTTGAGTTAATGGTACCTCTGTAATCTGCATATTCGAAAGTACCCCTGGGCAAAATCTCAATTATTTTGTGCGATTTTTCAGGAAGCGATGGCACTATGACTTGCGACTTATCTTTTTTAGACTTCTAATCTCATTTGGAATAACAGCTTAATTTAGGTTATATATACTTTGGTGTATTTCAACTTAAATGTATTATTTACAGTGTGTAGAACGATGTTTGCTTAAAAAAAATAAAGGTCATCAGAGAATTTCCCAATTTAATTGTAAAAGATATAAGTTTCTTAAGTTTCTGAAAATCGACTGGAACACTTAAAAGTGCTTTCCTGCAAAACAGTCAAATATGACTTAAGCACTTTTTCCTTATTGCCACAGAAATGTGGTGACTCACTATTATTAGATCTTAGCTGGGTTATTAACAAATTTGTTATTTACATATGCATGTGATATAGTATATACATAGATTCTAGTAGATTGTGGCAGACTTTGAAGCGTCGTAGATTATATACATACTCGTACATGTATGTACATATAAATACATATATTATTTTTGCAAAAAACATGTTTTCAAATTTGTTTATTCAAAATTTCTAATCACAATCTACTTTACAGGTACATATATCCAATGATTCATGCGATTTTCTGCGAAACAAATCTTAATATTTTATGTGAATTCTAGTGAATTAACAATAAAAAGCTTATGTTTGCATGTAATATGAAAAACAAGTTATTTAGTAAATGTTCCTTAAAACCTTAAACAATTTTCCTATAAAGTCCAATAGCAAATTGCTTGTGAAAATGTAAATCTTGCCCAGTAGGCAGTGTAACAGTCTAGTAGTCGGAGGGTTGCAGGTTCGATTCCTGCTAAATACTCTTGATGTCAATGCAAAAAAGTTAAAGTAGCTTCGCAGTTTGTGTTTGTTTTATATAAAAAATACATGTACACTAAAGTATTAAGTTATTAAAGTTTTTATTAAATGTTTGCTTTCTCTTAAATATTTTCTGCACATTCAGTTTATATTACTTTTTCAACATGGGGCGTAGTATTTTGAGAATTTGAAAAATTTTTATGTCTTGAAACCTTGTGGGTAGGCACCTCTTCTTTCCAGAGTGGGGATTAGACTTGTATCGAACTCATTCAGTAGCTCGTTTTTTGACACAAACCTATGCTTAAACCCGATTAAATTATATGGGTTTGATCATTGGTTTGTGTCAAAGAGTTCGGTCCAAATCTAGTGGAGATCCACTTGGAAGGGATTTTTGGAAATTTGAATTAAAATGGTGAAAAATTAGTAAAGACGGGTGATATGGGTATCCCTATATCTTAGGAACTAATGAAGTTACAACAAAAATTCCAACTTAGTCTGAATTAATGAAAAGAAATAAACGGACAAGAAATAGTGTGACACTTTTTGACTTTTGTACTTTTAAGGGCATAAAACGGGCGAAAACTTAGTTTTGGTACTTTTGTGCATACAATTGATCCTCGAAAACAATAAGCTCAAAAGAGTATATTTAAATGGAATTGTAGCCCCTTTAAACATATTACAAATATATTCTGGCACTTTTTTGAAGTTTCAATAAATATATAAGGGGTCAAATTGATACACTATATGGGCCTGTCCCACGATATCGAAAGAGAACTTTCGATTGACAACTTGTATTGAAAACAACCAGAAAATAAAAAAAATTTGTTTTGTTTTCAAATATAAATAACCGACCGAACGTTTGCTGCCGACATGGTAGGATAGGCTGGGGGCAAATTACGGCATTGGATATCGATCGAAAACTATATAGAAATACAATTAAAATTATATGAAAATTTGTGCGATATCTAATGCCGGCATTTGGCCCCTAAAAATTCTAGAAAATATCGCTATTTTAAACAAGCATCCAATTCGGTTGTATTGTACTCTTTATTTAAAAAATTCTTCCATCATCTGGGAGAATATACATACACATGTAGCAGTAATTTGGTCCCATTGACATAAAAAGTGGGCCCACTAAAATTCATTCTAAAATTTAATATAATTTTATTAATGTTGTTAGCTACAAGAGTTACAAATATGTAAGTGTTTTTTAAATTTTACTCTTTGTATACTTATCCTGCGTTAAGACAGGGCGTATCAGAATAGAAATAGCCAGGTATTCAGCACCATATTATTCATTTAATCCAAATATAGGGTGTTTTTTTATAGGTATAGAACTTCGAATTGAAATAAAACACAAGAAAATCGTTTTAATGTCCATCAATTTGGCTTTATTGGAAGGATAATTTTATGCCATTAACGTTTAAATATGATTTCGGGCATGTGGCCGCCGCGGCTGGCTCGAATAAAGCCAATTCTACAGGTCCAATTTTCAACCACTTTTTCGAGCATATGGGGCCGTATGTTGGCAATAACGCCACGAATGTTGGCTTCCAAGTCCCCTAACGTTTCTGGTTTGTTGGCGTAGACGAGCGACTTCAGCGGATGCGTATTATCACATAGAGTAAACGTAGTGCGAAAACGATCCATGGTTAACCGAATTAATTGCTCTGTCGACCATAAAATGGACGGAGCTTGCGGTAAACTTCGCGAACTGAACCATTATTTTCGAAATAAATTTGCACGATTTGCAAGCGTTGTTCTTTTGTCAACCTGTTCATGATGAAATGGCAAACCAAACTAAATATTAATCACTTGACAGCTGACAAAATGGCCGCCAGTTAAAAAAGTGATGCCAACTTGAAGTTCTATACCTCAATAAAAAACACCCTTTATAACCATCAACGTAACCACATGTGAGTAAGAATACTAAGCAACTTGTTAGACATTAGTCGGCCAAATAATGTCAACTTAGCGACAGCTAAATATGTACTTACATACGTATATCACACGGAAGATTTTTTATTAGCCTAAAACAACACAAAAACAAGTTTTTGTTTGTTTTTTCTTTCTTCTTGACAAATTTATAGTTGCTTATTTATTTGCAGTTTGTTATACACACACATATGTACATACATACATGCGTATATTTTTATATGCAAATAGATTTTGTCACTTCAATATTAACAAGTAAGAGTTCTATATTCGGCTAAGCCGAATCTTATTTACACTTTACCGACTTTATATGTAAATACTTACATATTTGTTTTACTTATTTTCTGTTCCATTGCAATTTATAGTAAGTGGCCTATGGATATTTTTTAACTAAAGAATTTAGTTCAAAGTATTTATTTTGACTCAGCATTTAAGAAATTTTTTACATTATTAATATTTTCCATTTTTCAAATAAATGAAGGGGAAAAAGTTGCAGCGGACTTTAACAGAGATCAGCCAATGGCAATTTACTCACTTACAACTTGAATGCACATACATCACCACGTCTATTCTAGTCGGGCAATGCAAGAGTTTGCTATCTAGACTGGGTGGTCAGACTGACCTCACCCTCATCTGGGTTCCAGCACATAGCAATTTCTTAGGTAACGAACGGGCGGACGAGCTGGCTAGAGCTGGCTCCGATATGAATGTTTCCAATGCCGAATCGATAGCCATGCCGTTTGGTGCTATTAAAATCTATATTTTCAAGCACTATCTCTATAAGGCTGAAAGTAGATGGCGTAATATAGTCACGTGCAAGGTTGCTAAGAAAATGTGACCTTGCTACAATGATAGGCGCTCAATACAATTAACAAACAGAAACCGTAGAGACATCTCGAGACTCGTTGCAGTCATGACGGGGCACTGGACGGTCGGCAGACATGCTAGTAGGATAGGTCTATCCTACAATGAGTTCTACCGAAGTTGTCAAGAAGTAAGCACTTCAAGTTGTCAAGAAGTAAGCACTTCACTTTCTTTGCGAATGCCCAGCTTTGCATCTCTCGAGACACAAATTTTTAGGCAGTCATGTACTAGATGATCTATCAGATCTATCTGAGATTGGGTTGAATGACCTTATCAGATATCTCAACGCGACGGGTTGGATCTAGTAACGATCACCGTATCAGAATACTCAGGTACGGTTCTACATAGGTTGACACCGATGAGTGTAGTGGTCCTTTCAAAAAGGAATCTTCTAGATTCTACTTGAATGCCTGCGCGTAGTGGGCAGCCACGTAAACCAACCAACCAACCAACATGCACATATTGGTATTTTCACAGGAATGTCAACTTTTTGTAGCGTGCGACACCAAACAAATATGTTTTTTTTTTCAAAGAAAACTAAACCTTCTTTTTTTACTTCTTTATATATTTGTATAGGCCGTCAGCAACTCTACATTAGGTAAAATCTTAAGCAAAATCGAGTAACATTGTTCTGAAATATAAGCTTAATTGCTTGCTGTCACACGCGACAAAACAGTGAAATTTCTCGTGGAAATGCCCATATATAAATTGAACATTTTACCAGTTTTTACATTAAAATCGACACCGCAAAATTAATGAAATATGTATCCATAATGACACTAAAACAATTTCCTGTTATAAAACATCTGCAATCAAGCCAATATAATTACTCACATATATATGTATGTATGTGTGCCACGTGTCGTGTATTTTCATGTTTTTATCGCACAATTTATGAAAACGGCTCATAGTGCGTCGTTTTACATGCATTTGTTTCTGATGCTCAAGATTTGATTTTTGTGAGAGAAATCTCTCACAAATAAAACAAACATGACAAGAAAGTAATGCCAATACTTATTTAATATTTTCCAGTATTTACGAAAATTTAATATTACAATAATATTGTACTATATATGTTTAATATCTCAATCCAAACATCCCATTGCCAATATTCACTTATATCGCGATATTATGTAAACATTTTATTTCCAAGGAATTTTTCGTTTTCGTTCAGCAGAGGGGGAATGTAAATGGAAAATGAAATAGAATGAATGTTCTTTATTAATATACTCGTATTTAATGTTATTTCCATTTGAAAATATCGCTAGGGTGGGCAGATTTTGAAGAGACAAATAGACCACAGTCAGTTTTAAAAAAAGGAGCACAAACGCCCAATAACAGAGCACAGCTTTTCAAACAAAATAACGCTATAATTCAATATTATTATACATAATCTTATTATGTATTAATTTTAATATTCAATAAAACATAAAATATAAATAACAAAAATTTTAAATTTTTAAAAATCCCCTATAACCAGAAAATATGTGATATCTTCTAAACGTCAGGATCAATTTCCTTCACACACAGCTAAGAACACTCTCGATCAAGTCAGCCTTCTAGCAGACAAAAACTAAATCAAAATCGGTCCAGCCGTTTGGTCTCTACGTGGACTCATACAGACACACAGATACACAAACACACACTACACTTATAACACACCTTTTTTGGTCGGGGGTTAAAAAGACAAATAACATTAAAAAATCAATTACTTAAAAACTAAATAAAAGAAAACAATTCCCATTTTCAGGGAATAAAAACAATTCATTCGGTTTAAGGGTATATGGGGTTTTTTTACAGAGGTATAGAACTTTAAAGTGGAATAAAACAAAGATGAATTGTTTTAATCGACATGAAGTTTACTTTATTCGAGAGATAATCTTTTGATATTATAATTTAAATATGACTTCTGGCTGGCTCGGACGTAGTCTAATCTGGAAGTAAAATTTTTCGATAACTTTTTCCAACATTTGTGACCGTATATTGGCAATAACGCGGCGAACATGATGATTCTTTTGATGTCATTTTGTATTGTCATTTTAAAAATATGTGCAACGCCCTTCAAATTATGTTTTTTTTTATATGGAAAGCAATGCCACAAAATGTCATAATGTATACCCGGCATAAGATATAAAATATATTCAATGAATAAAGAAAAAAATATGGTTTTAGTTAGTTACTTTTATATACCAAAAAAAGTTTCAATTTTCCAGCCCTGGCACCATCTTTTAATTTTGATGATACCTATCTTTTTAGGAAAAATTCTGATACATCAGTTAAAGATCGATGCCTGTTGATTTTCTGGGGCTTCGGATAACCGATGTCACCTATAGACAGAGAGACACAAGGACAGATTGATATCGTTTATTCGACTAACCCATCCGTAATGACGCAGAATACATCGTCACCTTAAATGCAAGCGGACGTAATTACACAAAAAATTCGAAATCGAGTTTTTGATTGATTATGGTTCATTTATCAAACTACATGTTCACGCAAATATTTCGACCTCTGCGATCAAAAATGACGACTTTATTAAAGAAGTTCAAACGCACATAATTACGAATGCATCTATTTTTTATTGCAAAGAACGTAACTAACATAAAATCTTAAATATATATAAAAAGGTTTTTGTTTCTCCTATAAAAAAAATGTAAAAGTGTAGTTACGTCCGTTTGCATTTAAGGTGACGATGTGTATGTATATATTTTGTGAGGTCAAATATGAATATTGCCGCAACTACACACGGAATGATAAACCTATATATACATACACATACTCTTACCATTTTTGGTGAAGGGTACAAAAATGATATTGTTACTGTTACTGTTAAAAACAAGACCATGACTGTTTTATTATTCATCAAAGTATATTTTTAAATATGATGGAAGATTTTGTTGCAAACTGAAGAAAAGATTTTAAATCTTGAAATCTCACCCATAGTTTTGAGCAGTGAGTATCGAGTAGTTGCAACATGTTTTAGATACCCAATACTCAACAGTAGTTACTCGATATTTTCAGAGTTGTAACATTTGTAAAAAGTTAAATGGAAATGTCAAATTTGCTTTGTGTGAATACAGGCCCATAGATATCCTGCTATTTTTATCACCATTACGAACCACACAAGTATTCAATTTTATATACTGCTACACATTGTTTTCAAGGGACATACACTGTAACAATTGTTGTGCATAACTGACTTTGAATATCATTATAGATAACACACATAAAAATATTTTATTTAACTGAGTCTCAATTATTTTTAACTTTTTAGTGTTTATTTTTCAAGTCAGTTTAATTTTTTTTAGTTTTATTTTAAAAATTTTGGTACCAAGTTTATAATTTTATAATTTTATATATTTTTTTAAATGGTTCAGCTAGAAGCTCGTGAAATATAATATTATTCTTTAATGGGCATGGAACCGCCCACTTCTTTAAGCACAAAATTATGTCGTTTTAAGAGCCGAAATTCTTTGCAAAGTTTTGTGGGGATCGAATAAGTAGAAGTACATATAATATAATACTTACCTTTCATGAGAGTAGCCCCGCCCACTTTTTTGAACACAAGATTAAGTTTTTTTTCAGAAGTCAAGGTGTGAGCCAAGTTGCTTAAAAATCGAAAGAGTAATGGGCGTTACCTCGCCCAGTTTTTTTAATGCAAGATTGTTTCTTTTTTAGAGCTCAAGATGTGCGCCAAGTTTCGTAAGAATTGGTTAAGTATAAGCACGTGAAATATAACATTAAAATTTAATAGGTATGGCCCCGCCCACTTTTTTAAATGCGAGATTGTGTCTTTCTTTGAGCTCAGGTTGTGTGCCAGGTTTCGTAAAAATCGGTCAAATAGAAGCATGTGAAATAAAGTATTAAGCTTTATTGGGCGTGGCTCCGTCCATTTTTTCAACTTCGAAATTGTGTTGTTACGAGAGCCCAATGTGTTGGGTAAGTTTCGTAGCAATCAAATGAGTAAAGTACCATAAAATTAATTTCAAAAAATTTTAGGCGTCTCCCCGCCCACTTAATTTAGAATGGGACCATATGGAAGCTATAGCTTCTCAAACAGTCTAAAATGTACCGGTCTAAAATGTACTGAATTACGAAGTAACATAACCAAAGAAAATAAAATACAGACGAATTGATTACCTCCTCCTTTTTTCGAAGTCACAGCTGGTGCTACATACATAACGTAGCCTATATCGAATTGTAGTTATACAGAAACATTGTTAAGAAAGGAACACTTTACCTCCCTCCTAGTCGACCAAGCTTATGTTTTATTACAAAGCAAATTATATTAATGTACAAATTAAGTTGTTTCTTTGATTCTATGCACTGTGATTAAATAGACGTTGTTAAGGCCATGACTCACTATCCTACACAATGGCACGATCTACGAAAAAATACAAACCTGATCTGATAAATTGTTATTGTCTTTTGAAAATTTTCATAGGCTCCATCATATCAGGGTTGTGTTTTCTCGAAAATCGCACGATTGTGTTAGATAGTGTAGTGTAGTGTACGGCCTTTAGTCTTTAGTAATTCTTCATGGATGTGTTTTATTAAAATGTTTCAAATATATTTGCATTAACTTTACTTACAACATGCTAATGCGCAATTTACAAAATTAAATTTTATTAAAAGTTTTATGATTTCTATTTAATAAACAAACGCACAAACGTAGTACTAAAATTGTTCATACGCTACACCAAAAATAGTATAGGTTTGGCATTCCGTGTGTAATTTTCAGAACAGTCATATGAGCGCCCATAAAGTATGTATGCGTGTATATTCTAGGTCCTTATGAATAGGGTAGTCCAAGAAGCGATATAGCTGCAATCGGTTTTGTGAAGCCCCAGAAAAGTTGAAGAATTCCATCTTGGATGTGTTAGGAGTTCTGCTAAGCAGATTGGCATTGAAAATCATCAAAACCAAATCATAAAAGTAACTAATTGCAAACGTTTTAAAACAGAAAATTATTTTAGTATCATTATGGATGCTTATTTCACTCAGTTTACGGCAAACTGGCAAACTGGCACCAGAGTGCCGAACATCAATCGGCATCTTATACAAATGAATGCACATACGCGAATACATTTCTCTCGGTGGCCAGCATTGGTTTACGCTGCTGTCGGTATTAATATGGTCAGGATTCGCAAAATTCTTACTTTATATGTATGCGCCTGCAAAAAAAATTGTTTTAAATAAAAATTTATATTATATAGGGACATTAATGCGATTCAAATTCTTTTTCAGTTTTTGATCTATTAGGTACATATTTTTTTAATGGGCCCCTAAACAAGGCGGTCACGCTAACTTATTTATATATAACTCTAAAATAAAACTTATAAAAGAAAGTGATATGCTAAATAGTAGTTGATTTTTTATGTTAAATTAGTATTAAATTTCATTTAAGATTTTAATTTATATCATAGAAGCCATTTATGTGAATTTTTTTTTATTTTTATTATAATAAATACTGATATTGGAATCCTACAATATCAGTATTTTATTTAAATAAGAAACTCTCAAAAACTAGATGTGCTGGAATCAATCTGTGAACAGATTTAGATTCAGCACACAAGATCTAATAAAACAGTGCAAGTAAGTCTCTATTTTTGGTTTAAAATGTGTTTAAACCAGCAAACCTATAAATCAATACAGTATTTAAACCATTTGTAAAGGTATAAAATTGGGCGTTTAAACTACCAGTGTAGGCCATATGGTTTTGTTACTTACAGACCCCATGATTTGCATTAAAAGAGCACCCAACTTTTTTCCAAGCTTCTATTTACTTTCTCTTCAGATCTTGTTCGATCTGCTTTCTTATACTCTAATATTCTTTTACACTATTCTACATCGCCAAGCATAAATATAATTTCTTTCTCAGTAAAATTTGGCCATCTTTAATTAAATTTTTTTAAATAGTTTGCCTTTTTGATTGTGCAAAACAGCTGTTTTTTTGACATTTATTCTAGTGCTGCCACAATATTATTTTTTAAACTACGCATAATGTAGATTTCACTGATTTACTACTCTTGAGTTTAAACTACATACAAATTTGAGTTTAGTTCATCTAAACCAGTGTTTAAACTTTCACTGATTTATTAGCCCTAATAAAGTTCTTGCTCCCGACTTTTTTTATTTATTTTTTTTTGCCGAACAGTGTAATATGCCATCGGAAAGGGTTGATCTCTGTTAAAGTCCTCTTTAATTAATTTCTCTTCACTTATAAAAAAAAAAAAAAAATTTTTGTATCAAATTCTGTAGACGAACAATACCTATAGGCCACTATAAATTACTAAAAAGTACAAAATAAATTAACTAATTTTCTTTCACAAAACAGATATGTTTGGACTTACATATGTACACATGTACATATATACTCCATACGTGTGTGTGTATATATGTACGTCGGTGAAGGAAGGTTATATGTGCATAAGATTCGGCACAGCCTAATATAGCGCGCTCTTACTTGCTTTCGGTCACTTTTAATATTCCTGAGAAATTTGACAAATATTTGAATGATATATTCGATTAGGACTTCATTGGTACACGAATTGATTATAATTTTTTTTTTATTTTATTAAGAAAATTAGTCAATTAACGAGAAACTTGAATATACCAAAGTTGATGCCATATTGATATAAAAAAATAAAAGGGTTATTAACATAAATCGGGCACTTTTTTCAATTGAATCGTAAGCGACATGTAATAAAAAAAAGTTTTTTATTGCAATTAGAATTTTATGATCGTTTGGAATTATCAAAATGCCAAAATTGTCGATAATCTTTGAAATACAGGCTGTAAAATTTAATAGTAAGCGACAAATTAATATATTTAAAACATATTTGAATATTATGAAAAATTATTATGCGAATTGAAAATCGTAATATTCATCGACATATTTATTCATTTACGATAACGATAATGTGATTCTGTAATTCTGTGTTTTATGCAACCTTTAATTAAACTAAACTAAACTAAACTAAACTAAACTAAACTTAAACTAAAAGAAAAGCACAACCAATAATTATGTAATAAATAATAATAAAAGTTACTAAATCCAGGTAATGAAAACTTTAATTTTTATCGCTTACAATTTAATCGAAAATATTGCTCGAAATCTATAGCTGATGAATTTCCGGTTTTTATAAATACTCATATGTATTTTTGTTTTCTTAATCGAACTCAAAACAGAAGGAGATTTTCAAGGTGGTTGCTTTATTTTATATTACTGTCAGTTATTAACCTATTTGAAATGTTCTTTTTCTTTTTCAAAGGCCGAGTCACATAGAATCCGTCATACGTTAAACTTCGCCTTTTTCAACTGACAGCTAAGTTTAAATGTATCTTATAAGCTCTCACATTCTGTACATCTATGTCAACGCAAAGCACAAAAGTTAGGAAACTTTTAACTTTTACCATACGTTGAGTAGTTTGACAGCTAATAGATGTTTTTTTTTCTTTTTTGGTATCTTTTGATTTTTTGTGTTTTGTGGAAGCAAAATTAAAATAAAACAAAAGAAATATTTAAATAAAATAAAAAAATACCTATTGAAGCTGCTCAAATTGTGTCAACTTCCTCCCTCGTTGCATACTTATGAAGGATTCTTGTGACTTGGCCTTTACCAAGACTTATCAAACTTTGTACACTCTCTGATCCCTTTTTATGGCTCAATTTTGAGTTTGAGTTAACAAAGTGGAGACGCGTAAATTAAGTTTAATATAATATTTCACGTACTTCTGCATAACCGATTTTTATTAAGCTTGGCACATACGAATATATATGTACATACCTCGGAATATTTTCATGGCACAATTTAGAGCTTGTACGTATACACGCCCACTAAAATTTAGTACATACTTGTTTTGTTACACTTCTCGAGCTTTTCAATTCGATATTATGAGCAGAGTTTCAGACGAATGACGTATGCATCAAAAAAGCATCTTGCTTTTGTGGTCTTGAAGTCCACGGCTTTCAGACAATGATAATTTGGCAGTGAAGCATACGAGTATTCGTTCGAAAAATCTTTATTCCAAGTAACTATTACTGGTAAATTCCGAGCTGGTGCTGAAATCGCTCCGATTGAGTAGTAGCGTTCTTCTTTTATATGAGTCATAAAATTTTTAACTTGCCAATTTCAGTTTAAAACCATTCTAGCATTCGTAAATGTATCACTGCTCTGCATCTTATGAGCAAACTTTAACTTACAATACAATACAATTTCGCTGATAACCTTTTTTAGTAGTAGCCATATTTGTAGCCCATATTTGACATTTATTTATGCAGCGAAGCACTTAAGGACATTTAAATTTATATTTGCAGCGCAGTGATTCATTTACGAACAGGCCCTATGCTTTCTTTATTCGAAATCAAAATTTATAATTCATTCGCACACAATGGAAGTCCTTGATGATCAATCGATATACATAAATTTTGTATGGCTGAAACAACTGATCAAAATAATTTTATTTCCTTTAAACATCAGGAAATTCCAACAGCATTAAATTTGAACTTTAACATGTTGTCAAAACAATTCCGACTTGAGTAGGAAATAGTAAACAAAAAAAACACAGCTACAACGATAAAATAATTATAAGTAAAAACTTTAATAAATAACAAAATTAACATTTTTCTTATTTTCCATTATAATTAATTAATAATGTTTCTGCGCTGCTTCACTGCTATGTTATAAAATATTTATTACTAACATTTTAAATAATGAAAAATGTTTAATGGATAATAAAAATAAATTTAACTGATTAATTGAGTATTTTACAATGAAATGAATTATATGTAAGTCAAAAATAAAAATGTAAATTATTAAAACAAACACTAGCAGAACGGTACGTGGAGTACGATAAATCAAAACAATTCACATATTCCATTTGCATTGAAAAATAAGTTTGCACCAATTGACGTCCACATACAGTTGACTAAACACAATAACGCTGATAGTGAATGCGTGGTCTGTACGTACACCCAGAGAAAAAAAAATTTAAAATTAATATAAACCACATTGATTCAATAAAAAACATTAACGAAAGTCTAGTCATGATGAAAACTTTTATTTCAATATTAAGCAATATTAATTTATTTTGATAATTTTAATATGGTATTAAATATAGAAATAATATTTTTCGGCACTGAAATAATATTGAACTCTTGTGTAGTTCATGAACGAACTAGTTCAAATGAACGATTCAGTACTTTGAACTAAATGAACTAGTTCAATTGTTTTACGATCTGAACAAAATGTTTTCAACGTTTTGCTTTACTTTTTTACTGTTTGTGTGCTTTGCTTCTATGCTCATTCATATGTATGTATGTATGTATGTATATTTACCCTGCAGAAAACATGGGGTTAAGTGTCCCCAAGTCACCACTTTTGTCGACTATACCGGTGACATTGTCAACAGAGCGTCTAATAATAATGGTTTTAATGCGTAGAAAACATTTTTTCAGATGCACACAACTATGCTTCTTCTTAATGTTTTATTGGTTTGTTGAAAATAAACGTGACGTCAGCAAAATTTAAGTGTTTATAAAAATTATCTTAAGAAATAGAATTATAAGATTAATATACATATAAAAATGTATTTAACAATAATTAAAAACATAATACACGAAAAGAAATAAAAAAAAAACAAATAAAATAACAATCAATATTGTATAAAAATAGAAAATGTGAAAGTTGAAGAGTTTTAAGTGAAAGGTGCTAAGTAATACGTAAGTAGAGCGACTAGAGCTCCTTAAATTTACTAATGAATCTTTGATGCCAATGTCTCCATGTGGTCCCAAAAAAACTACTTAGTCAGTAGTGCTACAGTCTAGTGGTGGATTTTCAATGACAAGCTAATGTTAAATGTCAATAGGCGATTACATTGGCTGGGGTACACCTGGTCAGTAGTGCTATTGACAATGTCACTAGTAAATTACATTTGCACTATTCGCATTTTCTGCAGGGTAGTTCTTGTTCATCTCTGGCTACTACCACAAATGCAATAAACAAGAAAACATTTATACTACCCTATTCACAAAAAATATTTTGGATTTGTCAGATTTTTTAAAAAGATTTTCAACTTAATTTGTTTTATAACCCCTTTATAACGCAAATTTATTAATTAATTAATTTTAGTTTTCATAAAGTTTTTAATCACAGATCTGTCAAAGACCACAACATATCTACATACATACACACATATGCATGTAGAATTGTAAAATCATTGAACTAAAAAGACATAACTAGTTCATTGAACTAAAAGAGGGATTGAACTAAATGAACGAACTAGTTGATTTATAAATAATGAACTAAAATGACCGGTCACTGAAATGAACTAAATGGCACAAGTCTATGGAACAGTATTGTCGTCTTATTGATATGATATGGTTTACACATTCATTTAAAGTGGTGTCATTTGGATTTTAGTATGTTTCTTATTAATTCAATATTTTGCAATTTAAATTTCAACTTAAATGAGAATTTGATGAAATAAAAGTCTTAAAATAATATGTTTAGACTTTAAAACAAAATTGATTCAATGTAATTCAGTAAATAATTCGAATCAACATTAACTCGAAGTTGAAAATTATTGATTTAAAGTATTTTAATATAATGTTTCTATTATATTGAAATTTATAGAATTAATATGACGCGTTCTTTTTAATAAGTTGCAGCTTTTCCCTGAGTGTAGGATTGCTGCAAACTAAGGATGGTAAAGTTGAGTTTTCATCGCACATACAGCGAGGAGTACGATAAATCAACACAATTCATATATTCCAATTGTATTGAAAAATATTTACATATAGGGTCCGCCATCTAACGTTTTTTTCAACTAGTGGTTATTTCGTGAATGGTAACACTTAGCTCATGTCTGATTTGACAGATAATTAGTTTTATCCTTCCGCTGAACGAATATGGTTGTGTATACGCTTGAACAACGCTGGGAAATATTGCGACATTACTTGGCCGATTTTGCCAGAAAAATCATATTTTCAGATGAAGCTCATTTTGATCTTGGCGGGTATGTAAACAAGAAAAATTGTCGCATTTGTGGCACAGAAAACCCGCACGCATACATTGAAAAGCCGACGCAGCCAAAACGAGTCACTGTTTGGTGCGGATTTTGGTCCAGAGGCATAATTGGGCCAATGAGCAATGAGTGGCCGTTACAGTCAATGGCGATCGTTATCGGGCCATGTTGAACGAATTTTTGTTCACAAAAATTGAAGAGGATATTGGCAACATTTGGTTTCAACAGGACGGCGCTACGTGCCACACAGCCGAAGCTACACTCGATGTTTTGCGCCCTGTTTTCAAAAAAAAAAGTTATCTGGCGGACCCTATATAAGATAACTCAAGCATTTTTTTACATGTTATCACGAATTTCAATTATAAATAATTTTTTTTTAAATTTTGGCTCTGCTACTACCGGAGATATTTACGAAATCAGGAACCAAGTCGAGGCGGAAACCCAAAAAAAGCCAAAAACTCGTATCTTTGAAGCTCTTAACGATATCTCTACAACATAACCTGTATTTTCTTTGCTATTTAAAAACCCATTGAAACCAGGTGATACAAATATTTAAAAAAGTTATGCGACCATGCCCGAGTTAGTCAAATTTGACACCTTGTAGATCACCGGATGTTTCAACAGGGTAGTTCGAATTTCAATATTCTTAAATCTTAGGTCTTACGCTATAAGTTCTATATACCACATTTTGTTATCAGATCACAAATTTCACATATACAGATTTATTACCCTTTTTTCTATTTGGAACAACTGTGCGTTATTTACCAGCTATTTCCTTTGCATTGCTTCTTTTAAGTGTTGATTTCCCGAAACAATTATCGTGGAATTTTTCGAAACAGTTAAAAGATTAAAAGAAGGGCACTTTTGTTCTTAATGGTAAAAAATCAAACAATCAAAAGTCTACAAGCATTTTTGTTATTATGTATTTATTATGAAGGTCGCACAGAAGAAGTTAGCATGGGAAATATAAAAATTATCATTTAACTCTGTACTTATAAAACTGTTCCTTTTTGATACCAAGATTTCATCCAGAGATTTTTTTGTTGTTAACGAAAATCAGAATTCGATGATCGAACACTTCAAAGTCAACACACAAATGCTGATTGATATTTTTATTTGTCTGTCTCCAAAAAAGTGACAAGTACACGACACTCATGCTGCAGTGCATTTGGTATTTGGTGTTTCAAACTGGCATTTAATATCATTTAATTGTAAATGTTTTTTTGTTGTCATTTTTTTGAGCTCATTTCACATTTTTCGAGATTTGAAAAGTTGCTCTTCCTTTGCATATTATGCACTGGTAGACGGGTTTATTTGATCGTGCCAGAACACAAACAGATAATATTGCTTGCGGATTTTCTTAATTTGTACATGAGTCGATATATATTCTTTTTTTTGGGCTGGGATCGAAATTTCTAGCTTTTCGCATACAGACAGAGGGACAGATGTACATCGCTTATTCGACTACCCTATTCATATTGATATCTCATTGGGTCGCATATGAATATTGTATTGAATATTGAAATTACACGGAATGACATATGTATGTATGTATATATGTAACTTAATTAAAATATAAAAATTATATTTACATTTTTATTAAATACTTAAACTGTTTAACATCAAGCCCTTTTTATCAATCTAGAAAATTACTGTAATAAATGATGATGTATGCATATTGATTCGAGAGGACGACAAGTTCAGAGTACAGCATTGCTTAAATTTTAATAATTTTATTCGTTGTATTGATATTTTTCCACTCTTAAAACTCGCTTACGAAGATGAGTAATAAACCGGCTAAAATGGCAGCAGCCAGAGAACAAGCAAACTACTACAATAAGCGTTGCCGTTTCGGTTATTTTTTTTAACCAAAATTGTTTGCTTTTTCTAAAAAAATACATCTACGTATCGCTCATTTACTCGAACAACGTCACAACTCAAAAATCGTAATTTTTCAGTTAATGATGCAGAATTAATCCTCACGTTATTATTATTCACGTTTTCTAAAAATTTCATGTAGATATCTTGTAAATTCAACTCCTGAGAGAAAAATAAAATTTTCTTTTTCATTAAGGAAATAGGTTTTCTGTAAAACTAGATTTTTTGAGTTATCACGTTATTTAAATAAATGAGCGAGCAAGCGTTGGCATAACTTCACCAAATTTTTGTATCAAGCGTGTGTTGGTTGTATGAAAGATTAAAAAGTTTTGATTTCTTGACGTGTTATACTAAACGATCCTAACACTAATGCACATGATTTGCAACATAATTCTTTATTACTCTATATTTTCGTAGTGGCCACATTGCAAGAAGTACAGTATAGTGCGCGAGGTACTTTTGAGCCAAATACACAAAATATAACAGAAAATGCTGGAGTCAATCGAAATGCGTGCTTTTGTTGAGTATTACAAATATCTTCCGAAACTATAAGATTGCAACAAGAAACAAAAGAACATGAATTATCGTGTCCGCAATAATGTAGTTTATTGTGTCACAGCACACTTTTCTTATAGAAAACACGGTTGACTATGTGAAAGAGCTCTTTTACACAAAAGTTGGCTACGTAACAGCCCACTGCTCTTATAAAAAAATGCTGTTGGCTATGCGAGAGTTCGCTGTTCTTTTAAAAAAAGATTGACTATGTGAGAGCTCGCTCGTTATAATTCAGATGGTGAAAAGTTTACTGTGTCACAGCACACTTTTCTTATAGAAAAGTTTACTGTGTCACAGCACACTTTTCTTATAGAAAAGTTTACTGTGTCACAGCACACTTTTCTTATAGAAAAGTTTACTGTGTCACAGCACACTTTTCTTACAGAAAAGTTTACTGTGTCACAGCACACTTTTCTTATAGAAAAGTTTACTGTGTCACAGCACACTTTTCTTATAGAAAAGTTTACTGTGTCACAGCACACTTTTCTTATAGAAAAGTTTACTGTGTCACAGCACACTTTTCTTATAGAAAAGTTTACTGTGTCACAGCATACTTTTCTTATAGAAAAGTTTTCTGTGTCACAGCACACTTTTCTTATAGAAAAGTTAACTGTGAAACAGTCCACGGAAATTTTGAATTGAACAGAATTTTTGCTTAACTCAAACTGAAATTATTAATTATAATATAATACGTTTCATATTCCCTCGTTTTCATATAATTTTTCCCTTAATAGGATGATTAGAAATGAAGAGTTACCACCACTCACTCATCGTAACATTCATGCAAAAGATGCTGCCAACAAAGTTGATAATTAAGCCGAGCTCTATGAAAGTCATGAGCATCATCTCTATTCTTGTTTTTTTTTTTAATTTTTTGCAAAATTCGTCTTAAATTAATTGTATGCATATTCAACAAGCAAGATTCAATTTATTACAGGTTTGTGTGTTTCAGTGTGTATGTATTTTATTTTGCATGTCTAATATTTATTCACCAAATATTTTTTTTTACATTTGCTTAGAAAAATAAATATATAAAAAGCAAGATCATCAAAATTTTCAAGTTATTAAGTATCTAACAGTACAAGTAGACAAAACTAGCAAAAAGTTCTGAAAAATCTAAAATATTATTATAATATTAGAAGAAATAGTGTCTAGAACTCGATTTAAAGTGTTCAGAATTAGCATGAAGTGTATTTTGTTAAGTGTAATTTTGGTGGTCAGTATTAAAACTTAGTTTGAAAAATATATACAACATACATATACAATATATGTGTAAATAAATATAGACATATACTCGTATATTGAAAAAAATAAGCCATAAAAAACAATTTTGAAACTGTGGACAAGTGATCATTTTTTTAATAACAAATCGATTAAAGAATATTTGATTATTAGACAATCGCAAGAAGAGGGGAACAACATGCTGTTTTCAAGGAGAACTAAGTGGGGTGTGCGTTGATGTAAATGTCAGTTCTATGTACAGAATTTTCAATGTAAATGGAATGCGAGACTTGTTTTGTGTCAGGCGGCATTCAATTTTGCCTAAAGTTTATTATGTAACAAAGCTTGATTTACACCAATTAGGAAACGCATATTCCCAATTGTTTTATTTTATTTGATGATTAATGTGCAGTGCTCGTTGGAAACAGCATATTGTTACGTTTTGCCTAACTTAAAAATTTCAAGTCGATTGCTACAGAAAATATTTACTCAAATAAGTTTCTAATTAAAATAACCAGAGATGAAAAAATATCATTTAAGACCTTCCGAAGGTCAGCCAGGCAACGTTTCTTTATTGAGCGACGCCGCTATTGGAATGTGCAGGTTTAATCCGACCAAAAAAAGGGAACAAATACCGTAAAAGTATATATCGCTCTTTTATTGCAACATAGTCATAACTCAAAAAAGCTAGTTTTGCATAAAATAAGTTTAAAGTTTTCAATTTACGCATACTTCAATGAAAATATCAAAATATTTTCTTTTCTCAAAATGTGAGTGTAAAAGCCTTTTGTATGAAATTTTTCCACCAGATTATATATGATATAACGAGTTTTTCTGCTTTATTAACTGCAAAAATTTAATTTTTGAGATATGACTGTGTATGTATCGGAAAATGACAATGAGTACTCCAAAAAATATATATACAATTAAATAGTCTTAATTTTAGTAACTGCGTATAATCATAATTGTAACGCAAGCAATTATTACGCTCATATATTTTACCTCAAGCAACTACATAGAAATATAGCCGCTTACAACATACAAGAGCATCTCTACTTCGCTTATGCAAAAAACTAAAATACGGTGCAACTAAAAATAAAAAGGCACATTCGTATCAAACGCATTGACTTTCTCTCTCTATCTCTCTCATACTTGCAGTCTGAGTATATTTATACTCAGGGTATGGAAATTTAATCAGACAAAATAAAATACGCATGACACTCGGGATATTTATTCATCATTCGCCACCGTATACATTCATTTGTGTATATAAAATGGAATGGAAAATGTGTGGTTGCGTGTGTGTGTGTGGCTGTTTGAAAACAGGCTTTATGTGTGTTTGTAAATAAAATAGCACTGTATATACGCATGTATAGTCGATTAATAATTAGAGTATTTTTATACTCATGCGTGTAATTGTAGCTCACACAGTCTGTAAATTTTAGTTGTAGTTGTTTGTGATGCGTAATTTAAAAAAATGTGTATTATTAGCCAGAGCATTTTTAGTTGTTGGATGTTTATAGTTATACGTATTCGGTTTAATATTATTGCGTGTGTTTGTATATGAGCGTGTTTTTTTATTTTTTAGCTGAAGACATTCATAATTTTTTGACGACCAATACTCAAAGATTACTTATAACTATACTAGACTTTTGTAATTCTCTGATATACACAGTAAGACAATTAAAAATAAAATTATACAATTTTAAAATTGTATTGGTGCGATTTTATTATACAGCCTTCAATTTTTAATGACAGAAAAGATTTTATTAAATACACGAATGTGTTCTAGCACCCGAATTTGGAAGAAAAAAATTGAAAATTAACGATTTAAAATTTTTTATTTTCTCGTTTTCAGTTTTGAACAAACAAACTCGTATTCTTCTCACTTTAAAACAGTTTTGTGTAAGCAAACCGAAACGAGAAAATCAAAAATTAATTTAAAATCGTCCAATTTTAAGTCTATTTTTTCTGCTAAATTCGGATGCCAGAACACATGCTGTTGATTTGAATTATTTTTAATTTCAACTAAAACAATTGTAGCATATATTTTAACATCCGAACTCACAAGAAAATTTGTGAAAACGATTCGGAAGTCCGAACATGGACGAATTCTCAATATTTAAAAACTAAAAAAACTACAAACGCGAACTTGAAATTAAAAATATCTATTGCTCTTTCGTTAAATAAGTTCGGAACAATATGAACAAAACTTTGGATTGTACATTCTTTTTAGTGCAACAACGATTACAAAAAACAAAATTTCTTAATTTTTTATTTTTTATTTTTTGCTTGAAATACGAACTGAAAAGCGTTAGTTCGTAAGTTAGTAAATTGTAAGAAATATCTAGTGACTTCGTAAACAAACAATAAACAATGAAACTTTGCATTTAAAACCAAAATACCTGTTTGTTACACACACATAATTTAAAAGTCGTTATATTCAATTTTGTAAACATATTGTTGACATAAGATTTATTTACTAAATAGAATACAATTCGAAAACATTTGCTTTTGAACGGAAATAAAATAAAACCCACAAAATAGTCATAGTTAATGATTGATAAAATCAATCAAAATTTTTTTTTGTGTTGCTGAATGTTTGAAATTATGTACATATATTTTTCAATATTGTATTGCTTCATAGTTTGATAATGAAACGTTACAACATGGGAGATTGAATTTTTAACAAACTGGTATTTTTCCCATAGAATTTAGTAATTGGTAACTACGAGTACCTACCCCATCTAAATTAAAATTTAAGCAGATACTCCATTCGATTTTTTTCAGTTTTTTTGAGATCATTCGAATACAAAGTGGGAGTACTCTCCAAAGTTGAACTCTCCGAATCAAACCAGTGAACAGCGTTGCCGTTTTGGTTAATTTTAAGAAGTTATGTTATCAAAGTGTACTTGTGTACTTTTTTCCATTTCAGTTACCTTTTTTCAACACAAAGAAAAAGTATTTTTATATGGTTTTCATTTACTCAAAGAACGTCATAACCCGAAAATTGGAATTTTTGAGTTAATGATGCAGAAATACATCATATCATTCTCCATATTGTGTAAAAATTTCATAAAAATATCTTTTTTACTCAACTCTTGAGAGAAAAGTAAAGTTTTCTTTCTCCATTAAGTTGTGTGTAAATTGCAAACTTCAAACTAGGGATGGACGAAAAACATCGATGTTTTAAAAACACTCGATCTATTGTTTCAAAAATCAATATAATACGATGTTTTTTTTTTTTTTTTTGCTCTTAAGCAATCGGAAACATCGATGTTTTCTTGCCATGTATCGAAATGAAACATTGTATACAGAACGTGTAGATTGATACATGTTTAAGCGTGTATACATATCTATATGTGTTAGCATGATACAAGTTTGCACATGTAAACGTAGTAAATGTTATGTAAACAACTGGCAACACTATTATAAGCGGCGAATAAGCAAGTGTCTGGCATCTTTCCAACAAACAGTTTGGTCATGTTTTAGACTCTGCGTTTTTCTTGAAACAGTTCTCGTCAATTATCTTTTAAAACTGATCGTTTGTTTACACACAGGCGGTTTCTTGTTAAATTTTTCTATTGTTCTAATGCAACGAATGGAATAACAAAAGAGAATTGAAGTAACTTTTCGGTACAAGCAAGTATGTACCACTCTTCTTTCTGCTTTTTCTCTCTCTCCCATGAACTCATACTTGCTGCAAGAAAAACTGCCGAGTCTAAAACAGAACTACTCGCAAGGCGTATGTATCTTAGGCCAATCGGCTGAGAGCCGATAAGCCGAGCCGCCAAATGGTTTTGACCAGCCGTTGCCGCCGATTTTTTTTTTCGACTAATAAGCTATTGGAAATTAGCCATCGATTGGTATAATTTTTTTATATTTAGAACTCCTGTTGGAAGACTGACCGAAAATCCATTGGATATTGGGAAAAGTTATCAATCGCAGTTTCCCAAAGTTTACAAGTTCGATTTTAAATATCTTACAATGGTGGGAACATCAGTTCCGCAAGTTTTCGCAAGCGGCGCAGGTGATGACTCAATAAAGAAACAGATTGAATGGTGAAAGACTTGGTAAACTTATATTTCTAAACAGTATTGGAAAATGTAAAATAAACTTAGGATTTTCTGAAAATATAAGAAATAATTAAAAAAAAAAAAAACAATCGATGTATAAAAAACATCGATGTATTTTATGAAATATGCATCTATGCATCGCATCGAAGTTTTTTTACAGTGTCCATGCCGATATACATTTGTAACTAACTATCGTGATTAAAGAAGAAATTATATCCCAATATAAATTGCTCAGGTTCTCTAAATTGAAAATAAAAATAGAAAAAAATTTCCTGCAATAAACACGTTTAATTGAAAATTAAACTTAATTTATTGCCATTGCCACATAGCTCGGCTGCTCCTGAAAGGATATTTGTGCAGCTAATATTAGTCAAAACAAAATGCTACATTTGGATAAAAATTGTTACGTGGAACACTTTTGGGTAACTTTGTACAAGTTCGGACTATTTCGTTATCTATCTGGAACAGCTATTATTTGTAGCGTTGTTATTTGTAGTTTGTTATTTACACCCAGGTAATGATGTCTGACTAGAACAAACAGTTATGTTGAACTCGTCAAATAGTAGAACATTAATTATTGCCCCAGAACTTGCAGTCAGAGATAAGAGTGTTTTACAATGGTACTGTTTAAAGTGAAGTTTCATTTTTTTATTTTTTGTTTGTAATATAACAGTAAATTTAAATTAAATGAAAATTTATCTATTAAATTGGATTTAGAAATGGCAATGCTTCAAATCTGTTTAGATAATACACGAACCGCAATTAATTATTAAAATCGTTTTTACTGTAACTGTAATATAACTTGGCAGCACTTATGACGATAACCAGTAAGTTATAATGAATGAATCAATTGCGTTTATTTACAAATATGTATTGGTATTGTTCAAGATCAAGGCAAATAAGGTATAGTATATGAAAATACTCAGGTGACTGACTGACTTATTTTTCATGGACTTTGTTTTCATAATTCTTCTCTCCACTCATTTTTCTTCGTCTTGTTTTTTCCGTTTCATGACAAGTTGGAGAACTATTTTGCACAAATATATGTATATGTATATCGACAAAACCATTTTGATAATTTTGAGTTGTGACTGTTTATGGTTTAGTGTGCGATATATAACTTTGGTACTGATTAAAATCTTATTGCTAATTAATTTGTTCCATCCATTTGATGCTAGTTTTTGCATTTTTAATAATTTTTTGACAAATTTCGTTTCACAGCTTTATGCATATATTTTATATTCTTGAGTGCTTCCAAAATTTTAAATTGGCTTATGCCCTAATTCTGTTCGACGATTGTATCCTCTTGTCTATGGACGAAAAACCGCCGCAGTTGTTATTCTTTAAAAAAATTATTATTTATTGTCCATGCTAGAAGGTTCGTGTATTTGCTTTATGATTTTGTTCTAAACATTATATCCAACACATATTTTTTCAAATATTTTTCAAACTTTTGTATAATACTTTAATTTTATTTTTATGTTTTAAAAACATGGTAATAATATTTTTATATTTCATTATCAAAGACAACAACTATTTTTGAAGTATATAATTTAGAGAATTCAAAAATAAAAACTCAAAAGAATTTTCAAACAAAAACGTCCTAAATCTTCTTACTGAATTAGGGCATTAAAATGAAGACGGATGAGAATTTATCACACCTTTTCAAAACGATAACATTGAAATTTATTTCTAAACGATCGTTTTACATTACACTCACTTTTTTATATTTAACGAATTTAATTTCGATTTTTTTTTCAGGTTCTACCAGCAGTTCTTTTGGCTGAGAACGTTTTTAGAATAAACATTTCCCCCGAAGAAGCTCAGCAGTTTATCAATGAAGCAGGTCTTCGTGGCATAAACAACATTGAGTATGCTCCCAAGACTGGCGAAAATTCGTTACCTGAAGTGCGCAATGAGAAGGGCGAATTCGTTTATATGGGTCGCGTTATTGAGAAGCCTGAAGATTACGTAGAAGAACACTATGATGCCCATCAATATCATGGTCAAGATGGCTTGGGTCAATACATCTATGGATACAAGGACTGGAATCAAGGCAAAAACGAAAAAAAGGATGCAGACGGCAAAGTGTCTGGCACCTACAAATACGTTCAGCCTCATGGTCGTGACTTTATTGCCAACTACTATGCCGATAAGACCGGTTTCCATGTAGAAGACAATCGACCAGCTCATTTAAAAAATCCTCCTACCAAAACTCCAGCCGTTCGTAAGGCGGAAGAGGAGCATTTCAAGTTATGGGGAGAATTCGCTGCCGCTTCAGGTCACAATCCCGATCCATTTGCTCCCGAGTATCAAACACAAGAAGGCCGCTATGAGCCATCATTATCTGAACAACAGGAATATGTTCACCAAGAGCCTCCCTATGTACCTGGACCTGAAGAAACTGGTGAACCCAAGGGCTTCTTTTATGCCTTCGATTACAATGTGCCACTGTTGCGTAACAAGCAAGAACGTGCTGAGTTGGAGCAATTACGCGCCGTTAACAATAAAGATTAGAAACACTGCAGTTCCAAGTTTAACTTGGATTTAAAAAAAATTAAAAGCAAGCATCAATTAGTCAAATCATACGAAAAATATTTATTAAGTTTCTTTTTTATAATTGTATTTATTTTTATAACTCTCGCACTTACAACTGTACCTCATAGTGTGGTAAATAAAGCCATTCGATTTAACATCAAAGAAATTCTGGCCGAGAGGTCGTAATTATTGATTACATAGAATAAATAATAGAAGCGAATTTGTATTGGAAACCCATAAAATTTCGTGTAATTGCACTGTAAATGCATGAAAATTCAATTACAATCGGGATAAATACGCTCACTTAAGAAAATACAATGATATTAAGGCGCCTTTGTCAAATGACATCCGTAGCTTAGGTGAGTAGAGTTTTCATACAAGCCTGAAGATACACACTTATTATCATCACTGTCGAGCACTATGAAAATACACAGCTCGGAATCGTGATTGAGACTTCGCTGAAGGAACACATGCTCTGAAAATATCACCCATCCTTGAACATTTATTTATTGATAAAAATACAGTACAACAAGATTTAATCTTCTATATTTATGATTTGATCAGGCTAAAGTTCGTATCGCTTTGTAAGCCAAATTACATGTGATAATTATTAATGAACATATAACACCAAAGTTAGTTGTAAATATTCTGACAAACACATAATTGAACGGAACAACTAGCTGTTTTCGAAGGCCACTAACCCTTCATCATCAGCGTTCTTTTGTGTTTGGTCCACTGGGTGTGGTGTCAGTTGATGTAGACAATGGCAAGACTGTTGTAAATTTAGATATGGTAAAAATGAGCTTTCATTACAAAAAAGCTTTCAGCAAATTGTAATACGATGAATCAAAACAATTCACATATTCCATTTGCAATAAAAGTTGCATATATATTAAAAATATAAAATTTATAAAAAATCTTTTCGCGATTCTATCTTTGTATAAAGTTTGCACGATTCAATTTTGTTTGCAATATGACCTGGTCGATTACTTTCGATAACAGAAAGACATGATTGGCTTACTAGTTTAATAAATCGTTCCGTGTTTTGAGAATGGCATGGGAATTCTAAATTGATTTCGGCAAAAGAAGAAGTTAAATTTATCTCTATAATCAGTTTTTAAATTGTGACTTTACCTGGTATTTCAATAATTTCTTCAGAATCACAAAAATCTTTTAAAAACTGATGGGAATAAAATTGTATACACGGTGGTTCAGTAATGCGACCAATTTATAAATTTTATATTTTTTATTGTAATTGTATTTTTCACATTTTGATAAATTTTTTAATTTGTTCTGTTAGTAACTATTTTTCTCATTTCATATAAGAATTCAACTAAAAAATTAATATTTTAAAACTTAAATATATATAGTTTTGAAAACAAATCTTTTTGCTTATCACCAGATTATTATAATTGAAAAATTAAAAAATTTTATACCCATATTGCCTATATTAAAAAAGATAAAATATATAGCGTTTATTTCGTGTTTTTGTGAATAATTACAAGAAAAAAATAAATTAACATTATTTTAAAACAGATACAATTTGAAAAGCAAAACATTATTTCCAAATACGTAGAATTTGTATGAAAACCCGAAACGAAAATATGTATTTAGCTAAATATCTCAATTAGTAGGTCGCAAGTGGTCAAGTTTTATATACCATTGGATGCTGCTTCAAAAACTCTTTCCGATGATACCAAATTTTATTTAAGTCGTCTTGGAGCAAAGTACAAAAAATTCGAAAAACTGAAAAAAATACCTTTTTTAAAAATGGTCCAGCTCACGGATGGTCACGCTAGAGCCAAAATATTTTGGGAATCATCATAAAACATATCAAGCTTTATTTTCAGATTGGTAACAAAATCACTTTTTTTAGTCGCTCTAATGTACATACACGTATGTATGTATGTATATAAATCGAGTACGGAGGATAAGAATGCATATGTGACAGCGCATAGAGAAAGGGACTTAAGGGTAAAAAAATCAATTTTCAATTTTTTTTTTTTTTTATGTGGACATCTGAGCATCGCATGAGACCGATCCCATGCCCCAAAAGTGTTCCCTCCCAGAGATATACGCGTTTTATGAAATGATGGTACACCAAAGATACACGTATTTAAATCTTTAAAATGGCTCTACTGAACAAAACCGGTTTTTACCCTTGGTCCCTTTCTATTTTGCGCGTCACATATATTCACCCTTATTCTAGTTGTCAACTTCGACGTTACGTCAATACAATACCAAAAAATTGGGGCTTGTAATCCCGTTGTCGAAAACAACTGACTGCTATTAAAACAGGTTCATGCTATTTTCTAGACCTTTGGGAACAGAAATAACACGAAATTGCTATCGAGAGACAGTAGAAAAGCCCACATTTTTCTGTATTGTACTGACGTAACGTCGATGTTACATGCAAAACTTTTTGTACTTTCGACTTTTTAACGTGTTGTGCTGTGTTGACGACAACTAATAGTGTAGGGGCCTCCTCTTAAGCTTAAAGTTCTGAAATTAAACAAAAATATGTAACTATTTGAATATAAAAACGCCTTTTTTATTCAATTTCGTGCAGTTTCGTGTTCGGAAAATTTTCCGCGTGCGTTTCGTACATGTTGAACATCTTGGTATTCGTGTTCGGGTCGTGTCGTGTTGGAAAAGTACGCCACGCGCCCATCCACCTCTAACTTCTACCTTTAGTGAAGCAATTTAGGGTATTTCAATTTCCATTTGCAACTCAGTGATGCATTTATGAACAGACGCTTTATTACAATTCAGTTATTTCATTTCGGATATACTTACGTAATTAGCATTACATGCCATGTCACATTTATACCAAGGCAAATTTATATAAGGAATGCTCAGCTCAATTCGCTTCAAAAGTTTATACTTTTGTTGTAAAAAAAAAATTACTGGAAGAAACACGTGCTGACATCTAACGGATATTCAAATTACAAGATGCAGAGATGAGACAACTCTTATATAAATTCGCCTTGATTTATAAAAAAAAAATAATAATAATAAAACAAAAACAAAATATTAACAAAAACAAAATCGTTTTAAAATTTATCATTCATTTATTGAATTAATTTTTTACAAATGTTTATTGTGTAAAAAGTTTCATTTAGTTTTATTATATAATAAATTTAATACATATTTTTTTTGTAAGAAGATTTTATACATTTATTATTAACTTTAATCATACATATGTAATTTTTCTTTTAATAATAATTTATATAATTTAATAACGACATAAGATAAATACATAATTAATATACATATGTACTCTTGTACATATGGGAAGTCTTATAAAATTTTTTAAAATTTAACATGAAACTATCAAAATTCCAACTCAAGCAATAAAACAAAAATCGTACATATAGAAAGAAAATGTATATTGATAAAATCTGCTTTTTTAGAAAAATGTTCCTAATATATTGTGTTTTTTTAATATCAAGTTCAAATTTATCATGAACACGATTTTCAGATTCTGATATTTTTAATCGTTTTGTTGTTATGTTTATTCATTGATAGATATAAAGTCGAGGTACCATAATTGTAACAAAATTAATATATGTATGTATGTATTGTAGCATTATCACATTCTTTTAAATACAGCACAAATTGTTTTCATCATTTTAAGAGGCTGCATGCATAATTTCAAGAGTCAAATATCGCACTAACCTTGAACTCATACTAACGGTGATCGTTTTGTGACAATTTGTCGTTATGCAGTTTGACTGCACTTGAAAAATATTCAAGGCCAAGTGTAAATGTGAAATGTCGGCATAATAGAAAGAATTAACATTGCTGTGAAGTGTGTGGCAGAGATGGCCAATTATTTTACTTCAGTCAAGCCGCCGCCGAATCCATCGGCGCATCGGCGGCTTATTGGCAAGCCGATTTGCTCGGCTCCGCTGATATTTTTTAATTTTCTTTTGTACCGATTTTTTTTTTTTTAATTTTCTTTTGTACTGTAATGGTTGCCAAATACTTTTAATATTGTTTATGTGATGTTAATATGTATATATCTTTCGAAGGTAGTTTTCTTGTTTATGAAAGAAGTGATGCATATTACCGATTTTTTTCAAAGTAGCATGATCACCTCCATGGTATTATGAGTTATTAAAATGAGTTTAATATTTTCAGTTTGCACGTAGCTTAATGAAAAAAGAAAAATTTGTATGATAGTGAGTCATGGCCTTTATCCAGTTAATTGTTTTTAATTACAAGAATATTAGGAATATAACCTATATAAAAGAGTAAAAACCCACATGAATAAAAGGAAGTACCGTTTTTGGTAGTTGAGTTCGTTTCACTCCTACAAATTCAAAACTTAGCAAAGTAAAGCCTTGCTAAAAAATCCAGTATTTTACCAAACACGTCTTGTATGAACATGTGAACTTTCAAAAATTATATACTGAGGAACCACAAAATCCTCAATACATACATCGCAATACATACTTTCCTAGCTGTCAAAGGTTGTTTAAAATTGTCTTACATCATTTTGTTTTATATTGCTCTGTTAAGCGGCCCATCCATTATACAATATTATTGCATATGTCGTTGTATATATTATTGTCACTTTGACCTATACTATGCAATAAATGGTACAATATTTCCAAAGAAAATATTGCCCAATTTTCGTTACAGTGAAACAGTAAACAACATTGAACAATGTTGCCACCACATTACACAATTGTCTTGATTGTACAATAAAAATCAAAGTCTTTTGATATTTGCCAATATATTGTGCCACCTCCGAATATGACATACACATTAGCGATACTATTGTACAATAGGGAAAATTGCACAATTATATTGCAAGTGGGTGGGCTGCTTAAACATAATTCTTCAAATTGTAGCGGTGAAAACGTATGTGAAAATTTTTAAACAAAAAGTCCTAGAAAACGTTTAAAAATAACTATAATTAATTATTTATATACATATGTATATCGCTCAATACTGTCATAATGCAAAATATGAGTTTTGTGAGTTAATGATGCAAAATAATTCAACATTTTGTATTTTATCTTGTGTAAAAATTTAATCTAAAAAGCTTTTATTACTATATACCTCATGAGAGAATCATATTTTTTCATGTGTGAATTAAGCTGCTTGTAAATTTAAAATTTCAAACACGTTTTCTGCAAAACTAGGTTTTTGGAGGGTGACATTAATGAAGTAAATGAGCGATTTGTACGATACGAATGCGATATGTACCCGTACATATCTTCGGTTGCTTTCTTGTTTGCTGCAGACACAATGTATTTTGAATATACTGTGCCGCAAACTAATAATCAACCGACGATAAGTATCTTTTATTTTACTTATTTCACGATAAGTTTATCAATTAATAAATCACTTCTGTTTTGATTTTCCACACATTTTCTTTTCGTTGTATTCACCTGTTTTTGACATTTCGCCAGCTTTATAATATAAATAAAACGTTTGATGCTTTTTACTTTCTTAGTTGTTGATTTTCGTACACTTTACATAAATTTACTTTGCAATATGCAAAAAAAAAAAGATATAATTATCTACAATTTAAATAAGCACTTTTAAAAAGCGCTTAATGCAGTGCCAAACTCGTTAGATTGGTATCTCAGTTTTAAACCGTTAGTTTAATCGGCATTTATAGTACATACATATGTACAAGTATACACATTTCTGTATAAATTGGTAAAAATTTTAAAAGCGCGAGCATTGTTAGAGCAAATTGTGTGAAGAAATTATTAAATACATACCTATAATGAAATCTTTAAAACATTATTTTGAAAGCTCAAATGAAGCCGTTTGTCCGATATCTGACGATTCTGATGGTTGTGAGGATAACTCTTTCTTTTTAAATAATGCTGATCGCCAGATATCGGAATATGAAGAAACAAAGCGGTCAAAGAAGTCGCAACAATTACTTTAACTGAGCGCAAGGCAGGTGCCTCAGTTGTGTGGGATCACTTTGAGACACTATCCATTAGAGGGAAGACCGTAAATCCAAAGCAGAGGTTTTGCAAGCCTTGCTTTGAAGCTGAGCTAACCGTTTTAAAGGGGTAAGTGTTGCTGCATTGCGCAAAAAACGTTCATAGCAAAAGAAATGGTGAATCCATTTTAAAAAACAAAATTCATATTCGTAAACAAAATTATAAAAGAAAAGCTTCCGTTTTTATATTCAACACTAGCTTTCAATAATCTTTGATGGTACAGTATACCCCGTTTAATTACCCCTATGTCAAAAATCTTTTTTGCTTATTCACCCCAAATATTGAATCCCCATTTTTTACACTCACCTTCAGACAAAAGTCCACGCTTAATTAACTTTCGTTTAATTACCCATTTTGGGTAATTACCCAGAAATATTTTACCCCAAAATTAAATTTCCCCTAAAATCTCTTCGTTTATTGCCCAAAACTACCTAAGTACATATTTATGCAAAACTTCAATCGAATATATGCATCTTATGTATTTGATTAATGTAATTTGAATTGTTTTTCTTATAAAATATTTTATTTGAAGAAATACATATGTATGTATGTATGCATTTTATATACTACATGCTACAATGAGTTCGGATAAATGCATTTGTAAAGGTAATTAAACGTCTTCGATTTAATACCTTTCTCGGATAAATACCCAAAAAATCAAGACATTTTTGATGAGGTAATTAATAGGGTAACTGTATTTTTTGCGAGATAAAGAATAAAATCGTACAACATAAATATAAATACTTTAACAAGGTAGTTATTGCATTACAAGAGTTTTTGTTTTATAAAGGGTCCGCCAGATAACTTTTTTTTTTTTCTGAAAATGCTATAGCTTCGGCTGTATGGCACGTAGCGCCATCCTGTTGAAACCAAATGTTGCCAATATCCTCCTCTTCAATTTTTTGAACAAAAATTCGTTCAACATAGCCCGATAACGATCGCCATTGACTGTAACGGCCACTCCTTGCTCATTTTCGAAAATTATGCCTCTGGACCAATCCGCACCAAACAGTGACTCGTTTTGGGTGCGTCGGCTTTTCAATGTATGCGTGCGGGTTTTCTGTGTCCCAAATGCGGCAATTTTGCTTATTTACATACCCGCCAAGATCAAAATGAGCTTCATCTGAAAAGATGATTTTTTTTTGGCAAAATCGGCATATTCTGTAAGTCGATCGCAGGCCCACTTTCCCAGCGTTGTTCCAGCGTATACACAACCATATTCGTTCAGCGGAAGGATAAAAATAAATATTCTGTCACACCAGACATGAGCGTGTTACCATTCACGAAATAAGCATTAGTTGAAAAAAACGTTAGATGGCGGACCCTTAATATGTATATAGAACTAATAGTGTATTACAAAATTTCAGGTCAATTGCTCAACAGCGAAGGAAGGGGAAGCTATCAAGAAAAGTGGCTGGACCAAAATCTTGGTAGGATTCGCTGAACACTGACCGGAAGCTTTGTAATTTTACTTCCCAGTTAAATACATACATATTCAACAAGCAAATGCTTTTATATAACATTTTCATAAGTATACACATTTATACGTACATATATGTAAATATATGTATGTATACTGCCTTAATGATCAAACAGAATAAGTCCGCAACTTCAGAAAAAATCGTTGTCAAATTAACAAAGCACATAATAAAATCTACGGCAGTAACTTCAAATGCTCTCTAGTTTTTGTTTTATTTTCTTTTTGCTTATTTTTTTTTGAAGATGTGCTTAAAAATTGATGAAATTTATTGAAAATATGATAGCATTGTTGAGAGAATATTAATTTATGTGTTTTAGAGTATGAAAAAACGCCGTCAAAATAAAATAAATTCTATTTCTCTACTGCTTTCTGGGGCTAGTTTTTTGTGTCAATTTGTATGGAAAATGTGTGTATGTCGCAATTCTGTTTGATCATTTATTCATAAAAAATATTTCAGGTTTATTAAGCGCTTATTTGACATATTTCTATGGGAAATTTGTCAAATAAACCTGTAATAAACCTAAAAATTTTTTTATGAATTAGACCGATAGATGTATACATACAGTGGATCAATAAAGTTTAGGCACAACATGATTTTCAAGAGTATTCCGTCAATAACTTTTAATCTGCTTAACTTGATAAAATAATTTTGATGTCGTTTAGAGACTGATATTTTTATCGCTCGTTTAGCAGAAAAAATAATTCTCATCTTATTATTTGTAACATACAACGCTTTAAAAACTAAAAAACACAGTAAATCTGTGTAAAAAAAGTTTATGCACATACTTCATTCATTGCCTTTGTATGTTTTTATAACGGCAAATTTCCACTCTGTTTTATTTCAATTCGTATTTCTGCACATGCGAAATTCTTAGTAGGCAAGTTTTAAATATTAAAACGAAAACATCAAAATGAGCAACCGTACAGAAATTTCAATAGATGTCCGAAAAATTATTATAAATCTTCATGCTCCAAAAAAAATCCTATCGCGAAATTGGTGTTATTGTACAGAGACCCTATACTAGTGTAAGAAACATCATAAACCATTATGAAAAAACAAACAGTTTAGAGCGTGGCGGCCAAAAAAATTTACAAGACGCCAAGAGCGAATAATTGTTGCTGCAGTGGCTAAGTGAAAATTTTAATCCTAAAACAATAAGAAATACGCTGCACAGAGCTGGCTATCATGGAAGAGTTCCCCGTCGCAAACCATGTCTTTCGGATATTAACAAGAAAAGAGGTTAGACTTCGCAAAACTCCACATTAATCAGCCTGAGTCCTTCTGGAATAGCGTGATTTATAGCGATGAATCAAAGTTTAACATTTTTGGTTCAGATGGTCCACAAAAAATTTGGCGAAAAGCAAAGAGCTTCAGGAAAATAATCTAATTAAGACTGTGAAGCACGGTGGCGGCAATGTTATGGTTTTGGGATGTATGGCGGCATCTGGAGTGGGAAATCTGGTCTTTATAGATGATAAAATGGACAAGCACTCTTATTTAAATATTTTAAAAGAAAATTTATCTCAAAGTGCTGTGAAGTTAGGATTAGATGGGAAGTTCTTGTTTCAACAAGATAATGACCCAAGACATTCTTCATATCTTGTGCAGGAATGGCTAATATACCACTGCAAACAATTGAAACCCCCTCCGCAATCGCCAGATACGAATCCCATAGAGCATATTTGGCACTTACTGGAGAAAAAAATACGAAAACATCATATTACATCCAAAGAATCACTGAAAGCGGCACTTCGCTTAGAATGGACGAAAATTACTCCTGATGAAACATCTAACCTAATAAGAAGTATGAGTCGGCGTTTAGAAGCAATTATCCAGGCTAAAGGGGGTTCAACCAAGTATTAAACATGACCAATACACTAAAACTTTTAATATGTGTGCCTAAACTTTTTTTACATAGAATTTGCGTTGTTTTTAGTTTTTAAAGCCTTATACATATATTAAAAATAATTAGATATGAATTATTTTTTGTTCTAAATTATCAATAAAACTATCAATCTTTAAAACAACATCAAATTTTGTTTATTAATTTATGCAGCTCAAGTTATTGAGAAAACACTCTTGAAAATCATGTTGTGTATATAATCCCAGTCATACGAAAACATTTGACAAAGAATTGACAAAAATGGTTTCATTATGTTTTCTGCATTTTTTTTTAAGTAAACGTATATGTATGTTTAGATTTAATGTAACAACATCGACATCAAGCCATATCATCCATCTGCGTTCTGTTCACAACATAGACATACGAACAAAAAATTCGTCACATAACTTAAATGTCACAAACAAAGCGCTTTCAACATCGTCCAACATTTTTAAAAATAAAGTAGAAAGCAAACGCTAGAAGAATGGCAGAGATGTGCTGTGTTGATTTGCAGCCGTTTAATATCGTTGATCGAAAAGGATTCCAAAAATATACTTTAACATTAGACCCAAAAGTAGTGTTTCCAACCAGCCGCACAATTGTAACCACGGCATTGCACTACGTATTTGTGACATATGAAAAAATTGTAAAAGGGGTACTAAGTGTTGCTCCCAAAAATATGGCTCTCGTCCTTGACCTTTGGACTGATAATTATAAGCGTTTATCATACGTAAATATGAAAGTGCACTTCTGTAAAAACTTCCAACTCACATCAGTTTCACTTAAAACTGAATTTTTTCCGCACCCTCATACCGGAAAAAATATAGCAGAAAACATCAATGCTACACTCAAGTCATTTAATTTACACGAAAAAACTCTACACGCCGTTAGTGATGGTGGAAGTAACATAGTATTGGCACTCCGATTGTGCAGTATTGAAAGGCATGAATGTATGGCCCATTCACTTCATCGGTTTTTGGTCCATGATTAATTAAAAATGTGGTTTCAAAGTTGAAATCAGCTTGCCGAATGTTATCCTAATCAACAGAAGAATTGTCGATGATTCAGAGCGCTTCAAAACAAGATGATGTAATCAAACTTTTGATACAAGCAAATGAAATTGCCGATTCCATTCAACTGGAGGAAGAATATGGAATGACAGATTGTGATAGTATTAATCTATCTACATTACAGAAAAACCAAGCTAGCTCGTTAAAAAATTCTAACGATACACCTTGGAATACCTTGTTAGCGATGTTCAGAAGTTTCACAGACAATTTTGACTCGGTGAACACAGCACTCATAAAGGCTTCAAAAGAATCCTATATTTTTATGCAGATGGAAAAATGCATAATTAAACATTTCACTGAATTTGTGACAATTTTTGAAAATGCAACTATATATTTGCAAGGCAGAAATTACCCGACAATATGTAGTGTAATATGTTTTTATGAAAACATTATGAAAAATTTAGCTGACAAAGAAGCTCAGTCTGAGTTCGGAGTAATAATTGATGTGTACAATTATGCGATAGAAAATTTTCCAAAAAGATTTCGCATAAAAAAAATTCACCTAATATCTGCACTAGTTGATCCGTGCCAAAAAAACTGGCCTGTGCTGAATAAATGGCTAAGAAGAGTTCCTGTAAATAACAACCTAAGTATGAATGCCATCTTAGACATTGAATTCACCGAATTCCCCACAAGGGAAGAACTACTTGAAATAGAAACTTCCAGGATAATTCAAACACATCCGACACAAATTGTTAAAAATACTTCCGAGCAGGCAGGACCTTCGAAGAAGACGGTAAATAATAAATATTTGCAAATTATAAATATATACATACATATAGTTTTTCCCTATCTTTCGAAATATTCGCTAATTCTAGAAAGTTTCATCAACACGAAGAAATATGCTTGATTTTCTCGCCTCCACAAGTTCTAATATAGCTTTGGTTAACGATCTCCATAAAGAAATCAAAGCATATTTTGATGCCCCTCTTGAAGGAACAGAATGCTTGGAATGGTGGGGGGAAAAAAAGAAATATTCCCTAAATTGGCACAACTGGCGGAATACTGTTTTGGGATTCCGGCTACTTCTGCATCATCTGAAGTAGCATTTTCCGTTGCTGGGGGTTGCATAACTGCCAAACGCAGTCGTCTCAATCCAATTACTGTTAAGAAACAGCTGTTTGTCCACGATAACCACCACTTGGCAGCTCCATTGCCGAACTCGCAGTAAGCTCAACAAAAATGTTTTTCTCTTATTTTTCATATACAATTCAATTTGAATTATCAATGCGTTAAGCATTTTTTGTGCAGATATGGTTTTAGAACATACATGCATCATATACATATCGTTGGCTAAAATTAAAAACGGCGTAACTAACAAAAAATTCAAAATCGAGTTTTTGATTGATTATTAGGAATGCCATTAAACTACATGTCTTGACAAAATTTTGCACTTCTGCGTTCAAAAATGACGCTTTTAATAACAAAAAAAATGGGACTTAACTACAAGTTCGTTTAGTTTCATTTAGTTTTTTGCTTCTCTTGTAAAATTATTTTTTGTTAGTTACGCCCTTTTGCATTTTAGCTAACGATATGTATGTTCATTAACTGCTTGTTTTTATAAAACTAAACATTTTTCTAAAGGTTATTTTAAATTTTTCACTAAGATAATTCTTTCAAGCGTAGCCATCACATATGATTTGTTCACAAATAATTTTTCCATATACTTAAAATCAGGGACCATAACTGTTATGACTTTTATCAAAAAAATCAAGAAATAAGAGTTCTTTTTTGATTTTTACATTTTTAGATAGGAAATAAGTTATTTTTGATATTTATTATTTTAAATGAAAAATAAAAGTTATTTTTGATTTTTATATTTTTAAATGAAAAATTAAAGTTATTTCCGATTTTTACATTTTTATATCAATAACAAAAGTTATTTTTGATTTTTATATTTTTATATTAATAATAAAAATCAATTCAAAATTCGTGAAATAGGTAATATGTTTAATTATCTTTGTTACGTATTAAAGTAAAAATAAAGTACACAGTTATTTATAACAACAAAATGTGTGTAACAAGTTTCTAAATTACGCTGTGCATTGACCTTGAACTTGAAATAACGCTATTATTTGTTCTTTCATTTTTGTTGTTGTTATTATTAGCGTAATCTTATTGTTGTTTTTAATTTATTAATTGCAATGCAAATAATTGTATATTAAGTGATAACATTCAATCGCGAGGGAGAAGTTGTGACAAGCACTGCTTATTTATAAAAGTAAAAATTTTACATAATTTGATAATGGGAAGAAAACGAAATACAGTCGCCAGCAAAACTAAGGACACAGCAGTATTTTTCAATTTAATTTCGTTGAAACGTTGTGTTTAAAAATGAAAAACAAATTTATATAGTCAAAAACAAAAAAAATTATTATTATACTTCAAGCTTATAAAAAAAATTAAGAACTTCATGTTATTAAATATGATAAATTAAGAAATTAATTATGTTTCCTCTCAAATTGACACAGCAAAAGTAAGGACACACCTGTAAAAACCACTTAAATTTAATATAAAATCTAACAAAATTAACCAAAATTTTACACTTTTAATATTTTGTTGGGTAGCCTTTACATTTCAACACAGCTTCTAAATGTTTTTTCATTGAGCTGACCAAGTTTTTTGTGATTTCAGAACGTATGTTCTTCCATTCTTCTAAAAGCATCTCTTTAAGTTGCTGTTTACTTCGAATTTCGTGTTTTCGTAAATTTTTCTCTAATATTTCCCTTATGTGCTCAATTGGGTTGAGGTCCGGACTTTGTGGAGGTGTTACAAGCATATGTGGAGTGTTGTACAGAAGCCACATTTTCACATTGTGAGCTGTATGCTTCGGGTCGTTATCTTGCTGGAAGTAATAGCTGTCAGATAAACCCATTTTTGACGCACTATCACGGAGATTATTCTTTAAAATATCTAAGTAAGTATACTGATTCATTGTATTTTCAACAAAAACCAGATTTCCAACACCCGCAGAGGACATACAGCCCCATACCATAACACCCCCACCTCCATGTTTTACGGTCTTTATTGTATTCTTAGGATTTAAAGCATCACCTTCTCTGCGCCAAACTTTTAAACGCCCATCAGAGCCAAATATGTTATATTTTGACTCGTCGGCGAAAATTACTTTGTCCCAAAAGTCTTGAGGCTTACTAATAAAAGTTTTTGCGAAGTCTATGCGCTTTTGTCTGTTGATTTTGTTTATGAGTGGCTTTCTTCTTGAAAAACATGATAAAAGACCTTGGCTTTTCAAACATCGTAGCACAGTATCGGGTGAAATTTTTGTATTTTCATATTTTTCAAGCTCTGCAGCTATTTTTGGAGCACTGGTAAATGGATTTTTTTCAACTATGCGTTTAATATACCGTTTATCATTTTTGCCCAGCTTAGATGGTCGACCACTTACAGGCTTATTTTCTACTCGGTTTTCTTTTATCTTTCGTTGAACTACTTTTCTTACCGTAAAACGACTACGACATAGTATTTTTCCAATTTCTCCATATGATTTATGTTGTTTTTCATATAAATCGATTATTAGTTTTCTTTCCTCCAGGGTAACATGCTTACGGGGCATTATTGGAAAAGTTTCTAATTAATAATTGAGAAAACTTTTAAGAAATTATACTTTTCGTATAGCTACACACGTTATTTACAAATATAAAGTTGATTTTACTTCTATGTTTTTCATATTTTACCGTTATTCCAAATGAAAGCCATGTGTGCCCTTACTTTTGCGTTGCCATATTATGAGATTGCATAAAATATGCCAAATTTTTTAAGGTTTTTGAACACAGAGTTGTATAATTTTTTCACAAAAAGGATAAAAAGCCTTAAAACTAAAAGTTAATCTGGGGTTTGTATAAATATTTTTGCGAAAACATTACAAAATTAGTAAAATTTTAAAATGCATGCTGGTGTGTCCTCCGTTTTGCGGGCTACTGTATATACATACGTGATTTCTATATTATTGATGGCTCCAATGGAGAATGTAAAATTTGTAAAAAAAAATTGAGTGCGATATGTTTAACTAATCTGAAAAGACATTTACAAAAGGACCATAGTGAGGAATATGATGAAAAAAGGGTTAAAATAGAAAGCAGTGATACATGCGAAAATAATGAAAAAATTAAATTCACTATTGAAATGTCCGTGAATGAAGTTGTTAATGCTTGTATTACTTTGCTAACCAAACAATCAGTGCCCTTGTAATTTTTTGATAGTGAGCCATTTAATACATTCACAAAACCAATATTTGATGGTCTTCATATTCCAAAAATAAATTCTAGAAATATTTTACAACATTTGGAAGATAAATTTGATAAGTTGCAAAATAATATAAAAAACATAACAAAAAATAAAATAGTTTGCATAAAAATGGATACAGCTACTCGCCATGATCGTGCTATTTTGGGCATAAATCTGCAAATAATCTCTCTCTCTCTCTCTCTCTCTCTCTTCAAATATTCACACTGGCCATGCTTGAATTGAAGCAGAAACATACTGCACAATATTTAACGACTCAAGTTGAAAATGTTTTGAAAAGTTTCAATATAGATAAGGTGCAAGTTTATGCAATAACCACGGATAATGGCAGAAATATGGTGAAAGCGGTGGAGCTGTTATCATTGCATAGTGATGACGAAGAAAGTGACAGTGAAAGTGAAGTGTTAATGATTTTTTAGATAACTTAAATACAAATGTAGTACATAAATCACGGAAAAGTGTAAAATATTTGAGAACACCTGCATATCGGTAAGTTATTTCCTTAAACTTTTCATGTGCAAAATGTGTGTTTGTTAAACTTTTCATTTTATTCCAGACATAGTATAAAAAGTAGCCAAAACCTCAAACCAATAATCGACGTACCAACACGTTGGAGCTCCACTTATAATATGTTGAAGCGACTGCTAGACCTAAAAGAATTTTGCTGTGAACATTTGCCATCATCTGAGCAGCTCCAAATACATGAGTGGACGGAACTAGAACAAATTCTACAGGCTCTAGAACCAGTAAATACTCTGACGCTGAATCTACAAAAATCTAATTTACAGTTCGGAGATTTTTATAAAAATTGGCTAGAGCTAATTTTTACTCTAAAAGGCTTGAATACAGAGATGACCAGGCAACTTCTGGATCACGTCGAAAAAAGGCAAACAAAGTTGCTTGAATGCGACACTGTATATGCAGCCTTGTTTTTAGACCCCAGATTTAGGCGTGTGTTGTCACATGACAAAATAAATTCTGCGAAAAATCATTTAAAGAAAATTGTACTCCAGTTAGTAAAAGTGGTGAGCTAAGACAATAAATTTATAATAATTTATCATATATATTTTTAATATTTTTTTTATTTGTATTTAGCATAACACTGAAACTCAGCGATTTTCCTGCGGTACGCAACCTGTTGAAGAAAACTTATTTGTAATAGATGAAAGCTCCGTCGAAAGCTCTCGATCTCTCGATGAATTATTCGTCTTCGGACGACGATGATACTCCTACGACAATAAATGACAGCGTCCGCAAAGCTTATTTTGAAATAGACAATTACAAAGAATATTTATTGGAATATTGGGAGAGCAAAAAATTTGTGTTTCCATGCCTTCGAAAATTAGCTTTAATTGTTCATTCTGTACCTGCCACTCAAGTCAGTGTAGAAAGGTCATTTTCAGCACTCAGATTAATATTGGGAGATTTGAGATATAATTTATCTGAGGAACATTTAAAATCAATTATGATGGTAAAATTGAACACCTGAAAACGACCTCTTAACACTGACTTGAATGGCAGCCAAAACTTATAAGCTATTTCTATGCATTCATGTTTTTATAGCTGATAATGGATAAGTCACATAATATATTATATTCATATAGCATATTATAATACATACGGCATCAACAAATAAATAAGAGTTTTGAATTGATTTTTATTATTGATATAAAAATATAAAAATCAAAAATAACTTTTATTTTTCATTTAAAAATATAAAAATCAAAAATAACTTTTATTTTTCATTTAAAAATATAAAAATCAAAAATAACTCTTATTTTTGATTGTTAAAATAAAAATCAAAAATTTAAAAATCATGCAATATGTTGGATGCATTTCGCCTAAAAATCATGATGGTGTAATTAAAAGTTTTCTACGATGTTCATTTATGTGATTTATTTCTTCATAAATTGAAAAATAACTCTTATTTCCGGTCCCTGCTTAAAATACATATGTATGTATGTATATCATTTCATGATGCAATTGATATTTTGGTTATTTATCAAAATCCGAAACTCAAGCACATTTATGTTTTATACTTTTCGATTTACAATTTCTTTCCCAACAACATTTTAAAATTTATACTTTTACCACTTTTGGCGAGCCGGTAAAAACACGGCGCGAGCGGCTAAGCCGTCGCCGCCGATAAATTTCACCCCTTCGGCCGCCGCCGAAAAAAATTGATCGGCTTGCTTCTCTGGTGTGTGGCACTTGAAATAGCCACACACAATCGCCGCTGTGGGAACGAAATAATATTTAAAGGGTGGATTGTATTACACTTTAATTTCCCACCATATGTTTATACTAATTTTAGGTACTGATTTAGTTTTAAGACATTTATCATATTTCAATTCGTTTTATAATTTTCCCTTTAATTCTAAATCTAGAATCTTCTCATAAGTAGTATATAAGCCTATGAATATGAATTAGAAGCGTAGCTATAGTCGCTAAAATAAAATTCATTGAAAAGAAAACAAATTATTTTATTTAAAATTATATAAATGCTTCAGGGCGATCCTGCCACTTTAAAATTGATTGATTATCAGTTTCAACTTCACAATTGATTTAGTGACCTTTTTAACCCCTTTAATTTCGTACTCAATATCAGTTGTGGATTGATTGTTTTGGTGCCGTAGTTTATCTTATTACTCAGAAATTATACGTCTCGAAGACGTATTGTTATCCTTTGTGTGTTTGTTATTATCCTTAAAATTTATAGGTAACTTAACGAACTTTTATTAAATTTTTTTTGGTTTGAATGATGAAAATTGCTGCTTTGTCACAGAGTATTGTAGATGCCTCAACTTCATCTGAAACTGCAAATGAAGTTGGTTGCGCACGAGATTTTCTCGATCCTCTTCGCATGTTTCGTTTGTTTTCCTCTTCAAACCTATTCCTTCATAAAGTATATGTGCACATACATATAATACATATATATTTACATTAAGGCAAGGAAAGAAGGAATAGGTTTGGAGCAACCAACCCAGATTTTATAACATATAGTGTATATAAAAGTGTTCAGTAACGTAAACCTTGTGACGCGGTAAAGCAAAGCGAAATTACTAAATAAAACTAAATAAATAAAAAGGCAAGATTACAAGAAAAAAGGCAAGATTAAAGATTATAAGAAATCTGAAAGCAAGACAAAAAATAATCAATCAAAAAAACAATTAAATAAGAAAAATCGTTACCTTAATATTGTAGCATTATCACATTCTTTTAAATACAGCACTAATTGTTTTCATTATTTTAAGTGCCTGCATGCATAATTTCAAGAGTCAAATATCGTACTAACCTTGAACTCATACTAACAGTGATTGTTTGACAATTTGCCGTTATGCAGTTTTACCGCACTTAAGAAATATTCAAGGCCAAGTATAAATGTGCAATGTCGGCATAATAGAAAGAACTAAAATTGCTGTGAAGTGTATGGCACTTGAAATAGCCACACACGATTTGCTGCACCAAAACAATCCCCGCTGTGGGAATGAAATAATATTTAAAGAGTGGATCGTATTACACTTTAATTTCCCACCATATGTTTATACTAATTTTAAGCATTTAGTTTTTAAGACATTTATCATATTTCAATTGGTTTGTAATTTTCCATTTATTTTGTATTAATTCTAAATCTAGAATCTTCTCATAAGTAGTATATAAACCTTAATATTTTTGTAGTAAGTAAGCATTTTAAATTATAATTTCAGAGCGTAGTTATAGTCGCTCAGCAAATAAATTAATTTTAATATTAAAAACAAAAAATCCTTTTATTATAAATGCTTCATGGCGATCCTGCCACTTTAAAAACGGTAAAGCAAAAGGACTACGTAGCAATTATTGCTTATCCTGCTTGCTCTAAGTTTTAAAGAAAAAAGACACTAGAATACGGCATACATAGCTTATGCTCAGTCCTGTTCTGTACAAAAAAAACATTTTTTTGAAACTGGGTGGAAACCATACATGGAACAATCTTTAGAAGAGATCCTCAAGGATCTAGAAGAGGCGGAAGTCCGTTGGAAGCAGCTACTAAAAGAGGGCGCTCATCATAATGATGATAAATCAAGATGAGGCCGCAGAAATAAACTGAAGGTAGAGCTGAGGGTACTCCTACATCAAGAACTTTATACAAAAGGAGAAGAACTCCAAATCATTAAAAATAAAATTACGAATATTAAACAGACATTAAAAGAGATTAAAAATAAAAATCCAAAAAAAAAAAAATAAAAACTTTCTTCAAACAAAAACTACTGTACACATATTTTTTTTAAATTTTATGATATAAAAAAAAAAAAAATTAAAAAAAAAGAAATATTTTTAACAAAATAATATTTAATTAACAGTAAAACTTGTTTTATAACAAAATCACTGTAAAAGTACATGAAATCTGCAAAATCTTCAAAATATATGTATATAAAATTTTTATAATATTTTTATCCTTAAATTATTTCTGGCAAAATAAATTGTAAATGGTTCTTTATAATGAATAGGAACAAAAACAAAAATAAATCTAAAAACCCAATACAATGGGCCGAAACTATAGATGAAAATGAAATGAGTATAGAAGAAAAAATTAACTGGTTAGCTGAACTATGGAAACTAATAGGTTTAGAAGGTACACCTACTGAAGAAGATATTATAAATGCTCCAAGATTAGAAGAGGCAACAATAGCAGCAATAAGAAATACTGTAGAGAAATCCAAATAAACTTTGATAAATCCTATAAATGTCTCAATATAGACAGACAAATTAGCCAAGAAACTCTAATAAAACACCTAAAAATTCTCTTACAGAGTTTAGAAGAAATAAGAAAAACTTTAAATGAAAATTATGAAAAACTAGCTACTCCACATAAAATAGCTGCAGACGCTTTCTATCAGGATATTAGAAATAAACTTTCAAACTTGCTAATTAAGAAAAATATTTCACTCAACATAACAGATAGTCTTCATACAATAATAGAAGTTGACAGTTACCTTTCGCAATTAGAAGAAAAACCAAACACAACAATGGCACAGACAGCAATCGAATTCCTCAATACAGCCTCAAAACTAATTATAGACTTTGATGGCAAACCAGAAAATTTAAGAGCATTTATTGATTCCTTACTATTAATAGACACAATAAAAGACACACACGAGACCATAGCCATTTCCATCATCAAAACAAAGCTAAAAGGTAATGCTAGCAATTTAATTGACCAAGAAAGCACAATTTCGGCAATCATAAATAAACTCAAAAGTTCAGTCAAAGGCGAATCAGTAGAAGTCTTGACTGCAAAAATTTTAAATACAAAACAAAATAATAAAACAGCCAATGCTTATTGTAATGAAATAGAACTTCTTACAAAATCATTGGAAACAGCCTACATATCTGACAGATTAACAAATGAGCTAGCAACAAAATATTCAACACAAGTTGCCGTAAAAGCTCTCACTAAAAACTGCACCATAGATAAGGTAAAACTTATCATGGAAGCAGGCCAATTTAACAGCATGAACGAAGCTGTTACAAAATTTATAAACAGTTGCACAGAAGCAACTGGACAACAAAATGCCATACTTCACTTTGGTCAAAGACCAAATAACAGGAATAACTAGAAAGGTCCTTTTTTCACATTCTTTTTTTTTAAATCGAGATTTTTGCATTTCACGTTGCATTAAATGTTCTTATATCGAAATATACAAAAAACTTGATTTAAAAAAAAAAATTAGTTGGGGCCTTTTCATATTAAGGTAACGGTATATAAAGAGCTCTTCCATCATAAAACACCAGTAATCCTCCCCTACTCCTCCTACAGAAGTACAAAATGAAGTAGTGGTGTAGTGCCAATGCATCACCCAGTATATATTCGTTATGTACTTGGCATTACTTTAGTATAAGCATACTTGTAAACCCTAGCAATAAGTTATCTCATAATCTCTTTTAAATAAATCAACAGACATTAGTCTGCCAACAACCATCAACTCCACAAGTTGTTTCAATTGTTTAAGTTTGAGACCACATCCACCACATGGCGACCGCGACGAGAAGTTTTTGAAAAGTGTTTGTGAAAAATTAAAAAATTAAATATTATATAGTTATTTTAAATAAAAATAAAGATTTCTTAATACTAAATAATTTGAATTAAAAAGAGTACTAAATAAAAGTGCTGAAAAAAACAAGACACAAATAAAACATAAAAAAGACATCAGTGAGACTTGTAAAAGAAAAATGCAAATTGAAGAGGTCAGTGAAAACTTACAGTCCATTCAAGCTACTACATCTTTTGGCCAAATAATATAAACTGCTAAGGTTAATAAAGTTTCTTAAGATACTTTTGAGGAGTAAAAATAGGTACTACTGGACTACTTCGGTAACAAATAATACTTCGAACAGCAAGTGAAGCCACTCGAAACTGTAAATCACTGCACGATTCAGTTACAGTAAAATCTCGGAAAAGTTAAGTCTCGAAAAAGTTAATCTCGCGGAAAAGTTAATCGAACGGCTGTCTTCACGTGCCGCTCTAAAAAGTTAATTTTTAATTAACTTTTTAGAGCGTGCATAAAAAAAAAACGAAAAATTCTGAGTAAAGAGAAATATTTTCAGTTACGGTACTTCACGAATACATACATACGTATTGCACATTTGTTTTATGTAAAAATGCAATTCTTGTCTCACAATATTTTTAGCCTTTGTTGTGAAAAGCACAAAAATTATTTAAAGTGCGTAGTAAAGTGTGTGAATAAAATGTCAACAAAAAATAAAAAGCAGCAAAGACTGACTGTTCTACAAAAATCAGAAATTTTGAAAAAGATTGTCCAAGGTGTTAGTGGTAAAAGATTGGCATTAGATTATGGAGTAACAGAAGCAGCTATCTCAAAAATTAAAAAAAAGAAAAATGAAATATTGGAAGCTTTGAGTAACTCATATGAACAGGTACCAAGGAAAACTCTACATAAAGCAGAATATGTTGAGTTGGATAAAAGTGTTTATGAATGGTTTTTAAAACAAAGAGACCGTAATTGTGCAGTAACTGGACCATTGATAAAAGCAAGAGCTAGAGTCGATTTCCAAAAGCTTTATCCAAATAAACAATTTAATGCGAGTGATGGGTGGCTAGCAAATTTTAAGAAAAGGCACGGTATTCGCTTTCTTAAAGTGTGTGGTGAAATTCTATCTAGCGATACCGCAGGAATAACACCTTTTATTGATAATTTACGGGCAAAATGTGCCCAAATGAAGATCACTGAATCACAAATATACAACGCTGACGAGTCTGGACTTTTCTACCGTTTATTACCCGATAAAACTTTCGTCGCAGCTACGGAAAAAACCGCACCAGGGAGGAAAATAGCCAAGGAGAGAATAACATTTTTGTTGTGCGCAAATGCGGATGGTTCGCACAAATTGACTCCGTTGGTGATAGGAAAAGCAGCTAATCCACGTTGTTTTAAGGGATTTGAAAACCCATTGGAGTACGTTAGTTCACAAAAGGCATGGATGAATGCAAAACTTTTTTATAACTGGTTTCATAACTCATTTGTCAAACAGGTAAATTCAGCAATTCGTTAAATACATGTGCATTTCTATAAGAGCTAATAACTTTAAAATTTTACAGGTCCGCAAATTTTCTCATGAAAATAATTTGCCACCAAAGGCTTTGTTGCTCATAGACAACTGCACGGCACACAAGCCTATTGATTTACTGAAAACTGAGGACGGCAATATTATAGCAATGCTTTTTCCGCCCAACGTCACACCTGTTTTACAGCCAATGGATCAAAATCCAATAAGATTGGTCAAATTGGGTTATCGAAATAAACTTTTATGCAACATGCTTGCAGAGGAAAACATTTCAATTGACCGTATGTTGAAGTTACATACAATTCGACAAGCCATATTGATGCTTAAGGCAGCTTGGGATGAATTGTTGCCAAGTGTTCTCAGCAACTCATGGAATAAAATAAACAAGTGGGATGATGATGAATATCAAGACGAAGACAACATTCCACTGTCTGCGCTTATTGCACTGAACAGCGAATACAACAATTCAATTAACGAAGTTCAAGTTTTACTTTCGAAGGTGGCCGATAATGTGGAGATCAACATAGATGACGTAGAAGGCTGGAATGAAGATCAAGCAACAGAGGATGTAGAATGCGAATTGTCTTCTGATAGCTCTGACTCAGATATCGAGCAAAGTAGCCCACAAAAGGAAGTTAGTTATAATTTAGCACTCCAAAGCATAAATAATTTAATAAAATACTTCAAAAATGATGTAAAAGAGGTGGAAGACTTGATTCTCAAACGCACTAAATTAGTAGCAGCCTACCACAACAAAAGCAAGAAACAAACAACTTTAAAAAGTTATTTCACAACACCTAATACATAACTGAAATTTTTTAATTAATCATAAGTATGTACATACATATGTATAATATTAAAAATAAATGAAATAAAAATATTATTTACAGAAATATATGCTTTAAGCTTTATTTCGATAAATTTAAAAAACCTTCGGAAAAGTTAATAATTCGAAAAAGTTAATTACCCTTGGGACATTTTGATTAACTTTTCCGAGATTTTACTGTATATGTTTTGATATGTTTTTTACTGACGAAATAATTTTGTTGATTATGCAGTAGACCAATGTTGGAATCTCTATCTCGCCGAAATGATCATATGACTGCAGCATTTGAATGTATATTCGTACCTACGGTATATTTGCCATCTTCAACTTACGCGGGTCAGGATAAACGGCTTTTTACCTAAACCACATAACATATAAAAAAAGGAAGATGAAAGAGGTGACCAACCAGCCAATGAACGGGCAACATGTTTCCACTTGAATTTCCATTCCGTGGTAAAATTTTGTCTTCGCGAACAGTTGGCATTGGAGTTTGTTGACATGACGAAATATTCTAATCAAACATGTCGGCGGCCATGTTAGCCCTGAGAAAGACATAGTCGTTGACATCGTTTACCGTGTAGGCGCGTTGCCTTTGATGTAATCCGAGGGTAGTATCAACGGCAGTGTGCCCTCTCGGTGACTTAGGCCAACGGAAAGGGTACTAAGCGATACTAGTCAAGGACCGTAAATAACAATTATCGATATCAAAAAATTATTTTATAAAATTTTTTGTAAATTAAAAAAAAAATAAAATCTAAAACAATTATTTTCAACGTAAAAATAAAAGGTCGGATGACTCTCAAAGAGATTTGAGGATTTTTATGTTTCCCGTTCGAAAAGACAAGCAAGGAAACTTCACAATCTTCACCGGATGTTTTCCCATCTTCTCCGGATTTTTGCGATGCATCTCAAACTTTTACTACATCTCTTTTAGGGCAGTACTTGAACGCCATAAATGAAGATAGAGAAAGCGAAGAAAATTATAATGAGGATAAAAAATGAGCTTTCCTTGAAATTGATAATTTTTTTCCAAGGCCCTTATCAATTAATAAACCTCTTTTTGAGTTCTGGTAGGAAAAAAAATATATTTTCCTTACTTATATAAATTGGCAACAACCCTGCAGTGTGTTTCTGCAACCTATTGACAAAAAACCCTAACTCAAGTCAAGGAATTTGACCTTTAGCACCGAATATTTGTCCCGGTAAGATCAGCCAAAACGATCTGTCTGCAGCGGGAAGGGCGACCGTCTGGCCGGAGACCGAATGAAACAAGAACCTCAAACGATAGCAAGGACACGAAAGACCCTAAAAAAAAGGACGTAGCAGAAATCCCAGCAATACCAAATAAGAATATAAGTGGAGGTTTGGTTTGGTGTATTCTTGCACTTCCGGGCCATATTTTCTTAAAAAAAGTGAGATTGGATGAAGATTGATCATCAGGAAGAAAAGATGACTCAATATTTTCTCAATATTAGAAGTAAATAAGGTATCTACTTCAGGTTTGAAATTGAAGAGTGGGCTAATGTTACGGTTTCAACAGCCCTTGAAGTTGAAAGTATGCTTCTAAACGATGAAGAATACTAAAGGGTGGCCCAAATAAGACCAGCTGATGTGAAACACAAATAACTTTTTTATTTTTTAACATAATTTATTTTTTCTTTTTGCAGATTATAACTGAACTCTTATAAATTTAAAATTAATATGTACAGTCCAAAACAACGCATTAAAATTATCGATTTTTATTATTTTTCTCAACGATCAATTGTTCTGACGCAGCGAAATTATCGCCGTTTATTAAACCCTTTAACCGGTAAGACCGTCTTAAGACGGTCTTCGATTTTTGACCTCCGTTCTATTATATAAATTTTCTCGCTTCATGTTAGTTAAAAGTGCCTTCAGACAACACTTTTTAACATACGTTATACTCCCCAACATATTCTGATGAACCGTTTGTCTGCTGTGATCATTCAAGTGCCACAAGTCAGCCAGTAAGCATCTAAAATTATTTCGCAAATTAAAGTTTTAAGAACTGTTAAAAGAAAACATTCGCAATAAAGTTTTCAACTTCAAAATTTTACCGTAAGTACAGAAAATATTATATTTGAGTTTTATAATGTATTTAAAGTGAACAAAATTAAAAAAGTGTGCTTTTAAAGCGAAATAGTGAAGACCGTCTCAAGACGGTCTTGCCGGTTTATGTGTACAAAAGTTGTTCATTGTTGTTTTCACCGTTAGGTTATGAAAACATTTATTGTTCTATTATTTCAACAGTTTTATTTTACTATTGTATAGAAGATGGATCTCACTCAACGTATTTGTAAGAAAAAGATAAATTTGAAGAAATTGTCCGACGAAGAATTGCTTGAGTTCTTCAATTCTGTAGAGAGTCCTGTTGAAAGCGCAGATGAAGGTTTTGGCAGTGATGACAATTTTGCTGATCCTAGCTATGTTTTTGACAATGTCGAGATTGACAAATTGCCCGATGATACAGAACAAGCCATATCAGATTGCCTTCTCAATATGGATGTAGCTGATACTACGGGTGAATTTGTAGAGGCAATAAATTTGAGCACAATGGACATAGCATCGGACTGTTCAACTTTCGTTGAGGATGGATCAGCAGTCGAAACCATTGGAAAAAAAGACCAAGAAGCTTTGGCATCTACTGCTGCATTCAATATCAAAAGACCCCGATCCCCATTGCCAACATCTGAAGATACCGGACCATCAGTTCAACCTAATACTGGCGGTTTCGTTGGATGTATGACACTATCTAATTTATTTTACAAGTAATAATTATCTTTTTTTAAAAACAGCTCTGAATGAAATATCTAAAAATGCAAAAGAGCTGTCCAAACTGGTGTGGCGCAAACGCTCGATGTGTTTGCATGTAAACGAGGTAGCCTTTCAAGGTGATTCTACACTTCCCTTGGCAGTAAAAGAGCTAAAAACACCAATGGAGTTCTTCAATTATTTTTTTTGTGATGACATAATTGAATTGATCGTTGTAGAGACAAATCGTTGTGCTCTGGAGCAAAATATAAGCACAACGTTTTGCACAAATTCTGTTGAAATAAGACATTACATAGGCATAATGTTGTACATGTCAATATACCGCTTTCCTAATTTAGAAAGTTATTGGGGAAAGAATTCCTTTTTGCCAATACAGAGATGTATGCCATCGAAGCGGTTCTGTACAATTAAGAAATATTTATCTTTTAAAGACGAATCGCAGCGTAAAAAGAAAGGTCAACCGGGATATGACCCATTGTTCCGCATTCGCACTTTGGCCAACAAAATCAATGATAAATTTGATTCGATACAAAAGGTAGCAAGACTATGCGTCGACGAACAGATGTGCAGCACAAAGACCAAACACCATCTCCGTCAATACATGCCTAATAAGTCACACAAAGGGGGGTCAAATTGTTCGTTCTTTGTGATTCTAACGGTTTCGCCTACCGTTTTGAAATCTACAATGGCGGCGGAGATAACACCATCTTACCTGGTACACCAGACTTTGGAGCTACATCGAATGTTGTAGTTCGTTTATCACAAACGATAACTAATTTTGTTCATCACATCCTGTATTTCGACAATTTATATACATCCCTGCCACTACTAGTGTATTTACGAGCCAGACGAATTTATAGTTTGGGCACAATTCGAGGTACTTTCTTTTTTTTTATTTCTTGTTGATCATATTGATCTTTTTTATAGCCAATCGTATTCCAGCCTGTAAGCTGCCGACCGACAGCGAAATGAACAAGGGCAAAGAGGATTCTATGTAGAATACATTACTCCAATCCAAGGAGTCGATGTAAATACAGTATTGTGGAAGGACAACAAATGTGTCCGTCTGGCATCGACATATGTCGGTGTTGAAAAATTTCAAAGACGCAATCCTGATGAACAGCAATCAAAGGCTACACGTTATGACCGAAAAAATAAAAAATATATTAAAATTAACTGCCCCCAAATCATACGAGAATACAATGCTCATATGGGTGGAGTAGATCTCATGGATGGTCTCATGGATCGATACCATATTCGAGCTAAGAGTCGCAATATTATGGTTAGATTATTCTACCATTTTGTGGATATGACATCTACAAATGCATACATTTTATATAAACGTTTGCACGCCGAGAATGCCAACAACAATGTGTCCGAAGAAGGACTGCTTTTACAGCTTCCAGGTTTTCGTGAGGAAATAGCTGCTGGACTTGTTTCCATGAAAAATAAACGGCCCGTAGGACGACCATCTAAGGGCGATGAGCCTTTATCACCACAGCCTGCAACATCGGGTATTGGGAAAAAAGCAGTTCATCAAGTTGCTGATGTCCGATTCGATGGTGTCAATCATTTTTCGGTTTGGGTGGATAGAAAAGCAAAAAAAGGTGCAAATATTGCAAAAAATCTGACACCCAAGTCGTTTGTTCCAAATGCAATTTACATTTATGCAGTCAGGTTAACAAGAATTGCTTCTGGGACTACCACCATCGAAAATAATATGTATTTTAGCCTTTTTGTCTCTTTTCTTTGAATAAAATTATTTTTATAGATAAAATTTACCTGTGATGTTTTATTACATGCGAACTGGCAAGACCGTCTACAGACGGTCTTCACTATTTTTTACCTAAAGTTCGTTCAGAATGTTTTTTTTATTTAAAAATTAAAACTTACTGTTCTTTTAACTATATTTATTTGAAAAAAAAATTATTGGCTCCATCCAATTATTTTTAGGGGCTTGCCTGTTAGAGGGTTAACGTAAGATCTGCGCCCACATCTTCCATGAAGTTTAGTTCGCCGTTTTGAGGAACTGGGTTCAGTTGCAGGAAGAAGTACTGTAGACAACGTGGAAGCTGTACAGCAGAGTGTTGCAAATGATCCATATGTCTCAACTCGTTGCCGTTCCGGCCAATTGGGTATACCCAGAACAACATTACAGAGAATTTTAAAGTTGGATCTTAAGATGTATCCATACAAAGTTCAAATTGTGCAACAGCTTCTACCGCAAGACCCCCAACAACGACTACAATACGCTATTCGCTTTACACAATTACCACACAAAATGATTTTTTAAATAATCTTTTGATGACGGATGAAGCGCATTTCCATTTAAGTGGTTATGTGACAGAGAACTGCAATGAAGACATGTTTTTATGATTTAAGCTACTCGCTTAAAAACGAGTTGCGGTGTAATTAACACAGCTTATTGTTTTTGTATCTGCTCGCCATACTCGTAAGAATTTGTGTTTGAACATACGAGCCTGTTACAATCACAATGAATTTTATACACGTTGTCTGTTTAGTATTGTTTCCTAAATATTTTTTTTCAACATTCGGTAATGGTGTTTGTACATCTGATAAACAATACAAAAATGTTTGTGTTGGAATTTTAAAGACACACATTTACATTATTAACTAGAGTTATAGTTCTCAGAGTTCATAAGTATTTACTCTCAGCACTCGTCAATCGTATTAATACTTAAAGCAGCGTTGCCAGAAGGTTTGGGAACAAATCAATGACCGTATATTTAAGTAAATATGTAGGGCTAAATTCATAATGAAATAAAATTTATTTAAAAGGTACTGTAAGAAAATTTTTCATAGAAAGTTTTAATTAAAATATATTACGAATGAGACAGGTTTATGAATTTAAAAGGGGCAGATTTTTATGTAACTTAAAAATCACAATTTTTTTATACGTCGATTTCATTTACATGTAAATATTTTTATAAAAATTTTTACCAATGGCAACGCTACGCAGTCCGTTATTTTATTGTGTGGAGTAGACATAGAATTTACTTTTTATGTATTTATACATATATGCCAACAAATTTTACAATTATATTCTGTGATGACGAAGATGTACACAATTTTTATGCTCTTTAATAACGGTAAATGTCGGCTACGAATTGTGTTTTTTCTTTAAGAAAATCGTTTTAATATCTTATATTCAGTTCATCAGTGTTCGTGACAACAGATGGTTCAATTTATGTATCATGGCGACAAACAATGAATTGGTTGCGCAAAAAATTGCGAGTGGAACATACAGTCTTTCTTCAAAACATAAAGGAAAAAGTTTCGTTTGGAGTATTTTGGCCGAAATAATAAAGGAAGACGGTACATTGTTGGAAGGTTGGATACATTGCCGCACTTGTCATAAGGTGCTTAAATATTTCAATAATCAAACATCAAACTTAGTCCGCCACAAGTGCTGCCAAAATTTAAAAATCACGCGAATACTGAAAACAGTTACACCTCATGACCGTCAGCTAGCTATTGACGCCTGTGCAGGATGGATGATTGAAGATTGTCGTCCTTATTCATCTGTTAGTGGAACAGGATTTGTCAAACTTGCAAAGTTTTTTATTAAAATCGGCGCACATTATGGAGAAAATGTTGATGTGACAGACTTGCTACCCGACGCAACAACAATTTCTCGCAAAGTACAAAAAGTAGCGGATGAAAAGAGAGATTCTTTTAGTGACAAAGTTAAAGAAATTGTGAAAAGTGGAGGAGCATCGGTCACGATTGATATGTGGTCTGATCGGTATGTAAATAGAAACTTTTTAGGAGCAACTTTACACTTTCAACAAAACTTCGAAATGTTTGATATTACGCTGGGGCTAAAATCGATGGATTTTGAAAAGTCAACCGCTGAAAATATTTTGGTTAAGCTAAAAACTTTATTTAATCAGTTTGGTGTTGATAATATTAATAATGTGAAGTTTGTTACTGACCGCGGCGCGAATATTGTAAAGGCGTTGGAAAATAAAACACGCCTAAGCTGTAGCAGTCATTTGTTAGCAAATCTTTTAGATAAATCATTTGAGGAGACGGTCGAGCTAACGGAAACATTGCAAACATGCAAAAAGATTGTTAAATACTTTAAGAAAGCAAACTTGCAGCATAAATTGTCAACTTCTGTAAAAAATCCATGCCCGACACGTTGGAATTCCAATTACACAATGCTTAAATCAATAACTGATAACTGGGATGACATAAATAAAATTCTTGTAGAAACTGGAGAGATTAAACGACTTTTCCCATTAAATATATCAACTTTGACAGCCTTAGTTGAACTTTGCAAGGATTTCGAGACAATTTTTAAAAAACTGCAGGTTTGCAGCCCCCGTCATTATACCTCGTTTTACCTTCAATTTACAAAATTAAATGTATGTGCTCTCCCAGTGAAAATGATATTGCCGCTATTTCAGCTTTGAAAGAAAAAATAATTAAATATACTGAGGTAATTTGGGTACGTAATTTATCAATTTGGCATCGAGTAGCATTCTTTTTATTTCCACCAGCTGTAAACAAACAGCCAAATGATGTCAGTGATATTAAAGAGTTTTGTATTTCCCAAATTACTAATTTTGATGATTGCCCTTCGACTTTAACTTTGCAACCAAATTCATCCGTAAGTAATGACTCACCCGCTACTTCTTATCTCAGAGTTCCAGAAACACAAATATCTTCGCCAAACAGTCAAATTTTTTTATGCGATCCAAGTACTTCAGTCGGTACACCAATTTCTTCTAATAACAGTGACAATCAATTCTTTTTTTCCAACTGGATAAATACATCTTCAAATGCATTGAAAGAATCTTTAAACGATGAAGTAGAAAAATATAGCAGAGAAGCAGTAAATATGACTGATGACTTTGATTTACTGCAGTGGTGGCGCAAAAATGAAAAATATTATCCTCGGTTATGCAAATTCGCTCAGCATGTACACTCAATACCGGCAAGCAGCGCTGCATCGGAACGTGCTTTTTCATTAGCGGGTAATATTCTAACTGAAAAGCGAAGCAGATTAGGGCCGAAGTCATTGGACAGTTTGCTGTTTTTAAATTCATTTTTAAAAAATTTTCCACAAAATATTGCCTAAAATCATATTTGCTATTTTGTAAACAATCGGTTTGAATTAAATTTTGTTTTAAGATCAGTTTGAAATAATTTGTTTTAATTTTACATTTGTGATAAGTATACCATAAGTTTTGATCGTTGATCTTAAAATAAATAGTCTTAAAATAAAACAGGCACTAAACTAAATCATCAAAACGGCTAAAATCGTCAAACCTACAACAAATTATCAAATCTGGCAGCCGCGGCTGCAGTGAATGTTGAATAGTAGTACACAAGTATATATCAAATGAATATGAGGAAAATGTTGTTGTTACAAACTGATCGTAACACCAAAATCATGTTAGTTGAATACAAAGAAGTTACCTAACACGAAAATAGAAAAAACACGAAACCTTGCTCTCAGTGGTTGTGCTATTGTTGTTACTTTTTTCTGCGCTCTTACTTCTTTCTGTAATCAACACAAGTACAAGTTAAAAAGTTGTTGTCAGGGGTGCCATATTTGCAGATTTATCTGCATTTTGCCGATTTTTTGCCTCAAAATGATGGAAGTGCAGATTTGACGATTTTTAGTCTAAAAATTACGATTTTTTGGCAAACACCGAAAACATGGTAACTTTGTTTGTTTTGATATAATTTATTAATTTCGGCAACACTGTAATATTTATTACAAAAAGAAACAACTATGAAAAAGTCTGTGGAGGAGAGCTATATATAGAATTATATGCAGTGTATAGGTATGCTTATATTATATATATATTATATTATATATTATAATGGATAAATACTTACAAAAGAGTAAAGGTAAGCTTAATTTATATTCTTCACCAATGAAAATAATAGGCAAAATGCTTACCTATTATTTTTATAGATTACAATGAAAATGAGGATGGTGCAGGTACATCAGGCAGCCAGTCTAATGTAAGTATTTTTGAACTCCAAATACAAGTGAAGTATAAATATGTATCTTTAAAAAATGTGTTCATATAAAAAACTGTTTTAAACCTTGAAAACAAGTACAAAATATGTATACTATATATTTTTAAATTAATTACAATTTTTTTTGTTTTGCTATATTACTTTATATGTATGTTAGTTAATACTGAATTATCCTATTTTGTTAATAATAATATGTTTTATTGAACTTAAAATTTGTATTTTTAATTTGCCGATTTTTTGCCGATTTTTTTAAATTGAAGTGCAGATAATGCCGATTTTTTTTTTTAAATATGCTGATTTTTTATGAAAATTTTCTGGCACCCCTGGTTGTTGTGCATATTTTCATACATGATGCTCGCTCTATATGAAAAACGAGCGAATAAAATAACAAATCAGTGAAAGCGAGTGCTTAAAAGTATTCGAGACTAAGAATCATATAGTAAACAGCGAGTGCGCTCGCTAGTGTTATGTATTGTCGCAGATGTCTGTTATGTGAATAAACAAAACTGTGTACAATGTACAATGAGTCTACAAAGTAGACTCATATAACCCATATCAAGTAGACTTGGGACTGGTTTCAAGAAGCCTGTATTCATCTCGCCTCAACCTGGTCTTCAAAACGTTTTATCATCTTGTCGGGCTGATGTTCATCAATACACGTTCTCAAAATGCTAAGTTCTTCGTGGAAAGCGACATATGCTCAATGCACAGATTTGAAGCTTGTTGACGTGACGACATGGTGTTGGTCTTTCAGCCATCACATATAACATTTGGTAGTATAAACATGTTATTCCAATGATACATTCTATTTGGAATACAAAAGTAGCTCTATATATATAAGGGACGACAATGAATTAATTGATTTAACGGCTTTCCATGGAAAAATTTCAGAGAACATAAAAAGAAACACAGAAAAGTTTTCCAATACATAACAGAAATAATATAAAAATAATCAGGTCAGTTCAACATTCATCTTATTGCTTAGCAAAATTGGACAATTCCAGATTCAACTACAATCATAAGAATGGCTGGAGGAGGAAAGTGTGTAATAGGTGCAACATGTCATAAAGATGAGTGTGACGGAAACACGAAACTTGAATGTGAAAGAACAACAATTGTTAACTGTATGGATGCTAATACACAGAAATGGAGGTGGAACAAAGTTCTTCTTATTTCTTACACAGATGCACTTATGTGGCTTATGACTTCTACATCTGGCATGAGAAGTAGAGGTAGAGACAAAATTTTTCTAATTGACTATCCAGCTCATCAGATAACTGGATGTAAGCTGCCCTCCAATCGAAAAGTTCTAGCTACTATGTTCTACAATTTGCGTACTGTGAAGTTAAATGTGAGAGACTCGCCACAACTACTGTTGACGAGGTTTTCGTTTTTTGGACAAAAGCTCGAATTCCTACAAAACAAAAGAAAAATGTCATAGTAAAGCTGGAAAAACTGTACGATGATTGGAGAAAAATTCAAAAGTACAAGGACATACAACTTGAAGCGGGAAATTTGGGTAAGCATTAAAAAAAAAAAAAATATTTTCCTTGTAGCGAAACTTTATAAGATCTAGATCGCTACCTGAAATTTCCATCAATATTAACTTTATACCTATTGTCTCATCTCATTGTTCACAACAGAAGAGTCAGAAGGACGTGAAAAGACGCGTCGTGGGAAACATATAAATTCCAATCAACAAGCTCAAAACTTTAAAGCAATAAATAAAAAAAATATTGTAAGTATACAATTCAGATTTCTAAATCAAATAATTATATGTAGTTCGGTGCGAATCAACTTATTTTTAATTTTACAACAATAAAACACGTATTTTTACTCTACAATAACACAATCGGTCGCATTGGCTTTACGTAATTTATTTGCACACGAATATATCAAAACAAGAAACTTCTTTTTGTAATTTCATATTAGCGGAAATCACTCTTCGTTGCATACTACCCTTGGAAGCTTTGCATATATTGCAAGTCTAGCATACGTGCTATATTCTGCAAGACCACAACAACAAAGTACATGCAACTGAGATTTGCATCACTTAAATAAATATGCATAACCAAAATCCATTGCATATTGATAGTTGCAAAGGTTCTCAATGCTAAAACAGCTGTTTTTTCTGCAATAAAAACAAGCAAACCTCTGCGTTTAAAAAATATTACGGCGGCAGAGCCGCCACAAGAACTATCTGTACTGGAGTTAAATTTTTTCTAAAGATGCTCAAAAAATTATTTCCAAAATAGTAAAAATTCAATTCACACAAAGCTTTTCTTAAATTTTATAAAATTTATACAAAAATCGGACGCTTGCTTCATATGAAATATTACCTACCGGCGGCGTTGGCGTTGAAATACTGGCTGCGGCTTATCAGCGGTAAAGTTACTATACACAGCTCTGTAAACAAACTAATAATAAAGAAGAACAACATGAACGTGGAAGAAATTAAAAGCATAAAACAAGTAATTAAACAAAAAGAAAGACGCAGAAATCAAAAAAATATTGGAGTATTTGCAAGAACATAACGAATTAGAGGTTTGTTAATTATTTTTCATTAATGTAAAGTTTAAAACTTTTTTGTTTTAGAAGCCGACCGCACAAATTTTTTACAGAAAACTTTTAGAAACAACACATATCGATGCTACTTGGAACATTGTTAGATGGAAGGTCAGACATCTAAAAGTAAGTTACAATAAAGCTGAAACTTGGAGAAAGTCCACCGGAGCAGGCTTGCTCGAAACCGACGAAGGTATTAAATCTGTAAAAGGTAAGAAAGATATCGTTTTCTGACAAAATTGATTAACTATATGCATGTAAATAATATGCAATGTATGCACTTTAATTTTTATTCCAGACAAGTTAAGAAAAATTTGTCGTGTCTATGAAGAACTACACAATATTTTTGGGCAAAAATATATGTATATGTACATACATATCGTTACCTTAAATGCAAAACCACGTAATACATATATTTAAATGAATTGTTTTTTTTTTTTGCGAAAATATTATTTTTTATTTTGTTTGTTTAGCTTTTTAGTTGCTTTAATTTATGTGTGGAATTTAAATTTATTTTTTGAATAAAAACACATTTTAATCAAATAATCAGCTGTAGAGTGCTTGCCTTTTAAACTCATATTTATTATTTTCTACATGTTGATCCTGTTCTCCATTTGGTTGTTCGCAGGGGTTTTCATCATCTTGATACCCTTCCATTAGTTCAGGGATTTGCACTCCCCTAAATCTATAAGAATATTGTGCAAAATACTGCACACAACAATCCACTGACAGCAAAATTCATGATTTTGGGGCGAATTTATTCTCATTTTCAAATTCTTTAAACTGTTAAGCCTTTCTTTCAGTACTCCAAAACAATGTTCGATTCTTACTCTCTAAGTGCTATGTCTTCTGTGGAATTGTTTCCGTTTTCTGCTGTCCATTTGAGTGGAATTCATGCGGTAAGGTGTTATAAGATTATTTGACAGGGAATAAGCTGAATCACCAGCTATCCACTGATGTGCAGAAAAATATTTAGTTGGCTGCTTATAAACATCGCAATTTTTAAATATTTTCGAGTTGTGCACACTTGCAGGTTGTCCCGCAACAATATGCCTTATGCGTAACTTAAAGTCACAAACCATCTGAGCCTTGATAGAGTATTTGTGTGTTCGTGAAAAAATGATACCTTATTAATTATTGGCGCTTCTGCAAGGGGAATTTCAGATCCGTCTACATATCCAATACAGAATGGTAGTTCACTGTAAGTTTCAGTAACGGTTAATGTCCTTTCATTTTCGTTTGGCCAAAATATGTATTTTGATTGCATATTCAAAAAAGACTTAAAAATTCGCCGAGTTATTTTGTCAATCGTGCCACCGTCCCCTATTCCAAAAATTGATGCAATTTTTTTTTAAAGTTGCCCCTTCTCCTGATGATCCAAGTCTATATAACACTATTGCGAGTTGGTACTCTGTTGGAAATTGCTCGCAGGAATATAAGGGAAACAAGTGCGTTGAATTCCACTCGATTTACACGTAACATTTGCACAAATCTATTATCATCTAACTGTGTAAGTATGTTCAACGACCACGTCATTGATTTAGGAACCAAATTCGAAAAGCCACGGCGGTATGGTACAACAGAGATTATGTCTTCAATAACATCATCTAAAATGTTATCCACTAATTCATCCTTAAATGAATCTATGCATAAAAATATTAGCCTTTGGAGCAAGAACCTTTATATTTAACTTACTTTCGTGCTCTAAAACCTCCACGCATTCAATTTCATCAAGAGCATTTTGAATTAAAAAATTTATGATTTTGTTTTTTCCTGTTGGTTTAGGCATATAGATTGTCAAAACTTTAAAGCAAATCCTTAATGGCGAAATTTTTGTAATTTCTTGTCTAAGCAATTTACAAAAACAAAATATTTCTTTTTACTTTACTCTAAAAATCAGCTGTTATCAGAAGATTAACTGAGGACTTGAAAAAGACACTCACGCTTTGTTGTAAAAAATCATGCTATGAGTGCAAAAATTGCATATGTGCAACGAAGAGTGATTTCCGCTATTTTTTCTCGTACTGACTGTGCTTTGAACAAGAAATATAACACACACACAAACAAATTTCTCTATAAGCATCATTTATGTGTGTGCATACATTGTATGCCATTCAACATTACTGCATACATACTTATATAAAGTGTACAATCTCAAAAATTTTGTGCTCTCTTTGTTTGTGGTTTCGCTCAAATAACAAACAATATCTATAATTTTCCCTTGTTACTTCCGCCGCAACATCATTAAACGCAAAAAATTTTAGTTTTTATTTAATGTTCTACGTGAAACATCTTTATATATTTATAGTCTTTGTCTCAATCCTATTGAGAATTTATGGTAGATTTTCAAGAAAAAATTTAAACATTACGACATTAGAAACGTAAACGGCCTGAAAGTAGCATTGAGGACAGAATGGGATAAAATATCACCACAATTAACTTCCAAACTGCCAAGACGTCTTAATGCTGTTTTAAAACAAAAAGGATATCCAAGAAAATATTAGCTTTAATCTTTATGTATAATATTCTTAATTTTATTGAAGTTGTTACACTGTACGAATAATGGTTTTTGTTATCCAATAAATGAGTACTTCGCTATTTAGCGCTTAATTTATAAAATACCTACATATATATTAATTACCTTTTTCCATAAAAATAATAAATCGATGTGAAAATTAAAAAAAAAAAAAACAAATAGTGTTTTATTTAATATTTTGTAAATTATCTTTTTTTAGCGGGTGTACGAATATGGGTTTTGCATACTGTATAAAATAAGGAATACATTTTTAGCAAAAGCAATCAATTTTTGTTCTCAATAAATGAATTTCATATTATATGGAGATTAGGAATAGTTTTTTATCCAAAAGCAATTAATTTTTGTTCTCAATAAAGGAATTTTATATTATATGCAGATGAGGCATAAATTGTTTGCAAAAGCAATCAATATGTGTGTCCCAATTAATTAAGGATTTTTGTATTATGATTTTATGCAAAAGCAAACAATTTTTGTTCTCAATAAATTAATTTTATATTATACGGAGATTAGGAATAGTTTTTTATCCAAAAGTAATTAATTTTTGTTCTCAAAGGAATTTTATATTATATGCAGATGAGGCATAAATTGTTTACAAAAGCAATCAATTTGTGTTCCCAATTAATTAAGGATTTTTGTATTATGATTTTATGCAAAAGCAATCAATTTTTGTTCTCAATAAAGGAATTTTATATTATATGGAGATTAGGAATAGTTTTTTATCCAAAAGTAATTAATTTTTGTTCTCAAAGGAATTTTATATTATATGAAATAAGGAATAAATTTTTTGCAAAAGCAATCAATTTTTGTTCTCAATAAAGGAATTTCATATTATATGCAGATGAGGCAAAAGCAATCAATTTGTGTTCCCAATTAATTAAGCATTTTTGTATTATGATGTTATGCAAAAGCAATCAATTTTTGTTCTCAATAAAGGAATTTTATATTATATGCAGATGAGGCATAAATTGTTAGCAAAAGCAATCAATTTTTGTTCTCAATAAAGGCATTTTATATTATGTATATGTAGATTAGGAATAGTTTTTTATCCAAAAGTAATTAATTTTTGTTCTCAAAGGAATTTTATATTATATGAAGTAAGGAATAGATTTTTTGCAAAAGCAATCAATTTTTGTTCTCAATAAAGGAATTTTATATTATATGCAGATGAGGCATAAATTGTTTGCAAAAGCAATCAATTTGTGTTCCCAATTAAGGATTTTTATATTACGATTTTTTGCAAAAGCAATCAATTTTTGTTCTCAATAAAGGAATTTTATATTATATGCAGATGAGGCATAAATTGTTTGCAAAAGCAATCAATTTGTGTTCCCAATTAAGGATTTTTGTATTATGATTTTTTGCAAAAGCAATCAATTTTTGTTCTCAATAAAGGAATTTTATATTATATGCAGATGAGGCATAAATTGTTTGCAAAAGCAATCAATTTGTGTTCCCAATTAAGGATTTTTATATTACGATTTTTTGCAAAAGCAATCAATTTGTGTTCCCAATTAAGGATTTTTATATTATGATTTCTTGCAAAAGCAATCAATTTTTGTTCTCAATAAAGGAATTTTATATTATATGCAGATGAGGCAAAATTGTTTGCAAAAGCAATCAATTTGTGTTCCCAATTAAGGATTTTTGTATTATGATTTTTTGCAAAAGCAATCAATTTTTGTTCTCAATAAAGGAATTTTATATTATATGCAGATGAGGCATAAATTGTTTGCAAAAGCAATCAATTTGTGTTCCCAATTAAGGATTTTTATATTACGATTTTTTGCAAAAGCAATCAATTTGTGTTCCCAATTAAGGATTTTTATATTATGATTTCTTGCAAAAGCAATCAATTTTTGTTCTCAATAAAGGAATTTTATATTATATGCAGATGAGGCATAAATTGTTTGCAAAAGCAATCAATTTGTGTTCCCAATTAAGGATTTTTGTATTATGATTTTTTGCAAAAGCAATCAATTTTTGTTCTCAATAAAGGAATTTTATATTATAAGCAGATGAGGCATAAATTGTTTGCAAAAGCAATCAATTTTTGTTCTCAATAAAGGAATTTATTATTATATGGAGATGAGGAATACATTTTTTGTTTGCAAAATCAATAAATTTTTGTTCTTAATAAAGAAATTTCGTATATTATATGGACGTGAAAAATATGTTGTTTACAGAAGCAATAAATTTTTTTCCTCAGAAACTTTAAATCAACAACTGGTCCCGCTTAACTGTTATCTAACCTTTTGCCTTTTGTTACTTTGCATTTTATATTTAGCTTAGATCGTGTTCCTTTGCTTATACAAAAGTCAGTCTTGTATTCTACAATAAAGTGAACGGCGACAACGCAATGGTCAAGTGAAATATGAAGCAATAAAAAAAAACTAATATATAATATATGTACAATGTTTTTAATTTGCATTGTATAATACATATCAATTATTGGAATGAATGAATTCCTAACTTCTTTTATGATTTCATTCAGCGATTGAAGAAAACAATAGTGCTAGTGAAAGCGATAATATTTCCGACGACAACGATCCAACAATGGACGTGGACGATTATGCCGCTCTGGATGATGCTAAGGTTTCCGATAGAAAAGCAATACATATAATAATGGCAGTGGCAGAAGCCTTGCGTGTCAACGTTGATGAGCATGTTGTCAATCGAACGTCTCTCCAAAATTTACGAAGAAAACACCGTGAAAAAGAATTTGAGAAGATTCAGGCCGAGTTCGTCGAAGACGTAATTTACTTTACTTTTGGTTTAATTTTAATTATATATATATTTTTTTTCCGTAGATAAATAGTGCACAATCATTAGTTGTTCATTGGGATGGCAAATTAATGGAAGCAATAGTTGGTAAAAAAAAGTTGAGCGAATCGCAATTCTCGTCAGTTATAAAGGCACCGCAAAATTTCTCAGTGCAGCAATTGTAGAACCCGCCACGGGAGAGAATATTGCGGGCGCTGTTCGTAATGCTTTAATTAGTTGGAATATCATTGATCGCGTTGGTGCGATGAGTTTCGACACTACTTCTTCAGACACTGGTCCTAACAATGGTGCAATCGCATTCTTACAACAATATTTACAGCGGAAATTAATCAAACTTCCATGTCGTCATCATATTTTCGAAATTGTCTTGAAAAGTGTTTTTGACTTGAAATACTCAGCGACCAGTGCACCCGAAGTTCCTATTTTCAATCGATTTGCGGAAGCTTGGGACAATCTCAATCAAACTTCATTCAAATGCGGTCTCGACGACGAAATTGTCCGTTCAAAAATAAGCGAAGAGGATTGTGATGAAGTCAAACATGTCTGCTATCAAAATTTACAAAAAGATCAAATTCGCGCTGATTATAAAGAATTTCTACAGCTCACAGTCACATTCCTTGGTGGAAACGGTGGCAATTTTCGGACGTGTAGTTCAACGTCCCATGCAAGGTTTATGGGAAAAGCAATTTATTGCCTGAAAATATTTCTTTTTCGCGAACAATTCAAATGCACAGATAGACAATTGAGCGCGAGTTAATGCACAGGGTATAGTCTACCTGGCAACACTGGCATAAATAGATAAGTAGACACACATATTTTTATGATAGGGACCAAGGTCAACATCAACATTATCACTTAATAGATAAGTAGACACACACATTTTTATGATAGGGACCAAGGCCAACATCAACATTATCACTTACATAAGTTAGAACAAAGAAACCATAAACGTAATTCTTGCAGGAAACATATCCCAAGATAAGAGACAAAGAAACCATAAACATAATTCTTATAAACATATTCCGAGATAAGAGACAAAGAAACCATAAACGTAATTCTTGCAGACAAAGAAACGGTAAACATACTCATTAATATAAATAGATGTTAAGAAAATATTGTAACTAGTCTTAAGAATATAAACAATAAAGAAACACACGTTTCGGTGTAAAAAAACTTTATATATTTTTTTGATTCATTCCTTCACCAAGGAATTAACTGGGGGCTCAACCGGGATACAAGCGAAATAATCTTGTATTCCCAGCCAAATAAAATTTCCACAATCCTGAAGAAGGATAAAAATAAAATTCCTGAAAAATTGGAAAAATAAAACATTCCTGAAAGATTGGAATTAACAAAAATAAAATTTCTAAAAATTTAACAAAAATTTAAAAGAAAAGTAAAATAAAGTGAAAAATATACACTGGCTTCACACGGAAAACGACAGCAAATATTTAATTCAAGACGCCTGCTAGAAGAAGACATCAACATGACTGAAGCTGCAACTCTCCTAGCTCTCCTAGCGGAAAAGATAAATTATACAATTAATAACGAAATTTACAGGAAAGATATTGAAAAAATAATGCAAAGGAATAGGGAAACTAAGGAAGTATTGCCATTTACTACAACCATTCAGGCATCTATCAGAACAAAATCTGAAGACCCTATTTATGTAATTTATTAATAATGAAATACAGAAATTACTGGATAATAAAATTATTCAACCAAGTAGGAGTCCGTACAATTCCCCCATCTGGACAGTCGCAAAAAAGGGTACCGATGAAGAAGGAAAACCCAAAAGGCGAATGGTAGTTGATTTCCAGAAGCTAAATTCCAGATGTTGGTATGACAATCCAGAACTTGGGAAAAGCAAAAGTATTCACCACGTTAGATTTGGAATCAGGATTCCATCAAATTCTCATAAAAGAATCGGACAGGGAAAAAACAGCGTTCAGTGTGAACGGTGCAAAGTATGAATTTTTAAGGATGCCGTTTGGTCTTAAAAACGCTCCTTCCATTTTTCAACGATGCATAGATGATATTCTACGCCCGTATATAGGGAAGTTTGCATATGTTTATATAGATGATGTCCTAATATATTACTCCTCACCCGAAGAACATATGGAGCACATTTCCATTATAATTAATGCACTCCATAACGCTAACATGAAAATTTCTGATGAAAAATCGCACTTCTTTCAAGATTCTGTAGAGTATCTAGGACACATCATTAAGCACAATAAAATAACAGTAGACCCTAATAAGGTGGAAACAATAAAAAACTATCCCATTCCCACAAATTTAAAGGAACTTAGATCATTCCTAGGCTTAGCAAGTTACTACAGGAAATTTGTTAAAAACTTCGCAGCTATTGTAAAACCACTCACAGTACATCTCAGAGGAGATAATGGTGGAATTAGTAAAAATCAAAGTACAAAAGTAAAAATAAATCTCGACCAAGCAGCACTAGACGCATTAAATAAAATAAAAGACGCCCTTCAGGCACAGGTCGAATTATTTCAACCTGAATTTTCAGAACTATTCGATTTAACCACCGACGCAAGTAACTTTGCCATCGGCGCAGTACTTTCCCAGTATAAGAAACCAATAGCATTCATCATTTGACGAACCCTAAATGAAACAGAGCAAAATTACAGCACAAACGAAAAGGAATTGTTAGCTATCATTTGGGCTTTACAAAAATTAAGAAACTATCTTTATGGTATTGCTGACCTAACAATATACACTGACCACCAGTCATTAATCTTTTCTATCTCGGACAAGAATCCAAACACCAAACTTAAGAGATGGAAAAACTTCATAGAAGAATATGGAGCAAAATTAGTGTACAAGCCTGGACACCAGAATGTTGTTGCAGATGCTTTATCACGGCAACAAATTAACAATACATCCAGTTGTTCACAACACTCAGCTCAAAGTTCACCTTCAGAAGGTATCAAGAGAGTCAAACAACCACTAAATGCTTTTAGGAATCAAATAATACCAATATTTGACGAAAATGCAATAATCGAAATAGACACATGTACCATTTTTCCAGATCGAGTTAGGCATACCAAATATTATAAAACAAAACATGAATTGATAGACAGACTAAAGCAAATAACAAATCCAAAAGTTCAAAATGCACTAAAATTAAGCGAAGAAACATTATTTCACCTACAAAGTGATATTATCACTACATTCCCATCCAATTTGTTTGTTATAACACAAACACAATTACAAGATGTCATTAACGTAGAAGAACAAAAAGAAATAGTAATGCGAACACATAGACGAGCACATAGAAATTATAAAAATAACGCTCAAGAAATATCGTTAACACACTATTGGCCGAACATTCGAGATATGTGTAAGAAAGAATGTATAGATTGTAATATCTGCCTACAAAATAAATATGAACGAAGACCAAATAAACCACCAATAGGGAAAACACCAATACCCACGAAAGTAGGAGAGTACATACAGATGGATATATTTTACATGAATAACCAAACATACATCAGCACCATTGATAAATACTCAAAATACTGTTACATACGCAAATTACATAGCAAAACAAACTGTCATGAGTATATAGAAGAAATTCTCACAAAAATCTACCCAAACACCAAACATTTAATGACTGATAATGAAAATATATTTACTGGCATAGTAGCAAAAAGTGTCTATGAGCGACTATTAATACAACATACAGTAACACCCATTCATCATTCGACAACCAACAGTCAAGTTGAACGTGTCCATAGCACTCTGATCGAAATCTCAACAGCCTTGGCACAACAGAATAACACTACACCAGGAGACGAATTATTCAATGCAGTAAGACAATATAATAAAACGATTCATTCCACAACAGGATATAGACCTGAGGACGTGTTTTTCAACAGAGAACGATATTCTGACATTAAGGAGAAACTCGAGGACAAACAGGAAAAACTACTCAATTACCATAATAAAAATCGACACTCAATAAACTACAAGGAAGGAGATATAATTTACGCTAAAACACACCGCCGCAACAAAAACCATATCAAGTACTTACAACACAAGGTAAAAGAAGATCGTGGGGACACAATCCTAACAGCGAAGGGTAAGGTTATATAGGGTGGCGCATAAGTAACGTTAAGATTTGATCAGTGAATACATTTTTTAATTTAAGTCTTTTTTTTCGTCTCTTTACAGAATTAACTAAATAATACTTGGGAAATTTATGATGGAAAGGCTTAGCACAGAACAAAGAACCAAAGTTGTTCAATTTTACTTTGAAAGTCAGCATTCGATTATTCAGACACAAAGATCATATCGAAATTTCTTTCATGTTCGAAATGCTCCTAGCGCTCCAACAATTTACCGATTGGTTCAGCGTTTTGGGCAACAAGGGGCTGTCTGTGATCTTCCGCGTGCTGGAAGACCTCGTGCAGTTCGAAATGAAGTGAGCATTGCTCGAGTGCAAGCAAGTATTGAGGAAAACCCCGAAACTTCCACCAGGCGACGTTCTCAGCAGTTAGGGATGTCTAGGCGGTCTTTGCAAAGAATTTTACATATGTTACATCTTTTCCCATATAAGATGCAATTGGTTCACGAGTTAAAACCAAATGATGCACAAGAACGCATTCAATATAGTCGCCGTTTTCAAGAATTGTGCCTAGAAAACAACGAGTTTATTCACAAACTCATAATGAGCGATGAGGCTCATTTTCACCTAAATGGTCACGTGAATAAACAAAATTGCAGAATATGGGGCAGCGAAAATCCAAGAATAATTGTTGAAGATCAAATGCACCCACTTAGATGCACAGTATGGTGTGGAATAACTTCAGAGAGGATCATTGGACCATATTTTTTCGAAAACGACGAAGGAGTTGCGATTAATGTGAACGGCATTCAATACCGGGAAATGATTGAAAATTTGTTAAGGCCAGCGGTGCAGAACTATCCAGATTTGTGGTTCCAACAAGATGGAGCCACAGCTCACACAGCTCGTCCAACTATGGCTATCCTGCGCGAAATTTTTGGCAGTCGAATAATATCACGTTTTTCTGATTTTAAGTGGCCACCACGTTCGCCTGATTTAACGGCTCCCGATTTTTTTCTTTGGGGTTACCTAAAGGGTAAGGTATATGCCAATAAGCCTAGAACCATCCAACAACTTAAGGCCAATATCCGAGAAGAAGTGGGGGCGCTGGGACCTGAAATTCTAAGAAAAGTTATGGAAAATGCTTTGGAAAGAGCACGTCAGGTAGAATCAAACAATGGGCTACATTTGAAAGATATTATCTTTAAAACATAATGTGAACATATTTCCAAACTATATTCTAAATTTTAATAAATGCCAACGTTAAATAAAAGCAGAAAGAAAAGAGTTATACATTGAATAAATCTTAACGTTACTTATGCGCCACCCTATACATAAAGATAGTATACGCAGACAAACTACACCATGTACAAGTCAACAATAATTAGAATTGTATTCCTCGCAATTACTTTTGGCGACAAAATAACTGATTTAACAAACAAAAAATATGTACTCATAGAAGGAAACCCAGCTTATGTGTTCAAAGACACATCATATCTGTATCACGTAGTTAACTTAACAAAAATACTGAGACCATATGAAGATATAATGCAAAACATGTATAATACAGAACAAAACCAGGAAGAACAAATATTAATAGGTAGAATTGAATCTTTAAAAACACAATTAATACCGAATACACATCGCGAAAAAAGAGCACTAAACTTTCTAGGTTCAACATTAAAATTTTTCACTGGGACACCAGATCACGACGACTTTATATTAAAGTACATAGTTGCTATAATATTGTTTTTGTCGATTGTTTGATTCTGTTTATTATAAACAAAACTACTTGAATTTTTCTTTTTAAAGAGAAAAATTATCAAGGTATGTACAAAACTCTGAAATATTTATCTAAGAAGATCAATATACATAAATATCAATAATGGTTAATAATAATAAAAATTAATGAAAACGCTAAGTGATCGGTGTATGTTATTAGGTATCTGGTGTCTGGTATTAGGTATCTGGTGTCTGATATTAGTTATCTGGTGTCTGTTATTAGTTATCTGGTGTACGTTATTAGGTATCTGGTATTAGGTATCTGGTGTCTGTTATTAGGAATCTGCTGTCTGGTATTAGGTATCTGGTGTCTGTTATTAGGAATCTGGTGTCTGGTATTAGGTATCTGGTGGCTGTTATTAGTTATCTGGTGTACGTTATCTGGTATCTGGTATTAGTTATCTAGTGTCTGGTATTAGGTATCTGGTGTCTGTTATTAGTTATATGGTGTCTGATATTAGGTATATGGTGTCTGTTATTAGTTAAATGGTGTCTGTTATTAGGAATCTGGTGTCTGTTATTAGGTATCTGGTGACTGGTATTAGCTATATGGTGTCTTTTATCAGGTATCTGGTGTATGTTATTAAGTATCTGGTGTCTGTTATTAGTTATCTGGTGTCTGGTATTAGCTATCTGGTGTCAGTTATCAGGTATCTGGTGTACGTTATTATGTATCTGGTATTAGGTATCTGGTGTCTGGTATTAGATATCTGGTGTCTGTTATTAGTTACCTGGTGCCTGGTATTAGGTGTCTGGTGTCTGATATTAGTTATCTGGTGTCTGTTATTAGTTATCTGGTGTACGTTATTAGGATTAGGACAGGACTTAATCAATTAATAGAAAACAATAACAGACAAAAAATCGTAAACTCACGGTTTGAACAAATCTTAGAAACATTAAATCCTAAAGCTATCACAGATAATATTATAATCAATGAAGTATTGTAGTGTACCACACTTATGGTAGTGCACTGTAACATAAATTACTTGCATTGCTTTAATAGCAGTTCAATGCACAAGCATTGGAACATAATAAGAATGCTGAATGCAAGAAATTGAGTGACATACTTTTGAGTCATAATTCAATTACTTTTTACCAAATTTTGATTGGTTGTTTAAAAATATGCTTATCATTGTTATAGTGAGGAAAGGAACAAAACATAATTGTAGATATGCAAACGTAAGTTAGAAAGGCTAAGTAAGAATTGTAAAAATAGTATATAAGCAGAGCAAATTGTGAATAAAAGGAGAATTTGAATTTCTGAACGTAATCCGGCAATAACTTGCCTTGTTTTTTTTTAATTGAATTTTCAAACTTTTTGGCAGTTCCTTTGAACGCCTATTTATAAGCTGGACCCCCTGTACAGCTGGATAAAAAAATAATAATTGGGCTATAGGGAAGCAAGCACTTTACACACTCTCCAATACAATTCAACATTAAAGTACTCTGACGAAACAGTTACACATCTTTTACATGGCGATCCTGCGGACAAAAAACCAGCCGACAAAAACCTTGTAAAAAAAAAACCCCAAAAGCTGAGACTACATTACTACCAATCCACTGAGAACAGACCAGATCATTCCAACTCCTAAAAAAAACAAAAATTCATCCATGTCAGAAGAAATAGACGAAATTTTTTCACGCTGGGAAAAATACCTAGAGGAAAAACTTAAATCAACAGAATACAAACCTTCACCAACAGCAATAGCAGCACCAATATACACACCAACACCTATTAACGCTGGCCCAAAACCCATCAGCATAGAAGAGTATAGGAGAATACAACAAGCCCATAAGAAACCGAAGGAAGAAAACCCAGGAGCACAAAAGAAGAAGCGAGGAGGAAAGAAATTCCAAAGACGCAAAGAAATAGCGATACTCTACAAAAAACTAAATTTAGCAACTCAACAAAAAGAAAAAATCAACATAAAAAATCAAATTAAATTACTAGTAAAAGAAAATGATATTATTTTAAATAAATTTTGAAAACTTATATAAAATTCAAATATTATTAACCCTTAAGCAACTAAGACCGTCTACAGGCGGTCATCAAAAGAAACGCTTTTAAGCAAAATCAGCATACTTAATGCTTATGCGATCTGAATAGTTTAAATGTGTGTACAGTTCTTAGTATAACGGTAACTGTTGATATGTGATGAGTTAAGTAGATTGACAAAAAAAATCATTCTAGTCAGAGTTTTCGTACAAAGTGGTTAAGAAATTAATTGTGTTTCAAGTAAGAATTAAAATAAAAAAATAATAACTTTCAGTGATTGAATTAAAAGCAGAATTTTTGTGGTAAGTATTTGGAATGTTTATCTTAGCATTATATAGCTATTTATGTAAATAAAAGAATGATTTTGTTTCAATAGCGATTTTTGTGAACACCGTCTGTAGACGGTCTTAGTGAGTTTAGTGAACAAAATTTTTTGTAACGTTTTTTTTCCCGGAGTAAGAAATAACCGATATTGCACCTTGTTTTTTAACAAATAACTAATAGAAAACAAAGAATTTTCGAGGTAAAAGATGTCCGCAGAAAAGATACAAAATCGGTTGTCCCGCACAGGAAGAAAAATTAAACTTTCTTCATTGAGTGACAAAGAAATTGAAGATTTCATGGCCTCAATATCAGATGATGATAATTTGGAAGACTTGGATGATAGTCTCGAGGATCCTGATTATAACTGCGATGAAATTATGCCGGAAGATGATGATATGATAGACGATTGCTTGAAAGTATTGGACTCCTCGTTGCTTACAAATGCAGTAAGCTTAGCAATTAACGCTAGCAATTGTAGTTTGAACACTATCGGCGCTGAGTCGGAAGATATTACTTCAAACTTTGAAAAACAAACGGTGACAACTTCGTTGAAAGCCCAAAAAAGAGCACGATCACCGTTACCAGTTTTTGAAGTTTCAGGACCGCAAGCAGTACCATCATCAGGCGGGTTCACAGGCCGTTGTAAGTATATAAAAAGTATCTGTGAAACAAATATATATACGACTTACATATGTATATTTTAGCTCTGTCGGATATTATAAAAGACTCTTCGGAGTTCAAGAGCATTACATGGCGTAAAACCTCTATGCAGCTGCACGTAAATGAGGTAGCTTTTCGGGGAAAAATTTACTTACCGTCCGAAGTTTTAAAATTAAAAACCCCAATAAATTATTTTTCTTATTTCTTCACTGATGAGCTACTTGATCTCATCAGTTTAGAAACAAATCGAGCTGCAGTAAAGGAAAATGTCAGCACACAGTTTAAACTCGATTCGTGTGGCGTTCGGCAATATATTGGGGTACTCATATTTATGTCTTTATTTCGTTACCCCAATATTCAGGCACACTGGGGCGAATATGGGTTTCGTCACATACCAGACTGTATGTCTAAGAATAGACACATACTCATATTCTATTTAAATCCCTAGATTTTTTTATTTTTTTTATTATCAAAACCACATTTATTATACAACTGACCCCTGCACTCCGTAGTATAAAGAACTCCTCGTCCACAAATTTTAGTTTAAATAGGCTAGTGTATAAAGGAGTTATCAACAGTCGTATTTGGAAAGTTGTGTCAACTGTACATTTTTTTTTTGGAACGGGTGCTGGTGAAAAAGAAACAAAAAAAATGTCTAACACCTTGAATTATCTAAACAACATAAGGAACAAAAAATCTTATCTGAAGCAGATTACACCTCTAAAGCAAATTCCACTTAACGAAAAAATCAGAGTATTAAAATGTTCTTCTTCGAACAACGAAATTTGGTCCTAAAACAATGCTGGAGTTGGAAAATTGTGTCATATTCTTACCGGAAAAATATACAAATCTACCAGAGGAAGTTGTGAACGACATGTCAACGGGAGATTTTTATTTTCGAAAAATTTTAGACGGAAACTATTTTGATTTCATTTTTGAAAAATAACTACTTTTCCAAATAAAAAGAAAAACAATAAAAATATCATGTCTTATTTATCTATATATCAGTTTTGTGGGAGATAGCGATGTATCAACAAGAAAATTTCATAGTAATCGATGTGCAAGGGTTTTTCATAAATAAAAAATTATATCCAAAAGAAGTATGCATATCAGTCACTGATTTCGAAAATCGAACCTTTCTCATCAAATCGCCATTCAAATATTCTGAATTGTTTAAAAGGATCAAATTACAAATAAATGGTTATACAATCAATTGCATGGGATACAATGGGATAGCGGAGAGTGTACACTGAAAGATTTAATGAAATTCTTAATAAATACTATGAAAAAAAGCAAAGAAGAAGAAAAATATTTTAATGTATATGTCAAAGGATTTGAAAAATTAAGATGGTTAAAAGAGCTACTTAGAGAGGAACAAATGGAAATATTTATAATTAATTTAGATGATTTGAATTGTTTAAATATAAAAACTTTATATAAAAATAATGTTGATATAAATGCTTGTAAAAATCATAATAATATCAATTCTAATCAAACATGTGCTGAGAAAAATGTAATTTTATTTAGAAATTTCATTAACTCTTATTTAAATAAAGAAAAACATATTAAATAAATTCATTTAAAAATTTATAATTATATTCAGTTTTTCACTACACTCTGCACAGACCACATTGCAGCTAATATTTATCTTTAAAAAGATGTTAACATCTGTCGAGTTGGAGAATCTATTACTAATATATTATAACCAAATCGATAAACAACATGTAATTTTATTTCTTAAGGTTATAAATGAATTACGAATGTATACTAGTAGTAATAGTAATATAAACAACATATTTTTTAAGGATAATAACAATGTTATTCATAAATTTGATTGTCAAAATGCTTATGTACAATGTTACAACATATGTCGATGTACAACATTTTATAATCAATATTTGTTAACGAAAAAACTTTTTACACTTTATAAGCGTCTTTTTAATCTGAAATAAAGAAATTCCTAATAAAGCTTTAAATAAAAATATAATTTTGTATTTTATATTAATAGTTTTATTTATTATTATTTTTTTTGATAATTAAATCTGAAAAAAAGAAATAAAAACACAATTTTATTATTTTATTTTTATTTATTTAATTTTTTCTTATTATATTTTTACAAATCTTCATCTTCTTCTTCCTCTTCCTCACCTACTTCCTATCCATATCATTAACATCATCATCATCATCATCATCACTTCCCATTACACTATGCGATGTGAGATCGATAGTGCTGTTGGTGGTGGTGATGAATGGTAATGATGATGACGATGATGATGAAGTTTTAAAAAAGTCTGAAGGGTGAATGTTATCCATAAAATAACATTCACCCTTCTTTTTTACTATATTAATTTGTCGGATGCTTTGCCGGCACTCAGGACACGACAAAACACCCCACCTTCTTAAACATTCCACACATATAAAATGTGGACAACTAAGGAATACTATTTTCTTCCCTGCTTGTAACATAAAACATATGTTACATTTATACTCGGAAGAAAATAGTATCCTTAGTGGAGAAGGAGATGAACTATTTAATAGTTCTTCTTCATTCTCCAAAAACCTAAGGATTTTATTCTTCAGCACTTTTTCCTTTTCCTGAAGTTTTTGGATCTTTGACTTCAAGGTAGCATGCTTTTCCTTATATGCTAGAAACTAATCCTCCTTCTTCTTTGTAGTCCTTCTTAGACTGGAAACGATTTTTTGGAATCGGGCTTTTAACTCCCTATCCTCCTCCTCCAGACCTCTTCTTTCCGCTGATGGTGCTGCCAATGAGTGCAAATCTTGGCCTGGAGGAATTTGAGTTTCCTCATCATCATGGAAATTAATATTTTGATTTGTATTCATTGTTTAAATTGTGTACTTCTGGCGTTATTTCAAACTGTAGTAGTAAAAATCTTTTTGCTAGAACCCTATTTTATACTAAAATTTCTACATATTCAAAACTATAAAAAAACTTGGTGGCTATTTAATCACATATATTTTCTTTTGTTTCAATATTACAACCTTATAAAATTATAAAACTTGGTCTATTTCTATAATAATGGACCACAAAAATTTTTGTATTGCTAATAATAATTTTAACCATAGTAACTTTTTTTATTTTTTTGCTAATACAATTTCAGTTTTTTTACCCACCCACCCATTTATATATATATATATATATATATATTTTTTTTACAATAATTGCAGAACCACAAACAAGTTCATACATTGAAAAAATTCGTCATCAAAACTATATTTTTTTTTTAATATTTACAGAATCACAAACAAGTTTAAATATACCTTTTCTAAAATATTTCATACATTGAAAAAATTCGTCATCCAAACTATATTTTTTTTCAAATATTTGCTGAACCACAAACAAGTTTAAATATACCTTTTCTAAATATTTCATACATTTTACATCACAAATCTAGAAGCGCCAACAATTAAACATTTTTTCACACATTAAGAAATCTATTTCAAACAATTAACTTGACCACCCACGTACGAAGCGACTACAAAGAAATTATAAAACCACAACTCTCAACGCGCCAAGAAATATTATTAAACTATAAAAACCACAAATACACAATTTACAATAAATACACTTTTTCCAGGGATGGAAACAACACTACACTCTCTTTGTGTAGCGTACCGATCGATGAAACTAAAATACCGACTGTAGCGTAGACATGATCCTAAAAATGTATGGGATCCGTGATACGGAAGCCTCACATTTATACTACTCTGGAGATTATTTATTGACAGTTCAAAACTCAGCTTGAAGGCGGTTTTACTGCATAAGACCAATAAAAAACCTTCAGTTCCAATCGCCTATAGTGCAGAAACGAAAGAAACATATGATGCACTGGAAAATATTTTAAAAATGGTTAACTACGCCAAACATATGTGGCGCATATGCTGCGATTTAAAAGTTGTAGCAATGCTTTGCGGTCTTCAAAGCGGCTATATAAAATATATGTGCTTTTTGTGCGATTGGGACACACGATTTTCCGGTGTCCAATATGCATGCCACGGATGGAAACTCAGAGAGCACAGCAGGTTACAAACGGCCAATATTATTCGTGAGCCTCTAGTGCCGAAGGAGAATATATTGCTGCCTCCACTGCATATTAAACTTGGAATTGTTAAGAATTTCATCAAAACTGTCGCCAAAAGAGATGAAGTTTTCTTGTGTTTGAAACTAATTTACCCGAGACTCAGCGAAAGTAAAATTAAAGAAGGTAAGTTATAATATCACATTCATTTCCCATGATTTTCCATCTTAACAAATTAATTTTTTCCAATCAGGCGTACTAAATGGTCCAGATATACGAAAGCTGATTAAAAGTGACGCATTCAACAATATTTTGATTGACGCTGAATTGAATGCATGGCAGGCAATCAAAGAAGTAATAGAAGGCTTGTTGGGAAAGCATCGTTCTAACAACTACGATGTTTCTGTCGCAAGGATGTTAAGAGCATTCTCGGAAATTGGTGTCCACATGTCCTTGAAAATCCATTATTTACATCATCATCTGGACTACTTCAGCAAACAATTGGCTACCGAATCTGATGAACAAGGTGAACGCTATCATCAAGTTGCTATGCCATTTGAAATGAGGTAATACTGATTTTTTATTTTTTCAAACTCATTTTAATAAAACAAAAACTTACAGATATAGAGGCAAAGTCGCCGAGTGCAATAATTGCGGAAATTTGCTGGTGGAGTAAGCTTGTGTGGCAAGACAAGGATGATCTTGATGATAAAGAATTTTCAGGAGATGCAGAAGAGCCAACAGTGGAGTCACACATTGACATTATGTGTGGTTCAGAAACTGATGATAGCGATGAATGCGATGCCACTAGTCCCGAACAACCACCATCGAAAAAGTCTAGGCAATATAATAAAAGCAGAACGCGTTAATCGATTTCTATGATCCATGTCGCATTTTGTTTATAGGTTGTGTGACTTTACACGAAATTAATAACACTTGATCCTTTTTTCCGTTTTGGATTTTTTATGAATTTAAAAAAAACATTTAATTTTTAGGCAAAAAAATATTTTTTTGCCTCCACAAATTTATTTTTACCGGCAAAACTGTTGATTATAAAGAAAAACGTTATATGAACGGATTAAAGAAATTGTAATTCTAAATTTTTTTGAGTTTGTTTTAGCAAAATCGGACAAGTGGTTCTCGAGTTATGTTAAACTACGTTTTTGCAAAAAAAAAAAAAAAAAAAAAAAAAAAAAAAAAAAAAAAAAAAAAAAAAAAAAAAAAAAAAAAACTGACACATACGAACGCCAAACCCTTTGAGGGTTTTATTATACTGACCTAGTACCATCACCCTAACTTGGAATTTCTCACCCCCCAGACAATAATCCCAAAAATGTTCCACAGTGTAAGTGAATGTGAATATTAGAATTTTTGTAGAAAATTGTTTAGAGGTTTGTAAGTTGGTTTTTTATTAAGTTTGCAGTTGTAAGATTTATGTAAAAATAAAAGTAGATGTTAGTTAATTTAATTATTATTATTCGAACTACATTTGTTTCTATATTTAATGAATTGAACAGGCTAATGTTCGTATCGCCTTTTAAGCCAAATTACATGTGATAATTATTAATGAACAAATAACATGAAAGTTAGTTGTAAATATTCTGACAACACATAGTTGAACGGAACAGCCAGCCGTTTTCGAAGGCCACTAAACCGATAATCATCAGCGTTCTTCTGTGTTTGGTCCACTGTGTGTGGTGTCAGTTGATGTAGATTTCTGCCTTATATACGAAACTTTCTCGCAAATGGAATATGTGAATTGTTTTGATTCATCGTATTTCAATTTGCTGAAATGTGTTTTTGTAATGAAGGCCCAAATTCACCATCTCTAAATTTACAACAGTCTTACCATTGTCGTTTTTTCATTACTAATTATGCACATGTTAGTTAATTTGCTTATTTTTGTTCTACTTAAGACAAACTTTTTTTTTTTTTTTTGGTTTGTTACTATTAAGTATATTTTTATTTAATTTTTGCCACAAGCCCATGACTATTAATTTTAGTTAATTTAATTATTATTATTCGAACTAAATTTGTTTCTATATTAACATGTGGAAAAATCGCCTTTAAGGAATCTATATAAAGAAAGATACTACTGCACAGTATGCTTAAGTTATAAAGAAGAACGAAATTTGATCTTTTTCTCGTGCAGTCACTATCTTTGCGCCAGCTGCACGTGCAGCTGGTTTAAGACAAGAGCTGAATGTCCCGAGTATAGAATCTGACTACCACGTTGTGGCAAGCCAGGGGGAACGCTTTTATATAAAAAACGTCACACTCGGTGAAATTTTAACTAATAACAATATTAATTTAATAGACCTCACTTCCCACAGTGAGAATATACCTGACTCCATACATGGAATAACTTCAATCATTGGCGAGCTAGAACAATCACATGCTCTTGAAGCTCTTAGTATCACTCGATCTCAACTTCCTCTCGGGCAAGTATTATACGAAATAGCCACCACTTTACTAAAAGCGGACATCAATCTTCCCCAAGATATGATTCAGAGTTTAACTCGTTTAGGGTATACTACGCAAGTGGCAGGAAATATTATCAGATTCTCATTTACCTCCTTAATCCCCACGTTTCTTGATGAATTGAATTACTACCAATCGCAGCCAGGCCAAGAGCCATTTATGCCGTGAAGTGGCTGGAATGCATTTTTAAATGCATTAGCTGAGCACGATCCCGGTGCTCAAAAACTTTTTGTCTCTAGAGAAGATGCTGAATTCGCAATAATATTGTCTGTACATGCATATGCAAAAGAATTTATTGCAAAGAACTATCAGAATGCATTACCTAAGCGAATTCAAGCCTTTTTCAACCAACAAGGTTATGTATACACTGGCTTTGAGAAGGATTATTTAACAAAACTATACCGAAAGCTATGAGACGGATCCTATTTGATTGTGTCTTTTCCACTGACTCGGCTGTAGACACATGGAAAAATTATTTGTTTAATACATTAATGGAGTGGAACGGTATGGCACTAATTAGGGAAACTTACCATTTGATCAGGTATGATGTTCCAAGGAAGTTTTTAATATCTCCAAAATATATTCCTGAGATAACTCGGTTTATCACATGGTGGAATAGTCACAATCCTAATCAGGAAGCAGACAATTACTTCAGATATTCGTGGCACAGGAAGCCAGAAATATTGGAAGAGGTAACTCAAGCGAGATTTTCGTTGCTATTTAGTGTAGCTCTAAAGGTACTACAAGTGGGAGGAAAGATGCACAACTTTAAAGGAAACAAAGCCATCTGCCGCCGAACCAGTTTAGCTTATTCTAGATGGACATTACAGCCACACGCGCAATGTAGAAGTTATCAATCTAGCCCGAGAACACACTGCCCCTCATGCAACACACAAACTTCAGCCGTTGGATAAAACATTTATGGGTCCTTTTAAAAAGTACTATAATGATGAAATAAGACGTTACACGAGAGCAAGGAAGATATTATTATTGATATTACTGGCCTATTCACAAAAGCCTACTTGAAAGTACAGACTGGCCAATTAGCCATAAATGGTTTTAAAGCCACAGGCATTTATCCTTTTAATAAAAACATATTCACCGATGCTGATTTCATTGCGGAAAATTTATCAGGTGGACCCCAATCGTTTCGTTATTTCTAAAAGAAAAAGGTTAATTATATGAATTTATTTTTCAGAAGATCCAGTGGAAACTGCGAACTCCACAATAGCAGAAACTTCAAATGACATATTAGCTCGGGACCGTAAGTTCTTTCAATATCTGGGAGATTTCTCCACCACCAAGTTGCGGAAGCCAGCATCGAATCGCAAGGGTAGAAAAACGAAGGCTACCGTCCTGACAACTTCTCCATACAAAAATGATTTAATGCAGAGCATTGAAAATATTAATAGAAAACGTAAGGTACCCCTAAATGCACCTGTTAAAAATGTGTCTAAATATTTTAACAGAAAGAAACCTCGAACTAATTCACTCAAGTGATAGTGATCAAAACGTCAATTTAAATGATACATCCGACGAAGAAGAGTATTCAGATGTTCCACCTATAAAAGACACCTTGTGTAATTACTGCGGTAAGGCTTACAAGGATGATGCAACTGTTAAGCCATGGGTTTCATGTTTGCAATGCGAAAAAGTTTGTGCTCATGAAGACTGTATTCCCAAACGCAGTGCAATTTTCATTTGTGGTTCTTGCAAATAAGTTATAACACTTTTGTTAGTTTTTTTAATAAATTATTTGAGTTATTTTGTAAAACTAAGTCATTTCAACAAAGTAGATATTTATGAAATTGTTATGTTTTCAATGAATTATTTTTGTTATCTTTTTTTTAATTACAATAAAATTTTATGAGCTGGTAATGTGGTACACTATACCATATTACCAGCATATGGTGTACCACATTATCTGCACATTTTGTAAAGTAACGTTTAATGGGATTTGCAAAATTTTCTCAAATATCTCTGAAAATGTGGGTTTAATATTTTTCGCAAATGGCATCTTTGAAAGTAAACACATGTAGCATGTAGATGGCTTAATCATTTTTTAATCGGACAAAAACTAAAAATTTGACAATCGAAATACAAATAGGTATACCACATTACCCGCACTTACTCTAACTCCGGAGTATTTCACCTTGATTGGGAAGCAAGAAGTTCACCAAGGGTACAACGTGTCTCAATATCCAAACCAGCTGTCTCAAAGCATGCAGCGACCTATAGCCTCAAGAAATGCTTTAGCTCAAGTATCATCCAATGTTTCATTAGTGCGTAGACAATAAGGGAAGACCTAAATCTTAAAACCGATTAAAGTAAAGATAAAGATATGAGCAGAGGCGATATATATGCTCCTAATTTCGAAGGAATTACTTTCATCAAGTGGATGGATAATAAAGGCGTACATCTTCTCACAAATTTCTTATCACCAATACCTACCCAAAAGATAAAACGTAGACAAGTAGGATCAGCATTAGAATGAACAAAGCTTATATTGTGTACGAAAAGTTATATTTCGAAAAACGTATAGAAGGAAAATTGCCAGGTCCATGATCGGCAATTTTTCTATTAGGAAACATACTCTGCCCTCTACGTCCATGACTAAAATGCGGATCCAGAATATAGGACTCAAGAAGTCAATTCCACCTCATATAATGAAAAAGTCGCCATCACGCAAACGTCCCAATGCACTTTAGGTCAAACGACACATTTTTCTGTGCGAAAGTCCAAAAATCAACTTGCAGTTTTACTATTGTTGTTGTTGTTTTTTAATTCTAGACTTCAGAATAAAAAAAAGTGATTTTTGTTTTGACTAAATATAAATAACCGTTATACAGCAGCGTGTCGAAGTCAACTGATTAAATTTTTTATATAATTGTGTTCCTAAGTTAAGTAGTGCCTGGTCAACTTTAAGTGCGTATATCTCGGACTGTGTTTGTGGTAATTTATTAGAGTAAAATGGAAAAGAAAGAGCCAAGTAAGTAGATATATTTTTAATTTTAACTGTTTTATATATATGTCGCTATACTTAATAAATAACTCATTAGCGTAAACATCTATAAATAGTTAAATTTTTATAAAATTTTTATATTCTGAAAGCTTTTAAAAAAATATACCCCATTTCTCCACTCTCAAATAGCACAAAATAATTAGAATATTATCTAGTGAGTTATTTGGTATTTATCAAAAATTGCGATTTTTTGCTCTTTTTGTTAGGTAACCTCTGTATAAAAAAGATTGATCTTTTTGAAGTATGGCGAAAGGAAAGTACAAAAAAACAAAAAGTTGATGCCGTTTTGAAACACGTATATGACAAACTTGAAAGCTCGTTGATTTCTGATGAAATTGTGAAACAAATTACCAAAAAAAATTAATTTGTTCTGCGTAAAACTAGAACAAAAGTGGAAAAAGTGTCATAGAAAGACAAATGTATTCAAAAGCCAAAACCAGGCATGGCTAAATGCTGAATTAAACATTGTGGTAGATGGCATTTTAGAAAAGGCAACAAGTGGCGCTGTTGGACGTCCTCGTATACCATTCAGCGAAAAATCGGAATTTGGAAAAAGAAAAGAAGCGGCAGAGCTTTCAAATGCGAAAGCTGATACAAGTGTTCTCGTTCGTGCAGCAGCAACATCAGCACGTAAAGAAGGTGATACCGATTTGGCTGCAATACTAAAAGAAAGTATTCAAAGTCCAACAAGACCATCAAAAATGCGTAAAATTTGTGATGAGCATCCTAAGAAGCCAATTCCATTTACTGCGGATGAGGCTTTAGCCTTCCTCCTTGAACATAATTTGCCTAAAGAGCAGTATAATGCAATACGCCAGGAAAGCAAATTAAGGAATTGTGATATATATCCTCATTATAGTAAAATAACTGCCGCGAAAATGAAATGCCGTCCTGAGGGTACAAAAGCAGCAGAGAACCTTGTGAATGTTCCTCTTCAATCTATTCTTTCGCATACAGCAGAAAGAATTGTACAAATGCAAAAAGAAGTTTTTATTGCTGAAATGGAAGAGGATAAGACTGAGTTTTTAAGCACAGAACTAATATTTAGTTACGGCTTTGATAGTAGTACTGGTCAAGCCCAGTTTAAGCAAGCATTTAGTGAACAAAGTTTGTCAAGTAGCTGTGACGCGTCCCTTTTTGCTACCACAGTTATTCCCTTAAGATTAGCGCTACAATCGGGAAAACCAATCTGGAATAATCGCACACCGCAGTCTGTAAGATTTTGTCGTCCTATTAAACTGGAGTTCACAAAAGAAACGAAAGAAAATTTGGACCTACAAAAAGAAATTGACAATTTAAGAAACTTGCAAGTAAGTATTGGTGATGGAAAATTCGTCGAAGTAACATTCAAATTATTTTTGACATTAATTGATGGAAAATTTTTGAACATTTTAACCGGAAACAAATCAAACCAGGCTTGCCCTATTTGTTATGCTACACCAAAACACTTTATGAACACGTTTGATTATAAAAGTGAAATATTCCGTGCAAAAGAAGAAAACCTAAAGTTTGGGCTTAGCCCACTTCATTGCTGGATAAGAGTTTTTTAGTTTCTTTTACATATAGGATACAAATGTAAGGTACAAAAGTGGCAAATACGAGGAGCTGACAAGTCAATTGTATTGAAAAGGAAAACTGATATGCAAAACGATTTTTGGAAAAAACTTGGACTTCGCGTGGATATGCCCAGAATAGGTGGCTCAGGATTTACTAACGACGGAAACACTGCTCGCCGAGCTTTCGCTGAACATGAAATTTTTTCAGAAATAACTGGTGTAGATAAGGACATTATATTTAGGTTCAAAATAATACTGATTTGTTTATCCTGTCAGTTCGAAATAAATTTAGAGAAATTTGAATTATATTGTTTTGAAACAGCAAAAGTTTTTCAGGCGCGATATCCCCGGTTGCCAATGACTTCTACGGTTCATAAAATGTTAATTCACTCAAAGCAAATAATAGAAAATGCTCCACTTCCAATTGGATTTTTTGGAGAAGGAGCTGCTGAATCTCGTCATAAAATATACAAAGCCGATCGCTTACATCACGCACGTAGAAACACCCGCTTCAATAACCTACTAGATGTATTTAATAGAGCCATGGATACTTCAGATCCATTAATTTCCACAACATTTTTAAACAGACGCATTCAAAAAAGAACACGTTCCACGTTACCACCTGAAGCAATTGAAATATTATGTTGCAGCGAACCAACAGAAGAACTTCACCATAACGAACAAGACGACGAAATTAATGAAAGTGAAGAAGCCTCCTTTGAATTAATTTTACAACAATTAATAAATATTTTAGTATTAAAAAACAAATTAACTAATTCTATACACTGTGTTTAAATTAATGGGTGCTAGAGGGTTAATTTTTGGTCACTTATGGGTTAAATTCCATTTTTTTATTGGAACCATCCATAATTATAGAATCCATATAATAACTGTTTCGATTACTCTTATAATGTAGTCGTAATTAATTTTGCACAGAAAAAGTAGTCATTTGACCTAATGAGCAATGGTAGGGGAGGAGTAAACACTTTGGTTATTGATGAATTTGAATTTGAGGCAAATGGGACAATTGTAAAATGGAAGTCTATTGCCCCAATGATGAAGACAATAGCAGCCCTGTATGGGTTCAGATATGAAGTAAGTGAAAGTGGTAAGAACGCCATTGGTACTCTAGGGTCTATTTTAGCATTAATAACATCTTATCGGCCACGATTTAATGAAGTAAGGGTTGGAACTACTACTCTGACGGTAAAGAAAGTAGGCTCTGAAGTGCACCACGCCCCAATAAGTCAGTTTGTACTAAGACCTGAACAAACACTCAGTTTTAACAACAGGGTCTTCTTATAATCCTTCGATTCAGTTATCAATGAAGAACAGTTTAGGTCCGATGACAATTGCAATTAATTTGGCGTTACCAACAGAAAGGGAGTACCAGGTGTAGCGTGTTCGAACTATCACTACGACTAACATTGCGTAGTAAACATTTAAAGTCAACTTGACCGCAACATACATAACATCCAATGGCATTGAAATTATTTTTGTGCACTGGACATTTGACACTCATGCAATCGGGCAAATAACGCATTTGTTTATATAATAAATATAAACAATACAAAATCCATGTTTTCCAAATTTCTTATGAGACACACGCCGCACGCCTACCGTGGGAAACTAAAGGGAACAATTTGCTTATTAAGCATATACCTTTTCTTTTCCCTCTTATGTTAAGATAGGTTAAGCTTTATTCTCATAACTAGTATATAAGACAATGTATTTTTATTTTAACCCATTATACCCCAGTGTCCTATTTATAGGACAGTAGAAAAACAGGTGTTTTTTTGGTCTGTATATAACTTGTATTTTCAAAATAGTTTTTTTATCGTTAGGTGGTATCCCATTAAGCCTTTTAATACGTGTTTGACCATATATTGTTTGTACCGTTAAAAAGATTTTTTTAATCCTTACGTTTAATCCCAAAACGACGTTTTTATAACGTTATATAAAGGGTGTTTTTTTAACCTAGATAGAACTTTAAATTGTAAAAAGTAACACAAAAAATTAAATTTTGATAAAACATTTTTTTTTATTTGTTTCAGTATACTCTGACAAATCATCATGAATAGACTCACGCTTGAACAACGCTTCGAAATTATCCAAATTTACTTTGAAAATCAGTCGTCGATTCGCGCAACTTATAGACGACTTCGTCATTTTTATGGCGTAAATAATCGTCCATCTGAACAAGCCATTCGTCGAACTGTGGATAGATTTCGTACCACATACTCTCTAGAGGATGCAATAACACCAACACGTCGAAGGAATGTGCGTAGTGAAGAGAATATCGCAGCTGTAAACGAAAGTGTGGAAGAAGATCCAAATTTATCGATTCGTCGTCGGTCGCAGCAATTGGGGCTCTGTCCGTCCACTACGTGGAAAATTTTGCGATGACATTGATCCGGAGGAGATGTGGTTTCAACAGGATGGCGCTACGTGCCATACGGCGAACGCAACTTGGAGGCCAGCATTGTTCGTGTTATTCGTGACATACGGCCAGCAGTGCTCGAAAAAGTGGCCCAAAATTGGACGTCCAGAATGCGCTTCGTCAAGAACAGCCGCGGTGCCCATATGCCCGAAATCATTTTCAAATGTTAATGTCACGTATTGATCTTTCGAATAAAAAAAAATTTTGATTACAATTTAATTTTTTGTGTTATTTTTTACAATTTCAAGTTATATCGGGCTTAAAAAAACACCCTTTATATGTTTGTAAATCATATAAAAAAAGGATTAACGAACATTTATTATACTATTCACTCGAAAAACAGTTCACCAAAGCTGTTGCCACAATTATTTAAAAAAAAATATTTAGAAACTTCACAATATAGATGGTCAATTATGGCTGTCCTATTTATATGACACTGGTACTTCGCGTTATCAAATTTACAATCTTCTTTTATTTCATATTTCGAGTTTGTCTGTTGCCACGTACTGTTCAGTATTTTCTGTATTGTGTATTGTATGTTGGCATAAAAAAATTTACAGTTACGTTATTTTAGTATTTTGAGTTTGTCTCTTGCTTCGCACAATTCATTTCTGCATTGTATGCCAAGTAAGTATATTGTGTGAAAAATTTTTATTGCGTGGTGTTATAGTGATATGTTATTCTATTAGTTTAGAAATTTTTATACATTTACATACATTTACTCAAGAGATGTACAGAAGAGCATTGTCGTTACGTGAAGTCGAGGAAATTGTAAATGATCCTACATTTTTGACATCTGAAGATCTCGATATAGTCATTCTTCCACCAGAACCAGATGAACTAACTGATGAAGATGACGTTGATGATAACAACTTAGGAAATGTGGAAGTCAGTGATGTACCAGGAGAACTTGTACTGCAATATAAATTACCTCTTAATTCTGAGGCTCCAGAAACATATGAGCAAGAGGAAGTAAGTTTACCTGGTTGTTCATCTGCTGAAAATACTCGTACTCTTGTCAATGCAAAGAGACCTAAGAAAAGACGTTGCCTTACTCAACAAACATTTTCCTGGAAAAAGGTGAAACCCGTTTACACAAAATTGCCAGAAACACTCCAAACAGCCACTTCAAATAGAGATAATCTTAAAAATCATCTAGCGGGAAAATCGCCAATTCAAATATTTGAAGAATATTTTACTAACACCGTTTTTGATTTCATTGTTAACGAAACACTGAAATATGCTAGAAGCAAAAATGATCAAGATTTCACCGTCACAATAGACAAACTAAAATCGTTTTTAGGTATTTTATTGTTCAGCGGATATCATCAATTGCCATCTGAGAGAAATTATTGGAGCGAGGAAGAGGATCTTGGTATAAATATTGTCAAGGCCTGTATGTCCAGAAATGAATATTTAAAAATAAAAAATATATACATTTTGCCGATAACTTGGTAATAGACAAGGATGATAGAGGATTCAAAGTTAGACCTTTGCTAAAAATGATAAACGAAAACTTTAAAAAATTTCACATACTTGAGAAAGAATTAGCAATCGACGAAATGATTGTCAAGTATTATGGACATCATGGACTAAGGCAATTTATACGTGGAAAGCCTATTAGATTTGGCTATAAATTGTGGGCTCTTTGTGGCGTTAGTGGATATTGCTATAACTTTGACCTGTATACTGGAAAATCAATTGCAAGAAATGATCGTGAAGATTTGGCCTTAGGATCCAGGATAGTACTTGATATGTTAGATTGTGTATCAGAACCCGCAAGTCATCAAATATATTTTGACAACTTGTTTACAAGTAGAGACTTACTCATTCATCTACAACAGCTAGGATTCCGTGCGACTGGAACTTTAAGGGAGAATAGACTATCTTCATGCTCTTTAAAAGATTCCAAATCTCTTGGAAAAGAAGAAAGAGGCTCGTATGATTTCAGATTCGATACAAATGCAGAGATACTTATTGTGAAATGGAACGACAACAAGTGCGTTACAATTGCCAGCAATTTCGATTCAGTAGAACCTCTCCATAAAGCAGGCAGGTGGGATCGAAAGGCCAAAGAAAAGCGAAGCATACCACAACCGCTTTTGTTGAAGAATTACAACTCTTACATGGGTGGAGTGGATCAACACGACTGGTTGGTGGGCAAGTATGCAACAAATATTAGAGCCAAGAAATGGTACTGGCCTCTATTTATTAGATGTATTGATATGGCCATGGTAAACTCATGGCTCGTTTACAAGCTAGTTAACGATATTGATTTGAGTTTGCTAGAGTACAGACGATCTGTTGCCGTACCATACATGAAAATTATTCAAAAACCGTTGGTCGGTAGGCCGAGAACGTCTGCAACAAAAGTTTTCGAAGATGTAAGATATGACAACCAAGGTCATTTTATGGAAAAAAGAGAGAAACAGCGAAGATGTCAAGGAAAAAACTGTTCATCCAAACCTCTTTCATTTTGCGTCAAATGTGATGTGACACTCTGCAAGGAATGCTTCATTCCTTACCACAAAAAATAATCTGAGTCTTGATTTCACCTATAGTACGGTTGATATGTGTAAGTGCCAGTGTCCTATATTTAGGACAGGCTATATTTACGTTATTTTCATAAAAAATTAATAAATTTTTGTATTTTCGTATCATTTTACTTCAATTAAAAACGTTTCACTAAAAAAAACTTTTTATTTTTAATTTTTAAAAGTTGGGCGTTAATAGGTTAAAAGAGAATCATTAAACAACATTCCTAGAGCTCCTAGCAGAGCTCAGGAAATAATCTTTATATTTTATTTAAAGTAAATTAAATAAAAATAAATTAAATAAATTAAATACAAAATTTTTATTTAAAAATAACAACCTATTACATGGCGATCCTGCCAATTCCTGCGAGTGCTACTTTTAGCACCCGGAAATAATTTTGAGGTCCTGGCAGATCAGCCAAAAACGATCTGCCAGTGGAAGAAGTCCGCCTGGCCAAAAGGCAGAATAAATAGCTTATGGAATGTTTACGAATCATTAACATTACAATTTGAGACAACATATCTACTAAAACCAGCATGGGAAAACCAGGACCACAGCCCCTTACAATAGAGGAATACAAGAAGAGAACACAACGGAAACAAACAGAAGAGATTACGGTGCCAGTAACAAAAAAAAGTAAAACGCAGGGGAGGATACCTCTGCCGACTAAAAAGACAGAAGGCACTTCTCATCCGAGAAGTCAATAGAGATCCACCACCAACATGGTCAGACTCTACCAAAATCTGGGTAAGAATTGATGAGCTGAACCGGCTCATCCAACTTCAACTAACAAAAAAACAAGAAAGAGTAAAACCATATACATTAAAAATAAATAAAGAAGTGCACTAATTGCGGTGAACTCTTAGGTCAGTAGGCGTTAACCGCAGTTGACAAACATTATAATTACATATTTTTTTATTAACTTATCCTCAATACTATTATATTTATATTAACATAAATAAATTTTAAATGGTACTTTTGTAATTAATTTTTTTAATGTAATTAATTTTGTAAGGCCATTATAATGGAAAACATAAATAGAAAACAAACCAAAAAACATATTAATGTTATTTTTGAAGAAGAAGGAATTTCATTGGAACAACAAGTAGAATATTTAGCACAAATTTGGAAAATAATAGGAATGCCAGGTGTCCCAATTGAGGACGATGTCTTAAACAATACTCATGTAGAGGAAATGACAGTTCGTGCAATAAGGTGGTCAGAACGCATAGAAAAAGAAAATAATAAGCACCAATAATTCAGTAAAATAAATAAATTTTAAATATGAGTAAAACAGAATCAAAAATGGAAAAACCCAATGTTAACGTGATTACCAATTTGGAAATCATTGATCATAAGTCAGAAATAAATTCATTATGGTTACTAATGCTAATATAAGTAATAATTTCAGCAATAAACTTGTTGCTTAAAATATATTTGTCACATAAAAGAGCTCTAAGAAAAAAGTATTTCAGTAAAGCAAACGATTTAGACAAAATATAACCAAATTAAACTTTTTAGCAATTTTTTAATTTGCTGATGGAATGGAAAGATATTTTGAATAAGGCACGAATTATAAAAGAAGATTTAGAACGGTCATATAAGTGTGTCAATATTGATAGACCAATTAAAAATGAAACAATTATTCATCATTTTCAGGGTATTCTTACAAAATTAGAAGAAATAAGAGTTTTATTTAATCTTTATTACAATAGACTAACAGTAGCTCACCAAAGAGCAGCAGACGCATTTTTCCTTGATTTAACCGGTTAAATGACCGGTCATTTAACTGGTAGTGTTCTTGTAGGGAACATTAAATGTCATTGTTTTTTAATGCAAACAATTTCGTACCTTATCGCACATTGGGACATATTTGTCCCACGTCATTTCTTTCAATTCGATAACATTTTTAATTTTTTATTGATATATGTGACCTGCTCCACGAAAAGGGACCTCTGCGCCGAAAAGAAGTTATTGAGAAAAACGTGTTTAAAAAAAGCGCTTCGTTTTTCCGTGTTTTGCGCATGGTTATGCAACTCTTCCTTCAACCTGATCATCTGGCGATGTATTTCGACTCTCTGGTACTTTGTACGATGTTCACTATGCAGTGTTGCCTCTGAAAATTATTTCTAACAGTTAAAAACCTGTTTTTGCTAATTTTGTTTTCAAAATTACTAGAGCTGTTTTATTAATTATCAAATTATCAATGTTTTGGATTTCAGCCGATAGAATTAAATCTATTATTTATTATTATTTAATTTATCTATTATTTAATTAATTTCAGGTTAAAATAAATCTTAATTAACGTAAGAAAATGTGTCAGGCAGACGAATTTAAGAGTGTTGAAGAACAATACTTCAGCGATTGTTTGGAAGAATGTTTACCTATAGTCAGTGATGAGCCGGATGCATTTTCATCGCCAGAAGTTTCAGAAGTGCTATATTTTTGTAATTTTGCACCTTTGATATTGAACTTTTTTTAAATTTCAAATATTATGTATATATATTATCTGTTTATACCACATTTTTAAATTTTTTCATTAATTATGTTCATATTTACAGGTGATTTGTAAAAAAACTAAAAAACATAGAAACTTGCGGTTTGCGGCATTTGAAAGAGCGTTTTTTTCCTATAAGAATCACTCAAAAAGTAAAAAAAAATTTTTTCGGCGCAGAGGTCCCTTTTCGTGGAGCAGGTCACATATGTGTTATGTAGATTATGTAGATTAAGGCTGTTCACGACATAGTGGGAAAAAAATTTTTTTATCGGATCTAAACGCATAGTAGCTTATTTTGTGCCACTTGGAGTGCAAATAAGACCTGCAAAAAATATATTCAATCGAACAACGTTTAGAGGTTGCTCAACGCTCCCAAAGATTTGCTATAGAATAGCTTTTGTATACCTATTTCTTTAGAAAATTTACTATTTTGTACCGGTGTCGATTTGTGAATTGGAAATTGATCATGATTGTAATATTTGCTTAAGACCCACTGTAAACAAGTTCTCAACACACTTACATACTTGTTGTTTTTTCCTACGTATTTTTTTAATCAATGTCTTCAAACAATAACAATTCGTTTTAAAACCGTTACTTTGCTTCGCTGCATAAGCAAACGTCGCCTCGGCAGTTCGCTGCTTGGTAACAGCAAGTAAAGTGCGTAACTATTACTCAGTTTCTTTTCTTTACACAAAAAAAAGTCAACAAAGCAGCAAGTGTTTCTCCTTCTCATTTGCCCAGTAGTCAGTTTGAAGTTGACGCTTGAGAAACAAGCATACTAGACTATTCTGACAAAATATTCATAGCTTTGTCAATTGTGTGTAGCGTACGGTTTTTGAATAGTGTTTTAACAATTTTTACGTTTTGCTATAATATTAATTGCGCTTTATAATGGCTTCAAGTACAACTGCTGCTACTAAGACGAGACTCAAAACAAATATCTGGTTAATTGGACAGCCAGTACCTAATCTTCCCTTGAATGTACTTCCAACCGCATCTGATGTCTTAAAAACTTTTTTCCATCACCACAAAACCCTTAAAAAAACTGTTCCACAAAGTCTGAAGTCCACTACAGGAGAATTAATGGAAATTTGGGACAAAGCTCGTATCCCAATGGCTTTCCAACCAAACATCGTTTCTAAAATGAAATATCTTGTTGAGGAATACAATTTGCTGAAGAAAAACAAATCACGAGTTTCAGATACACAGAGTACTAGAGAAAATACGTTCTCAAACAAAATTGAACTGCTTTTCGATATCGCACATAAGGAAGCTGAAAGCAAAATCAGAATTGAAGAAGATGAAGTGTTTCTAAAGGATCAGCGAGGAAGTAGAAAGATGAAGATGGCTGGACTGGACACGGAATTGGCAATACGGGAACTGCGGATCCAGGAACGGAAACAAGAAAAAGAAGAAAGAAAACGACGTGAAGAGGTAAGAAAGACAGCTGCTTCTACTACATTTAGCGCACTTGAAAATCTCGACGAAGATGGTGAGGAAGAGAATATGGAATATGATAAAATTGACGCAAGCTATGAAATTGAAATACCAACGTTTAACAACATTTTTGTGTCATCTGGAGATAGCCCTCCACACAAATCACGTATTCTCCAGAACATGCTTGCTTCTCCTGATGTGACATCAACATTGGATCGTATAAATCTTTCTGATACTAAGTTCACCATCTTGGCTGCAGCAATTGCAAAAGCTGATGGGCAAGATCTGGATGATGGTTTCTTATCTCGTTCAACTGTACAAAGAAAGCGAGCAGCTCATCGATCTTATATTGACATGTCTGTGAGAGAAGGTTTCCTTACTATTGAAATGCCACCACTATTGGTTCATTGGGATGGTTTACTTTACTTTTACTTTTAGGGGAGTTACCCACAGCAGATCAGTATCGTTTCAAGATTCCTGGTGCATACCACATGGCAAGATGGATGGCAAAAGTGATATACTGTTTGAAGATTTTTCTTTTTCGAGCAGAATTTAAGCTAACGGTAAAAGAGGAGAAGAATCTCACCGAATTTTGTTTGTTCGCGTGCCTCATTTACGTTAAAGCGTGGATTTCTTGTCCTAAAGCAAGTGATGCTCCAGTAAATGATTTGCGTCTATTCAAACAAATAAAACAGTATTCAACTGTGAATGCGATTGTCTCAGAAGCAGCAATGAAGAAGCTAAAATCTCACTTGTGGTATCTTGGGCCCGAGCTGATTCCTCTTTCCTTGTTTTCCGATAAACTTCCAGTTCAGGAGAAACGAATGCTGGCAAACGAGTTAAATAATATTAAAAGTTTCCCGAAAGACTGGACAGAAAGAGGAATCAAGCTGAATAGCTGCGATCGGTTAGAGAGCAAAAGCTTCCACAATCTGGTAAATTATACATCTGTCTGTGCTCTGAATGCCTTAAATACACTAGGTCACAAATAACAAACTTTTGTCTGTTATTTGTTTCTAGCATACTTTTTCTCATGGATTTGGACCTACTGAACACGAAAATGAATTTTAAAAATTTTTCTGTCGATTGGTTTGCGAGATACAAATTTTTTAATTTTTTTTTTTTAATTTTTGGAGGTACACTTACTATTTTGAGCATATCTTTAGTCTTCTTTGACCTATTTTATCCTACTACTACTCAAATTAAAGACAATTGAGCCGTCTACAACTTATTCTCAGAAAATTTTCAAATCGGGTTAGTAGTTTTGATGTTGGCGGCTTAAAAAGGTTAAAAAACTGGGTTTTTTTAGTAAAAATGTGGCTGAAAAATTCATATAAAAATTCATATAAAATATAAAACGCGATGTTAACAGCGATTTTAATTTTTTACGTATAGCTGACACTTTTCCAAAGAAAATAAGCCCTTACTTAACAAAATCTGATGACAAATGGCCGACTTATTATTTTTTTGGTAAACGACCGAAATTCCGCTATTTCACGATTTTTTGATTTTCATTATTTGCACAGCTTACCTACCCAACGCAAACGAATAAATACATTTGATTTTTAATTTATTTACAGCACTACATGCTCATAAATATTTAAACATAAGGAGACACGGTGTGGACTCCAAGGAGGCTATACGCGACATTGCTGTTTTCTGTGCCTTTGGAATAGCCGCGCTGATGATCAGCATTATATAAAAAAAAATGGCCGGTACGAACGAAACCTGTAGTTGGAGAAGCGAATGTTCAGCGCAAACCACTAATAGAGAACCGTGAAAATATAATACTTCCGCCGCTGCACATAAAATTGGGTTTGATTAAAAATTTTGCCAAAAAATTAGACAAAGAAGGTGAAGCTTTTGCCTATTTACGGTCAATTTTCCCATACCTTTCGCTGGCAAAAATTAAAGAAGGAGTCTTCGCAGGACCCGAGATAAAAAAAATTTTGAAAGATGAAAAATTCCCAAAGCTGTTATCACCCATCGAAGCCGCAGCATGGAATTCCTTCAGGCTTGTTGTGGAAAACTTTTTAGGAAACAACAAAAGCCCGAATTATAAGGACATAGTTGAGGATCTGGTAAAGAACTATGAAGCCATGGGAGTGCACATGTCACTTAAAATACACTTTCTGCATTCTCATTTGGATTTTTTCCCTGAGAATTTAAGAGACGTGAGCGACGAACACGGCGAGCGATTTCATCAGGAATTGAAGGCTATGGAACGACGCTATCAGGGCATCTATGACACGGCTATGATGGGTGACTATATTTGGACCCTAATACGTGAGACCGATTGCAGCGAATACAAAAAACAAAGAAGAAGTCAGCAGTTTTTCCACATGGCATAAAATGTACACTTATATCTTTGTTTTTACTCATTTTTTTTGTGCGTTGATTTGCTTAATTTAATTAGTTAGTTTAATTTCGTTAGTTTAGCTAATTGTGCGATACATTGAGCATGTAGTGCTGTAAATAAATTAAAAAATAATATACGAAGACTAATTTGTTTATTTTAAATTAAGTTCAAATGTAAATGTGTAGAAGAAGAAAATTCAAACGACCGTTTGAGGAAAATAAAAATATTTCTTGATTTGCTCATAAAAAAGTTTGCGAATGCATATGCACCAAATGAGGCATTATCATTAGACGAATCTTTGTTATTATTTCGAGGAAGGCTTTCTTTTCGCACGTACATGAAAGGCAAAAAGGCAAAATACGGAATTAAATTGTACGAACTTTGTTCTGCCCAAGGTTATGTTTTGAACATAGAAATATACAAAGGCCATCGAGAAAACGAAGAAAACATGACAACTATTGAAAGTCTTGTAATGCGATTGATGCAGTCATATTTAAACAAAGGGCATCATTTGTTCATGGATAACTATTACAACAGTGTACCATTGGCTAACAAATTACTGAGCAAAAAGACACATGTGACAGGAACTCTTCGTGTAAATAGGAAGGGTCTGCCGCAAGAAATAACAGGTCGTAAGCTTAGAAAAGGAGAACATGTATGGCGACGCCAAAATCAGACATACGTGTCCAAATGGAAAGATAAACGGGATGTGCTATGTCTAACAACAGCTTACCACCCAAGTATGATAAACACAGCTAACCGTCGACAACAGGAAAAGAGAAAACCAATTGAAATAGTGAATTATAATCAGAATATGTCAGGTGTCGACAGAGCAGATCAGATGATGTCCTATTATTCCTGTCCACGAAAAACAATTAGATGGTATAAAAAGATAATCTTTCATCTACTGGATGTAGCAGTGTGGAATTCTTACTACATCTTTAAAGAAAAGACAGGTTCTCAAATGAAGTTTATAGAATTCAGGGAAGCAATTATACGATCTCTAACTGGCATAGATTATAAACAGGATGGAAGGTCTTTGGTTCAATTTAAACGTGCACGAATCCAAACCAATGAAATCAACAACAATGGAACACAGCATTTTCCTGAGAAAATTTCTCCTCCTGAAAATTATCAGCGAAAAACATATTTTCAGCGTTGTAAACAATGTTATAAACAGGGAGTAAGGAAGGAAACATCATATTGCTGCAAGAATTGCATATCAAAACCTGCACTGTGTCCTGCACCATGCTTTGAAACATGGCATACCGAAAATAATGTATAATAATTATAAAATTATAATAAATTTATTTGTCATTTATTTATTTTTGTTTGATCATGAACTAACATTTCGTGTAAAACTCCCAAAAATACTTTGTTGCTCACAAAAAATTGCTTATTTCAGTCATTAAACCTGTCATTTACGTTTTTAAATTTTTGCTGTTATAGCCGCCATCGTCCCATTACATAGTGTCTAGAGTCCGCTGGCGCCATGACGGTTGTAGCCGCAACCTAATTAAAGGTGCTGAATTAATCAAAATTAAGTGTATTTAAGCAGAAAGAGTAAAACTATACTTCTAATATTCTAAAAATTACAAAAACATATAGTGTCAATTTTCGAATTTCACTTGTTTCTACTGCCCGTCAACGTTTTTTTGCATACCAGTTTTGTGGTTGAAAGGTTCAAGCCATTTATATGTACAAAACATTTGAGCAATGATAAAGTTATAACTCCGTCTAGTTATATTTTATATCTCTAGCCGAGGAGGAGATGCCGACTAAACCCAATTGGCAACAGTGTACTGAGCGTCTTGGAAAGTAGGAGTGTCTAAAACCCGACCTCTGAAACATCGGCTTCACCATGGTAGCTCGCCATTACCGAAGCAGTTTGAGCTTTGGACTAATAACCCAATCTCGTAAAAAACACTATTACTGAAACGTCTACAAACGAAATTATAAAGTTATAGATGAGTCATCTTACGGGTAATTATTATTAATTTAGAATTCATGCTGATATTTATTTAGTGTGTATCTAAAGTATATTTGAGGCTGTTGTATTTGTATCGGTTAGAACATTGGCATTGCCAATCAAACGATTTTTTTTCCTCAATAATGAACTGAGGTTCTCGCTATATGCGCAAAGTTTGGAATAAAAAATAATTGCAAAATGCAATTTCATCCCTCTGTCTTTTATCAAGTGACCTAGATATAGGACTTCTGTCTTTAAAATCAACATTTTCTAGGATTTAATTTTAAATTATATTGCCTCAATCTACTAAAAATTTAAGATAAGTTATCAATATGATGTTGTGAGCTGCATCCAAAAACTATGATATCATCAACATACAACAATACCTTCGCACTTAGAATGTAGTGTAGTACAATGATTTAATTCTTTTCAACCAACACGCCATAGCATGAATGCACTTATTTACATGATGTAGTAACTAAGAAGGTGTCAAATGTCGCCCAAAAACTCAGACGGCAATTGATACTTTTATTGTGTGCCGCTGACCGTTGCTTTGACACTTAGGGCCAAATTTACAGTCATTAGTTAATTATTAGTAAACTAAAATGATAACCATTGTTTAACCAATAATTCATATTCACAGTGCATTGTTTAACTAAAGTTCTTAATATGAGCAAAAAATGGTAACCCTATCAAATTATTAAGTTTCAGTATTGGCAGCCCTGCTATAGCATATGGTTTTTGTTTACATTTGTTATATTATTTCTTAAAAATGGATAAAATAGTGCTCGCTCGTCTAACTTTACGGTGCAAGATATTGAATTAGTGTTGAAATTGGTTCGGAAAACCAAAATATAATAAAAAAATAAATAAAAAGAATGTGTTACAAAGCTAAATACAAAGAAGATGCTTCACAACGTATGTGTGAAATGTGTCTAAAATTTTTCACAAAACAACAATACTAATAAAGTTTACATCGAATCAGCTGTTGTCTAACTATTTGTTAACCAATGACATTTGGTGGTTTAACTAATGGTAAACAAAGAGCTGTGAATTCAATATTAATGGTTAAACTATTGCTATTAGTTAACTAATGACTGTGAATTTGGGCCTTAGCGAATTCAAATCCATGCATTTGTAACGCACGTAATTGTTTGTTGTATTCAAATAAGCCGCATGCTATTGTGTGTGTATTATTTGCAACCGATCAAACAACATTTCGTTTTCCCATAAACAATTGTAAATATTTAACTTGAATTTGTTCAAATTCTTTATAAAATACTTTTTAAATACTTTAAATAACTAAATAAATAATTAATAAATAAAAAAAATACATATTAAAACATAATTCATACTTTTGAATTATTTTTTTTTTTTATAATATATTCTCTCTTAGACCACAGGCAACTATATTCGCCGAGCAAAATGAGGATCAAGAAGAGAACCGGAGGGGCTAATTTTTTGGACGCAACTATATTGGAGCATATAATATGAACAAGTATGATATACTGGGAAATTGGGAGGTGATAGAGAAAAAACCAAGAAGAAAGAGTAGTACCCTAATTTGCCCCCTGAAAATTGTCCATGATTGGTACGATGAAAAAGAGCAAAACATACGTGCCCTCGGAGTTTAACCCATTTCTTACCGCCGTGTGTTTGAACACATGTTTATCATTTCTCAACTTAGAGTAAATATAAAGTTCAGATATATAAGAATAATTAAATGTATATGGTGTTTATATTAAGGTTTGGTCTCTTATTATTAATGAAAAAAATTTTTGGAAAACTTTTTCAAGCTTCCGCCCCTTCATAAGAGAGTTTTTAAAAAGTGTCCGAAAATAGACACTTTTTAAGTGAATTATATAATATATATAAAAGAATCGGATTCATTTTTTTATAATTGCCGCGTGTTACCAACGACCAAAAAAGGAACATGAGGCCATTTACACACAACACTGGTAAGTATAGGGTGGCGCATAAGTAACGTTAAGATTTGATCAGTGAATAAATTTTTTAATTTAAGTCTTTTTTTTCGTCTCTTTACAGAATTAACTAAATAATACTTGGGAAATTTATGATGGAAAGGCTTAGCACAGAACAAAGAACCAAAGTTGTTCAATTTTACTTTGAAAGTCAGCATTCGATTATTCAGACACAAAGATCATATCGAAATTTCTTTCATGTTCGAAATGCTCCTAGCGCTCCAACAATTTACCGATTGGTTCAGCGTTTTGGGCAACAAGGGGCTGTCTGTGATCTTCCGCGTGCTGGAAGACCTCGTGCAGTTCGAAATGAAGTGAGCATTGCTCGAGTGCAAGCAAGTATTGAGGAAAACCCCGAAACTTCCACCAGGCGACGTTCTCAGCAGTTAGGGATGTCTAGGCGGTCTTTGCAAAGAATTTTACATATGTTACATCTTTTCCCATATAAGATGCAATTGGTTCACGAGTTAAAACCAAATGATGCACAAGAACGCATTCAATATAGTCGCCGTTTTCAAGAATTGTGCCTAGAAAACAACGAGTTTATTCACAAACTCATAATGAGCGATGAGGCTCATTTTCACCTAAATGGTCACGTGAATAAACAAAATTGCAGAATATGGGGCAGCGAAAATCCAAGAATAATTGTTGAAGATCAAATGCACCCACTTAGATGCACAGTATGGTGTGGAATAACTTCAGAGAGTATCATTGGACCATATTTTTTCGAAAACGACGAAGGAGTTGCGATTAATGTGAACGGCATTCAATACCGGGAAATGATTGAAAATTTGTTAAGGCCAGCGGTGCAGAACTATCCAGATTTGTGGTTCCAACAAGATGGAGCCACAGCTCACACAGCTCGTCCAACTATGGCTATCCTGCGCGAAATGTTTGGCAGTCGAATAATATCACGTTTTTCTGATTTTAAGTGGCCACCACGTTCGCCTGATTTAACGGCTCCCGATTTTTTTCTTTGGGGTTACCTAAAGGGTAAGGTATATGCCAATAAGCCTAGAACCATCCAACAACTTAAGGCCAATATCCGAGAAGAAGTGGGGGCGCTGGGACCTGAAATTCTAAGAAAAGTTATGGAAAATGCTTTGGAAAGAGCACGTCAGGTAGAATCAAACAATGGGCTACATTTGAAAGATATTATCTTTAAAACATAATGTGAACATATTTCCAAACTATATTCTAAATTTTAATAAATGCCAACGTTAAATAAAAGCAGAAAGAAAAGAGTTATACATTGAATAAATCTTAACGTTACTTATGCGCCACCCTATAGTTGATAATGCTTGCACAATGAATGCAACAAAGAACTAATAAAGTATCAATAACATTACTTTCTTTGTATGCATGCTGAACTGCTTACGAATTATTTTTTGAGTGACACATTTCTGTTTGAGTGCAATTATAATTATAAAACACGATGATTGGTCAAACGGAAGTGTGAATACAAACCTTCATAGTATTGAAAGAGAAAACAATAATATTTGTATTTTTAGAAGTTAGAAAGGTTAAGATTTATTTTCAAAATTAGTATATAAGCCAAAGAAAAACTAAAATAAAATCAGACTTTAATTTGATTAACATAAATCGGCTCCTTAGCCTTGTTTCTTTTTAAAGTTTCAAAACTTCTTTTGGCAGTTCTTTTGAACGCCTAAGTTTTAGCTGGAACCCCCCCCCCCCCCCAACTGTTTTAAAATAAAAAGGGGTTAGTTATAGGGACTCCCTTTTAAAACAATACTTTTATACAATTTGTATGCGATCCTGCAATCTCGATCCTGAGACCACATCCGATCCTTAAGACATCTGAACAGTCGAAGAAAAAAGCCTAGTGGTACAATTCCTGATGACGGAAGCCGACATAGATGAAATCATCACCCGTTGGGTACGGTACATTGAGAAGAACAAATGCGAAGAATACGAGCCTGCAAACTTATCAAACACACTAGAATCGGCTCCAGTATACACTCCACTTCCCCGTACAGCAGGTCCTAAAGCAATTACCATTGAAGAATACAAAAGACGAACCAACAAAAGAAAGAACACACCAACTCCCAAACTGCAACCAATACAACAAAAAAAAAGGGCTGGCAAAAAGTTCCATTGGCGACCACAGTAGAATATAAAACTAGCATAAAAAATAAAATAAAACAACTTAAATACAAAAATAACTAAAATAAAAATAAGAAATTTTATAAATGGTAGGTCCTATTTGGGGCAATAAAATACAAAACAAAATGGGAGTACCACAGAGCAAAGTGGAAATCCAAGAGAATATTGTAAACAACGGTGAAGGAAAGATTAATTAAGTGAGGTTATACTGACTAAAAACCAATTTTTTTTAGAACTTTAATTCACAAGTTCTTAAAAATCAGCCAGTAGCGTTACTTAGCGCCGGCAAAAGTACGGGTAGATTAGACTTTTTTATCACCCTTGAAACGTGCACAGTACAAGAGCCAATCCTGCCACTATCCTAATAATAAACAATTTTTCTACAGGATGTTATTAATAGAACAACCATTGAAATATAAATAAGCTGTCCAGAATCATACCTGGGCTCATAGCCACTAATTTATTCTCAATAAAGTTATTTTGTGTAGACCTATAACAAAAGTTGGCACAAAGGAATGAAAAAACGTCATACTTCACAACAGAACAAACTTTTCTTCTCAATAGCATCACTGTAAAAAAACAATCAACTTTTGTTCTTAATAAAGAAACTGTATTAACGAGTAGGAAAGCTCTAAAAACGAGCATCAGAAAAGGTGTCTGGACAATTAAGCAAGCCAGTTTGCTTGCTACTGAAGTATTAACAAATTTGGTTAACCTAGTATTAATGAAAGATATGTGCATGTTGTATGACGACATGGGTACACTGCACCTTCACCCTTACGAGAAAAATTATGAGAGGAATGTTTCTCCTTATCATACAATATGCACAGCGAACACTCACCAACTTTAACAATGTAGCGTGACTAACCAATAACACTTGTTGAAGTGTGTCATATTATAATTTGTTGAAGTGGGTTACAAGACTATCGACCGCTTGCATTATTGTACGACACATGTAATTTAATGGCCTATTTCTGACTTAAGAAAGAACACTTTCATTCGCTTTCTATGAGAAAGGACATTGATTTTGATTTCTCTACGCACGTTCTAAGCGAACAGTGACTCGAACAAGAACTCGAATGAAAACGTAAGTGCTTTCATATAAAATCCGATTTCTCTGCTAAGAACGTGTTGTCAACACTGCGAATGAAATGTCAAAATCTCTCACTTTTGGTTTTGCTTTCGTAAAAGAATTTTCATATATGTGTATACCAATAAATAAAAATAGGAATATAACGCGTATATAAAAATAAAAAACATTTTGTGATAAAAAATATATAGAAATGGAAAACAAGTTGTAAATATAAATTATGCATATCATAAACATAAGTATGTATGTAGGTTTATAACAACTTTTTTTAGTTTAAAGAAATCAACAATGCAGCAACTAAACACATTAGTGCTGTTTATGGAAGAAAATCCTGAGTTAGCCAGGGGTGCTCCAATCTTTGGTGCCAATAAGTTTCAGGTAGACGAGGAATGGAAAAGGCTCTGCAGCAATTTAAATCGCTTGGACCTCCTTCAAGTACTATTGGCGAATGGAAAAAGGTTAGTAATTTTTTTGCATGTTAGAAAAGAAAACCAATGAAATATTTATGGTTTTATAGACCTGGGCAGATTTGAAATCCAGAACAAAAAAGAAAATTGGGGAAAACCAAAAGAGCCTTAGAGAGACGGGGGGTGGCTTATACCGCTACAACAACTTAACAGAGCTAGAGGTTATTATAGACAGGACGCTGTTTGTATCATCTGCTGTAGCACCCGGAGGGAAAGTGTTTGGTGCAGAAGACCAATCAATTGATGATTGTTTTGTTGCGCTGGTGGAGTCACCAGGCAGGTGCAGCAAATCTGTTGCAGTGGTTACTCCAACAAGAAGCTCGAAAACTTCCCAGCAAACAAATAAAACTTCTACCAATCAACAAAAATCACCCCAAAATGTCCACCAAAGCTCTAAGAAACAGCAACAAAACACCACCGCTGTTACTGCTGCTACAAAATGCCAGGAAAGTTGCTTCAGCGACGGTGAAAATTATCCAATAGGCTCCCATTCGGCAAAAAAGGGAAAATTTGCTACTGAAGAAATTAATCTTATCCGCCGACAGCTAAGAATAGCTGAGGGAAATGCTGCAACAGCTGCTGAACAAGCCAATTCTATGAAAAGAATGGCTGATGCTGCTGAGGTGCAAGCTGAGGCAGCAAAGAGGATGGCTAATGCCGCTGAAACAACAGCAACTGGTATAGCGGAGCTAGTTAAAGCCACAATAAGGTTCGAAAATATGTTAGAAAAACATTTTTCTAAAAGTTAATAACGATTAAATTATTGTGGCTTTTTCGTCTTATTTTTATTGCTATAATTTGTTTTTTTTTTAATTATGTGAAAAATTAATGCAAAATGCATTAATGATTTGTGCATGATGAATTGTGTTTTTTTTACCAAAAATAGTTTTTATTAGTTTATAATTTTAAGTGCATCTACAAAATGAATTTTTAAATTAACTTTTGAAAAATTTTAATAATTTGTTAGCCAAAAAATATATATCAAAATTAAATTAATTTTCTTTAATTTTTAATGTTTTAGTACACTTAAATTTTTACAAATTTATGGCAATATTTCTTCTTATGGCACTTGCGCCTATTTCCTCTTCTTCCAACACATCTACAACTTCACTACTCGTTTGTTCTTCCACTTCAATTGCTGGTAATGGGCACTTGTAGGCTATGCACATGTTATGCAGAGCACAACATGCATTGATTATTTGGGTAGTCTTGTTTGGAGAGTAATGAAGTCCTTTGGAACCTATTATAGAGCGGAATCTGTTCTTTAGTACTCCAAAGCAACGCTCAACAACGTTGCGTGCACTAGCATGTTTTTTGTTGTACTTTCTTTCTTCAGTACTCCCTGGATTTCTGAATGGCGTCATTAGATATGGTTTTAGTTTGTAACCAGCATCGCCTAGATAAATGTTAGCAAATTACATATATCAAAAAATGAAATCATTAGATGAATTCAAAATATAAGTATATTATGATTACAAAAACTTACCAAGAATCCATGTATTTCTTTGACCATTTTCATACGCATTTCGTAGTTTTTGGTCAACTGGACTTTGTTCCCATACAAATGCGTCATGGTTGGCCCCAGGGTGTCTGGCATCAACATATGTTATATAAGTTAACAACAATTTTATTTTCTTTCTTACCTTTGCATATTTCTTGTTCACTGAACTTTAAATAGGTAAAACTCAAATTTCATTTATTTCGTAATTCTTTTTATTCATGTAAACATGCCCAATAAGCAAAATATTGTTAAAATTCAAAATTAATTTAAATTGTCTTTTTTATTGTATTCTTTCGCAATAATTGTATTTATGGGAAAATGCCCAATAAGCCAAAATTATTATAACAAAATGTAATTGAATATTATGATAAATAAAATTATCAACTACGAATTCTTTAGTCGTAGTCAAGCACTCGAAATAAACTGTTGTTTAAATATAAATTAAACTAACTGGCGCCCAACGTAAATAAAAATCCTAAAGTAGGATAAAAAGTGAATAAAAATCCTAAAGTAGGAAAAAAAGTAAAAATAAAAATCCTAAAACAGGATAAAAATTGTTTAAAAATCCTAAAGTAGGAAAAAATAAAATTAAAATAAAGATCCTAAAATAGGATAAAAAGTGAATAAAAATCCTAAAGTGGACAAAATTAAAGAAAAAACCTAAAGTGTTTAAGTACAATAACTTTAAATAAAAATCTTTAAAATATAAGATAAATTAACTGGAAATCCTTAAATAGGATAAAACTGACAAAATTCTCAAAAAAACTTATAAAAATCTACCAAAGTGATTTTAATATAAAAACTGAAATTACCTCAAATATATTTTTAAATACTGAACAATAAAAGAAAGAAACAAAGAACTAGAAAAAATTTCTTGGAAATTAAAATCCGAAATCTGTGTACAAAAGCAAATTAGCTGGTGGAATAATTCTTGCTGACATCTGGAAAATCTACAATACGCAGCCTTCAGCGATACTAACAGCAGAAATCTTCTTCCAAAGGGTTCGAAACTACATCCAATAAGCAACAACCACAACCTTTTGCAGCTATTTCAACTATCAACGAAAGGAAGGAAATACTTAACTCAACAACCCACAACCTTTCGCAAACCATGAAAGCAGTAATACTTCTGTAAGTCATTCTTTTATATAAAAAAAAATTGTAAAAATTAAAATTCATTGCTAAATAGAATATTTTCTCGAAATAATAATTTTAAGCAAACATAATAATTTATCTAACTGTCAACCTAGCAATTAAGTTTAAACAAAAACTGCGATTCCTACGGGACCCTCCAGTTTCAATAACAAATAAAAATTAAATAATAAAATCAGAATTTAAAATAAGAGAAATATACCAAATTAGTTATGGCTAATCCTAATAATTTAATAAGACCATCGATTTTAGATAATTCCCCATCTCCTGGTCCCAGTAACCCTTCCAATCCTCAAAATCCATTAAACAATCCCCAAATGGAAGCAGCAATAGCAAATCTAGTTACTCAAATATGTAGGGAACAGTGTAGAGTTATGGTGGAAAATATATTGCACCCCAATGCCGACATTGTAGTAGGAGATCAAATCATAGAGGAACAGTATAGGGAAAATCTCGGTGATATGGACAAAGTGCCTGATATTGTGCGTAGCCTGCAAGAATTTTCTGGTATCCCTTCTGAATTCAGCTCTTGGAAAAAGAGCGTCGAACGGGTTCTGAAAATTTATGAGGGACAAAAAGGTACACCAAGGTATTTCGCTATTTTGAATGTGGTCAGAAATAAGATCACTGGAGCCGCCGACTCAGCACTTGAGTCCTATAACACTCCTTTGTGTTGGGAGGCAATTTTGCGTTGCCTAACAATTCACTATGCAGATAAACGAGACATAACTACCTTGGAGTACCAACTCACAACACTCGTACAAGGTAATTTGTCTGTGCACGACTTTTATCAGGAAGTCTACTCGCATTTATCATTAATAATTAACAACATTAGCTGTATGACTATAGGTAGGGAGGCTATGGATGTTTTGATCCAAACATATCGGGACAAAGCATTGGATACTTTTATAAGGGGACTAAGAGGCGATCTTTCTAAACTTCTATGTATACGGGAACCAAACAGCTTACCTCAGGCATTACACCTTTGCCTTAAACTTCAGAATCAAAATTTCAGAACAGATCACGCCTTAAACAAAAATCCTAAAATTAACACTAAGACTCAGAATTATAGACCTCAAACAATGCCTACATTTCCCCCTCAGCCAACATCCATGATCCAAAAAAATAATCAACACACAATACAACATCCAAACCATTATCCTAACCCTTATTATTCCCAACACAATTACCCTGATAATAGATATTTCCAAAATATAACCCAGTTCCAAAATCCCCAAAGACAAAACCACAATACTTTCCAAATACCTCCACCAAGACCAAATGCACCAAAGCCATTACCAAAACCCATTCCTATGGAAATTGATCAGTCCATCCAAACTAGAAATGTTAATTATATAAACCGACCCAGGGCCGACGACAGATTCATGGGAAAAAGACCTTTGCAACCATCTGTATTACAAAAACAAAAAAATACAGAGAAATTACAACATTCAAACATATAATAATGACGAAAACGAAGAAGTTCATTACAATCAACAACTGGAAGCATATGAATCTGAAAATAATTTACAACCACTTGAAGAGTATACTAACCAGAATGATTTATACGCTACTGATTATGAATCAGAATCTATTAACGAACAAGATCTCACCGATATCCATTTTTTAGAATAGATTCGTCTTTGCCATATTTCGAGGCAAGGACGACAGACGGAACAATTCTTAAAATTTTAGTTGATACTGGATCTAACAAGAACTACATCCAGACATCATTAATGAAGTTGGCCATTCCTAACGAAAAAGACTTTTTTGCCAACTCCGCGGGAGGAAAAATCCGCATATCTCACCATACTTTCATAAATCTGTTCGTACTGAAATCTACTAATCTAAAATTTTTTGGCCTACCAAATCTCAAATCCTTTCATGCCATATTGGGCAACGACAGCCTAAAGGAATTATCAGCCGTTATCTATACAGGGAAAAGTTTGATGACCATTAAAGACAATATAAAAATTAAGCTTAAACAATATGTTTCAGAGAATGTCAACAACATTTCACATTCACACACATAGACAGCTCTTACATTTTATAAAAGTTAATTGATTATATTCTCATATTACTTACACTTTTATTTCTATCTTATAGTGTTATATTATTGAATTTATTTCAAAATAACATATCTAATATTTGTTTAAAATAGATCTAAAACCATCCTAATTAAGTACGGTTTAAGATTGAGGTCATCCTTCATTTATTAAATCAATAATATTTGTTCTAATATAATTGTCTAAATCTAATATTAATATTAAATATCTATATAATAATTTTAACTTTAATCTATCTTATTTTTAAATTTCTTATATCTGTCATATCATTTAGTGTTTAAGGTATTTTACATTTGAATTTAAGTATCTTAATAATCTTGATCATAGTTAAGTGTAGACCAACTATCATTTAAATTTATAAATAACTGAATAAAGTAATTAATTACTATGTTTAAAATAAAAATATTTATCTTTTTATCTGGCTTGTTGATTGCTTTTAGTTGCAATAATCATGATGATAATGGAAATAAGAAGAAAGTTGTTGTTAATATAATAACAGGTGGTTCTATAAATAACATGAATCATCTTGGAAATACTAATAAGATTATTTGTCCTGCTATTTCTTATCTTATACAACGACTAGATAGTTTCAAATGCAATGAGACAGGCATTGTTGAGTTGGTAGAGCACATTTTAGCACAGGATGGGATTGTAAATGTTGACTTAAGGGCTGCTTTAAATGAATCCATGGAGAATGGTGATCTCACCAAATTATTGAATGCCAGTATTAATGTCCAAAAAGCATTTAATTCAGTCACCAAGGTTGATACATCAAAGAAGGATCATGACTATGATGTTGAATTTCCTATTAAATTTGGGGGTTCAATCTATGACAACAGTCAAGATACTAATTTCCATAAAATGGATGCTGAGGTAATATCTCCTAGATTTTCTATAGAACAACAAAAAAGAAAAATGCCTGACCTTCCATTTGATGATATGATTCCAATGAATAAGATTTTGACAGATTTGTCTGATTTCCATTCAGATGAGTCTACTTCTATTCTAACAGCCATCGATAAGTTAACAAAATACGCACAAGCAAGGACGTTAAATTCCAGAGCAGCGGAAGATATTAAAAAACCATTAAGAGAAATACTACTAAATTTCGGCATGCCCGAAATAGTCGTAATGGATAATGAGAAATCATTTAACTCCAAAGCGATAATATTCATGTTGGAAAATCAATTTAATGTCAAAGTGTTTAAAATTCCACCATACGCTAGCACAGTTAATGGACAGATCGAAATGTTCCATTCGACCCTTTCAGAAATTATGAGGTGTATCAAATCAGAAGGAACTCAAAGTAATATGTGTGAACTCTTAGACAAAGCAGTTTACGAATATAATAATACTATCCATTCAACATTAGGTAGGAAACCCTTTGAAGCTTTTTTTGGTAAGAAATCATTTAGTGATACGGAAGAGTGGGAAAAGGAAAAAACTAAAATGATAAAGGATTTCAAAGATAGACAGCTGTCAGTCCTAAAATATCATAATAGAAACAAGAATGAGCCAATGGATTATAAGGTGGGTGAACGGATTTTTGTAAAGGAAAATGAAGATTGGGTACCAAATTGTCAAAAAGGTATAAACCAGAAATAGTTAAGGAGAATAGGCATACAACTGTACTGACTACAAGTGGAAGAGTGGTCCACAAGAATAATATCAGAAGCTAAAATTTCCTTTTTCCCTTTCTTCCTTTTTTAGGATGGTGATAACCGCCATAGTGTGCGAAGTAAAGATATTAGATTACACCAATTCGCGGATAGTCGCTATCGATACTGGGGTTGCTAGAATGCAATCGGGTACAGTGAAATTAGTCCATGTGGTGCAAATTAAGAATTACGAGACGGTAATAGATGACATACAATCAATCATCAGGGCTAACGTGAGCGTTTCCCATCCTCTATATCCCTTCCTTTCCTATGAAATAACACAGCTTAAAACTCATATTGGCAACCTTAAACCAAGAAATAAGAGATCTTTAGATTTTATCGGATCTGCATGGAAATGGGTTGCCGGTAACCCAGATCATGCCGACTTTGAAATTATAGAACAAAAAATAAATAATGTATTAGAAAGCAATAATAGACAAGTTATAATTAACAGAATGTCTCTAGAAAAACTAAATGAGTTAACTTTAAAAACAAATAAAATTTTAAAATCTGTAATAAATGAAGAAACAGTAAATTATTTAATAAGTGAATTGAAATACAGACTGGAGATTTTGAATAGGGAAATTTTGAATCTTAAGTATGCAATAGATTGGGCAAAAGTAGGGGTCATTAATTCATTCATACTATCTAACTATGAAATGGAAGTGATCAAAACTCTAGCCAATAAAGAAAACATAAATTTTTTAAGTATTGAGGAATCTCTTAATTTTGCTGATGTAAGAATAGCTTCCAGCATTGATTCTATAATTTATATTGTTAACATTCCAACTATTTATAATGAATCATGTAACAAGATTACCATCAAACCTGTAAAAATAAATAAGATAGCTACTAAAATTGAATTCGATGATATCTTAGTCTGTAACACAAAAATATTTGGTATCAAAGATAAATGTAAAACTTTCAGTGAACTAACAATATGCAAGGATAGTAATGTTAAAGACATTACAGATTCCGAATGTCTTCCCAACTTGATTCGAGGAAAACCCTCAACCTGTGCCATGGTGAATAATCTTCACATGCCAACTATACAGGAAATACTCCCTGGTACCATTTTACTAAATCAGTTCAATGGTACAATTTTCGTAGGTCAAGAGCACTATGATCTAAATGGTACTTACCTCATAAAATTCCAAAACGAAACATTGTCAGTAAACAATAAAACATTTTCTTTCTCAGAGATTTCTACTTCTAAAGCATTACCACCGGTGGTACAGCCAATAATGGGTAAGCCACATGTGGAAGAATTGCTAACATTAGAACTAATCAAAGAAATGAATACTAACAATACCGCAGCTATCGAGCTCCTAAATATAGAAAGTAAATTCGGTGATGCAATAAGTTATGTGTTGGTTATTTCCGCAGTGATGATAATACTATTAATCTTTCTAAAGGAAAAGACTAAACATGGAAAGAAGCATCACTCTGAAAATACTAATATCAATTCCGCATTACCCTTACAAAATATTACCTTGAGTGCCAATGACTCAAAGGGACCACCAATAGCAAAAATTACTCAGATACCCTACTTTTGATTGTGGACAATCAACTTAAGGGCGGAAGAGTTAACAACAATTTTATTTTCTTTCTTAATCTGATCTGCTGATTTTTTTCACAATAAATAATTTGTCCCAATCAAATTCTCTGCGGTCACATGATTGTCTCATTTTACATAAACTTGATTGTCGCGATTTGTCGCAAAACCATTAAGTGGCAATAATTGTCACACTCCAGTCACACGATTGTTCTACTGCACGGCAACTCTGAGAAACAGCTGTTGTGCAAGATGCCAAAGATTGTTTTGTTTATATTAGCGTAAATTGTAAAACATTAAATATATACATATTTTTTGCGTAAAGATGATTTATTCTCTGAAGAAAAAGAAAATAGCATCAGCTTTAATTATTATGTGTGTACTTGAAAATATAAAAACTGAAGGAAAGAAAAAAAGAAAAGTTAAAAGAAGTACGTGGGTCAGGGAGTGGCTTACAAAAAGAAGCACTGATGGCGCATATGAAAAAATATTGATGGAGTTTCGTGAAATAGAAAACCAAAACTTTTTGTTCAAAAACTTTATTCGGATGAATGACGAAACGTTTAAAGAATTGTTGCAACTAGTGTCACCATATATTAAGAAACAAGACACAAATATGCGTAAGGCAATTCCAGAACAAGAACGCTTAGCTGTGACACTTCGATTCCTTGCTTCTGGTGATAGTTATAAAAGTCTTTCGGTCATCTTCCGTATTGCTCCTAACACCATATCACTCTTCGTGCCAAGTGTTTGTAATGCAATTTATAAAGCATTGAAAGGTGCATACTTAAAGGTATGAGAATTTTAAGTACATGCATATGTATGTTTTTTTTTTAGTTGCCTACTTGTTTCTTTTTATATGTACATATGTAGGTACCATCCACGCAAGAAGAATGGAATGAAGTAGCTGTCAAATTTAACAAGCTGTGGAATTTTCCAAATTGCATAGGGGCGGTTGATGGCAAACATGTGCAAATAGTAGCACCACCGAATTCAGGAAGCACCTTCTACAACTACAAAGGTACACACAGTATAGTTCTAATGGCTGTTGTTGATGCCGAATATAACTTTTTATATGTTGATGTTGGCTGTAATGGTCGTGTGTCAGATGGTGGAGTGTTCGGAAACTGTTCTTTTCAACGTGCTTTGGACAATAATGACCTTAATTTACCACTACCAAAACCTCTGTCAGGTCGTGAAGTAAACGTTCCATTTGTTTTGGTTGCAGATGATGCTTTCCGCATGCAGAAACATTTGCTGAAACCATACCCTGGTAAAAGTTTATCTGCAGGACAGAGAATATTTAATTATAGGCTATCCAGAGCACGACGTATCGTAGAAAATGCATTTGGTATTATGGCGAAGCGCTTCCAAATATTTTCATGTCCTTCCAAGCTGAATGCAGAAAAAACTACCTCTACAACTCTAGCTTGCTGTGCCCTGCACAATTTTTTGTTAAAGAAAAAGTTAAATTATACCACGCCATTGCTTACTGATCGCTATGATGATAACGGTGCTTTTATTCCTGGCACATGGAGAAATAACTTTCCACTGGCTGCTGTGAATAGAACAGAAAATGCTACACGTTCTTATATAAGTAGTGAAGCAAAGGCTGTTCGTGAAGAAATAGAAAATTATTTTATGTCTCCAATTGGAGAATTGCCCTGGCAATATAAATATATATAAATAATGAAATGTGCATATAAAATAAAATTTAAACTTTTAATTTTAAATAAAAAAATTCACTTTATTTTTAATTCAAGCGATTTTATTAAAATTTGCATACAAGTTGCTCTTAAAGAAATCTTTGTGTTTTACTTTTTAAAGAAAACGGACTACAAACTTTAATTTTAACACAGTTATAATAAAACATAACTTAAAAAAGAGTGAGATCCTCACAAGAATATAAATGTATAAAAAGGCCAAATTGCTTTATAAGTGCTCTGCCATAAAAAGTACTGAGATCAAAATTTGGACCAAGTTCTTGTTTGGTACACATTCACATTTATATTTTTGTGATTATAGGTACTTCAATATCACACAAACAAAAATAAAAAATAGCAAAACAAACACTTAAATATTAAAAATAGAAATAAAAAAAAACGGAAACATATTTATGCATGAAGGCTCAAGTTTCTTCTTCTGCTTCCAAAGTTGCTTCCATGACGGCTTTAAGAAGCTGCAAATGCAATTTGTTGGCAGTCTTCTTGCTTTTCTTGGAAATTTCTCGCATTTGTGCTGCCAAATACATCGCAATAGCATGCCAATTGTCTTCTTCCGCCTCTAAACACTTGACTGCACGCTGCAACATGTCAGATTTGTCTAGTTTGACTATCTCAGGGAGAGAAGAATTTGCTGTCTCAGGGAGGGTAGAATTTTGAGACGTACTGCACTCTAACTGAGTTTCTTCCAAATCTAGTGTCGACACAGTACCGGAGCTTTTTGATGTCGAATGGCGATTATAAAATTGCATAGAAGTCCAATACGGCCAATGTGGCTTAATGTTTTCGGCTCCCTGCCCAGATTTTGTCTTAAGCTTTTTTTTTTTACATTTTGAAATGACGTTTTGACATTTGACCATTTGGCTTTGCAATCTTCCACTGTGTGGCCTGCACAAATTGTTTCAATTTCCCGCCATGCCTGCTCCCGTTTATATCTATCTTTGTATTCAGGGGAAGAATACTCCCAAACACATGGATGCTGTTCCACAGCTTGTATCAAGTTATTTATACTACTGTAGGTCCAAGATGAAACTACACTTGGTTTTTTTCTTTTTTTGGGCAAAGGTGTTTGTGGTTCCTGATCGAGGGAAAAGTACACAAGTTCAGTAGAATCATCCATTACAATGCAGTCATCTAATTCCATATTAAAACTGCAATTAAAATGTACATAATTATAGCACGTAAAATAATTAAAATTCATTTTACTTACGCAAAGAAATGTTGACCGCAGAATCACAAGAAAAATTTTATTGTAAAAAAACTAACTATTGGCGCGAATTGTCTTCTTTGATTGACGTACGAGAAAACAATAAATATTGGTGCATTTTTGACATTTTTATTGACGTATGGTTCCCTATAAGCCGTTCACACGATTGCCACACCAGAGTTGCATTTGATTGCGGTAAATCATCGCAATTTTGTTCTCGATTGTCGTATGGGGCAATAAATTGTGAAATCACACGATTGACATATAAAATGAACCAATAATTGGTGCATTGCGGCAATCGTGTGATCCTACCTTTACCTTTGCATATTTCTTGTTCACTGAACTTTAAATAGGTAAAACTCAAATTTCATTTATTTCGTAATTCTTTTTATTCATGGGAACATGCCCAATAAGCAAAATATTGTTAAAATTCAAAATTAATTTAAATTGTCTTTTTTATTGTATTCTTTCGCAATAATTGTATTTATGGGAAAATGCCCAATAAGCTAAAATTATTATAACAAAATGTAATTGAATATTATGATAAATAAAATTATCAACTACGAATTCTTTAGTCGTAGTCAAGCACTCGAAATAAACTGTTGTTTAAATATAAATTAAACTAACTTATATGTTTTGTTGTCACATATCTACAAATGTGGGTAAAGTAGTAAAGGTGTTTCAGATGATCCCCTGGTGATTTTATTCTCACATGGGTTCCATCAACGCAGCCAATTATGCCGGGAAAGCCGGTGGATTGAAAAAACTCCCTTTTGTTTTCGTCATCAGAGCGAACCATTTTTATCCAATCTGGTATATATGAAGTTTTCAAAAAAATCAAGGCACTCTTTTATGATTCGGCATACAGTTGCTGTGGATGTTGACGAACACATTTCATTGCCAACTGTTTGCTGATAACTCCCAGTGGCTAGAAAACGTAAAAATGTTGCCAGTTTAATGTCCTGGCGTATATTTGTGCTTTTTAACCCTTGATGGTTACTCTTCGTCGAATCGACGAAGCTCATTTACTCTTTGTCATATTACTTTTTTATGTGTGTTCAAATTACGCTCTATTTTTCAACAACGTTAGTTGATGACGAAAGCTTGCAGTGAGCGGACGTACGCTGGGTACATATTTTTTTAAAGTTGAGTTTCAAAGGTATGTACTCGTCGCAACGACGAAGAGTAACTTCAGTGTGACTTTTTGGGATTATAGGATCATAAATTTTTTGTTGTATTGTTTTATTTTTCTGTATTAATTATGTTAGTATTTTTAAAAATATTTTATTTTAAGCAATTTATTATTGTTTATGTTAAATATTTTTAAAATTTTGTTTTCTTAGAATAGAAAATGAGCTCTAAGAAAGTACTAACAGACGCTGACATCGAAAGATTTTTACAAAATTGTGACGACGACGAATTCAATTTGTTGGATGATTCAAAAGAAGAAGATGATGACACCTACGAAGGGAGCGAAGACAGTGATATAGAAGCAGAGCAGACCCTCATCGCTTTAGATGACATACCACTGTCGTCGGAGTATTCCGATGAAGAATTTTCAGATGAAGATGACATACCACTTAATTTGCTTCGCTCAAAAACGAATATTATTGAGTTTTCAAAAACAAATCTGCGCGGAAAAAATTTTCATAAATGGTCCTCTAAAAAACGAAAATCACATCGCCGGGCTATGACATATGTCCACAAAGCAAGAGGTCCGTCACGAGAATGCAAAGGAGTGGAAGATCCTCTTGAATGCTTTAAATTATTCATCACTTCTGAAATTATTGATGAGATTGTGCAGTGGACAAACGTCGAGATACAGAGCCGTTCGAAATGTAATTCGCAAATGTGTATCACTGATATGTCTGAGATATATGCCCTTCTAGGACTCCTAGTTCTTACAGCCATTAAGAAAGATAACCACCTTACAACCGACGAGCTTTTTGATCCTACCTATTGCGGCTCGCGCTATTTGTCTACCATGGGTAAAATGCGGTTCAAATTTTTGATGTCGTGCCTTCGCTTTGATGACAAAAGTGTGAGAATTACAATGGTTAATGATAAATTTGCTCCTATAAGAAAAGTTTGGGATCTTTTCATCGAAAAGTGTCGCCAAAACTACGTGCCCGGGTTGTATTTAACAATTGACGAGCAGCTACTGGCTTTTAGAGGACATTGCTCATTTCGAATGTATATCCCAAATAAGCCAGCTAAGTATGGGTTAAAGTTGGTAATGGTTTGCGATAGTGGTACAAAATATATGTTAGATGCCAGCCCATATCTTGGAAAGGGCTCTAATCCGGCAGCAACATCTCTGGGAGAGCATTACGTAAAAGAGCTGACGAAAACTGTTCATGGAACGAATCGCAATATTACAATGGATAACTGGTTCACATCAGTCCCCCTTGCCAAATCATTGCTACAGGAACCCTATAAATTGACTATGGTTGGCACTTTACGGTCAAACAAGAGGGAAATTCCGAAGGAAATGGGCAATGTAAAAGGCCGGAGAGCTGGGACATCCATGTTTTGTTACGACAATGAACTGACTTTATTGTCCTACAAGCCAAAACCAAATAAACTTGTTTATCTTTTATCAAGCTGCGATGAAGAAGGAACCATAAATCCGAAAACGGGAAAACCCCACATCGTAGAATTTTACAATCAGACAAAAGGCGGTGTCGACACTTTGGATCAGATGTGCAGCATTGTCTCGTGTTCTCGAAAAACCAATAGGTGGCCAATGTGTCTATTTTTTGGAATTTTAAATATTACTTTTGTAAACAGCTACGTCATATATACTCACAATATGTTCATTAAAGGTCAAAAACCTAAAAACCGACGACAGTACCTGAAAGATCTCCATGAGTCTCTCGTGGCACCCTATTTGCGAGAAAGACTCGAGAAACCTACCTTGCAGACCTCAATTAAAGAAAAAATTCAAAATATAATACCTAAACTACAAGGGGCCGAAAATGTTGATAAAGGACCAAAAAAGCGTAAAATTTGTCACCTCTGCTCGTATAGCAAACGCAGAATGACCAAAGCTGTATGTAATATATGTAACAAAAGCATCTGTGGTGAACACAAAGTTGAACTTTGTGTCTCATGCGTAAAATAAGACTAATAACTATAAATTTTATTTTTTTTGTATTATTTGACTGATTATCTTTAAAGGCTGTGCATGAAATAAGTCATTTTTATTTTTATATTTAAGTTTTTGTTGTTTTAAAAAGTTAATTAATTACAAAAAACCAAAAAAAGGAGTTCAAATTCCTATCGAATTTTTAGAGGGAAAAATAATTTTTATTTTTATAATTAATTTTTTCTTTATTTTTTAATAAAAAGCTTAACTAAAAACCATTTTTGTTAATTTTTTTCTTCAAAAATCGTTCCGCTAGAACCTTTTTTTTTAAATAGTTCGTCGATTCGACGAAGAGTAACCTTAATGTACTAAAATGAAGAGTAACCATCCAGGGTTAAAGACTTAACTTCTTGATTTTTAAGTTTCTCCAAAAGAAAAAGAAAAACTTCTTTGGAAACGCGAAAGTTTGCTATAAATCTATTAACATAATTTTTTCCAGTTATTTGATTTGCATGATATTATATGTATGTATGTACTTACTGGTTGGTAGGCAGCTCCAGAACTTTAAACCTATCTCTTAACTCTCTGCGATTTACTTGAACAGTTTCATCGTCGTTATCTATTTCATTTAAAAAGTAAACAGCCACCGATAACTCCATCTTTTCTTTTATAAAGTCAAAACAAGAAACACACGAAAAAATTACAAATGTTTTTTTTAATTTTCTCCCTTTTTTATTCATTGACACTTTGCACCAGCTGATCACACTTACACGCAGTTGTATTCGCTTTAGAATATTTTCGTAGTATTTTTCGTTACTTTTACCAGAAATATCAAAATTTATGATATGGCATTGCTTCTACTTTTAAGGACGTAAGATACCAAAATTGACACACGTAAGCGAGTGCGAAAGAAAGTGAATGCCAATGAGAAATCCAAATTGACTCTAATTCGAGCGAGTGCTTTTCGTTCGCTTAAGTTTTCTTTCTTAAATCAGAAATAGGCTATAAATATCTTCTTGAAATATAATTAAACTGGATGGTCTTCGTGGGCAAAGGAAAAACGCACACATTTATGCTGAAATGGCTGATGAGCTTAACCAGCTGGGGTATTTCTGTAGCCCACGAGATATCCAGGTAAAATTGCAAAATTTTACACAGCGCTTAAGGCTATAATTCAAAATTTGAGTTAATAAAACAGAGAGAATAATTGAAGCACCCAATGCAACAACCGGATAACTCCACTTTTTTGCTTTTTTAATGCAGAAAAAACCAAAAAAAAATCTGCGTCGTTCGGTGCACAAAAAACACATCTAACTTGACTCTAGGATACGGAAACTCTGAAACTTTGAAGTTTTGTTTTCAAAACGGAGCAAGAACACGACATCTCCTGGAGTTGTATTGTTTTTGCACCGCTTTTCAAGCAATAAGCCTTGAGCCACATGTCAACTTTTAGTTGCCGGCAATCAAAAAACACAAATTTTTCAAAACATGTTCTGTTCTGTTTTTATTTTTATTTACGTTCGTGCTGTGTGTGTGCGAAAAACGATTACAGTATGTTGTTAAGTATGTTGAGTATGTTGTGTGTGTGTTTAGCGGCCGCGTCTCTTTTTTTTACGCTCTCTGTTTTTTCTTTTATACTGTATGTCGTCGTTCTAAAAAAAAAAATGTGTCAGTTGGTTCTTGGTGCTAGGATACGGTGCAAGTATACATGTGTTAATAATAAATTTAAAACAATGACTGAAAGTGAATCAGATTTTTCCATATCGGGTTCCGAATATAAAAATGGATCTGATGATGAGGAGACATCGAGTAGTGTTGATACTTTACCTGTTCAAAAAGGTAACAAATTCATTAAAAGGTTTAAGTTTTCAGTTAATGTTATTGTTTGTATGGCTTTAGGAAAAAAGCGTGTGCGCAATCAGAACGCGTGGAAAAGGAACGTAGTTAAAAGGAAGAGAGCAGAAGGCAAAAAGTATACAAACTGTAAGGGTAATAGCGTTGCAGCAAAAACAATGGGCCAGCCTTGCAGTTGCAAAAAAAATGTTTTGATTCTGGATGTCAGAATCATTATGCCAAAGTTTTCCAAGAATTTAATAAGCTGGGAAATAAAGAAAAGCAAGATGCATATTTGTGTGGATTAATAAAGCAAAATGCAGTTAAGAGGCGTCGATCTGCGAGTGGGAATGAAGTGAGAAAATTCCAAAATAAATATTTTATACGTAGCATTAAACATGAAATAGAGGTATGTAAAAAAGCATTTTGTTCAGTTCATGGAGTCCATAAAAGTCGCATCGAAAGACTCTCAAGATTTTTGCTGGAAAAAGTAACTGCGCCCTCTGACATGAGAGGTCGCCACGCAAACAGAGTAAATAAGATTCCAGAAGATGTTGTTCAAAATATTGACAGCCATATTAAAAGTTTCCCAAAAAGATCTTCTCACTACAGCCAAAATAAAGAATCGAAGTACTTAAGTTCCGATTTAAATGTAAGGAAAATGTATACTCTTTACTTAGAAAAGTTTGAGCCAAGCCCTTTTGCATTGATGGCTGAAGAAAATGGTAACCCAAAGCCAAAAGTTACATACGATTTTTATAGGGAATACTTTGCGAAAAATTTTAAGCTTTCTTTTGGAGCACCTAGATCAGACACTTGCCAGACGTGTGATAGCCATGGAAACAAAATAGCTGCAGCTGATTCTGAGGAAGAAAGACGTGCACTCAAAGTTGCGAAAGATCTTCACGAAAAGAAGGCTAAGGCGTTTTATGATGATCTACGCGAAAAAAGCTGCTTACAAGACCCGACAGTTGAGTGCCTTACTTTTGATTTCCAACAAAATTTGCCACTTCCGCTAATACCATCGGGTGATGTCTTTTATAAAAGGCAGTTATGGGTGTTTAATTTATGTATCAATGCAGTACCAAAAAAAGCTACATGTACATGTATGATGAGACAATCGGTAAAAAAAAAGGTCCAAATGAAGTAATCAGCTTTTTGCATCATTTTATTGAACACATTATGAGTGAAACTGTGAGAAAATTATATTTATTTTCCGATAATTGCGGTGCTCAAAATAAAAACAACACTCTTGTCCAATATTTATATGCAGTTGTAAAACACAAAAATATAAGCCTTATTGAACATCACTTGCCAGAACCAGGACACAGTTTTTTGCCCTGCGATCGCTCTTTTGGCGTTATAGAGAAACAGAAACGTCGAGTAGAACGCCTTTACCTGCCAAAAGACTGGCAGAATTTAGTGGAAAAGTGTTCCAAAAAATTTAAAGTTATATCAGTGAGCAATGCGAACATATTTGATTTTAAAACGAGTTTGGCTCCGTTTTACAAAAAAACAGTCACGAACAAAGATCATACTAAATGGACCATTTCAAAATATCGAAGATTTTGCTACAAAAAAGAGGAAAATGTCGCAAGTATTTCAGCTGCTTGTAATCACCATGGGCCATTAACAAAATTCGATATAGCAATGAAAGCAAACTTCCAGGATAACCCCTTCGAGCCAAAACTTTTATACACAACTAATCTAGCCCTCAACCCGAAAAAATATGACGATGTTATGAGCTTGGCACAAAAGTATGTTCCTCCATCGGATATACATTTTTATGATAATTTAATCTCGCTGCAGTCTATTCAAGAAGCTGAAAACACCAATATCGGTGCAAAAACAGGACAAGTCCAAAAGCAAAATTATTTTTTTTTTATTTAAAATAAAACTTTGTAATATGTTTTTGAATTAAACAAATTTGTTTTGATTATTTCTTTTCAAAATTAAATAATATTTACCAATTCTATTGGTTTCTTATTTTTGAGAAAGTTTTTTTTGATTTCCTCAACATTTTAAAAAGTGGAGTTATCTTGTTGTTGCACTGGGTGCTTCAATTAAAACAAAACCTTATGTAACTTATAATAAAGACAATATACAGTACTTCACAGAGATTTGCCCAAAGATTGCAAAACATCGAACGATTTCGAACACACCAGTAATTCAACCTGCATTGGAAGAATACTTACCGGCAGAACACCAATTTGTTCTGTCAATGACGTGGGATACACATCAACTATCTTTCAGCCGGAAGATAACTATATATTATTTATTAACATAAAAGAATTAACAATAGTATCTGATTGCAGAAAAAATTTTACAATAAAAGGGACTTCACTTTTGCATTATGCGAACTGTTCTATTACGGTAGAAGGGACAACCTACAAAGACAACGCTTCAGTTCATTGAGATACAGTCTTCATTGCTCCACCAAACCTCAACAAATTGCATATTGAATCAATAACAGAAACTTTAAATTTGGAAAAACTCAAAGACTACAGCTTTAGTAATAAATACGATATCCTAACATTACGTAAAGATACAACACAAAAAGGATATGCTATACTGATAGTTGTTGTTGTTGTTATTGATGTTTTAGTTTTGCCTAGGTGGTTTTGGTGGAGGTTGTGGTAACGTAACTCGGGTATGTAAACATAAAAATCTGCCGGTCAAGGGCCTCATTTCATCAGCAAATTTTCGTTTGGAAGTTGGCGAAACTTTATGTAAAATAGGGATTAAACCCACCTTAAAAACGCGTCGCTTATTTCAAGATGAGATTAAAGCAAAGAAGCATGGGGGCCTGCACAACGCGAGCCCCCACAAGCAGTTCGACAAGATCAGGTCGGTCATTGGCCTCAATGGGCAGACAAAAAAATTAGATGCAAATATCCCAAATGTTCAGGCTTCACCCACACAATGTGCGAGAAATGTGGTGTAGCATTGTGCTACATGAAAACAAAAAAATGTTTCAAGAACTTTCACTCATCTTAAATTATTTTAAATTATATAACCTGCTGCGATAAATAAGTTCCTTAAAATTAAATTTTATGTTATTTTGTTCTATGAATTGTTGTTTTTTTTTTCTTTGTTACATGTTGTTGCCCATAAGCAACAAACCCTTTCTTTTTAAATTGTTTCTTTTTAATAAAAAATTTTAAAATTTTTTAAAATACGTCTTTGATTATTTACTAGTATCTATATGAATTCAAATAGAATGTGTAATTTGCAGTTATTGAGTTATAGATGGTTAAGAGATGGTGCAATAATAAACGGGTCGATGTTGATCAACCTCATTGTTACCAACTATATAATAAATACATGGGTGGTGTAGACAGGCTAGATCAAAATGTTGGTAAATATAGGATTGCAATAAGACTTAAAAGATGGTATTGGCAAATGATGATGTTTCCAATAAATGCATGTGTAAATAATGCTTTTCAGTTGTATCGTCTATCGCCAGCTGGACAAGCTAAAAATGCTCACGATTTTCTTTCTTTTACAAGATACATAGTTCACTTCTATCGTATCGCCCCTACCATCCCTGGGGGCCGCAGTCCCAACGCCCAAGTTCCCGGCGGCCGATGACTGGACAAACATGGTCTGGACACCTCATATCATATGCACGCTGGAGTATGATCCAAAGGTCCGTAAATGGAACAAGAGCCTGCCATTATCCGCCGGGCAGTATGAGGTTGAAATAACCGTCCAGTTCGATGGCCAGTACCCTATCACGATCGATATGCTCAAGGCGGACGGCACATCAACGGGCTATTATCAGTGCAAATTCATGGACCCCATCACTGGATACTCGTTGAACGTATACCTTTTAGAAGTCACGACTATGGTCGCCAGCGTGTCGGACAGGCAGCGAGCCCCAGTCCATATCATAGTCAAGAGCAGGGCAGAACAAACCAACTTCTTCCACAAATAAACTAAGTGAAAGCAAATTATCAATTGCGACGAAGAAAAAACTTCCTGATTCGGTAAGATTAGATGGAAAGGGACATTATATTATTAGAAATGAAACACAAATAAGATGCCGCCATTGCCATAAAAAAACAAAGTTCAAGTGCTGCAAGTGTGAAATAGGCTTGCACCAACATTGTTCCCAAGTTTTTCATACATCAAAATAATTTGAAATTTTTTTAAAATAACTTTACGTTTTTTTAATATGTATACCGAAAGAAATGAATTAATTTTTTAATAAACAAAGTTAAAAATAACTCAAATTTTTTTTAGTTTCTCTTGTGCAAAAACCGTGGGCATATTATCCCACTGCCCCATTTAAGGTGCGCTTCCAAAAAACACCTAGGTATAAAAAAATAATTTTTTTTTTACATTTTCTCCTGTTTTGATGTGACTCTTTTATAACTTGCAAAAAAAAAATAACAAAATATCGTTATTTTAATGGCTTGGGATTATATGGGTTAAACTGAATTTGATAATTTTTTAATGTAATATTCTTATAAATATGTAAATTACAATAAATTAAAAAAATGGTATATAAAAACAAGTGTATTTACTTTGCTAACAAAGTTAAAAAAATATAAATTTTTCTTGTGTGTAAACTCATTCTTGACATACTGTATGTAAATCAAATACTTCCGATCCGGACCAAATTATATGGAAAAACCGACGCCCTTCTTCCACTAGGTTTTGTAAACCTACTAGATTTCAGTTTGCTAAAGAAACAAAAGATCTTTCTGTGCAAGAAGCCTATTTTAAAAATAAAATTAGCAATTTACAACCATCCATTTTTAACATCAACAACAACGAAGTTGTACATTCAAGGAAACTGCCTTTTCCAACATACGATGGTGAAATTTCTAGTAGCCTACCAGCTCCACCAAGCCAAATACACGTTGAAGGTACCTTCACTTCGAGACGGCTATGGATACCCTACCCGCTATCAGCTCCGAAGAGTACAACATAACTATCCCGATATACAATTATATTTGTGGAATTGGACCGACAATCATTCCAGCAGGGGATAAGGTTAATTGGAATTTTCCTCAGATTGCCATCCCTCGGCCTGAGATGACTAGTAACAATATGGGTGACATCTGCTGTGTGGTTTGTTGAATATGGATCTCATTATTACTGTCGAGTGTATAACTCAGTAAAATTTAAAAAGATGAAAGGTACCTACTCCACAAAGCATCAACAAAAAGGATTATATTTATCCCTACCGAAATTCTTTGGAAAAACAATCAATTTTTGTTCTCAATAAAGACATTTCATATTATATGGAGATGAGGAATAGATTCCTTGCAAAAGCAATCAATTTTTGTTCTCAATAAAGACATTTTATATTATATGGAAATGAGGAAAGGATTATTTGCAGGATCTATCAAAATGGAACTTGCACTTTAGCCCTATAACAGGCAAGCATCACTGTAGGGATGCATCACAAAATTAAATTTTTTACGACAGGTGGTAATCAATCAAAGTTTGCCAAAATGCAAAAATGATGGCAGCCCTATAAGGCAGTCATATGTTCAAAATCAAGTCGATCTAAAGTTTGGTTTCACGGTTATAAGCACTTTTGTGTAGAATTTCAACTTGATAACACGTGAAATAATTTTTTTAAATAGAAATCATATTTCTAATACCTCAAATTTGTTGTGAATGTTTTGCAATAGTTTTTGAATCGTTTTGAATCGATATAAATCAAAGTTCAGTGATTTTCTTGATATTTACACCGTACAGGTAAGTAAAAGTAATGCGACCCTATAGGAGCGCTAACCGGTTTACGTGTAATTTTTCCCCCCTTTATTTTTCTCCTTCCATATTATTTTTTTATTCTTTAGCTTTTTTCACAGAAATGGAGCGGAGAGCTAGATCATACAAATTACGTGAATTAACTGAAGAAGAAATCCTGGAAATTATGGATTCTGTTGAAACAGATGTGGAGGGAGATGAAGATGATTACAACAGTGACGACAGCATCAAGGATCCCGATTTCGATCCACGAATCAATCAAATAAGTTCAGAAGATGAAAAAGCAATCGATCAAAACATTGCAATTGTATTTCTCTTATATTTTTTCATACTGCAAACTTAAATGACTATTAATTAATTTTTTTCCGACAGCTTAACAATGATACGGGTTTATTTTTGTCATCGGATTTATTTTTGCCATCGGCTTCGACAACTCTGCATAATATTTCTCTTTTTAATGAATTAACTGAGGAAACAGAGCCGCAACCATCGACTTCTACCACTGTGCAACCGCAACCTGCCAATTCGAAATTATTTATTTTTTATCCGATTTTACCGTTATTACCCATTGTGGAAAGCTAATTTAGTTTCCTTTTTTGCAGTCATAAATATCTACAAGGGCGGTTCGGAAACTTCTTAGCCTAGCACAAAAAGCGCGGTATAAACAGAAAAAAGTTAAGTGTTTTGGAAACTTCCATCTCTGCTATGAACACATGTTAAATTTTGTTTCGATCTGGCAATTCCTTCATATAGAAACAGGTGTTCACAAAAGACGCATCCGCGATTTTTTTACAATGGAAAAATTAGAAATGTGTGGTGTCATTAAATATTTACATAAAAAAGGTTTATCGGGACAAGAAATTCATGATATGGTGAATGTGTTAGGTGAAAGTGCTCCTTCATATGCAACAGTAAAAAATTGGGTTGCTGATTTAAACGTGGTCGTGCAAGCATTGATGATGAACCACGTAGTGGACGTCCAAAAACAGCAACAACAACAGAAATTGTAGCCAAAGTGCATGATATGGTACTAAATGATCGACGAATAAAAGTGCGTGAAATAGCTAATATCATGGGCATCTCAAATGATCGAGTCCATTTAATTTTGCATGAAGAACTACAGATGAAAAAGCTTTCTGCAAGATGGGTGCCGCATTTGTTAACAGTCGACCAAAAACGCATAAGAATGAACATTTCTCAAGCTTGTTTGGATCGTTTTAAGCGAAATAAAATGGATTTTAAGCGTCGTTTCATAACTGTTGATGAGACATGGATCCACCACTATACTCCAGAGACAAAAGAACAATCCAAACAATGGACTGAAGCTGGAGGAAGTGCCCCAAAGAAGGCAAAAACAATTCAATCGGCTGGTAAGGTTATGGCAACGGTTTTTTGGGACTTCAAAGGTATTTTATTGATTGACTATCTGCAAAAGGGTAAAACAATAAATTCAGAGTACTATTGCAACCTTTTGGATCAATTAAATGTACAAATTCGAGAAAAACGTCCTGGCTTACAACACAAAAAAATTATTTTTCATCAAGACAACGCTCCAGCGAACAAGAGTGTTTTAACAATGGCTAAAATCAACGAATTAAAGTACGAGTTGCTGACCACCCACCTTATTCTCCTGATTTAGCTCCCAGTGACTTTTACCTGTTCCCAAATCTAAAAAAATTCCTTGCTGGCAAGCGTTTTACCTCAAATGGAGATGCAATTACAGTTTTAAACCACTATTTTGAAGACCTTGAGCAAAACTATTTTAATCAAGGGATAGAATTGCTAGAAAAGCGTTGGACTAAGTGTATTGAAGTTTCAAGAGATTATATTGAAAAATAAAAATATTTTTGAAAAACTAACTATTCTCTTTCATTGATAGGCTAAGAAGTTTCCGAACCGCCCTCGTATAGTGTTTGGTAACTCATAAGCAACTTATAGCCTGAGGAAAACAAAAGAATACTTTTTTAATGCGTTTTTTGTACACTTCAACGACTGACTGTAACTTAGCCATTTGTTTTCGATTTACAAAAAATATATCTTGGTTGAAAGATAATATTCGATCCTTTTAACCAACGAAAAGTTAAAGGAAATCCGTTGGGAAACAAAGAAGTTACAACTGTTTAAAGCTGAAAATCTAAGAAAACCCGTTTTTCACTACATTTACCGTTATAAAATCACTTTATGAAGTGACCTAAAAAAACCAACGGTATTTTCGTCATCCATGGACTACTCCAACAAAATAGAATTGGTACATTAGAATCCCTGAATAATTTTTTTCTCAACTGTTGTATCACAGCGTTATTAAAACATAAAATGTGTCTTACAGTCAAACAAGCTTGCTTGTTGGCAGCAACTACCATAGCAAAGTTGGTAGTGCCTGCTTTGATGAGAGAAATTAGCATTCTAACACCATTGTCAGGAGCTATCTTTGTCAAAGAAGATATAGCCAAATTAACTAGAGAGTTACATCCTGAAGATTATAAAAAGAAAGTGGCTGGTGCAACATTAACCCATTTTTCGCCGACCGGTGATTATAATTACCAGTACTTTCAAACGCTATAACTGCTTAATAAAAAAAAAATTATTACGCGTAATTTTAACAAATAATTACTCATGGCCTAATTTCTATTTACTAAAGTAGATTGGGTCGATTTGTGGGCATAACATTTTTATTTTGCAAAATTTTGAAAGAGGTAAAAAAAGACATTTTAATTTTTGAAAATTTAAATACCATTATATTACTCTTTCCAACAATTTTGTATATATTACTAAAGTTTACTCTTTAAACTTCTTGCTGCATCTCATTTTTTGCAAAAATTATTTTTTTCTGATCGAAAATTGTGTATTCAATATTATGGTGATTATAACTACCATTGGCGGAAAACGTATGCCTAAAAGTGTGCTTTATAAACATACATAAAAACATTTTTGTCTGCTCTTAGATACAGAAACCACAAATGTTGTTGCTTGTATAACGGTAAATAATCGCAGTTCTTATGAATTTTTAAGAAGAAATGTACAATATGTATTTTTGAATAATTTTACATTAGTTTAGTGTTGAATGTCTTTGAGAACAGACAGTATAATTACAGGTGGTATTTTTTTAGACAAGTGATATAAATAATAGAAAAAAATGTCCGGATAGTATGTATTTGTATGAAAAATAAAGGGTTTTAGTGTTTTGTTAAAATAATCAATAATTTCGTGTAGCTTTGGAGTCAAGCGTGCCTTAACAATGAGAGAAATACTTGATGTTCTGGAAGACTCGGATGATGAATCTGAAAATGCACAAATTCGCAATAATGCTCGCAACGTTGTGTATATTCCGCCTAAAGTTGACGTTTTAAGTGACGAAGAAGATATTGATGACACAATCATTGGTGGTCAAGAAAATAATGCCATGTGTGAAGTTGCTGGGGAATTGGAATTGGAATTTTTGGGAGGAACTGAAGATATCAGTGCACCAACTGCAGGCGAAAGCTCAGAATCGCTACTAAATAAATTTAGGTCAAAATCTTCCTTTCCTTCATCAAAATGGGCACACTCTAGACGACCAATTTACTCCAACAGTGTGCATGATTCTACAGAGCTGATGAAGGATCAAGAAAAGCTCTATCAGCAATTGAGTATGTAATTTGCGAATAAATGTGTGTGTCTTATACCTTTTTATAAATTAATATAGACGAAAGATCTCCTTTGGACCTGTTCCAGTTGTTTTTTGATGAGGAGATTATGGAACTCATAATGGTGAGCACTAATGAGTATGCCAGACAGAACAATGTTCTAGACAACATGTGCACAATACAATTGTTGGAGCGTTTTATAGGATTTTTAATATTTACTGGATACCACACCGTTCCACAATATGAAAATTATTGGAGTCAGAAGCCAGATCTAGGGGTTCCAATTGTAAAGAAAGCTATGACACGTTCGGAATTTCGCTGGATGAAGAAAAATCTTCATGTTTGTAACAACAACAATTTAGATAATAGCGATCGATTTGCAAAACTAAGACCACTACTTGACGGACTAAACAAAAAATTTTTGCAATTTGGAATTTTTAGCGAGCATCTATCAGTTGATGAGCAAATGGTACCATATTTTGGAAGACATTCATGTAAAATGTATATAAGGAATAAACCCATTCGGTTTGGTTTCAAGTTGTGGGTTCTTGCTTCGTCAGATGGATATATGTATTGCTGTATGCCCTATGCCGGTTCTCAGCAATCTTATAACAAGGAAATCGGTCTTGGTGCTCACGTGGTTTTAAGTTTGCTGGAAAATGTGAAGAATCCAGAACGACATTATGTATATTTTGATAATTTTTTTACCTCCTTCCATCTAATGTGCCTTATGTCAGAAAAAAAATTTAAAGCAACAGGTACAGTACGCAAAAACCGATTACCAAGCAATGTGGGCATCAAAAACGACAAAACTTTAAAAAAAGGCGAATATGATTTCATGTTTGATCGCGCAAATGAAATATTGATTGCAACTTGGCATGATAATGCAATTGTTACGTTAGCGTCTAACTTCGATACCATCGATCCTCTTACAACTGCCCGACGTTATAACCGAAAATGTCACAAGTATGTCAATGTTGAAGAGCCTAATTTGATAAAAAATTATAATTTGCACATGGGGGGAGTTGATATGGCAGATAATGCCATATCAAACTATCGCATAAATGTAAGAGGCAAAAAGTGGTGGTGGCCATTATTTTCAAATGCTGTGGATTCGGCTGTTGTAAATGCATGGAAGCTGCATTGTTTCTTGTCCAAAATTGGAAAAGTCCGAGGAAAAACACAATTAGAGTTTCGGTCGGAAATCGCTAGAGCTCTACTTGCTTCCGAAGATGAAGAATATCAACAAACAGAATCTGAGGAACCAAAGATCAAAACGCCAAAAAGTGTCACAACACGTCATTGTGAAACAGGAAGAAGGCAAAAAACGTCGGTGTAAGCAATGCCACAGCCACACACCATTTATGTGTAAGAAATGCGGGGTTCACCTACATACGAAATGTTTTGAGGTTTATCATAATAATTGATTTTTTTATTAAATAAAATATTTTTCTTTGTTCTAAAAAATTCCATGTTTTGCATACTTATTTCGCCGATGGTGATTATAATCACCACTCTATTTCAGACAAACTAAAGTAAAATTCCGCAATTTAAGTTATAAATTTTCTTGATTAGCATCATATTAAGCAAACAAAAAAAAAATTATGGAAATCGGTCAACAGGAACTATGTGCGGCGAAAAACGGGTTAAATAGATTTTGGTTTTATATAAAATTTCAGAGTTATTCAACAAATATCGAAAAATCATGAAAATTTGACGTTTATAATTCTTGTTCGGACCACCCTATAATTTATTTTAAAAACTAATCATAGGGTATTTATCAGAAATAAAAGAAGAATTAAAATAAATTTTTTTTTTTAATTTTTCGAACAATTTTTTTTTTATTTTTGGCTTTTGTTGAAAATTTGACCCAACAATTTTTTTCGGTGTAAATTTTTTTTTCACTCATTCTGTTTGGGATTTCATTCTGACCAATCTGTAGAAGTTTCTCATCGATACAATTAAAATTACAGTTTAGGCAATATGATTTCCAAAAAATTCCGGTTTCGCAACACTGTGTGCCGGTGAAACGTTTCATGGCAATAAAAAAGCACTTGTCGTTTGAAGATGAGGCCAATCGCAAAAGAAAGGGTGAGCCAGGCTATGATCCGATTTTTCGAATCCGTAAGCTAGCCTCCGCACTAAACGATCGATTCGACAGCGTACCAAAAACAGCACGGCTTTGTGTGGACGAGCAAATGTGCTCTACTAAAATGCGGCATCATTTGAGGCAATATATGCCGAACAAACCACACAAGTGGGGCGTAAAGCTTTTTGTTCTGTGTGATTCGACCGGATTCGCATACCGTTTCGAAGTATATAATGGAACTGGGGATAATGTGGTGTTGGCCGATCAACCAGACCTTGGAAGCACCTCAAACGTTGTGGTTCGATTATCACAAACGATTATCAAACATCATATATTATATTTCGATAATTTCTATACATCCATCCCTTTGCTGGTATATTTACGTGCCCGAGGCATTTATAGTTTAGGAACGGTTCGTGTAAATAGGATTCCAAAATGTAAACTCCCAAATGATGCTGTCATAAAAAAAGAACAAAGAGGCTATTCTTCAGAATATGTTGGTAATGCCTATGGTGTGGATATTTCCACAGTACTGTGGAAAGACAACACGTCTGTCCGATTAGCTTCAACATATGTTGGAGTACTGCCATTCTTACATCGAATATAACCGCCACATGGGTGGCGTTGATTTAATGGACGGACTTATGGGCCGCTACCACATTCGAGTTAAGACTCGAAATATGATGATTCGGCTCTTTTACATCTTATTGACATGGCCGCAACCAATTCATACATTTTATATAGGCGAATTCATGCTGAAAATAATAATGATTCGAGTGTTGATGAGGACAAGGAAAAACTCATGCAGTTACCCAAATTCCGGGAAAAAATTGCCTGTGGTCTTGTCACATTTATACATAGATAAAAGATCTGTTGGTCGAGCAACATCACAACCGTCTACTCCCACAACACCACCACCAGAATCAACAAAACAACCATAGTGTAATTTGAGGATTGGTCAAAAAGCCAAACAGCCCATTGATGATATTCGATATGACGGAATGAGCCATATCCCAAAAATGCTGCCAAATACAGAAAAAAGATTTTGCAAGTTATGCAAAAAGTCAAGAACACAACTTTTTTGTGAAAAATGTCATTTGCATCTTTGCATAACTACTGCTAAAAATTGTTTCAACCACTATCACCGTCGAGATTAATCTTTCGATTCATTTTTTATTGTTAATTGTTATTCTTACCTTTTTCCCATTTACTTTTGAATAAAAATCATTCTTGAACATATAATTGCATAGTTTTTACCTTTCAATATAATTTACACTCAAACCGGTAAGCGATCCTATAGGAGCGCAAAAAATTTTGCTACCTGGCGGCTAAACGGCTAATTTTTTTTACCTGAAACTTCGAAAATCGTATTTTTTTAATAAATCGTATTTTGAAAACTCTCTCTCGACATAAATGATGGAACTATTTCTATACAATCATGTCTAGCTCAAATTAATACTACTACTGAGGGTGCCTGCAAGTCAGAATACAGTGCATCAAGCATAAGTGCACTCTAAGAAAAATTGCCGATTAAAAATATTAACATATTCTGTTATGCCAGTTACAGGGTTAGGGATGCCAATGTACGACCTCTTGGCAGATTCATTAATCAATTATTTGGATTAAAAAGATTATTAGATATGTGTCAAAAGTTATGGACATTAATTAATATAGGAGTAATTAGATTAACAGCTGAACAGATTAATGGATCAAGCTTAAAAAGCATCTACTTAAAAGTTCAAAATCGTACACTGTTTATGAATACGCTAGATCAAAACTTCAAACTAATAGGACTACAACTAGAACTTCAAGAGACTTGGTTCTTTAAACGTCTATTCGAATATAGTAAACAGAAATATATACTACTGAGGGTGCCTGCAAGTCAGAATACAGTGCATCAAGCATAAGTGCATTAATAAATTCGAGATATTAAACTATTTGTTCAGGACAAAACTCATATCAATTCCTATAGCTGAGGAATTGAATCATTTTACGGGGTTTGAAGGCCTTACACCATTGATTGCCGAGACGTACAAAATACTTTGTTCGCACTCTCTGAACTTTAAACGATCAGTGTCACTTTCAATGTACAATTACTATGTGACCGTGTTTGCTTGGACCCGCGTTCTATATTTGAAAAAGAAGAACAGATATCCTCTAACTCACTCGGAGTTAGAATTGATTGAAATGATATATACAGAAGGAAATTATGTTTTACCTAAATCGATTACTCTGTATCTTTCCGGATTTGGAAACTTCAACATTCCAAGTAGTGTTGAGTCAAAATTTAATTTAAAGCCGTATAGTTATGATGAAAACGGCTTCTTTTCAGAATATAGTAAACAGAAATATATAGACGGGATTGCAATCAGCATTCATACAAAAAGAAAACTCTCTCTCGACATAAATGATGGAACTATTTCTATACAATCATGTCTAGCTCAAATTAATACTACTACTGAGGGTGCCTGCAAGTCAGAATACAGTGCATCAAGCATAAGTGCATTAATAAATTCGAGATATTAAACTATTTGTTCAGGACAAAACTCATATCAATTCATGACAATTTAACTGATATATAAAAGTTCTTATACTTCCCAACAGTATTTCGAGGTTATACAAGCTCATTAATTTTCTCGCACACAGTAAGGGAAAATGACGATAAATTACCCCGGTGGATCAGCCTCTATCAAGACGTAAACTCACATAAACCAGAGTTATACAGGGTGGCCCAAAATTAACGAAGGGGTTTGAATTGCTTATAACTTTTTTATTATAATTTTTTTTTCTTTTCTTTTCAGTATTTTGTAAAGAAGACTTGGGGAATTTAAAATGGAGCAGTACTCAATTGAACAACGTGCCCAAATTGTTGAGCTTTATTTTTCAAATCAACGATCCATTGTTCTGACTCAGCGTGCATATCGTCGTTATTTTAATATGCGGGTTGGACCCTCAGAGTCAACAATAAACCGTCTGGTTGCAAATTTTCGACAACAAGGGGCGGTAAGGAACCTTCCTGGTGCTGGCAGACGACGAACGGTGCACACGGATGACAATATGAACTGGTACATAGGAGTATTCGGGAAGATGGAGAAACATCAACCAGGAGACGTTCGACACAACTTGGCTCTCAAGAGCGTCGCTGCAGAGAATTTTGCATACAATAAGAATGTTTCCATACAATATTCAGCTTGTCCAAGAATTGAAACTGACAGATTACCAGCAACGACTTGATTATGCAGTTTTTTTCCGGCAAAAAGCAGAAGAAAATCATAATTTTATTCATAATTTAATTATGAGCGACGAAGCCCATTTCCAATTAACACATTGAGTGCCAAGGGGTTTTGACGAAAACCTTCCCCGGGTGCCAAGCACATTTTTTGCTATAAACTGGTGTAAAAGTAGAAAATATTCAGTTCTGCGCCAATCCCGGATAATTTTGTGGTTTATTTTGGATTTTATAACGGTTTTTTTATGTCGCACGTTTCTGTACGACGGAATTGCAATCGTAAAAATCACTGTCGTACGAAAATGTGCGACGCGTTTTTTTTGCTATTTCTTAATTTTTTTTTCTTTTTACGCATTATTCTTTACATTTATTTAAATTTTTTATTATATCTGTTTTTATTTTTATTTTGTGCTATTTTTTATTTTTATTTGTCTTCTTTTTTTGTTTTCTTTATATATATTTTTCTTTATATTTATTTTTCTTTATTTTCTTTGTTTTTTATTTTTATTTTTCTTTATTTTGTTTTATTTTTGTAGATTTGAATTAGAAAAATGGCGAAGCGAAAACTTAGAGATCGTGAAATACGTGAAGCGTTGGAAGAAAGTGATGATGGTGATTTTTCATGCGATGAGTTGATTGATGAGAACTGGCTACTCGGACGCTGACTCTGATAATAACAATGATACTAATAACATTGATAACAACGATACTGAAGACGACTGGGACATGGATGAGGACATGGATGAGGACGAGCCAACAGCATTGTCAAATGTAGTCGGTTCTTCCGAAACAAACATTTGGACTGAATTTAGTTCTCGGCAGAAAACTTTTACATTCACTGGGCGATCAGGCTTGCAACAGTCTATTCCAACAGATATTTCCTGTTTGGATGCATTTCTCCTATTTGTTGACAACGACGTTATTGAATTAATTGTATCAGAAACAAATAAGTATGCGGAGGAATATGTAAATAAAGGTGCTGTTACCAGATTTTCTCGAAAAAAAAATTGGATACCAACAACAGATTTTGAAATGAAGAAGTTCCTTGGCCTTCTTTTGTGGATGAGTTTGGTGAAGGTCGGGTGTTTAAAAGACTATTGGTCCAAAGATTCGCTCTACAACTTTTCAATTCCGGGGAAACTAATGTCACGCAATCGCTTTCAACTATTGCTTAGTTTCATGCACTTCTCAGACAATAACTCAATTGTACCAGGTGATAGGCTTGCTAAAATAAAACCACTATTGGACATGTTACAAACGAGATACCAAAGCATTTACGTACCAGGTGAAAACATAGTAATTGATGAGACCCTTATTCCATGGCGTGGCAGACTATTATTCCGACAATATATACCAAATAAGCTCATCCTTATGGTATAAAGCTTTTTAAGCTCTGCTCTACCGAAGGATTCACCTGGTCATTGCAAATATACTCCGGAAAGTCATCAAGTGGACTGAAAGAAGTCGGTTTGGCAAAAAGAGTTTGCGAGGATCTGATCATTGATTTGAAAGGTCAAGGTCGAACTTTATATGTAGACAACTTTTACACAAGCTATGAATTGGCTCGTTCAATGCTAGATCAAAAAACACATGTTGTCGGTACACTCCGTGCCAACAAGAAACATTTGCCAAAAGAAGTTATGGTTGCTCCTATAAAGAAAGGCGAAGTAGTGGCTAGAGAAGATCCCAATGGTATAGTTGTTCTGAAGTGGAAAGATAAACACGACGTCAGAATGCTATCTACGAAACATGCCCCGATAATGGTATCCACAACAGATGGAGCACGTAATCCTGAAGAGCCTTCAACTAGTCGAGGAGCGAGACGTAACAGACGAGCAACAGAAAAGCCATTGGCTGTGCTAGAATATAATAAGGGGAAAGCAGGCATTGATCTTTCCGACCAAATGGCTTCTTACTCAAATACCCTTCGCAAAGGGTTAAAATGGTATCGAAAGCTGGCAATTGAACTTTTACTCGGACTTTCCGTGGTAAATGCCTTTACTGTGTATAAAGCAGCTACGAATAAAAACATTAATATACGAACATTCCGTGAACGCATTGCTAAGGACCTACTAAATCTCACATCCCCTCAGCCTGTATCGCAATCAAAACATATTATCACAAAAAGAGTAGATGAAAATAATAAAACCATCCGACGTGCTTGCGCTTTATGCTACGCTGAAGCAAAAAGAAAATTTAGTCGAAAGGAAGCAAGAAAGAATATCAAAAGGACAACTACGTACTGTCCGCCATGCCCCAACACTCCCCAATTGTGCATTGATTGCTTTCCGAAATATGCACATCTAAAGAATTAATGTAAATTGAAATTATCATATCCTAATTTTAATATTTTTGTATCTTTTTTATACTTTTTTTTCCGAAATATCGAATGAATTCCAATAAATTTTCAAAATTAAAAAGAACCTCCGAGTTTTTATGATAAAACCGCAAAAAATGAAGATATCTCTATGAAACTTGAACCAAAATTTAGGGCAAACATTAGGGTACTAGAAACACATTAAAAAAACCCTGTAGAGTCACACAGAAACGCACGACAATATCTAAGGCCAGACAATGCCTGTCGTACGAAAACGTGCGACGTGGCATCCCAGGAAGTATTAGGTGTCGCACGAAAACGTGTAGCCATGGCACTCAATGTGTTAAGTGGGTTCGTTAATAAGCAAAACTGCAGGATATGGGCTACGGAAAATCCGAGAGTAGTTCAACAGCGATAATTACTTACACTGCAAGGGACACAATGGCTCTTTTACGGGACATCTTTGGTGAACGAATTATTTCGCGTACAGACTGTTTTCTTTGGGGTTATTTGAAAGGAAAAGTCTACATTAAAAGCCTAGAACCATCCAGCAATTAAAAAGCAATATACGCGACGAAATAAACAACATAACACCTGAAGTTTCGCGAAAGGTTATGGAAAATGTGTTGGAAAGAGCACGAATATGCGAAGCAGAAAATTACCACCACTTGCGAGATATTATTTTTCATAACTAAACTAAAAATATTCCCCATTTATATACTGTATTAAACAAATAAATTTAATAATTATGTCTTAAATAAAAAGTTATAACGAATTCAAACCCCTTCGTTAATTTTTGGGCCACTCTGTATAAAAAAAACTATCAGAAATTTATAACTGACATTAAAGTACAGAATCTTTTGATACAATTCATTAAAACCAACAAAAGCAATCAATTTTTGTTCTCAATAAAGAAATTTCATATTATACGGACACCAGTAATATTTTTTTTGCAAGAGCAATAATTTTTTTTTCTCCATAAATAAATACGAAGATTGATAAGTTTAAATCAAAACAGTAGAAAGTGATCTTGTAGTGTACCACATTTATAGTAATGCACTGTAACATAAATTACTTGCATTGCTTTAATTAGAATTTTGAATGGAATGCAAGAAGGTAACACAAAGTATCCCTGCTATTTTTGTGAATGGGACAGCCCAGACTCCTCCAAACATTACATACAGAGAGATTGGAAACCGCGTACAACAGCTATTTTTGATGAAAAAATAGCATAAATATCCCATTAGTCAAGTCAATCCAACAGATATTATTTTACCTCCGCTGCACATAAAGTTGGGCTTGATAAAGCAATCCGTGAAAGCACTTGATAAAAATGGACCCACATTTAAATATCTTGAACAGGTTTTTCCACGAATAACGAGTGGAAAATTAAAAGAATAAAATAATAATAATAAAAACAAACTTATAATCAAGAGGTATCTTTATTGGTCCGCAAATACGGAAATTAGTAATAGATGAAATTTTCATGCAACAAATGACACTTGCAGAAACAAATGCATGGAATGGCTTCGCTTCAGTGTGTGAAGATTTCCTTGGAAACACAAAAAGTGAAAATTATGAGCAAATAGTAAACAATATGCTGTCTGCCTATCATGCGATGGGTTGCAAAAGGTCAATAAAACTACACTATCTGCATGCTCACTTGGAAAGATTTCTAGCAAATTTAGGACAGATGAGTGATGAACAAGGCGAACGATTTCACCAGGAAATATTTAAAATTGAACAGCGTTATTTAGGGAAAAAATGAAATCAGTATGCTTTCTAACTACTGCTGGTCTTTAAAGCGGAATACTGACAGCGAAGATTATAAAAAGCAGGGAAATACAAGTTATTTCTAAATAAAAAAACCAAAAAGTTAAAGCACAAAAATTTGCATAGGTCCCTTATTTTTTATCCCATTTTACCGTTATTACCCATTTTGGAAAGCTAATTTAGTTTCCTTTTTTTGCAATCATAAATATCTACGAGTATTGAGTTATAGAGGGTTAAGCAATTAGGGCATGATATAACGGGAACCTTACGAGCAAACAGAACTGAAGGAGCTCCTCTGAAAGACATAAAGGATATGAAAAAAAACTTCAAGAGGTTACTTTCATCAAATTACTGATGTTGAGTCAAATATTAATCTAGTCCGTTATAATGATAACAGCATTGTAACTATTGCTTCAGCAGAAAGTGGCGTTAATCCCCTTGGCAAAGTTAAGAGATGGTGCAATAATATACGGGTTGATGTTGATCAACCTCATTGTTACCAACTACATATATAATAAATACATGGGTGGTGTAGACAGGCTAGATCAAAATGTTGGTAAATATAGGATTGTAATAAGACTTAAAAGATGGTATTGGCAAATGATGATGTTTCTAATAAATGCATGTGTAAATAATGCTTTTCAGTTGTATCGTCTATCGCCAGCTGGACAAGCTAAAAATGCTCACGGTTTTCTTTCTTTTACAAGATACATAGTTCACTTCTATCGTATCGCCCCTACCATCCCTGGGGGCCGCAGTCCCAACGCCCAAGTTCCCGGCGGCCGATGACTGGACAAACATGGTCTGGACACCTCATATCATATGCACGCTGGAGTATGATCCAAAGGTCCGTAAATGGAACAAGAGCCTGCCATTAGTAGTATATTTATGGGCATTCTGGCACACGTGTATTTTCTCCATAAGGATCATTCTAATTAGAATAGTTATGGGCATTCTGGCACACGTATATTTTCCCATAAGGACGGATATTCCAATACATGTATTTTCCCATTAGGAAGGATATTCCAATACATGTATTTTCGCATAAGGACGGATATTCCAATACATGTATTTTCCCATTAGGAAGGATATTCCAATACATGTATTTTCCCATTAGGAAGGATATTCCAATACATGTATTTTCGCATAAGGACGGATATTCCAATACATGTATTTTCTCATAAGAAAGGATATTCTAATACATATATATATTCCTACAACAAAGTTAACTTCAAATGAGAATATATATTTTTCTCATAAAAAGTTTAACGAAGACATTTTCGTAAATGGAACAATTCGAATGAGATTCTCATTTGAGTAATTTTATTAAAATGAGAATTCGATTGACTCACAAATATGTATATAAAAGACCAATTAGAAATTAGTTGTAGTTATTGTTATTCAAAGATCCTTGAAATTACATTCAACAACAATGGTAAGAATGAAGTTTAACATAACATTAGAATTTTTTTATTTATTATATGAAAGCTTAAGAAATACATATAAAATTTAACTAATTTTTTTGTTTGTTTTTAGATCTATCAACAAATAATTAACATTGCGCAAGGAATAAAATCTGAATACACAAAAATTGATGATATTCCCTTAAATGAACCTTACAAGATTTTAAATTTTGAATGGAAGGTTACACAATATGGATCCAAAGTTATTGCATATTTAAACAACAATAAGTGGTTTTATCTTCCGCAAAGAATCGTTAAATATTTAAACAGAGAGGATCCTTACTTATCAAAAATGAATGACAAAATTTGGACAATTATTTACAAAGGACGTCCATCACCAAATGGTTCAGCAATATTCGAACTAAACTATAGCTAAATTTTTATTTGTCATAAGAAATTTTATGTAGTTACACAATTTTTAAAACAATAAATATATTCAGTAAAGTGAAGTGACCCCTATTATTTATTGATTTTTGTTTTATGTTAAACATGCACATGCACGTTAACAAAGTGAATTTGAAATCCATTTCAGGAAAATTTAGTTCAAAAAAATTAAAATAAAATGCATATATTTCAAATTCATTTAAATTTTATGAAAATGAGAGTTTATGCTTAAAATAAGTTATCTTATTTATTTTCATTTTAAGAAAAAGGATAGGACATTTAAAAATTTGATGAAAGTTAAACATGCATGTGCAAGACACATGATATTAAGTATTTTTAAAGTATTAAGAACGAGAGACATGCGTATGCATGCTTTTTGCGCGTGTAGATTTACGTGGGTGCGTTGGTGAAATTTACATTTTATTTGTTCTGAGAAAAAGGGTATGCGAAAAACTAATTACAAAAAAATATATTTCTATGAAGGACAAACAAATATTTTTCCTTTATTGCTTAAACTCACTAATTTACAAGATCATAAATGTAGATAAATATGAAGATTTTCCAATCACAGGTAATTTTCTATAGATGAATGTATGCATATATTGTGTGCACAAAAAAGTATAAAATAAAACATTTTTTCTAAACAAAATTCTAGTCTTGTGACATTATTCAAAAACAAAGTGTTGTGTGAAAAAAAAACTAAAATAATATTTAAAAATGAATAGTAACAAATTATATTGTGAAATATGTCAAATAGTTACTTTTTCAAACAGTTCAAACAAAAAACGCCATTATCTGAATCAACATGAAATAAAATTAAAAACTAAAAAATTTTGGGATACTCCTTTATATAGGAGAATAATTAACAAAAATAAGGAAATGAGAGAATCTAAACCATCAACATCAACATCTACTGAGCCCGCAACATCGACATCTACTATAGCAGTCGCAACACCTACAGCAATTACAGAATCATCAACAGCAACACACGAGAGCTACCATCATCTATTAGAAGGCGATGAAGATCTATTTTTAAACATTAAAGAGCCCATCGATATTAGGGAGGTAATAGTTTTGCCACCGGTGGATGTAGCAGCATATTTATTGTTACATGATGGGCAGGATGAAATTCTTTTAGACGCATTAAGAAGGGTCAAAAATATGGGTTAATAAAATAATGTAAAATATTTTTCCATTTTTTATTATTAAATAAATGAATATGTTTTTTCTTCTTTTAAATAAATATTTTTATTAGCTAAACTTTTTGAAAATTACAGTTTTTACATTTACTGACATTATATATGTTATAATAGAATTTCATTAGTTTGTTTGCTTCTTCCTCTATTCTCATATTTTGTCTTCTTTTGTATGAACATGAACAAGTGTCGGGTCCACAAGTTTCATTCTCATTAGACCATGAACAATCTTCATAATGCTCTCCAAATTTGTTTTTCGTTGTTTTTAAGTTATTTACTTCTTCGAGATGTGATTGAATATTAATCAGTTTATATCTATCTTCGTTGGAGACAATGTGTGAAAATCTTTTTAAAAATTCATATATATCGTTGAGTAACATCCTTACAAATAAGTGTGACTGAGTATGTAGACCAAATGTTTGTGAATAAACAATAATGTTATTACAGTTAACATTTATATAAATTGTATACAAGTACTTTTTAGTTTATGTATATCTATAATTATTAGTCTCTTAAACTAACTAAAAATAAAGTTATATCAATTTTCTAATTTCGTTTGTTAGTGGAATATATTCAAATATTTTATCATGAATAATTAAACAATACGCAGATGTATTAGGTAATATATTTTTTGAAGTCTTCAGTTCAATTCTAATATCGATTGGTCCAGTTTTGACTAATTCATTTTGATGTGTAACATCCAAGACAGTTATTGGCGCCATAGTTTTGAAGTTTTCTGGTGTTAATAATGGTTGGGTGTTGCGTGAATAATAACTTTGTTGAAATTTTAAGTACATGTCATATAGAATAGCAAAACGATTTCTATCAAACTTAAGATTTAGATCATCATAAGGATATGTATCAGAGTTAAGATGTACTTTTACATCACTTAAATCACAATGTTGAAACTTGTTGTCATTATTTCGAAGACCTAACAATAGGAAGCGTGGTCTTTCGTTGTGAGCAGCTAGCTTAACATTCCACAAAACTGTTGTACTTTCTGGAAGTGAAGGATAATAATACATATCCCAACTTCTAAAACATATACTTAATGGATGACGGTTATTTATTGTTTTATATATCTGCAATTTGTATGCATCAGCAAGTTGAATGTGTGGTACTTTCCAAGTTATATTTAAAATTGTTAACTTGGTTTTTTCAGTTGATAGTTGAGATTTAAAAACTTGCTTATCATCTTTAGATCGTAACAGAATCAATTCATGCTTAGAGTTAACTATTATTTTGTGAAAATCTTCGGCAAATCCAAGTAGTAATTTTAGTGGTACACAAAAATTAAAATATCCATTTTCGGGTATAAGACTATCATTGTTAAATGGTGACCATCCTGCATTTAGTAGACTATCACTTTCAAATTTATTCAACGAAACATAGTTTTTTAATTCTGTTGCAATACCCAAATGACGTGTGCGATCAATTTCTATACCATTAATTTCATAACGAATTTCATCAAATAGGTGTGCCATACAATTGTTTAAGAGACGTATGGATGTAGAAACTGTTGAATCTTCCTTTGTTGCAAGACCTTCGATATATAGAAAACTTTCACTTGGTAAAACATACAAATCTTGGTTTTGAATTGATATACGAATTTCATCATTATTTTTAAATGACTGTAAATATGATGTATAACTGTGGTACTCCTTCTTGATAATTGAATTATCCACTTGAGGCTTTTGCAATATATTAATTATACTACTCATTTGTTTGTTTTCCTTGGTTGTAACTACGTGATTAATTTTATTATTTTAATTTAAATAATAAACTTTTTAAAAAATGCTGATTAGTTTTATTTAAAACGTTAGCTTTTTTAGGCTTCGATGTTTATTATTTTTATAGTATTGTATTTTTAACTTTTTGCAAAAATTTGATGAATTTTCAACTTCGTCTTCGGCTGATGGTGATTGAATAAATGTTAAATCATTCGATAGATCACTTTTGTTGTATATTATCATTCTTTCATAGGCTTTAAATGTAATCGTATTGTTATTTTTTCACCGCGAAAGTTTATTAAGTTTCCGTCTTGGTCAACAACTTTCAAAATTATATTATTTATTGTTCTTGAATGTTGTTCTTGTTCTTTCATCAAATTACTGATGTTGAGTCAAATATTAATCTAGTCCGTTATAATGATAACAGCATTGTAACTATTGCTTCAACAGAAAGTGGCGTTAATCCCCTTGGCAAAGTTAAGAGATGGTGCAATAATAAACGGGTTGATGTTGATCAACCTCATTGTTACCAACTATATAATAAATACATGGGTGGTGTAGACAGGCTAGATCAAAATGTTGGTAAATATAGGATTGTAATAAGACTTAAAAGATGGTATTGGCAAATGATGATGTTTCTAATAAATGCATGTGTAAATAATGCTTTTCAGTTGTATCGTCTATCGCCAGCTGGACAAGCTAAAAATGCTCACGATTTTCTTTCTTTTACAAGATACATAGTTCACTTCTATCGTATCGCCCCTACCATCCCTGGGGGCCGCAGTCCCAACGCCCAAGTTCCCGGCGGCCGATGACTGGACAAACATGGTCTGGACACCTCATATCATATGCACGCTGGAGTATGATCCAAAGGTCCGTAAATGGAACAAGAGCCTGCCATTATCCGCCGGGCAGTATGAGGTTGAAATAACCGTCCAGTTCGATGGCCAGTACCCTATCACGATCGATATGCTCAAGGCGGACGGCACATCAACGGGCTATTATCAGTGCAAATTCATGGACCCCATCACTGGATACTCGTTGAACGTATACCTTTTAGAAGTCACGACTATGGTCGCCAGCGTGTCGGACAGGCAGCGAGCCCCAGTCCATATCATAGTCAAGAGCAGGGCAGAACAAACCAACTTCTTCCACAAATAAACTAAGTGAAAGCAAATTATCAATTGCGACGAAGAAAAAACTTCCTGATTCGGTAAGATTAGATGGAAAGGGACATTATATTATTAGAAATGAAACACAAATAAGATGCCGCCATTGCCATAAAAAAACAAAGTTCAAGTGCTGCAAGTGTGAAATAGGCTTGCACCAACATTGTTCCCAAGTTTTTCATACATCAAAATAATTTGAAATTTTTTTAAAATAACTTTACGTTTTTTTAATATGTATACCGAAAGAAATGAATTAATTTTTTAATAAACAAAGTTAAAAATAACTCAAATTTTTTTTAGTTTCTCTTGTGCAAAAACCGTGGGCATATTATCCCACTGCACAGTAGGTTAAACGGCTACCAAAACTGTGCTAAAGTCCAATTTTTCAAGTGCAAATATTGCACTTTTCTTAATGTCATTTTGTAACCAATACTTCAAATTAACTAAGTAAGCTTTTTGTTTTTGGTTAATATTAAATTCCGTTTGACAACACGCAGTCGAAGTCATTGCATTGTAATCACTTAATAAATTTTGTTGAAAAGCCTGTATTGCTTTTAAAGATTCAATTGCTTGTTTAAATAATTTCGCGAGTTATAAAGAAGAAAGTGAAAATGGAGAACAATAAATTAAGTAAGTTTTAATGTTTTTTGTTAAAAAAGGTGATAAATTTGTTTGACTTGCTTGAAATAAAGCCACGTTTTTAACATAACCTTAAAAGTACTGCGATTGTTTTCAAACTGTAACTTCGTGGAAGCTTTTAAAATTTCGGCGAAGATCGGCGGATTGAATGCAATCATAAATGAATATATTGAAATGTTATAAAGCAATTCCCATTTACATTTAATAGCCATTTTTAGCCGTTTTCGAATAATTCCATATTTTTTAGGTTATTGCGTTTTAAAAAAAGCTGAGTTGTTTGAAATTTGGTTTAACGAAAATTCAAGGCAAGACAAGCAGGATAAACTTGTGAATTTTATAGTCGACAAAATTGGTAAAAATGAAATTTCCGATGACTGCACCAAATGTATTAAGGAAAAAGTGCGCCTTTTCTGTAAAAATATATCAGAAATGTGGGCGAAATATGGCAAAAGTATTGGGAAGGACAAAAAGGCTGAAAAGTTTCGAAGTGAGTATGTCACTTGGCTCAACGCTGAAATAAGCTTCGAAAATGAAATTAAATCTGGCAAAGTGACTTTTTCTGCTCTTGGACGTCCTCAACTTGCATTTTGCGAAAAGTCTGAGTACGGAAAGAGGAAAGCAGCAGCAGACCTTTCAAGCGGAACAAATAATGAAACTGAGCTATTAGTTCGTGCGGCAGCAACGTCAGCTCGAAAACAAGGAAATGCAGACTTAGCGGTGCTTCTTAAAGGATCACTAGCAAGCCTTGCAAGGCCTTCAAAAATAAAAAAATTGTGCACTGAAGTCCATCAAAAACCTGTTGTATTTTCTGCGGGGGAAGCATTAGCTTTTTTGCTCGAAAATAATTTTACAAAAGAACAATATAATTCAATACGTCGAGAAAGCAAATTAAGGAACTGCGACATTTATCCCCATTACAACGAAGTTGCTGCTGCAAAATTGATGTGCCGACCTGATGGAATAATAGCAAGCGAGACAACAGCAAGAGTACCCTTGGAATCGCTTCTATCACATACTACTAAAAGAATTGTTGAAATGCAGAAGGAGGTCTTTGAATATGTAATGGATAAAGAAAATACCAATTATTTAAAGTGTAAGTTGATATTAAGTTACGGTTTCGATAGTAGCACCGGTCAAGCGCAATTTAAACAAGCTTTTAACGAACCAAGCACGTCGAATCATTCCGATGCGTCGCTTTTGGCAACTACAATTATCCCGTTAAGACTTTTGGTCACGTCAGGACAGCCTATTTGGAATAATCTTACTGCGCAATCGACAAGGTTTTGTCGGCCCGTTAAGTTAGAATACGTCAAAGAAACAAAGGAATCTATCTTGAAGGAAAAATCAGACTTGAAAAAAGAAATTGACGCATTAAAAAGTATACACATTACGATCAGCGAAGGGAAAATTGTGGAAGTGTCCTTTGATTTGTATTTAACACTTATTGACGGGAAAGTTTTGAACATTTTGACTGGAACCAAATCAAATCAAACTTGCCCTATTTGCGGTTCCACACCAAAAGACTTCATGAATATAACTAATTACACTTCTGAAAGATTTCGTGCAGAAGATTCTAATTGTAAATTTGGTTTAAGCCCATTGCATTGCTGGATTCGATTTTTCGAGTTCATATTACATTTAGGTTACAAATGTGAATTGCAAAAATGGCAGACACGATCTGAAACCGACAAATTGGCTGTTTCAAATAGAAAAAAAAATATTCAAGACGCTTTTTGGAGAGAACTGGGTCTCCGTGTGGATATGCCAAAAGTTGGCGGATTTGGCAGCACAAATGACGGAAATACTGCGCGTAGAGCATTCACCGATCACGAAATCTTTTCCAACATTACGGGCGTTGATCAGACATTAATTTTCCGTTTTAAAATTATTTTAATTTGTTTGTCATGCCAGTATCCTCTGAACTCAACAAAATTTGAGACGTTCTGCTTTCAAACAGCGGATTTGATCCAAAAGCTTTATTCTTGGTTGCCGATGACAGCTACAGTCCACAAAGTGCTTGTACATTCCAAGCAGATTATTGACAACACTGTGCTTCCGATTGGATACTTTGGAGAAGCAGGTGCTGAGTCCAGGCACAAAATTTATAAGGCTGACAGATTGCATCACGCTCGTAAAAACAGCCGATCTAATAATCTTTTGGACATATTTAATAGAGCTACTGATACGTCCGATCCGCTTATCTCATCAAAATATTTAAGCAGACGCATGCGGCAACAGAAGCTATTACACTTTCCACCTGAAGCTATCGAGTTGTTAAGCATTGAGAGCCCAAGAGAAGACATCAACGAAGATGAAGAAAACAATGAAAATGAAATTTTATCACCAACATCTGTGGATGTATTAAATAATTTATGTTTGCTGAATGAAATTGAGGACTAATATTACGATTGAAAAATTTAAGTTTTTTGTAGGGTGTTTTTTATTCGGATTGAATGTAATTAAATTTTTAAGTTTAAAATTTTAAGTTTTTATAAATTTTGGTTTCCTTTATACCTTACCTTCCTTTTTGTTTTAATTTCCCTTAAAATTAAGCATTAATTTACCTGTTATTAATTTTGCACAGAAAAAGTAGTCATTTGACCTATAGTGCACTGCCCCATTTAAGGTGCGCTTCCAAAAAACACCTAGGTATAAAAAAATATTTTTTTTTACATTTTCTCCTATTTTGATGTGACTCTTTTATAACTTGCTAAAAAAAATAACAAAATATCGTTATTTTAATGTCTTGGGATTATATGGGTTAAACTGAATTTGATAATTTTTTGTATGTAATATTCTTGTAAATATGTAAATTACAATAAATAAAAAAAATGGTATATAAAAACAAGTGTGTTTACTTTGCTAACAAAGTTAAAAAAATATAAATTTTTCTTGTGTGTAAACTCATTCTTGACATACTGTATGTAAATCAAATACTTCCGATCCGGACCAAATTATATGGAAAAACCGACGCCCTTCTTCCACTAGGTTTTGTAAACCTACTAGATTTCAGTTTGCTAAAGAAACAAAAGATCTTTCTGTGCAAGAAGCCTATTTTAAAAATAAAATTAGCAATTTACAACCATCCATTTTTAACATCAACAACAACGAAGTTGTACATTCAAGGAAACTGCCTTTTCCAACATACGATGGTGAAATTTCTAGTAGCCTACCAGCTCCACCAAGCCAAATACACGTTGAAGGTACCTTCACTTCGAGACGGCTATGGATACCCTACCCGCTATCAGCTCCGAAGAGTACAACATAACTATCCCGATATACAATTATATTTGTGGAATTGGACCGACAATCATTCCAGCAGGGGATAAGGTTAATTGGAATTTTCCTCAGATTGCCATCCCTCGGCCTGAGATGACTAGTAACAATATGGGTGACATCTGCTGTGTGGTTTGTTGAATATGGATCTCATTATTACTGTCGAGTGTATAACTCAGTAAAATTTAAAAAGATGAAAGGTACCTACTCCACAAAGCATCAACAAAAAGGATTATATTTATCCCTACCGAAATTCTTTGGAAAAACAATCAATTTTTGTTCTCAATAAAGACATTTCATATTATATGGAGATGAGGAATAGATTCCTTGCAAAAGCAATCAATTTTTGTTCTCAATAAAGACATTTTATATTATATGGAAATGAGGAAAGGATTATTTGCAGGATCTATCAAAATGGAACTTGCACTTTAGCCCTATAACAGGCAAGCATCACTGTAGGGATGCATCACAAAATTAAATTTTTTACGACAGGTGGTAATCAATCAAAGTTTGCCAAAATGCAAAAATGATGGCAGCCCTATAAGGCAGTCATATGTTCAAAATCAAGTCGATCTAAAGTTTGGTTTCACGGTTATAAGCACTTTTGTGTAGAATTTCAACTTGATAACACGTGAAATAATTTTTTTAAATAGAAATCATATTTCTAATACCTCAAATTTGTTGTGAATGTTTTGCAATAGTTTTTGAATCGTTTTGAATCGATATAAATCAAAGTTCAGTGATTTTCTTGATATTTACACCGTACAGGTAAGTAAAAGTAATGCGACCCTATAGGAGCGCTAACCGGTTTACGTGTAATTTTTTCCCCCCTTTATTTTTCTCCTTCCATATTATTTTTTTATTCTTTAGCTTTTTTCACAGAAATGGAGCGGAGAGCTAGATCATACAAATTACGTGAATTAACTGAAGAAGAAATCCTGGAAATTATGGATTCTGTTGAAACAGATGTGGAGGGAGATTAAGATGATTACAACAGTGACGACACGAATCCACGAATCAATCAAATAAGTTCAGAAGATGAAAAAGCAATCGATCAAAACATTGCAATTGTATTTCTCTTATATTTTTTCATACTGCAAACTTAAATGACTATTAATTTTTTTCCGACAGCTTAACAATGATACGGGTTTATTTTTGTCATCGGATTTATTTTTGCCATCGGCTTCGACAACTCTGCATAATATTTCTCTTTTTAATGAATTAACTGAGGAAACAGAGCCGCAACCATCGACTTCTACCACTGTGCAACCGCAACCTGCCAATTCGAAATTATTTATTTTTTATCCGATTTTACCGTTATTACCCATTGTGGAAAGCTAATTTAGTTTCCTTTTTTGCAGTCATAAATATCTACGAGGGCGGTTCGGAAACTTCTTAGCCTAGCACAAAAAGCGCGGTATAAACAGAAAAAAGTTAAGTGTTTTGGAAACTTCCATCTCTGCTATGAACACATGTTAAATTTTGTTTCCATCTGGCAATTCCTTCATATAGAAACAGGTGTTCACAAAAGACGCATCCGCGATTTTTTTACAATGGAAAAATTAGAAATGCGTGGTGTCATTAAATATTTACATAAAAAAGGTTTATCGGGACAAGAAATTCATGATATGGTGAATGTGTTAGGTGAAAGTGCTCCTTCATATGCAACAGTAAAAAATTGGGTTGCTGATTTAAACGTGGTCGTGCAAGCATTGAAGATGAACCACGTAGTGGACGTCCAAAAACAGCAACAACAACAGAAATTGTAGCCAAAGTGCATGATATGGTACTAAATGATCGACGAATAAAAGTGCGTGAAATAGCTAATATCATGGGCATCTCAAATGATCGAGTCCATTTAATTTTGCATGAAGAACTACAGATGAAAAAGCTTTCTGCAAGATGGGCCAAAAACGCATAAGAATGAACATTTCTCAAGCTTGTTTGGATCGTTTTAAGCGAAATAAAATGGATTTTAAGCGTCGTTTCATAACTGTTGATGAGACATGGATCCACCACTATACTCCAGAGACAAAAGAACAATCCAAACAATGGACTGAAGCTGGAGGAAGTGCCCCAAAGAAGGCAAAAACAATTCAATCGGCTGGTAAGGTTATGGCAACGGTTTTTTGGGACTTCAAAGGTATTTTATTGATTGACTATCTGCAAAAGGGTAAAACAATAAATTCAGAGTACTATTGCAACCTTTTGGATCAATTAAATGTACAAATTCGAGAAAAACGTCCTGGCTTACAACACAAAAAAATTATTTTTCATCAAGACAACGCTCCAGCGCACAAGAGTGTTTTAACAATGGCTAAAATCAACGAATTAAAGTACGAGTTGCTTGACCACCCACCTTATTCTCCTGATTTAGCTCCCAGTGACTTTTACCTGTTCCCAAATCTAAAAAAATTCCTTGCTGGCAAGCGTTTTACCTCAAATGGAGATGCAATTACAGTTTTAAACCACTATTTTGAAGACCTTGAGCAAAACTATTTTAATCAAGGGATAGAATTGCTAGAAAAGCGTTGGACTAAGTGTATTGAAGTTTCAGGAGATTATATTGAAAAATAAAAATATTTTTGAAAAACTAACTATTCTCTTTCATTGATAGGCTAAGAAGTTTCCGAACCGCCCTCGTATAGTGTTTGGTAACTCATAAGCAACTTATAGCCTGAGGAAAACAAAAGAATACTTTTTTAATGCGTTTTTTGTACACTTCAACGACTGACTGTAACTTAGCCATTTGTTTTCGATTTACAAAAAATATATCTTGGTTGAAAGATAATATTCGATCCTTTTAACCAACGAAAAGTTAAAGGAAATCCGTTGGGAAACAAAGAAGTTACAACTGTTTAAAGCTGAAAATCTAAGAAAACCCGTTTTTCACTACATTTACCGTTATAAAATCACTTTATGAAGTGACCTAAAAAAACCAACGGTATTTTCGTCATCCATGGACTACTCCAACAAAATAGAATTGGTACATTAGAATCCCTGAATAATTTTTTTCTCAACTGTTGTATCACAGCGTTATTAAAACATAAAATGTGTCTTACAGTCAAACAAGCTTGCTTGTTGGCAGCAACTACCATAGCAAAGTTGGTAGTGCCTGCTTTGATGAGAGAAATTAGCATTCTAACACCATTGTCAGGAGCTATCTTTGTCAAAGAAGATATAGCCAAATTAACTAGAGAGTTACATCCTGAAGATTATAAAAAGAAAGTGGCTGGTGCAACATTAAATAGATTTTGGTTTTATATAAAATTTCAGAGTTATTCAACAAATATCGAAAAATCATGAAAATTTGACGTTTATAATTCTTGTTCGGACCACCCTATAATTTATTTTAAAAACTAATCATAGGGTATTTATCAGAAATAAAAGAAGAATTAAAATAAATTTTTTTTTTAATTTTTCGAACAATTTTTTTTTATTTTTGGCTTTTGTTGAAAATTTGACCCAACAATTTTTTTCGGTGTAAATTTTTTTTTCACTCATTCTGTTTGGGATTTCATTCTGACCAATCTGTAGAAGTTTCTCATCGATACAATTAAAATTACAGTTTAGGCAATATGATTTCCAAAAAATTCCGGTTTCGCAACACTGTGTGCCGGTGAAACGTTTCAGGCAATAAAAAAGCACTTGTCGTTTGAAGATGAGGCCAATCGCAAAAGAAAGGGTGAGCCAGGCTATGATCCGATTTTTCGAATTCGTAAGCTAGCCTCCGCACTAAACGATCGATTCGACAGCGTACCAAAAACAGCACGGCTTTGTGTGGACGAGCAAATGTGCTCTACTAAAATGCGGCATCATTTGAGGCAATATATGCCGAACAAACCACACAAGTGGGGCGTAAAGCTTTTTGTTCTGTGTGATTCGACCGGATTCGCATACCGTTTCGAAGTATATAATGGAACTGGGGATAATGTGGTGTTGGCCGATCAACCAGACCTTGGAAGCACCTCAAACGTTGTGGTTCGATTATCACAAACGATCCCAGACTTCAAACATCATATATTATATTTCGATAATTTCTATACATCCATCCCTTTGCTGGTATATTTACGTGCCCGAGGCATTTATAGTTTAGGAACGGTTCGTGTAAATAGGATTCCAAAATGTAAACTCCCAAATGAAAAAAAGAACAAAGAGGCTATTCTTCAGAATATGTTGGTAATGCCTATGGTGTGGATATTTCCACAGTACTGTGGAAAGACAACACGTCTGTCCGATTAGCTTCAACATATGTTGGAGTACTGCCATTCTTACATCGAATATAACCGCCACATGGGTGGCGTTGATTTAATGGACGGACTTATGGGCCGCTACCACATTCGAGTTAAGACTCGAAATATGATGATTCGGCTCTTTTACATCTTATTGACATGGCCGCAACCAATTCATACATTTTATATAGGCGAATTCATGCTGAAAATAATAATGATTCGAGTGTTGATGAGGACAAGGAAAAACTCATGCAGTTACCCAAATTCCGGGAAAAAATTGCCTGTGGTCTTGTCACATTTATACATAGATAAAAGATCTGTTGGTCGAGCAACATCACAACCGTCTACTCCCACAACACCACCACCAGAATCAACAAAACAACCATAGTGTAATTTGAGGATTGGTCAAAAAGCCAAACAGCCCATTGATGATATTCGATATGACGGAATGAGCCATATCCCAAAAATGCTGCCAAATACAGAAAAAAGATTTTGCAAGTTATGCAAAAAGTCAAGAACACAACTTTTTTGTGAAAAATGTCATTTGCATCTTTGCATAACTACTGCTAAAAATTGTTTCAACCACTATCACCGTCGAGATTAATCTTTCGATTCATTTTTTATTGTTAATTGTTATTCTTACCTTTTTCCCATTTACTTTTGAATAAAAATCATTCTTGAACATATAATTGCATAGTTTTTACCTTTCAATATAATTTACACTCAAACCGGTAAGCGATGCTATAGGAGCGCAAAAAATTTTTCTACCTGGCGGCTAAACGGCTAATTTTTTTTACCTGAAACTTCGAAAATCGTATTTAGAAATAAGCCTTTTATAAGCGCAAAGAATAAAAGGGTCAGAATACAGTTCGCCACAGATTACATCGGAAAGCCAGATTCGTTCTGGGATACCGTTATTTTCTCTGATGAGAGCAAATATAACCTGTTTGGGTCTGACGGAAAGGTTTGCGTGTGGAGTAAACCAAATACGGAGCTCCAAACTCAAAATTTACGTGGTACTGTTAAGCATGGTGGTGGTCACGTGATGGTTTGGGGGTGCATGTCGGCATCAGGAGTTGGAGGTTTGCACTTCATTGAAGGGAATATGGATAAAACCCAATACCTAAATATTTTAAAGGCAAATTTACTTCAGAGTGCGGAAAAATTGGGCATAAGAGAGAATTTCAGCTTCTATCAAGATAAAGACCCAAAGCACACGTCGGGTGTAGTCAAAACATGGTTGATTTGGAATTGTCCACATGTGCTCCAAACGCCACCCCAATCACCAGACATAAATGTAATTGAGAATTTATGGCATCTGCTTGAAGCAAAAGTCAGACTTCATAACATATCCAACGTAAACGACCTAAAAGAGGCTCTAAGAACTGAATGGCACAAGATTTCCCCTGATTACACGAAAAAATTGGTTTCTTCAATGAATTCTCATTTAAGAAGTGTGATTAAGCAGAAAGGTTACCCCACCAAATATTAATTAACCCTTTTTTTCATTTTTAGATTAGAATAGTTTTTAAGATTAGTATATACACGAAATAAGCTGTGACTTTGATTTTGTATGAAGTTTTTGTTTTTGTTACATTTTTTTTCTTTTTAAACATTTTTCAAATATTGTTTTTGTATTGTTACACAAAGCAGTGCATAAAGAATAAAATGCAAATAAAATTTTTTTGTTAAATTTCATTGTTGTTGTTTTTTTTTAATAAGAAGTTAAAATAATGTCTCACACGAAATAAGCTGTGAGTCACTGTAGATAAAAGATCTGTTGGTCGAGCAACATCACAACCGTCTACTCCCACAACACCACCACCAGAATCAACAAAACAACCATCGTGTAATTTGAGGATTGGTCAAAAAGCCAAACAGCCCATTGATGATATTCGATATGACGGAATGAACCATATCCCAAAAATGCTGCCAAATACAGAAAAAAGATTTTGCAAGTTATGCAAAAAGTCAAGAACACAACTTTTTTGTGAAAAATGTCATTTGCATCTTTGCATAACTACTGCTAAAAATTGTTTCAACCACTATCACCGTCGAGATTAATCTTTCGATTCATTTTTTATTGTTAATTGTTATTCTTACCTTTTTCCCATTTACTTTTGAATAAAAATCATTCTTGAACATATAATTGCATAGTTTTTACCTTTCAATATAATTTACACTCAAACCGGTAAGCGATCCTATAGGAGCGCAAAAAATTTTGCTACCTGGCGGCTAAACGGCTAATTTTTTTTACCTGAAACTTCGAAAATCGTATTTTTTGAATAAATCGTATTTTGAAAACTCTCTCTCGACATAAATGATGGAACTATTTCTATACAATCATGTCTAGCTCAAATTAATACTACTACTGAGGGTGCCTGCAAGTCAGAATACAGTGCATCAAGCATAAGTGCACTCTAAGAAAAATTGCCGATTAAAAATATTAACATATTCTGTTATGCCAGTTACAGGGTTAGGGATGCCAATGTACGACCTCTTGGCAGATTCATTAATCAATTATTTGGATTAAAAAGATTATTAGATATGTGTCAAAAGTTATGGACATTAATTAATATAGGAGTAATTAGATTAACAGCTGAACAGATTAATGGATCAAGCTTAAAAAGCATCTACTTAAAAGTTCAAAATCGTACACTGTTTATGAATACGCTAGATCAAAACTTCAAACTAATAGGACTACAACTAGAACTTCAAGAGACTTGGTTCTTTAAACGTCTATTCGAATATAGTAAACAGAAATATATACTACTGAGGGTGCCTGCAAGTCAGAATACAGTGCATCAAGCATAAGTGCATTAATAAATTCGAGATATTAAACTATTTGTTCAGGACAAAACTCATATCAATTCATGACAATTTAACCTGCTGCAGCAGAAGAACTTGTTCCTATAGCTGAGGAATTGAATCATTTTACGGGGTTTGAAGGCCTTACACCATTGATTGCCGAGACGTACAAAATACTTTGTTCGCACTCTCTGAACTTTAAACGATCAGTGTCACTTTCAATGTACAATTACTATGTGACCGTGTTTGCTTGGACCCGCGTTCTATATTTGAAAAAGAAGAACAGATATCCTCTAACTCACTCGGAGTTAGAATTGATTGAAATGATATATACAGAAGGAAATTATGTTTTACCTAAATCGATTACTCTGTATCTTTCCGGATTTGGAAACTTCAACATTCCAAGTAGTGTTGAGTCAAAATTTAATTTAAAGCCGTATAGTTATGATGAAAACGGCTTCTTTTCAGAATATAGTAAACAGAAATATATAGACGGGATTGCAATCAGCATTCATACAAAAAGAAAACTCTCTCTCGACATAAATGATGGAACTATTTCTATACAATCATGTCTAGCTCAAATTAATACTACTACTGAGGGTGCCTGCAAGTCAGAATACAGTGCATCAAGCATAAGTGCACTCTAAGAAAAATTGCCGATTAAAAATATTAACATATTCTGTTATGCCAGTTACAGGGTTAGGGATGCCAATGTACGACCTCTTGGCAGATTCATTAATCAATTATTTGGATTAAAAAGATTATTAGATATGTGTCAAAAGTTATGGACATTAATTAATATAGGAGTAATTAGATTAACAGCTGAACAGATTAATGGATCAAGCTTAAAAAGCATCTACTTAAAAGTTCAAAATCGTACACTGTTTATGAATACGCTAGATCAAAACTTCAAACTAATAGGACTACAACTAGAACTTCAAGAGACTTGGTTCTTTAAACGTCTATTCGAATATAGTAAACAGAAATATATACTACTGAGGGTGCCTGCAAGTCAGAATACAGTGCATCAAGCATAAGTGCATTAATAAATTCGAGATATTAAACTATTTGTTCAGGACAAAACTCATATCAATTCATGACAATTTAACTGATATATAAAAGTTCTTATACTTCCCAACAGTATTTCGAGGTTATACAAGCTCATTAATTTTCTCGCACACAGTAAGGGAAAATGACGATAAATTACCCCGGTGGATCAGCCTCTATCAAGACGTAAACTCACATAAACCAGAGTTATACAGGGTGGCCCAAAATTAACGAAGGGGTTTGAATTGCTTATAACTTTTTTATTATAATTTTTTTTTCTTTTCTTTTCAGTATTTTGTAAAGAAGACTTGGGGAATTTAAAATGGAGCAGTACTCAATTGAACAACGTGCCCAAATTGTTGAGCTTTATTTTTCAAATCAACGATCCATTGTTCTGACTCAGCGTGCATATCGTCGTTATTTTAATATGCGGGTTGGACCCTCAGAGTCAACAATAAACCGTCTGGTTGCAAATTTTCGACAACAAGGGGCGGTAAGGAACCTTCCTGGTGCTGGCAGACGACGAACGGTGCACACGGATGACAATATGAACTGGTACATAGGAGTATTCGGGAAGATGGAGAAACATCAACCAGGAGACGTTCGACACAACTTGGCTCTCAAGAGCGTCGCTGCAGAGAATTTTGCATACAATAAGAATGTTTCCATACAATATTCAGCTTGTCCAAGAATTGAAACTGACAGATTACCAGCAACGACTTGATTATGCAGTTTTTTTCCGGCAAAAAGCAGAAGAAAATCATAATTTTATTCATAATTTAATTATGAGCGACGAAGCCCATTTCCAATTAAGTGGGTTCGTTAATAAGCAAAACTGCAGGATATGGGCTACGGAAAATCCGAGAGTAGTTCAACAGCGATAATTACCCACACTGCAAGGGACACAATGGCTCTTTTACGGGACATCTTTGGTGAACGAATTATTTCGCGTACAGACTGTTTTCTTTGGGGTTATTTGAAAGGAAAAGTCTACATTAAAAGCCTAGAACCATCCAGCAATTAAAAAGCAATATACGCGACGAAATAAACAACATAACACCTGAAGTTTCGCGAAAGGTTATGGAAAATGTGTTGGAAAGAGCACGAATATGCGAAGCAGAAAATTACCACCACTTGCGAGATATTATTTTTCATAACTAAACTAAAAATATTCCCCATTTATATACTGTATTAAACAAATAAATTTAATAATTATGTCTTAAATAAAAAGTTATAACGAATTCAAACCCCTTCGTTAATTTTTGGGCCACTCTGTATAAAAAAAACTATCAGAAATTTATAACTGACATTAAAGTACAGAATCTTTTGATACAATTCATTAAAACCAACAAAAGCAATCAATTTTTGTTCTCAATAAAGAAATTTCATATTATACGGACACCAGTAATATTTTTTTTGCAAGAGCAATAATTTTTTTTTCTCCATAAATAAATACGAAGATTGATAAGTTTAAATCAAAACAGTAGAAAGTGATCTTGTAGTGTACCACATTTATAGTAATGCACTGTAACATAAATTACTTGCATTGCTTTAATTAGAATTTTGAATGGAATGCAAGAAGGTAACACAAAGTATCCCTGCTATTTTTGTGAATGGGACAGCCCAGACTCCTCCAAACATTACATACAGAGAGATTGGAAACCGCGTACAACAGCTATTTTTGATGAAAAAATAGCATAAATATCCCATTAGTCAAGTCAATCCAACAGATATTATTTTACCTCCGCTGCACATAAAGTTGGGCTTGATAAAGCAATCCGTGAAAGCACTTGATAAAAATGGACCCACATTTAAATATCTTGAACAGGTTTTTCCACGAATAACGAGTGGAAAATTAAAAGAATAAAATAATAATAATAAAAACAAACTTATAATCAAGAGGTATCTTTATTGGTCCGCAAATACGGAAATTAGTAATAGATGAAATTTTCATGCAACAAATGACACTTGCAGAAACAAATGCATGGAATGGCTTCGCTTCAGTGTGTGAAGATTTCCTTGGAAACACAAAAAGTGAAAATTATGAGCAAATAGTAAACAATATGCTGTCTGCCTATCATGCGATGGGTTGCAAAAGGTCAATAAAACTACACTATCTGCATGCTCACTTGGAAAGATTTCCAGCAAATTTAGGACAGATGAGTGATGAACAAGGCGAACGATTTCACCAGGAAATATTTAAAATTGAACAGCGTTATTTAGGAAAAAATGAAATCAGTATGCTTTCTAACTACTGCTGGTCTTTAAAGCGGAATACTGACAGCGAAGATTATAAAAAGCAGGGAAATACAAGTTATTTCTAAATAAAAAAACCAAAAAGTTAAAGCACAAAAATTTGCATAGGTCCCTTATTTTTTATCCCATTTTACCGTTATTACCCATTTTGGAAAGCTAATTTAGTTTCCTTTTTTTGCAATCATAAATATCTACTAGTATTGAGTTATAGAGGGTTAAGCAATTAGGGCATGATATAACGGGAACCTTACGAGCAAACAGAACTGAAGGAGCTCCTCTGAAAGACATAAAAGATATGAAAAAAACTTCAAGAGGTTACTTTCATCAAATTACTGATGTTGAGTCAAATATTAATCTAGTCCGTTATAATGATAACAGCATTGTAACTATTGCTTCAGCAGAAAGTGGCGTTAATCCCCTTGGCAAAGTTAAGAGATGGTGCAATAATAAACGGGTTGATGTTGATCAACCTCATTGTTACCAACTACATATATAATAAATACATGGGTGGTGTAGACAGGCTAGATCAAAATGTTGGTAAATATAGGATTGTAATAAGACTTAAAAGATGGTATTGGCAAATGATGATGTTTCTAATAAATGCATGTGTAAATAATGCTTTTCAGTTGTATCGTCTATCGCCAGCTGGACAAGCTAAAAATGCTCACGGTTTTCTTTCTTTTACAAGATACATAGTTCACTTCTATCGTATCGCCCCTACCATCCCTGGGGGCCGCAGTCCCAACGCCCAAGTTCCCGGCGGCCGATGACTGGACAAACATGGTCTGGACACCTCATATCATATGCACGCTGGAGTATGATCCAAAGGTCCGTAAATGGAACAAGAGCCTGCCATTAGTAGTATATTTATGGGCATTCTGGCACACGTGTATTTTCTCCATAAGGATCATTCTAATTAGAATAGTTATGGGCATTCTGGCACACGTATATTTTCCCATAAGGACGGATATTCCAATACATGTATTTTCCCATTAGGAAGGATATTCCAATACATGTATTTTCCCATTAGGAAGGATATTCCAATACATGTATTTTCGCATAAGGACGGATATTCCAATACATGTATTTTCCCATTAGGAAGGATATTCCAATACATGTATTTTCCCATTAGGAAGGATATTCCAATACATGTATTTTCGCATAAGGACGGATATTCCAATACATGTATTTTCTCATAAGAAAGGATATTCTAATACATATATATATTCCTACAACAAAGTTAACTTCAAATGAGAATATATATTTTTCTCATAAAAAGTTTAACGAAGACATTTTCGTAAATGGAACAATTCGAATGAGATTCTCATTTGAGTAATTTTATTAAAATGAGAATTCGATTGACTCACAAATATGTATATAAAAGACCAATTAGAAATTAGTTGTAGTTATTGTTATTCAAAGATCCTTGAAATTACATTCAACAACAATGGTAAGAATGAAGTTTAACATAACATTAGAATTTTTTTATTTATTATATGAAAGCTTAAGAAATACATATAAAATTTAACTAATTTTTTTGTTTGTTTTTAGATCTATCAACAAATAATTAACATTGCGCAAGGAATAAAATCTGAATACACAAAAATTGATGATATTCCCTTAAATGAACCTTACAAGATTTTAAATTTTGAATGGAAGGTTACACAATATGGATCCAAAGTTATTGCATATTTAAACAACAATAAGTGGTTTTATCTTCCGCAAAGAATCGTTAAATATTTAAACAGAGAGGATCCTTACTTATCAAAAATGAATGACAAAATTTGGACAATTATTTACAAAGGACGTCCATCACCAAATGGTTCAGCAATATTCGAACTAAACTATAGCTAAATTTTTATTTGTCATAAGAAATTTTATGTAGTTACACAATTTTTAAAACAATAAATATATTCAGTAAAGTGAAGTGACCCCTATTATTTATTGATTTTTGTTTTATGTTAAACATGCACATGCACGTTAACAAAGTGAATTTGAAATCCATTTCAGGAAAATTTAGTTCAAAAAAATTAAAATAAAATGCATATATTTCAAATTCATTTAAATTTTATGAAAATGAGAGTTTATGCTTAAAATAAGTTATCTTATTTATTTTCATTTTAAGAAAAAGGATAGGACATTTAAAAATTTGATGAAAGTTAAACATGCATGTGCAAGACACATGATATTAAGTATTTTTAAAGTATTAAGAACGAGAGACATGCGTATGCATGCTTTTTGCGCGTGTAGATTTACGTGGGTGCGTTGGTGAAATTTACATTTTATTTGTTCTGAGAAAAAGGGTATGCGAAAAACTAATTACAAAAAAATATATTTCTATGAAGGACAAACAAATATTTTTCCTTTATTGCTTAAACTCACTAATTTACAAGATCATAAATGTAGATAAATATGAAGATTTTCCAATCACAGGTAATTTTCTATAGATGAATGTATGCATATATTGTGTGCACAAAAAAGTATAAAATAAAACATTTTTTCTAAACAAAATTCTAGTCTTGTGACATTATTCAAAAACAAAGTGTTGTGTGAAAAAAAAACTAAAATAATATTTAAAAATGAATAGTAACAAATTATATTGTGAAATATGTCAAATAGTTACTTTTTCAAACAGTTCAAACAAAAAACGCCATTATCTGAATCAACATGAAATAAAATTAAAAACTAAAAAATTTTGGGATACTCCTTTATATAGGAGAATAATTAACAAAAATAAGGAAATGAGAGAATCTAAACCATCAACATCAACATCTACTGAGCCCGCAACATCGACATCTACTATAGCAGTCGCAACACCTACAGCAATTACAGAATCATCAACAGCAACACACGAGAGCTACCATCATCTATTAGAAGGCGATGAAGATCTATTTTTAAACATTAAAGAGCCCATCGATATTAGGGAGGTAATAGTTTTGCCACCGGTGGATGTAGCAGCATATTTATTGTTACATGATGGGCAGGATGAAATTCTTTTAGACGCATTAAGAAGGGTCAAAAATATGGGTTAATAAAATAATGTAAAATATTTTTCCATTTTTTATTATTAAATAAATGAATATGTTTTTTCTTCTTTTAAATAAATATTTTTATTAGCTAAACTTTTTGAAAATTACAGTTTTTACATTTACTGACATTATATATGTTATAATAGAATTTCATTAGTTTGTTTGCTTCTTCCTCTATTCTCATATTTTGTCTTCTTTTGTATGAACATGAACAAGTGTCGGGTCCACAAGTTTCATTCTCATTAGACCATGAACAATCTTCATAATGCTCTCCAAATTTGTTTTTCGTTGTTTTTAAGTTATTTACTTCTTCGAGATGTGATTGAATATTAATCAGTTTATATCTATCTTCGTTGGAGACAATGTGTGAAAATCTTTTTAAAAATTCATATATATCGTTGAGTAACATCCTTACAAATAAGTGTGACTGAGTATGTAGACCAAATGTTTGTGAATAAACAATAATGTTATTACAGTTAACATTTATATAAATTGTATACAAGTACTTTTTAGTTTATGTATATCTATAATTATTAGTCTCTTAAACTAACTAAAAATAAAGTTATATCAATTTTCTAATTTCGTTTGTTAGTGGAATATATTCAAATATTTTATCATGAATAATTAAACAATACGCAGATGTATTAGGTAATATATTTTTTGAAGTCTTCAGTTCAATTCTAATATCGATTGGTCCAGTTTTGACTAATTCATTTTGATGTGTAACATCCAAGACAGTTATTGGCGCCATAGTTTTGAAGTTTTCTGGTGTTAATAATGGTTGGGTGTTGCGTGAATAATAACTTTGTTGAAATTTTAAGTACATGTCATATAGAATAGCAAAACGATTTCTATCAAACTTAAGATTTAGATCATCATAAGGATATGTATCAGAGTTAAGATGTACTTTTACATCACTTAAATCACAATGTTGAAACTTGTTGTCATTATTTCGAAGACCTAACAATAGGAAGCGTGGTCTTTCGTTGTGAGCAGCTAGCTTAACATTCCACAAAACTGTTGTACTTTCTGGAAGTGAAGGATAATAATACATATCCCAACTTCTAAAACATATACTTAATGGATGACGGTTATTTATTGTTTTATATATCTGCAATTTGTATGCATCAGCAAGTTGAATGTGTGGTACTTTCCAAGTTATATTTAAAATTGTTAACTTGGTTTTTTCAGTTGATAGTTGAGATTTAAAAACTTGCTTATCATCTTTAGATCGTAACAGAATCAATTCATGCTTAGAGTTAACTATTATTTTGTGAAAATCTTCGGCAAATCCAAGTAGTAATTTTAGTGGTACACAAAAATTAAAATATCCATTTTCGGGTATAAGACTATCATTGTTAAATGGTGACCATCCTGCATTTAGTAGACTATCACTTTCAAATTTATTCAACGAAACATAGTTTTTTAATTCTGTTGCAATACCCAAATGACGTGTGCGATCAATTTCTATACCATTAATTTCATAACGAATTTCATCAAATAGGTGTGCCATACAATTGTTTAAGAGACGTATGGATGTAGAAACTGTTGAATCTTCCTTTGTTGCAAGACCTTCGATATATAGAAAACTTTCACTTGGTAAAACATACAAATCTTGGTTTTGAATTGATATACGAATTTCATCATTATTTTTAAATGACTGTAAATATGATGTATAACTGTGGTACTCCTTCTTGATAATTGAATTATCCACTTGAGGCTTTTGCAATATATTAATTATACTACTCATTTGTTTGTTTTCCTTGGTTGTAACTACGTGATTAATTTTATTATTTTAATTTAAATAATAAACTTTTTAAAAAATGCTGATTAGTTTTATTTAAAACGTTAGCTTTTTTAGGCTTCGATGTTTATTATTTTTATAGTATTGTATTTTTAACTTTTTGCAAAAATTTGATGAATTTTCAACTTCGTCTTCGGCTGATGGTGATTGAATAAATGTTAAATCATTCGATAGATCACTTTTGTTGTATGTTATCATTCTTTCATAGGCTTTAAATGTAATCGTATTGTTATTTTTTCACCGCGAAAGTTTATTAAGTTTCCGTCTTGGTCAACAACTTTCAAAATTATATTATTTATTGTTCTTGAATGTTGTTCTTGTTCTTTCATCAAATTACTGATGTTGAGTCAAATATTAATCTAGTCCGTTATAATGATAACAGCATTGTAACTATTGCTTCAGCAGAAAGTGGCGTTAATCCCCTTGGCAAAGTTAAGAGATGGTGCAATAATAAACGGGTTGATGTTGATCAACCTCATTGTTACCAACTATATAATAAATACATGGGTGGTGTAGACAGGCTAGATCAAAATGTTGGTAAATATAGGATTGTAATAAGACTTAAAAGATGGTATTGGCAAATGATGATGTTTCTAATAAATGCATGTGTAAATAATGCTTTTCAGTTGTATCGTCTATCGCCAGCTGGACAAGCTAAAAATGCTCACGATTTTCTTTCTTTTACAAGATACATAGTTCACTTCTATCGTATCGCCCCTACCATCCCTGGGGGCCGCAGTCCCAACGCCCAAGTTCCCGGCGGCCGATGACTGGACAAACATGGTCTGGACACCTCATATCATATGCACGCTGGAGTATGATCCAAAGGTCCGTAAATGGAACAAGAGCCTGCCATTATCCGCCGGGCAGTATGAGGTTGAAATAACCGTCCAGTTCGATGGCCAGTACCCTATCACGATCGATATGCTCAAGGCGGACGGCACATCAACGGGCTATTATCAGTGCAAATTCATGGACCCCATCACTAGATACTCGTTGAACGTATACCTTTTAGAAGTCACGACTATGGTCGCCAGCGTGTCGGACAGGCAGCGAGCCCCAGTCCATATCATAGTCAAGAGCAGGGCAGAACAAACCAACTTCTTCCACAAATAAACTAAGTGAAAGCAAATTATCAATTGCGACGAAGAAAAAACTTCCTGATTCGGTAAGATTAGATGGAAAGGGACATTATATTATTAGAAATGAAACACAAATAAGATGCCGCCATTGCCATAAAAAAACAAAGTTCAAGTGCTGCAAGTGTGAAATAGGCTTGCACCAACATTGTTCCCAAGTTTTTCATACATCAAAATAATTTGAAATTTTTTTAAAATAACTTTACGTTTTTTTAATATGTATACCGAAAGAAATGAATTAATTTTTTAATAAACAAAGTTAAAAATAACTCAAATTTTTTTTAGTTTCTCTTGTGCAAAAACCGTGGGCATATTATCCCACTGCCCCATTTAAGGTGCGCTTCCAAAAAACACCTAGGTATAAAAAAATATTTTTTTTTACATTTTCTCCTATTTTGATGTGACTCTTTTATAACTTGCTAAAAAAAATAACAAAATATCGTTATTTTAATGTCTTGGGATTATATGGGTTAAACTGAATTTGATAATTTTTTGTATGTAATATTCTTGTAAATATGTAAATTACAATAAATAAAAAAAATGGTATATAAAAACAAGTGTGTTTACTTTGCTAACAAAGTTAAAAAAATATAAATTTTTCTTGTGTGTAAACTCATTCTTGACATACTGTATGTAAATCAAATACTTCCGATCCGGACCAAATTATATGGAAAAACCGACGCCCTTCTTCCACTAGGTTTTGTAAACCTACTAGATTTCAGTTTGCTAAAGAAACAAAAGATCTTTCTGTGCAAGAAGCCTATTTTAAAAATAAAATTAGCAATTTACAACCATCCATTTTTAACATCAACAACAACGAAGTTGTACATTCAAGGAAACTGCCTTTTCCAACATACGATGGTGAAATTTCTAGTAGCCTACCAGCTCCACCAAGCCAAATACACGTTGAAGGTACCTTCACTTCGAGACGGCTATGGATACCCTACCCGCTATCAGCTCCGAAGAGTACAACATAACTATCCCGATATACAATTATATTTGTGGAATTGGACCGACAATCATTCCAGCAGGGGATAAGGTTAATTGGAATTTTCCTCAGATTGCCATCCCTCGGCCTGAGATGACTAGTAACAATATGGGTGACATCTGCTGTGTGGTTTGTTGAATATGGATCTCATTATTACTGTCGAGTGTATAACTCAGTAAAATTTAAAAAGATGAAAGGTACCTACTCCACAAAGCATCAACAAAAAGGATTATATTTATCCCTACCGAAATTCTTTGGAAAAACAATCAATTTTTGTTCTCAATAAAGACATTTCATATTATATGGAGATGAGGAATAGATTCCTTGCAAAAGCAATCAATTTTTGTTCTCAATAAAGACATTTTATATTATATGGAAATGATGAAAGGATTATTTGCAGGATCTATCAAAATGGAACTTGCACTTTAGCCCTATAACAGGCAAGCATCACTGTAGGGATGCATCACAAAATTAAATTTTTTACGACAGGTGGTAATCAATCAAAGTTTGCCAAAATGCAAAAATGATGGCAGCCCTATAAGGCAGTCATATGTTCAAAATCAAGTCGATCTAAAGTTTGGTTTCACGGTTATAAGCACTTTTGTGTAGAATTTGAACTTGATAACACGTGAAATAATTTTTTTAAATAGAAATCATATTTCTAATACCTCAAATTTGTTGTGAATGTTTTGCAATAGTTTTTGAATCGTTTTGAATCGATATAAATCAGAGTTCAGTGATTTTCTTGATATTTACACCGTACAGGTAAGTAAAAGTAATGCGACCCTATAGGAGCGCTAACCGGTTTACGTGTAATTTTTTCCCCCCTTTATTTTTCTCCTTCCATATTATTTTTTTATTCTTTAGCTTTTTTCACAGAAATGGAGCGGAGAGCTAGATCATACAAATTACGTGAATTAACTGAAGAAGAAATCCTGGAAATTATGGATTCTGTTGAAACAGATGTGGAGGGAGATTAAGATGATTACAACAGTGACGACACGAATCCACGAATCAATCAAATAAGTTCAGAAGATGAAAAAGCAATCGATCAAAACATTGCAATTGTATTTCTCTTATATTTTTTCATACTGCAAACTTAAATGACTATTAATTTTTTTCCGACAGCTTAACAATGATACGGGTTTATTTTTGTCATCGGATTTATTTTTGCCATCGGCTTCGACAACTCTGCATAATATTTCTCTTTTTAATGAATTAACTGAGGAAACAGAGCCGCAACCATCGACTTCTACCACTGTGCAACCGCAACCTGCCAATTCGAAATTATTTATTTTTTATCCGATTTTACCGTTATTACCCATTGTGGAAAGCTAATTTAGTTTCCTTTTTTGCAGTCATAAATATCTACGAGGGCGGTTCGGAAACTTCTTAGCCTAGCACAAAAAGCGCGGTATAAACAGAAAAAAGTTAAGTGTTTTGGAAACTTCCATCTCTGCTATGAACACATGTTAAATTTTGTTTCCATCTGGCAATTCCTTCATATAGAAACAGGTGTTCACAAAAGACGCATCCGCGATTTTTTTACAATGGAAAAATTAGAAATGCGTGGTGTCATTAAATATTTACATAAAAAAGGTTTATCGGGACAAGAAATTCATGATATGGTGAATGTGTTAGGTGAAAGTGCTCCTTCATATGCAACAGTAAAAAATTGGGTTGCTGATTTAAACGTGGTCGTGCAAGCATTGAAGATGAACCACGTAGTGGACGTCCAAAAACAGCAACAACAACAGAAATTGTAGCCAAAGTGCATGATATGGTACTAAATGATCGACGAATAAAAGTGCGTGAAATAGCTAATATCATGGGCATCTCAAATGATCGAGTCCATTTAATTTTGCATGAAGAACTACAGATGAAAAAGCTTTCTGCAAGATGGGTGCCGCATTTGTTAACAGTCGACCAAAAACGCATAAGAATGAACATTTCTCAAGCTTGTTTGGATCGTTTTAAGCGAAATAAAATGGATTTTAAGCGTCGTTTCATAACTGTTGATGAGACATGGATCCACCACTATACTCCAGAGACAAAAGAACAATCCAAACAATGGACTGAAGCTGGAGGAAGTGCCCCAAAGAAGGCAAAAACAATTCAATCGGCTGGTAAGGTTATGGCAACGGTTTTTTGGGACTTCAAAGGTATTTTATTGATTGACTATCTGCAAAAGGGTAAAACAATAAATTCAGAGTACTATTGCAACCTTTTGGATCAATTAAATGTACAAATTCGAGAAAAACGTCCTGGCTTACAACACAAAAAAATTATTTTTCATCAAGACAACGCTCCAGCGCACAAGAGTGTTTTAACAATGGCTAAAATCAACGAATTAAAGTACGAGTTGCTTGACCACCCACCTTATTCTCCTGATTTAGCTCCCAGTGACTTTTACCTGTTCCCAAATCTAAAAAAATTCCTTGCTGGCAAGCGTTTTACCTCAAATGGAGATGCAATTACAGTTTTAAACCACTATTTTGAAGACCTTGAGCAAAACTATTTTAATCAAGGGATAGAATTGCTAGAAAAGCGTTGGACTAAGTGTATTGAAGTTTCAGGAGATTATATTGAAAAATAAAAATATTTTTGAAAAACTAACTATTCTCTTTCATTGATAGGCTAAGAAGTTTCCGAACCGCCCTCGTATAGTGTTTGGTAACTCATAAGCAACTTATAGCCTGAGGAAAACAAAAGAATACTTTTTTAATGCGTTTTTTGTACACTTCAACGACTGACTGTAACTTAGCCATTTGTTTTCGATTTACAAAAAATATATCTTGGTTGAAAGATAATATTCGATCCTTTTAACCAACGAAAAGTTAAAGGAAATCCGTTGGGAAACAAAGAAGTTACAACTGTTTAAAGCTGAAAATCTAAGAAAACCCGTTTTTCACTACATTTACCGTTATAAAATCACTTTATGAAGTGACCTAAAAAAACCAACGGTATTTTCGTCATCCATGGACTACTCCAACAAAATAGAATTGGTACATTAGAATCCCTGAATAATTTTTTTCTCAACTGTTGTATCACAGCGTTATTAAAACATAAAATGTGTCTTACAGTCAAACAAGCTTGCTTGTTGGCAGCAACTACCATAGCAAAGTTGGTAGTGCCTGCTTTGATGAGAGAAATTAGCATTCTAACACCATTGTCAGGAGCTATCTTTGTCAAAGAAGATATAGCCAAATTAACTAGAGAGTTACATCCTGAAGATTATAAAAAGAAAGTGGCTGGTGCAACATTAAATAGATTTTGGTTTTATATAAAATTTCAGAGTTATTCAACAAATATCGAAAAATCATGAAAATTTGACGTTTATAATTCTTGTTCGGACCACCCTATAATTTATTTTAAAAACTAATCATAGGGTATTTATCAGAAATAAAAGAAGAATTAAAATAAATTTTTTTTTTAATTTTTCGAACAATTTTTTTTTTATTTTTGGCTTTTGTTGAAAATTTGACCCAACAATTTTTTTCGGTGTAAATTTTTTTTTCACTCATTCTGTTTGGGATTTCATTCTGACCAATCTGTAGAAGTTTCTCATCGATACAATTAAAATTACAGTTTAGGCAATATGATTTCCAAAAAATTCCGGTTTCGCAACACTGTGTGCCGGTGAAACGTTTCAGGCAATAAAAAAGCACTTGTCGTTTGAAGATGAGGCCAATCTCAAAAGAAAGGGTGAGCCAGGCTATGATCCGATTTTTCGAATTCGTAAGCTAGCCTCCGCACTAAACGATCGATTCGACAGCGTACCAAAAACAGCACGGCTTTGTGTGGACGAGCAAATGTGCTCTACTAAAATGCGGCATCATTTGAGGCAATATATGCCGAACAAACCACACAAGTGGGGCGTAAAGCTTTTTGTTCTGTGTGATTCGACCGGATTCGCATACCGTTTCGAAGTATATAATGGAACTGGGGATAATGTGGTGTTGGCCGATCAACCAGACCTTGGAAGCACCTCAAACGTTGTGGTTCGATTATCACAAACGATTATCAAACATCATATATTATATTTCGATAATTTCTATACATCCATCCCTTTGCTGGTATATTTACGTGCCCGAGGCATTTATAGTTTAGGAACGGTTCGTGTAAATAGGATTCCAAAATGTAAACTCCCAAATGATGCTGTCATAAAAAAAGAACAAAGAGGCTATTCTTCAGAATATGTTGGTAATGCCTATGGTGTGGATATTTCCACAGTACTGTGGAAAGACAACACGTCTGTCCGATTAGCTTCAACATATGTTGGAGTACTGCCATTCTTACATCGAATATAACCGCCACATGGGTGGCGTTGATTTAATGGACGGACTTATGGGCCGCTACCACATTCGAGTTAAGACTCGAAATATGATGATTCGGCTCTTTTACATCTTATTGACATGGCCGCAACCAATTCATACATTTTATATAGGCGAATTCATGCTGAAAATAATAATGATTCGAGTGTTGATGAGGACAAGGAAAAACTCATGCAGTTACCCAAATTCCGGGAAAAAATTGCCTGTGGTCTTGTCACATTTATACATAGATAAAAGATCTGTTGGTCGAGCAACATCACAACCGTCTACTCCCACAACACCACCACCAGAATCAACAAAACAACCATAGTGTAATTTGAGGATTGGTCAAAAAGCCAAACAGCCCATTGATGATATTCGATATGACGGAATGAGCCATATCCCAAAAATGCTGCCAAATACAGAAAAAAGATTTTGCAAGTTATGCAAAAAGTCAAGAACACAACTTTTTTGTGAAAAATGTCATTTGCATCTTTGCATAACTACTGCTAAAAATTGTTTCAACCACTATCACCGTCGAGATTAATCTTTCGATTCATTTTTTATTGTTAATTGTTATTCTTACCTTTTTCCCATTTACTTTTGAATAAAAATCATTCTTGAACATATAATTGCATAGTTTTTACCTTTCAATATAATTTACACTCAAACCGGTAAGCGATGCTATAGGAGCGCAAAAAATTTTTCTACCTGGCGGCTAAACGGCTAATTTTTTTTACCTGAAACTTCGAAAATCGTATTTAGAAATAAGCCTTTTATAAGCGCAAAGAATAAAAGGGTCAGAATACAGTTCGCCACAGATTACATCGGAAAGCCAGATTCGTTCTGGGATACCGTTATTTTCTCTGATGAGAGCAAATATAACCTGTTTGGGTCTGACGGAAAGGTTTGCGTGTGGAGTAAACCAAATACGGAGCTCCAAACTCAAAATTTACGTGGTACTGTTAAGCATGGTGGTGGTCACGTGATGGTTTGGGGGTGCATGTCGGCATCAGGAGTTGGAGGTTTGCACTTCATTGAAGGGAATATGGATAAAACCCAATACCTAAATATTTTAAAGGCAAATTTACTTCAGAGTGCGGAAAAATTGGGCATAAGAGAGAATTTCAGCTTCTATCAAGATAAAGACCCAAAGCACACGTCGGGTGTAGTCAAAACATGGTTGATTTGGAATTGTCCACATGTGCTCCAAACGCCACCCCAATCACCAGACATAAATGTAATTGAGAATTTATGGCATCTGCTTGAAGCAAAAGTCAGACTTCATAACATATCCAACGTAAACGACCTAAAAGAGGCTCTAAGAACTGAATGGCACAAGATTTCCCCTGATTACACGAAAAAATTGGTTTCTTCAATGAATTCTCATTTAAGAAGTGTGATTAAGCAGAAAGGTTACCCCACCAAATATTAATTAACCCTTTTTTTCATTTTTAGATTAGAATAGTTTTTAAGATTAGTATATACACGAAATAAGCTGTGACTTTGATTTTGTATGAAGTTTTTGTTTTTGTTACATTTTTTTTCTTTTTAAACATTTTTCAAATATTGTTTTTGTATTGTTACACAAAGCAGTGCATAAAGAATAAAATGCAAATAAAATTTTTTTGTTAAATTTCATTGTTGTTGTTTTTTTTTAATAAGAAGTTAAAATAATGTCTCACACGAAATAAGCTGTGAGTCACTGTAGATAAAAGATCTGTTGGTCGAGCAACATCACAACCGTCTACTCCCACAACACCACCACCAGAATCAACAAAACAACCATCGTGTAATTTGAGGATTGGTCAAAAAGCCAAACAGCCCATTGATGATATTCGATATGACGGAATGAACCATATCCCAAAAATGCTGCCAAATACAGAAAAAAGATTTTGCAAGTTATGCAAAAAGTCAAGAACACAACTTTTTTGTGAAAAATGTCATTTGCATCTTTGCATAACTACTGCTAAAAATTGTTTCAACCACTATCACCGTCGAGATTAATCTTTCGATTCATTTTTTATTGTTAATTGTTATTCTTACCTTTTTCCCATTTACTTTTGAATAAAAATCATTCTTGAACATATAATTGCATAGTTTTTACCTTTCAATATAATTTACACTCAAACCGGTAAGCGATCCTATAGGAGCGCAAAAAATTGTTCTACCTGGCGGCTAAACGGCTAATTTTTTTTACCTGAAACTTCGAAAATCGTATTTTTTGAGGATTATTTACTCTAAGAAAAATTGCCGATTAAAAATATTAACATATTCTGTTATGCCAGTTACAGGGTTAGGGATGCCAATGTACGACCTCTTGGCAGATTCATTAATCAATTATTTGGATTAAAAAGATTATTAGATATGTGTCAAAAGTTATGGACCTTAATTAATATAGGAGTAATTAGATTAACAGCTGAACAGATTAATGGATCAAGCTTAAAAAGCATCTACTTAAGAGTTCAAAATCGTACACTGTTTATGAATACGCTAGATCAAAACTTCAAACTAATAGGACTACAACTAGAACTTCAAGAGACTTGGTTCTTTAAACGTCTATTCGAATATAGTAAACAGAAATATATAGACGATATTGCAATCAGCATTCATACAAAAAGAAAACTCTCTCTCGACATAAATGATGGAACTATTTCTATACAATCATGTCTAGCTCAAATTAATACTACTACTGAGGGTGCCTGCAAGTCAGAATACAGTGCATCAAGCATAAGTGCACTCTAAGAAAAATTGCCGATTAAAAATATTAACATATTCTGTTATGCCAGTTACAGGGTTAGGGATGCCAATGTACGACCTCTTGGCAGATTCATTAATCAATTATTTGGATTAAAAAGATTATTAGATATGTGTCAAAAGTTATGGACATTAATTAATATAGGAGTAATTAGATTAACAGCTGAACAGATTAATGGATCAAGCTTAAAAAGCATCTACTTAAAAGTTCAAAATCGTACACTGTTTATGAATACGCTAGATCAAAACTTCAAACTAATAGGACTACAACTAGAACTTCAAGAGACTTGGTTCTTTAAACGTCTATTCGAATATAGTAAACAGAAATATATACTACTGAGGGTGCCTGCAAGTCAGAATACAGTGCATCAAGCATAAGTGCATTAATAAATTCGAGATATTAAACTATTTGTTCAGGACAAAACTCATATCAATTCATGACAAGTTAACCTGCTGCAGCAGAAGAACTTGTTCCTATAGCTGAGGAATTGAATCATTTTACGGGGTTTGAAGGCCTTACACCATTGATTGCCGAGACGTACAAAATACTTTGTTCGCACTCTCTGAACTTTAAACGATCAGTGTCACTTTCAATGTACAATTACTATGTGACCGTGTTTGCTTGGACCCGCGTTCTATATTTGAAAAAGAAGAACAGATATCCTCTAACTCACTCGGAGTTAGAATTGATTGAAATGATATATACAGAAGGAAATTATGTTTTACCTAAATCGATTACTCTGTATCTTTCCGGATTTGGAAACTTCAACATTCCAAGTAGTGTTGAGTCAAAATTTAATTTAAAGCCGTATAGTTATGATGAAAACGGCTTCTTTTCAGAATATAGTAAACAGAAATATATAGACGGGATTGCAATCAGCATTCATACAAAAAGAAAACTCTCTCTCGACATAAATGATGGAACTATTTCTATACAATCATGTCTAGCTCAAATTAATACTACTACTGAGGGTGCCTGCAAGTCAGAATACAGTGCATCAAGCATAAGTGCACTCTAAGAAAAATTGCCGATTAAAAATATTAACATATTCTGTTATGCCAGTTACAGGGTTAGGGATGCCAATGTACGACCTCTTGGCAGATTCATTAATCAATTATTTGGATTAAAAAGATTATTAGATATGTGTCAAAAGTTATGGACATTAATTAATATAGGAGTAATTAGATTAACAGCTGAACAGATTAATGGATCAAGCTTAAAAAGCATCTACTTAAAAGTTCAAAATCGTACACTGTTTATGAATACGCTAGATCAAAACTTCAAACTAATAGGACTACAACTAGAACTTCAAGAGACTTGGTTCTTTAAACGTCTATTCGAATATAGTAAACAGAAATATATACTACTGAGGGTGCCTGCAAGTCAGAATACAGTGCATCAAGCATAAGTGCATTAATAAATTCGAGATATTAAACTATTTGTTCAGGACAAAACTCATATCAATTCATGACAATTTAACTGATATATAAAAGTTCTTATACTTCCCAACAGTATTTCGAGGTTATACAAGCTCATTAATTTTCTCGCACACAGTAAGGGAAAATGACGATAAATTACCCCGGTGGATCAGCCTCTATCAAGACGTAAACTCACATAAACCAGAGTTATACAGGGTGGCCCAAAATTAACGAAGGGGTTTGAATTGCTTATAACTTTTTTATTATAATTTTTTTTTCTTTTCTTTTCAGTATTTTGTAAAGAAGACTTGGGGAATTTAAAATGGAGCAGTACTCAATTGAACAACGTGCCCAAATTGTTGAGCTTTATTTTTCAAATCAACGATCCATTGTTCTGACTCAGCGTGCATATCGTCGTTATTTTAATATGCGGGTTGGACCCTCAGAGTCAACAATAAACCGTCTGGTTGCAAATTTTCGACAACAAGGGGCGGTAAGGAACCTTCCTGGTGCTGGCAGACGACGAACGGTGCACACGGATGACAATATGAACTGGTACATAGGAGTATTCGGGAAGATGGAGAAACATCAACCAGGAGACGTTCGACACAACTTGGCTCTCAAGAGCGTCGCTGCAGAGAATTTTGCATACAATAAGAATGTTTCCATACAATATTCAGCTTGTCCAAGAATTGAAACTGACAGATTACCAGCAACGACTTGATTATGCAGTTTTTTTCCGGCAAAAAGCAGAAGAAAATCATAATTTTATTCATAATTTAATTATGAGCGACGAAGCCCATTTCCAATTAAGTGGGTTCGTTAATAAGCAAAACTGCAGGATATGGGCTACGGAAAATCCGAGAGTAGTTCAACAGCGATAATTACCCACACTGCAAGGGACACAATGGCTCTTTTACGGGACATCTTTGGTGAACGAATTATTTCGCGTACAGACTGTTTTCTTTGGGGTTATTTGAAAGGAAAAGTCTACATTAAAAGCCTAGAACCATCCAGCAATTAAAAAGCAATATACGCGACGAAATAAACAACATAACACCTGAAGTTTCGCGAAAGGTTATGGAAAATGTGTTGGAAAGAGCACGAATATGCGAAGCAGAAAATTACCACCACTTGCGAGATATTATTTTTCATAACTAAACTAAAAATATTCCCCATTTATATACTGTATTAAACAAATAAATTTAATAATTATGTCTTAAATAAAAAGTTATAACGAATTCAAACCCCTTCGTTAATTTTTGGGCCACTCTGTATAAAAAAAAACTATCAGAAATTTATAACTGACATTAAAGTACAGAATCTTTTGATACAATTCATTAAAACCAACAAAAGCAATCAATTTTTGTTCTCAATAAAGAAATTTCATATTATACGGACACCAGTAATATTTTTTTTGCAAGAGCAATAATTTTTTTTTCTCCATAAATAAATACGAAGATTGATAAGTTTAAATCAAAACAGTAGAAAGTGATCTTGTAGTGTACCACATTTATAGTAATGCACTGTAACATAAATTACTTGCATTGCTTTAATTAGAATTTTGAATGGAATGCAAGAAGGTAACACAAAGTATCCCTGCTATTTTTGTGAATGGGACAGCCCAGACTCCTCCAAACATTACATACAGAGAGATTGGAAACCGCGTACAACAGCTATTTTTGATGAAAAAATAGCATAAATATCCCATTAGTCAAGTCAATCCAACAGATATTATTTTACCTCCGCTGCACATAAAGTTGGGCTTGATAAAGCAATCCGTGAAAGCACTTGATAAAAATGGACCCACATTTAAATATCTTGAACAGGTTTTTCCACGAATAACGAGTGGAAAATTAAAAGAATAAAATAATAATAATAAAAACAAACTTATAATCAAGAGGTATCTTTATTGGTCCGCAAATACGGAAATTAGTAATAGATGAAATTTTCATGCAACAAATGACACTTGCAGAAACAAATGCATGGAATGGCTTCGCTTCAGTGTGTGAAGATTTCCTTGGAAACACAAAAAGTGAAAATTATGAGCAAATAGTAAACAATATGCTGTCTGCCTATCATGCGATGGGTTGCAAAAGGTCAATAAAACTACACTATCTGCATGCTCACTTGGAAAGATTTCTAGCAAATTTAGGACAGATGAGTGATGAACAAGGCGAACGATTTCACCAGGAAATATTTAAAATTGAACAGCGTTATTTAGGGAAAAAATGAAATCAGTATGCTTTCTAACTACTGCTGGTCTTTAAAGCGGAATACTGACAGCGAAGATTATAAAAAGCAGGGAAATACAAGTTATTTCTAAATAAAAAAACCAAAAAGTTAAAGCACAAAAATTTGCATAGGTCCCTTATTTTTTATCCCATTTTACCGTTATTACCCATTTTGGAAAGCTAATTTAGTTTCCTTTTTTTGCAATCATAAATATCTACTAGTATTGAGTTATAGAGGGTTAAGCAATTAGGGCATGATATAACGGGAACCTTACGAGCAAACAGAACTGAAGGAGCTCCTCTGAAAGACATAAAAGATATGAAAAAAACTTCAAGAGGTTACTTTCATCAAATTACTGATGTTGAGTCAAATATTAATCTAGTCCGTTATAATGATAACAGCATTGTAACTATTGCTTCAGCAGAAAGTGGCGTTAATCCCCTTGGCAAAGTTAAGAGATGGTGCAATAATAAACGGGTTGATGTTGATCAACCTCATTGTTACCAACTACATATATAATAAATACATGGGTGGTGTAGACAGGCTAGATCAAAATGTTGGTAAATATAGGATTGTAATAAGACTTAAAAGATGGTATTGGCAAATGATGATGTTTCTAATAAATGCATGTGTAAATAATGCTTTTCAGTTGTATCGTCTATCGCCAGCTGGACAAGCTAAAAATGCTCACGGTTTTCTTTCTTTTACAAGATACATAGTTCACTTCTATCGTATCGCCCCTACCATCCCTGGGGGCCGCAGTCCCAACGCCCAAGTTCCCGGCGGCCGATGACTGGACAAACATGGTCTGGACACCTCATATCATATGCACGCTGGAGTATGATCCAAAGGTCCGTAAATGGAACAAGAGCCTGCCATTAGTAGTATATTTATGGGCATTCTGGCACACGTGTATTTTCTCCATAAGGATCATTCTAATTAGAATAGTTATGGGCATTCTGGCACACGTATATTTTCCCATAAGGACGGATATTCCAATACATGTATTTTCCCATTAGGAAGGATATTCCAATACATGTATTTTCCCATTAGGAAGGATATTCCAATACATGTATTTTCGCATAAGGACGGATATTCCAATACATGTATTTTCCCATTAGGAAGGATATTCCAATACATGTATTTTCCCATTAGGAAGGATATTCCAATACATGTATTTTCGCATAAGGACGGATATTCCAATACATGTATTTTCTCATAAGAAAGGATATTCTAATACATATATATATTCCTACAACAAAGTTAACTTCAAATGAGAATATATATTTTTCTCATAAAAAGTTTAACGAAGACATTTTCGTAAATGGAACAATTCGAATGAGATTCTCATTTGAGTAATTTTATTAAAATGAGAATTCGATTGACTCACAAATATGTATATAAAAGACCAATTAGAAATTAGTTGTAGTTATTGTTATTCAAAGATCCTTGAAATTACATTCAACAACAATGGTAAGAATGAAGTTTAACATAACATTAGAATTTTTTTATTTATTATATGAAAGCTTAAGAAATACATATAAAATTTAACTAATTTTTTTGTTTGTTTTTAGATCTATCAACAAATAATTAACATTGCGCAAGGAATAAAATCTGAATACACAAAAATTGATGATATTCCCTTAAATGAACCTTACAAGATTTTAAATTTTGAATGGAAGGTTACACAATATGGATCCAAAGTTATTGCATATTTAAACAACAATAAGTGGTTTTATCTTCCGCAAAGAATCGTTAAATATTTAAACAGAGAGGATCCTTACTTATCAAAAATGAATGACAAAATTTGGACAATTATTTACAAAGGACGTCAATCACCAAATGGTTCAGCAATATTCGAACTAAACTATAGCTAAATTTTTATTTGTCATAAGAAATTTTATGTAGTTACACAATTTTTAAAACAATAAATATATTTAGTAAAGTGAAGTGACCCCTATTATTTATTGATTTTTGTTTTATGTTAAACATGCACATGCACGTTAACAAAGTGAATTTGAAATCCATTTCAGGAAAATTTAGTTCAAAAAAATTAAAATAAAATGCATATATTTCAAATTCATTTAAATTTTATGAAAATGAGAGTTTATGCTTAAAATAAGTTATCTTATTTATTTTCATTTTAAGAAAAAGGATAGGACATTTAAAAATTTGATGAAAGTTAAACATGCATGTGCAAGACACATGATATTAAGTATTTTTAAAGTATTAAGAACGAGAGACATGCGTATGCATGCTTTTTGCGCGTGTAGATTTACGTGGGTGCGTTGGTGAAATTTACATTTTATTTGTTCTGAGAAAAAGGGTATGCGAAAAACTAATTACAAAAAAATATATTTCTATGAAGGACAAACAAATATTTTTCCTTTATTGCTTAAACTCACTAATTTACAAGATCATAAATGTAGATAAATATGAAGATTTTCCAATCACAGGTAATTTTCTATAGATGAATGTATGCATATATTGTGTGCACAAAAAAGTATAAAATAAAACATTTTTTCTAAACAAAATTCTAGTCTTGTGACATTATTCAAAAACAAAGTGTTGTGTGAAAAAAAAAACTAAAATAATATTTAAAAATGAATAGTAACAAATTATATTGTGAAATATGTCAAATAGTTACTTTTTCAAACAGTTCAAACAAAAAACGCCATTATCTGAATCAACATGAAATAAAATTAAAAACTAAAAAATTTTGGGATACTCCTTTATATAGGAGAATAATTAACAAAAATAAGGAAATGAGAGAATCTAAACCATCAACATCAACATCTACTGAGCCCGCAACATCGACATCTACTATAGCAGTCGCAACACCTACAGCAATTACAGAATCATCAACAGCAACACACGAGAGCTACCATCATCTATTAGAAGGCGATGAAGATCTATTTTTAAACATTAAAGAGCCCATCGATATTAGGGAGGTAATAGTTTTGCCACCGGTGGATGTAGCAGCATATTTATTGTTACATGATGGGCAGGATGAAATTCTTTTAGACGCATTAAGAAGGGTCAAAAATATGGGTTAATAAAATAATGTAAAATATTTTTCCATTTTTTATTATTAAATAAATGAATATGTTTTTTCTTCTTTTAAATAAATATTTTTATTATCTAAACTTTTTGAAAATTACAGTTTTTACATTTACTGACATTATATATGTTATAATAGAATTTCATTAGTTTGTTTGCTTCTTCCTCTATTCTCATATTTTGTCTTCTTTTGTATGAACATGAACAAGTGTCGGGTCCACAAGTTTCATTCTCATTAGACCATGAACAATCTTCATAATGCTCTCCAAATTTGTTTTTCGTTGTTTTTAAGTTATTTACTTCTTCGAGATGTGATTGAATATTAATCAGTTTATATCTATCTTCGTTGGAGACAATGTGTGAAAATCTTTTTAAAAATTCATATATATCGTTGAGTAACATCCTTACAAATAAGTGTGACTGAGTATGTAGACCAAATGTTTGTGAATAAACAATAATGTTATTACAGTTAACATTTATATAAATTGTATACAAGTACTTTTTAGTTTATGTATATCTATAATTATTAGTCTCTTAAACTAACTAAAAATAAAGTTATATCAATTTTCTAATTTCGTTTGTTAGTGGAATATATTCAAATATTTTATCATGAATAATTAAACAATACGCAGATGTATTAGGTAATATATTTTTTGAAGTCTTCAGTTCAATTCTAATATCGATTGGTCCAGTTTTGACTAATTCATTTTGATGTGTAACATCCAAGACAGTTATTGGCGCCATAGTTTTGAAGTTTTCTGGTGTTAATAATGGTTGGGTGTTGCGTGAATAATAACTTTGTTGAAATTTTAAGTACATGTCATATAGAATAGCAAAACGATTTCTATCAAACTTAAGATTTAGATCATCATAAGGATATGTATCAGAGTTAAGATGTACTTTTACATCACTTAAATCACAATGTTGAAACTTGTTGTCATTATTTCGAAGACCTAACAATAGGAAGCGTGGTCTTTCGTTGTGAGCAGCTAGCTTAACATTCCACAAAACTGTTGTACTTTCTGGAAGTGAAGGATAATAATACATATCCCAACTTCTAAAACATATACTTAATGGATGACGGTTATTTATTGTTTTATATATCTGCAATTTGTATGCATCAGCAAGTTGAAGTGGTACTTTCCAAGTTATATTTAAAATTGTTAACTTGGTTTTTTCAGTTGATAGTTGAGATTTAAAAACTTGCTTATCATCTTTAGATCGTAACAGAATCAATTCATGCTTAGAGTTAACTATTATTTTGTGAAAATCTTCGGCAAATCCAAGTAGTAATTTTAGTGGTACACAAAAATTAAAATATCCATTTTCGGGTATAAGACTATCATTGTTAAATGGTGACCATCCTGCATTTAGTAGACTATCACTTTAAAATTTATTCAACGAAACATAGTTTTTTAATTCTGTTGCAATACCCAAATGACGTGTGCGATCAATTTCTATACCATTAATTTCATAACGAATTTCATCAAATAGGTGTGCCATACAATTGTTTAAGAGACGTATGGATGTAGAAACTGTTGAATCTTCCTTTGTTGCAAGACCTTCGATATATAGAAAACTTTCACTTGGTAAAACATACAAATCTTGGTTTTGAATTGATATACGAATTTCATCATTATTTTTAAATGACTGTAAATATGATGTATAACTGTGGTACTCCTTCTTGATAATTGAATTATCCACTTGAGGCTTTTGCAATATATTAATTATACTACTCATTTGTTTGTTTTCCTTGGTTGTAACTACGTGATTAATTTTATTATTTTAATTTAAATAATAAACTTTTTAAAAAATGCTGATTAGTTTTATTTAAAACGTTAGCTTTTTTAGGCTTCGATGTTTATTATTTTTATAGTATTGTATTTTTAACTTTTTGCAAAAATTTGATGAATTTTCAACTTCGTCTTCGGCTGATGGTGATTGAATAAATGTTAAATCATTCGATAGATCACTTTTGTTGTATGTTATCATTCTTTCATAGGCTTTAAATGTAATCGTATTGTTATTTTTTCACCGCGAATGTTTATTAAGTTTCCGTCTTGGTCAACAACTTTCAAAATTATATTATTTATTGTTCTTGAATGTTGTTCTTGTTCTTTCATCAAATTACTGATGTTGAGTCAAATATTAATCTAGTCCGTTATAATGATAACAGCATTGTAACTATTGCTTCAGCAGAAAGTGGCGTTAATCCCCTTGGCAAAGTTAAGAGATGGTGCAATAATAAACGGGTTGATGTTGATCAACCTCATTGTTACCAACTATATAATAAATACATGGGTGGTGTAGACAGGCTAGATCAAAATGTTGGTAAATATAGGATTGTAATAAGACTTAAAAGATGGTATTGGCAAATGATGATGTTTCTAATAAATGCATGTGTAAATAATGCTTTTCAGTTGTATCGTCTATCGCCAGCTGGACAAGCTAAAAATGCTCACGATTTTCTTTCTTTTACAAGATACATAGTTCACTTCTATCGTATCGCCCCTACCATCCCTGGGGGCCGCAGTCCCAACGCCCAAGTTCCCGGCGGCCGATGACTGGACAAACATGGTCTGGACACCTCATATCATATGCACGCTGGAGTATGATCCAAAGGTCCGTAAATGGAACAAGAGCCTGCCATTATCCGCCGGGCAGTATGAGGTTGAAATAACCGTCCAGTTCGATGGCCAGTACCCTATCACGATCGATATGCTCAAGGCGGACGGCACATCAACGGGCTATTATCAGTGCAAATTCATGGCCCCCATCACTGGATACTCGTTGAACGTATACCTTTTAGAAGTCACGACTATGGTCGCCAGCGTGTCGGACAGGCAGCGAGCCCCAGTCCATATCATAGTCAAGAGCAGGGCAGAACAAACCAACTTCTACAAATAAACTAAGTGAAAGCAAATTATCAATTGCGACGAAGAAAAAACTTCCTGATTCGGTAAGATTAGATGGAAAGGGACATTATATTATTAGAAATGAAACACAAATAAGATGCCGCCATTGCCATAAAAAAACAAAGTTCAAGTGCTGCAAGTGTGAAATAGGCTTGCACCAACATTGTTCCCAAGTTTTTCATACATCAAAATAATTTGAAATTTTTTTAAAATAACTTTACGTTTTTTTAATATGTATACCGAAAGAAATGAATTAATTTTTTAATAAACAAAGTTAAAAATAACTCAAATTTTTTTTAGTTTCTCTTGTGCAAAAACCGTGGGCATATTATCCCACTGCCCCATTTAAGGTGCGCTTCCAAAAAACACCTAGGTATAAAAAAATATTTTTTTTTACATTTTCTCCTATTTTGATGTGACTCTTTTATAACTTGCTAAAAAAAATAACAAAATATCGTTATTTTAATGTCTTGGGATTATATGGGTTAAACTGAATTTGATAATTTTTTGTATGTAATATTCTTGTAAATATGTAAATTACAATAAATAAAAAAAATGGTATATAAAAACAAGTGTGTTTACTTTGCTAACAAAGTTAAAAAAATATAAATTTTTCTTGTGTGTAAACTCATTCTTGACATACTGTATGTAAATCAAATACTTCCGATCCGGACCAAATTATATGGAAAAACCGACGCCCTTCTTCCACTAGGTTTTGTAAACCTACTAGATTTCAGTTTGCTAAAGAAACAAAAGATCTTTCTGTGCAAGAAGCCTATTTTAAAAATAAAATTAGCAATTTACAACCATCCATTTTTAACATCAACAACAACGAAGTTGTACATTCAAGGAAACTGCCTTTTCCAACATACGATGGTGAAATTTCTAGTAGCCTACCAGCTCCACCAAGCCAAATACACGTTGAAGGTACCTTCACTTCGAGACGGCTATGGATACCCTACCCGCTATCAGCTCCGAAGAGTACAACATAACTATCCCGATATACAATTATATTTGTGGAATTGGACCGACAATCATTCCAGCAGGGGATAAGGTTAATTGGAATTTTCCTCAGATTGCCATCCCTCGGCCTGAGATGACTAGTAACAATATGGGTGACATCTGCTGTGTGGTTTGTTGAATATGGATCTCATTATTACTGTCGAGTGTATAACTCAGTAAAATTTAAAAAGATGAAAGGTACCTACTCCACAAAGCATCAACAAAAAGGATTATATTTATCCCTACCGAAATTCTTTGGAAAAACAATCAATTTTTGTTCTCAATAAAGACATTTCATATTATATGGAGATGAGGAATAGATTCCTTGCAAAAGCAATCAATTTTTGTTCTCAATAAAGACATTTTATATTATATGGAAATGATGAAAGGTACCTACTCCACAAAGCATCAACAAAAAGGATTATATTTATCCCTACCGAAATTCTTTGGAAAAACAATCAATTTTTGTTCTCAATAAAGACATTTCATATTATATGGAGATGAGGAATAGATTCCTTGCAAAAGCAATCAATTTTTGTTCTCAATAAAGACATTTTATATTATATGGAAATGAGGAAAGGATTATTTGCAGGATCTATCAAAATGGAACTTGCACTTTAGCCCTATAACAGGCAAGCATCACTGTAGGGATGCATCACAAAATTAAATTTTTTACGACAGGTGGTAATCAATCAAAGTTTGCCAAAATGCAAAAATGATGGCAGCCCTATAAGGCAGTCATATGTTCAAAATCAAGTCGATCTAAAGTTTGGTTTCACGGTTATAAGCACTTTTGTGTAGAATTTCAACTTGATAACACGTGAAATAATTTTTTTAAATAGAAATCATATTTCTAATACCTCAAATTTGTTGTGAATGTTTTGCAATAGTTTTTGAATCGTTTTGAATCGATATAAATCAAAGTTCAGTGATTTTCTTGATATTTACACCGTACAGGTAAGTAAAAGTAATGCGACCCTATAGGAGCGCTAACCGGTTTACGTGTAATTTTTTCCCCCCTTTATTTTTCTCCTTCCATATTATTTTTTTATTCTTTAGCTTTTTTCACAGAAATGGAGCGGAGAGCTAGATCATACAAATTACGTGAATTAACTGAAGAAGAAATCCTGGAAATTATGGATTCTGTTGAAACAGATGTGGAGGGAGATTAAGATGATTACAACAGTGACGACACGAATCCACGAATCAATCAAATAAGTTCAGAAGATGAAAAAGCAATCGATCAAAACATTGCAATTGTATTTCTCTTATATTTTTTCATACTGCAAACTTAAATGACTATTAATTAATTTTTTTCCGACAGCTTAACAATGATACGGGTTTATTTTTGTCATCGGATTTATTTTTGCCATCGGCTTCGACAACTCTGCATAATATTTCTCTTTTTAATGAATTAACTGAGGAAACAGAGCCGCAACCATCGACTTCTACCACTGTGCAACCGCAACCTGCCAATTCGAAATTATTTATTTTTTATCCGATTTTACCGTTATTACCCATTGTGGAAAGCTAATTTAGTTTCCTTTTTTGCAGTCATAAATATCTACGAGGGCGGTTCGGAAACTTCTTAGCCTAGCACAAAAAGCGCGGTATAAACAGAAAAAAGTTAAGTGTTTTGGAAACTTCCATCTCTGCTATGAACACATGTTAAATTTTGTTTCCATCTGGCAATTCCTTCATATAGAAACAGGTGTTCACAAAAGACGCATCCGCGATTTTTTTACAATGGAAAAATTAGAAATGCGTGGTGTCATTAAATATTTACATAAAAAAGGTTTATCGGGACAAGAAATTCATGATATGGTGAATGTGTTAGGTGAAAGTGCTCCTTCATATGCAACAGTAAAAAATTGGGTTGCTGATTTAAACGTGGTCGTACAAGCATTGAAGATGAACCACGTAGTGGACGTCCAAAAACAGCAACAACAACAGAAATTGTAGCCAAAGTGCATGATATGGTACTAAATGATCGACGAATAAAAGTGCGTGAAATAGCTAATATCATGGGCATCTCAAATGATCGAGTCCATTTAATTTTGCATGAAGAACTACAGATGAAAAAGCTTTCTGCAAGATGGGTGCCGCATTTGTTAACAGTCGACCAAAAACGCATAAGAATGAACATTTCTCAAGCTTGTTTGGATCGTTTTAAGCGAAATAAAATGGATTTTAAGCGTCGTTTCATAACTGTTGATGAGACATGGATCCACCACTATACTCCAGAGACAAAAGAACAATGCAAACAATGGACTGAAGCTGGAGGAAGTGCCCCAAAGAAGGCAAAAACAATTCAATCGGCTGGTAAGGTTATGGCAACGGTTTTTTGGGACTTCAAAGGTATTTTATTGATTGACTATCTGCAAAAGGGTAAAACAATAAATTCAGAGTACTATTGCAACCTTTTGGATCAATTAAATGTACAAATTCGAGAAAAACGTCCTGGCTTACAACACAAAAAAATTATTTTTCATCAAGACAACGCTCCAGCGCACAAGAGTGTTTTAACAATGGCTAAAATCAACGAATTAAAGTACGAGTTGCTTGACCACCCACCTTATTCTCCTGATTTAGCTCCCAGTGACTTTTACCTGTTCCCAAATCTAAAAAAATTCCTTGCTGGCAAGCGTTTTACCTCAAATGGAGATGCAATTACAGTTTTAAACCACTATTTTGAAGACCTTGAGCAAAACTATTTTAATCAAGGGATAGAATTGCTAGAAAAGCGTTGGACTAAGTGTATTGAAGTTTCAGGAGATTATATTGAAAAATAAAAATATTTTTGAAAAACTAACTATTCTCTTTCATTGATAGGCTAAGAAGTTTCCGAACCGCCCTCGTATAGTGTTTGGTAACTCATAAGCAACTTATAGCCTGAGGAAAACAAAAGAATACTTTTTTAATGCGTTTTTTGTACACTTCAACGACTGACTGTAACTTAGCCATTTGTTTTCGATTTACAAAAAATATATCTTGGTTGAAAGATAATATTCGATCCTTTTAACCAACGAAAAGTTAAAGGAAATCCGTTGGGAAACAAAGAAGTTACAACTGTTTAAAGCTGAAAATCTAAGAAAACCCGTTTTTCACTACATTTACCGTTATAAAATCACTTTATGAAGTGACCTAAAAAAACCAACGGTATTTTCGTCATCCATGGACTACTCCAACAAAATAGAATTGGTACATTAGAATCCCTGAATAATTTTTTTCTCAACTGTTGTATCACAGCGTTATTAAAACATAAAATGTGTCTTACAGTCAAACAAGCTTGCTTGTTGGCAGCAACTACCATAGCAAAGTTGGTAGTGCCTGCTTTGATGAGAGAAATTAGCATTCTAACACCATTGTCAGGAGCTATCTTTGTCAAAGAAGATATAGCCAAATTAACTAGAGAGTTACATCCTGAAGATTATAAAAAGAAAGTGGCTGGTGTAACATGTGCAATAATAGCTAGTTGCCAAAGTGGTGGGCAGTATCTTGAACATTCAAGATGCCATATCGCAGTGTGTGCTGCTATAGTTGCCACTAGGAATATGAAGGACAGAAAGACAGCAAATGACATCATACGCAAAACATACAAGCAATATGTTGCATAAAAAGAATATACATTATTAATAACTTTAAAACTAAAAATCCTTTAAACAATTTAATATTATCAATTATATTAAAATAACTTCCAAATCTTTTTAATAAATTTCTAAAAACAGTTTCTAAACAGTTTAACTACGATAAGTTTAGGATATATGCAAAGTATGCCACTGGTGGGGTTCCTGCCGATTTCACGCCAGAAAGTCTTACTAATGATTTAATGGAAATACAACGTCTTAGAAGAAGTCAATTAGATGATATTGAAAGTACTTCTACCATAACAAGTAGAAATCAACCAAGTGGTTCAGGTGCAGTTCCAAAACCATCTGCTAGTTCATCTAAGTCTAGTGTGGATACTTTGAAATGAGATGAAGATTCTGTTGTAGAATCTGACATTGATGACGATGATTGAACTGCTATTAAAGTTTCATAGCAGTTCAATGTACAAGCATTGCAACACAACCCAAAACAATAATAATGCTGAAGGGAATATTTTGAGTGACATTCTTTTGAGTCACAATATAATTTCTTATTACCAAATCCCCTGTTTTTGATTGGTTAATAAAATAATGCTTACTATTTTCATAATAAAGAAAGAAACAAAACATAATTGTAAATATTAAACGTAAGTTAGAAGGGCTAATTTAGATTTGTAAAACTATTATATAAGTAGAGGAAAATATGAATAAAATCAGACTTTAATTTGTAAATGCACGTCCTAAGAACGGATGATGTGGAATCAGAAATAGAAGTAGTGGTTCTACAAGTATGAACTAGCGACCAGGGTTTACTTTATGTAACCCTAGAGTATAGATTTGATGGAATTGCAGCTATACCTCAGCTTAATTCTCTTTTCAATATACTCAATAGGTGCAGTAAGAAGGTTAATCAAATAGATATGTCTTCTGCTGTCACTTCAGCGAAAATAGCGGAGACTGCAGATCACAGTATTACAGCGATCACGTAATTCAATCCGGCAATAACTTGCCTTGTTTTGAATTGACTTCTCATTTTTTGGCAGTTCCTTTGAACGCTTACTTATAAGCTGGGCCCCCTGTACAGCTGTATAAAAATATTAATTGGGCTATAGTGAAGCAAATCTTAGACAGCACATCCGTTGCTAGTTAAACCTTTACATAACGATCCTGATGTTCAACATTTACATGGCGATCCTGTGGACAAAAACCTTGCGAAAAACTAAAAGCTGAAACCAAAGCGATCCTGAGACTACTACTACATAGCAAGAAAAGTCCACTGACAACAAACCAGATCCTCCCAACTCCTAAAAGCAATATTACATCCATGTCTGAAGAAATAGACGAATTTTTTCACGCTGGGAAAAAATACCTAGAAGACAAATACACATCAACAGAATACAAACCCTCACCAACACCAATAGGAGCACCAATATACACACCAATGCTGGCCCAAAGCCAATCAGCACAGAAGAATACAGGAGAAGACTAATCAAAGACAAATCAATAAGAAACAAAAGGAAGAAAAATCAAAAGTACATAAGCAAGGAGAAAAAAAAATTCCAAAACCGTAAAAAAATAGCAGTACTCTACAAGTTAAATTTAGCTACTCAAAAAAAAAAATAAACATAAAAAAGCAAATTAAATTACTAAAAGAAAAATTATACTTTTTAAATAAATTTTGAAAACTTATTGCTAGGCTACTACAGAATATCGTCTTTGCAAAAGCAATCAATTTTTGTTCTCAATAAAGAAATTTTATAATATATCAAGATGAGGAATATATTCCTTTGCACAAGAAATAAATTTTTGTTCTCAATGAATAGACTATTGTCGAATTTTTTCTTAATATGAGGTATATGTGATGTTGCATAGGAAAAGGGCCCTTATCTTCCCAAAATCAAAATCCATTTTTTTGCGTTTCCTAAAATTACACATTATTGCGAATAAAAAGACACCTCAATAACCCAAAAATTTAAAAAATTACATTAGTTATAGCACTTTGAAACTCTAGTATGATAATATGAAGTTTCTAGATTATGAGGTTCAAAGATTGACATTTTTTAAAATGCTTTCCTGAAATATGACAAGGTAGTTAAGAAACGCGCGTAACCATTTCTTATAGGTTTTTTTGTGTAGTTTTCAAATCTCCAGAGATAATTATTGTAACGGTTTTCGTTTTATTGCTATAACAGAAAAATTGACAAGCGGCCCAGACTGGGATAACAATTAAAAACAAAAATATTTTTTTTTCAACAGTAATAAAAGTATTTTAAAAATTTTACTTTACATAAGTCTGCGCCGCACAGTGACACATTTGAAGAGATGGCGGCCAAAACTCTTAAAAAAAATTTTTTTTTTGTGACACCGATTTAATTTTTATTTTTTTTTTACAAAAAAGTAAACACCTAGGAACCTCGAAATCCAGATATTTAAGTTTTTATTTCGATTATTTCTCTTCGAATAGGGTGATCAAAAACGCGCTTTTTTTAAGAGAAGCTGAAATTCAAAATATTTTAGAAAATTTTTGAAGTTCAAGTGGGCATAACTTTTTTGGTTTTATATATTTTTGGAAAATTTTTTTTTATTCACACAATATCATTTCTTAACTTATAAAATAGTTTAAAAAAAGCGTGCCTTACTTTGCTGGAGTCCCAGATTTGGGCATTGCAATAAAGGTCTAAAATATACCCAAATCTCGATGTTCAGTGGAACCCAACTTTTTTTCTGCGAAAAACTTCGTAAAATTACTTATAACGTGTTATAGTACGTACTTTGAGCTGTTATTATATGCTCATTTTTTAAATTTATATTTGCGTCTCTAGGAACTAGAATGATTTTACTGCTTGCATATCTACATTTGTTTGTGTGTGTATTGTGTGTATGTTTTTCTTTTTTTTCGAAGAAGTTTTATTAATGAAAAGGGTGTAATAAAATACTGTTATTACAATACATTAAATGCATTTTTGTAGTTTAGGCCATTAAAAAATGTATAGTTACATATAAGCGTGGGTAGGTAGGGGAGGGGGGGGGCACTTTTGAACACGGGGCACCTTTGAACAATGTTGATAAAATCTCAGTTTAACATTTTTTTCGACCTTTAACCGAGTTTTTCACATGGCAACCTTGTTTTCTAGCAACGTCAACAACTTTTGCTAGTTTTTTCAGTCGTCGACCGAATGTAGTTGGATGAATAAGTTTTCACAGTGCCATTGTAAATTTTTTTATTTTTTTTTTTTTTGTAAGAGTGTAAGAAGTATTGAGTGATTGTGTTCTTTCGTGAAATAAATTCATTGCAGCCCAAAATTCATTTCAAACAAAATTACGGTAAGTTCTTTGATATTTATGTTAAAAAAAAATATTTATTATAAATTTCCATGAAATGGAACAACAGTTCAGGTTTGAACAAAAAAAAGTTTTTCTAACTCCTTTCGTAAATGTTGAACTTGTATTTCTAAGCAATTTATATACATACATATCTACATACAGTAGCTCACACCCAAAGTGAGCCAACACAACTTCTAATATGTTCGTTAAAATAACTTTTTACAGATCGTCATCTCAATATTCATTTATTGCATAGTTTATACATTCACATTTGATGTACAATATAAATGAAATTTTTTTTTCATTCTGTAATTCCAAAGTAAAAAAATCAATAAAAGAAAAAAATGCTGGTGAATGCGTGTCACACTTAAAGTGAGCCACATGATTTTGTTTCTATGTAAAATAACGGTAAAGGTTTTTTTCTCAAATATTTTTGCGTTGTTCTTATTGTTTATGTGTCAGTTGTGTATAAAAGGTCACTTAGTAAAGATGGGACGGCAAACTAGTATTGAAATTAGGGAGTTAGTAATCAAACTGTACCAAGAAGGTAAATCTCAGAGAGATATTGCGATATTAGTCAATAAGAGCCGCGGAACTATTCAGCACATCATTCATCGTTTTACTAAGTATGGTAGAATCGCGAACAAAGAGAAAACAATTTCTAAAAAGAAGTTTTCAGAACGAGATGAGGCGTTCATAGTAAGAGAAATTAAAAAAAATCCTCTACTCAGTGCTCCAAAACTTACAGAAATGGTAAAAATTCAGCTAAATATTCATGTGAACCCCGAAACAGTCAGAAGAGTTCTCAGAAAAGTTATAATGGGAGAATAGCTAGAAAGAAACCTTTTATAAGCAAAGTGAACCGTCAAAAACGTCTTGAGTTTGCTCGTAGATACATCCTTAAAGATATGAATTTTTGGCAAAAGGTATACAATTCTAAAATAGAACAAAGAGCTTGTAAAAATGCTTGCTTAGGTTTTATTTACAGATGAGAGTAAATTTAACTTGTTTGGCTCCGATGGAAAGCAGATGGTATGGCGACAAAAGAATTCCGAGCTTCAACCGAAAAATCTCACTTCAAGTGTTAAGCATGGAGGCGGCTCCGTTATGGTTTGGGGGTGCATGGCAGGTAGCGGAACTGGGAATCTGCAACACATTCCGGGAATTATGAACAAATTTGGCTACTTAGATGTTTTAAAGAAAAATGTCAAGCCAAGTGTTGAGAAACTGGGGATCGAAGAAGACTTTTACTTCTATCAAGACAACGACCCCAAACATAAGTCTTATGTTGCCCGAGAATGGTTACTATATAATTGTCCACATGTCCTCGAAGTGCCACCACAGTCTCCCGATTTAAATATTATCGAAAATTTATGGGCCCGTCTTGACCAAAATATACGAAAACACAACATTACCTCACAAAAAACCCTTCTAGATGCGCTCCAATCGGAGTGGAGCGCAATTCCTTCCACATATACCTGTAATTTATTAGAATCGATGCCTAGGCGTCTTCAAGCTGTGATATCGGCAAAAGGTGGTCCAACAAAATATTAATACTTTATAGAAAACCTATTAAGTTTAGGTGGCTCACTTTCACTGTGATGAATATTTGAAGTAATTTTTGAGTTTTTGTTTTTTTTTATGTAAGCACTTAATAAAATTGAAATAATTGACATGAACTTGAAGCTTTCTAATTAATTAATGAAGTTAAGTGATATTTTTGTAAACAAAACTTTCTTTTCATTATATATTAATCAATTTATCTGAAAACAGGTCATGGCTCACTTTGAATGTGAGCCACTGTACATATATTATTTGGAATTACGCATTTCCAAAAACTGTTAAATTATTTTCAGCTTTATACAATGGTACGTACATATAAACAGAAGAAGAATACTAGATTCAGTGAAGATGATATGAAGAGTGCTATCACGGCAGTTTTAAACAAAACAATGACTCTTAGAGGTGCTGCCAATACTTACGGTATTCTACCGAATACCTTATTTTATTGAATTAAAGGATTTAAACAAAATAAAACAATGAAAGGTCAAGATTATTCAAGCAATTTCTCCACAAGACAAGTTTTCACCACCGCTGAAGAAGATATGCTTGAAATGTTTATTAAATTATGGTTTAACGTACTTGTCCCCACTCCATGCTAAAATTCGATTTATGGAACACATATTAAAGTTAAGCTATGATTTAGATTTTAAAGGAACAGTACGAAATAATGACGAAAATAAAGCCAAAAGAGAGGCAAAAAAGAAACACGTACAAGAAAAATATTTAGAATTGGGTTTACTGATCGATCAGCCAAAGCAAGGAGAAGGCAACACAAATGATGGCAACACAGCAAGAAAATTTTTTTCTGATCCTGAAACTGCTGCAGCTATTACAGGAGTAAATTTTGAATTAATAAAACGCTACAAAATCATACTGCAAGTAATATCATGCAATAAAAAGGTAAATGCAAGAAAATTTGGTCAGTATGCTAATGAAGCAGCGAAACTATACAACGAAAAATATGATTGGAGGAATATGCCATCGACAGTCCATAAAATACTATATCATGGGGAAAACATTATTCAACACAATATGCTGCCGATTGGAGATCTTTCTGAAGAAGCGCAAGGAAAAAGGAACAAAGATTATAGATATTTTCGCGAGCACAATACAAGAAAGATATCTAGATATAGTACCAATGAAGACCTCTTTAATATTTTACTGTGCACTTCTGATCCATATATCTCCAGCATTCGACAAAAATGGAATTCCACCCCCATGGAATTGGACAAAGACGCCAAGCAGCTCCTTGAAGATGAACAGGAGACATACTTAGATGAAATTTTCACTAAAATGTTAAATGAAAAATGTATTCTATGCAAATTAACATAAAAATTAGAGCAAAAAAGCACAATAAATATTGAAAATTTATAAAAGAGATTTTATTTTATTTGGAATAAAAAAATTTTCTTAGAATTTATGGTAAAACCTTTTTTCGAATATGGATCTCCTACATATCTGTTATGGATTCACGTTTAAAATATATTTAAATTGTACATATAATGATAACATTTAAAGCTGTCGAACTTACATTTGTTAGTGAATTATGATCACCAAGGCTATTTTAAGAAATTTGACTCACAAGGGCCCTATGAGCAAATATGGACTGATTGCCCTAAAATTTCACAGGGATATCAACGACTAAAATAAAATTAGTTTTGCTAAATATTATATCAATATTAATATATTTACAACAATTATGAGCTTCAAACCCGTATTCTAAGTGGTCCATTGGAGAAGGCTAAAGGTCAAAATAAAATGGACCCAGGTGGATGGCTTAGTTAAGTATGTAATTTTTTAGTTCAGTTAACGTTACTTTTTATAAAATGCAATGTTAAATCACTACATTCACAAATTTATTTTTTTAAGGCCGATAATACCTATATTTTTAAAAGTCATTTTTCAATCATATATAAGTGTACTTTAATAAGGCCCGATTTTAAAGTTGATACATTAAATTGAAGCTGAAGATGTCTTCTATCCAACAAAAAAAAAATTCATTCAAAAATTTCAACCCAGTCAAAAGTTATAGAATTTTACTTATTTATGTAAATAAAACTTGTTTATATAAAAAATGTATATATGTAACTTCTTCTAATTCTAATTTTAAATAATTTTTATGAGAATATAATAATAATATTGAATAAAGATTCGAAAAATAAAGATAAATTTAATAAATATTTCTTAAAAATCAGAAGTGGGATTAAGACAATGTCTGATAAAGAAATTTTTGGTGATGGATTTTCCCGCAATTAGTGGCTTTAAAATTAAAAGGAAAAAATCTGAAAACAAATTTGTGAAGTGATCATTGTACTTCAAGTCTTGGTGTTAAATAGAGATAAATAGTTGCATTGTGACTAAACACGTATGTATACTTAAAAAATAGTTTTGTTAGAATGTATTATTTAGAAATTAAATTTTTTGAATCAAAGTTATAAAGGTGAGTTTTTTAATATACATATTTGCTCTTTATTATGAAAGTGGTCCAAGTCTTAAAAAACGTTAAATATTTCGTAATTATTTATTAAACCATGTTAAACTTGAATTTTTCTGTCCTGCAAAGTTTAGTCGAGATGTGCAACGACTTTGAAACAATTTTCAAAAAACTGCAATACAGCGTGTGTCCTAGCATTTGCTTTGTTATGCCTTCTATCACAAAGGTTAAAGCAATTTGCGAAATTCGAACCAACGAAGAAGCTGATATTGCGGCTTTAAAAACTAATATTTTAATTCAGTTCACTCAAGTATCTTCCATAAAGCTGCATTATTCTTATATCCCCGTGCTATATTTTTGCAAGCAAATTAATTTAGTAATATAAAAGAATTTTGCGTTTCAAAGCTAACAGAAAATCATATTGGAAATTTTTCTCACCTATCATCTAACAGTGGCAATATAGTATTTACTTCACCGATTGGTTATCTTCACGTACAAGCTCAACAATCACTTTCCTCAATAATATATATTTCCCACCTGCTCATCTACTCGTACTAACTAAATTGAAGTCTAAAGAGATAAGATGTTATAATTGTAATTTCGTTGGCCATTTTGATAATGAGTGCCATAAGCCGAAACGAAAGACAGGTGGTTCTTACATCTGCGGACAGGATGCGAAGTGAAATGTATGAAAAGATTGAGCATGTGGCTGGATTGCAATTACAAACTTATGATGAAATTCAAGCGATACGCCATGAAATGGAAAATATGGATGATTACTATACAGATGTTTTATGCAAATTGGAAAATAAGATGGTTGAGGTTATAATGTATTTTTATCTTTTAAACGAATTTGATTCATCAATCAATGTATGATCAAAGGTTAACCCCTAAAATAGTACCACCTTCACGATTATACGAGTATAGCTCGGTTGCGACAATGGCAGAATTAAAGGGCACCGTATATGAGAAGTCCCCATATTTGCTGTATTATAACTCAATAGTGCAGTTTAGTTTGACCTGCGAGAGGCTATCGGTGATTATATTAGAGGGATTTCAATTATACCAGTGGTTCGTCGTGCTGAGTCTGTTGTCATGCATATCATGACGATAAAATGTAGTACTGGACGATCTGGACTGTTGGATTGTCGTAGACCTATAACAATATCTGGCAAGACAACTTCTACTGTGCTAAGGTTTACGGGCATGTGTGTGAATGATGCTGATAGATTGACTTGGGCCGGAATTTATACTTTCGCTTATGCCGCACTAAAAATTCCTGAGTTCTATTCCGTGATTTGATAATAAATTTGACAGTGATCATCGGGTATGTTCTGTATTCCACGTGAAATTAAATCGTTCGGAATTGCCATAGCATTGTTGTTATAAATACATATTTCCAACAACAATTCTATGGCAATTCCATACATTTTAATTACACTTGGAATACTGAACATATCCGTATAATAGTAACTTTTGGAGGGAATTATCTGAGCCTAATGTCAATCGATATTGGTGATGACAAATATGTGGACGTTTTGAATAAAAATAGCCAGATATTCATAGATATATTTAAAAAGTTTTATAAAGACTATAATCGTTCGGTGGTGCCAGACAATAAATGTGTAATGATATTAAGGTTGACTAGCGAAAAACCATTTCAAACAGAGACTCCAAGAAATTTTGGATGATCTTTTATGTAAAGGAATTATAAGGCCGAGTAACTCTGAGTATGCTTCTCCTATTGTATTGGTAAACAAGAAAACAATTGAGCTGCGGATGTGTACTTTGCAAACCAATATAATATTTTTAAGAATACGGCAGTAAGAGTAGAAGCGTAAACCTAGACGACTGTCAGGATAATCAATGACTGATTTGTTGCTGTAATACGAGTAGATATACAGAGTGGTTAAACAATCAGAAATGAGCGATATTTAATCACACTGATTGAAGAAATCTCTAATTTTCTTTTACATCTTCAATTTTTACAACAATTTGGGTGAAATTGAAAATGAAACGCCAACATTATGCTAGGAACACAACTGAGACGAACGACGAATTTCGTTCGCGTCGACGAATTCGTCGATAAGAGTTCGCTGCGTAAATTCGTCGTGTGAAGCACAACAACGACGAATTTACTCAGCGAATTCCTCTCTTATATTTGATAAAGTTGGTTATTATGTGTGTCCTTCGCAGCTGTTGAAGCAGACGGAACCCTTATAACGTGTGGCCTCCTAACCGAACCAGCCACAACTTTTGACGCAGAAGCTCTAGCCGTATATGAATGTTTACAGCTAATAAAACAAAATAATGAAAAAATAATAATTGCCACAGACTGTCATGCATTGTTCAAAGGCTTAAAACCTATACATTCAAAAAACGAAAAAGTAAAACGGATTCTGCAAAAACTAATACCCGCCTCAGATAGAATCAAAATTTTATGGATACCTGGACACGTAGGTATCCCTGGAAATGAACTAGCTGATGCTGCTGCAAAAAACACGATTTTATCCCCGACTCTATTTAAAAATAATCAAACATCAAAAAACACAATAAAATTAATAAAAACTAAATGTGTAACAAAAATAAAAACGAAATGGGAGCAGTACAGCCACCCCTACAAAGAGATTAATCCCAATAGAACTCCGTTAATTCTTCTCGCAGATACTGAGGTTAATAAAAATAAACTTTTCGTACGACTACGTCTTGAGCATACTCGCCTTACCTATGGATACCTAATTGAAAGAAGTCCAGCACCAATATGCCAGCCTTGTCAACAACCTCTTAATATAAAGCATATTCTAGACGAATGCAGATCCCTACGTGACAAAAGAATAAACGTGTTTGGAGATACAAAACCAACAGACAGTCTTAAAGTGCCATCTCGGGCCAACATAGAACAAATATTTATATATTTCCTTGATATAACTCAACTCAAAAGTAAATTGTAAAACCATAGCCCAGATGTAACTCAGATGGATTCGTATATATGTACTTATGTATAACAAAAGCCGATAGCCTCAGTTGCTAGTGCTAAATTTATTTTTAGTAATAATTTTATATTATTTCTAAAAAATTAATTAAATTAAATTAAATTATGTGTGCAAGGACAGAGAGAGAGAGAGAGAAAAAATTGTTTTTTCGTCGTTCGTCGGCGTACAAAATAGAAATAAATCTATATCAGAGTTCGTCACGCACGACGAATTTCGTTCAACGGCGGTGTTGTGTTCATTTTCATATGCATAAATGTGTTTTATTTTGTATGACGAAAGTTCGCACCGAAAAATTCGTCGTTCGTCCCAGTTGTGTTCCTAGCATTATTGCTTTCAAAATCTTATTATCTATTAGTCTCTCTATCTCTGTCTCTCTCTCTGTCTCTCTCATTCTCTATCTTTCTCTCTTACATCAATATGCAATAAACAAAGTCGATTGGTCACAAGTAGAAACAGCGATGCCAATTTGGCGCGTTTCGAAATAGATTTAGCGCGTTTTAACTATGCTAAACGCGCTTTTTTCGTCTTAGCGCGTTTACTAAAAAAAGCGCTAAATTAGCGCGTTTTGAACAAAGTTATCATCACTTCAGTTCAATATATTTTTTTACTTTTTTTTGCATAAATTTAAAAATTTTCTAGTATTCAAAACTCAATATTTTCTAAATTGGTTAATGATTCAGCTGTCGCAAATAAAATTCCCTTGACTGTGGTTAGAATTAAAAACGCATTTTAATACTGTAAATGGCAAACATTTTGAAATTTCACAACTAAAAATATGTACTCGTGACCAAAAAAAATTATATTACTTCTTAAGCATCTATTCTAGTTGAAGTACAAAAAGCATTTGAATCGCAAAACTATTCGACAATTTATATAAGTTGTTACAAAATTTGGCAAATAAAATTAAAATAAAAACAAAGGATTTCGATTATTTGGAAGCAATTCTGATTCTGTATTGAATGATTTAAAAAAATAAAAGAGCTACTAAAAAAATTAATTGTATTTACTAATGCACATGTACATTAGACTGGCCACTAAAAATAGATTTCCGATTGCTGGGCGGAAAAAGTTTCCTTTTGATACCAAATGCTTAGCATTAAAATTTGGTAGCGATCGGAGAACGTTTGAGCCTGCCGCCCAAGACTTAAAGTTTGAAAAATCGAAATATATGGGAAAAATCAATTTTTTTTATTGAAATACTTAAATTTTAATACATAAAACTAGTTTTAGTTGTTGATTTTTAATATTTAATTGAATTGCCAATTAAATTACCATTAATTGGCAATAATTAATATAATAATTAAATTGTCTGTAACCAAGATTGCATTTTTGATTTGCAGCTTGATAATATAAAGTCGGACGAACCATCAACCTTTGCCGAAATGGAACCAACCACATCAAAAGTGATTACTCGTACGTCTGATACAGTATTACGTCAAATATATTTGATTGGCAATGTGACACATCAAATAAGTGGAGCTAAATTACCCTCCAATCGACAAGTATTGCAAGTCTATTTTTATAATATTCGAATCGCCAAATTATCGCAGAAAGAAAGTGCAAGATTGGCAGTGAACGCTGCATCCCTTTTTTGGCTACAAGCCCGCTTACCGATCCGTGATTTGTACAAATGTGCTGATAAATTGATAAAACTGTACAATGAATAAGCGAAGAGGATTGTGATGAAGTCAAACATGTCTGCTATCAAAATTTACAAAAAGATCAAATTCGCGCTGATTATAAAGAATTTCTACAGCTCACAGTCACATTCCTTGGTGGAAACGGTGGCAATTTTCGGACGTGTAGTTCAACGTCCCATGCAAGGTTTATGGGAAAAGCAATTTATTGCCTGAAAATATTTCTTTTTCGCGAACAATTCAAATGCACAGATAGACAATTGAGCGCGCTGCGAGATGTATGTATTTTTCTAGTTCGACTATATGTCAAAGTCTGGTATGGATGCCCAAATGCCATCACAGCTCCAAATCAAGATCTACAATTTGTAAAGGACTCGATCGCATACGCTGAAACAGATGCAGCAGTGTCCAACATAGTTCTATCAAAAATCAAAAACCATTTGTGGTATCTAGCACCAGAAAACGTTGCTTTAGCATTTTTTGATCCTTCCGTTTCAGATGAAGCAAAGCGCAAAATGATCAAATGTCTCCAATCAAGTGAACCGAACGTAAACCTATTGGAGAACCGTCGAATTGCAAACGTTGAAGTTTTACGTTCCAGTTCATTGAGCGATTTAGTATCATATAAAACAAAATATTTTTTCACTGCATTTGGTTTGTCTGCCTGTTTTTTGGAAAAAGATCCATCGTTATGGGAAGAAGATAATGACTATCAAGACGCTTTGGACTTTTGTCGTAATTTGTTCGTCGTAAACGATGCTGCCGAACGCGGCGTCAAATTCATGAAAGATTACAATCGAATCTTAACAAATGACGAAAATCAAAAACAATTGGTATTTCAGTTCGTCGAGTCATATCGTCAGAAATTCCCTTCACATAAGAAATCCACACTCACTTAAATTTGCCTGTATTTAGTATTTTTCAGCTATAAAATTGTCTAACTTTGATATTTTTCATTAAATTCAATTAAATATTAAAAATCAACAACTAAAACTAGTTTTATGTATTAAAATTTAAGTATTTCAATAAAAAAATTGATTTTTCCCATATATTTCGATTTTTCAAACTTTAATTCTTGGGCGGCAGGCTCAAACGTTCTCCGATCGCTACCAAATTTTAATGCTAAGCATTTGATTTCAAAAGGAAACTTTTTCCGCCCAGCAATCGGAAATCGAAGGAATTTTCTATAAATAAGGGCCAGTCTAATGTACATACATCGAATTTTATTTAAATTTAATTTAGCGCGTAGGAAAATAGAGCGTTTTGGCTATAAATAGTTGTCAATGCTGTAATTTAGCGCGTTCTAGCGCGTTTTGCGAAGGGGAACAGCGCGTTTGGGTTATAAATAGTTGGCATCGCTGAGTAGAAAGGCTGGTATATTCACGAAATAGAGTTTTTCAGTGATTCCAATACATTTCACACAAATGCACCCCGTCACAAAAATTTGTTGCAATGGTTTTTACAAGCAGTTTTACAAAGCAGTTGTACAAGCACTTGTACTGTTTATTATTATGTTTTTACCTGCTCCTGTAGAGTTAGTTATTTGAGTTAGGGCCTTTCCACTTGTGACCATCGAAGTGCCGATTGCTATTTTAAAATTTCTTGTTTGTCTTCTTATTATATTATTTATCAAAGCCACAGAACCTTTGAACCCTTTTAGACAAGCACAAAGTCTTATTTCAGCTGGGAGAAAGAGAGAAAGAGAAAGTATTCCTCCGTTCTCTTTCATAAATTAATTGTACATACATATCGTCGGTTGGTTATTGGTTTGCTGCAGTCAAAATGTATTTTGAATATACTGTGCCGCAAACCAATAACCAACCGACGATATATTGTATTTATAAAACTTGAATAGTTAGTCCATATACATATATATAAAACGGTCAAACGTTCAATCAACAAAAAAATTTATCAACAGCTAAAGGCTGAAATAGTGAGTCTTAGCCTTAAGTACGCCTGTATTATAATTATTTTAAGCCTCTAACAACGCAATAAACTGTTTCAGCCAAAAATATTGACATCAGCCTTGACTTTTTCGTTCTTATAAGTCCTTTAGAAAAATATAAGCGCTACATATGTATGTATTTAAAATTGTTACAATTACGAAACTTTGCTCAAAATCGTTTAGCAAAATGATTGATGCATAATGCATGTAAACTCGATACGACGTTATTGTTAAAAAAAAACCAATAACAACAAATAATTAAAATAAAATCAGAATCGGTGTATTAAAGGACATAAGCACTTTTTACACATTTACACAAATATACATGCATACTCGTACATACATATCAAAATTTGCCAAATATACAGGGTGTTTTTTTAGATGTATAGAACTTCGAATTGAAATAAAACACAAGAAAATCGTTTTAATGTCCATCAATTTGGCTTTATTGGAAGGATAATTTTATGCCATTAACGTTTAAATATGATTTCGGGCATGTGGCCGCCGCGGCTGGCTCGAATAAAGCCAATTCTACAGGTCCAATTTTCAAGTTGATGGACAAAGCTCCAATTGCTGTGCACGGTGGCGAATCGATTCATTCGGGTCCTCTTCAACACTTTGCTCTACAGCGGCAATTGTTTCTTCGGTGCGCACTGTTCGACGTCTCTGCGGATGCGTATTATCACATAGAGTAAACGTAGTGCGAAAACGATCCATGGTTAACCGAATTAATTGCTCTGATGGACGATTATGTCGACCATAAAATGGACGGAGCTTGCGGTAAACTTCGCGAACTGAACCATTATTTTCGAAATAAATTTGCACGATTTGCAAGCGTTGTTCTTTTGTCAACCTGTTCATGATGAAATGGCAAACCAAACTAAATATTAATCACTTGACAGCTGACAAAATGGCCGCCAGTTAAAAAAGTGATGCCGCCAACTTAAAGTTCTATACCTCAATAAAAAACACCCTATACTTATAAGATTACAACTTTTGTATATCTGCCAATTGATACGAATAATTTTCTTGGATTTGTTCACTTTTTCCTAAAATTTGTTCACTTTATGTTCATTAGGCAATTTAAATATTTTTTTTTTTATTAAATATTAAAATTTTTAAAACTTTGCATTTGCGGCAAAAACCAGTAAAATTTCCTTATTATCAGGCATGTTCTGAAAATGACATGTGGTTTTTAAAACAATAAGGGTCCTGCGGACGTTTTTAAAATCATACGAGTATACATGCGACAAATTTCTTTAAGAAATGATATTTGATGCTCTATACAATAGAAAAATAAAAAAAGAGCGAAAAAATATATACATATACATATGTATGTATGTATACACGACCATTATTAATTTTAAAATCACATTTGATTTAGAGCCATGTGATTTTCAGAACCTGCGTATACTAAATATAGTGTTTCCAGAAAATAATGATGGGAGAATGCTAAATCGATCCAAAATATCTGTTAAAATCTTCTATAGCAGAAAAAATAATATGCTAGATTTTAAATTTACATTTAACATTTTTTTAATACTTTTCTAGGAAAGACATCTGACGATTGTCAGATCTTTTTTTTAATTTCTTTCTTTCTTTCTCAGTCCATTGCAAGACTAGCAGCTAACATCAAATTGTCAGATATCTGACAATAGTGTGAATACATTTCGTTGCCATTTTCCAATTATGGCCAGATATTTGTCACAACATTTTATCATTGTCAGATGTGCGAAGGTTCTGCATCTTTCTATTGGCTATACCGCACAAATTATAATATTATAGTAAAGCGTGTTTTTTAGTGTCATAACTTTGAGTTTCTTTGAGTAAATTAATTGTAGCGCCCGCGGTGTGGTATGTGGCTCCGTCCTGTTGGCACCACATATCAGCAAGATTAATGTCACTTAATTGAGGTACGAAAAAATTTCGAATCATGTTCCTATACCGGTCACCATTGACAGCAACATTCTGAACATCATCGTTTTTGAAGACATATGGGCCAATGCCTCCGCCAGCGCATAAAGCGCACCAAACAGTAATTTTCTGTGGATGTAATGGTGTTTCGGCAAAAGCTTGTGGATTCTCCTCACCCCAAATGCGACAATTCTGCTTATTTACGTACCCATTCAACCAGAAATGGGATTCATAGGAAAATAAAATTTTGAATGGAAATTCAAAATCAATATCAATTTGTGCTTCAGCCCATTTGCCGAACAATTTGCACGCGTTGCTCAGGTGTAATATACCCATCAGCAATGCCCATCAGATGATGCATTAAATGACTGTCGTTGTTCTTGTAGGGAATTGACAATTTCTGTCAAATGCTTTCTGACAAGTTTTGCAGATGGCAACAGTGACGATATTGTCGGATAAATTTCTTGTCATACAATCGTCTGGATTTCCTAATAAATTTGATACTACCGTTCGAGCCGAGACATTTTTTTTACCTCGTTTATTTTTTTTTTTTGACGAAAATCGATTATTTACGATCGCAAACGATCGGTTTTGATCAAAAAATTAAGTTCGAAAATTATTTTTTGGCGGTTATTGCGCGTTGTACTGACAATATTGTAAGATCTGTCAATCGTACCCTTTTTTAATTGAATGAATGTATTAAAAGGAAATTTAGGGAAAAAAATTACCAAAGAAAACGTTATAGTTTAATCATTGCATGACATAGGGCTTGTTCTGAAATGCATCACTGTGCTGCAAATGAAAATTCAAATGCCCTAAAGTGAGGTACAAACATGGCTACTACTAAAGAAAATCATAAGCGAACTTGTGTTGCATTTTAAATTAAAGTTTGCTCGTATGAAGCGGAGCTGTGATGCATTTCCGAACAGTCCCATATTTTGATGTACACATTTGTGTTTGTCAAATGTCGTTTAATACACCTTTAAATGCAAAAAAAAAAATATTTAAGCGGATTTCACACTAAAACTTAAGATCTCCATTAAATATTAAGAGACTTAAAAATATTCTGTGGTTATAAGCGATAATAGCGTAAGACGAAAAAACCACTTTTAACCCATGAAAAAAATGAGCAAATTAAGATAATTTTGTTGTAAAGTAAAGATTAGTGTGCAAAAAAAAAACAAGAACTCAAGCTCAATAAATATAAATAAAATTCAAAATTGTTTTGTTCATCTATGTATATCTTTATAATAAAGTTCGTTAGAGGCATGGGGATTTGAGACAAATGTGACGTGTTTAGTTTGTAAAATTTTATAGAGTATACATATAACTCGATTTTGTCTTGACGCGACCGACTTATGCTGTTATCGCTTTTAAGCACAGCTGTAAGAGAGATATAACGCAAAAGAAAATTGTTTTACAGAAAGCGAATCTAGACAGACGGCTTGCCCCACGATGTCGACAAGGTGCGACTTATCGCACGTACACTTACATTTGATATAAACACAAAATTTTTAATGCAAGCTTGCGACCAGTCGTATGTTGTCGACATCGTGTCACAGGCTCTTAAAGTAAGTTTTGAATTTACCAACAAACAACTTAATGCTAAAATTAAACGCAATTTTCCCTCAAGAGGTGTTATACAAAATATTTTGTACGAACTTTTTATAAAATACAAATTAACGGTATGACTATAAATTCTGTAACATTTACTATGACAAACAATCCTAGGCTCGATAGATATTGTTTTTCGCACTATTACACTTTCTCATTAAATTTGATTTTTGACATTGACTCAGTATTTTAGTGTGAAACCGCTTAAATGTGTACATAAAAAAGGTACTCGAATGAAAAGTTTTTATAGAATTGGATTTTATCATTTGATAATATGTAAGCATAAATATTTTGTAATGGCACCTGGATTTTTACTTTCTATTTCCTATTTTCGATTTTTGTTTCATTTTAAAAAGTATGTAGTATGCACATACATATGTATGTATGTACATATTTAATTTGTTTGCTGAGATAGATTTCTTCACTTGCGAAGGAAGAAAATGTATTCTATCTTATTTATAGTGTAGTGAAGGAAATTTTCATTTCATAGTTTAATATATGCATGTTATACAAAAATCATTAAATATACATACATACATACATATGTATGTAGGTACGTAGTATTAATGTATGAATTAACTTTGTTTTGCATTTTCCCTAGTACTTTAACTGAGGGTGTAAAAAAGTGAGCGAGTTTTGTACCTTAAAATAATCCTTACTGCCTGATTCTTTTAAACGTATAAAAAAAACGTATAAAATCAAAGCGTTTGTTTATTGCAATTAAATATGGTATTTCTATGCACCAACTGCTTTTAAAACAAAAGAGAGAGAGAGAGAAGTAAATAAAAGAATACGGAGCAGAAAATAAATTAAAGAAAAAATTTGTTTGGAACTAAATTGTATTCTTAAAAATTTTAAATTTCAATATGCCCTGCAGTTGGGGGCATAAAAAACCAGAAAATATAAAACAATATATTTTTGTTCGTTTTCACATTTTTTTCTTGCTGATTTTGTAAACTTCAAAAAAGTCTATAAAATTTGCTAGAAAAACAGGGTTTTTTTTTATACAAATTAATTAAAAACAGGATTATTTACCATTTGAAATATTTTTTGAACGATTCATTCATGTAACTACTCTCAAATTATGAGTCTCACTTTACTATTTTTAAAAGGTACAATTTTTGAGTTTTAATTTTTCTAGAGAAGGCAAAAACGTTTTAATTTTCACTTTCGTACAAATTTGATTTCTGTGACACAACTGAATATATAAAAAAAACACAGATTAAATTTTAGTTATACGCTTTTCCTTCTACTGTTTGACGCTCAGTTTATGCACTTAATTTTTTGCTTGCGTTTTCCAGCACACCAATTTGGTCACTTCAAATCGTAATCGCACTTTTATGCGTTTTTTGCAAAATGTGAGTTTCAGCACACGGCTGTTTGTATGTCGTATGTACATATTTTATTATTTTATACGTTTTACAGAATCAGACAGTTAAGAGTTGTGTTTTCTTCTACATTTATAAATATGTAAATGTAAATAATTTTAAATGTAAATGTGGATGTTAGTTATGTTCTCTTCTATATGTATTTATAAATACAAATAATTTTAAATGTAAATATTAGTGTTTTCATTGTTTATATGTATGTATTCGCGGATATAGCATAGATATATGTTAGTATAATATTACATACACACTTATGCTTACAATACTTTTTTCATCTTAAAGAATTTATAATAAATAAAAAAACAATAATAATAATTGGGAAATTTGCATAAAAAATTGTATGTGTTGAAATTCTTTAAGGTTAATTTTTCACAGATCTTTTAATTATTTGCTGCCCTGGGCTGTTGTATAAAATAAAACTATAAAATACAGTTTACCTTCTATACGGCTTCTTATGGTTGCTGGTTTTTTCTTTTGAGAAGTTTCCATTTATTGTACTAATGTATAGCAACACTGACACCATCGCTGTTGCTGGTTGTAGTTGGAGTATTTTTGTTTGTTTCACTAGAGTTGTTTATTGTGGTGGCAGTACTACTGTTGTTGATATTGTTTTTTGCATTATGAGACTGTTGGTTGTGGCTGTTCAAGTCCAATTTTTGTACTCCACATTCCAATTGTTGAAGGCAGTTTTTTTGTTGCTTATTATTTGAGAGGTTACAGTTGGTGGCAGTCATTTTACTATTGGAAGAGGTATTCTTTTCATCTGCATTGGCAGCAGTAGCGGCAGCATTCGATTTTTTATCCTTGGATTTTTTTAATGCACTTAACAGTGCATTTTTTTCTTTATCTTTTGTTTTAGGCTCTTTGTCTTTGTCCTTATCTTTGTGTTTACTGTTTTTAGTAAAACGAGGAAATATACAAGCATTTGGGAGAAATCCTCCGAGTTTTTCCTTTTTAACTGGAGCTTGTTGGGCAGTGTTTTGCGGGTTTTGGGCGGGAATGGATATGGCAGCATTTGGGGTTATGGAAGCTTCACTTGATTTCGGTGCATTCGTGAGTGCTGCATCATTACAATTGACTACGGAGCCATTAATCAAAGCGAGTTGTTCTTTCTTAAGATCACTATTGCAATTTACAGCATTTAACGGATTATTGATGTCCGTTGAATCTTTACAGTCGTTTCCATTACTTAAGGCATCATTTGTTAACGTAGTTTGGCTGTTGTTGTGTTTCTTATTGCTCTCGTCGCTTTTTTCACCACCTGCTGGTGAAATTTTATTATCTAAATGGTCAGCCAATAATGCTAATGACGATTGGCCATTATTTGCTCCTGTTATTTCCATATTTTTTTCTACATCTATATTGCTTGCATTATTATCACTTTGTACTTCATGGATATTTTTTCTACTTCTGGTAGGAGTACCACCATCGATTGTCGTTATCGCGGATTCATCATCAGTGTCACTATGCTGCATAGATTTGGGAAGCATATGTGGTGTGATAGCCGCCGCAGAGCTGTTAGCAGAAGCGAAGGCAGTATTTGAAATTGTGCTTCCATTTGTTGAAGCATTTGTTATATTATGAAAATGTTGCTGATGCTGTTGACGCTGTAGCAACATTTGTTCTTCACGTTCTCGATCTCTTTGGGCTTGGACTGCATTCCACACGTCCTTTAGTTCGCCCGAGATATCACGGTCTTTTAAGATAATCGCATTTCTGTTCAAAATTTAATTTTTTAGTAACTCGTCAAATACTTTCTGTATCACAATAAATAACGTTCAAGGCTACGTACGTATCGTCATAAAAAGTCAAAAACTCACAATTTGTTAAAATAAATTTGGTACAAAATGCCTTATAACGACACTTTTCAATATTATTCGATAAAAAATGTTGTCATATGCAAAGGAAAAATTTAAGTGTTTGTGTATTTAGCACTAATATTATCAATTGTGTGAATACTTTTGTCCACTTAAAATGGTACTTTAATGTATAAATTAATATATTTCTGATAATGTAACAAACGAATGATTAGTTTCTCTCTGTATTTTATAATAAGTAGGAAGTTAACAATTTATAGAAAAATATTAATATTCAAAATTAAAGTGAGGTGCTGTGTGAATAGTTTTGTTCAGCTCTGTATTTCTGTTTAATTTCAGAATTTTAATCTTAAGAAAACAAATTTCTTGGTTTTGCGTGTATGATTTGTGCATGACGAATTTAATTTTAAAAAATATGCAATAATATCGGTAAAACTCATTTTGCTTTGGAATCTGTGTAAATGTGAGAACAAAAATATGTACATAGATAGTACAAATCCAATGTAGGGTCTCGAACTAGAGATGGGCGCGTGTTGAATTTTTCCAACACGACACGAAACACAAATGCCAAGATGTCCAAAGCACGAAACAAATTTGATGGTTTTACGTGTTCGACGATACAAAATATAAAATTTTTTATTTACTGGAAATTCATGCATACATATTTTAACACCAAAATGTTTATCGTGTTAATTTTGCTCAACACGATACGACACGAACACGCACGAAAACAGATTTTCTGTCACGAACACTTCGTGTTGAGTTGTGCGTGTTCGTGTCACGAAAAAAAAACACGACACGCGCCCATCTCTACCTCGAACACGTAACATAACGTATTGTATGCGAAGCAACATCGGTTTGGGTGTAGCCATGGTTTCAGTATTATTGTGATGTATTGAATACACATTTTAAATAATGTTAAGCATTTATAACTTACCTTACTAGTTTAACACCAGGATTCATGGCCTCAACAAAATCACACATTAAATCTACCATTGCACGACGTTCCTCTGGATCCTTACTGTGGCGGCCAGAATCTTTTAACACTTCCGGATTCGCCATAACAGCAAAAACTATAGGAGGACTACGAGGACTTCCGGGAGGAACCTTAAAATAATTTAATTTGAAATAAAGCATGTTAAAATATCACATTTTGTATGTAGTAGATTGTACATAACCTCAATCTGATTTAGTGAGTCAGCATAAGAAAAATTGCAAAACTTACCCTCATGCCACCATAAAGTGGTATTGGGTCACTGGGCTCCTGAGGTATTACGATACGTGTCCAACTTAATACATTAATAAACAGCTCTTCGCCAGCTTCCGTCGTTGTACGTATGCACATGTGAGGCTGTGGTGGATTCTTGAAATGACGATATGCCCTTGAATGTCTATAGCTATGCGGTGGCGGTGATGATGCCGCTGCTGTTTGCTGCAACAAAGTTAGTCCTGGACTTATTTGCGTTGTGGAGATGTTTTCAATATCCCCCTGCCTCATGTAATCAGTTGATAAATCATTTAAATTTCTGTTCGATGCCGATGTATTCGAAGAAATTTCTTGTACATTTTCACTATGATGTTGAACTTTCTGTTTAGAACTTTCTAAAGGAACATTGTTGTGTTGCAAATCATCGTATAAAGATGATTGTAGTTCTTTCAATGCAGGCAAAATACAAAATGAAGAATTTTCTTCGGCGTTATTTGAAACTTGAATGCAGTGTGTATCATTTGAACTTTCGTTGGCAGCTGCTGCAGTTCGTGAATTTGCGGCTATTGTTGTTGCTATTTTCATGCCGGCAGCCGACATGTTTGCTTTTTTTTTGTCCTCTATAATTTATTACACTCACACACACAAGCACATTTACGAATTTGTAACTTTTCTTAAATTATATGCAGATCTACAATATTCTTAATCTAAATTGTTTATTAAGAAAGAATATATTAATCAACACAATTTAAGTGCTTATTTTTCTTCTAATTAAACATTTTGAACTATTTGCAATAATTTATTACACTAAACATGATCTGTTTTTATTATATTTATTTTGCTTGACACAGTGTATATACCTCTAGGGCACATATGTTTGTCTCTTTCTAATAGTATTGCCATACAAAAAGGGTTTGAGACGAACAAAAGTAATTGGTAATCGATGTTTCCAGCTCGAAAAAAAACAGTGCAACCTGGTTGTAGATTACTTTGTTTTTTGCCATTAGTTCTTCTGACAATAACTATAGCTGTTCTATCAGTTATTAAACTGTCTAGTACTTCATCGAAAATAAAAATACATCATCACCAAATAAGATTTAGTGATGCAGATAAAAGGTGGATAGTTCGCAAAGTTAAAGAAAACCATAGTTTTTCTGCATTTTGTAATATATGTACATATACTCTTTAAGCAGATTCAGATATATCTTCTTATCAATCTTTCCTTCAACAAATACAGATTTTGAGACTCCTAAATATGACATACATACACAAGCCATTGAAGGGCAGTGGTTGTTGGCCTTCTCCAAATCTGAAAAGGTTAAATTTGCTTTCATGCACAAAATAACTGCCTTCCAGGATGAAATATTTTTTTTATACATGTATGTATTACCCCTTTTCCATACGCAAAGTTTACTTTGCGAAGTCTTAATTCAGCTGTGTGAAAGACGGAGATAGTAGTACAGTATCTTTCTGTCTTTCTCCAATCTGTATGAAGACTTGACAAAGTAAGCTTTGCGTGTGGAAAAGGGGTGTATGTCTGGTCGGGAAAATTCATACAGCTTTTATTAACGCCCGTTTGCTGTTTCGGGCTTACATGCACTAAGGTATATACTTTTCAGCTTCAGTCGACAATTTTGGACCGCTCAAGTCAAGTGTTTTTTAAATTCGCGAACTATCCACCTTCTATCTATGTACATCATTAAATAGTGTTTGGCGCAGATATATCCTTATTGTCGTCGGGAATAATTTTTATGAAGTGCTAAACAGTTCAACCACTGACTGCTCTCCTTAAAATGGCGAAATGTGTTTTACTTCCTTTCAACAGGTATTAGTTTCCCAATATTACTTAAGGCCGTGATACACTAGCCTACACGATCGTGCGATTTTTGAGAAAATACAGCCCTGGTATGATGGAGTCTATGAACATTTTCAAAAGACAAAAACAATTCATCAGATCAGGGTTGTATTTTTTCGTAGATCGCGAGATTGTGTAGGATAGTGAATCATGGCCTTTACAGATTTACAAATCATACTACTTGCAAGGTAAATTGTACTTTTTTCATTACGATAGAACCAATTTTATGAATGTGATTAATAATATTTGAAGTAACGCGGTTTTTCACGAAAAAGGAAATTATACACCATTTTTGATTAACGTAGAGAATTATATGCGGTAGTCTTTGGAACGTATAATTTTTTTTTCTTTTTTTCACTAAGTTTTCTTCATACACACATACATATGAGAGTACTTGATAGAAACATATTTTGAATGAGATCTTTACCCCTTTTAGACACGAAAAGTTTACTTTGCAAATACCCCTTTTAGACACGCAAAGTTTACTTTGTAGTCTTAATTCAGCTGTGTGAAAGACAGAGGCTGGAATACTATATCCTTCTGTCTTTCTCCCAGCTGAATTAAGACTTCAAAAAGTAAACTTTGTGTGTATAACAGGGGTTTTTCGTCTATTTTTGACCAAAGTCAAATACCTACATGATATTTCAAATTGTGAAACGAATAGGTATTTATAATGTTTGCTGGGAGTTTCTGTAAAGCTGAGCAGACATGTCTGGCATCGAGGCGCCTTTATATGCACAAGGTGGCCTCACATCGTATGCGATGGAAGTATAGGGTGCTTTTTTTAGAGGTATAGAACTTCGAATTGAAATAAAACACAAGAAAATCGTTTTAATGTCCATCAATTTGGCTTTATTGGAAGGATAATTTTATGCCATTAACGTTTAAATATGATTTCGGGCATGTGGCCGCCGCGGCTGGCTCGAATAAAGCCAATTCTACAGGTCCAATTTTCAACCACTTTTTCGAGCATATGGGGCCGTATGTTGGCAATAACGCCACGAATGTTGGCTTCCAAGTCCCCTAACGTTTCTGGTTTGTTGGCGTAGACGAGCGACTTCACATATCCCCAAAGAAAATAATCCAATGGTGTCAAATCACACGATCTTGGTGGCCAATTGACAGGTTAACCGAATTAATTGCTCTGATGGACGATTATGTCGACCATAAAATGGACGGAGCTTGCGGTAAACTTCGCGAACTGAACCATTATTTTCGAAATAAATTTGCACGATTTGCAAGCGTTGTTCTTTTGTCAACCTGTTCATGATGAAATGGCAAACCAAACTAAATATTAATCACTTGACAGCTGACAAAATGGCCGCCAGTTAAAAAAGTGATGCCAACTTAAAGTTCTATACCTCAATAAAAAACACCCTATATGTACATTGTACTTACATATACATATATGTAGATATATATGTACGTATTAGTGATGCACGAATATTCGTATTCGTATGGATGTATATACATATTTATGTATGTGTGTACATATGCACGCATGCACCTTTATAATAAACATACATACATAAATATGTATGTATATATGTATGTACATAAATATGCTTACCTGTGTAAGCATTGCACAAATTGCCATTATAGGTATGTACATACATCCATATAGACATAAATTTGTACACACATATCGTCGGTTGGTTACTGGTTTGATGTATGGAACATTTAAAAAAAATTTAGTTATTGATTGATTATAGGTATATGAATAATGTATCCTCTTTCCAAATTCACTATCAGTTTTCCGATATCTTGAATATATCATGAGATATAGAGCTGCAATATTGAGCCATTTCCACAATTGTTAAATATATATTTTAGAAATTGTTTTACACCAATCAGCAATTTTTTGCATATGTGGCAACTTTCCAACGTAAAAGTATTAATATTGTTATTAGCAATTGTTATGATGTACATATATGTATCTATGCATATTCTACTCAACGAACGTGATTCAAAGCAAAATACAAAAATTTTATTGTTGTGTTATGTTTTAATCAAATGAAATTGATATTTATTTTTTATTAATAAAATTTCTTTTATTAAATAGGTATGTATATTCAAACTTCCTTTTATATCTTCCGTTCTTTTTTCTTTAAATGTCATATTGCATGAATAAAATTTATATTTTCTACTTGATTTAACCTACTTGAACAAGTAGTGAAAAATATTGTTGTTATGATTGTGGCATGCGTTGACAAAGATTTTTGTAATTTTTTCTTTAAATCCTAATAACTTTTCATGTTGGATGTAAAAAGTTCATCAACTTTAAGTTTGAATAAAAAACATATGTATCTATTACTTTTATTATTAAACAAAAAATTCTATCGTGTATTTTTATAAAACTAATGAACTAAACATTCGTCATCGATTTTCTCGATAACACATTTTGGTTCCATACATCAAACCAGTAACCAACCGACGATATGTATATGTATGTATGTACATATCAATGACCGAAATCTAGGAGAAACTAAATTATTTCAGGAGTTCCTATCTAGCATACATTCAACTTTGTAAAATATACATACATACATACATATGTACATAGAAAGTACACATGGCTAATTTACTTCAATAGTGTCACAACTCAAAAAAAAAGTTTTGCAAAAAACGTGCTAAGTTTTCAATTTACATACATACAACTCAATGAAGACATGAATAAAATTTCTTCTCGGGAAGTGGTAGTATAAGCTATTTATTGAGTTATGACAATATTGAAGGAAATGTACAAAAAGCAGCCTACAGACGAAGGAACATGAGTAGAAACATGTGGATGTTCCGCTAAGGGCCAATTTTTGACTTGGTAATCATAACTGTAATTATTTTTAAGTTCTATTTAAGTACGAAATTTTGTTTTTTAGTGCTTATATAAATAATATTTAAGTGTGTGTCTAAATTCTATTTAAGTTTTATGAGTACACCATATGTTTTGTGCGTGTCATGTGGTCGTATTAAAAAGAATTTAATTTTCATATATGTATATATAACATATAAAAAGTCCGAGCTTACACCGGCGAATATTTGGAAATATTTGGAATCCTCTTTTGTTATTTCCTTCGCGTTCACACAGAGGAAAATGTTGCCGGCGACATTCCTATATTATTGGATAGTAGCAAGATTATTTGTACATGTATGTAGGTATATGTAGCAAAGAATATGAAAAAAGCGCTTCGCCGAGTACCGAACACAAAAATGATTCTCTCTTCCCAACCCGTTAATTGCTACCAAACTAAACGTTTCCCTTCTAAATGTTTTTGTGTCTCAACGCTGACTAAGATGAGTTTTTATGCAATTTGACTTTTCTGCATTTTTATAACCCTAACTTTCTTCTTTATGTTAAACAGCTGTTGTTTGTAAGGCCTTTCATAATACTGGGAAATTTTCTAGTGCTACCGTACTTTTAACGTAATTTAATACGAACTTTAATTAAAACCTGAAAAAATGAAATTGTATTTAAATACAATTTAAATAAAAATTAGCTAATTACGTACTTAAATATTAAGTTAAAAACTAGGGGTAAATGTTTAATTGTGTGCAGCAATGTTTCTTGTTAAAATTTATATTTCGATATTTATGTTCCCAAAAACAATTTTCCTTCGTCTGTACCTATGTTTACTGTTTTCGTACCTATGTTTTATTTCGTTGAGAACAGTCGTTCTGTGCGGTGATTTTACAGTTCAGTGTATTTGCTTCAACCGACAGCGAATGTCGTTGAAATATGTATGTTACTGAATAGCAAAGCACTGCTTAAAATTTAAATATCAATTTTTCGTGAGAGTAATATAACCAAAACGGCAACGCCTTGTACAATACCAATAATTTTGTGTTCATCAGCAACAACAGCATAAGTCGAAAAACATAGAAACAATTTGTTTTTAATAGGTACATATTAAAGGGTTTTCTGCAAAAATTAATGTGTTCGCATGAGGAATAAAATTTTTTATGAACTTTTATATGCATGTATTTTTCAACATACTTTGGCAATTATTGTCCTTTTTTCGCCACTTTTATTAAAACCGAAGAAATAGTAACATCACGCAAAGTTAGTAGAATATTATGGTATACAGAATTCAATTCTTTATTAAGTCGAGTTAGGCAGTTGTTGCTTCTTGCTAGAGAATTTATACAATTCTTTGTTTATTTTATCGCTCATTTACTTCAATAGTGTCACAACTCAAAAAAAAATAGTTTTGCAGAAAACACGTTTAAAGTTTTCAATTTACATACAACTCAATGAAGCCATGAAAAAATATTCTTATCTCACGAGGTGGTAGTACAAGCTATTTATATGAAATTTTTACACAAGATAAAATTAGAAATGCCGAATTATTTTGCATTATTAACTAAAAAAACGAATTTTTGATTTATGACACTATTGAAGTAAATGAGCGATATGTAAATATGTACATATATGTATGTAAGTATATATATGTATGTATGTAAGTACGTATGCAGATGTTTAGGACTTGTTTATTTCAAACAGTATTTAAAGTGGCTTTCCATTCAGCTCAACAGGAATAAGTTTTTTTTAAAGAACTTCACTAAATAAACATTTATTATACTTAAATATTTAGTAGTTTTTATTTTTACTTATGTGGTCTGCGATTTTTATTCTTTATTTCTTTTCAATATAGGTAGGTAGGTATATACATCCATATTTGCATGAATATATGTACATATATATACATACTCTTTCCTTTTGTCTAGAAAACGTAAAAAGGAATACATAAACCCACCCAGCAGCATTCAGCCAAGCACAGCAAAAAAAATCAAACCCAGAGTTTTTAAAATCAAATTCATTGACTTATTGCCGCAGTGCACAACACACAAACAAAGAAATATAATACTGCTTCACAATAAGTTTTATTGAGAGTATTTAATAAATAAAAACTTATCACTTCTTAATCTTTCACATTTCAAACTAATATATTTTCCCCGAATTACATATATATTTTAATTATTTCCGGTCTTTTATTCAAATTTTTTACTATTTTATCTAAATTATTTTCATTCTTGTTGGTGAAAATTTTCTTTTGTTATGTTCGGTTGAGTGTGCTTTTTTATTTTCTGGTTGTTTTTCGAGCCCTTAATATAATACAAGTTTGATCAACTGTGCCTTAGTAGTATGTGGTATTGCCATACAAAATTTTGGATTTAGAGTAACACACGTTATTTCGAATATGTATACACATTTGACTTCCATATTCAGTGTTACCAGCTTATCGCTTTCGACGTTAATTTTGACTCAAATTTTGGGTTTTACTTGTATTTTCTTTTTAGGTTTTTCATTTTAGCCACAAGTATGCTAAGTGTATTCAATTTTTTGAGGGCAATCATGAATAAAATTCCGCGAGAAAATTTTGCTGTGGAACAATTTCAAATAATAGCAAGTACTAGGGAAAAGGGGTGAAATTTCTCGCGGAATTTTATTCATGATTGCTCTGATTACCTTTGAACAAGAAATAAGTCCGTGTTTCTACTTCCCGCCCTATTACTTATGTAAATGTCTTCGGAAGCAGCCATGTGGCACACTAAATCAAAAGAGTCCCAACTGAAAAAATCCCACATGTTCAGGAGTGGCAAAGAACTGTTGATACTGTACAAATGACGCAAGTATGTAGCAGAAAAAGAGGGGTAACGATATTTTATATTATTCAAGAAGACTGTGTTGCAGAATAAATTTTTACGGTCTTTAGAGATTTGTTCAGTGAACTGACTTATGAAAAACCAAACCATTTGGATAATTTTGAATTGTGACTGTTTATGATTTAGTGTGCGATATGTAAAATATAAGTAAAACGGCAACAATTTCTGGATTAACTACAAATGCTTACAATTTTCTTTTTTTCCCCTATCTTGCCTTTATACATTTTTTATTAAAATGTCAATGCTTTGAATGTTGATATAGCAACCGATTAAATTGCACATTAAGTTTGTAAGAACAAAAGTCAAAGAGAAGATTTTGAAGAACGACATTATTTCCGCAGATAAATGTTAATATATTTTTTTATATAGATTTAAGCTCCCCAGAGCACTGTTTTGATTTCACTTAGTGCAATTGTGGTAATTTTCAATTGTTTTAATATTGTTTTGTTTTTTCTTGTGGGTATTTTTTAAAGCTTTTTCATTGAATTTAGAAACATGAAAAGTTTATTTCTATAATATTAGAGGAAAACACAAGTAACTAAACATATAATAGTTTGATACAATACGCATCTACATAAATTTCTTTAATTTTACAATAATAGATATTCTATTTCAAAACTTTTACAGTGTTAGAGTTACAAAAATTGCAATTCAATATGGCTGCTTCTCGGCTTTTCAGTGTGTTACGTAAAAACCTTTAACTTTGACTATTTTTTATTGAAGAAAAAATATACAAAAAATTGGGGCTAAGTTATAATTGAAATGGTCACTTCCGGTTCCGCAGTGCGATAACCATGCACACTTATAAACATATCTCTTCAACTAGTGTAGATATCAGCTTCGAAACATTTTTATTATTATAGCAATATCCTAAACTAGTTTCGAATAAAAAAAATAATAATTTAGAAAAATTAGAAGAATTTGAATTGAAAATGTTCACTTCTGGTTTTGAAGTGCTATTATGCGTGTTAAAGCAATTTGCATAGCACATAAGATTCTGGAGATCCAGGCTAATTTCGGTATGAATAAAAAATTTAATGTGAATTAGTAATTTCGGGTTTTGCAGTGCGCTAGCAGTGTAAAGAAATTTGAATAACTCTTAAACATTGTTGCCATTTTAGCATTTATATATGTATATGGAAATTTAAAATCTAGCATTTTATTTTTTCTTCTGTAGGAGATCTCACTACCTGGCTTTTACGGTTATTGCTTTTACGCCAAATCATGGCCACAAAGTGCCAAAGAAAAAATTATTTTTCTGTTACGAATCAGCTGACTCTTTTTTGCTTATCGAAATCTTATAAGAGTCGTTAGTTTTAAGGCCTCATTAGTTTTTACTTTTCGTTGTCGTTCTGTGCCGTTCTTTTCCGTATAAAATATTTTGCAATTACTTTTTCTGTGCAAGGAATCAGCTGGCAACCTATAGAACTGATTTCAGTTGTATACAAAATATCACAACAAACTAATACATACACACTTTTGGCTGTCACTTAACGTTGAATTCTATTTTCTACAGATTTGTCCGCAACGGAACAGAACGAAACAGGAAAAACAAACCACACACACAGACTTTCAATTGAACAGAAACAAAACAGCTGATTCAGAACAGAACAGCACGTACAAACTAATTCTGCCTTAACTGTTTCTTTGAGTTCTGTTTCGGTTCAACCTGTGAAAATCAAAAAATTGTTAAATGATTGTAAGTGACAGCATAAATAACATAACAGCATTTCGAAATAAACTGTGATTGTGCTTCTAGAATTTAGAAAATTGAATTTTTACCGGATAAGAATAACCTATTCAATTGTTATTTTTAGCTCGAAACATTAATTAACAACGGCAACACTTTACCACCTTGTAACTCTATAAATGAATATCATACAGACAATATTTGGCATACATATTCATGTCTAACGGAATTCAAGGCAGCTCATACAGGTACCACCACAAGCCCAGCTGGTATATGTTATTGTACACAATAAGAAATGTGTCAAACTTTGTTTAAGGCCTACACAATCGCACCATCTACGAAAAAATACAACCCTGATCTGACGAATTGTTATTATCTTTTGAAAGTTTTCAAAAACTCCATCATACAAGGGTTGTATATTCTCAAAAATTGCCCGGCCATACAAACAAAAACAGCCGTAGTACAGGGTGACGGATAAGTATTACAAAAAGCTGAAAAAATACAGCAATAAATACACGCTTTCTAGAGTACATTTATTTTATTTTGAACTAATTTATAAGACAGCCTGTTGTTCAAAACCTTCAATTTATGAAACTTACAATGGGAACGCAAAATCAGCTGTTTATGGTTTTAACGTTTAAACCAGGTTTTAACTTTCGGTGTGAAAACAGCATATGGATTTATACAGTTGAAAGGAGTGTTAAAAGAGATTTAAATTAGATAAATATTTTTTCATTATAATAGTTTGCATGTTTTGTAAATCACTTTATAGTAAACCGACTTTTTATTAATATGATTTGTTCTTTATTTATTTTTATAAGAAAATTAATCATTTTACACAGAAGAAGAACCTTAAAGTTTCTAAGTTTATTCAAATATTCGTAAGTCAGCTTTTAGACACAAAACATTTGGAATGGAAACATTTAGTTTGGTGGCAATTTACGTGTGGCGAAGAGAGAATCAGTTTAGTGTTCGGTAAAAATATGCTTGCTATTATCCAATAATATTGGAATGTCGCCGGCAACATTTTCGTCCGTGTGAACGCGAAGGAAACAACTGCTGATTACTCAGCTGATATTAGTTATCAAAAAGACGTCTGTGGTTGCCAGAGCTAGGTCGTATATAGTCGTAATATATTCAGCTAAATTAAGCATTAACTGTCTTATTCTGAAAAAATGATTTTGGTTTAAAAAAATATTTACAAAACAAATTTTATAATAGGGCATTTAAACCTGCACAAAATCTAGCAGATTTTAATTAAAATCTTTATGAAAATCTATACTTTTTACACTAACTTTTTTTGACATTTATCAAGATTTTTTTATCCAAAACAAAAGCAAATAATACTGCATTTACATTGTCTAGAAATCTAGTATATTTGATTAGAAATCTTTAACGAAATCTATATCGTTTACACTAAGCTTTTTTGACATTTTCCAAGATTTTGTATCCGAGTCAAAATCCTTTGTCTGATATTTAGTCTTAAATTGTAACGCAAAAAAACTGACTTAGCTCATTTACACACTTTCAATATAAAATTGTGTAGAGCGTAGCTAATTCACTCACCTTTTATGCAAATTATGAAGTACAGGGTAGTAAAAAATAAATAAAAATATTAGATTTTTAGTTGATTTCCTACAAATCTACTGACAAAATAGATTTCGTTTTGTATGGGAAATATAGTAAAAAGCAGCAAGATTTAACTCGAAATCTTGTAAGTACTAGATTTCGAGACAATAGAAATGCCTTATAAGGAAATTTGTTTGTTAAACGTTTAATAAACCTAAAGTATTTTTGTTTCTGAATAAGGCCTTAAGAATAAAACTTTAGTAAATTTGTTAAAAGTTCGCTTGGTTGATTTTAATATACAAAGTTTAAAAAATTATTGCGAATGGCAACAATAAGTACCGAATGACTGTGCGTCAGCACTACACAAGCTTTTAAGCAAACAAACAAACCTGTTAAGTCAAAAATTAGCTTCATAGCTGAACAAAATTTTGCGATAAAACATCTTTTATAAGTTAAGAGAATTAATAACTGATTTTCAAAGTAAATCTGGATAATTTGGTAGTCAGTGTACGAGTATGTTGATGATAAATGTCAAAAAGTGAGGGCAGCAAGACAGTATCTTTGACAGTTAACCTTTTCGTAAGTTCTATCAGGCTTAAAAAACACAGTATTAGCTAGTGATTTAAAACAATAAAAATCGCAGGTATCGTGATTTCTAGAACATCAAAAAATCACTCGGACTATTTCAAAAGCGTTTGTGATTTTAAAGCAGTGTGATTGCAAAACATGTCTGATAGTTATAAAGCTAATTATTGAAAATTTGAAGCGAGTCAAATGGGAAGAACAATTGACAGCTAAGTTGCACAACGGTAACGTTGACAGCATGAGCTTTTTTTTTGTTAACAAAATATTTTAGATTTATGTAAGCTCAGTTCGAACATAACTCTGTAAGTTTAGAGCCACATTTAGCGGATGAATGTTGGTCGTTAGTTGTTACTGGTTTTGTTTTACATTTAAAATGTTTTCAATTTTGTGATTAATTCGTTTCTTTCCATACGTTGTTTATATGTATGACCGTTAAAAGGAAAGAAAACAAAAAGCGGATTGAATATTTACATATATGTACACGTACGAGTATGTATGTATGCATGTATTTGTTATTTTAAAAAGTGCGTATACTGTGCAGAAGCCAAAAATTTGGGTTGTTTAACCAACATATTCATATGTATGTACATACATACATGTGTACAATATAGATCTGTATGTACTAATATAAAGAAAAAACATAAATAATAACAACAAAAATAATACTACGCGTATTTAAATATTATTTAAACAATACTACATACGCTAAGAAGCTAAAAACGACGAAGATTGAAGCAATTGTTAAAAAAAACACTCATACACTTGCACATACAAATGTATGGATAATGATTTTTATACATAAAATAAGTGCAAATATCGTGCTGCTGTAATAAAATGCAACCAGTTAAAAAATGTAAAAAAATATAAATACAAATAAATAATTAAATACCTATTAAAGTTAATAATTTCCAAAAGAGAAACCACTATTATTAAAAATAATATGTACATACATATGTATGTATGTATGTATGTATGTGTGCCCACATACAAAAACCATACGAAAAGCAAATTGTGTTAAATTTGTGATTTATTAACGTTACCAGAAGTTTCATCAGTTTTTGTATTATTTTCTCATTTAAATTAACACTTGTTAAACACGTTTTGTTTTGTTTGTTTTTCTTTTTCATATAGAATTCCCCAAGTTTTTAAGTGTGTAAAATATTTTTGTTTTAATTTTTAATATTTTTTTTACATACCTACATAAGTTTCTTATGTACATATGTACGAGTATGTACATAGTTTGAAATACATATTTAAGCTCGCTTTTACGTTATTCTCATTCAATGTAAAGTTATGAATGCATGTAATTTAAATAACTTACAAACTCACACACGCACACACACACATCCATACACACCCTGCCAAGTCTACAGTTGTAAATTTTGTTATTGTTTTTTTTTACCCATATAAAAATATAGAGACTGGAGGAAAGAGAGTTAAATTATATGTATTTGCTTATGCGAGAGTGTACAATGAGAATTCATGGCTTTTGAATGCATTGTATAGAATTTGTTCATATTTTGTTGGATTACAATTCAAATGGCAGTTAAGGTAAGTGTCAATTGAATAAATAAAATAATAAAAATTTTTAAACAAATTAAGTAAGAAGCTAATTTATTAATGTTTGTAGGTATATATGTATGTATGTATGTATGTAAGTATGCATATACGATTTACTTCCATACACAAAAAATTATGGTTACTTTTTATAAATTCGAATACTGAAAGTATTAAACATTACAAATGATTTATTTAACAATATGTAATATTACACATGTGGAAACCTAACGTAAAGATTAGGGATGCAACCGATACCGATATATCGGCGATACTGCTGGTTTTCCGATATATCGATATCGGCGATATTTTACTGTCGATACGCCGATACTTCTTATATTTTTCTTTAGAGTTTTTTGAACAACTGAAACTGAAATGTATTGACAATTTTGATGATTTTAGAAAATAAACAGCATGACATTCAGTTTGAATTGACTCATTGACTCATTCAGTTTGAATTGACTCATTCAATCTTACACTGTTATTTTGTGAAAAACAATAATTAATTTTTTGTTAACATGAATTTAAATTCAATTCTTTTTTTTTAAGTCTTATTAATATCAATTTTAAATCTTGAGCCAATCTAAACTGAATTTTAACATTTATTTTGTAAAATCATAAATATTGCAGACCTTTTTTTGTTTGAAAATTTGAATTTTAGAAACTGAAATGTACTGAAAATTTTGATGATTTGAATGGCTCATTAATAAACACTGTTATTTTGTATAATAGAAGAATTATTCTACTTGAGTTTTGTTAATTTTTACTTGAGCTCAATTTAAATATGCGTATCGGTATCGGCGATATTTATTTTTGAGTATCGGTATCGGTATCGGATCGGCGAAATGGCGTATCGTTACATCCCTAGTAAAGATAGTACCAAGACCTAATAAAAAAAATGCATAGGTGCTTAGATATAAATATTTATTTTTATTTATTTATATACACATATCTATGTACATACATATGTATCTGTGCATGTGTGCACATGCAGTACAAGTTCGATTAGTACAAACGAAAGGAAATCAGGGGTCTAAACGTCGCTTTCGATAGCAAGCTGATTCGATCACATTTTTTCAGTTTGAGATTACGGCATTCGATATCGAACCGTATTATTTCATTGTTAGATAGCGAATGCCATAATTTCAAACTGGAAGAACGTGATCGAGCCAGCTCGATATCGAAAGAGACGATAAGACCCCAGGGTTGTTGCTTTTACTCAAAAGTTGCAATAATCGATCCACAATGGGGCTAATGCCCTTTCTTCGCGCATCAATTCATATCTCCTCAACTACAATAGTAACGGTCACTAAATTTTATATGGGCAGCTCTTAGAACAAAATGCATGTTCCAACCAAATGGTGGGGTAGGGAGAGTGAGACAGGCAGTTATTATGCCCCTATCACGGTTCTCAACTAAATTTAGTTTAGTCGTCTAAGAGTAGACCAAACTTACACCCGACCAAACTGTGTTTTAATATTATAAACCACAACTGGTTTTTAGTTGAAATTGTCATCGCGTTGCCATTTGTGTGATTTGTGTTAAAATTTAAAAAACAAAGTTTTAGAACAAATATTGCTTTTAGTATTTTAGTTCAAAGCAATCATACCAAATGGCTACAAATATGTGTAGATTCATTTTATGACGACGAAAACGAAGTCGCAAATATAAGTAGATATGCTACGTATCAAAAGAAAAATTCTTGAACTACCCAAAAAAAAATTTTGGAAGGTTTTTTTTTAGCTATTTCCGGCAGGACAAAGAAACGTTCTGACTTGTTTGATCACCTAAAACCATATTTAAAGAAATCTTTGTACTCGTATGTGCCCGGTAAACGGCCGATACTGAAATTGTTAAGACAATTTTGTTATTAAGCATAATAAATATTTCTAGTTACGATTTTTCCATTTTTTTTCTGTTACTAGAAAAACCCAACCAAAGACCCAACTACTAAAAAGCAGTTGGATATACTCAACGTTTTGCTTAACCAAACTTACGCAGAGTTGTGAATGACAATATCAAAGCACAACTGAAAAGTCAACGGTTAATTTAGTGGAGAATGGCAATGCAAATTTATCTATCCTAACCAAACTATTTTAATAGTTGAAAACCGTGATAGGGGCATTAATAAATAAACATGATTTTTTTTTATATAAGAAATACCGAAGTGTGAACAAAATTCATACAAACATTTCGTAACCAACAAAACAAGCAAAAACTCATGATTTTTAGGGTTCTGTACACCAAAGGTGAAAAGGAAACTTATTGTTTTCGCTACGATGCCCGCCTGTCCATCACAGGCTGTTCACTTGAGAACCTTAACAGCTACGCACCTGAAATTTTCACAGAATAAGTAAAACTTTGGCCGCTACAACAAATATACAAATATATAACAGTTAAAAATTAAAGAGTGTTTCAATGCGAGAAATGAAAAATGTTAAAATATTAACGTGCATTAGTGTTTTTTGTATCAGTTTTTGTAGGAAAGTTCAAGTGATGAAGGCATTAACACTGGTCACTAAACTACTCCGGCTTTAGCGGATAGCAATACTAATGTAAAATCAGAGCGCCCTCCTTCATTGGTATTGTGTAGCAGAATCATCGGCGAAGTAAAATAATCAATAAAATGGCTACTAAACACAGTTTCAAAAATTTAATACGCCTCATTGACACCAGAGGCGCTGCAACATTGCATTATTAGAAACGTTAAAAAAGCAGAGTTTTAAATATCACTATTCCTTTACTAAAGAAGGTAACACCCAGTAATAGTAGTAGGCATTCATTGCCTTAGTGATAATTCTCTTTAAACAAAAAACAAATTCAAATTGAAATTTAAAAAACCAAAATTAAAGGGTATTCTATCAGTTAATGTAATTTTGGCAACGTGCTGTATCTTGGAAATCGTAAGAGGAGAACTCTTGAAATTTTCAAAAACGCTAAAACTAAAATATTCCAAAAACCGAAAAAATGGCAAAAACGAAAAAACGCCAAAATTAAAAAAAAAAAAAAAAAAATCCAAAAAAATCTCAAAAATTATAAAAAAGCAAAAAAGTAAAATGTCCAGAACATGTGCGGTGTCCATATGCCCGAAACCATTCTCAAATGTTAATGTCATGCACCACATATTGATCTTTTGAATAAGAAATAATTTTTTATTAAAATAAAATTTTTTGTGTTATTTTTTTACAATTTTATTTTACATCGTGGTTACTATATTTAATTGAACTTCCCTTTTACACTTCCCTCGCATGCACTCGAATGCCAATATTAACTGCATTCTTGACTTGTTTAGAATGTCTTGCAATCTAGTGTTATTTATAACAACTTTTTTTTTCTTTTGCTCGAATACAAACAATAGGTTTTTAAAATTTAAAATGAAAATTAAAAAAAAAGAGATAAGAATTCTGGGTGTTGGTTTCAAGTTGTTGTTTGGAACAGGTAGATTAAGCAGAGCGAAAATCAAAAAAAAAAAAAAATTATATTAACTAAATTGTAAGCAACAACTACGATACACAAGTAAATAATAAGTTCTTAAGCGGCATTCCATGCCTTAAGTGTTAAGCTTAGATATCCATGTAATTACTATTTTTAAAGACCTGACGCAAATGCAAAATGCAAAAAAGTCACAACGATTAATTATGAGGTAATCAATTATTTTTCAACGTCTGAGTGCTATTCTTTATCTTTTTTTAAATTATAAAAAATGAACTGCAAATGCAACCAAACTAAAGATAATTCAGAGGAAGTAAATGCTTGTATGTTTTAACAATTGTTTCTTTAAAATGAACTCATTTGCAGGAAAATTGCAATTTATGTCTAATGATTTCTCTTTATTAAAATAATCTCACTGACTTACCAAAGCGCACGGTGATTGATGAGTCTTCTGAAAAAAAGAACATAAAAATATTATTAAAATTTTAAAAAATTCACTAAATTACTAAGAATTAAAGCGGTTTTTGACTCAGGACACGCACGCTCACGCAGAAAAGTATTTTACTCACGCACTTTCACGCATGAATGATTTTGAAAATTTTCACGATCACGCACTCTCATGTATAAAATATTCTTAATCACGCACGAGGGGTGTACAACTAATCACGATCACGCACGCTTACGAAAAATATATAATTAATTTTTTATGTTTGGTGGTTGAAAAATAGGTTCTTACACATACGTATGTACGTATGCATTATGTTTGCAGGCTCATTCTATCCATACCCTGTCGGAGAATGTGTGGTTGACTACAAAAATAGTTAACTTATACATAGTTAACTTTTCTTAGACTGACTAAAAGCTAACTGAAATGTCATCCAGAACAAATGCAAAATTAATTCTTAAGTTGAGTACGTAATCGAATTTGGTGAGGGCCAACAAACTTATTTTCAGCTACTTTGAAACTTATTTCAGTTTTATATCAACATTTTGCTGTTATTATTTTAAATGGTACGTACCTTGGCTGGGTAGTGAGCTTGTTGAGTACACAACGTGTGATGATACATGTTCGAACACCAGAAAAATTTTTTAAATTTACTGACTACCAGGTGATTTAAAAAAAACCAACTTTAAGTTAGTTGAAAAGTAATGCAGAGTGAGACAATTGACTACCGCCTAGGGCATCGCAATGTTATAATAGTCAGTTGATTGCATTAAAAAGTTATCCAAGTGTGAGTCAGTACCAGTTGCAAAATAGTTAGCTTAAAGTTAGTTTAAAGTTAACTGAATTTCCGACAGGGTGTGTATATACATACATGCATGTGTATGTACATAGATCAGAGTTGGCCACCGAGAGAAACACGAGAGTAATGTATTCGCGTATATGTATTCATTTGTATAAGAAGCCGATTGATGTTCGGCACTCTGGTGCTACTTTGGGCAGCTCAGACATAGATTGTAGTATTTATTATAGAAAAATTTAAAATTTTCAAGGCAGCTATATCCCCACGCAGGAGCGTTATCTCGTGAGAGCGTGAGAAATCGTGCGTGGTTCTTAAAAAAACTCACGCACGATCACGCACGAGTATTTTTTTTAAGTCACGGTCACGCACTCACGCGTGATTAATTATAAATTTTATCACGATCACGCGTGATTCACGCGCGGCACGATAAAATCACGACATTTGCACATCTCTACTAAGAATAATTTTTGATTTATAAGATAATATTTTTAGAAATGTTAGATTCTACTTGGAGCAGGAAAGTGCATTTTGGTAAACAGACAATCATCTCCCGTATGAAATTTCTAACAATTGTTTGGTTCAACAGATGACGTTCGCTAGTCTAATTGCATTTATGCTGTCATCTTTGAATCTATCGCAATAATTGAAAATATTGCACATTTGCAATTGAGAATTGCAAAATTTAACTCAAAACTGGCAAAAGTTATTCACTGAACTCTTATGGCAAACCAGTGCATTCCACAGTATTTGAAATGTTGTTAGTTGAAAATACATACATACTTACATACATATGTATGTACGCATGCATATATATGTATATGTAAATGTATGTACACTGTGTGCATGTACTCGTACACTGAGAAACAAACACATCGTAAAATATACAAAAAAAAAAAAAAAAATTTTAACAATTTTCGCTTTTATCGTACAAACTAACATTTTTTAGACAGGATCTTGTATTCAGGGAGACCTGAATTTGAATTTAAATAAAATAAAGTGTTTTTGAGATCTTATTGAAATTTTTGTTCATTTGAAGGGCTTATCGATGTCATTATGCATGGAATATAATGGGCCTAATTACGAGTGTCGTATTACGACTTCGACTACGACGATTTTGTACTAGATTAAAGAAAAACTGTTGCAATGTTCTTTAGTCTAGTACAAAATCGTCGTAGTCGAAGTCGTAATAAGGCCCAATATTATGCAAATGTCTGCAGTGAATTCGCTAGATGTCGCGCATCCGCAGTGCCCAATTTTCCATAATTCAGGCGCTTAAATTCACGTACTTTGATCCGGAATCTTGGCCAAAAATAATTTTTTTGCACTAACAATAATAATGTTTTTTTTTTTTAATGAAGTTCGATTGAAAATATATCAAATCAAATAACTGCATATTTGGTTTTTGTAAAAAACAAATATCAGTCGATTTATGAGCAGTCGAAGTTGACATTTGCAAACAACGTGCTCAGTGCAGTATAAAAAGTGCAATTTTGATATAGGGTCCGCCATCTGACGTTTTTTTTTCAACTAGTGCTTATTTCGTGAATGGTAACACTTAGCTCATGTCTGATTTGACAGATAATTAGTTTTATCCTTCCGCTGAACGAATATGGTTGTGTATACGCTTGAACAACGCTGGGAAATATTGCGACATTACTTGGCCGATTTTGCCAAAAAAATCATCTTTTCAGATGAAGCTCATTTTGATCTTGGCAGGTATGTAAACAAGCAAAATTGTCGCATTTGGGGCACAGAAAACCCGCACGCATACATTGAAAAGCCGACGCATCCAAAACGAGTCACTGTTTGGTGCGGATTTTGGTCCAGAGGCATAATTGGGGCAATGGGCAAGGAGTGGCCGTTACAGTCAATGGCGATCGTTATCGGGCCATGTTAAGAGGAGGATATTGGCAACATTTGGTTTCAACAGGCCGGCGCTACGTGCCACACAGCCGAAGCTACACTCGATGTTTTGCGCCCTGTTTTCAAAACAAAAAAAGTTATCTGGCGGACCCTATATAAATTAAAACGTTTTTCTATGAGTTATTAAACAAAAAGAATAAAGTGGTACATAATATTCGGAAGAGAGGAGATATTAATTAATTCCGATAAAATCGAATTATTTTGGTGGACGTTATTGCTTTTTATAACTCAAACGTGTAATCCCAACTTAACCTCAAATATAAATGACTTTTTTCATAAATATAAAAATCGCATAAGATTTTTATAATGTTGGCCTGTCGTAGTTTTACTTGATAAAATGTGTCAAAGAAATAGTTCAGAATTAATTTTTCGTTTCGGTTTTTGATTTATATCGTTTTTTTTTCAGACAGTCTCGGCTTGAAAAATAGTGCCCTTTTAATGTTTGGTTTTGGAATTCAATTCAATTCAATTCTTTATTTGTACATAACATACATATGTGGTTGTGAAACCTCGTTGAAGCAAAAAATAAAAATATTTTGTAAAAATTTATCGTTAAAGGCCGTCATACACTATCATACACAGTCGTGTGATTTGTGAGAAAATACAACCCTGGTATGATGGAGTTTAAGAAAATTATTATACAATAACAATTCATCAGATCAGGGTTGTATTTTTTCGTAGATCGTGCGATTGTGTAGGATAATGAGTCACGGACTTAAAAGGTGGCACAAGGCCCGCGGAAAAATTAACCATTTTTTCCTACATGACTCATACGCCATTTTGTTAACGCGCCTGCGTATTTTCAACGTGCCAAATTTCAAAATATTTCGAGATATTAATTTTTTTTTACTTTTTTTTTCATAAAATTTCCACTATTCAGCCATATCGGTCCAAGACTTTAGCTGAAACATACATTAAACTTCGCCTTTTTCAACTGACAGATAAGTTGAAAAAGCTGGTTTCTTATGTCTCCGTCAACGCAAAGTACAAAATTTTATTAAGTTTTAACGCACGTTGAGTAGTTTGACAGCTATCAGTTGTCTTTTTGCGTTCTCTGTGTTTGTGTTTTGTGGCAGCAAAAATTAACAGAATATAAAAAAATAAATTAAAGAAAAACTTTAGTTTAATAACTAAAATGGAGTACAAACTTATTGAAGCTTTCCAAATGTTTCCTTGCCTGTTTGATAAAAGTAAACAAGAGTATCGAACCAAGTGTTTTTATGTGTCTATATCGAGCCATAACCGCCGAGAAAGCTTAACCGACACATTTTCTGGACCTCGTTTTTTTTTTTTTTACAAAAATCCATTATTTACGATCGCAAATGATCGATTTAGGTAAAAAAATTAAGTTCGAAAATTATGTCGCTAAAGCTTTTTTTGGCGGTTATGGCACGATATATTAAATTATTGCTTAAAAATTTCACAAATTGTTGAACAATGTCAAAGTCGTTGGAGATCCCTCGAACTTTCATAAATAAAATTCGTTTAAAAAAATATGCGATAAAAAACAACTGATTAATATCCGTCAACAAAGTATTCATTGTGCAAAACTTATCCGTCATTGCGTTAAGTTTAACGTACGACGGGATTCATTGTGCCCCAGCCTTTATTCGCATAGACCTTGTAAGGGGATAAAAACTAGGGAGGTAACGATACGCCATTTCGCCGATCCGATACCGATACCGATACTCAAAAATAAATATCGCCGATACCGATTCCGATACCGATACGCATATTTAAATTGAGCTCAAGTAAAAATTAACAAAACTCAAGTAGAATAATTCTTCTATTATACAAAATAACAGTGTTTATTAATGAGCCATTCAAATCATCAAAATTTTCAGTACATTTCAGTTTCTAAAATTCAAATTTTCAAACAAAAAAAAAGGTCTGCAATATTTATGATTTTACAAAATAAATGTTAAAATTCAGTTTAGATTGGCTCAAGATTTAAAATTGATATTAATAAGACTTAAAAAAAAAGATTTGAATTTCAATTCATGTTAACAAAAAATTAATAATTGTTTTTCACAAAATAACAGTGTAAGATTGAATGAGTCAATTCAAACTGAATGAGTCAATGAGTCAATTCAAACTGAATGTCATACTGTTTATTTTCTAAAATCATCAAAATTGTCAATACATTTCAGTTTCAGTTGTTCAAAAAACTCTAAAGAAAAATAAATATAAGAAGTATCGGCGTATCGACAGCAAAATATCGCCGATATCGATATATCGGAAAACCAGCAGTATCGCCGATATATCGGTATCGGTATCGGTTGCATCCCTAGTAAAAACACACGATCGTGGCCAACGTCGTTCCCAACAAACAGTAACTTTTTCGATATGGATTGCACGCTCTTGCATCTTATGTGGACTGGTATCATTTCACAGCCGACAATTTTGTTTGTTGTCGCACCCATTCAACCAGGAATGGGCTCATCACTGAGGAAAGATTTTAGATGAAAATAGAACCTAATAAAGGAACATTTATATTGATAAACCAATGTTGTAATTTGCGTTTGGTGCTTTTGCACATTATGTTCGTACATGGTGATTTGGCAAACAAGTAAGACTTAAATAACTGACAGCCAATTAATTTGACAGATGCAGCTTGAAAAATATGACAAAATTCGGAAGTCCTTTCCTAAACTCTATTGTTATTTATTTATTTATTAATTTTTCTGTTATTTCAAGTTTAAACACTGTCCCGGTGTGAATGAAGAATTCATTTATTAAAAAGAAAACTAAATAAATAAATAAATACGAAACTCTGTTTCTCGTAAAATTTTGTCGGTATTATTTTCAGTGTACAAAAATGTATTTCTCTGGCAGAATTTTTTCATTGATACAATTTTTACTACACCACAAAGTGATCAAAAGCATTAATTTTTTTTTTGTAACATATTTATGTATGTCATTGCCACAATACCAAAAAAAAAAAAAAAAAAAAAACTACAAAAGGAAAAATAAATAATTGCAGAAAATTTGTTTTTGTTTATTCGTAAACACGTTGTTGATTAAAAATTTGCCAATTGCAAGGCATCATTTTTGGTATTTCTTTTAATTATTATTGGTTTTTTACATAGAAAATTGTTTTTGAATTTGAATTAAACGAAGGGATTGTAAAATTTTTAATGGAATAAAGTACGTGTTAATGGCTTTTAGGTACATATTTATTTTTTTCATTTTAAAGTTATGTAAATACATTCATGTGCCATTTCCTATAGACATGTATGCACTGTTTCATATTCTGATTTTTGTTATAGTTTCTTTATGGCTGGCAACCGAACTTTAGTTGCGTTGCCAGTTAACAAAATGTTATTAAGTCTGGCAACTGAAAACTAACAGCAGTTAATTTCAATTAACAAATTTTAATAATATAATAAAAATAAAATTTATTTTGTAACGCAAAGCAAACCACTTGTACATGTTTATATTTATTTTTTTTTTTAGAATTTTGTTATTTTTATTTCGGCATTGTTCAGTGTTATTTTGCGTTTCATTTGGTCGGAAATGTTTTATAATTTTTTTCTTCAATTTAGCCGATTTACGCTTCATTTACTCTGTGTAGTATTTCTCAACAAAAGATGGCTCAAAATAATCTTTGTTTTTTTTTAACTTTTAAAATTTGCCGACCAAGATAACAACTCAAGTATTTTTAGAAACATTTTAAGTACGATTTGTTTTGTTTGAAGTTTTTATTTTATTTGTTGGTTTTGTTTTGTACTCGTATATGAATTATTGAATTTTGTATTGTATTTAGTTCCATATGAGTGAATTTCAACTAAAGCGTGTAAGAAATTTAATATATATTTCCCTCTAAAAACTTTAATATAGAAAGCAAATTTTTTTTTTGCAATTTTCAAAATTTTTATAAAGCTAATTTACTCTGCAAACGAGTATGCTTGATAAGACTTGTTCCAAATTGATTTAGCAAACAGTTTGAGAATTTCAAATATGGAAATATGATAGGAAAAATTTGTTATCATTCTGTGAAACACAGAAGGAGTGAGAGAAAATAGCATACTCATGTTTTAGACTCGGCAGTTTTTCTTGAAGCAAGTCTGAGTTTATGGTACAGAGAGGAATAAGGAAAGAAGAGAGAAGAGGGGTACTGACTAACTTGTACCGACAAGCTACTTCAATTCTCTTTTGTTATTTCATTCGCTGCATTAAAACAATATGAAAATTTTACAAGAAACCGTCTGCGTGTAAACAAACGAGCAGTTTTAAACGATAATTGAAAAGAACTGCTTCAAGAAAAACTGCCGAGTCTAAAACAAGACATAGTTTCTCGATGCTGCTTCTTGTAACAGGACAGGAGACAGGAGACAGGAGACAGGAGAACAGGACGACCAATATATGCAGTTGCGAAAACTTCTCACAAGTTACCGAACACTCGTACTGGATTCAGTAAAATTTATTGCGATAACAGTGTCGCTATAATACCGACTTTGCTATTTGTTTAGTTTTAGCGATTTTATTTTAGTTTTGACGAATTTTTCCGGTTTTATGCGATTTTTTTAGGTTTTTGCCCACCTTTTTTACTTTTGGTGATTTTGTTGCACTTTAGTGACTCATTTTATTTTTGGTGACATTTTTCAGTTAAGCGCTTTTCATTTTGGCGAATTTTTTAGGTTTAGCGTTTTGTCAAAATAATGTTGATTTTTTTTTTTTAAAATTCAGTGTTAATTGGTGTAGCCTGTACTTGTCTTCTCTATCACTATCTCTTACCTAAAGAAGCTAACACCTAGTAATATTTAGTAGTAGGCATTCATTGCCTGACTGAGTGTCACTTCTCTTAAAAAAAAAAACAAAAATTAAAAAATACGCTAACTTTGAAAATTTCAAGTCCTTTTTCGTTGTTTGCTTTAGAAGACCCTTTAATTTTTAGCTGTCACATATTGTTGTAGCGGCCAAAGTTTCACATATTCCGTGAAAATTTCAGATCCGTAGCTCTTACGGCCTGTGGCAGACAAGCACACAGATAGACAGACATACGGACATCGTAGCGCACAAAAATGGGGTTCTTTTTCACCTTTGTTTTACAATGCAGCAAAAAAGAATAGAGAAAATCTTGCAAAAAGTGAGAATTTAAAAATTTTGATGTGAGCCCATTAAGAGGAACAAGTGCGATATGTGCATATTGTACAATATTGTCAACACATTACAAAATATTACTCTTTTTTGCTCAATATAAATGAAGATACTAATAAATATTATATACACAGGCAATTTTATTGCACAATATAAATTTTTGCACAATAATATTTATTTTAAGCCCTCATATTTTTAGAAATTTTTAGCGCATTTTTTAAAACGTTTGAATTGCCAGCCGGAAATAAACTCAATAATGAAAATCCTCAAACACGTTTAACTTTAAAATATCAATGAAAAAAAAAAAATACTTAAATTTAATTTGTTTTGATTTTATTTAAACTTTGCATTAAGTAAAATGCAATGTAAAGTAACTTTAAAATTCCAACAAAAAAAAAAAAAAACAAGTACTAAAATTTAATATTTTTTAATTTCTTTCAATCTTTACATTAAGTAAAAGTTGAATATTAAATGCAAAACGAAAACTAAAATATTTTAACGCAAATTGTAAACTGCAAATCATGATTTTTCATGAAAAAAAAATAAAAAATTTATACATATATAAAATTATTTTAACTTTATATAAGTGGGGGTATGCATGCATGTATGAGTATGTATGTACATAAGTATTTCATTTCACATATCTCAAGCCCAAACATGCACAAATAGGGAAAGTTGGATTTGGGGAGGACGAGGATAGTGCTGCGAGCTGTTGATGGTGCTGGTACTTTTGGCTAAAGAAAATAGAAATCGTAGGTAACGAATGAATGTTTAAATGCAAAGAAAAATATATTCGTATGAAACAAAAAAAAAAACAGGTTTTAAAAGCTAAAAATGTGGAAAAAACATGGCTTAACATAAAATGAACTAAGAGAAAAATAAAAAAAGTGGCCATAAAAAATAATGCAGCAACAATTGTGGTAACCAATACCTGTTGTTTGTTTTTCAATTGCAGACGTTAGAAACTCAATAAAAAGACCCCCACTAGAGCAGGTAATATTTTATAATTAATAATAGGAAAAAAAATAGAAAAAAAAACAACTACAAGACAACTGCACACAATTAATTTTCAGTTAGAAAAAGCAACACAATAGGTAATAGTTACATTTTTAATTTGCTAAATTTTTCTTGCAGTTGTTTTGTTTTTCGTTTTTCGCTTTTATTCAAGCCATTTTTAAAGTTCAAAGGTTTCGATCTTTTTTTTTCAACTCAAACACTGTAAAAAAAGAGTATTTATTTAAAGCGTGAGAATTGTATTTGTTTCAGTGATCTCTCTGTGGCGTATTTAATGTAATTTAAACTTAAAATGTCATTAAATATGAAAACAAAAGCAAAGAAAAACTTAACAATATGAACACTTACAAGAAAAAAAAAACGAGTTGTTTCGCCAATATCAATAAATGGTTTTCTATTGTTACATAGATTTTTAAGATCTAACAATGAAATCAAGTGTGTGTGTGTGTGTGTGTTTGTGTAGGGTTCAGGGTTAAGCACATATGCATAAACGACTATTATAGTTAATGTTAGTTTGATAGGTTTGATCAAGTTTGATTAGGTCTCTGTCTGCGCCTCGCAAATTAAATGGGTTTGATCACAGGGTTGTGGCAAAAATGAACGAATGAACGAGTGGGACCCAGCTCTACTCGTTTCTATAACTTGTGAGAAGTTTTTGCATTGAGAAAAATTAAATAATTATAACTATGGCAAAAAGGAATAAAGTGCTAAAGTCGAGATAAGCTGATTTTGGGTTAAAGGTACCTGCGTAATCGGCATATTTGAAAGTAGCCTTGTTCAAAATCTCAACTAATTTGTGTGATTTTTCAGGAAGCTATAGAGCATTGACTTGCAACCTATCTCTTTTAGACTTCTAAACTTATTTGGAATAATTGCTTAATTTAGGCTATACTTTGGTATATTTCAACTTAAATGTATTATTTACAGTGTGTAGAACGATGTTTACTTAAAAAAAAAAATAAAGTTTAACAGAGAATTTCCCAATTTCACTGTAAAAGAAATAAATTTCTGAAAATCGACTTGAGAACTTAAAAGTGCTCCGCTGCAAAACAGTAAAGTATGACTTTTTCCTTATGCCTTATGATATACAGATATATGTATGTATGTAGGTTTTCCTATTTTACATACAGCATTATTCATATGAAAACTTCAAAATTATTAATTCAAATATATAACAGAATTAAAATGAATCGCTAAAGATTTAGTACAAAATATATATGACAAGTAACTTTCTGGCATTCGTATAAAATGTTTGTTTTTTGCCGCTACCGCATATAATGCCGATTAAGAAAGAAAGTACGTTCACAAACCATTCATCCGTATTACGGATGTCGGGTCGAATATTTGTCCACGAAAGTTTTGTCATAGATTAAAGAAAACTTTTACACACATTTCCTTTAATCTACTACAAAATGTCTAGCAAAACAAACTTGAAGGTAAATCAAAAAAAATTTCATGATTGGAATTAAACCAACCAACAAAATTGGTTAACCTTACTAATGTAAAGCAGTTAAAAAAATTTAATACAAACATTTGTTCTAATACAAACCCTGGGGTAACTTGACATTAACCCCCTGTTTGTGTAAGACGTTGACGTTAGGAATCTTGGCGTTTTTGTAATAGATTAAAGAAAACTTGTACAACTTTTCTTTAATCTATTACAGAAACGTCAAGATTTCCATCGCCAACGTCTTAAGGCTCAGTTAGCCGACTGTAATGTAATGTAACTGCAAACGTAGGTTAACAGCTGATTACATTACATGTCTATAACCATTTTCATTACTTTTCACATAACAATCGATATTGCAGTTACATTCCATTACAGTCGGCTAACTGAGCCTTTACACAAACAGGCTGTAAAAATTCTTAACACACATATTGGAACTGCAGCATACTTTTAGGCTTAATATCCATCATCAACTAAAAGCCATACAATTGCCCTCCAACCCATACGAATCCAAGCAAAGTCCACATATGTCCAAAGGAGCGTTGTTTTTTTTATTACTTTCTGATCCTATAACAAACTGGATATGCAAAGTGTTGGCCAAAACTTAAAACCAAAATTCAATTAAAAAATATCTGTGGCAATCAAGAAAAGTTATGTATTAAACGCCTTCACCGCTGCAAGATACCGACTACACAATTAGGGAGTTCACAATAGCGTTTTAAAATATGTCTTAATATTGCAACGTGTCAATTTCAATACCTTAATATGGTCTGGCAAGTTTGTTGTTTTTGCTTGTGTGTAAATCAAATTTATTACCAGGTGGCAAATTTAAGATGTATGTGCGTTGCCTGCTCACAATGAAAAAATTAAGATGGTGCAATGTTGCCACATTAAAATTTTAATATACTCATGGTGAATTCCCTAAATATCAGAGATAGAATGCACATGTTTTCATGAGAATGATTCTTTTGACGGCAGCAAGGCAACTGTGCGGCAGGTTGTTGCAATCAATGTTATCTTACAATTATTTAATATTATTTAACAGAAATAATTACTAGGCGACAAATGCAGCCAGCGGCATTTGAGGTCGTGTGTACGTGTAGCCTGCTGCGGTGAATGGGTTTAATGCATTATATTTTATTTTATTTATATTATATTTTTTTTGCTTTGTAGTTCAGTGTTGTCTGTGAAATATTCAAGTCGATTTTCTGAAATTTATTTCTGTTAAAATTAAATTGGGAAATTCGATGTTCATTTTGAATTTTTTAGGGAAACTGTTCTTATATTAATTGCTTAAAAATTAAATGATACCAAATTTGAAGACTATCTATAGCTTTCCAGATATAAGATATTTCGTTCGTATGGACGTGGCAGAGACCACTTAAGTGTATGAAAAATAGATCACGACCTATTCTCAGACTTACCGAATACTCATAAAAAGTTTCATAAAAAGCGGTCAAGCCGTTACGGAGCAGTTCAATTACAAACACCGTCACAGGAGAATTTTATATATATATGTATGCAGAAGATAAATTGAAAAATACTGAACGTAAATTGGTGTGCACCCCCACCCACCTCTGATTACTCTTCCTACAGTGGAGTTTTGCTTATCTCTCAATTACTCTTCTAGTTTATAGGCCTCATCGTTTCTGGTGATACCTTGATGTCCTGGCATCCATATTATCTTTACATTGCCACAATCAGTGTATGAGTTTATCTCATTCTGACATTGAAGCATATTAATATTAAATCAAAATAACTGCTTGCGAATTCTTGCTAATATTCAGTTAGTTTTTAAGCAATTTTTTTTATTGGTAAATCCATAAGAGGAAGTCATTTCAGTCATATTATTTTATTTTTCTTTCTTTTTATATGTACATTCGTATTGGCTTAATAATATTTTTTAGTTGACAATGCAAATGAGTCAAATATTTATTTAAGTAAAAATACCCACAAATTATTAAATAAATAACCTGCAATTCTTCAGATTAAAATAAAAATCCAAGAGAAAAAAAAACAATTAACAAAAACAAAATTCATAGTCATAATGTTCATTGTACTGTGAGGCGTTGTTGGTTTTTACCGAGTGTAGAAAAACCTTCATGCTTCAAAAGATTTTAGCAATAATAATTTTTATTATTTTTATTTGTTGTATGTATATGAGTACATACATATGTACATGTATATGTAAATGGTAATACAAATATGTGCATGAGCCAACATGTACAGGGTAATGGGCATGAGAAGTTACAATAAAATAAAAAAATCTTAAACTATTTTATATACATACATACATATATATACATTGTTCTTATCAGAAAGTATAAGAATTGAGCTAATGGATTGTACTTTTTTTTAATGGGTTTCAATGTAATGAGTTGTAATTATTTAACTCATTATTTTTATAATTATGTACCATGATAATTTTTTCTGTTTTCTCTTTCCAATTGTAACTGTCTCTTCCACTATGTCGAATGAATATTTTCATGCGCATTCTAATACCCCTTTTAGATACGTAAAGTTTACTTTGCAAAGTCTTAATTCAGCTGGGAGAAAGATAGAAAGAGATAGTATTCCCCACCTCCCCCCCTCGCCATCGTCATTCACACAGCTGAATTAAGACTTTGCAAAGTAAACTTTGCGTGTGGAAAAGGGTTATAATCATAAGCTAAAGAAAGCTGACGACATGAATGGAATGAAAATTTTTTAGAATTCGAGCGACTAGTTTTCTTTCGCAGAGTTTTTCTTTCCACATAGTGGAAGAGGCATTCAGAGAAACTTTATTATTTATAAGTTTTCAGTTTGTTTACAAAAGTTTTATTTATCGATTTCTTCATTTTCTTTCCATACTGCAAATTAATTTTATTATTATTTATTCCTTTTTTGTTTCGTTGAGAAAATGCTAAATTTAGCTTAATGATTAATAGAGCGTGTTATAAGAAAGTAGAAGAAAAAAACAAAGTTTCCTTCCGTTTGGAAACCAATTCAATTAATCATTACGCCAATGCAACAAATGTTAAAAAATTTGAGCAAGTGTATCTTTAATTACATGTCACTCTGTTGTTGTATCCATTAGACGTGGCTTTTAATTTCGGGGCATATGATTAACTATTGTTTTTAGTTTTTAATTAAAAATTATTTACTTGAAAGTTTTTTTCTTTTTTTTTATCAATAACAAGCACGTACATACATACATACATACATACATATGTATGAGTATGTACATAATTCATTGTGCCCTAATGTCTGTCTGTACGTCCGTTGATTTGTGTGTGTGCATTTTATTAAAGACATTTTGTAAAGAAGCCCAAGTGGCAAAAATATTTGTATGTACAATGTACATACATACATATATTAAAATTGACTTGTAAGGAATTTTTTTTAAACATGCATACATACATATTTGCATATATACGAGTACAAGTGTATTTAGTTTGCGCGCGTGTGCGTGTTGTGTGTGTGTTAAGTTAAAATCTTCACATATCCATTAGTTTGTTGTAATTGTAGGTGGAACAGTAAAATAAAATAAATTAATTATATTAAATCCACAATATGAAAAAAAAACGTTAGCCTTATGAATATTTCATGTATTATTACTACGTTTATACGCACTGCTTATTTGCAAATAAAACTTATTTACTTGCGACTTACGAATTCAGAAAACTCTTCACGATTAACGCGCTATTTGCAAATAAAATGCTTGAGGTTGCCACACTTACAAATGTTTGCTAATAAAAAAACAATAAATTGATAAATATTGCACAAAAAAACATTGATAGAAGAAAATAATGACAATAAAATAAAAAGAAATTATTATTTGTTATTTTATATATTTACAAAATTTTTATGTAAACCTAAGTAACATTTCTATAGAAGTGCTAACAAGTTTTTATACATTTACAATGCCGTATAAACAGTGTGTTAATTTATTTGCAAATAGTGCGCGTATAAAAGTAGTACATATATTATATTGCATTGCAAATAGCGTTTTAGCCTTGTGTCTAACAGTTTTAAAATTTTAATCTGTTTGTTACTAAAAAGAAAAAGAAAAATCATAAAAAACAATTGTGCAAAACAATAAATATAAGTAAAAAAATATGAATAGAGTTTCCTGCATTTGAAGATTGAAAAAGACATATATACTCGTACATATTTATTTATACATACATACGTACATAGTATATGTTTAATGTATTTGATGGATCGCATTTATTGAAATTTCCATTAGCATCGGTTCGAATATTCATTATGAATTTTTTTATGAAATTTCATGAATTAGTTCCCCACGAACTTGTGTATTTGCTAACGGCAGCGCTAGGGAAGAGAGTGACATAGAAGGAATGGCGTAGTATGAACGTCTGGCAACTTTTTTTTATCTGTAACTTTTTGCGAACCGAAAATCGTAATATTTATCGTTTGTGGTAACGATAATGTAATTTCGTAATATCTTTTTTACGATAGTCTACAGGTATATTTTAATCACCATTTAATTCAATGTCATGTGGTATCTCTGTATAGAAAATTTCAAAATAAGCGAAAAGCATAAAGGATAATAAAGAAAATGGAAATGAATTTGAGCTTGTGATTTTATTTTTTTTACTTCAACCCACAGCGAATATCGTTAAAATATTTTACTGAATAGTGAAGTCGATAAATTTTCGTTATATTTATTATAGCGATACGATTGTCGTAATAAAAGTTAGGGAATCCAGTTACTGTACCTGGATTCTGTATATCGTTCAAAAATATTTTTTTTGTACTCCTCATAAACTTCGCCGATTTTGAACTATTCTCAATTTTAATTTAAGCGACTTTAGTTCGCAGCAATCAAAACTACTGGAGATGACAGAAAAGATTTCAAAATCCTTATAAAATAATTTAATTAATTCATAAATACTTCATTCAAAACACAATTTATAAATTGTTAATTACAATTGAATATAGAAAAAAAAATGCTGCAACCTTTTTCTTGCAAACAAAAGTGAATGTATACTTCATAAAATTTTAATTTCTATTAACTTGGAACAATGTTAATAAATATTAAACAGGTACATATTTACATGAGCATGAAAAATAAATATATTTATGTTTATTAATTTATAAAACTATTCTTTATTAGTGATTTATTAGTTTCATTTTATTGTTCTCCGACCCAAAGTGTGTGAAAAATGAATCTACATTTAAATTGAAAATTTTCAACGACTCGTGCAGCCCAATAAATTGCCAAAAAAAAAAACAGAAATATATTTTAAACTTATTTTGCTTAAGGCAAAGTTCTTTAATAGTGAGCAGAATTTTACTTTTGTTGATTAGATTGTTCAATGTGAAATCAAGATTTTGTGGTTTAAATCACTCCATTAAAATAAATGTAATCACCCATTTAGATGACATTATCGTATTAAGGGCCTTGTATATAAAAAAATTTGGTTTACAATAGTTTTACTGCCTTATTCATAAGCACTAATATTGTGTTATAAAGGGTTTATTATAAGGCAAATTTTGTATGAGAAGCTGTATTATAAAACTCTTATATAAAAATTAAAAATATTTTTCATGAATCAGGCCTTTATTAAATAAACTTGCATTCAAAATTAGTTTTCTACGCTTTTTGTAAAACAAATTTCAATTTTATGAATACAGCAGTAACTGCATTATTTATAATAAAATAATTATCTTTTATAAAAGGTTAATAAAACAAAATTTATGTGAAAAATCTGCTTATGAATAAGGCCTTAAATATTTAATTATTTTTTTTATAACGGCACAAAGTCAACTAACTAATGTATTAAAAATATAATATACATAATAATAATATACATATATCGCTCATTTATTCAAAGAACGTCATAACTCAAAAAAAAAACAGTTTGCCAGAAAACGAGTTTGAAGTTTTCAATTTACACACAATTTAATGGAAAAAATAAGTTTTATTTTGCTTTCAAGAGTTGAGTAAGCAAGATATTTGTATGAAATTTTTACATAATATGAAAAACGATATGAAGATTAATTCTGCATCATCAACACAAAAATTCCAATTTTGAGTTATGACGTTCTTTGAGTGAATGAGCGATATGCATATTTAATATGAAAATAATAGCATTATTTAAAACTTCCATAATTCAAACGGTTGATGACATATTTTTAATAAAGTGACTTATATCACTTTCTGAATAAATGGCTCATTTTTATATACAGAATATTCTAATTCTCAATAACCCGCCATGTCATGACTCAACCTGTAACTAGTTGACAGATTACAAGTAAAAACTACACCATTAATAAAAATGGAACGATATACGATACGCTATTCACTACAAAAATTGAGTAACTATGGTCTAGATGTAGCCAAAAACGACAACAAAAAAGAAGAGAGATGTCTTAGGACACCTGCTTAGCTATATAAAACAAATTTAATTTGTTAAATAACAATGCAATAAAATTATATTATATGATGATGTCAAATTCGCCGCAATTATTTCAAGACGTTTCCATTTATTTTCCATTAGCCGGCGGCGGCTGTTTGCCGGTTTACAGCCGATCGGCTGTGTTCTCTGGTTTGTGCTCATGTGCAAAAACAATACAAAACCAAATTGAGCAATCCTTCTCATTGTTTTTGTTTTGTTTTTGTTTCACTCACTTCAAAGCATGAAACAAAACAAAATCAAACAATGTGTTTCGTTTATTTTCGTACTCTGGTTTTAACTACAAAGAAATCAAAACAAAAATAAATTTATAACTGTAATAGTGTCGATTATTTTTGTTACGAAAATCACGTCCTAGCTCCTGTGTCGTGAAATAAATAGCATAGCTATAAAAATTGTGATTGTGTCAGGTAACACCCGGCATTTGATATCGAAAAAATTTTCATACAGTTTTAATTGTGTTTGTATGGAAATTTCGATCAATATCAATGTCGAAGTGCTGTTAGGCCTTTTTATGTAAAATTTTTTTTTATTCAAAAAAAACAAAAGAAGCAGTTTAACAGTTTTTGTTCAAACAAAACAAGTAAAAATAGCTTTAGAATTAAAAACAGGTATATACCCCCATATTTATAAAAAAATAAAATGTGTTTGAAATCAAATTTGAAATAAAATACATTTCAAACTCATTTTAAATTTTATGAATATGGGGGATAATATACATAAATTTTAGAAAAATATAAACACGTATACATACGTACTTAGATAACATTATGTTGATGTTTTATTAACAGCTTTAAGGTCCCTGGAGACGATCAAACAAATTCATCACTGGCAGTCGTGTTTAAGATTCGTTCAAATGACATAAAATCGTTACATCTAACATCCCTGTAGGTAACACAATCAGTCTTGTGTTAAGAACAGTGTTATTTTAGCAGCGAATAATTTAACATTGTAAATAAAGATAGTTGTTATGTAAAGACATTGTTGCGCAAACAAATTACAGTAGTTTTCGGCTTTAACGAATTTAATGAAAATCGCATTTAACGAACCCGCAAATTTTTTCTACCTGATATAACGAACAAAAATTTAATTTTGTACTCGATTTAAAGTTGAAATAAAAAACATAATTACTAGCAAAAATTACTAAAAAGCAACATTTACTACTGTCTGGTGTTTTTTTTTGAGAATTGTTACAATTAAGTTTAATTAAGCAAACTAAAATTTTTTATTAAAATACATTTATATTGATTATCAGGTTCGTGAAATCGAAAAACTACTGTATTCCAAATACATTAAAGTTTTATATTGTTATTGCAAATAAACTGAAAGTCTGACGTAGTTTTATTTTATTTGTAATTACAAAATAAATGCTTTGTAAAAATTATAAAATTAAATTAAATAATTCTAAAAGAATTAATTCAGTTAAAATAAGTAAAGTTTTCCATAAAAATTTGTACAGATGAACAAGAGAATGATCTAATTTTAATTTATAAACTCACATATATTTCAATGAAAAACTTAATGTGTGTTAAACCAGAACTAAATGATCTCAAATTAATAAATAAAAATAAATAAAATATTTTCCTTTTTTTCATTTTTCATTCAATTTAAACAAAATTTATTTTTTAACTATTATAAATAGAACTTAAGACAACTTAAACCAACTACAGTCTCAATAACTTGAGCCTTAAAATAGAAAAATATTCAAATGATGGATCAAAAATAACAGAAGTTCAAACAAACAACCGTGTGGTGATATAGAACTCAAATAAGCTACATTTTTATTAAAATTCTCAGCTTTTTACTACGAAGTTTTCTATACTGGGAAGCTGAAAGTATTAAATGTTAAATTATTGAGATAATTATTGAGACTGACCGTATGCCTCTAAATGTATTTAAATTGTGTGTGTAGTGGAAAAGAGTAGTTATTTTGAACAAAAATTATTGTAATATATAGTAATACAGACAAAAAATCTGGTTTAAGAATACATCTCTGTTTTTGATAATTTACTATTAAATAAAAATTAAAAAAAGTGAAGGTGTAAAATAAACAATCTGAATAAACCAGAACTAAATAATGTTGGACTTGTGTTTAACTTTAACAGATTTTCAGTCAGATCTCCTGGTTTGGTTAGCACCATGTAAAGGGGACTTGCACATATTTATCAATTAGCAGTCATGTTTTTTTTTTAAATTTTGCATTTTTTTTGTTAATTGTTTGAGAAATTCCCAAACAATATTTTATCTCTGTTGCTATATATTTGTTACCTTAATATAGAAAGGCCCTAACTCATTTTTTTTGAAATTGAGTTTTTTGTATATTTTGTATACTATAAAAAAATAATGAGTGAGGGCCTTTCTATATTAAGGTAATGATACGAGTACATATATATGTTAAAAAATAAGTAGGTATGTACATATGTACATACATACATATATAAATACAAAAATTAAATAAATCCATATTTAGTGAAAATGTTTCTTTAGAATTCAGTTATATAAAAAAAAATATTTTAAGGTTCAATAGTGCCAACGAAATACTCCGTAATATTTTTTTTATTAAATTAATAAATAGTTAATTATATATTTTGTAGGTAATTAAGGGTGCGTGTTGCTTATTATAAGACAGTATTTTTATTAATGTTACTATATGCAGTTTGTGAATTCATGACTAACTTAATTATTAAAGAAAAAATACATACAATAGAAAATGTTTAATTAATTCGCAAGTAATAAAAAAATGTTAACAAATAATTCTCAGCTCTAATCACTAGTATGGCTAATGTAGCGTTAAATATTTTTAATAATAGCACTATACGTATAAAACATAGCAGCGAAATTTAGATTTGTTCTTATATATCTAATATAGAAGCAGCTGAGGTTTCTTACTCCTATTTTGCACATTAATGTGACCAATTGGCATAAGGCAATATGAAACCATAAAACTTTAATGTTAAATCTTATGAGAAATAGTTTTGTGGAATACTTTAAGCCTCTAAGGGCCAACATTACAACTTAAAGTTATGCCGAGTACACATCTGGCATTTCTTGTGTTGTTATTTTCAAAACGTGTGCAACGCCGTTCACTTTATGTCTTTTATATGGAAAGCAATGACACACAAGGAAAAATATCGGGAATGACAAACGTTGCCACTAGTACACACTATTGCGTTATCACAAAATGCCCTAGTGTGTACTCGACATTAGTTAAAAGTAGGATTTTATCGGATATTTAAAAAGTTTTTCATTACTAAAATTTTAATTTAACCTAAAGTGAAGGATAAGTCAAAGGCAAGTTTATTCTAAAAGAATTCTTTTTTTTAATTAATAATGCAGAATAATTCGATATTTCTTATTTTATCTTGTGTAAAAGCTCAAATAATTAGCTTGTACGACCACCTCCTGAAGGAACGTGCTGGAAGCATGTTTTCTGCAAAACAATTTATTTTTTTGCAGTAAATGAGAGATATAATATTTCTCAATATGAGCCTGTCAATTAACCACAAATATCATGTTTTTTTATTATTTGCTAAAGTTTATAAGCGTTCGGGAACGGTAGGGGACCGAAAAATCATCAGTTGCCTTTTAGCCAATCACAAAAAAAAAATTGTTTTCATACAAAATATCTTATGAAGAAATCATGGTATAAATCCAGTTTATAAATTATATAATATTTAACTTTCAGAAGCCATAAAAAGCAGATTAAATATTTTTAATACTTTCATACACACATACATACTACATACATATGTATGTATGTATGTATGTATGAACATATCTACATGCATACCTATTTCCTTTTAAAATTTTATTTATGTACCTACATACGTATTTTATACTTCTTATTTTTTTATTTTTTTATTTTAGATACAAATGTTGCAACCAGATACCCAACAACAAGTGAAAATAAGTCTGCAACAAGACTTGAATTATCGAAAACAGCAACCAGATTTTGTAAGCGACATTTGTGGTTGTTTAAAAGACAATTGCCTTAAATGTGGCCTTAAAAACGACGATAAAATTTTTCACAATTTTAATGACGAAAAGAGCAAAGACAAAGCAACAAAATAAGTGATAAACCTTTCAATAAATGAAACAAACAACAAAAAAAGGGGAGCACACACACACACACACACAAAATAAAAATAATAAAATATTAAGAAAATAAATTTTTCAAGATAATTTAGTGTGAGTGTAAGTGGTTATAAAAATAAAAGAAAATTTTCCAATATAAAATTTCTTTGTTTTTTTTTTTTGCAAAAATAAATTTAACTCTAACGGTGCTTTACCATGGTGGATAGGCTGATGATGTATAAAAAACATCAAAAACTCCAACAAGCAAAGCAACAAAAACCCTGCAAAACACAACAACAACAACAACAGGAATTGGATTGTAAAATTAAATCCCGCAAACATGTTAAACAAACCCCACAAGAGAAGAAGGAGGAGAACTTTTTTCATAACACTTTAATAAGCACAAGTACAAAAAGTACTCACACAAATACAATAACATACTTAACAGGCTTACCAACAGCAATTATAAATTGTTGTTGCAGTTGTATTACAGTAAAATGTAAACACTTACATTATGGTCGTTGGGGTGTGAGCGGTGGTGGGAGACGTGGTGATTTTGCAGGCAGTTTGTATTTGTGGCTTGTGTTGGTGGTATTTATGTTGATATTATGTGGCAATACTGCAATTTCTCAGCAGCGCCATTTTAATAATAATACAAAACAAAACAATAGCTATAATAATAACAACAACAATGGTAATATGTTGTTGCAAATTTCCACACCAACACCAACACCATCACCAATGATTTCATCTTTAACAAATGGTAACAACAAAAATGAAAATAAAGGCGTTGGAGGTGAAGATGGTTTCGGCGGCAGTATTGGCATTATAGTGGCGGATGAAGTGGAAAAACAACAATTTGATGATACTTTACAAAGCCATCAGCAGCAACCTTTAAAAGCAAACTCAAATTCAACAACAAAAACCACTACATCAACTACATCAACAACATCATCGTCATCATCCTCGTCGTCGTCGTCGTCGTCGTCTTCTTCTTCGTCATCATTATCATCATCATCTTCGTCTTCAAGCTTAACGTCTTTAAAAAATGCCCCAACATTTTTCATCAACAATAGAAATAACAAAGATACAAACACCAACAGCACCAACACCAACTTTCAATTAAAATCAAATAATAACAAATTATTAATAAATGATGGCGAAAGTTTTATTGCCACTAGCAGCAACAGCAGCAGTAACAACAACAATAACAAGAAAAACAAAAATAAAGATAATAATAGCAGTAGCGAAGATCTATTGAATTCAGCTGAAATTTTAAATGAATCAGCAGGTGAGTCTTTTGTTCATACATATGTATGTATGTATGTACATAAATTTAATGGTTATTTTCATTAGAATGTTTATACCTATTAATTTTACAACAAATATTTCTTTCACAAATTCTTTTCCCTTTGGACAACAGTAGATGTAGCACAAAGCAATTTTTTTTTGCAAAAGTATCCAGAAATATTTTAAGATTTATGGTTTGTTGTTTACAAGAGAAGTATGAATGAGGCACAAAAGGCACAAATGATTGGAATTTTATTTAGTGACATTTAATTTATTATTTTGTTAAATTTTCTTTTTCCAGGCACATAAGAGCCAAATTACGGACACCAGGTAGGAACGTAGTTCCTTACGTTTTACTTACCCCCTAGTGGGTTTGTTTCTGATAAAATATATAGCGTTTGTGTCCTTGAAGACTCAGATCTATCCATGTTTTGAATTTCATCAAAATCGCTTGGATAGTTTCTGAGAGGCAGAAATTTCCCGCTACCTCCTTTCGTAGTCCAAGTTTTTATAAATCATATAACGTATGAATTCTTCTAGATATATATAGATCTATCTATGTTTTAAATTTCATTACAATCGATTCCGTGTTTTAGCCGTTGAAGCGCAACAAACAAACAATAAATTTACTTTCGCATTTTTGCAGACACCTTCAGCTTTCACAGACACGAACCACTTATCAAACCACAAACCATATTGGATATTCTCAAAAACTAAGCTGAAAATCCCCAAAATCCCAGGAGTTCCCCGGCACTTCCTGGAAAATTATGGCAACACTGAAAATCTAAAACAATCCACAGTGGCAGCATTATCATGTTATGTAGTTGCAACCAGTACCTGTGCTATGTAACTTGCGAGAAGTTTTCGCGTCGAGAAAAATCAAGCAATTATATTGGCTGTCCTGTTTTCCACCGAACCTGAAATAACCTTGCAAGAAACATGAGCAAGGAACTAAGTTTTTTGTTATTATTCCTGTGTTTCGCAGAATGATAACAAACTTTACAACATAGCCACAGGTGAACACACTACATCTTCTTGTGGTATTTGGAGTGTTTGTTACGAACAAGAAGTGTTCGCGACATCACTTGTAAACACTCATATACACGAACATCACTACATCCATCGTGTTTCGCTTATTATACGGGAGCATTTATTGTGAGTTTAGTATAATACATGCCACGACAATAAATTTAAAAAGCAAGACGTATTTACATTTCAAGAATGTTTGCTTATGCCTTGTGCAATGTATTGCCAAGTTCCAGAAGGCGCTCTAAAAGGACCTCAGATTCTGAATGAAACTGGCTAAACCATGAACATTTCAGCTTCCATAGGCTGAACTAATGGTTCATTCAAGTTTTTAAACTTTTCTTACAATTGAGCGAAACAGTGCATCGTGTCTGTAAGGAATGTGAGAACTTCTCGAATCAAAAAAATTGTTCTCATCCTGTGAAATACAGGCTGAGAAAGAGAAAAACTATGTTTGTTGATATTTTTTTTAAGTTTATTTAAATTTTTATATGCAAAACCCTGCGTAAAATAGGACAACCAATATGATTATTTAATTTTACTCGATGCGAGAACTCACAAGTTACGGAAACGAGGTACTGATTTTGCATCGTGTTGTTTACTAAGCATTTAATTTTTCTTCTTCTTGTTTTTACGCTTTTTAATTCGCTGTACACGACCCTTGCGACGCTCTACGTCCGCAGAAGATTATTTACGGATTAGTAGGCACAGCAACGCGCTCCAAAGACCTCCTTTTGGTAAGAATTTATGGAAGATTCGCAAAAAATAAACGATTCATTTTTATACATGTGTTTTAAGTCTATATTAAACTATCGGCACGATTTTTGCCAGCTTACTGAAATAAAGACATAAGTAATAAGCTAAGTTTGACTTATCTCACATCTTACAGTGTTTAATTTATTAAAGTCGAACATACCGTTATCGAGTTATATTGCAATAAGTTAGCGTGACTGCCTTGTTAAGGGGTCATATTAGCCACGCCCATAAAAAATCTGTGTATGGTAGATGAAAACTGACAACTGGAGTCTAATCGTCGTTTTCGATAACGAGCTTATTTGATCACCTTTTTTAGTTTGAGATTATGGCATTCGCTATCGAACAATGCAATAAAATGGTTCCTTATGGAATGCCATAATCTTAAACCGAAAAAAACGTGATCGAATCAGCTCGTTATCGAACGCCACGATTATACCCCTGATTTGAATTTGGGGCATTAAAAGATCCCCATATTAAACATATTCTTATTTAAGATAATTTTTTTTTTTGCAGAACAGTGTAATATGAAGCAGGAAGAAAGATATGGGGCAGCAAAAATGGCTAAAAATTATTCAAAGATTTATACTGCGCCATTTCTTTCATTTTCAAGTTTTTTTTACAAACTTTTTATTGCTGAATGATTTTTCGTTTTTCGCCTACAGTATTTATAATTAAAAACAAACAATAATACGATTTCTTTCAATTTAAAAAGCAATTTAGAAAAAAAAATATAAATTGATTTGAAAGTCAATTTTTCATCAACAACAATTTGCATCTTAACAAAACTTATTAACGTGTTAATAAATTAATAGCACAATGATCATTAAATTTAATAAATTATTTATATCTATGGAAATGAGTACGGGAAGTTGGCTCTTTAAAACAGTGTTGCCGTTAAGAATATTTTAAGCCAAAGGTTTGAACATCATTACAGTAGTTTCCCGATTAAACGAATACTCGTTTTTAGAAATTCTTGATTTTTTTTTATTTCACGATTTTATACTAGCGATGACAAATTAATAATTTGTGTTTTTTTTTTGGGAATTTTTTATTTTATATTAACGGTTTTCGACAGAAAACGTTCCATCGACTATTTACATTTAAAACAAAACAAAGTTGTCGATTCAGTGTTACCAGAAAATGCTGATGAGAGATTGCCAAATCGGTCAAAAAATTCTGCTAAAATGTTATACAGAAGAAAAGTATAATGCTAGATTTAAATGTAGAAAAAATTATTGAAATAGCTTTGAATTTCATGTTTGTACAAACTCATTAGTATTTACATGTATTTTTATAGCACATACAAACATAAAATGGTTAATAATTGGTGCGTTTTGGAAATGTTATAATTCTATACGTTAAAAAAACGTGAACGCACTAATAATCCCAAATTATTATTTTACTTGTTCAGTAAAATATTTGTTTATTAAAAATACATTGAAATTGTTTATTGAAGGGTTAAGGCTCAGTTAGCCGACTGTAATGGAATTTAACTGCAACAGTAGGAAACAGCTGATCGATATTGTTATGCCTTTACCCAAAAATTGCTAGAAATATTGTGTTAAACTTTCATTTCAATAAATGAGAAGCTCAAACAGATATGAGTAAATAATTGCGAGATATTTAAGTTACCTGTGTGTTGAAATAAAATGTTTAATTTCAATCAAGAAAACTTTTGAGAAAATGATTCTCTAAAATCGTTTGGAAATAAGAAAATAATCAAAATTTAGCCTTAAGTTGTTTTCGAGAAATGCACCAATGAAATGGCCTCCAAGTTCGAGTATTTAACAATTCCCGAATATTTCCTTTGGGGCTACGTGAAGTCACTGGTTTATGCTGATAAACCAGCAACAAGTAAGCCTTGTTGTTCGTGTTTTTAGTGACACACGGCCAGCACTGCTCGAAATAGTGAGCCAAAATCGGACGTTCAGAATACTCTTCGTTCAGAACCAAATCATTCTCATTTATTAAGGTCATGTATTGATTTTTGGAAAAAAACTATTTTTTTTGGATTATAATTTAATTTTTTGTGTTATTTTTTACAATTTAAAGTTCTTTTGGTCCCTCTCTCGGTCAATTTAATAATGAGCTTATGATCTTACGAAAGAATGTTTACATTGTAGATATTTTTAGCTTCTGAGAAATTCCTTTTCTTCAAGTCTTTAGAAACCTGTTTACTTGCGAATGTTTAAATAAATACGAAAAACTATAGATAAAAAATAATAATGCTTACATGATTTTCATTGTTAAGCTTTCTGCAAGTATTTTGAACAAAAGAAAAAAAATTAAAGATATAACAACTCAAACCAATTCAAACATACTCGTACATGTAAATAATAATACACTTACTAAAATTATACTTTTCTATCTTGAATAAATGCGTTAAAAATTGCGTAATCATAATGTGAATGAACACATAAGAAACGCGGAGCTCTTATCCAATATTTTCCACTCGCACTCGAACAAACTGGCTGTTTATTTTCAGCTTAAGTGCTGCTTGTCTGTAAAAGGAAACAAAAAAAAAAAACAAAATGCCAGGGACTTTAAAATTTTATTATAAGCAAAAAATAAATAAAATCTTAAATACTCGCACTGGGTCGGTCTTTGGACTGAAGAAGGTGGCTTCAAATCAAAACTACTTCTTATAACAACGACACATACTACTTTACTCGTATTACCAAAAAGAAAAACACAAAAAAAACTACAAAACACAAAAAATAAGCTTTTGGTAAAAAATGGTTAAAACCTGTAAATGGTAATGCATATTCAAAATGTTAAATATTTAAGCCTGAACAGACACACACACAAGCAGTCGTAAAATTAAAATTACTGAACACACACACACACACACAAACTTCTATGTATAACTAACACACAGCCATACACACTCGTACATACATACATACGAGTATATACAAACATATGTACAAACTTATGTACATTCTACTTATTTATATCATCATTTGAATTTATTTACAAAATATTTCAATTATGTTAATTTTGTAAAGAAAACCTTTGGGGTTCTTTTTATTGAAAAATTTGTATTGAAAATCGTAAATATGACCGTTAAAATTCGTTTTGTCACGATTGTCTGTGTCTTAGTTGTTTCGTTAATTTTTTTAAATGTTTTTGAAAAAAAAACTTGTTTAGCAAAAAAAATTTTTTTGTAAATATGTTCGGCATATGAAGTCGGTTCGAAAATTCCGTGACTTATTGAATCAGTCAGTGCATTTCAAATTTCTAGTCAAAGTGTAAACATTAGCTGAAATGCTCAAACAGCTGATTTTTTTTAACATTGTTTTAAGAACGTGAGCCAAGATAGCGTCGACGAGTTAGCGTCGATTTTGGGAATTAAAAAACCGGGAAAAAATGGGGGGGGGGGGAAATTTTGAATATTTTAAAAAATATATTAAGAAGCCGGCATCAATCTTGGTAATTCAAGGGTGGAAATTAAAGAAAAATCGTGGATGAATTTTCCCATTAGCACTCATGGACCCCCACATACATTCATAAAGTGGACACTTTGGTGAACAAAATGAGCTAACCGTGCGAAAATTCTGTCCACCCGTTTTTGAGAAAATCGACTTAATCGAAAATGGCCAAAAAAACCGTGGATGAATTTTCCCAGGAGCACTCTTGGACTCCCACGCCAAAACGTTATACATTCTTAAAGTGGACACTTTGGTGAACAAAATGAGCTAACCGTGCGAAAATTCTGTCCACCCGTTTTTGAGAAAATCGACTTAATAGAAAATGGCCAAAAAAACCGTGGATGAATTTTCCCAGGAGCACTCTTGGACTCCCACGCCAAAACGTTATACATTCGCACGGTTAGCTCATTTTATTCACCATTGTCCACTTTATGAATGTATCTGGGGGTCCATGAGTGCTAATGGGAAAATTCATCCACGATTTTTCTTTAATTTCCACCCTTGAATTACCAAGATTGATGCCGGCTTCTTAATATATTTTTAAAAATACCCACAATTTCCCCCCCCCCCCAGTTTTTCCCGGTTTTTAAATTCCCAAAATCGACGCTAACTCGTCGACGCTATCTTGGCGCACTTGTTTTAAGGCACATTAAAAAACTGAAATCATTTTGAATCGCAACAACATTCGATATTCAAAACATAATTACTCCACTGAAAGAATAAAAAAAATAAAATTCAGTAAATTGCGTCTTTCACTCGCACACGAAGGGTTCCGTACGTATACTACAAGTCGTCGCCTCAGAATTGGTTTAGCCCATACGCTACAAATAAAGTTTACATGATTCCTTTTTCCGACACATGTTTTGAAGAAAAATGTAAATTTTAGTGAACTTTCATGAATGAAGTTAGAAGTTAATATTACTTTATTGTAAAAGTAAAAATATGTTTTGTGCCGCATACACCACTTTTCTTAATTTATTTTCAAAAAGTAGCTTTTTGTGCTCCATACGTGCTGTGCATTGCTGTAGTGACGAAAATAAGTGCTTCAAATTTATTTTTCTTGCTACCCAGAGAAATAAGTCGATCGTTTAACACCGACCAAGAAGCGTAATATTTTTAACTATCGACCTGCTTACTCGTACACACTTACACAAGAAAAACAAGCAATTGAAATGAAATTAAATGATTTCTATTATACTCAAACATGCATAGTTAAGGGTTCTTTTATTTTATTTTAGTGTTTAATAAGTTTATATTAAAACATGCGTCTGGGTGTTGATGTTTTTGCTTAACAGTTGGCGTTGAATTTTTCTCACAGCACCTCCTTATTTATTATTCATTTCTTATAGCAATGAAGCAAAACAAGAGTTAACTTTACTTCGTACGTTTTTGCATGAAAAATGTGACACAAACGCCAAACTGTGGCATGTACAGCAAAACAATACTTATCAAACCTTAAAAGAGTCGAAATGGAGCAAAATGAATGAATGAATTTTTCTTTGCTCGCTTTAGAACACCCTTTAATTTTTAACTGTCATATACACATTTATTGTTGTAGCGTCCAAAGTTTTACATATTCAGTGAAAATTTCTGAATCGTAGCTCTAACGCTACTCGATAAAACAGCCTATGAGAGACAGGCAGGCAAGCAGACAGACAGACAGGCAGACAGAGAGGGTTCCTTATCACCTTTGGTTTAAGGAACCCTAAAAAGGGCCACAAGCAATCAATTAGTGATAGAAAAATAAATAAAAGCAATTAACATTTTTAAAGAAACTCGTAACCAGTCACTAGTGCGAAAAATATTACTTTGGTAAAAGGTGGCAACCTTTTAAAAATATGTATTTGAAGTTTAAAGGTGCCAGGCAAGTTGTTTAGTATTAAAAATAAGTGATCTCAGTCGAATTTGTTAACATGACAAAATTGGTCACAGCCATGTAATTATTCAATACTTTTATTTAAAAGGTCTCATCAGTCCAATAAATATAAAAGTATTATTAAATACAGGGTGGGCCAAAAGTTACCATGGGGTTTAAAAGTTTAATAACTTTTTCGTTTATTAATTTTTTTAAATTTTTTTTCTCAGATTATATAATATACAAAATGGAAAATTTTTTTACACTAAGTATGAAAAATAATGTCTCTTAAATGACCACCGTTTTCAGCTTCGCACTGATGGGCGATTATGATTATGAGTGATGAAGCTCATTTTCATTTGAATGGCTTTGTTAATAAGCAGAACTGTAGGTTCTGGGGTTCTGAAAATCCAAGAGCCATTCATAAACGCCAATTGCACCCCATTAGGTGTACAATATGGTGTGGGATCACATCTGAAAATATCATTGGGCCTTACTTCTTCGAGAATGAAGATGGAAGTGCTGTAACCGTAAATGGAGAGCGGTATCGGTTTATGATAGAAAATTTTTTACGTCTTGCTCTTGAAAACATAGCTGATATGTGGTTTCAGCATTACGGAGCCACTGCCCGCACTGCCCGAGACACAATGGCACTTTTAAGTCAAATTTTTGGAGAGCGAATAATTTCCAGAAATTCGGAAATAATTTGGCCCAGCGCGATCGCCAGTTTTGACAGCACCCGACTATTTTCTTTGGGGTTATTTGAAGTAGCGAGTGTATGTGAACAAGCCAGAGACAATCCTTGAACTCAAGGCAAACATGGTTGCAGAAATTTTGGAAGATATTATGGAAAATGCTCTAAAACGAGCCCATCAGTGCGATGCTGAAAACAGAAACAGTGGTAATTTAAGAGACATTATTTTTCATACTTAGTGTAAAAAATTTTCCGTTTTATATATTATATAATCTGAGAAAAAAATAAAAAGAAATTAATAAACGAAAAAGTTATTAAACTTTTAAACCCCAAGGTAACTTTTGGCCCACCCTGTAATAAAGCTGATGACTTAATTTAAAACACCAAAAGTGAAATAAATTTGAAAAACTAATAATCAATTTGATTATTGGATTTGAAAGCAAAAAACAAAAGAGTTTCTCAAACATAGTTTATGCCTCATAAATATTTAATACAGATGTACGAGTACATTCCATTTTTCACTCTTTCATCTTTTCGTTGTTGTTATGTTCGTTATTTTTAACATTTATCTGCTACTGACCAATATTTTAAAACTCTAGCGAGATGATGAGACAGACATTCAAAAAAGTCTTACCAAAATGAATTATAAGCCAGTCAAACGTTAATATATATATAAATACAATTTTGGCTATTGCCGCATCTGCAATTGCTGTTGCCGTTGCCGTTGCCGTTGTTTTTCAAGTTGCACTATTGACCAATTTTCGTAGCAGTGTTGTTGCATTGTTGTTTCATTTTGAATTCTGTTACAACAAAATATTGGTTTTCAGACGTCTGAAATTTTTTGCAATTGTAGAGAAATAAAACTTAAATAAAAAAAAACCAACAATTGCTGAAATATTAGCAGTAATGAAAGAAAAAAAATTGTAATACAGTCGCAGTGGCTGACGATGCAGCAACATTAATACAATTATTTTGATTTATTGAGATGTTTATAAAAACAGATGTGTGCGTGCGTGTGTGTGTGTGTGTGTATTTTTCCACAATTTTGTTAGACAAACGTTGTAACTGAAGACTTAAACGTTGAAAATTAAAAAAAAAAAACGTTGAATTACTACTCTAACAACAACTGAAACTGAAACCAAAACCAAACAAACGTTTGTAATGAATGTAATGCAACATTACACTCGTCACCTTGTTGCTATCAAAATACAAAAAAAAAAAAAAATTCATATATACATGTTGGAATAATCTGCCAAAGCCATACACACATAACTACAGTCAAGTCTCGATAAATGCACACTTAGTCAAAAAATAAATAAATAAAAAGAAGAGAGGTGTCTTAGGACACTCAGTTAGAGCTAGGCTGCTTAGTTATATAAACCAAACTTCATGTGTGAAATAACAATGCAAAAAAAATATATTATATGTATATCAAAACGTTTACATTTATTTCCCATTATTTTATTTTCTAGCGGCGTACTATTAAATTAATGTATTGTTTGTTTCGTTTATTTTTGTACTTTGCTTTTAAAGAGTTCAAAACAAAAACAAATTTATAGCTGTAATAGTGGCGATTATTTTTGTTACAAAAATCACGTCCTAACTCCTGTATCGCGCAATAAATAGCATAGCTATAACAACATTTTTGCTTTATATGAGATTCATAAAACAAATTTAGTATGGAAATGAGTTAAATATACAGAAAAGTGTACTTTTTGTAATTTCACGTTAGTTAGTGACGTACGGCTTGTTTTTTCCAAAGAAAAACTTATGTTTCACATACTGTTCTGCATGTTGGCTTAGAGGGAAGTTAGCTCTACATTTAGTAAGGGCAAATGCTGTCCGATTTTTTGAAATACCAGCTTAATTGCTTGGTGACGTAACGTGAGAAGTCGTGGACTTTTTTGTTTGAAAATATGGATGACATTTAACCGGTCGAGATGTGATTTCTACAGTATCACCGCACGTGCCCACAACAATCGACTTATTGACATCCAAAATTTGACGATAAGTAGATTTCAAGAAATGGATATTATTATGAATATTTTCTAAGAGGACACGTAAAGTCACTGGCTTATGGTGATACACCAGCAACAATTAGACTTTGGAGGTCAACATTGTTCGCGTTATTCATGACATAAGGCCAGCAATGCTCGCAAAGTTGGGCCAAAATTGTACTGCGCTTCCTAAAGAATATGGACGCGGTGGCCATAAATCATTTTCCAATGTTAATTGGATTAAAATTTATTTTTATGTGCCATTTTTTACAATTTAAAATTCTATCGGGTTTAATAAAAATTCGCTTTCAATATAAAGAAATTTGGTTTTTTAACTTAAAGAAATTGTAGAGGCCAAAAAGAGCACAAATTAAAGCCATTGAAATTTCTCAGTCAAACACAAACAATTTGCTAGCATTTTATTTCAACTCTAAACTGTCAAGACATTAAAATTAAAGCGTGTCACATTATCCAAAGTTTTAGATTAATCAGTGTTACATATTATCGAGAGTGGACTGTAGTAGTAAGTAAGTAAGTCATTTAGTTACACGATTTAGTTGGTGAAACGGGTAATAAATGATTTTTTTAGTGTGTAAGTGTGTGTGTGTGTGTGTGAGTGAGTCCATGTGTGTGTACATAAGCATGTGTTAGAGTCTCCGGTTTACAATTTCATTTGTAATGTTTTTGCTTGAGTTTTTGCTGCCCGTGTTGCTGTTGAGTTATTTCAATGACGTTAATTGGTTTGAAGAGCTTCTGACACACAAAACAAATTATTTCTTATACATATTTATACAACATTAGATTTCAAATTTTGAAATAATAAACACACACCAAAAAAAAAATCATATTTATTGACCAAAGAATCGTGATAAAACCGTATAAACAGACTTTTAATATTTGTGAGTTTTTTTTTCGGCGCCAACTCGAAAATGCCACCACAACACTCTTACAAACTTAATTCTTATCTACTATGCCTGCGGAATAGGAAATAAAATTATGTAGAAATATTATTAAAATAATTTCAGTATCAAATTAAAACATTGAAATATTAAAAACTTAATACAGAAGTAAGCACTCGTATTATGTAAATATTTTCTTAATAACTTGTTCCGCTTTTGAATTTTGATGGATGGATGTTCGTTAGCAATGTCTAGCTCTAAGCTCTGCAGCATTGAACAAGTCGTAATTAAATTTAAAGTAAACAAAGCTCAGCGAAGCTTTTGCTAGTGCATGATATCCAGCTCGGAACACAAGTGTGTTCCAGATCTGAAACTCAGCAACATCGAGATATTCTATCTATAGCAGAGCAAAAATTATCTAGCAAAATTTTAAATACCAAATAATCATTGAAAGAAATGTACGTATGTAACAAGGCAAAGCACACAGTAGTAAAAGAAGGACCAAGCGTGGTTAACCCAGTTTCTGTCATTTCGAAACTATCCAACCGATTTTTATGAAATTGCAAATGTAGATATTACATCTGCATTTAAAAGGAACCACATGTTATAAATTCCCATTTCCAACAACAATTCTGTCGCAATTTCGCACGTTTTAATTTCACGAGGAATACAGAACATACCAGATTGTTTTAAAACTTGGACGAAGAAGGGCAGGGGGAAATTTCTGCCTCTCTGAAACACCCTTACCGATCTCAATAAAAATCAAACATGGATACATCTGCAGCTAAGAGACAAACATTTTTTTTATGTACTTACAAAATTAGAACCAAAAAGGGGGCAGTATTCAGTTCCAGTTTTCACGATTTCTGGCAATTTTGATCATATTTTCACTTTGTCGGTTTTTAACACAAACGATAATGTTTAGGTCGTAAAGCGTCATTGAAGCGATTTGGAAGAACCACTTAACCTGGAAAATTTTTACAGTGGTACGGAACGCTATCGTTCATGTTCTGTATTCCACGTGAGAAATTGAAACGAGAGTAATGGCCATAGAATTGTTGTTGGAAATATGTATTTATAACAACAATGCTATGGCAATTCCGAACAATGATATAAGGGTACATAGTACCCTTATATCATTGCTTTAATATAGAAAGGACCTAACCCATATATTTTTTTGAAATCGAGATTTTTTTAAATTTTTCGATACATTAGATGTTCTATCGAAGTATACAAAAAAAAAAAAAACTCGTATTCAAAAAATAATGAGTTAGTACCTTTCTATATTAAGGTAACGATGTCTAAGTTAAATTCTGTTTAATATCGAAAACTTATATGAATGATTATATGAAATTTTTACTAATAAATAAGCAACAAATGAGAAATTTGAATAATGCAAATTCCGCAATTCCCAAAAAAAAACTTTTATAATTTCAAATTTGGGATTTTTCAGTTTTTCAGGTTGGGCGAAAAATTTTGTTTAATATAAATAATAATAATAAATAATAATAATATATATATATATAATAAAGAAAATATAAGGCCACTTAAAACACATCTTAACTTCTTCTTGATCTCAGCCTTGAAATTTGCGAAAATATTTTCATACAAAATATTTCCATATACGAAGGCTCCGATTCCAGGGGAAACCTAAATTTTTTACTTTTATTTATTTAAATTTTTATTGAATCGTAGTAGTTACAGAGAAATTTTTACTATCAACAGATACCCGAAAATAGTTCCCGAAAATAAAGGGTCCGCCATCTAACGTTTTTTTTCAACTAGTGCTTATTTCGTGAATGGTAACACTTAGCTCATGTCTGATTTGACAGATAATTAGTTTTATTCTTCCGCGGAACGAATATGGTTGTGTATACGCTTGAACAACGTAAACAAGCAAAATTGTCGCATTTGGGGCACAGAAAACCCGCACGCATACATTGAAAAGCCGACGCACCCAAAACGAGTAACTGTTTGGTGCGCATTTTGGTCCAGAGGCATAATTGGGCCATTTTTTTTTTCGAAAATGAGCAAGGAGTGTCCGTTACAGTCAATGGCGATCGTTATAAAATTGAAGAGGAGGATATTGGAAACATATGGTTTCAACAGGATGGCGCTACGTACCACACAGCCGAAGCAACACTCGATGTTTTGCGGCCTGTTTTTGAAGATCGCATTATCAGCCGCAGAGCTGATGTCGTTTGGCCACCTAGGAGCTGCGATTTGACACCGTTGGACTATTATTTGTGGGGTGCCGTCAAAGATAAGTGTTACGCCGACAAGCCAAGGACAATATTCGTGAAGCAATTGGTGAAATACAGCTGCACACAATCGATAATGTGCTTACAAATTGGACCGATCGTGTAGGCTACTGCATGGCCAGCCGAGCCAGCCATTTGAATGAAATTATTTTTCATTATTAATCGGAAGGATTGTACTTTCAAATAAAAAAAGAAATTTGAGAAAATATTCAGTAGTTTTTTTTATAGCATTTTCAAAAAAAAAAAAGTTATCTGGCGGACCCTTTAGTTTGGGATTTTCCGCTTTTTTCCCCTGTAGTGTCCGCATTATGGGTTGGGCGAAAAACTCCATTTGCAGAATGAGTCAGAACATATTAAGGTCTCTAAGGTGTCCCTTTCTTGATTTCAGCCTTGAGATGGGCTAAAAATGAGTAAAGCTCTATTTCGGAAGGCTTGGATTTTAGGGCTATGAAATATTAAAAACTTTCTTGTTTCATATAACATTAAAATTTAAATATAAAGCTTTGATAAAAAAAAAACTAAACTGACTTCGAAAATAAGTTAAAAAAAAATTTTTATATATGTATGTGTTACCTGCGGGGTTGTCAGATTTTTTCCGACCTACTCGTATTTCGCCAAAATGGTTTTAAAAATCGCCTAAAATCGCCAAAATCCATTTTATGTAGCTTTTCTTTATATATATAATAAATTTGTTTTTATATACACTTTTTTTAATATAAATGTTTAAGAAATAATCGTATAACTTTAACGTATAACGTAACTTTAGCAAAAAATCGCCAAAAGCAGAAATAAAATCGCCAAAAATTATTTCTTGTAAATTTTTCGCATCCAAATTCAAAACGCATTAATTAATAAGAAAAATCATCGTAACCAAATTGTTTTAATTTCTTGGCAGGATTTATTTTTGAAGCCTAAAAAATAGTCATCAAAATCGCTAACAAATTTATTTATCGCCAGCAAAATCTCCATGTCACCAAATTAAAATTGGAAAATCACCATATCTGACAACTAGTGTTTTTCATACGGGATTTCCCGGGAAAAATTTGCCGCGATCCCGCACAATTTCCGGGAAAGAAATCCCGGGATATATTTGCGGGAATTCCCGGGATTTTTTTGTTTTGATTTTATTATGGCAACTTTAGTTCATATGTACACATTCCTTGATGAGTGTCGTTATTCACTTATGAAGTTATGAAGGTGATGGTGCAATAATAAGGTGATGGTACTAGCACAATAGCTCAAATTTTACAACAACAACTTATATTGTGTTGATTTTGTAGTAAAGAAAACGCTGTTTCGATTCAAAGAAAATCATTTTCATTAAAAAATGAATTCCAATCTTTTGAAGGAAGTGGTGAAAAAACTGAAAGTGTCGAGAGATTATATAATGCTCTTCTGACTATAAGGCCAACATACATAGAAAGTGAACGTATTTTTTCATTAACAGGAGTTTTTTTTTTAAATAAAATTTGAAATAGACTGTCGAACGATTCTATTAATGCTGTACTAAAGTCCTATTTGCAAAGCAAGATTTTGCAATATTTTTTTAATAATGTAATTTGTTTTTTTTTTTTTTTTGTTTGCGTTATATCAATGCATTTGACTTTCCATTTACATATAATATTGGTATTTATGCATTACTATTATATATAAAGAACTGAAATTATATTAGTTTTTCGGCTGATGTGTTTATAAAACGTTATTATTTAATCGATCTCATGAATTGTTATTTGTTTTTTGTCGAAATAAATTAAATTAAAAAATATTTTGTATAGTTTTGCACTGGGCGGGAATTCCCGGGAAACTGAAAAGTCGTTCCTGGAAAATAAAAACTCTACTGACAACCCTGGTTACCTGTAGTGTTGTTTGAAGTCGGCCCAAAGCAGGTTAACAAATTCTGCATTAAAATATTTATGCGTTTAGCTTTCAATATAATTGGCACCGACTTCGAACAGCACTATAGGTAAGATATATAAAAATGTAAATTTGTTTAACCTTTTTATTGCTAATTTTTGAAGTCGGTTAATTTTTTCACTTCAAAGTTTTATTTTTATTGTTTTGTAAAGCTTTCATAGGGCAATTTTTTCAATGCAATTATAAAAAATATTCAACTGTTTTCGATGAGTGATCATTTCCAATAAGCGACTTTTTACCACTGTTGTCTGTACTTTAGTTTTTTGTCGCACCCTTTTTATTATTACTAGAACTGATCGAACTTCAAACGTTAATTATTCAGCCGACAATTATCAAGGAATTACATTTTCAACTCAATAAATTAAAATGAAAAACAAAAGCGCTAAAAATGGCTTTCCGGTACTCTTAATGTTTTTGCTGTATTATTTCTGCTGTCTTTTGTTTTACCCCATAAATTTTGTTGGTCAGTATGTTTTATTTATTTATTTATTTTTTTTTTCACAAACTGCAAATATGCGTTTTTTTTCGAAAGCGGAAATAAATATAAGTTAATTTATGCCTCCTAATGGTTGTGTGGGATGTAGGAACTAACAAAAATCAATGGCTAATTAAACAATGATCCACAATGGAGTAAATGAGTAAGCAAATGTAAAAATTATATAAACATATTTTAAGGAAAGGAATAAATAATATATATTTTCAATGAAATTAACAAACATAACATAATGTTTTTCTTTGGTATTTGTTCTAAGTGGAAGGTTTGAAAAATCGTTTGCATTTAGCAAGGCAATAAATAGCTTATGCGAGTTATACGAGGAAGGTTCTTGAATTAGGTAGAGAGTACTAGAAATTCGCTTTCTGAAAGTTTACAACATAAACATACTCGTATGCACAGAAAACTTTAACATTAGCGTTTTTTTCACTTACAGTAATTGTTTGCTGCACTTTCCAAATTTGATTAAAACATTTTATGATACAATAATTTTAATAAAAATGTACAAAATGTACAAAATTTTAAACGATTAATTATTTATAACCAAATACAGCAGACAAGCGTGTGCCAAACGCTAGAAAAGTACTGTGGCAAAAAAATATTTGCCTGTGGGGAAAAAATTTTATTTTTCTGCTGTGCCAAATAATATATTTTTTGACAATGTAAAATTTTGACAAATTCGCTTTAGCATAGTAAGAAGCTGATGAAAAAATTGCTACGGCGGCGAAGCAACAAATTTGACTACAAGCCGTCGGCTACCATTAATTTTTTTAAAGGACATTTTTATATAGAGCAATATTCTAGCAGCAAAAAATTTTATAATGTGATAGGAAATCTTTCGCAAATTAAAATAAACAATGCATTTTTCACAGTCTTACTACATTTTAAGGCCGTACAAATCGATGTATTGGGCGACGGCTCGAATTTTCAAAAACGACGGCGGTGGTTTTACCTTTTATGATACCAAGCTTCTTATTTATTTGTTGTGTCAAAAATTCTACTAGCCCCTGGGGCTAGTGAAATTTTATTCACCTCAGAAGTGTCAAAAATTTACTAACAATAGTACTTTGCTACCGTTTGGCACAGGCCCTTTGACAAAAAAAAAAAAAAAAAAAAATAGTTCACTCCATTACGAATGTTGAAAAAACTTAAATTTCGTAAGCTCAAAAGCTTTTAGAAATCACATTTTTACATCTGAAACATTTTAAAATATTTTGTTTCTTTACTCACTTAAGGTACGGTCACACTTGTCAAACATTTGCCCAAAAAAGCGTAGCCAACAAACACTAATGAAAAAAGTTTTGATCCAGACACTTGTTTATCATATTAAACAGTTTCGAACACAACTAATATACCATGTCATAGAATCCAACAATATTGGCTACTCTTTAACTTGACAAACTTTTGTCTGAATTGAAAGATTTTTCATTAGCATTTAGTGGTTACGCTTTTTTGGGCAAATGTTTGACAAGTGTGACCGTAGCTTTACTTACATATCTGTAGCAATATGGAATAATAGCTTAAATCGACTTAAGCCAAGCAGTGTTTTTAGCGAGCAAAAGTTTCGTAATTGTTAGTGTTGTATCTGTTTGATATGCCTTGGGTCTAGGGCTTGGGAAACGAGAATTCCCGGGAAATGTCTACCTAATATTCCCGGGATAGTTGCGAGATTTTCCCGGGAAAACGGGAAATTAAAAGTACACGTTATTTTACAAATATGTAGACTTTTGTAACACATAAATGGATGGCTTCATACAAGAAATTTGTATTATAATCCTGTTTTACTTTAATAGCAAAACTTTCATTGTTTTTTTTTTACAAAAGCTGGTTTGTATGATTGTATGACTAAATTTACACGATGAAATTGTTTGAATTTTTTTTTTTTTGATGACATTTTTCTTTCTAACAGTTTTATTTAAAATAAAAACTAAATTTTTTTAAGAATGAAAGAATTCTTTTGATACTGATAAACTATTAGTAAAATGTCCATACATTTTTTTTTAGGTTTAACATTTTTTTAGCGCACTAATAATCCCAAATTATTGTTGTAGTTATTCAGTAAAATATTATTTTATTAATATTCAAGTTTATATTTTTTATACACACAAAAAAGTAATATGAATGTGTTTGTAATATTAATTAAAATATTTGTAATATTAATTAAAAAATTAATTAAATTTTCACCTATAAACAATTTGATAATATCAATAAGTTTTTTCACTCAAATTAATTAATACAATTAAAAATTTAATTGAATCAATTAAATTATTAATTGAAAACATTAATTGGGGATACTTTTTTCTGTGTATAAATTTAAGTCATACCATTTCTTCTAATTCGTCTACTAGAAAAATTATTGCTTGACTAGAAAACTACATGCAAGATTCATTTCGAAAAGGCCGTTTCAGAATATATTGCAAGTATTAACACTTTTGTGGAAATTGAAACTCTGGCATGCTTAGTTGTTGTTGTTTTTTGAAATTTTGGAAACTGAAATTAGATCAGAGAGGCGTTTTAGGTCAAACAAAATTTTAAAATTTGTTTTTGTTTTGAATGTAATTGTGCGACGAGTCGAACGTTGGTGACATCGTGGGACAGGCCCTAACAGTTGTATTATATACGAGTATATATGATCAAAATGTTTCCTAAAGGAAATAACTCGATGTTAAACAAACTTGAAGTGATTTTTCGCCAAATTAGTGAACAAATTTTGGAAATTGTAGTGAAATTTTTGAGCTCATAGAAGCTGGAGGCTTATTCTGAATTGCGATGCGAAAATCAATGCAATGCGAAAATACATAAATGCGAACAATTGCTATTCTGTATTGCGATATTCGCAAAGTTCTTTTTTAATCGCATTTCAAATGCGAAAAGGTGGCAAGTCGGTATTCTACATTGCGAAAACAAATGTCAAACACATGTCAAATTCGCAAAATTTATTCGACAACAAAATAGCATTCGCAAAGTACAAACATGTAAGTGAAAGATAATATTTTATTTATTTATTCATCATATATTTATTATTTAATTCAGGAAAGCAAGCAATAAGACCACCAAACCGCGTCAATTTGAAATAATGATGGAATTTATGAATAAGCACAGCCAATTGGCAAAAGGCCATTTGAAAACACCAAATGCACGTCATTCGGCAAATACTTTGTGGCAAACGTTAACTGAAGAACTAAATATCAATGGACCACCTATTAGAGAAAAAAGTATGAAATATATAAACCAGTTCAAAAATATTTGACTTCAACTTTAATTTTAATAGGTTTGGGCCGATTTTAAAGTACACACCAAGCAGAAGCTTAGACGAAATAAAACCGACATTGGCGGCACTGGCGGTGGCCCATCAAGATGTAATCAACTGTCTCCCTTAGAGGAGGTGTTGGTAGCCACCTTGACCAAGAAATTTTAACGCAGCCGCTAATTTGATAATTGGCGGAATTGCACTTGATTTCGTAGTATTGCATTCCGAGCTAATATTATTTAAGACATATACAAATGCTTCTTTATTTAATCTAAAATTTTTTATAAAGCTGAAAAAAGAAATATTCTGCATAAGTAAACGTTTATTTTTCGCAAGCATCAAAATAAATTACATTTTTCCATTCAAGCTTAGAATATCGGATTTGCTTCTAAGCAATCTTCTCTGTATCCTTTCATTTTGCTCATGCCCTTCTTCGTCGTCGAACCACAGTGCCACAGAATCCATTTTTATTATTTTTTTTCTTACAGAATTTCCTAAATAAATTTTATAAACAATTTTCGTAGCCAAACACAAACAATTTATTTATTTTTAATTTGACGTTTGTTGACACTGACGTTTATTTGAGCAGCGTTGCCACGATTTGAAATAAATTGCGAATGCGATTGCGAAAGTCTAACAGAATACCAATTTTCTTTCGCATCGCATTTCATTTGCGCATCGCATTGATTTACACATCGCAATTCAGAATAAGCCTCCTGCAGAAACTCTGAGTTGACAATACTTAAATGTATTGTAAGTCGACACTATTATTGAAACACTGAATGAAATATTTTGGGAGAAATAAAATGAAAAATGAAAAGGACATTTCTACAGACTGTGGCTTAGGCTATTTAAACATTTAGCGCAGCTGATTAAAGTACTGTAACTAACTTGCTCCTGGAAAATTTTCAAGAAGAATGAGAAACAACCAAAGCAAATTCTTAATAAAATGATGAAATTGTTTAATAATTGCAGTAACAGTGGTCAATTAGTCTTTATATGATCTCTTACTAAGTAACAGCTATATTCTATTTGCTTGAAGTCACTTTAAAATTTGTCTTAGAACTGTTTTTGACTTAGAACTTTGATTTAAAAAGAATGCTTACATTAAGCAAACAATCGAAATTTCGCCAACTTTCACTTAATAAATGTATAGGGTGTCTTTTTTGGAGGTATAGAACTTCGAATTGAAATAAAACACAAGAAAATCGTTTTAATGTCCATCAATTTGGCTTTATTGGAAGGATAATTTTATGCCATTAACGTTTAAATATGATTTCGGGCATGTGGCCGCCGCGGCTGGCTCGAATAAAGCCAATTCTACAGGTCCAATTTTCAACCACTTTTTCGAGCATATGGGGCCGTATGTTGGCAATAACGCCACGAATGTTGGCTTCCAAGTCCCCTAACGTTTCTGGTTTGTTGGCGTAGACGAGCGACTTCAGCGGATGCGTATTATCACATAGAGTAAACGTAGTGCGAAAACGATCCATGGTTAACCGAATTAATTGCTCTGATGGACGATTATGTCGACCATAAAATGGACGGAGCTTGCGGTAAACTTCGCGAACTGAACCATTATTTTCGAAATAAATTTGCACGATTTGCAAGCGTTGTTCTTTTGTCAACCTGTTCATGATGAAATGGCAAATCAAACTAAATATTAATCACTTGACAGCTGACAAAATGGCCGCCAGTTAAAAAAATTAATGCCAACTTAAAGTTCTATACCTCAATAAAAAACACCTAATACTTAATTTAGAAAATTTGCGTTTTTGGGGAGGTCAAAAGTCCGGGAAATCCCAAACCCTAGTCCTAGCCTAAAAAAAGCAACTTCATTCTTTATGTAAAAATCAGTAAACTGAAAGCTTTCTGGTTGGTTTTCATAAACTTTTCCTTCGTGACACTTGTTATATATTTTATTCCCCTCATTTTATTTAAATTTAAACCACAACTTAAGTATTATTTATAACGATAACTTAAAGGTTTTCATCTCATGATATGAGCAGCAAAAAAAAAAAAAAAAAAAAAAACACAAATCATTATTTAATATGAAAACAGTTAACGCCCAGTTTTTTTTTTCATTTAATGCTTCAATGCTCATTCAGATATTTGATAGCGTAATTGTAATGAAAACCAAATCAAACTGTAATCGAAAAAAAAAATTAAATAAAAATTAAATAAATCCAAACAGCCATTATTTAAGCAGGCATTGAAATGAATGAGGAGACTTAATCCCATGACTGCGACTACAACGGAAGTTTATTTCTTTCTTCGTTTGTTTTTTGTTACTATCAATAATAGTTGTTGTATTGTATTTACAATAACATTAAGTGGCCGCCAGTAATTATCTGTACTGAAAGGAAAAAGAAACCAAAAAGTTAAAAACAAAAAATATTATAAACTTTACAAATCAAAACAAAACCCAACCAACCAAATAATTAAGCCAACGTCAAATGACATGTGTGCGTAAAACTAAAACAACATTTAAATTTCGTAACAAATAATTTGGGTAAAGTTTATTTATTTTTTTTTGTTCCTAAATTATATGTTTAACAATTACCTACAATTAGTTAATAATGGGCTTATAAAGGATGATTGCGCTTTTGCTTAAAAGTAGGTTAAAAATTATTGTTTTCTAAATGCTGCATTAAAAAAAAAATTTGAATTTAAAAAATATGTCTAAAGGTAATTTAGGCTTCAACGAAAGCCAATTTGAAAAATCACCTTGGAAATAAATATGCAAGTATTAAATTTTGCGCGCTTCTTACTCAAAGAGCAGACAACAAATCACAATTATCGATCGGAACAGTTTATGGTCCTTCGACACAGAGTTTGATTGTAGACATTCGGCATAGATAGTTCGCAAAATGGTGTTATATTTTCAGCTTTTTAGCAGCAGCTTAAAGAGAATCTGAACGATATGTTAAAATTTTAATGGAACCTAAAAGAAAAATGATGGGGAATACTCTCGAAGTCAGTTGATGCAAAATCTGGGCTCAAATCGTCACATCCATGATCGTTTCGACAATTGTACGAAAACAAATCAGTACGTTTACGTATTGGGTGTTTTTTATTGAGGTATAGAACTTTAAGTTGGTATCACTTTTTTAACTGGCGGCCATTTTGTTAGCTGTCAAGTGATTAATATTTAGTTTGGTTTGCCATTTCATCATGAACAGGTTGACAAAAGAACAACGCTTGCAAATCGTGCAAATTTATTTCGAAAATAATGGTTCAGTTCGCGAAGTTTACCGCAAGCTCCGTCCATTTTATGGTCGATATAATCGTCCATCAGAGCAATTAATTCGGTTAACCTGTCAATTGGCCACCAAGATCGTGTGATTTGACACCATTGGATTATTTTCTTGGGGGATATGTGAAGTCGCTCGTCTACGCCAACAAACCAGAAACGTTAGGGGACTTGGAAGCCAACATTCGTGGCGTTATTGCCAACATACAGCCCCATATGCTCGAAAAAGTGGTTGAAAATTGGACCTGTAGAATTGGCTTTATTCGAGCCAGCCGCGGCGGCCACATGCCCGAAATCATATTTAAACGTTAATGGCATAAAATTATCCTTCCAATAAAGCCAAATTGATGGACATTAAAACGATTTTCTTGTGTTTTATTTCAATTCGAAGTTCTATACCTCTAAAAAAAACACCCTACGAAATACGAAACGATTGTTTTACACGTACAATGCACTATGTGGCCAATTTTAATTTTAGCGGCAAAATTCAAATTTTCAACTTTAGCTTTCTGAAAAAAGAAAATTCACGATTCGCACACATTTTTAACAGTCTTTAAATGTAAACAGCTGTGAATGAATGCTTACATTTAAAAAAAATCAAGTTTGCCAACTTTTTAATACACAAACTTTTATAATGCTTGCCAGTTTAAAATTACATAATTTCTGCCGCAATTTCGGCTTTTGGACACATAGTGCGATGGATGGATAATGTGCCGTTTATTGCTTAGAAACTCATTTGTGATGCAAATTGGGAGAACATTTTAAAAGATTTCAAAATCATTTTTTCCATACAGCTTGTCGTACTTTTTCAAAAGGTACTTTTTAGGGGTCCGTACACCAAAATTGAAAGGGAACCCTAGTGTTTTCGTTACGCTACAACAACAAATATATGACAGTTTTTTCCAAAAGGTACTTTCTCAACAAGGACTTTTTTCAAAGACATTTCCTTAGTAAATAACATTTATTCAAAAAGTACCTTTTTCAAAAGGTTACGTTACAAAAAACCGAAGTGGATTTTAACTTAACTCTTCAATCTTCTTCAATAATTTCAAAAAGTACTTTGGTCAGTAATTTCTTTAAGTTATCTTTTTAAGAGTTACTGCAAAACGTACCTGCCTTCTCTATGCAATCTAAAGTCTTCATCTGTATTTAGAGAAATGTGTTACGCCAGAGACAGTGCAAAACAACAGAAGCAGCAAAAAACTGCACCAAATTAGCAGAAATGAGGCGAAATTAGAAAAAAAAATAGAGAAAGTTTTTGTTGTATATGTTTAATAGCGAAATCACTTTAAATACTGAAAAAAACCTCATAAAAAGCAAATTTATGATTATTGATTTAAAAAGCGAAACTAATTATTTTTTCTAGGGAGAGTGAATAATGAATAATGAATATTTCTATTAAAAGCTGAAAGATGTTTATGTAAAAAGTTTCAAAAATTAATTTCTCATTTGAGTTAAAAAATTTCAAAACTGGACTATATTAAAATAATAAAAAAATGTGCATTCTTGCCATTAGCTGAAGGTGTCAGTCAGTACATTTGAAGTGAAACAGGTTTGCTTTGCCAAAAATAAATCTTACCTATTGTATTTCTACACAGAAATTTTTAATTAAAGTCACGTTTTTTTTTTTAAAAAAAGTATACACTATAAATCTAAAACGCTTGATGGATTGGCATTTTGTTTAATTTCAGTAAATTGATACTATTTCATGAAAATATATTGTATTTGTTATGGAGAAACTTTTCAGTATGGGTGGAAAGATTAAATTAAATATATTATTGGGTTGAATAGTTGCATTCAATGTGCAATATAGAATTATTAAATTATCTCTATTGGATTTGTTTAAATTAGTATTATAGCAAACGGTGGCTTTTCTTCTTAATAATGGCGCTAGTACCATGCACACGGTATTCTCAAAATGTATAACAGATCGCTTGAATAATTAATCAAAATCTACTATCTTGCAAATATTCTGTGTATTCGATTTATTTATTTATAAGGAAAGTCTGTAACGCCTTAACATCCTGTTTTCAAGGCCCCTTAAGAATGTAAACATTCTTACAATTTATAACTCACTTTATGCTAAATTAACAATCATTATTCCCATATATTGTTAAAAGAGTTTTTATAACCTTCTCTTAACTGCTGAGTAATTTGCGTTTTAAATTAATAAAACTTCTTTTTTAGTTTGTATGCGAATTAAGTCGTGATGCAATTATTTTTTTTTTATAAATAAATATTTACATGAATGTGAATTTTTTGTTTGTAAAAATATAGCACACAATTGTATTCTTTTAATTTTATTTAATTATACTGTAATTTAATTCATAAAGAAAACAGACAAAAAAAATAATTTCAATTGTATACGCCGTATAATAATGATGGTCAGAACATAAAACACTCCCTAAAATGTATTTCAATGAATATTTTTCTGTAGTTGCTTAAAGCTTAAATTTCACCGCTTGGCTAGAACAATGCGGTAGTTAAAATTACGTAAGAACAAAATTAGTTTATAAGATAAAAAGGTACTTTTTATTCAAAATGTACTTTTTATTCAAAAGTTACATTTTATTCAAAATGTACTTTTTATTCAAAAGGTACTTTTTATACAAAGGGTACTTTTTATTTAAAAGGTACTTTTTATTTAAAAGGTACTTTTTATTTAAAAGGTACTTTTTATTTAAAAGGTACTTTTTATTTAAAAGGTACTTTTTATTTAAAAGGTACTTTTTATTTAAAAGGTCCTTTTTATTCAAAAGGTACTTTTTTTCAAAAGATAATTTTTATTCAAAAGGTACTTTTTATTCAAAAGGTACTTTTTATTCAAAAGGTACTTTTTATTCAAAAGGCACTTTTTATTCAAAAGGTACTTTTTATTCAAAAGGTACTTTTTATTCAAAAGGTACTTTTTATTCAAAAGGAACTTTTTATTCAAAAGGTACTTTTTATTCAAAAGGTACTTTTTATTCAAAAGGTACTTTTTATTCAAAATGTACTTTTTATACAAAGGGTACTTTTTATTTAAAAGGTACTTTTTATTTAAAAGGTACTTTTTATTTAAAAGGTACTTTTTATTCAAAAGGTACTTTTTATACGAAGGGTACTTTTTATTTAAAAGGTGCTTTTTATTTAAAAGGTCCTTTTTATTCAAAAGGTACTTTTTTTCAAAAGATAATTTTTATTCAAAAGGTACTTTTTTTCAAAAGATAATTTTTATTCAAAAGGTAATTTTTATTCAAAAGGTACTTTTTATTCAAAAGGTACTTTTTATTCAAAAGGTACTTTTTATTCAAAATGTACTTTTTATACAAAGGGTACTTTTTATTTAAAAGGTACTTTTTATTTAAAAGGTACTTTTCATTCAAAAGGAACTTTTAATGCAAAAGGTACTTTTTATTCAAAAGGTACTTTTATTGCAAAAGGTACTTTTTATTCAAAAGGTACTTTTTGTTTAAAAAATGCTTTATATTTAAAAAAATTATTTATATTAAAAAAAGGACTTTTTATAAAAAAGTAGTTTTTGTAAAAAAAGTACTTTTTAATAAAAAAAGGTAGTTTTTGTTAAAAAAAGTACTTTTTATTAAAAAAAAAAGTAGTTTTTGTTAAAAAAAGTACTTTTTATTAAAAAAAGAACTTAAAAAAAGAACTTTTTATTACAAAAAGTAGTTTTTGTTAAAAAAAAGTCCTATTTATTAAAAAAAAATACTTTTTATAAAAAAAAAGTACTTTTTATAAAAAAAATTATTTTTATGTAGAAGAATCCTTTTAGTGTATATGCTCTTTCTATTAATTAGTTCTTTTCTTTTAATTACGAAGGTACTTTTATTTAAAAATACTTTTATATTAGAAAGGAACTTTTTATTAAGAAGGTAATATAATGTATTTTTAATACTTTACATTAAAAATGCTTTTTTGATTGAAAACATACTTTTTATTAAGAAAGTACTTTTTATTATAAATCGACTGTGTCACTTATATAGCCCTTTTCTTATTTCTGTAAACCCATCTGCCCCAATCACAGCACATTTTTTTTGCTAAAGAAATGTTGGGTTTGTCGATCACAGCACAGTGTTATAGAAAACTCAACTGTAACACTCACCCACATTTTCCTTATAGAAAAGTCAACTGTGTCACTCCCAGAGCACTTTTCTAATAGAAAAGGCGACTGTTTCCTTCGTACCACACTTTTTTTTATAGAAAAGTCGACTGTGGTATTCAAGAGACCACTGAAGATGACGCATAGCTGAAATCAGTATGTTTATCAGCCAATTTGGATGTGGGATGATGGGATATCATTCCAAGTTAAACCAGAGTACATTAAGAATATTCAAAAGCATAATTTTTGTAAATAAAATCTTCATCTTTTATAAATTGTTTCTTATGGAATGAAAATCATGCAAAAGCTCCTCTCCAGGGCACTTAAGAAGAAAATAAAAGTTAATTTGGACTGGTTGAGGAAATGCAGCATTTTCTATACCACCACGTACTTTTTTATATTTTTAAGAGAAGTAATACTCAGGCAATGAATGCCTACTACTATTACTAGGTGTTACTCTCTTTAGGAAACGGATAGTAATAGAGAAGACAGGTGGTGAGGGAAGAAATGGAGGAAAGCTTCATTCTTTTACAACTCTGCTTTTTGCACGTTTTTAATAATGCTGTGTTGCAGCGCCTCTGGTGTCAATGAGGCGTGTTAAATTTTCGAAACTGTGATCAGTAGCCATTTTATTGGTTAATTTATTTTGCCGATGATACTGCTACACAATATCGGGGAAGGAGGGCGCTCTGATGTCACATACGACTTAGTATCTGCTGAAGTCGGTGTAGTTCAGTGACCAGTGTCTATGCCTTCATCACTTGATCTTTCCTAAAACAACTGATGCAAAGGGACATTAATGCACATCAGAAAAATGCGTGGCCAGGACCATCTGTTTTGTAGTCAAAGTGCTAATTACTTCAGTCAACGCCACACTTCATCATCACCTACATAACTACATACATATTTATGTCTATTTACTTGGGCGGACCTCAGTTAGATGATGATGTTAGTCTTTAACATGAACTTTTTGTGTAATGGAATACGGAATACGGGAATTTTGGTTCTTGTATTCTACACAGAAAAAAGTATTCACCAATTAATGTTTTCAATTAATAATTTAATTGATTCAATTAAATTTTTAATTGTATTAAATAATTTGAGTGGAAAAACTTAATTGATATTATCAAATTGTTTATAGGTGACAATTTAATTAATTTTTTAATTAATATTACAAATATTTTAATTAATATTACAAACTCATTCATATTACTTTTTTGTGTGTAGATGAATTTTTTATAATTTTGTTGATTTTTTTCTCAAGTGATATTGTTCAATTTAGTACGAGCAGTTGTTAGCAGTTGATTTTTCAACAAATGACCTTGTTAAATTTTTAATTTTTTTTTGCTGAAAATTTTAACGTAATTGTATTATTATTTTTGTAGAGGGAAGTCGCATCATGGTTTCATGCTTTTGTCTGCCCGTTTAGTTTTTTTTTTGTTTTTTGCTAGTTAGAACTTTAATTGTACTTACGACATAATTTGTTTAACAAACGAAATGTTTTTTTGACAAAATATTTATTTTTTTTATGACAGTTTTGTAGTAACGGCAAATTAAGTTTTGTAATTAACTGTTACATAACGCAAATAATTCTTTTTAATAATTATTCACCTTGATATTTTTTTTTTGCTTGCTTGGTTGGTTGGTTAAAAGTTGGAAATTTTTTTGTGGGTCAGTTGGTTGAAGAGAACTGAGAATAAAAAAATAAACCTTTTGCAAATAATAAAATTTTATTACAAAAAAGGGAGGCAAGACAAATGATTATACATATAATGATGATTTCAATACAAAAACAAGAAATTCCCATTTGAATTTGCAGTAAAAGCTATAAAAATTGTCCATGGAATGAAATAAAGTCTTTTGCAGTTGTTTATTGGCATTACACGAAATTGTTTTAAAAGCGAGTGAAATGACAGCAAAAGTTTTTGAGCAGAGATGTAAAAATAAATACACATACAAATATGTACAAATACAAGAATAAAACAGTAGTAGTATTCACTTCAAACTGGAAAAAAAACCTTGCGTCGGAACTGGTATTAACTTCTAGTTTGTTGCATTGTATAAATTCAAGTGATTCAATTCAATTCAATTGTTCTCGGAAAACAGTTTTTTTTAGGAAATAATTGTTTTAAATTCTGGGTTTTCGTTTAAAAATAAATTTTCTACAAGGTGGGCCAAAAGAAGTCATCCGTTGTTGTTTTTTTTCTTCTATGTAAATGAAAAACTTCGATTCTGTTTTTTGATTATGTTTATTTGAACCTTTAGAATTTTATTGGACAAGTCGAGAAGATGATATCGGCCAAATGGGCGCCGTCACAATTGATTGGTCGTTGTATGGCATTTTTCATCACTGGGCTTCCAGGGTATTGGGCTTGTTCACATAAACACAGGACTTCAAAAAACCCCACAAGAAAAGTCTGGAACGGTTAAATCGGGCGATCTTGCGGGCCAGTGTAAATCGCCAAAATGAGAGATGAGGCGACCCGGGAACGCCACGACACGATTATTCCGCGTCCATGGCTTGTTCACTTGTATTCTACATCTGTCTAGTTCACAAATGTCAAAACCGATTTGACATTGGCCGCCATTTGTAAAAATAAGAGCATCTTCCAATAGGGTGATTTTTTTTTACCCACCTTGTACAATAAAATAATTTAATGGAATTTAATTCCTGCAGCAAACTATTTTGTTAAAAAAATTTCTTAAATTTAAAAAAAAAATAAAAATACTTTTTAAAAAGTTCATGAGCTCTTGAATTTCACGTCGTTTCAATGAAAGGGAAACAATGCTCGTGCAAACGAATTGAACAAGAACATTTTACTTTCAAATCGAAAATTGCTTTTGAAAGATTTTGTTTTTCGTATCGAATTACATAATAAGCCCACAAGTTTTATTATACAGAGCGGCTTGGTATAAAAGAATAACGAATAACATCTCTGATACCAATAGGTTCGTATTAATATTTTATACAAATTGTTTTTCTAATAGGAAACGCTGGTTATAAAAAACAAAAGAAATCTGTAGTTGTTGTTTGGTATTGTTTAGAACAGTTGTTCTCTAAGCTAAAAACTACTTATTTTGATAATACAAAAGTAAGATTTGTATTTTTTTTTTTAATAAAATTTATTATTTTGTTGCGGTAACGAGCAAACTGTGAATAGCCTTAAAATTCGGTCGAATTTGTTATGAACATGCTCATGTTTTTTATACAATAGTTTTGCTTTTAGCGTTATGAATAAATTGTAATCCATGTAATTATTAATGTATGTACTCGTATGTGTTTTTGGCACAGCGCCTCTCTTTTCATAATAGTACAATAATTTCATAGAAAAAAAAACATGCGAATTTTAACATTTGAAATCAGTGCAGCTTACGAAAAGGTGTTGCTGCTTAAGCTGTTCATTGTGAATAAACTGGAACACACAATGGGGAAATTTAAAGTGCAATACAAAATAAAAAAATAAAAAAACAAACAAAAAAAATTAAAGAAAGTATTTTTTAAAAAAATTATGTATAGCATGCATGGCGTTGGTATGCTACGAGGGTGAACAGATAAACATTTGGGGAAAGCTTACTGCAATAATTTGTATAAACTAAAAAAAATATTAAGAATACCGAAATTAAATTGTTTTTTTTTTATATATATATTTTTCAATACTTTAAAGAGTTAAGCTATGACTTACTTTTTAAGGTTGCCGGACTTCTTTTTAGCATACCAAAGTAGACGATGTCTAGTTGCCGAATAAATTTTGAAGGGTGCTAGAGAGTGGCGTCTTGGGTGTTTGCGGAGCGGTTTTCGATTAGTAACCAAAATTCGGTTAAGCAAAAATGTGTGAAAAAGTGGCAACACCGATTAGGGTTGGGAGATGTTTTCCGGCCACATGAAAGGTGATCATGTATAGTTGCCGAATACATTTTTAACGGTGCCAAACCAACTCGGATTCGCGGTTTGCGAATGGATTTTCCATTGGTACCAAGTTTTCCATTAGGGGAACCAATGACTATGAAAGAAGACGGCATATAGTTTCCGAATAAATTTTGAAAGGCCCCAAAAAGTGGCATCCTGTGTTGAAATGTTTATACTAAATGAAAACCACTCTCGTATAATCGTTTGTTTGCAGTTAAAACATGTTTCTCAAATTCCCATACACATTCACGTGACTGAAATTTTTTTTATAAAACAGCTTTTTTCTTCTTCTAGATAACAACTTAATTTAACTTTTTCGTGGTCCTAAAAAAGAAACCATATTTGAATTTCTTCTTCAGTTTTGTCATTAGTGTAATCTGTTGATCAAAAAAAAAAAAAAAAAAAGAGACAAACATTAAAAGCGAAAGTTTTTTAAAAGTGAAGTAAATAAAAAAGCTAAACAAACAAAATCAAACGAAAAAGAAAATTCGTTACGATTATTGAAACTTTTTAATATTTCTTGCTAAAAGTTAAAATTTCACATAAAAAGGTCAGCCAAAAGCCAGCCACACACACCGCACAGCAATTGGTAGTTGTTGTTGTAATAAATGTAAGCATTTATATACATAAATACATCTGTATGTACATACATATGTATGTATGTATGTATATAAACGATAAATAAATTCTACTTCCTAATATTTATACAATAAATATTTTTAACAAGAAATCATTTTGAAAATTTTGATCGAAAATACGAGTAACTTTTAAAAACTGCAATACTTATTAATTGCAATAACGTTTCGTTAAATTTTATTAAGCTTAAGACAAGACGAGACGAGACAAGACAAGACAAGACAAGACAAGACAAAACAAAACAAGACAAGGCAAGATAAGGCAAGGCAACACAAGGCAATGCAAGGCAATGCAAGGCAAGACAAGACAAGACAAGACAAGGCAAGGCAAGACAAGGCAAGCAAGGCAAGACAAGACAAGACAAGACAAGACAAGACAAGACAAGACAAGACAAGACAAGACAAGACAAGACAAGACAAGGCGAGGCGAGGCAAGGCAAGGCAAGGCAAGTCAAGGCAAGGCAAGACAAGACAAGGCAAGACAAGGAGAGGCAAGGCAAGGCAAGCAAGGCAAGGCAAGGCAAGACAAGACAAGACAAGGCAAGACAAGACAAGGCAAGGCAAGGCGAGGCAAGGCGAGGCAAGGCAAGACAAGGCAAGGCAAGACAAGACAAGGCAAGGCAAGACAAGACAAGACAAGACAAGACAAGACAAGACAAGACAAGACAAGACAAGATAAAACAAGACAATATAAAAGAAGATAAAACAAGACAAGACAAGACAAGACAAGACAAGGCAAAAAGATAAATAATACAATGCGAGACATAGAGCCTGGCCCACGATGTCGACAAGAAAGTTTCTATCGCTTATCTATATTGAAAACAAAATCAAATTTTCTTGTTTTGTTTTTGTTATCCATATAAGTAAGCGATATAATCTTTCCTGTCGACATCGTGGGCCAGGCCGATAATATCACATACGTATGTACATACATACATACATATGTATCGTTGACCACAAGTAGAAAGGCTCTACCTCAAATAACTGTAACTTTACAGGAGAAGGTAAAAACATAATAATAAATACTACAATTGCTTGTTCAACTGCCTTGTAAAACTGCATTATTGCAATAAATTTTTGTGACGAGGTGTATTTGGGTGAAATGTATTGGAATCACTGAAAATCTCAATTTCGTGCAAATATGAGTTAGGGCCTTTCTACTTGTGACCATCGGTATGTGACACCTCGGAAGCAATTTATACCAAAGATTAGCATATCTTCAGTTTAAAATTTATTTTAACAAGTTCATTATCAATTTATCTAGCCGGGAAAAACTGTTGACCAGAAATCTTTTTAAATGTCATGCGCAGTTTGCGTGTTACCAGTATGACCATAACAAACATTTTATTATTCGATTTTGTAGTTGTCTGTGATTATGCATAAAAAATAAATATTAAATATTTAATTAAATATGCTTGGCATTTTGTAAAAGCTTTTAAGCAAAAACCTAAAGTGACCTTTTCTTATACATTCATATTCAAATTTGTGGAATACCAGCGATTGACCATTCAAACTTAATGGCATTAATTTTCTTTTCAAAAGTTTTTTTTATTTTTTTTATTACAATTAAGTTGAAAATTTGTATTTTCCTTTGGAGCTCAAACAAATTTCGAAATCTCGTTATCAAGTTAGGAATATTTTATTTTGATTTAGTCATAATTTCAATTCTGCAGTTATAAATTTTATTTGTATTTATAAGTTAATAAATTTAGTAACATATGCTAAATATATATGCATACGTTGTAAGATCAGCCGTGGAAGCAATCTATTTGTTTTCTGCCTTCCTGAGGAAGGTATGAAGTCCTAAATGGAATGTGCTAAGGCGTATGGTAATTCTAAAATTTTGAATATGAGAACGTTTCTCCAATTTTTGTATTCCTTCCACAAATTAAGATTTGTCGAGGTATCAAAGAAGTTTTTGTTTGTCAGATGATTTCATCGTTGGAATCAAATCTCTCTCCGCCGAGGCATTCTAGCAGGTCTTGGAGCAAGAAATAGTCAGTCGGGGCCAAATCCAGAGAATAGGGCGAATGAGAGAGCAATTTGTAGATAGATTTTTGCGTTGTAAACTACATATGTGTGCACCTTTGCATTTCCCTGGTGGATAAAAACTTTTTTTATATTCTCATTAAATCGGCCCAATAAGTTGGCATAATATTCGCCAGTGACTTTGCCATGACTTTATTGGCTGACAAGCACACACTTCGAGAAAGCTATTGTTTTGACTACCATTTGGTCTCTGGTGTGTTGTGGCGGACCCAAATTTCGCCCACGGTAACGAAACGGTGCAAAATCTCGTCCATATTGCGGTTGAGCAAAGCCAAATACCTACTTAAGTATTTGTAAGAAAACGCGCCACTCACCCTGCTGAATGATTTCTCATACCCTAGTGATCATTCAAAATTTAAGCCTCTGCGCCATGTGAGATGCTTATGGCTTTTTCTCTCACTTTCAAACTCCGATCGATCAACATCATAGCGTATACTCGTATGTTTTCCCTTCGCATTTTTCGATTGTAGAGACTTGTACAGCCACAATAGTCCACATAGTATTTATAAAGCTTAACCTTGGCTTGAGTAATGTTTTTTTTTTGGCAAATACTCATGCTTCATGAGCACACGAAATTTACTTTTTTCCATTTTCTTCTTCAATGGCTGTCAAACACAAACAAAATGAAGCTGCTTGTTCATGTTTTGAGATGAGCCAATTAACAGTTGCTTGTTGACGGGAGCAGTGTTGCTTTTTCACTTGAAAGGCGAGCATGGTCACTTGCGAAACTTTCTTTCCTGTGCAATGATTTTTTTCAGTGTATCTTAAACCATCAATTTTAAACATTCAAGCGCTTCTTTGTAAAGTTGTTTGAAATAAAAAAAAGCATGGCATTTCATTGAAACTCTGACAACGTGACAAGACGCCCAAACAGAAAATAATACAAAAGCAGTAGAAAAATATTGAAAAAAAAACAAAAAACAAGCTGCATACATTAGATATTTTTACTTCAGTAGTAGTAGAAGTCTGCTTTACAAAAAAAAAAAAAAAAAAAAACCGCTTTAAACATTATAAAACAGTTGTTGGTTGTTTGCTCAATCGTTTGGTATTTTATTTTAATTCAAACAATTCAATGTTTTTTGTTTGTTTTTTCAGCAAAGCTAAATAAAATTGTAACTAGCCGAGTGTGATATTTAAATAGTTTAAAAATAAAGCTCAAAAAGCTTTCAGCAATATAATACAAGAAGTATTTTTTGTTTCGGTATTAAACCGCAATTCTCAGGTCATCATCCCAGCATTATTATTATTATTATACTATTGTTATTTAATAACCATGGGTCAAGCTTAAGTTTTAAGCAGCCGCCTGAATTTTGACAACATTGGAGATCTAAATGTTTTGATAGGATTGAAATAAAACGCGTAGGATGCCCTCTTGCCATGGACAGTATATATTTTTTGCTGCTGCTGCCGTATTCTTTTTCTCATTTTTACCACCGACTGTCTGTCAGTTGTTGGATTTGTTTCAGGCTTGTTGGGGATTTTTATTTAAATTTTTCTATTAAATTCTTAACCGTTGTTTTGACATCAGCAGCATACACCACAACCTTGGCCTAAACTCTCAACAACTAAACAAATATAAAAAAGGCCCAAAGAAACTGTTAACAATAGTTTTTGTCTCATTGTCTCTATTTTTGTTTTTATATTTTGTTTTCTTAATCAGTTTTAATGGTATAATTAAAAGCCGTTAGAATATTATTGTTTGAATGCGAGAAATAATGTTAAGGAAAAAAAGTTAAAAGATTAATTTGCTGGCAAAACCAAACAATGTAATTAATTACTAAAGAGTTGTTTAAAAAAAATTATATCAACTGTTGTATGTTGTTTTGTATTTAGAAGGTGTTTTTTTTTTAATACCAATAGAACTTTCAATAGTAAAAAATACCATAAAAAATTTAAATTTAAATTAAAAAAATCATTTCTATGCAGAAGAAGAAGAATAGCGTGGCTGTTCTTGCTGAAGCGCACTCTGCACGTCCAACTGCAGGCCAGTTTTTCGAGCACGAGTAACAAGAACAATGCTGGTAGCCTGGGGGCAAATTACGGCATTCAATAGGATTGGAAATTTAAAAATATTTCCATATAAACTCTATTGAAATATTTCGTAATTTCGTTCGATAAGTCCTGGTTCACACACATCAAGTTTACCTGATCACTTTTTGTTCAATTTTCTTTTGAACCTGCATTTGCGTTCATGCACACCACACCGTCAAGTTTGTTTCATCAAATGTCATCAATTTGCGTTGTCGTAGAGTATTACGAATGACGAAACAAAACGAAAAAAGAAACTTGACTGGTACGGTCAAGTCTGTACCCCTTCCATTCTCTTTTACTCACTCCCCTAAAAACTCAAGACTTGATGAGTCAGACCTGACGTGTGACGTGAATCAGGACTAACGAGTGCCGCAATTTGCCCCCTGGCCTACAAGGCGTCAAATATTACTGATTTGCCACCATAAACAAGTGACTTTACGTTGTCCTGCAACAAATAATCGATAGGGGTCAAATCGTACCATCTTGGAGGCCAATTGATAGGTCAATTTCTCGAAACTTATCGTTAAATTTTGATTTCAATAGAACAATGGCTGCGGTCACGGTATGACACGTAGCGCCACGCATCAAATGTCAGACATATTTAAAAAAATCATAGAACATGGTACAGCAACAATCACCATTGACCGTAATGCTATGTTTCCACTACGAGTTGAATCACATGCTTCGCTTCCTCAAGCATGTTAATGAATCATGCTGTTTACACGGCGCAATCGTGCTTCATTTGGCATTTTTTTGTTATGTATATTCACACATACATACGTATCATACGAGCGTGAATTTGGTTTGTTTTTATTTGTTCACATACTCATACACATATACCTAATTTGTTTTGACTGGCGATAAACTGCGATAAAAGTTAGAGAAGATATTGAAGCTTCTTGATTCGCTCTCATAATTTTGTATGGCGAAGCAATTTGATTCGCTCATGCTTGGGGTGTGAAGCATAAATAGAAACGCACGAAGCACGTATCGTGGAAACATACTATAACGCGAGCTCTGGCTTCATTTTTGAAGATATAAGGTCCAGTGATGCCACCAGCGCGCTCTGCAGGTTCAGTCAACTATTTTGTGGATGTTTGTCATGTTTTTGTTGTTGTTTTTGCACATCATACAAGAGACAAAAACAAAAACCACTTTACTGCGATTGCTGAAAACTTCTTCGACTGTGACTGTTTGCGACTTCCAAAATCATCATATAGACTGCATCTGCTTTTACTTGCGATACTAACCAAAAGCAAAAGCAAATTAGTGCTGAAAGCACTGCGCAATTTGTCATAATCCGTTTTTTGATTTTGCTTTGACCGAAACTGTTGTATTTTTCAAAAGCGAAAGCTGAAGCAAAATCAAATAAAATGAAAATCATTAAATTTTTTTAAACACTGATTATATCTATAATATTTACATATCGTTGCCAGATCAAATAAAACTTTTCCCTGAAGAAGCTGGAAAGGTATTTTCCAATATTTATTTCCAATTTAATAAAATAATGTAATAAATAGTTTTTTATTTACATTCAAGTACAATAAAGACATTGAAAGCCTACTATTGGATTACTCTATAATATCAGAAAGAAATAAGAGAAAAAGGTGGTTTAAAGTATCATAACAAAAATTTTATTATTTATTTTATCGGACAGTTGTAATAATAGACAAATCTTAAAGGTAATTTTATAGTTCAGTTTTGCTAAAATTGGACTAATTATCCGGAAATTTATCGCCAGGTTACATACATATAATAATGGCCCTAAGTTGGCTACAGCTACAAAAGTGGTTGTACGGTCGTGTAGCCGTATTGTGGTGATAATAATCATTTTCATATACACACATGTGTTCTATTTTTGACAGGTTGTAGTCGGTGGTAGCCCCTGCAGTGGTTTAATACTTTAATCTTAGAATTTAATTTCATCTATCAATTGTTTAGCATTTCGTTCTAAATTTGTATAGTAAAAAATACTAAAATATTTTTAATTTATTAAAACATTTAAAAATGTTTTTTAAAAGCCTCATATGTGTGGGTTGAGTAGAATACAACTGCAAAAGTTAAATAGAATTCTCATTCTGCTAACATTTGTGTTTTAGTTACTTCTCATTTTATTTATTTAATTTTTTTTTTCACATAACAATGTCATGATTTAAAGCAAACTGAGGTTGGTTGCAAAATGAAACGAAATAAAATTCTTAACTCCAAAACAATTATTTTAAAAAGCAACAAATGTACATACGAGTATAAAAGGCAAATTAAACTTGCACAAATTTGAACGTTAATAAAGTTCTTTGGCGTTAAGAGTGTTACAACTCGATAAAATTATTTATAAAAAATTTGGTAAAGTTAAATTATTCTTTAAACAGCCCCCGTATTGTGTAACTCGCTAAAGCTAAAGCTAAATTCGATTGCTAAAATGCTGAACAAATACAAAATTTAAAATTTTTGGCGATGAGAAAAAAAACAGTAAAATTTCGGCAGATTAGATTTCTAAGTTATTGTGTGATTTAGCTATACACGCTTGCAAATTGTATTCGTAGCCGAAGATCGATAAATCGACTTTATAGATTTTTAGCTAATAGAAATTTAGCTTTAGCGAGTTACAGAATACGGCGACTGGTTTGCTTTTACAAAATTCGTGAGTCAAGCCGATTTTAACTTTACTAAGCGCTTATGAATATCTGTAATAATATTTTTCAATAATGCAAAACAGTGCCTAAAATACTTTCAACTGTGAGTTATAACGTTCTTGCCTTAAATGAGCCGCAGACGAGTTTTTCAATCAACGTACACACACACTTTTTGCTTTTTGATTTATTAAATAATAAACTATAAATATTAAACATTTTTTTTCCAATGAATTGAAATAAAATGCAATACTTTTATTTCAAAGTAAGACAGCTCTCAACAATGTTGATTAATCAATGTGCTACTGACGTGACTACTGCAGAGGTGCCCTACATTTTGTTGTTTATGGGCGGCAAATATTTATTTTTGTGGGTGAAAAAATAAAACAAAATGCTTAATTGGTAATAATTTTTTTTCACTAGAATTGTGAAGGCCTTGAAAAAATAATTCTATTTGGCCGCTTTTTCAAAGAGAGAGAAAAATAACCATACGGCGAGGAGTTGGAGGGTTAAAATGTCTGCAAATATTACATTTTTCACATAAAATGCAAGTGTGTATAAGTACGAAATTATCCAAGCCATGTCTTTCAGACATCTTGCAAGACAAATGCACGACCTGTTGGCGACAGCTCAAATGGATCATTGAGTAAATTTTCAAACAAAATGGCGGCTGTATGCTGCGACAAGTTGGCCAAGTGCATAACAGTGATGCCAACTTTTTGGGCTCTGAAAGCACATCAAAATAAAATAAAAAGCGTAATTTTGAGACCTAAAAAGCGAGTGAAGATCCAAACAACTGCAGTTTAGTAATATTTAAATTTTTTTAAGATATTCTCTATTTCGGCAATAGTATCATTTTTAATGAAATATTAAAGTAATTTTAAGAAATACACAAATTTCTTAAAAGCACTACTTCGTGCTTTTTCTTAGTTTGGCACTAACGCTCAAAATTTGGCGTTTTGAGTCTTCAAAAAGCACTAAAAATAATACCAACGGCACCAAGATAATGTTTAAGCACATCTCAGAATTTCACTTGTTGCTGGTGTTAAAGCTTAATTTTGAGTTTAAGGGCCAATTTCACCAATTCCATTTTAATATCAACTCATATTCAAATGTCGATTTTCATTAGTTTTTGTATGAAGAAATGACGTTTAAATATGAATTGATATTTAAATAAGTTGGTGAAAAAGTGATTGCAAAGACTTCTGTGTTGCACAGTGTTATCGACCACCCTGTGACGGAAACGCTAAATGCCTGCAGCAAAACCGTAAACTACACTTCTTTGGCACTTTAGCTGGTTTCTAAGCTGCCGACATTTATTTACCTTGTCTTCTAAAACTTTTGTGTTTTGCATGCATTTTTATTTAATAAAAAAATCTTAATGAATATGAAATAAAATCAAAATCAGCAAATGCTGCACTTATGTATGTGTTTCAATGTATGAATGATTTGACGAATGGGTGTATGGATAGATTGTCATTACTCATTCAATAGTTAGTTCATGCCTTAATGCATGACAAATTATTTGAAATAAAGTAAACTTTATGTACATATGTACGCGATCTTGTTTCGGTTTCTCTCGCTGCCAAACGTACAGAAACAAAAAATTATCGTGTGAAAAATTTGCAATGTAGACGAAAGACTTGAAAATATTTTTATTCTAAAGCTAGTAAAAGAGACTTTAAGTGTATTTTTAAACTATTATTTAACAAAAAAATATTTTGTTTCTTTTATTTGCTTATAGATGAGTTCGAGCACTCTAGCAGGGTTTCGTCTACCACCCATCGCTCCAATTTGTCCTCCGTTGCACCAGCTCTTACTTCAGCCCAAGAACGTGAGAGACGTCTTATGAACGTTCTGGCAGCCAGGCGTAGTGCCTTGCAACGTCCAGGCTTTCGTAACCGTGTGGGCACCACCGGACGTACAGCCGCTGCCGTTGAGACGACCTCGAAATCACCCACCGATCCTCGTTCTATATGCATACGAAATTGTACGAAAAACTTCACCAGACGAACCACGGCCAGCTGTATGAGACAGTGTGCCAACTTTTCTCGAGTCGCTTTGGGTAGTTCTGCCACCATTGTGGTGAAAAACTCTTCGAAATCCGGCACTGGTACCGCACAAGCGGCTGAAAAAGATAACAATGAAATCCTCTTTACAGACGAATCATCTCATGGTTTGTTAATTATAGCCAAAGAACAAAATGATACTTTAAATCATATACCCGATGAGAATAAGGGCGGTATGGCGGCCAAAATGAGGGGCAGACGCAAGCAACATATTCAAGCGAGTACTGCCACAATGGCCACTACCTCCATAGAAGATGAGGAAATACAACCTTATTTGTATTTTGGACAAAAGCTGCCTCCTCTAAAGCCCAATGTTTTAACCATAACCTCGGTCAGCGATGAGCACCCCAAAATCTTGGTGGTATCTGTAGCAGATGTAGAAACCTCCTCTACTACGCCACTAGGCGCAAGGTCTGCTGCCACTCTCTCTGCAGTTGAAAGAAGTCGTGCACGTTTCAAATACAATATGAGAAACGGTGTGAGCTTCAATCGCCGTTATACCACCATTAACAGGTCTACCACTTCAGAACCGCCTAATGAACTGAGAACCACTACATTGAGAGTAGTGGCCGATGTGGTTAAGGAGCCCAAATTAAAGTTAGCTCAACTAAGGCCGCCAGATTTGTTGGAAAAACTAAGAGATACCTCTACAGTCAAACCTTTTACGCCGCCGGCCTTAAGAGAAGACCCCATAATGTTGTCCTCTACTCCTTTAATAATAACAGTCTTAAGTGATGAAGACACACTTACACCTACACCAGAGGTGGCAATGAGTTTGAATACGAGGCAGCAGCAGCTGAGAATACCAACAACTTTGGCCACAAAAACTAACACTCAAACTATTATTAGTACTACTGCTACTACGACTACGAGTAGTAGCACTACTGAGAAGCCAACAACAACAATTCCAATTATAGCGATAAATTCAACTGCTGCCACTACAACAACAACTGCTACAGCATCGACAACCTCAACCACTGCATCCTCTACGACTGCTAGTACCACAACCTCACAAATTCCTGAAATTTATCAGCCACCTTCTTCCACTAGAACCACAACCACAACTACAACTACCACTGCACTCCCAGCTAATCTTGAAATCGGCACCAAAAAACCCATTATTAGCGATGAAGATACTGAACTCTTGAGAAAATTGGGACCCAGTCTGACACAACCCATTAACACCGACGATAAAACGAATCTGATTATATTTGTCAATCGAACAAGTGACGCCTTCAGCAGCACAAACAAGCCAGCAGAATCGCAGCTACCGCAGGCCGCTACAACCGATTCATCTGCCACAATTCTACATACAACAATTTTGACATCCATAAGATCCACGATAAATTCTCGCAGTAAAGATATTCATCACTCTACTACAACTTCCTCTCCTTCGGCCAGTTCTCAACATGGTCCTCATTCCTCAGCCACCACCTTGCAACCTGTCATCACGGGTGAAATAAGTTCGACGGTTGTAACAGATGACCAGGATATTTCCATGGAAATGCAACGCATGAATGTTGTTACCATGGTATTGGCGGGCATCGGTATAATCCCTTTAATAGCCATTATTTTATATCTGCTGCGCAATTATTTGCTAAAGAGACCCATAAAAGATGACGAAGATTTCGATGTTTGTATAACCGACCAACAGCCCATTAGCCCCGTGAAGAAAATCGATTCGAAATTTCAAGATCAAGACGATGAAGATGATGAGGTGGATCATCATCAAAGAAAGCCACCGCAGCGGCAACACAGTCTGCACAGCAAATTGGTGTCAACTGCCTCAGCACGTGACAACAATCATAATTTGACCATGACTCAGCAGCGTTTTGATGACAAGAGTTCGGTGGCAAGTGACCAAGAGTTCGATCGCACCAACATCCGTTTGAAGAGCCTCTTGGGCGAGGGAAATTTCGGTCAAGTATGGAAGGCTGAGGCTGATGATTTGAGCGGCCATTTCGGAGCCACACGCATTGTAGCCGTTAAGACCATTAAGGCTTGCAGTACTCAGCTAAGCCTCAAGGATGAGGCGAATATAATGCGCAAGTTGGGTTCACATCAAAATGTTGTCACTTTATTGGGAGCGTGTGTGGATGCTGGTAATGTTTGCTTTATTAAAGAAATATACATATTGAATTTCATTCTAAATTATATTTTGCTTTACAGAACCTCATATGATTATTATGGAATATGCCATGCGTGGCCGTTTGTTATCTTTGCTGAGAGCCGCCCGCAATGCTACAAATATTTTACCGGCCTCAGTTCCGGGTGGTAGAAGTCAAACGCCCTTGTCGCCGCGCACTCTGGCAGGTTTTTGTTTGGATATTGCTCGTGGTATGGAATATATGGCAGAGAAGAGGGTGAGTTTTTATTTTAACGCAGCAAAAATGGTCAGAGAGCACGCTCTTCCGGATTATGTGACTTTATTTGATTTGGCGGCTCTCTTAAAAAAAAAAAGAAATAAGTGAACCCTTTATATAGAATATCTTTACTACTTATTTAAAAATACAATTTAGAAATTCAACTCTTACAAACAGTATCGTCAAAATGTCAACCCTCGCCTCGAGTAGTAAAATTTCTTATGACGATTCGTTAGGTAGACTCCGTAGTGGCTGACATTTCGTGACGAAAGTTTCCCTTTAAGAGCTTTAAGGAAATTGGTTTTTAATTCGCAGATGATTCTTAATCCATCAGTGTAGGCTCTGGTATCATAATTCTTTATTATTTCCATTGCTTTCTGGATGGTAGAATGTCTTTGAAAGTTCTATCAAAGTCCGTTTTGTGGCTGTGGCCATTATGTGTAGGTGCAAGGGAATAATGCCTATTACAGCATTCAGGGCTTTCGAGAGACTTGTGCATAAACAGCCCTAAGTTCCGATGCAGGTGGATCTTTGAATTCTGTATAATTCGTCCACCACATATTTCCCACTTCTAGCGGTCGACCATACCCTCGAATTATATGTAGTCATCCGTTTTGTCATCTTACGGCTTATGGCCTATTTTACATCAAACGTATTGCGATAGGTTTGCCCTTTTTGTTTCGATGAGAGGTTTGGATTCGACAATAATATCCAGATATTTTGCAACTATCCGACAGTGTTAATATATGACTTTGTAGCCGTGGAAGCTCAAAACTCTGTATCTTAGAATAAATGGGAATAAATATTAATTTTGCCCTCTGTAACATTTCTGGTATTTGTACTGTCAATAATCCATAAGATTCTCTCTTGCGATTACTGATACTGTCGTGCCACGTAGTTTAAGCGCATTTACAATTGAAAGTGTCATGTACTCGTATACCCATTTCTACACTCTCTTCCATATTTTACTTACTAACACTATGTTTTTGCAGGTTGTTCATCGTGATCTTGCAGCACGCAATGTTTTACTCGATCATAATGGTGTTTGCAAGATCTGTGACTTTGGCATGTCCATAGATCTGGATGCTGAGCGCAAACGTAAGGAGTTGGAAAAGAATTGTGCAAATGAAATAATGCGCAGTAATTTCAATAAATTTAAATTTGATTTTGGCGGAAAATTTATAATGAATCACTGGGCACAAACGCCAATCAAAGACAGCAATGAAAAGAAAGCACATGGCCACGATACCATTGGCAAAAGACCGGCACTGCCCATAAGATGGATGGCGCCCGAGGCCCTGCAATACAACTTTTTCAGCACTGAAACAGATATATGGGCATTTGGTATAGTGTTGTGGGAAATAGCAACATTGGGTGAGTATCAATGGAAGTTGTAAAAGTGATCTCTGAATAAATCTATGTTGTTAATAACTTTTGCAAGGATCCACGCCTTATTCACAAATCACGGGCCGTGAAGTTATACGCCGAGTGCCACAGGGCTTAAGACCTGATTTACCCAAAGAGGGACGTCATGAGTTTTACAACTTAATGTCACGTTGCTGGCACAAGGATCCCCAAATGAGGCCTAGTTTCAGCCAATGCCGTTTGGAAATATCCCGTTCATTGCACAAATGGGTCGATGATGATTCGGCTGCCTCCGATTACATGGATGTGAGCGGTTTTAGTGAAGATCTCGAACAGGGCATGGTATATTTCAATCACCGCATATCAGAGTTTGAATGTGAAATATGACATTAGGCGATTTTACCCTTCTTGTCCGCTGAAACCCTGCTTATTTACATTTTCCTTAAAACATTCCTCCTTTCTATACACAACACTACTCATAAACTCCTTTTATAATCCATCAAGTGCTCTTAGCAGTATTATTTTTGTTTTTATTTTATTTTACTCTTCTTGTATTGTGGTTTTTTTTAGCTTTCAAAGTGCTGAAAAAAAATATTTAAACGGTGCTTTAAATAGGAATACGTATATCGTCGGCTTAGAATGTAAAGCTGCTAACTCACTTTCAGCAAATTTTACTGGAGAGACAAAATACTGTTAACGGTTAACATTAAGTTTCTTCGACATATACGAGCTTCAAATTAAAATAAATATTTAAGCAAATCGATGAGGCGTCTCTTATTCTTTCGAATGGCATTAAAATGGCATATGCTATGAAAAGTGGATTTAGCAGGTTTACACTCTAAGCCAACGATATGTATATGTATGTATATGTGAAATATAATTTTGCGACTTGCAAACAGAGTCAACAAAAAATTCAAACACATTTGGATAATTGTAAATAATAATGTTAAGTTAGATTTAATTTTAATATTAGTTTATGTTCAAAAATATGTACATACTCGTACATAAGTAAATAAATTGTATTGTTATAGCTTAAGAAATTAGTTATGGTCCTACGAGCGCTCTCTACAATTAGCTTAATGCATTAAAATAAACTTTAGGCAATGTCTAAATTCTTAATGGTCCTTCGAACACAATTTGTTTTAAATTATCTCATAATAAAGGGCCATAGTTCCGCTTGAAATGATACATAAAAACCCCAAATTTACATTAAAATGGTCATACGGTACAATTTCAATGCAAAACTGTCGTTTTAAAACGCCAGCCAAACAAGAATATGGCCCGCATAAATATTTTTTTTATTTTCGTTTTAGTTTTCTAGTCTTTTGTTTTTTGCAATAAATTTTCTAAAACTTCATTTATAATTTATGAATTAAATCTGGCTTTAGTTGTCCTTTGTAGGGTATTTAACAATTTATTATTTTGTAATATTTTATTATTATTATTATTACTATTTTTTAAAAGAATGTACATAATATTATGTAAATGTATTAGAAGAAGTACCAAGTATTTATATAACAAATGTTTATTATCATCACCGTGTTATATATGTATACATAGATTTTGATTTAGTTACTTTTATGCAATTTCTATTTTGTTTATAAATTTGTTTATATTTAAACAAATTATGATTTTTTTTCTTGCAATTAAACAATAAATTGTATATGTACTGAATAAAATAAAAGAAGCATGTGATTTAATGAAATACAAAGTCAATAAAGACAGCAAACTGTCGATAATTTGATAATCGCCTATCGATAAATTGAAATTGAAACAAATAGTAATTAAAAAAATCAAAAAAAAAAAAAACTCGACTGTGACCAATTTTCAAGAGTTAAATATCCTAAATGTTCATTCGAAATGAAAAATCACAAGAGAAACCTAAAGCTGATTTTGAAATACATGTCGAATGATATGGGTATCATGATATAGTTCCTCAACTTTTTAATTTTTTCGCATTTACAAAATGGCATCTGTGGGCCGCCATATTGATTTTTTACAATTAAGGATTAGGATTAAGTTAAATCGACTGTTGTAAGAATCATCGGTTTATATAGTGCCGCAAAGGAACATACATACATGTATATATACGTACATATATACATACATACATACAAACATAGGCTGATAAACAAAATACCCTCCTTTGCGTCGCGACGTCGGGTAGAAGCAACACGTTACTCACTACTTTTGTCATATGACTGTAGTTATGATATTTTTTCTATGCCTATTTCTAACTTTCAATCGATGTTAAAGGCTCAGTTAGCCGACTGTAATGGAATGTAAATGCAACGATAGGAAACAGCTGATCAATATTGTTATGTGAAAAGTAATGAAAATGGTTAGAGAGATGTAATGTAACGTAACCTACTTTTCACATAAAAATATCGATCAGCTGTTTCCTATCGTTGCAGTTACATTCCATTACAGTCGGCTAACTGAGTCCTTAAGCTACACATAATGGTTTATCCATTTAGTGGCTTCAAAACTGCTGATCTGGCAAGGCCGTCAGCTGTTAATTATGTGTCTTCTGAAGTGTCATTTACGCTACATTTACTTATATTTAAAAGTACTTTCTTGAAATTTCTTTATACGTATTATGAATAAAAATTCTAATGAAATATGTAGATGACTTTCATGAAAATTACTTGTTTCATTTTCATAGGAAAATGAGAGTTCGTTTTAAAAATGTCGTCGAAATATAAAGTTGCAAGAAATTGTTTTGTTTAATACTTAATTAGAGTTATCTAGAATTTCACCTACACAAATAAGTATATTGGGCAATAAGTTCGGAATAGATATTTTTTTTTAATATTTTAATAATATTATTGTTTTAAACAGGCATGCATTGTCTTCTTCATGTATATTTGAACATAAGATATTATAATTATTTAAATATTTATATAAAACAAGCATAATTTATAATAATTAATTGCCACAATCCTGTATATTTGTAGAAATCGTTAAACTGGGTAACACTTTTAACCATTTTCTCATTTTACTTTCTGAAAATGTCAAAAAATTACTTTCTTGAAATTTTCGTTGAAATCTGAGTGGAAATTAAAAACAATGTGAGTGTGCTAGTGTATTGCGATTTTCATGCAATTAATTTCATGTGTAAATGGTAGGTTATGTAGTGGAGGGTTTGCCATTCACGAATATGAATCATTTAATAAACGAAGAAAGGTAACTTAAAAGTAACGACTACTCCAACCAATCTAGAGGCGGCTTAAATACACAGCAAGCATATAAAAAGAACGCGAAAAACTTCATGCAGGTAGTTTTTTAACAAAAAGTCTTTTTATAAAATATTTAAGAACGCAGTCAATTCAAAAGTTAAAAGAATTTTTTAACACAAACCTGCGAATTACCCTTAATCAATTATATTTATAAATAAAGTCATAAACAGTGTGGATCCAGTACAAAAATACTGCGTAAGAACGAATCCAAAGTAGAAAAGTGACGAAAAAAACCAAACAAATTATAACAGGTAAAAAACACATGTATCTGAAATTTTCCGAAACAAAATACATATATTATATGTTTCGAAAGGTCTTAGTCTCTTCTTTTCAAATCCGTTTAAAATCGGTTGATATTCAAGTTAGTTAGAGGTTGAGAAGTGCATATTAGTACGAAAAACCGGTTTTTTACCCGTAATTCAAGATTTTGGGAGTGTTTCGAAAATTTCAAATACAAATTGTTGTTATACTCGATGCGTAATACCTACCAGAAAAATAATAACACCTCACAGGTATTTCTTTTTTGACATACAGTGTAATTTTACATTACATACAATTTACCGTATTATCTTAATACAGTACTACCATTTCAATGTAAAATTATCACGCTAATTTTATATTGAAACGGTAATACGGTACACATTTTAAATGTAAAATTGTGAATATCAGCACGCACAGAAATAATATAATGTAATTTTGGTGTGAAATTTAGGCACAAGATTCCGTAAAGCCGCCTCAAACTGACCATAAAATGGAAGAATTGCACTGATGCACTTCCTTAACCGATCATAAATTTAAAAAAAAAAAAAAAAATTTACGTACTGTCCCACGATGTCACTAGAAATCGTTCGATTAAATACTTATATTGGAAACAAGAACTAATTTTCTAATGTTATTGTTGTTTGCAAAACAAGTTGTCGATCGAACGTTTGCTGGTGACATCGTGGGACAGGCCTTTAATAATCTGCAAGAAAACAGCTGAGTTGCCAAAAGCAGTGTTGCCAAAAAGAAAGTTGTTAAAGAAACACCCTTTAGCAAATATTATATGCAATGCCTAAAAATATGCTCTTGTTTTTTTGTTTTTTTTTGTAACTTAACAAAACTTCATCAGACTGCCAGTAGAGGCAAGGAGGGAGGCAACAAACCAAACTAAAGTATTTTTGGAAAAAGACACAATAAAAAAAGGTAACAGATAAATAATTTCAATTTAATAGGCATGTTATAAAAAATCTTCCCACCAAGTAACAAAGTAGCCAATAAGTCAACAATCGCCACCACCACCACCAGGCAATTAATAAGAGCCACTCACATTCAAAACAAAAACAAATTTTAATATTTTGTTGCTGCTTCAAGTGTAAGTGTGCGAGAAGTCGAACGTTGTCGATATCGTGGAACAGGCCCTAATTGCTTTTATCAGTTATTTTGTAGTCTAGTTATTGCAACTTTTTGTCATGGAAAACAATAGTGAAGTTATCTTGCCAATAATTAAATGATACGGCTGTAATATCATCTAAGTCAGCTAATAACAATGTGTGACAAAAAAAATACCTGTGACGTGTTACTATTTTTCTGGGAGGTATTGTCGAGTATGGCAACAATTTGTAATTGAAATTTTCCAAACACCCCAAAATCTTGAATTACGGGTAAAGAACCGGTTTTTAGTACCCTTATGCACTAACCGATTTGAAATTTATAAACGAATTTAGAAAGTCTCTTCTTTCCTTTTGAACCATATATATTTTGTTTCAGTAAATTTCATATATATTCGCATGTGTGTATTTTTTCGGTTTTTTTGGCCACTTTTCTACTTTGACTTCGTTCTTAGGCAGTATTTTTGTACTGGAACCATATTGCTTATGACTTTATTCATAAATCATAATTGATTAAGAGTAATTTGCAGGTTTGTGTTAATCAATTCCTTAGAAATCGACTGAGCTATTAAATATTTTATTAGAAGACTTCTTTTTATGCGCGTTCTGTGTTGTTAAGCTTACAGGATGATGAAAGTACAACTTAATAGGCGTATGTTAACACAAAAGTACAAAATTGGTCCAGCAGTGGTCACTTAAATTTTTTCCTTGAGAGCCACACTTTTCACTGTCTTGGAATCCCAGAAAATCGAAAATGAAATATATATTTTTATTTCGGCATATGATTAGAGAGTTTTATATTGAGGCATTTTTTTTTAAGAATATTTTTGATCAGATAATATATGTACATATAGCACGCGCATTGTTTTTTTAGGGTTCCGTACACCAAAGGTGAAAGGGAACCCTATTTTGCTCGCTACGATGTCCGTCTGTCTGTCTGTGTGTCGCAGGCTGTTTTCTCGAAAACCGAAAGAGCTACGGAAGTGAAATTTTCTCAGAATATATAAAACTTTGGCCGAAATAACAACAAATAATAAATAACAGGTAAATATTAAAGGGAAATTTAAGGCGTTGAAATTCGAATGTAAAACACAATTTTCAAAGTTAGAGTGATTTTATGCAGGCAAATCCAATTTACACTGAAATAATAAAAAATAAAATAAAACTAAAGGGTATTCTAGCAGTTAATGGAATTTTGACTATATAATTTTCACAGCTAAATGTATCTTGGAAACCGTAAGAGGCAAATTCTTAAAATTTTCAAAAACGCTAAAACTAAAAAATCCCAAAATTAAAAAAGTGCCGAAACGAAAAATAACCAAAAAAAAAAACGTTAAAGAAAAATATCACCAAAATTAAATAAAATCGCTCAAATGCAAAACAAAATCACTAAATTAAAAAAAGTAGCTAAAAAAACTAAAAAAATCGCCGAAATGAAAAAAAGCGCCAAAAATAAAAAAAACGTTAGTACTAAAAAACCACCGAAAAAGTCGTCAAAAACAAGTAAAACGAAAAAAAGCTCTTTCATTAAAAAGTCGCCAAAAGTCGAAAAAATCTGCAAAAGGAAAAAAAGCGCTAAAACTAAAAAACGTTAAACCAAAAAAAATATTTTTAAATGTCTACATCAGGTAAGATATTTGATTATATAGGCTAAGGTTCGTATAGTATTACATATGTATTGTCCGTACGGATCCCTTTGTGTGCGAGTCAAAGGCGCACTTTACTGAATTTATGTTGGTAAGAAAACATTTCCATCGTTTAATATAGAGAGTTGCAAAATCTGAGCGTCACAGCTAACCCGACTTTATTAAGGAAGGATATTCAAAGTAAAAAAAGATAACCTTGGGGAAGATACATATGTTTCCAATAAATAATAAATTACATTTTTATTTTTCCATTCTCAAATACAGCAGTTGGGAGAACATTAACAATCTTAACATGTGCGAATCTGATTTGAGAAACAGACCAATGTGTGAAACAGGATTTTTATTTACTAAAGAAGGGCTTTCAAAGTAACGTAAATGAACATTTTGAACCTTTTTCAGATACATATGCAACTCTATATGCAAACAAATTTGGAATTGGATTTTATTTATTTATTTTTTGTTAATTTATTTAAAGTTTTTTTTTTTTGTTATTTAGTGAATCTTAATAGTGTGATTAATATTGATCTCCGTTGAATGAATTTTTTGGGTAATTTTTCGGGTAATTTTGCTTCATCTCAAGAGCAATTTTGATTTCACTGCTGGTAACACTGTAAGCAAGTCAAAACAAATCAAGAAAACTATGTAAGTACTTAAGGTTTGTGTCTTAAGTCTTTTGTTTTTAGTTATATGGCGCATAGCATGCGATTGAAATCTTAAGGCCCAACTATAATATGAATAAGCAAACTTAAGCAACTGTGCGATTACATGCAATACGTATGTATGTGTGCAACTATAATGTACTTAATGAAACTTTTCGTCAAGTTTCGTCAAATGTCATTTGCTTAAGTAAAGTGCCAAACTGAACACATGTTCCGTACGGAAACAACGGTTTGTGCATTTTTTAAACTCAAATAAACAGCAGCAGAAAATATTCATTGCTTTTAAATATTTTTTTTATTGATTTTTAATTTGAAATTTAGAAAATAAAGCAAAACTTTAATTTGCACTTATTTTTTTTTGCAACATACATATACGCACATACACATGTGTTTGCTTATGTATATTCACTGTTGTACTTTTTAGTGGGCAAAGCAAATAAAACATGTAATAAATTGATAGATATAATTATTTGTAAATTTTTAATAGATAAGCACATTATAACAAACTAATTAGATTGAATTGCATTCATTTAGAAGTTATGAGAAGATACAAAATTACTGCAAAATTATGAACAATACCTAGATGTGCAGCTATGGCTACGAAGTGCTTAAGTTCATGTAAGTACATTATGGCCACCTAAAAGTCACCTCTGAAATGTTTAAGCATTTGACAGGCTTATCGTTCAATTCTGACATTAACTTAAGCCAGCTTATTCATATTATAGTTGGGCCTTAAGCCAGCCGTCGTTCGTGGAATCATTTAAGTTCATATAATCGTATCGATAATTTCATCTTAAAAATTTTCTTTTCATTGCACTTGGCTAAATATCGATGGTTGATGGGCTGTTGTTTATTTAAATTTTTCTGTTTTGTTTTTCTTTAATTTTTCATTTTTCCATGAACTAAAAAAGAATAATTTGTAACAATGCGTGAGATAATTATTTTGTACAACTTTGTATGTTGCATAGAACTATGTGCATGTGTGAGGTCATATCATGGGCAAATTATGAGCAAATATAACGTGTGTAAGTCATGCAAATTGCCTGCATATAAATCAGTTGGCAAAAAGAATTCTATGTATGGAGCATAATTTCTGAATTAGATATTTGACAATAAAAAGAATTTTCAGGAACTTTTGATTTCGCCCTTCTTTCATTAAATTTTTTTTTCTTGGTATCTTATTTTAAATTAAAATCAGATAGTATTCAAAAGCACTTTATTTTTCCAACTTTGAAGTTGAACAAAAAAAAATAAATAAATTGCCTTGGAAAACTTCGGGGTTTTGTGTTTATAAGCCAACGATTTACTAGATTTATGTTAAATCGATTATATTTGAAGAAAAAACTAAAATAAAACAGAAGGAAAGTGTTAAAACAATTTTTTCTTGTTTTAAGTTTTTTTTTTTCACTACAAAATTTATCAAAAATTTACTCAAGTGTTACGAGATATATTTTTTTATTATTAATAAATTTTTTCTTGTTAAAGTAACAAAGTTAAGCCTTTTGTTATTTTGTTTTTATTCTGCATATTGAATTTATATAAATGAACAATATTTGTGCGTGTATGTTTCTTAAGGAAATAAGGAAGTGCTTGTAATCTATTAATTTTAATTATTGTTCATTATTTTTTATGTTTTCTCACAATGCAATAAAATAAAGTTTGTAGCATGTTCAATGGGAAAAGGTATTTTTTGTTTGTTTTCATAACAAAAAAGACAAGAAAGTATTGAACAATTTACCATTTCATTTCATTATTTTTTTTTTATAAATTCTTGTGTGTGAAACTACCAAATGAAGTTTTGAGACTATTTTTTACAAGCAGCGTAAGCAATATAATTTCACCAAAGGCTATTTAATTTAATTAGATAGCAGCTAAAAAATTTGTCGAAAATCGATGTAGAACGACATCCACTACGATCAAGGGTTGACCAACTAAAAAACGATGTAATTTTAAGCAACAAAAAAACATATTCAAAACCTGCTGGGAAGTAATTTGCTGCAGGGGCTTAGAATTTTTCCAATTAATCCAGGCTTCCATAGCTCTTCCATAGTGCAGATTAATAAAAAAAAGGCAATAAAACTGCCGCTAAAATTGCTAAAAGCTAATCTTAATTTATATTGTCGACTCCAAAGTGTGTGTAGAAAGTGCAGTGAAGCTAAAAGAAATGTTTGTTGACAAATGAGTTTTGTTTAACACTGAGAGTGCTTAAGATTTGAGTGACTCCAAAGTTTCGCTTCAAGAGTGTTTTATGATTGTAAGAGAAAAGATTATTGAAGTAGAACTTCAAATTTGCAGTTTTGTTTTAAGATACCTTTATGTTTTTAAAATTTACCATTAAAATATTTAAAAAAAAACTAAAGAAAGGCACGAGGAAATTTTTAAAATTTCAAAAGGAATGTCCATAAAACTCATGTGTTGTTTCCTCACTCTACATGTCAAATTTTTTAACGAAAATGCTTTATATCACTGGATTAGTTTTCAGTTAATTTTTAGCTTACAGTACTCGTACTGTAAGCTGGAGCACATGAGGTCACTGGTGAAGTTCTTTACAAGATATTTTCGCACAAAGTGATAAGTTTTTGTTTTAACAAACATGTTTTTGCAACTGATTTAAAATTTTATTACATATTTTCTTTATTTGGTTTGATGAACTTATGGTAAATTATTTGAACAAAGAGATTTTGTGCTTTTCATTCCATTAAATTGTTACGCATTTTTTGGTTTTTAGTTTTACAAATTCTGTTGTAGGTCCTATTTCAGTAAAAATATTGTTTGATTTTTTGAATTTATTAATCGAATATAAAAAAATAGATGCCATAGTATATGAGATTCACACGCATACACTGAAAAAATTTTTTCATGTTTTGAGCGAATTTTATTTTTTGCAAAGATTTACTGAAAACCATAAGGAAACACATAAAGAAGTGTGTAAAACTACAAACAGGAAATAAATTAAACAATAAATGACTTTTTTCTAGAAAAAAAAAAATATACGTTTTTATTGTCCATTAACAGTATCTTGCAGTGCATTTGAAGCAAACAGCACAAACAGCACTTGCTCATGCGAGAGCGACTGGGCTTGTGCATCTTAAAACATCGCACGTGCATGAGTGTAAGGTCTGAGTGTAAATGAAAAAGAAGCTGGCAAGAACTGGGCCTAAATTATGGCAGGCGCTATTGTAAAAAAAAAAATCAAAATAATTCCATATAAACAAAATTAAAAGTAATAATTACAATTATTTACCCTGAAGAAGCTACACAAAGAAGTAGCGAAATATTTGTGTTGATTAATTATCAAATATTGAAATAAAATTTTAAATTTCGTTGGATATCGAATGCTGTAATTTTGTAGTAGTGGAGCTTTAACCTAACCACCCCCCTCCCCTCCCCTCCCCCTCACAATTTTCGATAACGTTTACCTAATTGTATTTTTTTTTTCTTGAACTGTCGTTAGCTTCCAACGTTGTTTTTTCTTTGTTTTACAATAAAACTTACGAATTTTGCCCCTGCCAGATCATAATTGTGGTATAAATTCGGTTTTTAAGGCTAAATAGTTATAAGAGATGGGCATGTCCTTTCATAAATTTTAATTAAACTTACCGAATTTCGTTGATTTCTGTAAAAAAAAAAAATTAAAAATAAATTTTTGTAATTGAACTTAATTTTTTTTAAATATAAAAGTGGGTAATAAACAAGTCGTCTGCCTGTCACAGGCTATTTTCTTGAGAACGGACCTGAAATTTTCACAAAATATATAAAACTTTGGCTGCTACAACCACAAACAAATGACAATTAAAAATTAAAGGGTGTACTAAAGCGAAAAACGAAACATGTTGAAATCTTAATGCACAGACAATTATATACAAACATAAATAATTTAAAAAGTTAGTGTAATTAACACTAAAATTAAAAAAAAAATCAAAATTAAAGGGTATTCTATCAGTTAATATAATTTTGACTATTTAATTTTCATAACTTGCTGCGTCTTGGAAACCGTAAGAGGCAAACTCTTTGAAATTTAAAAAAAAAATATCACAAAAGTAAAAACTGCCGTAACGAAAATCGCCAAAATGAAAAAAGCGCTTAAATGCAAAATATTAACAAAAATTAAATAAATCTCTAATATGCAAAAAAAATCACCGAAAGTATAAAGGCCAAAACGAAAAAAACGCTAAATCTATAAAAAAAATTCTAAGACAAAAAACAACAGAAAAAAAACGAAAAACGTCGCCAAAACGAAAAAAAGTGCCAAAACTAAAAAAATCGCAAAAACGAAAACAAGCGCCAAGAACCGAAAAAAAACTGCAAAAAAAAAAAACGCCACCACAATTTTTTTTTTTTAATTTCTAAATCAGGTGAGATATACGATTATATAGGCTAAAGTACGTGTAGTATTACATATGAAGTGTCCTTCGCCTGCAAGCGATAATGAAGAACAAGTGATCATATGCTAAATACAAGGTGGGCCAAAAGAAGTCATCCGATGTTGTTTGGCTCTCATTATTTTTCTATGTAAATGAAAAATTTCGATTCTGTTTTTTTTATTATGTTTATTTGAACCTTTAGAATTTTATTGAACAAGCCGAGAAGATGATATCGGCCAAATTGTCGCCGTCACAATTGATTGCTCGTTTTATGGCATTTTTTATCACTTCGGGCGAGAACTTAGGGCGACAGATACTCGCACTCGTGTCGAATGTTGTCCTTGAGGGCTTCCAGGGTCTTGGGCTTGTTCACGTAAAGACGGGACTTCAAAAAACCCCACAAAAAAAGTCTGGAACAGTTAAATCGGGCGATCTTGCGGGCCAGTGTAAATCGCCAAAACGAGAGATGAGGCGACCTGGGAACGCCACGACACGATTATTTCGCCTTCTTGGGGAGTGTATCGCTCCATGGCTTGTTCACTTGTATTCTGCATCTGTCTAATTTACAAATGTCAAAACAGATTTGACATTGGCCGCCATTTATAAAAATAAGAACATCTTCCAATAGGGTGATTTCTTTTGGCACACCTTGTACTAGACTACAGTTCAGGTTCAAAGTGAAGTGAGCACTCACTTTTTGCGCTGCAAGAATTAAGTTAAGTTAAAAAATTATGTATTGCTTCTAGCTGGCTCATCTCGAACAAAAAAAAAACACATTGTCTCCCTTACAAAAACGCTTCTGGGAAGCAGTAATTTTTGCTGGGCAGGAGGCAACAACACTTCTTGATGACTTATGTAATCAAGAGGGCCTAATTGCACAGTTCGTTGTAAAGCCAAACATATAATGGAAAAACTAATATAATTTCTTTCACTTCTAAAATGATGAGTGCTCTGGCAGCTCATTTTTATTAATAAATAAAAATGCCTCAAGATTTATGAAAGCCAAAGAAAATGATGCCCATAATTAAGACTCGCAGTAGTTGTAAATAACATAAATAGCAAATAAATAATTTTGGGGTTAATGAACAGCGAGCAGCAAACAATTACAAACAATAATTATTCAATTGAAAACATTTAATATGTATTACGATATCTTTGAATATTATAAACTAAAACTCTTTCTTCTTTGAACGAAAGAAAACACAACACACTCAAGAGCAAAATTTCTAGCTGAAAACTACTTCCTAAACTTGTTAAATTGTAAAAGCCAGAAACTTCACTCCACTCCACTGAAGCGGGCTAAGGAAAAAGTTCAATTTAATGACTGCTTATCAATTAGTTGGCGGTGAGAGTTTGTCTGGCTATGACGTGAATTTTATATTTAACGCAAGCAAGCTTTGAAAAAGAAACATAAGAAGAAATTTTTATAGTACAAAAAAGCATAATAAACACAAGAAAAGTAAAAGAACGAAGCAAAATTAAATCGCAATCATACTATAGAAAGAAATAAGAAAAAATAATAATAAAAAAAGTTATACCATAACATTCTGTTAACACTAATTATAGGTTTTTAAATTTAAACGTAAAAAAAAATAATCGTTAAAGCCAGTAAAAAGTGAATCGTTAGTAATTATTTAAATTATTAAACGAAATGAAAAAAGTGAAATCAAATTGATTAATAAGCAATTCCTATAAAAATAAGTCTTTACACAAAAAAAAAGAACCTCCATTCACTTTAAAAGAGTTATTGGATTATATTGTCTTACAAATACAATAACAAAACAGCGAGTCATAACGCAAACCATAGAACAGTTATTGTAAGCTATTCAGGTAACTTTCTATAAAAGATTTAGAGGCGAAGAGAAAAACAACAACAACAACAACAACAACACAAAAAGTTTAAAGAACTTTAATTATTATTTCATACCCCACGAAACATATTCAATTCTTTTTTTTTTTTAATTTTTTGCTTTTGTTATGCTAATAATAAAAAATTGAGGACAGCCTGCCGTTTTATGGGTTACAAATTCAAGCCACACGATTATGATTCTTTTTTCTTCAAATATTTAAAGCAAATTAATTTAAAATATTTAAAACTGTTGTAATTTGTTGGAATGCCATTGATGTTTGTTGTCGTTGTTGTTGTGGATTTTTTTGCTAGAGTTTGTGTCTTAAGTCTTTTGTTTTCTCAAAAATTTTAGTGTTTCTAGAGGCAAAAAATATCATCTTTAGCGGTAAAAGTTGAAACAGAACCACAATTTAAGCTTTAAATTTATAAAAATGAAAAATTATTTTTTTTTTTAAATCACTGTTTTTAATTGGTTGCTTAGGGAAAGAGTCTTGCTGGTGCGTAACAATGCACCAATTAGTAACACACAGAGATTGAGATCTTAAGCCATTCCATGTAAGAAATACATGTGTACATGTGTATGTATGTATTTAGATTCTTATTGTATCAGCTCGAAGCTAAACTGGCTTAAATACACTTTTTCAATGACTTCAAAAAAGCAGGAGGCTCGCAATTCGGCTGTACTTCCATCGCATGATCAAAGTGATTTAAAAAATTTATAGTTTGGGCCCAGCCACGCCCACTAAATTTTGTTTTATCATTTTAAGTTTCCCTAGACATCTGATTTCTTTGCAACTTAGCACATGCCCTACACTAAGAGAAAAGTAACGATCTAATCTTAAGAACAAAATTCGTGAATTTAGATTGCAGAAATCTTCAGATTTCAATCTTGAAATTTGGTCAGTAAGATTGACGTTCTCAAATTCAAACATAAATTCAATTTCAATTTCAATTTATTCATTCATAACACGAAAACCTAGCCTCATGGCCATAATCAGTTTTCACTAATACTACTACAAAATTCTTAAAAATTAAGAATATAATCTTAATTCTAAGATCGTAATCTTCAATTTAAGAACGTGGTCTTAAACTTTAAGAATACATTCTTTAAATAAAGAACGTAGAATGTGATCTTAATTTAAGATTTTTATTGTCAACAAAATCTTAAATCCAATCTCAAAGTAAGATCTTACTCAAGATTAAAATCTTAAATGCGATTTTAAAAATATTAAGATTTTATTCTTGAATTTTCCAGAATTTTGTTTGATTTAAAATTTTAAGAACTTTTATTTATTAAAATCTTACGTGAAATGCAGCAGCTCCTAGGCTCTTACGACGGAAATATCATGTATGTATTTATAAAAGTAGGCGGAGAAACGCCCACATTTTTTTTAAATTAAACTCACATGTATTCCTGTACAACTGATACCCATCGAACACCTGATGTTAGACTTTTTTGTGTTTTAATAAATGGGCGGGTTCACGCCCTCTAGATTCTAAAATACACAAAAGATTATCCTTTCTACAAAGTGGGCGGGTTCACGCCCTAAAAATTTATTATTGTATTTTGTGTAATTCTGGCGAACCAGTTGCTACAAGACAACGCAAGGAATTTAGACTCTAAAATACACCAAAAATTATTCTTTCTGCAAAGTGGGCGGGTGCACGTAATACAAATTTATTATTGCATTTTGTGTAATTCTGGCGAGCCGGTTCCTTCAAGACAATGCAAGCAATTTACACTAAAAAATACACAAAAGATTATTCTTTCTACAAAGTGGGCGGGTTCACGCCCCAAAAATTTATTTTAGTATTTTGTGTAATTCAGCCGAACCTGTTGCTGCAAGACAATGCAAGCAATTAAGACTCTAAGATACACAAAAAATTATTCCTTCTAAAAAGTGGGCGGAGCCGCGCCTCTTAAAATTTTATATTACATTTAGTACACTTATGCCAAATCGATGAATTCGTAGTTTTGCAATGAGTTTAGGCTCTTCAATATACAATTTTTTTAATTTCGTGGAGGCACGCCCCTTAAAATTTATTATTAGATATTATTATTCTTAGGTAACTCTGCATAAATTTATTAACTTAAGATGACAGAATCTTGTGTTTAGAAAAATGGGCGGGACCACCCCTCTTGAAATTCAATAATGTATTTTATGCACTTCCTCCTGAACGATTTCTATGAAAGTTTTTAAGCAATCATGTACGAGTATGCATGTTCTGGCTTCTGAATCCTTTACACATGTTTTCTTGTGAGTTCTAGCATCATAATTTAAAAAAAAAATATTGATATGGACGATTTCAAACAGTATGCAATCTTCTTAGCCTTTGCTCAATAAAAAAATTAACTTTTAAGAATTGCAAGAGATATTTTTTTCACATTTGGTGCATACTTTTGAGATCACTGAATTAATATGAAGGGCCTGTCCCACGATATCGACAACGTTCGATCGCATTCTTACTTACATTCCAAACAAAAACGAATTGCTTTATTTCACTTTCATAAAAATTTTGAGCACAGCCAAGGCGTCTATAATCGCACCATGAGCATACCATTCAATATTTTACCTAAAGAAACGTCATTGAATTTTGCTTCATATAAATAAAAGAAATTTGCAAATTCCTTCAATTAGAAAACGTTTTCCAAAAACCACATTTTCTTTTCATTTAAAGTGAATACAAGATTTTACAACCAGTTTCAGTGAATTTGTATTCTTCTGCTGCCTGTTATAATTACTGAAATGAAAATGGAAAAGTAAACTACTTTACTTTTCAATATAATAAAACAAGTTCTGATTCTATCACGGTCAAGACCAATCTGACTGCTAATCAAGGCACACAAGCAATTAAAATTGTTGTAAAAAAAATTTGCACATACTACTGGACTGCCTCATATTTGTTGGATCTATAAATCTATAAATTTAACTGGCAACATCTTGAAGCTACTTGATGCCACACTTCTTCTTCTTCTACAAATACGAAAAGAAAAAAAAACAGGCAATTGTGCTGCTATGTTAGAAAATTGAGGACACTCTTTGCTGGTTAACAAAGCATAAATGGAGAGAAACATAAACTGGGAGCAGCAGAAGAAGAGCATTCTTTGTGCTAAAATTGCTAAACATACTGTTTAAGATGATGGTAAACCAACTAGTTATTCTTATTTAAATATGTATGAATGTATGGATTTATATGCATTATTGGACACTGTCACCAAGCAGAAGTAAATTTTTGGAAATTGTGCTTCATTTAATGTTATTTATGGAAAAAAAAAAAATTAGTGAAAACTCTTCAATATAAAAAATTTGGAACATTAAAATCAAATAAACAGCATACAGCTGAAATGCTTAGCTTGAATGACAACTGATTGTGATTTTCTGTTATATTTAATCAAGATAAGTATCACTTGCGGAGTCGGTTACAGATTTCTTTGTGGTTCTTTTCGTCATCCAATAGCATTTGCTGGCAATAACGATACTACAGTTATAGCTTCGATTGAAACTGCTACTGTAAGTGAAAGTGCAGCTGTTACTGCAGTTTCTAACAACTGTAACCACAATAGCAATCGCATTAATGTGCAATTTCAACTGCAACTCAACCTGTATCGGCAAACGCAGTTGTAACTGAAACCAGCACTGCTACCTTTTCTCTAATGAAAACTTTAAATACAATTTCAACTGGAACTGTAACCGCAACTATAATACAAACTGTAACTGTAGCTGTAACTGCAACTGCAACTGTAACTGTAACTTTAACTGTAACTGTAACTATAACTGTAACTGTATATATAACTGTAACTGTAACTTCAACTGTAACTGTAACTATAACTGTAACTGTATATATAACTGTTACTGTAACTTCAACTGTAACTGTAACTTCAACTGCAACTGTAACTGTAACTATAACTGTAACTGTATATATAACTATAACTGTAACTGCAACTGCAACTGTAACTTTAATTCTAAATGTAACTTCAACTGTAACTGTAACTTCAACTGTAACTGTAACTGTAACTATAACTGTAACTGTATATATAACTGTAACTGTAACTTCAACTGTAACTGTAACTGTAACTGTATATATAACTGTTACTGTAACTTCAACTGTAACTGTAACTATAACTGTAACTGTATATATAACTGTTACTGTAACTTCAACTGTAACTGTAACTATAACTGTAACTGTATATATAACTGTTACTGTAACTTCAACTGTAACTGTAACTTCAACTGCAACTGTAACTGTAACTATAACTGTAACTGTATATATAACTATAACTGTAACTGCAACTGCAACTTTAATTGTAAATGTAACTTCAACTGTAACTGTAACTGTAACTGTAACTATAACTGTAACTGTATATATAACTGTAACTGTAACTTCAACTGTAACTGTAACTGTAACTATAACTGTAACTGTATATATAACTATAACTGTAACTGCAACTGCAACTGTAACTTTAATTGTAATGTAACTTCAACTGAAACTGTAACTTTAACTATAACTGTAACTGTAACTGTAACTGCAACTGTAACTGTAACTATAACTGTAACTGTAACTGTATATATAACTGTAACTGTAACTGTAGCTGTAGCTGTAACTGTAAGTGTAGCTCTAATCACAATTGCAACTGCAACCGTAAATGTAACTGAAACCACAACTGCAAGAGCAAACTTAGCTGTATCTACAACTACAACAGTAATCACAATCGACATTGCGACTGAAATCACAATAATGCACCTGTTACCACAACTGTAACTGTAACCGCAATTGTAACTGCAACCACATATACAAGTGCATCTATTTCTGCTACAAAGCTGTTACTGTAACCAACCACAAGTGCAACCGCAACTACAACTGTAATGAAAGTCTGCAAACGCTTCTCACTTGGTGAAAGCAGTAATAATTTTTATTTATTGATAATTACCACTGTGCAAATACTTCAAAGAGTTTTTTTTTGTAGTAATATTCGAACTCAATACCAAGCTATTTTAGGTCCATAAACGCGGTGAATTCATTGAAAAATATGCCTGTACTCTACAATGGACACATGAAAACACTTGTAACATTCATGAGCAACAAATGATGAAAACTATAACAAAAATTTATTTACATATACGAGTGCATACATATATAAATTATTTTAATTTGTTTCTTGAGCACATACATACATACCTTTCAACACATTTAAAATGTTTAATAATTAGAAAAAAATTTTGATAAAAACGACAGGAAACAACATACTTTTGAGCTAAAAGTAATGACCAAATGAAATATTAAAAGAAAAAACAAAAGAAACTAATATTCATCCAAAAAATTATATATACACAGATACTCGTATGTCAGTCCATTGCCCCTTTCCCACATTTTAAATATAAATTTGAATTCTAAACTAATAAAAGTGAAAACTTATTTAAATTCAAAAGTATGTTATTGCTGAAATTCACAACAACGACGAACACAACTTTTTAATGGTTTTATGAACTGTGAAGCCCACATACGAAATAATTAGTTAAGATTCAAATTAACTTTTCCTTTCTTAAAAATGGAAAAAAATATGTAATACTAGTAATATTTATGCCCTGATCTTATTTCATTTAATATTTAAATTAATTGCTTGAATATTTTTTTGTAACTTAATACATATCTGCAGCATTCAAAATATAAAATTTTTAATTAAATATTTTTGTGGATCCATACACTGTTATTTGTCTACACAAGAGAATGACAATGAGTGCTTGAAAAAAATTTACTTAAGCAAATAGTCTTAATTTTATTGACTGCTTTTAATTATATTTGTAGCACAAACAATTCGTCCGCTCACATAATTTCTCTCCAGCAACTATGACTATACGCCATTCCAACATACGAGTGCAAGAGCATCTCTACTTCATTTATGCGAAAAAACTAAAATAAGCTACAACTGAAAATAAAAAGGCGTATAAAGAGTATTGATTGACTCTCTGTTATACTTAGAGTTGGAGTATGCTTATACTCAGACTATGGATATTTAGTCGGACATTCGCCACCGTATACAATCATTTGTGTATATAAAATGGAATGGAAAATGTGTGTTTTGGCTGTTTGAAAACATGCTTCATGTATGTGTGTGTGCAAATAAAATAGCCCTGTATGCACGCATCTGTAGCCGATTAGTACCCAGAGTATTTTTATGCTTATGCGTGTCTGTTAAATTGTGGCAGTAACCAGAAAGTTGTCATCGTCGAACAATCAAAATCCAAGCCTGTGATCTCTTAAAGTGGGGTTTCAGCGAAGTTCGCAGTTAGACACTGTTCATGATTTATCTGTCTATGGCAAGAATCATCTATTAAATCCCATGGGGTCAAAACGATATCCACCATCGGCTTTCTGCCAACATGAGGTGGCGTTGGCTGAAGTAGTTAGCACGTTGACTACAAAAACCGAAGGTACTGAGTTCGCACCCAGTATTCAACAGTCAATTCAATAACAACACCACGCATTTTTCTGATGTGCATTAGTGCCATTTTGTATCAGTTGTTGTAGGAAAGTTCATGTGATGAAGGCATAGTCACTGGTCACTGAACTATACCCGCTTCAGCAGATACTAATCCTAATGTAACATCAGAGTGCCTTCCTTCGTAGGTATTGTGTATGATTCTCATCGGCGAGGTAAAATAGCCAATAAAATGGCTAGTAAACACAGCTTTAAAAAAATTTTAATACGCCTCACTTAAAAAAATGTGCAAAAAAGTAGAGTTGTAAAAGAATGAAGCTTTTCTCTATGCCTTCCTTCACCACCTCTCTTCTCTATCACTATCCCTTTCATCAAGAAGGTAACACCTAGTAATAGGAGTAGGCATCCATTGTCGAAGTGTTACTCTCTTAAAAAAATGAACGGTGTCGTCATACCTGCCCTATCCATCCATTAATATATAAAGGGTCTTTTTGAATTTGAATTAAAAAAATGTGTGCAAATGAATATATTTCCATGTTGTCAAACGTGACCGTTGTACACATTTAAAGTGAAAAAAGCCAAAATAAAATGGATTTTAATATTGATAATAAGTCCAAATTAGCTCTATGATTGGTGCTAAGTTTGATATTGAGCAGTTTTTTGTTTCCATACATAACTGCAAAAAACTAAAGCACTCGCATGTAACCAAGAAGGAATATTTTAATGGGACTAATTTTATGATGTTACACAAAAAGGATTTATATATAATTGTGCAATTAAATTTTAGTCGAAGTCGCACTTCACATGTCACACGTGACATTTTTTCATCAATATATTTATTTATATTGTTTCTGTTGCTCTCTTAACAAAATTATAAACTGGAAACATTTTTTTAAATTAACAAAAGCATTCAACGTTATTTTGTAAAACGCAACTTTAAGCGTTGACAAATTTTGTGTATGATTTATTTTTACAACTTTAAATTATTCCATATAAAAATTGTCAATGTTAAGCGTTGCATTTTGTAAAATAAGACCCTAATGTATGTATTTTTTTTATAATTTTACTCTTTCGATGTCGCACGTGACCAACTTCTAATAGGTACCACGATCACATATTTTTATATTTTTCAGCAAGTTTTTTTTTCAATTTAATTGTATTAAATATCTCTGCACTCAGGTAAAAGCTGCAACTTAAAAATAAGAATGCGTCACATTAATTCAATAAATTTCAATATAATAGAAAAAAGTATTAAAATACTTAAAAATAAATAAAATTAATAAATAAATACTGTAAATTAATATTTTTCCATATTGAAATAAGAAATTTCGACATGACTAGATTTTCGTTAGTGTTTCTTATTAATTCAATATGGTTTTTATTGATTTTATTTATTGATTTTTTCTATGGGTGTGTTTGTACTGAACATTTGATAAGCTTTCTGCACGTAGTTTGGGCGTACTCATGGCAATTGTTATTTTTCAATGTCGCTCGTGACATCGAAATATAAGATTTTGAAAAACAAAAATTTACAGTTATTTGCAATCTCGTAGATTCTAACGCATACTTTTTCGATTCTTCGTAGTCTGAGAAAAATTTTATAGAGCAAACAACACCTCTCGTGAAGAACGCTTATCGAAACAAACCAAGCAAAAGAAATATCCAAATGAAAAAACGCTGCGATTATGTTTCTTTGCATTCAAATAAAGAAAAGAAAAACATGGTTGCATCACTGCGTTCTGCTAGAGCTTAAGTAGATTTCAACAAAAACTAGTTGTGTATGGGAAATCTACTAGATTTTGCCCAAAATCTCGTTACTACAAGATTTGGCTTAGATGTAAACGCACTATTAGTAAAACCTTCAGTCAATGGTATTTGTTTTGGATACGAAATCTTGATAAATGTAAAAAAAAGGTTTGGTGTAAACGGTATAGATTTTGATACAGATTTCAATTGAAATCTACTAGATTTCGTGCAGGTGTGAATGTTCTACTTGTACAACCCAGACGGTTAACTTGAGTATAAAATTTATATGGAAAACACTAACGGCCTGGCCCACGATGTCGACAAGAAAGTTTCTTTCGCTCACTTATATTGAAAACAAAAACAAATTCTCTTGTTTTGTTTTTGTTTTGAATATAAGTGAGCGAAAGAAACTTTCTTGTCGACATCGTGGGCCAGGCCGTCGTCTGCCTGACTTGTAGAAACTGCACGCGACTTGCCTAGATAAAATATATGAAAAACATTAAAATTTGTGAGTGATTCCTATACAAATTGTCTACACAAGTGGGCTTTCTTGAATTGTGGAAAGTACATATTAGTTTTTATTATCAAAGACAACAATAATTTTTGAAGAAATGATTTAGATAATAAAAGATAAACACTCGGAAATATTTTCAAACAATAACGTCCTAAATCTTCTTACCGAATCAGTGAATTAAGTTTTTACATATTTGTTGCTGTTTAAGTTGATAAGAACTTCAACGTACGATGTCACGTTCACTGCTGTTTGTCTAATTATGAATCACATTTTAACTGCTGGGCAGTAAATGAGTTATTGCCTGGTGTTACACGTTGTTTTCCACAATTCCATCCTTGCATATAGCTTAATTAACACTCGAAAGTGTTAAGCAATAATTTAAACAACTGAAAAAGTTGGACAACATTAGTTTTGGCACCCAAAGAGAAAAACAACTTTCCTTAAACAAAATATTAAATACACAAAATTGTATAAGAAAAATGTTAAGGAATTCTTTGCAGAAAAAAAAATTACATACACATTTAATGTTTTAAAAAAAATCAAACAAACTAAAATTTCATTCCCATAAGACATGCAAAACTGGGCACTCAGTAGCTGTCAATGTCAATGGCGAGCAGCAATTTCCAATGAAAGCAGAAGAAAATAATGCAATTTACAATTTTGGGATGCGCCTTTTTTTTTCCTGAACACATCGATATTGTAGCCTGTCATTTTTAATACGTAATCCAACATACAGGTGTGCAGTATAAATTAACGCCAAAAAAATAAATTGGAGAAAAAATTAATATGATCATGAAAATGTTGGCGTTGGCCCGAGCAGCTGACAAACAGCAGCATCCTCTTTCATTGCAACTAATGTCTGCAATTTTGTGAGGGGTATAATGGCTGAAATTCAATTTGATCAAAAACAATTGGCAAGTCTATAATAGTGTTTGCCTATATCAAGATGATATGAAGTTGAATAAAAAAAGAAGAAAAATCCCAAAGACAAACTTGCTATTTAGCTGACTGGATGGCGTCTTTCAGAGTTCAGGCAAAAGGCTAAGTGATCAACATATTTTTCACTTCTTACAAGATGCATGCAAAAGGCATTCAATGGAAAATAAAATAAATAAAAATAAATAACTAAACATAGATTGTGTAGGATTTATTCGCCCATTCATTTATTCAAACAAATGCTTGAGCATGTGCATGTTTATGTGTTTAGTTTCACTTTTGTTTTCGTAGGTCACGTTTTCAAATATCATTTTCGTTTAATGACTTTAGAAGCTGCAGTAGTGATATGAGTAGCAGCCAGCAGCCAACCGCAAGGAATTCACTTTCCTCAGCAGCTTTGCCGTTTCCAACGAAGGCCATTGGCATTGCGAAACATCTGCTGGTTGAGTTTTTTTTTAACATGTTGTATGCTAACTCTTCTTCACTGACAATCGGAAAATGTCAAATAAAGAAAATATCCCTGATGTGACGGCAATGGCGGCGATCATGTGAACCCCCTCGCATTGTGATTGTCTTTTATCTTCCCAATGGATTTTCAAGTATGTAAATAAATAATAAAAAAAAAAAAAATTAAGATGTTTGTATTAAACTTGGAAATGTGGCAATCATTTTCAGCAAAGATGTTTTTTTTATTTAAAAAATAATAGAGCTTGATGGCAAATGGTATGCACAGCAACGACTAGTAGTGAAGCAAATGTGTTGTGGATATTGCGAAAATAATTATCAACATTTTCATATCTTTCTAGCCTTTCTTAGGCTGCACTCGCCCATTTAAACATTGTTGTGCTGCATCTTATGGGGAACATTTTTGTGGAACATTTCAAAAAAATCCTTAGGTCCAGGCTTTTGATATAGAAATCCCGGATCGAGGAAATTTAAATTCCAAATATTATAAGAATAAAATGTACATACATTTTCAAATTTTTTTTAAGTCCTAGTTTACACTATGCAAGTCTTATTGCCCAGCTGATTAGTTTGAGGGAGAGAGAGAGACTAGGAGAACACAAACGTTTCTTTTCCCCCTCGTCTCTCTCCCATAACAAACTAAAATAAACCATAACTTAGCAATAAGACTTACATAGTGTAAACTAGGACTAAGCAATTCATTATTATTACACATTAGAGGCCTGCGAAAACAGTCTTGAAATGTAAATACGTCTTGTTTTTTAAATGTATTCTCTTGACATGTATTATACTAAACCAATAATAAATACTGTTGTATAATAAGCGAAGCACGATGGATGTATTGATGTTCGTGTATATGAGTTTATACAAGCGATATGTATGTCGCGAATACTTCTTGTTCGTAACAAACACTCACTCAAGAGAACTAGTGTGTATGCGTGTATGCTTGTTATTTTGCATATTGTACGTGAGTGTGTGTGTGTGTGTAAAACGTAGATGGTAAGCTTATGTTGTGTTTAAGGGAGGTTTTTTTAAAGCAAGCGCACACAACTAATGTCAATGCATGTGTGCGTTTATATGTGCGCACGAAGCAATCATCACAAATTCTTCCGTCACGAAGTATTTTCTGCTTTACTGCTATACCTGCAATAACTGAAACAAATGTCTTGCCAACAGTGTTGTTTAGCGTTTGTTTTAGAAGACTTCGCTGCAGTAAGGCATTTGAAAAATCCCTCATGTCTTAAAAGTTCTTGTAAGTGGTCTTTTGCAGGGGTCTATTAGACATTAAAAAGCATAGACACATACACATAAGTACATATGTACATTAGGGTGCGCCTAAGATGTAAAAAAATACACTGTGGCAAATTATAGACAGAATTGCATCAAGGGAATAAATTTAGAAAATGTTGGCAGCTTGTGAGGGGATGCGACACGCTTTTCCTTGATGCAATCTGCCTGAAATACTTCACGACGTATTTATTTGTTACGTAAAACATTTCTGGAGAGAGTTAAATAAAAACAAACAATAAAAAACAAGCATCACTAAACATTATTTTTATATTTCTTAAATTGCTTAATTAATAACACTGTGCTTGTTCAAAAATGTAACAAGCTGGGGACCTGGTGGTTAAACCTAATTCGAGTACGCTGAATCCAAGGGTTTTTAGGTTAGTTCTTGTTTAAAAAATAATTAAGATTGAAAACTTGGTTAAAAGCACCTGAAAATCCAAATTTTTGCCAATTTTCTACCATTCATAATTTTTAATATCAATAAAAGAACATATTATGGATGAGCATGCGTCCTTAAGAAATTTGTTTAAAAAAATCGCAAAAAAAAATTAAAAAATTGCCCCCAATTAAAAAAAAAATCCATTTTTTTTACGAAAAATTTGTTTTCAATTTTTTTCCAAAAAGTTTTCTAAGGACGTAAGTTTATCGATACGTGTCTTTTCAACCGATATATATTGATATAAGGCTTAATAAATGGTAGGAAATTGGGAAAAATTGCGATTTTTTGGGTGCTTTTAAGCAAGTTTTCCATCTTAATTATTTTTTAAACAAGAGCTAACCCAAAAAAAAAAAAAGATGGTTAGCTGGATCCCCGGCTTGCTATAAAAAAAGTTCACAATTCGAGCACAGTGTAATTTTTGAGGATGTTTAGGATTTTGCTTGCATCTAGATGTATTACGAAAAAGTAATTTTAAAAGCGTACACAGAAAAATTGCGCCATACATTTCTTTTTAATGTTGTGCAATTCACTGAATAGTGAATAGGAGTAAAATGATAATAATAATAGCCATAAATTATTCAATAATATTGCATAGTCAGGAGAACACTTTATAAGCTGGTGATACGTTGTCTGGGGCGAAAATACTAACATTTGCAAAAAAAAAACTACAAAAGTAAACCTTTTTTAGACAAGCTCCAGCTAACGAACGGTCATCTCTAGATCTCTTACGTGTTCTTGGGCTCCTTTAAAAATTAAAAAAGATCAATCTTTAATTTGAGAGGGGTAAACAATCACGTTTCTAGTGTACACATCTGTATATTTCGTTTCTTCTGGCAGAATTAGTCTTTAGATCTCTGTTACTTTGAAAGCAAAAAACTTATCTGTCATGCACACAATAACTCTTTACATATTGTTGCATTATTTCTCTCTTACTTAATGACCTTTCATTATAAATAAAACCCTGACATTAAAATCATAAGTTTTCACAAAGACAAGAAAAACTTCCATGAAACATAATCAAACAAACATTATGCTACAATTAGCAAAGACAAGTCGTAAATATGCGGTACAAGTGCGAAGCTGGAAAATAAAACATGACAGCCAAGAGAGCATCAACTTTTTTGGAAGACCAATAAAATAAAAGACAATTGTGAAAGACAACACGAATGTAATCTTTGCAACACCAACACCAAAAACTGACAATTTCGAATGGTTATCACTTGCTTAAAAATTTACCATCATTTACTACTGTTCAAAAAAAAAAAAAAAAAATGTTTACTCACAAATTTACAGAAATGAAAGACACGTGGAGAAAAGGTAGACAATAACCAGGTAGTGGGTAAAAGTTTGTTTACCTCCTTCAGTCTCTTTATTAAGCTATTAAAGCTTAACTAACAAACACATCGTCACTTAACTGCCATAAACACTCAAAGTTTGTCTTATATCTCTTCATAACAAGATGTTGGTTGTCAGCAGACTATGTACGAGTATTTATATTTGGTTTCATTTATATATTCAGTTGCTTGTTGGTGGTTAATTTATGTCGTGTTACTAATCATGATGATCCAAAAAAAAAAATTAAAAAACAATTTTTTCTTTTGTTTTTATCGTATTGTCATTTACATCATAACACGAATAAAAGATGTTATAACTTTTACTTTGTTGTGTTACCAGAGAGATGAAGGGCTTGCAAAGTGAAATAAACCAGCATGCAGAACATGCATATCGGCATAAAAGGCGCCCTCCTTCGTCAGTATTGTGTAGCAGAATCATCGGCGAAGTAAAATAAAAAATAAAATGGCCACTAAACACAACTTCAGAAATTTAATACGACTCATTTAACACCAGAGGCGCTGCAACACTGCAATTATTAAAAACATTAAAAAAAGCAGATTTGTAAAAGAACGAAGCTTTCCTCTATCTCTTCCTTCTCTCTCGCTATCCCTTTCCTAAAGAAGCTAACACCTAGTAATAGTAGTAGACATTCATTGCCTGGGTGTTACTTCTCTTTAAAAAATAAAAAAATTAAATCAAATACATTAATCGAAAACAAGTTGTTTCCCACTCTTTGTTTGTCTCTATTTCCTTCATTTTGTTGATGTTGAGATCGTTATAGAAACGTGCAAAAACTTCTCCTATTTTTTTTTCACAATGATCTACTTTTAACATAGATATTGATGTTGTTCATGCTCAGCGATAAACACCACAAAGTACACAGAGTTGAATAAAATGCGTGATGCAAAAAGTTGAAATCAGCTGTGACGCAACTTCTGCGAGAAAGAGACAACAACTGCAGTATATTTTTTATAAGGTTGTTAACAAAGTAAACACAACAAATAAGAGAAAATGGGTATTTTGTGAAATGAACAAGTGAGCATTTCTACAAAATCAAATAAAAGAATTTGTTGTGTTGAACTAAGCAAAACAAAATAAAGCAAAATGTGAAAAATGTTATTAGTATTAAGAAAGTGATTAATCAAACGATTCCTGATTTAACTTTAAGCATTTTCATTAAAAAATATTAATATTAACCATTTAATTAAACAAATAATACGGCGAATGAGGCTTAAAAGTATAGAATGAAAATACGTCAAATCAGGGTCACTAAAAGAAGTCACAGATAGTGAGACTAAAATAATAAGTCCCCAATGGCGTTTAACATTTTTTTAACGCCCTAATAATACCAAATTATTATTTTACTTATTCGGTAAAATATTTTTTTACAATGGGGTCTTTTATTAATTTGCAAATCTTCGAGTCCACGGAAAAGCGTTTTTAAAGAATAAAAATGTAACAATTTATATATAACATATATATACATATAGTATATAAATATGTATAATAATAAACTTTTCCTCACTCCTCTCTTTTAGTCACTATGAAAATAGGCCAGTTGTTCAGAATTTGTATCTGGGCCTTGTTGTACTGCATGCTTTACCTTGTAGGCGCCTCCGATGACGATTTAATGGATTTTGATTTTACCGACCTGAAAGAGATCGATTGGAATTATGAAACAGACAACAACAGCAAGGAGCTGCTGCCTAAAGAAACCACAGAAAAGAATATCATAACATTTGATGACGATAATGATTTGTGGGAGGAGAAACCAGTGCGGCCGTTCGATTGGCGCGAAAAGGTTATGAGGACGGCCTTATCCAAGGCCTTAATGAATAAGGCGGTTAGGCAAAAGTTTGTGGAAGTTATGCCCATATTGAGAGCGCTAACGAAAGAACAGCGCTTGGCCTTGTCGGCGCTGATAACAGCGCAAATAAATGCCAAGCAGGAAAATGAATTGAAGTTGTCCCAGGTAAGCAAGAGCCCGTTCATTTAATGAGTTTGACTTGAAAACCTAAAAAACTTTAATGCATAATTTCAGGTGCGCCTGATGTTTGGCGATGATAAGTCCCTTATCTTGCCCATAGTCTTTGATATAGCAAATTTAGTGCGCAACTCCGCCAAGAAGTATATTAAATTTGATTATAATTTAGCTGATTTTGGAGACTTTTCAAAAACTAAAAATTCTTACGAAAGAAGAGATTTGGAATTGACTGCCGAGGAAGATAATGAGGATGTTGGTACTTTGCCTGCAGCAGAGCAGATGAGGCAGGATTTGGGTCTGGATGGTTTGGAAGATTTTATGTCCGAAGAAGTGTTGGATCCCAAAGAGATAAATGAGGAGTTGGAAATTTTGAAAATGCAAAATAAAAATAACTCAGCCTTGGATGATGTTAGTTCAGATATGGAATTGGTGCAGGAGGAGGACGGTTTAACAAATCCCTTGGATATAAACATGCAGCTGCAAAAAGATGTGAATACATTAAACAAGACACAATCGGGGGAATTATTAATGAACAGAAAACAAGCAGCTTCTTTTGCATCTCCCACTGCCCCTAAATCGGCTTTACGACGCCTACGAAGAGCGCCCAGAGATGCAAAAGAATTTGTCCATAAACTTGTGCGTTCTGCCTCTTTTGCATTAAACGAAGAAGACTTGCAAAAAGCTATTCCGGTTCGCAGTTTAAAACTCAACACCACAGCTTTTGCTGCTCCCAAAGAAACTTTAAAACGTGCAGCCTCTGCTTCATCCACGACTTCTACCACAACCACTAAGCCTCCCATTATTATAACACCGGAAACCTTAGAGGAAAACAGCTACGAACCTTATCAACTGGTGGAAGATTTAGCATTTTCCAGCTTAAATGGCTCCGAAGTATTTCTCAATGATAATGAAAACAAAGAAAACGATTTGTTGAGCGAAGCTAAAATTGAACCTGAAGATGAAATTCTTCCTACTCCCGAAGAGCTTATATCTGGGCCCCGCTATCGTTTAAACGGTAACAAACTGATGTCAGCACGTTTGAAGTTATCGCCCACGAAACGCAAGCGTGTACAAGTACGAGCTCGTCCCAAAAAGGGCGTTCCGGGAAATGGTGTAGCGCCTCCTAAGAAATGTGAACGTTTTACGGCTTCCATGTGTATTAAAACCGATGATTATCCCATGTAAGCTTTTTTTTAACAAAGTGATTAGACAAGATTTGGGAATCACACAGGGTTAAAGGAATAATTTTTAATTTATTTTATTTTGCACTTTTAAGTTGGTTTTATTTTTTTATATTTTGCTTATTTTATTTATTTTATTTGCTAATTTAGTTGTATTCTACTTTAAAATATTGTAGATTATTGTTTTATTTCATATTTATTAAACTAAAAAGTAGGCTTTGGTGTTTATGGAAAGTGGTGGCCTAAAAGTATGCTAAGGATTTTGCAATGTTTAATTTGTATAGATTATTTTTTTTTTCACTGCAAATATGTTGCACTTTTCCGAAATGGTTTTATTTTATTTTATTTGAAAAGAAATAATAATTGACAGTGCACAGTGAAGCCGATCGCAAAAATATTGGCAATTAGTAAAAAAAAAAAAATCCTAGTTTGAATTCTTCTCTCCTGTAATAATGAAATAGTCATTCGAAAAGTTCATTCATGCACACTCACTCACGCTGAAAATTTTTGCACTCACGTTGGTGAATAGGCCTTCATTATAAAGCCTCTTGTACTCACGCTGATACTAAGCAAGTGATTTAAATAGGGCCTGTTCGGAAATGCATTACTGCTCTGCATCATACGAGCAAACTTTAATTTAAAATGCAATACAAGTTCGCTGATAATCTTTTTAGTAGTGATCATGCTTGTACTTCATATTTGGCATTGATTTGTGCTATATCTACTTCAGTGAAGCACTTTAGGACATTTAAATTTCCATTTGCAGCACAGTGATGCATTTCCGAGCAGACTCATAGTTTGTTCACGGGTATTCATGCATGAACTCATGTAAATAACGTGAGTGATTCACATTTCTGGTATGTGCACTGAAAGTTACTGACTTTTTGCCAATATTTTTGTGATTTGATCCACTGTTCAAGGTGTAGGTTGCTCTCATATACAAATATCAAAAAGCAAAGTATACTTTTAGGCCTCTATATAGCATATTAATCAAAGCATACATTTGGTATTTAATACTCTTTCCAAAATTTTCTAAATTGTTAAAATTTAATTTTGCAAATTTAGCCCTAAGACTTCTTAACTTTAATAAAATAATTATAAATTTGTACATTCCCTGCTGTAAATTAAAGTTGAAGTTAAGCGCTTTTTATTTGGTAAGTGGTGGCAATTAAAAAAAGAGGAAAATATCGCACAAAAAAAAGCCCTGGTTGTAGTTTATTTTACCATTTCCCTCGTAATAAAAATCATTGCTAATATCTAGATTTCTTACAAAAAAAAAAAAAAAACACAAAATAGCGATTACATAATGGGCAGCATAAGGAGACATCGCAATGCCATGACCGCATTATTGGCAGAGTACAATGATAATCCTTCAAATAGTTTGGATACCACAGAGGATTTTGACGAATATTTGTATGGTAACAAAAGGTAAACATGGCAGGAACAAAAAATAAAAGAAAGAAAGAAAGAAAAATTCTTACCCCATTTGCCATTTCAGACGGGAAGACAATGGCATGCAGAGTGGCTTGTGTCAGAGTATTGTACGCTATGCTCGACCCCAAAAAGCTCGTTCGGCCTCAGGTGAATGGAAATATATTGTGAACACCGGCCAACATACACAAACCTTAAGGCTGGAAAAATGCATGTAAATTAGAAAATTCTTTAAGAAACATAAGAAACTGTTGATATTAATTCCTTTTTCCACTGCAGGAATCCACAAGAAAGTTGCAGCTACTTATCGAGCACTTATCGTTCCCACTGTGCCCAAGTCTATAACTATCATCGCCTGCTAAGTTGGGACAAGATCCGCGGTCTCCATGTGGACATTTTTAAAGTACCCACTTGTTGTTCCTGCCAAATTGATGGCTACAAGCAACAATTCCCCGGCTTAGAAGCTGAAGCAAATATCAAAGGTTTTTCGCCACTCCACAAGGGCAGCTTTTACAAGCAACCATACAAACAATATGATTACAATGACGAAGAGGAAGACGATGATGATGATTTTGATTTCGGGATTCAGCGTAAACATCACAAGCACGACACTAGTTTCGATGCCAACGAGCTCAGCAGCAACAGAATTAAAAGTAATGTGCCTCAGCCTACGGTAGGCTCCTACTTAAGCCCGCCCATCAATGATGAGTATGAAGATTACATTTACAAAAATCCTAGAGAGACATCCTCGATCGTCATTCAACATAGTCCCAAATCGTCTTCATCACAATCCTCAAGTAACCAATATTTAAGAGATTTACAAAACCGAAGACCTAATCAGTTTTATAAAGACAGTAGATCGGATCAGGACTTTTCGCCCAGCGAACAGCACGCAGAAAGAGAGGTAAACGTTTTTGGCACAGCTGAGCGTAGTACCCATCAAAATCGTAAAAATATTTATTCTGTAACCCAAACAGCTAGCACCGGCAGTAGCGGCATCAGCGCCAGCAGCACTCCGGCCATCTCAGCCAGTACCGGCACCATTCGTGCCCTCCCAACCCCAACCGTTCAACCAACAATATACAAATTTAGACGACCCACCCTCATTGATACCCATGCCCACCAAAAGTCATCAGTTGCTGCAACCACAAACTTACCCACAACAGTCCCAACACCATTCTCATCAGCAGCAGCATCATCATCATCATCAGCAACAGTTACAACAGGATCCGCAGCCACACTATCAACACACACAGATAGGGCAGCATCTGTACCGACCTACTACTATTACCCCCGCACACGACATGTCCTCAAAAATCAATCAAGGCTACGCATACCACACACGATCACGTCAACCAACACAGAAGCAAATGGTTGCCAAGAGAACAGTTCAACGCCTACGACCGACGAGTACCAGTACGAAGTCCCGACCACAACAATCACAACGTCATCATCGCAGCAACCGGATATTTATGCTGTAAACGAAAATGTTTTCAAAAATCATTTTAAAACCAAATTCAGTTTAACCTACACCACAACGCCAACGCTGAGCAATTCCTCCACTGCATATCCCTCACCGCCCAAACGCATCAACTACAGCTATCATCCCATTATAGATTTCTTTGAGTACAGCAAACGCATAATAGCCTCCAGCACAACAACAACAACAACAACAACGACGACAACTACCACACCAGCACCATTAATTCTGGCCACAGAAATCACCTCAGGCTCCTCTAGATTTGTGCCCTCTACCCACTCTTATCCCCACAAAATTAACAAGCCCGTAACACTTTTTAACTACCAACAAACCTCCCCAGGCCTCAATTACAAGTCCATGAGACAACACAATTATCAGCAACACAAACAACTCAAACAACAGCAACAACAACAACCCAAATATCGAACCCAACAAACCGAACACAGAATTGGCTACGGTGCTGCTGCTGCTGCTCCTGCTGTTGCAGCTGCTACTGATGTTGATGTTACGAGTATTACTCATAGAAAAATTATTGGTGGTGTCTTTTCTAACAATCCCACAAAAAATACTAACCCTCAAACAAATAATAATGGCATAAGTTTCTACTCTACTTTAGTTACTCCCACTAGCAGTAGTGTAGCAGCGGACTATGAGCCGCCGATGCCATCCAATTCATGGCAGCCGGTGATTGTACAAGATTTTTAAAAAAAATTTCTTGCCGTCTAGACCGTCTCTAATTTGTATGAATTATTTAATTTACTAGATAGTTATTTATTTAAAAGAGTGGAAATACAATCTAGCGCAGGGATGGGATTGATAATTTTTAAGTTGAAATGTAGAATATACAAATTAATGGGTGCCCCCGTGGCTGAGTGGTAGCGATGCTAGCCTCTCAGTCCAGAGGTCGTGGGTTCGATTCCCACCATAAACCCTGGGTGTTTTCCGCAGACAAGCTAGTCGCCTCGCGGGTTGTGTTTGTTAAAAAAAAATAAGAAAGCAAAAAATAACATGTGCTCTAGCATCCGAATTTAGCAGAAAAATGCGTTGGAAAAAACTTGTTCACATTTTTTGATTTTCTCGTTACATTTTACTTTCACAACACTGTTTTGAAGTGAGAAGAATATGAGTATCATTGTTCAAAAATTAAAATTGAGTACATTTCAATATTCACTTTTGAACAATGAAAATAAATGCGGGATAAAATTACTAAACCTCGGGAAATTCCTTAAATGTACTAAATTAACCATTGGGGTACTATGTACTAAAAAAAATGCGACTGTACCAATTTTGCCATCCCCGATCTAGCGGGTGGGAGAAAGGAAGAGAGTGTAAATTATATGCAGGCGCAACTTTCACTTTTCTTCGGAGAAAAGTTTTGAAATTTTGTTTTATCATTTGAGAACTTGCCAATGACAGCACACATTCTGTTTCATATCGAATGTGCGCGTACAAAGCAATTTTTTATGAAATTTGTTAAATGAAAAAAATTGCAAACAAATCATTTTATGGCAAGTTTCAAATTTTATATTTTTTTCTTTTGGAAATGTGAAAATTTAATATAATGCACTTAATCATCTAAAGGGGGTTAACTAAAAATTTTGCAATTTTCACTTTTTGATCACATCTACCCACTGTAAAAATCTTACATCATTTTCACTACTCTTTCGCAATAAAAAAATAGATGAATCCCTCTGGGTTGTACAGAAGTAAAGAGTGTTTTTTATTGAGGTATAGAACTTTAAGTTGGCATCACTTTTTTAACTGGCGGCCATTTTGTCAGCTGTCAAGTGATTAATATTTAGTTTGGTTTGCCATTTCATCATGAACAGGTTGACAAAAGAACAACGCTTGCAAATCGTGCAAATTTATTTCGAAAATAATGGTTCAGTTCGCGAAGTTTACCGCAAGCTCCGTCCATTTTATGGTCGACATAATCGTCCATCAGAGCAATTAATTCGGTTAACCATGGATCGTTTTCGCACTACGTTTACTCTATGTGATAATACGCATCCGCTGAAGTCGCTCGTCTACGCCAACAAACCAGAAACGTTAGGGGACTTGGAAGCCAACATTCGTGGCGTTATTGCCAACATACGGCCCCATATGCTCGAAAAAGTGGCTGAAAATTGGACCTGTAGAATTGGCTTTATTCGAGCCAGCCGCGGCGGCCACATGCCCGAAATCATATTTAAACGTTAATGGCATAAAATTATCCTTCCAATAAAGCCAAATTGATGGACATTAAAACGATTTTCTTGTGTTTTATTTCAATTCGAAGTTCTATACCTCTAAAAAAACACCCTATACATAAAAAAACAGTTTTTTGCCTCTACTAAGAATTTGTAAATTTTAACTTGATCCCTTTTAGAGGAATTTTCTTGTATCACAGCCCGCTAATGCCACCACTAGATTGTATTTCAACTCCACATTAACTTTATTTATTTATTTTCCAGCGCGCTTATCATATAAGATTTCCTTTGCAAAACATACTTTTAAATTATTTTTCAAAAGTTTTTATTTGTAAAACTTTACTTAACATTTCGCTTATTATAGCATTTCCTTTCCGAGATTTAGATAAGTTAAGCTTAATATTATTTTAATAAAATAAAAACATTTAAATAAAAGTTTTTACCATTTAGTAAGATCTTTTAACACTGAGGCGGCCATCAGTTTACATCTGTGTGCCATGCAGTGTTTAAAAAACTTAAGTCGAAGTAGCAAAAGTAGTAAAATTTGTACTTTTCGCTGCTTTGGCTTTTTCCAACTGTTTAAAATCGACTTTTGCTTGTGCTTGCTAGTCGCGGTCGAAATAGAAACAGCAAACGATGTATGAACAATTGCGCAGTACTTTCAACAGGCGACGATTTCAAAAGTTTGAATTTGATTTGCTGTTGCTTTTGGTTAGTTTCGGTAGTAAAAGCATAAACAGTCTGTATGCTTTTGTAAATACCAAACAGTCACAATCGAAGAAGCAAAAGCTCTTGCTTTTAGAAGCTTTCTGCAGGTTCAGTCAACTATTTTGTGGTGTTTGTCATGTTTTTGTTGTTGTTTTTGCACATCAGATAAGTGGCAAAAACAGAAACCACTTTACTGCGATTGCTTAAAACTTCGAAAAGCAAGATTTTTTGACTGTTTGCTTAACCACCAGCAAATAAATTTCACTTATAATTGAATTGCGACATTCCCCCTAATTGTCAATGGCGTCGTCGACGTCACATCAAGACGACGGTAAATATTGTCACTGGTCTCTTATTGACAATCTCTTACTAATCTCTAAGGCTTTGTAAATTAATGTAGCATGTTAATATTAGTCAATTGTTGTCGACAAAGAGTAGACACGTGACAATTTTTACTGCCGTCTTGATGTGACGTCGACGACGCCATTCACCATAAGGGGCAATATGCCGAATAATAAATTTCTTGGAAGTTTTTTTTAAATAAAAAGTGAAATTTTTGTCACCTACAACATCGTTTTTTTTTCACAAAACAATTTAATTTTTCATTAACTCTAACTTTGACAAAAGATAAGGAAAAATCTAACCACATTGATTTGAAATATAAGATTGTCGTACGTGGCAAAAAGTGGAAATTTCTTTGGAATTGTCCATTTATCAGCACATTTTTAATTTTCTGCTTATAATGAATTATTTTTTTTTTCAATCAAATGCCAAACAACATATTGAGAGTTGAAAATTTTTAAGTTATTCACTCCTTTTCATTACCGAGTTCATTTTAATCTGGTTCTACTGTAGCTAAAAGCAAGCAACTTTTTACTAAAACTAAAATTTCTTAGCATACTTCAAGGCTTTACTCAAACACACAAAAGCATATGTTAAACATGCTGCAAATGAAAACTCTGTTAGCAAAAATAACTGTTAACGGCATTTGCAAACTGAAGAATATGACAACAGACGAAAGACGCTGTACTTTTATTAATGCAAGCGATTGTGAAAACACACACACACATACAGCAAACAACAGCAGGCAGCATGACACGAAATTTAAACGAAAAGAAACTGAGTCACTTTACATAAAGTTAAACCAATTAAAGCGTTTAAAAATTTGCATATCTAGTTTAAAATTTCAAAAGAAAAACAAGTTGAGTAAAAAATGTTGACCGCGTAACTTATAAGTTCAAGTTGAAGGTTTCGCTGATGAGATAAACACATTAAAAAAAATGTTTTAATATGAAAAATATCAAATTCAATCATTTATTTGTAAAATAAAGAAATCAAGTTTTTTGTTTGTTTGTAAAAAAATAAAAATAAAGCAAAGCAAAATTAAGTTGAAATAATCAGGGCAAAGAACCATTTGTTAGATGTTCCTTAACAAGGCTCAAGTCGGGAAATTGATAAAATATTGTTGCAGGATTGGCAGCGATTACGTCTTCTATAAATGTTTGGGGCCCACTGTTGTAGCCGGAGCCTTGGGGATTTAGGAAATAATATTTCGTAGATGTAACATCCTCCTCCGCCGGTTGTGGCAAGTTGAGAGATTTGTAATTAGTCTCAGATAAATTTGTAACAATACTTTCAAGGGAACTTAAATATTCGTTTAAATTATGAAAGTCTGTTGAAGGCTGCGGTGACTCTTCGCGATTGGTGGTTGCTGTATTAATGGAATCCTGCCAGGAGGATGTGCTTCCGCTGGCAGCCTTTTCTAGAGTTTGAAGATTTTGCAATTTCAGCATGTTCAGTATGGTGGTCATAACATCGTCATAGATTAGTGAGTTGTTTAGGGGTGAAGGGGCGGCGTTATCCGTGGTGTAGTCGTCGTCGGCCAGCTGGTCTTTTACAAAGTGTTTGTACCTTAAGTCTTTTGTTTTGCGGGAGTCCAAATGTTGATGGGATGTTTTGTTTGTATGTTGAGCATCATCCAAGTATTCATGTTGTTGTTCTTGTTGTTGTTTCTCTTCATATTGCGATGTGTGATTTAAGCCTTTTATGAAATTTTGCATACATTTAATTTGATCTTGTAGGTTTTGTATATGATGGGGATAAGTTACCTTTAAATAATCACACTTTTCCGTGACTGTTGCAAGATTTGTGTGAGTTTTTATCTGCTGCATTATGACATTGGTGGCTTTGGCCGAATTTTCCAATATTTGCTTTAGCATATCTTCGCTGCTGGTGCTGCTGCTGCTTTTCGCAGGAGTTTTTATTATTTCAAATAAAATTTCTGGCTTCGAAGTGCTGGACTCTACAGCCGTATAAGCCGGGGGGTACAGCCCATAGTTTTCTGTAAGTTTCAGATAAGTGGATGCATTTTTAATCAATTCATTGATGTGATTTAATAACGCTTCGCCTTTAAGAGGCTGCTGGTCTTCCCTGTTGTTAGTAGTATCGCGTCTAAAACGTTTTTTATTAAAATGTCTACGATTTGCTATGGTTTGCTCTTTTATGCCCTGTAATTTTTGCTCCTGCCCTTGCTGATACTGTTGCTGCTCCTGCTGCTTCTCCCATATAACTGTTTGCACTTTGTGGGTCTTTAAACGCTGCCTGGCTGAAGGTAGTTGCGGTTTAAATTTCCTTAAATAATTTTCAGTTTTACGCACAGAAGCTAAAATTTCCAAGGGCAAGTGATGACTTTCCTGCGTTTGCAAATCAAGTTCAGGCGCAGCTTTCTTGGGACTGAGGGGTTCTCCCCTAAACTTGGTTTGTAGTTTAGTCTTAATTTTTTTGGGATTGGGTCTTTGTTCTCTTAAGGCTATGGGGCGCAAATTGTGCAGCTGCTGGCGTTGTTGTTGTTGTTGTTGACGTTGCATGATTTTTTTTAACTCTTCAAAGTGTTTGGGAGGATCTATGACATGAATAACATCATCAGCATCTTCATATACGAAGCCTTTGGGCACAAATTGCAAGTGCTCCGGCACTCGGTGTGGAGTTTCTTTTATTCTAGCCACCGATTTGCGATAACTGCTCCCAGTTACGGGGGCAGAGGTAACGGCCTCCATATCATCTTCAGCTGACAGCTCTCTTATTGTCAGACCTTGGGTCACAGCTGCAGTTAAGTAACAAGTTATCATAATAATTATTGTTAAATTTAAACACATTTTTCTTATATTTTACATCCGCAATTTTTTGTGTGTTTTTTCTTTCATACACTGCCTTATACTCTTATACTTATTTCTTTTTAAACAGCAGCTCTGTTAACACTTTCAATTTCAATCTACAACTAATGGCCACAATTGTCTGGCACTGCACTTTATAATATATAAAATCTATTTCTTTCTACCACCAGATTTTCCACTTTTCGTTTAGGATTTTCAATTTTCTATTACCTCAGTGTGTATTTAATAAAAAAAAAAAATAATAATAATAAAATCATATAAAAAAATACGTTATAAAAATTAAATTCAAATGAAAGTGAAAACAACACAACAGCTCAACATCCTCAATGTCGTTAATGTCTGGTTTAGTTTTATTCCAATACGAGCGTTTGCGTTTGCGTTGTCGTTGTCGTTGTCGTTGTCGCTGTCGTCCACAACCAACGACAACTGCATTGGCAGCAAAAATATTGCAAAAAACGTTCGTTCATTGCATTAACTGGGAAATTATTGTATAAAAACGCTGTCATGGTCAGTGTTGAGATTGAATTTTTGCTCTTACAATATGTTGAATTTATTTATTTTGTGTGGCAAGTGGCATGTGGCATGTTTGATCTGTGATATATATATATATATATTTTTTTTTTTTTGCTGGCTTGTTTTGTAACTAATCAAGCACACTCTGAACGGGTATATCTAGTCTAGATTTTAGTTTATTGGCGATTTACTCTATATACCTCAATCAATGTGTAAATGCAAAGTTTGCAACTGAATGTATGCAACTGACTGCGTACAGGAAGATATTAAAATGTGAACTAGTAAAATTTTTTTATCGGTCTGTGGCAGTCGCCAGATCAGCATGCAAGCAAAAATTGAATTGAATTTTTCTTCACACCCAGAGAAAATGCAACAAAGTAAAAGTGTTTTATGCAAAGATGTTCATTAAGAGTTATAAAATCAGTTCAATTGTAAGCAAATGGAAATTGTCTAGAAATATTTCTACTTAGAAAAAAAAAATTTTGTATTTAACATCGAATTACAAAAACTAAGTATGTTTACACAGAAAAAAAAATACCAATGTAAAATCAACATCAACAAAACTTTTGATTGGAAGTCATATTAAATTTATTAAAAGTAATAATGCGTTTAAAGCTGCACGATATCTAACAGATTTCAATTAAAATCTTTATTCAAATCTATACCGTTTACCGCAAGTGTTCTTTTTACATTTGTCAAGATTTCGCAACCAAAAAAAAAAACATTAAAACATTTTCTAATTTACAAGCAAACAACTGTAATGCAGCTAATTCATACACCTTTTTAAGTACAGAGATCTACTTCTTAGGGTTCCGTACACCAAAGGTGAAAACTAACCCTATAGTATTCGCATCGATGTCCGTCTGTCTGTCACAGCCTGTTTTCTCGAGAACCTTAAGAGCTATGGCCCTTAAATTTTCCCAGACTATATAAAACTTTGACTTCTACAACAAGAAGTATATAAAAGTTAAAAATTAAAGAGTGCTCCAAATCGAAACACGAAACATATTGAAATCCTAAGGTAATATACAGACAATTATATACAGACTCTTAAAATTTTCAAAGTTAGTGCATTTTTATGCAGACTACACCAATTAACACTGAAGTATAAAAAACCAAACTCAAAGGGTATTCTATCAGTAAATATAATTTTCACAACTAACAGTATCTGGGAAACTGTATACAGAAAAAAGTATTCACCAATTAATGTTTTCAATTAATAATTTAATTGATTCAATTAAATTTTTAATTGTATTAATTAATTTGAGTGGAAAAACTTAATTGATATTATCAAATTGTTTATAGGTGAAAATTTAATTAATTTTTTAATTAATATTGCAAATATTTTAATTAATATTACAAACTCATTCATATTACTTTTTTGTGTGTGGAATCTTACACTCTAAATTTTCAAAAACGCTAAAACTAACAAATCTCAAAATTAAAAAATCGCTCAAATACCAAAAAAAAAAAAAACATCAAGAGTAAAAAGGTCGCCAAAAAACTAAAAAAATCCTCAAAAGCTGAAAAAAATTGCCAAAACGCAAAATATCGCCAGCACGAAAAAAACGCTTAAGTAAAAAAAAAAATCGCTGCAACTAAAAAACAACCGAAATAAATCACCGAAAACCGTGTAAAGAAAAATCTTTTGTGCTTGAAATTCGGTGTAAAATTGTGTGATCAAGAGGAGTTCAGGAGTGTATCGCTGGGAGAACTAATTTCATTGTTAAAAAAAATAGAGAAGATTATGTTTCTAACTTCATAACTCAGTATCTCTTCGAAGGATTTTAGATTTTCTTTTGGTCTGAGAGGGTTAAGTTTCAATTTGGTGCCATTGCAAACAAAGGTACCCGGTAATACTTGTTCTTTCATTTTATGATCTTTCACTGATCCAAATCCAATTGCTTCAAAACTTAACAAAAACCTTGTGTTCTCGTAATGAGGGAATTTCGAAGTAAAAAGAGTCGTAGGAGCCATGCCCACTAATATTTAATATTATATTTCATGTGACTGTACTTAACCGATTTGCATGACACTTGGAACGCAGCTTGAGCTCTGAAAAGCTCAATCTGACATATAAAAAGTGGACGGGCCCCACTAACCATGAAGGTTATCATTGAATTATATCTATTTCTACTTATCTGAATCACACAAAATTTGGCAAAAGAGGTCGGTTAAATTTTTTATTTAAGTTTTATTTTTACAACTATAAAAACAAACACAAATTCAATTTATCTTTTTCTAGAACTAAATGAATCCAAATGAAACATGCCAACTAACAATTAACCTCTACTCTGGGTTAAAGTATTTATAAAAAAAAAATTAACTTGTTAATGTTTAGCTATTAAAATTCAAATACAAATTATGCTTAAATATAAGTATAATTTTGTTAATAAATAATTTTTCGCCTTTAAGGGAATTTCGTGTTTTTTTTTTCTCTCAACAAACAATAGAAAAATGTTCATGAGATATTTTTCAGCAGGTACAATCTTCCCTAAATTGTTCATATACGAAATAATATTAAATAATAAAAAAAATACTTGCAAATTTGTATGTGACAAAAGGCAAAAAACAAAACAAACAAAAAATGAATCATATAAAAAGCAATTACCATTAAAATAAATAACAATAAATGTAGAAAAAAAATTAATTTTTTTTTTAAAGAATAACAAGATTGGCGGTGGATTATCGTTAAATAAATACCAATACACTGGAGGCTGCATTTACTCATAAACTCTCTGCTCTACATGTTCCCCTAAAGAAGAAAAACAGTAACAAACCAAACTAATTGTGCTTAAAATGTTTTGTTTCTTTCTACTTCAATATCAACATCAAGTTCAAATTGTTCTGGCATAACACGAGCTCAGCAGACATGGAAACATTTCAAAGACAATCAAATATATTTAATTAGAAGAAGCAATAAATTGTTTTTAAATTGATTTGGAAATAATTTGAAATCGTTAAATATACGACATTAAAGATTGTGGATTTTTTTAATGTTTTATTTTTTTATTTATTATTTTTTTTTTTTTTTTTGGAGAATGTTGTATTACAACTTTGAGTCTTTTAATAAAAAGCACCACCAAATAAACCAAAGTGTCATAGAAAGCTGTTTATGGCAACTTTTTTTCCATTTGAAAATTTACATATTTAGAATATTTAAGATAAGAAATCTATATGACTTTGTTAAAAAGATTGACCTTAATGCACATATTTTGCCAATTATTATTGTAGTTGTAGGCAAAAAAAAAAAATAAAAACTTAATAGATCAAGAGATTTTATTTGAAGTTTGCAGCTTAATGAAGGCAAAGAAAGCTCATTATGACTGGCCAATGAACTTTCAATCAAAGATACGGGCATTAGGAATAAAGAAGAAGTTCGATGAACTAGACAATTTAGTTTTTTATACGTAAAGTTCATTACAACCGCAGTAAATATTTTCTGCAAAAAAAAAAAAAGTAATTAAATACATTATTGGCTAGGACAGCAATATTGGTAAAAGAACTTATCAAACTTTTCAGCAGATTAAATATTTTTACAAGGTAAAAAGAATTTTTGTTCAAAAATAATTGAAAAAAAATTTTTTTTAAAAAAATATTATTTTTTCAAAGGGGTATCTTTTTTAAGGAGGTACTTTTTAAAAGAATCTTTTTTGGAAACTGCTTTTTCTTAAAGGTTCGTTTTTATACCGGTTGGTACTTAAAAGAAAACAACGGTTTTAAAAAGGTACTTTTTGGAAAAGGTACTTTTTGAAAAAAAAGGAATTTTTTGAAAACAGGTACTTTTTTAATAAAGGTACCTTTTGGAAAAGGTACTTTTTGAAAAAGGTACTTTTTTGGAAAAGATACCTTTTGAAAAAGGTACTATTTGGAAAATGTACTTTTTGGAAAAGGTACTTTTTGACAAATGGTAGTTATTGAAAAAAAGATACTTTTTGAAAATGGTTCTTCAAAAAAAAAATACTTTTTGAAAAAGGTTCTTTTTTAAAACAGGTACTTTTGAATAAAGGTAAGTTTTAAAATAAGGTACTTTTTGAAAAAGGTACTTTTTTGGAAAATTACTTTTTGAAAAAGGTACTTTTTTGGAAAATTAATTTTTGAAAAAGGTACTTTTTTGGAAAATTACTTTTTGAAAAAGGTACTTTTTGGAAAAGGTACTTTTTGACAAATGGTAGTTATTGAAAAAAAGATACTTTTTGAAAAAGGTTCTTTTTTAAAACGGGTACTTTTTGAAAAAGGTACTTTTTTGGAAAAGATACTTTTTGAAAAAGGTACTTATTGAAAAAAATATCTTTTTTGAAAATGGTTCTTTTAAAAAAAAATATTTTTTGATAAAGGTTCTTTTTTAAAACAGGTACTTATGAATCAAGGTACTTTTTGAATAAAGGTACTTTTTAAAAATAGATACTTTTTGAAAAAGGTACTTTTTTGGAAAAGATACTTTTTGAAGAAGGTACTTTTTGGAAAAGGTACTTTTTGACAAATGGTAGTTATTGAAAAAAAGATACTTTTTGAAAATGGTTCTTTAACAAAAAAAATATTTTTTGAAAAAGGTTCTTTTTTAAAACAGGTACTTTTGAATCAAGGTACTTTTTGAATAAAGGTACTTTTTGGAAAAGGTACTTTTTGAAAAAGGTACTTTTTTGGAAAATATACTTTTTGAAAAAAGGTCCTTTTTGGAAAAGGTACTTTTTTAAAAAGGTACATATTGAAAAAAGGTACTTTTTGACAAATGGTACTTATTGAAAAAAATATACTTTTTGAAAATGGTTCTTTTTAAAAAAAAATACTTTTTGAAAAATTTTCTTTTTTAGAACTGGTACTTTTGAATAAAGGTACTTTTTGAAAAAAAGGTACTTTTTGGATAAAATTACTTCTTAGTAAGGTACTTTTAGAATAAGGTACTTTTTGGAATAGGCACTTTTGGGAAGAAGTACTTTTTTAAATATGTAATTTTTGGAAAAGTTACATTTTTACAAAGGAATTTTCTTTAAAATTTTATAACCAGTACATATTGCTATAAAAAAATACTAGTTTTAAACTCCTACTTGCGTATTCACAAGAAATAATTTTGGTTTACACAACAAATTTTTTATGAAAATTTGTCTGTTAAACGTTTTGCAAACCAAAATAATTTTTTTTTAATCAGGCATTTAAAGTAACTTCGTTTCGACTATGAATATGCCCCAATGTATTTTGTAAGATTTTTTTTAATGTACTTCTTTGTCCTACTGAAGAACGATAGACTTCTTTGCAAAGGTAATTTTATAAAAAAAACTTCTGAAAAACTCTTTTTGAAAATTAAATTTTTCATAAGATTTTTATTTATTTTTATTGCGTGACTTTATTATACCATGTTTTGTTTTTCTTCTTGTGCCATTCGTGAGTATAAATAAAAAATATTTGTGGCTAAAAAAGTTCTCACAAAAAATTGCTTTGACATTGGCCTCCAAGAAACTAACTAAATAATTCTTTGTTGTTAACATAAAAAAGTATGTAGGATTTTCAAAGAAAATTATTGTTATTATTGAAAAAAATACAAAACATTAGACGACTACGAGTCGTTCAAGCATGAAATTAAGAAAAAACATTTTTATTGTAAATTAACAAGAAATGAGTAGATGACAAATATTTTGTACGCTACAAAAGTATTATCAATATCATTTATTTATTTATCTATTTTTATAATAAATTTACGTTGTTGGCCCATTACAGAGAACGTTCGATCGATGACTTGTATTGAAAATAAGAAAATTTGTTTTTATTTTCAAAATAAGTATGTAATCGCTGAAACGTTATCTGTCGACTTTGTGGGTGGGCCAGGCTGTTAATTTCAAAATATAATATGTCATAAAGTTCTAGGGCAACGCAGATTCTTTGTAATTAGGAGTGGTATTTAGCAATTCAATACTGAGTGTATTGTGAGCGCTTTTGTTGCTGCGCCGTGAAAGCAAAAAACCACATTAATGAGGGGATAATATATTTATCCGTTTCAGATCTTTTTATGAATTTTGGCATCGATTTTTTAGTGCATATTTTTGCATATTTTACCCTTTAAAGCTTGTTTTTTGCATATGTCAGTCTTAAACGCATATTTTTAAAAAAATTTAGAATTTTAAGAGCACATTTGAATCCTTGTCTTGTTTATCCTAAATACAATTACCAGTTGAAGTTAAATTTTTGCGGCCGTATACAAAGACAAATTAATTTCTATTATTTACTTCAGTCAAAATTTGTATGGCAATTTTTTTTAAGGTACACTTTAAGCCCAAATTATTTTTTTAATTTTTTTTTATGAGTTTACGTTATTTTTAAGAGCATAAATTTTTTTAAGTTTTTTAGGGCATATTTTCAATTTTTAGTGCATATTGAATGCACATAAAATACCTTTTTTAGAGCATATTTCTGGTTTCCCCTGCACATAACGGTTTGAAGGACCATGTGAGTGTAGGGTAAGCGAATTCAAAAATATTTTATGCCACAAACTGAAAACAGTTTAATGACACTGTCATAGCCCTTGGCAGCTTATACAAGAAGGTAAGTTTCATATGGAATATGTTACTTAAACTGAAAAAGTCATAATATTTGTTATTAGTAAAATATTTTTCCTTATCATACTTTTCAAATGTTACTAAAGCATCTATTAAGCTTAAGTTTAACACATAAAAAATTTATGAACTCAAAACTTTATTCAAGAGAAAATTGCAATTGGGTAATAACAGCTTTAATTGCTCATTAGAATACAGTAGACTGGACCTTATTTTCGAAAAGTCAAAATATGTACTGCAGAAACCTCTTGAATTGTTTGCTTTCGCCAAAAAAATATTGTCTAAAAATTTTAAGAAAAAATTAAAGTGATTTGGTAATACATATTGATTCCCCTAGGTGTAGCCAGGGTCTTGCTACGACGGAGCAAGATCCAGAGATCATACGTTACGAACAAACACACACTGCGATTATATATATATACAGATTTTTGTATTGGAACCCCTTAACTAGGGGAGACACAGGCTTAGTATATTTTGAAAAAATGTTGGCGAGAAAACCTTAGTGGGGTTTGGCCTTACATTTAATTTCGTGGATTCTGAGCCCTTTATGCTGAACTTTGACCTCGACATTAATATTGAAATAGCGACTTGAAATTTTTACACAATATTTTTTTTTTTGCTAAAGACAAACATTTTAGAGGTTACGGAATTACATATTGTAATTTTCCAAAAAAATAAATACCAGTCTAATATCCCGAACTTTGACCGCGACGCGTCACAAGTTAATATTAAAATACAGAATTTTTCACAATATTTTTTTTTGCCGAAATAAAAAAAATTTGAGAGGTTCTTGCATTAAATGTAATGACTTTTCGAAAATAAGGACCAGTCTAATAAAGCAATAATTCACTTTAAGGAACCACAACACTTTATAAAAAATTGTGAGGTTAACAATAATTCTCTGCGTATGAAACTTGCCCTACAAAAAATAATCTCCACAAAATATCGTAATCAGACATTGTTTAAAATCAAACAAATTCCAAGATCAATGAAGCATTTTCCACGCAACTTTGCTTTTAATTAAAGTTTTTATTTTAATGTCAATCAAACAATATGGCTATTGAGGAGTATGCACATACTCGTACATGTGTTTTCAAAGATTTTACTATACAATTTTGTTGCTGGATCTTGCCTGCAATCTAAAGAGTTTCCCGCACTAATACAGCTTAAGGTTCGTGTCTTCGATATTGTGTTGTGTGAAAAGAACCTTGAAAACTTTAACAATAAAATGTATTTGTTCTGCGAATGAATTCTTTTTTTTTTCTTTAAATTCAATGTTTAATTTTTGTAAGAAAATTCCATGAACAAAGAAAAACTATTATTTAGGTGTGCGTGCGTGTGTGTGTTTTTTGTTTCTTTGTGTGAAAAAAATTAAACCCATACTGTAACATAATTTTTTAGCAAATATTTTTAAACAAAGTTTTCCACTTGATTATAAAAACAAGTTGCATTATTGTCGTTACTGTCAGTTATAAATGTGTCCAGTGTTAAATAAGAAAACAAAAAATATATTTTAAAATTGTCGAATTTTTACTTCGTTGGTACGATCGATAAAAATCTTAAGTTAACAAAATGTCCAAATACTTAAATGTTGTGAATTTAAACATGATCCTTTTGGTGTGCTGCTGCGTTTCCTTGGTATTAAGTGCGCCTCAACCTCAAGCGTCGCATAGTGCAAGTGTAGCTGAGGCAGAAGATCTGGAGACGGAGGCAGTTGCTGTTGCAGAAAAGAATGCTGATGCGGATTTGGAAGGTTCCTCATCGTATGGTTACGGTTATTATTCGTCTCCTTATTATGGCGGCCATTTCGGTGGCCATTATGGTGGTCATTATGGCGGCCTGGGCAGTTATTATCCCTACTACGGGGCATATGGTTCCTATGGCTTGGGTGAGTTAAGCTATTTTGTTAGTGGCAAAAAAAAAAAAAGATAAAAAAATTGTAAACCACAATTTTTACTTCATTTTCTTCTTAATCGCACAAGTTTGTGTCTTAAGTCTTTTGTTTTAAACACATTTTTTCCTCTTTTTTTTCAGGCTATCCCTATTATGGTGGATACTACGGTTATCATGGTCTTGGTCATGGCCATTATTTTTAAGAAAAATTTTGCATAATATTAAATTCAAATAACTAAAAAGCACGCAAAAATTTAGTTTTAAGCATTATGCTTGGAACACAACTGCGACTAGCGACGAATTTCGCCCATTACGACGAGTTCATGGCTAAAAGTTCGTTGAGTAAATTCGTCGTATGAAGCACAACAACGACGACGCTTTTATAAATGATAAAGTTGTTTACTGGGAGAAGAGAGAGTAAAAATTCATTTCATTCATCGTTCGTTAGAAATAAGTTAGAAATAAGTCTATTGCAGAGTTCGCGGCGTATAGCGAATTTCGCCCGACGCCATGACTGTGTGTATTTTCATGCACACAATTATTTTTTTCTTTTGGCCGACGCATATTCGCGGCCAAAAGTTCGTCGTTCGCCCCAGTTGTGTTTCTAGCATTACTGCGTACTTAAATTAAAATAATTTACCAAAGTTTTCATTATTCAATTTTTGCTTAAGAAATTAAAAGTCATCTTCCAATATCCAATCATTAAGCACGAGTATTTTTCTTTTTACATTCTTATAAAAGTTTATTGCAAAAATTTTCTTTTCCGATAAATTTGCCTACAAACAGCAACAAAAATGCTTCAATGGAAAGTGAATAATGTGTCATTATATTAAAAATTTTGTTTGTGAATAATAATAAAAAAATATTTGTAAAGAGCTATTTAAAGCTTATTAAATGCACAAGGATTTATTTGTTAAGTGTAGCTTCCACATTAGAGATGAATTTTATAGAAATTATTTTAAAAATTTTATGCATTTTATATATCGCTCCTTTACTTTAATACAGTCACAAAACTCAAAAGCACTAGTTTTGCGGGAAACATGTTTAAAGTTTTCCATTTATAAACAACTATATGAAGATATGAAAAAATATTCTTCTCGCAGGAGGTGACAGAACATAAAATACAAAATTCCAAATAGTTCTGCATTATTAAATCAAAAAAACGCATTATTTGAGTTATGGCACTTATTAAGTAAATGAGCGGTATGTAACTGCCGAAGACAATTAGAAATTGTCGTCTGTTTTTTTACATACATATACATACATACATAAAACAATATCAACATACTCAAATTTGTTTTTGATTTTAAAATAAAAGAGTAGATAAAGTGCTACTTTGACAAGAATGGTTCCCGTAGGCGCGAAAATTCAAAATTCGCGATAAGTTTTGAACAAACCTCGTATAACAAAAAATCAAGTCAAGAGTAAAAGTTTATTTCAGTTTCTGCACAATTTTTTTCTTTTCCAAGTGTATGACGAACGAGTTGTGGAAGCATTACTTTATTTTAACAAATTTATGTGAGTTAAAAACATTAAGTTTTCAAAAGCAAGTAATTGTAAAATTGCTTTTTAACAAATCTAACGAGAGCGAAATTCGCCAGTAATCGTTTCCGTTAATTTAACTTAAAAGAATTAAATACTTATTTAATTAAGAAAATTACAAATGTTTTCCAGCCTATAATTATTAATTCTGCCAGCCAGCTCTTCAAAATTTATTTGCTATTGTGGGAATATTCTTTACCACAATGGCTCTCTTATGACTTTAATTAACACAAATTGTTTGTACATTGTAAATAAAATAAATAAATTTCAAAACGAAAGACACTGAAACTGCTCTTGATTATTTTTAATAAAACTTAAGAAGATTGCAATTTATATAAAACAAAGTTATACCCTAATTTATATCCTTATTTTTTATCAATTATTGTGGTCACTGGTTGTCACTTGTTCTGCTTACATTTGCTAATGAACGTGCGGACCACCTTGCATACCTTCATTGAAGTAAATATTTAAAATTAAGCGTGTGTATGTGAGCGTGATTAAATTTTTTTATGTGAGTCGACGTGACGTGAGTGCAAATAAAGACTCACGTGAAAATTTTTAGCATGTAAGACTTACAATTAAGCATTTCAATGCGAATTTAATCAAATTGCAACTCTGTTTATTCTGCAAACAAGTAAATATCACCAGATTTTCTTGTCACGCTGTCTTATGCGTGCGTTACCTTGATTTACCTAAATTTATGAAAAATAAATATGCGTGAGTGCAAAAAAAACCTTACGTGAGTCAATGTGACGTGAGTGAAAATACAGACTAACGGGAAAATTTTTAGTCTTTCTATGAAAAATAGCCAAAAAACTGTTTTCTGAAAATCACTTACGACTGTTAAGACAACTGTCACGAAAGACTCGTGACTTATGCTTTTCAATACAAATTTATTGAGTTTTCGACTCTATTTTGGAATGTTCTATTCTAGAGCCCAGTAGGCGCCACGCTTGACATTGATTTAACTAAATTTTTTTTAAATTAAATGTGCGTGAGTAAAATTTTAGCATGAGTCGACGTGACGTGAGTGAAAATAAAGACTCACTCGTTTATTTTTAATACATATATTTATGAAGAATTGCCAAAAAAAAATTGTGGAAAAATCACCTGAGACTACCGAAACAATTGTCACGAAAGACTCGTGACTTATGATCTTCCACACAAATTCAATCAGTTTGCAAACTTAGAGCGATTTTCCACTCATGCGTGACCTTGATTTAGCAAATATTTAAGAAAACTAAGCGTGTGTTAGCGAAATCTCGTTACGTGAGTTGACGTGACGTGACAGACTCACGCGTTTATTTTTAGTATATTTATGAAAAAAGTGTGGAAATATCACTTACGACTGCTGAAACAATTTTCACGAAAATAAAGACTCACGCTGTTATTTTTAATCCGTTTATGAAGAATAGGCAAGTCGAACTCCAAAACAATTGTCACATAAGACCGTTCTGTACATTAAAGCTGATGCGTAGAGAAGAATAAAACCCTCTGTTTTGATATGTATGGCGATATGTGTCATTAAATATTTCTTAGGCGTTCTCATAGACTTTCTAATTAACAAAAAATTTACATAATTTCTACACATGTATGTATGTATACATCTATGTATTTATGTATGTATGTATATCGGATTATTTTTTGATAATAAATCTTAAAAATCTTAACGGTTAATTACAATATGTTGTGTTTTCTATATCGAACCATAACCGCCGAAAAAGCTTAAGCGACATATTTTTTGAATTTGGTTTTTTTTTCTGACGAAAATCGATTATTTCCGATCGCAACTGGTCGAATTCGGTAAAAAAAAAATTAAGCTCGAAAGTTAGGTCGCTTGAGCTTTTTGGCGGTTATGGCACGATATGTTGATTGTTGTTAGATAGTTTCCCCCAAATGTGTTTGACGCCTACATGCATTGTTTGCCTTAATTAATCAAAGTAAAATTTTAAACAAGAAATAGTTTTAAAGAACATATTTAAAGTGATAAGTAGATTAAGACAAGCTGTAATTTTATGTAAAATTAATTTAATGTGATATGCTCGTATTAAGGGGAAATGAGATCATTAAATACATTTTTCAATAAAGTAAAGCTGAAACTTTTGTTTAAATACATGAAGGCTATTTTTTATGGGCAAATAATTATACGTGCGATTCCAGCGAGAGGTCTTCCTTAATTTAACATCACACATCTATCTATAAGCATAAGCATATATACAGTTAAGGCTCGGTATGACGAACGATATAATTTCAGAGCAATCCCCTATAGTGAAAAAAATGCGTTACATAGTGAAGTTTTTTTATAAGCATAATTTAATTAATTTTGTGTTGCTTTTTAATAACAAAAAACATACTTTATTTAAAATGCAGATCGCTTGCAGATTCTAGAACATAACTCAAATATTTACCAACCTCTGCTTGAACTCGTGTTTTGGTGAAAAATTTATAACTCTGCTTAAGTCTTGCGTTGTTTAAATCAAAATTTATTATTTATCATTTAAATTTAATAAATAATAACAAAATACCGCTGCACTGAAATAAATATATTTGTTAAGAATGTTTATTTTTTAATACTCAAAACTTAAATACTGCATATCAAAATAGTTCCTGTTTACATAAAAAAAAAAAAAGATATTTATTATAATTTTTTTTTTGTCTTAAGCTTGTTAAATAATTTAATAATGCATTTATTATAGTGTATTACAAATCATCAACTAAAAAATAAATAAACAATGCAGCAAAGCAATGAATTATAAAATAAAAAAATAAATAAATGCGTGATGAAACTTAATGAAAGTGAAATTGAATGAATAAAATCCGAAAAAAGGGGCTTGTAATGAATAACAGCTTTGTAAGCATTTTCGCTTAAGGTATTCAAGGTGCTCAATAATTTTATTTAAAATAAATAAAAAATAAATAAAAGCAACAAATATTAAAGATTCATAATGTTGTAGCAGAAATGACGTGAAGCAAATATTTTTGTATATTTTTATATATTTCAAGGTTGTGTATTGAGCTCATTTTAGGAAGCAGTTTTGTTTATTTGCAAACTTTCCATTAAGTTGTTAACAAAAAAAAAAAAAAAAAAGTTGAATTAAGCCACTATTTAACACAAACAATTAAACAAATTTATCTTTGTTTAGAATTTAAAGGAATTAAATATTTCAATTATTATGTTAAAGTTTTTTAACTTTTGCTCTTATTGGCGGATGTTGTTTCCAAAGTTTGTGAATTGTAGCAAATTGTTTTATATAAACCACACACTCTTTTATTTTATCTTAATTTTATTTAATCTTTTTTTTTTTGTGATTGTGTACATGCAGCCAAGCAGAAACACTCCCTTTTTTTAGTGTTTGTGGCCAACAGTAAATTAAAAAAATCTTTTTAACATTTTATTTAATTAATTAATTATTCTTCCGCAAATTTCTGTTCTTGAGGAGTTTCTTTTATTTTATTTTTTGTGCACTTATAACCCCCCTAAATAAAACAATACTTGTAATGGTTCAAAGCTCTTAATGTAGTTAAAATGAGTTATAAGATATAAAGAAAAAATAAAGCTGTGATTTGCTTGTACTTATATAAGTACAGATGTTTAAGCAAAACACAATAATAATAATACTTGAAAGAAAAGAAGCGAGAAGGCCTTAAAATTAAATAAATTTAATTGCAGATGTGAGGCTGCATAAAATTGTCTTTCCAACTGTCTGAAATTTAGTGCTCTTCCCTTTGAAGACATTCTAATTTAAACTGTCTTACAATGAAAGAGTACTTTAATTTCAGAAAGCCCACAGAAAAAACTTTTTATAGCAGCTGATATTTGCATTTGAGGTAAACAGCTTTGAAAGCTCTTGTAATTTAATATTGTTCTTCTGCAAAGTAAGCAGCAAGCATTGTTTTCGCCGAGACCTGATTGGCTGTTGACCTCTCGTCGGTGTGAAAGCACAAAGCTCTTTTGTAAAAGTTCGCACATTGTGCATATGGTTTATAGCAAAACTTTTGCCCAATTCTCAATTATTTTTGCTCTAATATATTTAAAACATAACAAATTAAACGTTTCTGCTTACAGTTTTCCTTCACGTTTCCAAGCGGGTTCTAAATGAGTCTGAAGGCAGGGACGGTATGCAGTGAATACAGTGGAAATTTGAAAAGAAGGTTTCAGCAATAAAAGTTTATAAACTCTCAAATTCAGTTTAAAAGAAAAGGTTTTTATTCTTAATGCGTGCTTAAACCAAATTAAAAATTATAAAAAAGTTGTGCTAAAAAATGGTCACGCGTGAGAATGCGTGAGCGTGAATGAAAACATTTTTTTTGCTTTAATATAAAAAGAATAACGAAACTCTTTGAATTTTTTTTCACAATTTCGATTTACTGTCACGCTGGTGTTTTATTGAGTGTAGTAAGCGTTTTCATAATAAAAATGTATAGTTTTTGAAAATTAAAAAAAAAAATTTAATATAATGTCGAAGGTGAGTGTATTATTAATATTAGTTAAAAGTTGTCACGCATGAGTGATAAAAAAATAAAAAGCTTAAAGTCGTTACGAGGGAGATTTCCGAAGTTTGATTCCAAAAAATCATTTCATCATTTCAATCGGTTCCGCCGTTTGGCTGTAGTTATTTCTGGCCAAGGAACTTCAACAAATACTATTATCCAATCATTTAGAATTTTCGCTTGATTTTTTGGTTAAGAAACATCTATGTATATGGATTTCGTTCCTGCTCATGGAGTTCGTCCGTAGACTTCAACCCGAAAGGTTTTGAAATTAGCTAAAAGCTGCAAAAAAACATACGAAATTTTTTAGATAATTTCAAAATCTTTGAGACTGAAGTCTACTGAGGAGTTCCATGAGCAGGAACTAAATGCTTAACCAGAAAATCAAGCAAAAATTCTAAATAAAATAAACAACTTATATCAAATAAACCTATTGATTCCACTGTATTGCGAGCGAATGCAATAAATATTAAAATAAAAATATGCGGGTTATTTCCTAAAGTTGAATGGAATATCATTAGTTTAATGATTAATTTGTATTGTCATAAAATTGCACATTAAGTATTTCTGTTTCTTTTTTTTTTTTTTGAATATTTTTATATGACTTGTTTATGTATTTTTGTTAAATGCACTGAATGAATTTTCAAGTAAATACACAGTAAGCCCCAGTTAATTACCACATCAAAAATTTCATGATTTTTGGGGTAATTATCCGGGAAAGGTATTAGAACGAAGACGTTTAATTACTTCATATAGATAGTTATGAGAATACGCTTAAATACCTTTAGAAATGCATTTATCTGAACTTGATGTAGTATATAGTACATAATTACTTGAAATAAAATGCATATAAAATATTTTAGTAAATAACAAAAACAGTTCATATTACAAAAAATAAATTTATAAAGTTCGATTGCATAATTGCTGAGGAAAATAAATGAGGAGATTTTAGGGGAAATTTCAATTTGGGGTAAAATGTTTTTGGGTAATTACACGAAATGGATAATAAAACGAAAGTTAATTAAGCGTGGACTTTTGTGTGAAAATGAGTGTAAAAAAACAGGGATTGAATATTTGGGGTGAATAAGCGATAAAGGTATTTAACCGATGGGCAATTGAAGGGGGTATACTGTACATTCTTAACCAACAAAAAATGTACAATATTAAGGAGCATTAAACTTTAAGTAGCTATTTCTTTATTTGAAATTAGTTTGCTAACTTATTGCACATGATTGGGCTGCTAACCACATTTTGTATTGATTTGCTTTTATTTTTCATACCCCGAAATTATCTAATTTTTAATAGAGAAACTAACAAAGTTATCAATAAAATTAAATTATTTTTTTCATGTTATTTTTATTTTTCTTGTTCTTGATTTGTGATTCTTGCAACACATAAAATTTAATATATCGTGATGATATTTATTTTAATTAAAATTCTGTTACGCTATTAAAATTACATAAAGAAAAAAATTAAATAAATTCTTTACTAGTATTATATTCTTTGTAGATTTCTTTTTCAATATTTATCGTTATTTAATTATTGAGATTATCTGCCAGTTTATTGAAGACAACCAAAAATTCTCGTCTACCTTTTTTTACTGCAAACAAAGACAAAATTGAGTGCTTTGTTAGTGTGTTCAATACATATAAAGGTTCAATCAGACATGCCGTAATTACAATCATAGAAAACAGTTGTTCGAACCAAACTTATGGGCAACACTGTATTTAATTACACGTGACTTGCCATATCGCCACAGCCATAACCATAGAAACCAATTGAATTTTGGTTTGGTTATGGCTATGGCATTATGGCTATAGCACTTCTAATTTAAGCTTAAATAGCCAGACGATGTTTATTCTCCAAATTCTATGTAAAATATCACAGACACAAACAACGTGTACAAGATTCTCTTCTTCTTGTATATGAAGAACTACTTTTGCTCCTCTAGACTTATTTAAAATTGCCTGTAATTATATAAATATTACTTATGAAAATCACCAGTACTAATGCCCCGATAGAAATTGTCTATCGAACGTTTTCTGTTGACATCGTGGGACCTATAATGCTGTACGAAGACGATATCAAGCACACATTTATATACCCACTGCACTATGGGTTACATATGTATGTAAATAAAAAAGTTTGTTATATTTAATTTAAATTAAAATTAAAATTTTCAGCTTTTTCGTGTCTGATTTTTAGAGTCGGTTCATAGTCATGCTGCATGGCCACTATTAGCCACGAGATATTTTTCTTTCAATGATCATGATCTTTCATGAAATAAATCACCAAAGCCATAAATATTAACGTGAGAAGTCAGCACAGGAAATATAAAATGTGTTAAATGTATTCATAACAAAATTCGAGTATTTAATATTGCAAATTAAACATTGTCACATCTCGTTTGATGTCATTCAACTCAAAAAATAAAAATAAAAAATTTAAGAAATATAATGAGTTGCCAGTAAAAAGAAAAAATCGCTAAAAACCAAAAAAAAAAACGACCTAAAAATTGCCAAATATCGCCCAAACTAAAAAAATGAAATAACTAAAAAAAATCGGTAAAACCAGAAAAAACGCCAAAAACAGCCAAAAAATTGGGAAAACGAAACAAAGTGCTAAAATAAAAAATACGCCAACACAAAATAATATTTTAAAATGTCTGCATTAGGTAAGATAGTCGATTATATAGCTAATGTTCCTAGAGTATAACATATCGCTCATTTACTTTAAAAACATCATAGCTCAAAAAATTTAATTTTCAAGCTAGTGATGCAGAATTAATCCTCATATCGTTCTTCATATTGTTAAAAAATAATTTTGTACAAATATCTTGTTTAGTCAACTGTTGAGAGAAAAATAAAATTTTCTTTCTCCATTAAGTTGTGGGTAAATTCAAAAATTGCAAACTCGTTTTCTGGCTAACTGGTTATTTTGAGTTATTACGTTCTTTGAGTATTTGAGCGATATTTAGTGAATTTATTTTAACTTGTAAAGGCTGGTACTCTGTTCAAAGTTGTGAAAAATTTTCAGCATCATTGATTATTTCGCGTGAAAAATTTGACATGTACTAAATGTAGCCCAACTCGCGGTTTTTTTTTTATAAATTTCTTGCTTTTATTGCTTGAAAGTATGCAACATTGTTAAAATTCCGTGCGAAAAAAACGTTGCTCATGTTGTTTCGCAGTTAAACTAAAATGATGCCAGACTAATTTTGCATGGAAAAACATGATTTTATGTGTTTTTCACAACAAGAACAGAGTACTACTTTTGCGAATTTATTTCGCAAATATTTCACACTAAATACTTTTATATGTAGTTTGACAGCATTTCGCACGAAATTGTGAACAGAGTACCAGGCTTAACAGAAATTTGTTTAAAAGTGTTGGCAACATTGGCCACATCTTACAAGTATTCACACAAATAAATTCTTGTCACAATGACCCCAGCGTACAATTTAAATACTTAAATAATTATGTATGGGATTAATTTCAAATTGATGTAAAATAAAACAAAATTTAGTTCATAACAAATTTGTAAATACATACTCGTACATACATACAATTTTTACTCGATGCACTTTTGAGTAATTAAGCCAAGACTGGCCACTGAGAGAACACGGAGAGAAATGTATAAGAAGCCGATTGATGTTCGGCACTGTGGTGTTTGGACAGTCTTGAATTAAGCATATTTGTATGTAGTAGGCCAGTTTTTTTTTGCAAATTTTTTCAAATAAATAGAATCATAAAACATGTTGATTATTGAGTTTTTGTTTCAACTTTGATATTTGTTGAACTTCTCATTTGTTTTCCTTAAGAAATTTTTGGGTAAAGATTACCCGATGATCTGCATTAGCAACAGTGAAATGAGCATAGGATCCAGCTAAACTCCTCAGTAATCAATTTCAATATATTTTGCATACAAAATATTTTACTGAATAAGTAAAATAATAATTTGTGATTATTAGTGCGTTAACAAATGTTAAACCTAAATAGTAACAATTCCTTAAAAAAACAATAATTAATACTCGTAATAAATGAAATCATGTTATTTGGTGCATTTTGAAATTTAAATTTTTTTTACAATCAATAACCCAATTTATTTTTATTTCTCCTAGCAGCATTATAGGTATATTTAAATTACTGAAATTACATGTTTTTTTTTAACAGAAAGAAAAGTTATTTAAATTTATTCATGGAATATATAAACTAATGAAATTCTACCTCAAAAAATAACTTTAGTTAATATTTTATTTTTTTTAATTTATAAATTATTAAATTTTATTGATATCACAGCGGTCATTTATCAGCTTAGCTCATAAACTGACAGACAGTTTTAATGGAATAAACAAAAATGCACTGAAACGTAAACTAAATTAAATCAACTGAATGTTACAAAACATAAATTGTGTTTTCAAGAAAACTCATTTGTGAGTGGCATAATTAATTTCGGCTTTAAGCTCTTTAGAAAGCAATTTTTTCAAAAGCACGAGTGTGTGTGTGTGCAAAAATATGAAAATAGTCTTTTAATTCTATCAAATGATAAAATTTGAAATTAAATACTCTTAACAAAAGCAACCCAAAGACGAGCGGTATTGTATGGAAAAGTAGTTAAGCTGCTTAAATAAAAACTTCTTAACATCAGCTTGCAAACTTCTAATACACAGACATACATATGTACATACGAGTATGATGATGTGCTCTGTCATGCAGTGGCTTATAAAGTTTATGAAACTCATAAAATATATTGTACATATGCTTATTAAAGTGACCTTAAAAACTTAACTTTGATCAGACAACAATAGCTTTTTATTTCTTCCCGTAAGTACACTTTTCAATAGTTCAGCTTGAACTTCTTAAAATTTAAAGTGCGTTGGTCATTATTTTTTATTACTAATATTAATATTATTGTATGTAATTATTTTATTTTTTTTTTGTGCCTTTTCGCTTGATGTATTACAATACTCGTAAAAACAACACAAGTTATTTAATGTAACAATTGCAATAAAAATAAATTTATAATTTTGAAACTTTTCTGAGATGAATTACTTTTTGAAACAAAAACTTGCATATACAAAAAAAAATGTCACAATAAAAAATAATTTATAAGGAAATTATGTTGTGATAAATAATTTACTTACGAGTATTTTAAAGCACAAAAATCAAATTCATTGCTTGAATATTATTTACAGTTTTGTCACGTTTTTTAAGCTCAAGAAATTGCTGAAACACATGAAGAACATTGACAAAGAAATTAAAGTATATTTCAACCCTAAAATTCAAGAAATAATGATACGTATAATTCGAGTTTCCACAATCCAATTAGTAAATTCGTCTAGAAAATTTATATGCCGGGCACTGAAATTTTTGAGCGATTTCTATACAATATTTCTAGAATGAAATGGAACATATCAAAAGCTGAGAAGCGTGCTAAACGAATGTTATATCTTGATTTTGAAAGGCGTTTAACAGTCCTTCAGAGCAATGACAAGACTGCTGTAAATTTAGAGATGGTAAAATTGTTCGAATATATAGTATGCATGAAAATCGTCAGAATAATTTTTAACACTGAAGTAAAAAATTTGGTGAGTTATAAACAAAATGGAATGACCACTCTAGTATGTACAATGTACTTATATAAGTATGTGAACATATGTAAGTATGTATGTAGGTAGGTACATATGTATTAAAGTATGTACAATATGTATATACATGAATATGTAAAAAAAATCTAAAAAAATTGGCCAGAGTAAATAGCGTTCTAAGCAAAGATATGATGTATTTATGTATGTAGGTTGTATAATGAATTATGCAGAAAATATGTTATAGGTACACTTGGTTATTTCTATTTATGTCTCAAATGTTTGTTTAACTGGAATCTATGTATGTAGTTACTAGATGATGCTTGTAGCTAAAACTACCGAAGTGAATTTACAACAGAACCAAATGTCATGACTGGCAATATAAATTATTGGTTGTTTTCAGTTTGTTCCCTTAAAAAACAGCACACCATAAATACAAATTATAACATTCCAAAGAAAATTTTTAAAATATTTTTCACTTCCATAAATATGTATGTACGAGTATGTACATACATATGTATGTATGTATTACCACAGAATGTGGGTGATTTAACAACCTAACTAAACACAGAACACCTGAGTTAAATTTTATTATGTCATCTCTTCTTAATTGTTTGATACTATACTATTTATTTTTTTTGTTCATTTTAAGATGCTTAAATTAAAATTTATTTCGATAGTAAATGGTTTTAAGGCCAATTATTGATATTAAACAAAACAAAATTGTATATATTTTTCGAAAGTAGTTTGCCCAGCTAGTAAAGTAATTAAAATAATATTTTAAATTGTTTAATAAAAAACAAAAACATTTCAAAACCAATCATATGATTAATAACTTTTGGCATAAAATCTGTGGCAATAAGCAGAAAGTGCTTAAGTTATATTTTATTGCTTTGCAGTAGAGCACTTTTAAACTTTCAGATCGATTTTCAGAAATTTTTTCTTTTACCGTTAAATTGATTAATTCGGTTTTCAGTTAATTTTTTTTTATAAATAATACATAAAATTCCAAATATATAAAAGTATGCATAAGATTACAAGGGTGTGAGTAACGCAAAAACAACGTAAAACGTATCTCGACTTAAGGCTCAGTTAGCCGACTGTAATGGAAAGTAACTGCAACGTAGAAAACAGCTGATCGATATTGTTATGTGATAAGTAATGAAAATGGTTATAGATGTGTAATGTCACGTAACCTACTTTTCACATAACAATATCGATCAGCTGTTTGCTACGTTGCAGTTACTTTCCATTACAGTCGGCTAACTGAGAATTTAAGCATATAATATTTATATTGGGTGTTTTTTATTGAGGTATAGAACTTTAAGTTGGCATCACTTTTTTAACTGGCGGCCATTTTGTTAGCTGTCAAGTGATTAATATTTAGTTTGGTTTGCCATTTCATCGTGAACAGGTTGACAAAAGAACAACGCTTGCAAATCGTGCAAATTTATTTCGAAAATAATGGTTCAGTTCGCGAAGTTTACCGCAAGCTCCGTCCATTTTATGGTCGACATAATCGTCCATCAGAGCAATTAATTCGGTTAACCATGGATTGGCCACCAAGATCGTGTGATTTGACACCATTGGATTATTTTCTTTGGGGATATGTGAAGTCGCTCGTCTACGCCAACAAACCAGAAACGTTAGGGGACTTGGAAGCCAACATTCGTGGCGTTATTGCCAACATACGGCCCCATATGCTCGAAAAAGTGGTTGAAAATTGGACCTGTAGAATTGGCTTTATTCGAGCCAGCCGCGGCGGCCACATGCCCGAAATCATATTTAAACGTTAATGGCATAAAATTATCCTTCCCATAAAGCCAAATTGATGGACATTAAAACGATTTTCTTGTGTTTTATTTCAATTCGAAGTTCTATACCTCTAAAAAACACCCTGTAGTATTCAAGCAGGTGAAGAGTACTTGCAATGTAACTTAGCAAAAGTTTGGAAATTACAGATAAACGGTTGATATTCCATATAAATGAAATTATAGATGTATCTTTTTCTTCTTAATCGGTACTTTATACTGACAAGAAGCCACATAATATTCCTTGAACCATTCGCTACATGAAAAATATTTTCGTTCTTATTCGGTGTGTTAAAGATGTGGGAAAATGTAAAAAGGTCATTTATCTGCCTGCATACATGTGCAGATACATAAAACTATGACAATAACTATTGATTTATTTTTATGCACTTTTATATTTTACATGAAGATATTTTCCTATCTTGAGCTGCTTTTTTCATATTGCAACAAAAGCTGCCCCTACAGAGTTTTAGTTTTTATTTATGTATGACAAGCCTGGTAAACACCAAATTATTAAAGGCCGGGGCACAATGAATCCGTTATACGTTAAACTTCGCCTTTTTCAACTGACAGCTAAGTTGAAGTACATGGTTTCTTATGAGGTCTGTTACATTCAGTACGTGTCCGTGAAAGCAAAGTACAAAAATTGGTCAACTTTTAACTTTATGCGTGCGTTGAGTAGTTTGAAAGATATTGTTTGTTTTTTTTTTTGTTATGTTCAGGTTTATGTTTTTGTGTTTTGCGACAGCAAAAATAAAATAAAGCAAAAGATATAAACGAAATAAATAAAAAAAGTTGAATTTAATGAATAAAATGGAGAACAAACCTATTAAAGCTGTTAAAATGCTTCCGTATATAAAGTACTCATTGTGCCAACCTTCTGCGTCGTTGCATTTATGTCAGTTGAAAATCATAAATTTTTTGATCACTTGCCAGCCGCTACGCTCTCATTTAAACTCTGACACCCAATTTGTTATATGTAGTCGTAAACGAAGCAGCAGAATCTTCCACAGTAGAATCTAGTACTCGTCTTTAATATTGGTTGGACTAAGGAATTTCAAATAAACCTTTTGTATCCATGTTTACAAGTTCACAGAGATCGTTAATTTTTGATGGCTTCAAACCACGTGGCAACTTGAAACTTAAAACACATGTTTTAAAAGGTTGCCACTTTGTAGCACACCAATTTTTTTTTCCAAACTAATGCCAGATGGCAGCGTTAGTCATGTAGTATGTACTTCAACATCTTTACTTGGCATACCTTCCTCATTATGATATGTCCTATTTTACACTATTCAAGTCTTATTGCTAAGCTGATTAGTTTCTTAGGAAAGAGAGACGAGGGGAAAAGAAACGTTACTGTTCCCCTCGTCTCTCTCCCCATCACACTAATCAGCTTAGCAATAAGACTTGCATAGTGTAAATATGGACTATTGTAGAATGCCATCATAAAGTTGAAAAAAATTAAGTATTCTAAATATCTAAATGCGGATTTAAGTAAACCAGAAAGCTTATGTCCATACCAGTGAATGCAATATATTCCGTTTTGACGAAAAGATTTTTAAACTTATCGTATATGGTTTGACAAAAACAAGATAATAAATAAAAAACTTAGTTCTTGATGATTATAAAAAAACTGAAGATTAAGATGCGACAGTGACATTAAACTTTTGCCAACATACTCAGATGGCGCAACATGTGAATCGTTTTTTTGGGTATTACGAAAATCAATCAGCAATTTAATTAGAAAATTTACATTTAAATTGGATATAAATATTCTAAAGCCAGCTAAGAAAACAGAAGTATTTCACAATAAATTCAAAATCGAGGTGAACGTTTCTCATGTGACCGCTATATATGTGAAAAATATTAAAATCGCTTGAGGCAGATAATGTAATTTTTAAGCGATATCAAAAGAGGCAGTGATCGATTAAGGTTTAGGCCCGGGCGTAGGGCGGTAAAATTTATAGGGCGCCAAAATTTCAATGTAAAAGAATGTAAGTGCAATTAAAATTCAAAAACTTATTTGGCTAAGCACTGCTTTAAAAGAATACGAACTGTTAAATTAATGAAAAAAAAGAAGAGAGTTGTCTTAGGACACCTGGTTATAGCTATGCTGCTGAGCTATATAAAAAAAACTTAATGTGTTAAATAACAATGCATATTATTATATATATTATATAATGATGTCAAATTCACCGCAAATATTTCAAAGCGTTTCCATTTATTTCACATTATTTTCTTTTCTAGCTGCATACGACTAAATTGCTTGTGCTCATGTGTAAAAACAATACAAAAACAAATTGAGCAATCGTTATCAAAGAACGAAACAAAACAAAATCAAACAATTTGTTTCGTTTATTTTCGTACTCTGGAATCACAACAAAAATAAATTTATAACTGTAATAGGTAGTGTCGATTATTTTTGTTACGAAAATCACGTCCTAGCTCCTGTGTCGTGAGGTAAATAGCATAGCTATAATAATATTGATATGAAACTTGGTTTGAAGTGGTCAAAAGATTGGGATAATTATATAAATCAATTAATTAAATAAAATAAATGAATTTAAAAAAAACTTGTATATGTATGTATATCGTCATTTAAAATCCAAGAAGCCGTAACGGCACTTCTTTTTACAGAAGAAGCGAATCACTATAAATGTAAGACTATCTTTTTCTTAGCAGCCAAAGTCTAGATTTAAGGTTAGATAAAACCAATACGGATGTGAGCCAATAAAAAAGTGAATAAACAATGAATAGTATTTTTTTAAATTGTACTTACGGCCTTTTAGTATCGCTTTTTCTCAAAACAAAAAGCCGTAACGTGCATTGATCTATTTAATATAAGTAAAACTAAAATGCATATGTATGTAGTTAAACTATGTTTCGTACTTTGTATCCCTATTGCTATGGAGATAAAATACACAAAATTCATTGCAACTATTTAAAAAAAATAATTAAAGAGTTCCTCGGGCTTAATACCACTAGTGAAAAGCGGAGGAGATTCTCAATTCGGTTGTATTTCTTTTATGTGTGTTATTTCAAAGCTTCGTCACTTGTAGACCGATTTTCCCCTTTGGTCCTGTTGCCACAAGAGTGGGCGGGACCGCGCCCACTGACTTATTTTTATTTATTTTATGTACTTTTAATTATGTGATTGCTATAAATCTTGGCTTTTATAAAGACAAAATCTTGTGTTTCAAAAAGTGGGTGGGCCCCAACGAGCATCTAAATTTAGTCTTATATTTCATGTGCTTCTACTTAACCGATTATTACGAAACTTGACAAACATCCTAGGATCTAAAAGTGATACGATTTTGTGCTTAAAAAGTGTTTATGTTATTTGTAATTCTACTCAACCGATTTCTACGAAACTTAAATCGCGCAATGATGCAATCTGATGGTTGAAAGGTGGTTCCCTTAAAATGTAATATTCACACCGAAATAAAAAAAGTGAATCAAGTTTGATAATACAATTAAGTAATTGCTAATAATAATTTAAACTTGGTTAAATAAAAAAAATGTATGCAAAAATCCTGGGACCTAATTCCAGCACTCGTGATCGAAACTGCATTCGAGTAGAAATTAATTTCGATAGCAAGAAATTTTCCCATAATGCCACTCGATACCAAGCGAATCGAGTTTTTGTTTCAATGTTGGAAAAAGGCAAATAAATTCATTTCAGAATTCATCTCAAACTGAAAAACGTGATCGAATCAGCTCGTTATCGAAAGCGACGATTATACCCTTGATTTATTTTAGTGTTGCTCAGCTTAAGTAAGACCAGCATTGCTTAAATACAATATTAATACAAATAAAATGAAAGTTATAATATCATACAAAATTGCTACCATTTAGCTTCAACGATTATTAAATATATACAAGTGGAGGGGGTTTAATATATTTTGTCAAACACTTTAACAATGTGAATGAACGTATTATAAGTTTTAAGTTTTCAACATTTTGGCCAATTTAACGCACAAATTCCTTTCAGCTACAAACTGAGACATTTTTAAGTAGTTTAGTTTAAAATTTTCCAACAAAACACAAAGCAGAAATACAATTAATTTTTATACATACGTATTTGGAAATACCCACCAACACAAAAAAGTAAAGAAGTCAAAAGTTTTATTTCTAAATAAAAAATTTATGTTTATACATAAATACATATAAAAAGGTATGTGTACATACATACGTATGTATGTATGTACATATATTCCTATCCATGTGTTATCTGCTGCTTTCAATCTAAAATAAAAAGAACTTCAGCATTGCTCATCGTAAAATTAGGAAAAAAAATGTAGCCTAAATCTTTTAGTTTCTTAATGACAAGAATAAAGAAATTTATAACTCAATGTGTGGTCAGCGCGTATGAAAAAATATTACTTTAATTATGCAAATATTTTTTCGACTTAACGAACACATTATCGAAGGCTGCTCAAAAGTGTCAACAAAATTTCAAAGACGTTTATATGTAGTTTCGCTGGCACTCTACAGTTTCTGCTAACGGAGGACAGTTTAAGACTCACAACGGGACAACAAACAAGCATTTATTTGTCATATCCAAATATAATAACAACAAAATAATTTATTTATGCGTTACGTTTGAAGCAGCTTAGAGAACGTATTTTAATATTTTTTAAGAAATCGGCACGTAATGTAGATTTTTTGTTACAGATCTACATTTAAGGCTGGTACTTACTATCCGACAGAGTCGTTCAACTTTTGAGAAAATGCAACCCTGGCATAAAAGAGTTTATAAAAACAGAGCAAGAACTCAATAGATCAGGGTTGCATTTTCTCAAAAGTCGAACGACTCTGCCGGATAGTGAGTACAAACCTTTAAAGCAGGGATTTAATCGTCGTTTTCGATAACGAGCTGATTCGACCACGTTTTTTCAGTTTGAGATTATGGCTTTCGTTATCGAACCATATTATTACATTGTTCGATAGCGAATGCCATAATCTCAAACTGAAAAAACGTGATCGAATCAGCTCGTTATCGAAAGCGAGGATTAGACCCCATGGTTAATACATAAACTTGTATTTTATAGTTCTTTTATTTGATATTTGTTTAAATTTCTTCGATCGTTTTGTTTTTAATTTCTTTTTATATTTATTAAGCTTGAGATCTTGTTTTTTATAAAAAGAATTAACAAATTTTATTTTGATTCCAATATTTCGTTGCCACAATGGGTAACTTCTTCTTCAGGGAAGAAATATTGGAATCAAAATAAAATTTGTTAATTCTTTTTATAAAAAAACAAGATCTCAAGCTTAATAAATATAAAAAGAAAGTTCTTTTATTTGGAAAAACACATGTGTATAGTGCCCAAATATATAATTTATAAACTTTTTTTCCACATTTTTTCAAGTTGGTGAATTTTTATAATTTTGTTTACTCATGCACTCAAAAAAAAGATTGAAAAGCAAAATGTCGACCATGATACAATTATACAAGGTACTTGCACGACTACAACAAAATTGCAACACCAAGAAACACACGTATTTTGTTGGTAGAAACATACCTATAATTGTCAGAAGCAGATGTCTTTTGTTTTTAAAAACAGCTATCACAGGGTAACTAAAGTATATACAATTGCAGACGCGGCATTCATGCATGATTATAGTCATTCAGTGTTGCCAATATGTGTGTAATACATAGTGTGTAATTTCTGCTCTCATGTGTGGGCCATGTAATGAGATTCATGTATAATCTGTGTGTAATTCTACTTTGGGTTCTATTTTTATTTAATTTTGTTTTAATTTTAACCTACACAAAGGATGTGTAGTGTAATTTTCTTCAATGTGTAATTGGAGACACAGCCACATGCAAATTCATTGGCAACACTGTAATCATTTTATTCACACACATACACTATACACTAACATTTTTGCGGCTTGTAAACAAAGTTTGACAAGTTTCTGCATTGTATACATTAACAGGCTGGGCTTGTGCAAGTACCTTGTATAATTGTATCATGATGTCGACAAACAAGCAAAACAACGAGCTTCATAATGCGGTGATGCCACGTATTACTCTTTTTTTTCTTCCCAAGGAATTTATGATTGGAGGAATGTTTTCTCGAGAAAATTATATTTCGTGAGAAATAAATTCCGAGGGAATATTCATGATTGGGCTGAATAAGAGAAAAGGGAAAAGTGAAAAAACTTGTACGGAATTTTTGTTTATGATTGGGCTGATTATGTACATATTTATAGAATCACGTTTAAGGAAAATAATTCACTGAACACATACCTGTCTAAGCAACTTTCGCAAAATTCCATTTGCATATTCTATACTAAATTGCATACGACGCAAAACTTATTTTTAAATGAAATCCAAAAATATAATCAATATTTTAAAAAAATGTTCTCTGTCTCGAAAATATTATATATTATTTTCAAGCTTTAGTATAATTAAAAGGTTAATCAACATTTTATGGGCGCCTACAGTGAGTTTGTGGAGTTTGTACTTGTATTAAATTAATAAAAAAAGAAATCAATAGGAATTTTAAAACGAAACGGGTTTTCAGTGAAAACAATAAGAAATGTTCTAATTTTATCATTATCTTTTGACACCGTTCAACGGGTCACAAGTCTTACCAACTAATTGTGCTATAGTCGATCAATCTTGTAGAGTGTTTCCAAATACTTTATTTCCGTTACTTTGAATTTCTTGCTGGCAACTCCGTGCTATAGAATCAGTCTTGCACTGCGCAGTGTTAAGACAACATATTAATTTTGTAACAATGTATTTTTTATTTTTTTTTTGTCATTTGTTAACATTGTTAGACATGTGTAAAGCAATATTTATGTTCCAATCGTGTCAACACTGGCCTTGGCGACACTTTTAAATGAAGTGGAAATACGTATGAGCGAGCTATTTCAATGGCTAACGATGAAAATCTATATTTTCAAGAAAATTAATTATTTGCTACATACAAAACCAGATGACATTAAAAACTTAACTCTGCCTGGTTTATTTCGCACTTTTAAGCGGAACTAGGTAAAGCTTTCATAAGCATTAAAAGGTTTAATGGATTTTATATCAAAATGATGACTGTCTTCACTAAAATTTAAAAAATTATGCTTTAAAAATTTTTAAACCAACAATTAATAAGTATTCTCATTTGCATTAATATCAAACGCAACATGCAAGTTATTTGTAAAGAATTTCACAAAATATTCTCTGCCAATTTGGCTTGTAGCAGTCCTTTATCTGTATAATTGATATGCAGTTGGTATAAATTTCATTTCTTACATTAAAAATAAAATATTTATTCTAAAATTAAACAGAGCTTGACAAGAAGTGCAATAACGAGTGAGAGCGCTATTTGTTGGCAGTGTCGAATTTCAAATACACTTCACCATGGGAAAAAATAACTGATTTTTTTGAAAGATATGTAACTTTTAAAAGTGTCAGCTTATTTTTTTTAAAGAGACGTTACACTCAGGCAATGAATGCCTACTACTATTACTAGGTGTTACTTTCTTTAGGAAAGGGATAGTGATAGAAAATACAGGTTGTTGAAGGAAGAGATAGAGGAAAGCTTCATTCTTTTACAACTCGACTTTTTGCAGGTTTTTTTAGTAATGCAGTATTGTAGCGCCTCTGGTGTCATTTATTTGGTTATTTTATTGGTTATTTTACTTCGCCGATGATTCTGCTACACAATACCGACAACGAAGGACGCTCTGATGTTTTAGTTACATTAGGATTGGTATCTGCTGAAGTCAGTTTAGTTCAGTGATCAGTGACTATATCTTCATCACTTGAACTTTCCTACAAAAACTGTAACAAAGGGACACTAATGCACATCAGCAAAATGCGTGGTGCTGTTATTTAATCATGTAAGACTCTATGAGTAGCAATTGTAATGCTGGAAAAAAAATTACTAAAAACATGTGAAATTGAAGTGTTTATTGAACAAATTTTAATATGAGTTTTATAAATTTTCTAAAAATTTGTCATTCGTTACTTGAATATTTATTCCAAAAATTCTGGCCACTGTTGAATAAAAGCAAACTGTTTGCGGAAATACAAAATTTTGTTGCAATTGCAATAATCTTAGACGTAAATAATTCATTTAGATACAAGACTATTTGCTTAAGTATAACAAAAGCTATTTAAATTTTTTTTTATATTTTTCGCAGTTTCATATGGAAAGTTGAGAGCCCCATAATTCGGAAAATATGCGTGGCCGCCAACTTTTTATTTCAGATGTTGTTCTTATTTTAAAATTTTCTATCACATAGGCTTTATTTTTATTTTGTTTGGTGCTGCTTCACTAAACTGCATTTGTTCCAAAAATTGTAATTCGTGACCTGTCTGCTTGTATGAATTTTTTTTTTTGTGGTAGTTTCTAATACCTGATTGTGATGTTTTTGCTATTGCTTTGGGCTTTAGAAGAAAAGAAAACTAAATTAACCGGAGCAGAGATCCAAAAACGTTATATCAATAAATTAAGGCTGGAGGAAGAGCGGTATGCAGTATATACGAGTACGCAAAGGCCAAAGCAAAGATAGAGGGAATTGTTCTTACAAAAACGTATTTTAGTTATTTATTTTTCGGATTTGATTTAAGGCAATCAGAATGAGGTGAAATCATAGCGTAATAAGTCAAGGTAACGAATGACAAAAATATTTGGCAATGATAGGTAAAACAAACAAAAATCAAATACACGATCCTATATTTATGATTTGATTAGGCTAAAGTTCGTATCGCTATTGGATATAACCCCCGACCCGAAGATTCTCAAAATTTTCCGGAGATATGGATTTGATTAAATCAAACGGTTACATAAAGACTTAAAACACTCCAAAACAGTATGCAAAATAGATTAAAGCTAGGAAATAAGCTCCATTTTCGTATAACAGTCACAATTTCAAATGCTTACAAGGGTTAATTTGGTACTTGTTGGCAGTATGTGCTATAAAGTCCCCTTTTTGCGGATTTTGCAGGTTTAAATCATAAATATAATTTGATTACAAACGAAACGATTATATTTTACACTCCCGTAAAATCTGGGATGAAGGGCTTACAAGTGTTATAAATAACAAAGTGAAATTTTAATTTGAAATATACAAAAAAAAAAAATAAAACAAACTGCAATATAAAGAATTGCATTCCGTTTTATGCTTTTCATTACAAACTTGAGCGCTCTTATTTGCAAACAAACATTTTTTACATTCGTGAGCTGCAACATTTAAAAATGCAACAAAATTATTTTTCAGCTGCTTAAAACTCTGAGCATGCGTAGCTTCTGCTGCCTTTAGATCTTAGCTTAAAATGTTGTATTTTATTCTGAAGTTTCTCAATTTTCTTTTTCTTTTTGTATTCATTTGAATTTCACATGAAATCGAAACTGAAACAATGTGAGCACGAAGCTCAACGTACAGGTGAGAAATCAAAACCGTAAAAAAGCTAAATAAAAGCATCAAGCAGCAGAGGTAAGACAGCAACCACAACAACAACAATAACAACAATAAGAAATAAAAATCCAATTGATCTGAAAACAAATAAATACAGCAACAACTCGTGCCAAGTGTGTTATTTGATGGTTTAATACGTACGAGTCAACAACTTCTTATTTTCTTACTCTTCACTAAAACATTTTTGTTATTAAAGAATATTAAAAAAATATCATATAAAAAACAATAAAAATTAAAAAAGAAATCATAAATTTAAAAAATATAATATTGTGCTCAAGAAACCAGTGAGTCTTCTTTAAGTGCTAAAGTAACTATAAAAAATTAAACGAATTAAAAATAAGCAAAAATATATATTAAAAAATTAAAAAAATTAATTAAATATTAATCGATAGTAAGGAAAAAGTAATATTTTATTTCTAGGCCAAGAAAATATTTTAAATATCTTAAATGGTGTGTTAACTAAAGGAGAAGGCCTTAAGATTCCCAAGAAGTTAAAACGAAATTTAAAACAAAATCTTAAAAATGGTGAGTGTTGCCAACGAAAATTAAAATATTTGTTTGAGTATTTAATCTGCAAATTTTCATAATACACTGTTAAAAACTGAAAGCGAATTAAAAATGTTCATAAACGATTTTTTTTGTAATTCAAAATGAAGTAAAAATATAAGGAATTGTATAAGCAAATCTTAAGAAAACTTTGCCTGAGAAAGAAGTAGTGCTTTCGTTCATTATAATAGAAAAATTCGAATAATAATTGAAACATTGTTTAATCGAGTGAAAATAAATTTTTTTTCGTATAAGCTTAAGCAAAACATAAGCAAACATAATTCAATACTTTAGACATTAAAACAAGAAATTATTCGATTAGTCGAATAATTGTTAATTAATTCTTAATCGATTATTCGAATCAGAATGCATTACAGGTCTTATTTCAATGCAGGAAAATTATCTTAATATATATAAAAATCAAAAACACGTTTATTTGTTAGGGGTGAACTCTTCAATGCCCCAACAGATTTTCGCCTTCCACCCCACAAAATATTTGTAAAAGACCGGCGCGCGTTTTTATATATATTCTACCCCGGTAAATGCTACGCCCCTTTCAGAAATAGTGATTTTAATAATATAAGTTAATCTATAATATAAAAATTAATCGCTGAATGTGTTGCTAAGCGCAAATCTTGAGAACAGCTGGAACGATTTCGCCAATTCAATTTTAAAACGAGGACCAGGACCGCGATAGGGGGGGAAATTTCTGCCCCTCTGAAACGTCCAAACCGAGTTTAATGAAATTTAGAACATAGATAGATCTGCGTCCAAAAAGTCACATAGGCCGTGTACATTTTTAAATTTAGGACCAGGAGGGCGATAGGGGGAAATTTCTGTCCCTCCAAAAAGTTCAAACCGATTTTAATAAAGTTTAGAACATAGATAGATTTCCATCTAAAAATTCGCATGGTCTATGTACATTTTTCGAACAAGCACCAGTAGGGCGAGGGGGGCGGGATTGCAGTCCCTCCGAAACATTCGAACCGATTTTAATGAAATTTAGAACATAGGTAGATCTGCGTCTAAAAAGTTACATATGCTATGTACATTTTTAAAACTAGGATCAAGAGGGCTATAGAGGGAAATTTCTTCCCCTCCGAAACGTTAAAAATCAATCAAATTACTGAAAATTAATTAAATATTTGTGTAATGTCTTTCCTTCAAATTTATTTTAGTTGTTGGCATAGCAACGCGCGCAGGGTACAGCTACTAGGGAAATTTCTCCCCCTCCGAAACGTTAAAAATCAATCAAATTACTTAAAATTAATTAAATATTTGTGTAATGTCTTTCCTTCAAATTTATTTTAGTTGTTGGCGTAGCAACGCGCGCAGGGTACAGCTAGTTTTATCTAATTTTTCACTGTGGACTCTAAAGGCTAGAAAAAAATATTCGAGTGGAAATTTTTGAAATAATTAGTATGCGAGTTATCGAATATATTTAATTTTTTTTTTTATTCGAGAAAAATTAACACAAGAAAAGTTGTATTCAGCCAATCAAGAAGAAGTATTACAAAAATTTTGCATATGAGAAAAATATTCCTTCGAATTAATTTCTTTCTTCGCATAAATTTGTTTTTCTAATCGATTATTCGTAGGCACTAGATATAGTTATGAGATTATTCGCATTTTAGGCGATTAAAAATGGTAATCGAATAGTGAGAATAATTAAAATAGAGAAAAATTTATTGCAGTAATCGATTAAAGTCCTTATTTTATTCGATTAATTTCAGGAAGAACAACAAATTTAGTTAAACTGCATAATGGAAAGCGATTGCGAATAGAATTTAGCAAAAACATTTGCAGTTGAAAAAGAAACTGTCATGCGAATAATCGAATAAATTTAAAATTTTATTTGATTGTTCGAACAACTGAGCAAGAGAAAAGTTTCATTCGGCCACTCAAGAACAAGTATTACAAAAAAAAAATTTCATATGATGGAAAAAAATTACTTAGAATAAATTTCTTTCTTCGCATAAGCTTGTAATTTTAATCGATTATTCGTAGGAACACCAACAGTTATTCGATGTTTCGTATTAAAACTAATAAAAATGCCGTACGTATAGTGAGAATAAATAAAATAAATATTGAAAAGATAAGCTTAGGATAGTAATCGATTAAATTTCCAATTTTATTCGATTATTTTCAGGAAGAACCAAGAATTGAGTTAAACTAAATAAAAAAAAAGGAATCCGAATACAATTGGCAATACATTTACAAATGAAAAGACTATTGTTTGTGCGGATAATCGAATAAATTTAACATTTGATTTCTTTATTCGAAAAAATTAGCGAGAGAAAAGTTGATTCATATTATTTGTTGATTCATATTAAAAGGAATAAAAATTGTACTCGGACAAAATAAATTATGGACAATAAAGTAAGCGTTATTCCAGTACTCGATTAAATTTATAACTTTATTCGATTATTCGAGCTAGTTTATTTAAATAATGAAAACGATTACAGTTAAAATTTTTAAATTAAAACAATAAAGATTATTCGATTAATCGTTTAAATTTTAAGGAGAAAGAATGAAAACTTATTAACAAGTAATTGCATAGTTTTTCTTACATTTCAAATTTTATTTTTTAAACGATTATTCGAATGAAGAACACAGTAAAGGTGTTATTTGAACACTACTAATTTTTTATTGTTTTTTTATGCATGTTGTAAAGGCCTTAAAAAAATTTAAAATTTCTGTCGCTTATTCGAAAGGAGAATGAATGAAAACTAAATTTAAATAGTCAATGCTGTAAAAATTGTGGAATCTATTCTAGTAATCGAATAAGTTTTAAGCTTAAAGATTATTCGAATAAATACTGTATAAAGGGGAAAAAATTATTTTCAAGTTTAGAAATATTTTGCAGTAATTGCATATAGTTTTAATTTTAAACATTTATTCGTCTAAATATCATACGAACTAGTTCATTTGAAATGTCCATGCTTAAAAGCTTTATTCGATTATTTGAAATAAAACCATATTTTCAATTTAATTTTAATCGATTATTCGCATCAAAATCATTCGAACTAGTTTATTCGAAATTTCGCTCTGTCGATTCTATTTGACTGCCTGTGATTTTTAAACACCAAATTAGTGCGAGTATTTAATGAAAATTTTGGACGAATGAGAGTTTTTCACAGTTATGTTTAAAGAAGTCATTGTCACAAAAAAAAATTTACTTTTTATGATTTTCTTTTTCTTACATTGAATTCTTTTTTGCTGTCATTTAATGATTTGCTCACAAATTGGCAGCTACGCATATGATCCATATGTGTACGACAGGAGTTATGGTGCAGCCTGTGCTTGTTATAGTGAATCTAAAATAAACAAATTATATGAGACAATTTTAAATTTTTAGTTGAATTTATTATTTCTGATTAAAATAAACAAATTATTTTATAATTTCTTTTTAACCAGAAATCAATTGCGCTGTCCCTGAATCCAGTACTCGTATTCTCAAAACCACAATATTGTTAACTGAAAATATTCGGATTTTGATTTAAATGTTTACAATAGAATATTTTTTATAAGAGAGATTTTAAGCTGCAATTAAAAGTAACTTAATAAATAATTTCCGTCATTTTAAATAAATTTAAGTTCAGTTTGCTTTTGCAGCAGTGAATAAGCTGATGATGGGTTTATTTACGCTGAGTTGAAGTTAAATTGAAAACGATTTTTAATTGAAGAGATGCTAAAAGTGAAAAAGATAGATGCTATAAGCCCACTGTGAATTTGGGAATTTGACATGCCATTAAACACTTGCGATAGATTAATAAGCCTGAGTGAATGCTTCTCATAAGCTGAGCACAATTTCCTTAAAAGTATTAATATTTTAATTTATTGCGAAAGTAGAGTTCTTGAAAAAAAAAATGAGTAAACAACACATCAAGTAGGTGTTTCATTAATATTAATAAAAATTATTCTTCTACTTTAAAGCAAAAACATTTATTAAAAATAAATTATTTTGGCCATAAAATTCAAGTATTTATGGTAAAATATCGATAATACGAAAACAAATTGCCGACAACACCTACATACATACATTTTTTCTTATTAGTAAAATAATTTTAAAAGATTTGAATTAATTTGCTTCTAAATATTCCAATAATGCACTCACTAACTTCATTATTTAATGGGAACATTTACCTTTTGTATTTTTTTTTTTTTTTTTTTTGCTTAAATTATTTTTATTGCAAAATATTTTTTATTTAATGTAAAGATTTTTGAAATGAAATTTATATTAAGTGGAATTTTTTTATCTGTATTTAGGGGGTTCTCATAAAATATAAACTTTATTGAAATTCCGAATTTAATGTGACAAGTTTGTATTTAAAAACGCTGCTACGTTGTTGGTTTAAGCTATTTTTTTTTATATGTAAATATGAAAGTATGTGCAAAATAAAAACTTGCCAGGGTGTTTAGCAACTCGAACAATGTTATTGATAAAATTTAATGGGCCCTGGAGATGATCAAATAAACCCCACAATCGGTGCATGTGTGTGAGAGTCGTATGCTTGTCACTTAAAAGCAGCCAGTCAGCATTTTATGAAATTAATAATCATATTCGAGTCTTTTTTGACTCCTCCTCCTCGTTTGTGTGCTAATTTTCGAGTCGAAAATTACTGTTCGTTCGGGGGAAAATGGTACCCTAGCCGCGACTCTTCTAAAAGAGTCTTTTATGAGTCTTGCTTCTGATCAATTTCGACTCATTTTCGCTTGAGGAACAATGATCCAGACAGACAGTCTAATTTCGAGCATATGCGTGATCAATTTATGAGTGCGTACATTTTGTTTTTTAAACAAATCACTTTCTAAGCCTTTGTGGGAATCATTTTTGAGTTTTATTTTAAGCACAGAAGTGATAAACTAGTTTTTGATCATCTAAGATAGTCGAAAAAGACTCAGTTTGGTGAAAGCATCTTCAACATGCTGATTGGGGAGACATATCTACTAATACGACACTTACACATATTCACTGCTTGATGGGTTTATTTGAACGTCTGCGCGGCACTGTGACAATGAGTAAATGGTTATAAAATAATGAACAACCATAATATTAGAAAAATAAACAGCATTTCTGGCAACTTTTGTGATCTGATTTGCTTCTCCCGGTTTCTTTTTGACAAATGAAGAAATGTTCATGCAACTACATTAATACAAAAAAAAAAGAGAAACCTTAGGACACGCGGTTAGTTATATAAAACAAATTTTATGTATGAAATAACAATGCAATAAAATTATATTATATGATGATGTCAAATTCTCTGCAAATATTTCAAAACGTTTCCATTTATTTCCCATTATTTTCTTTTCTAACGGAGTACGATTATATTAATGTATCGGCTTATAGCAGAATTAAGCAATCGTTCTCATTGGTTTTGTTTTGTTTATGTTTCACTCACTTCAAAGAACGAAACAAAACAAAATCAAACAATTTGTTTTGTTTATATTTGTACACTGCTTTTAAGTACAAAGACATCAAAACAAAAATAAATTTAAAACTGTAATAGTGTCGACTATTTTTGCCACGAAAATCACGTACTAACTCCTGTATCGCGCAATAAATAGCATAGCTATAAAAATGGCTGTGACAAAAGAAAAATTATAACAAATGACAATTTTTCCATTGCTTGAAATATAAAACTTGTCATTTGCTACAATGTAGTTATTTCTCATAAATTTCAGAATAAGGGGGTAAGTATAACACTTAGCGCATTAGATATTTTATTCAATTTATTGGACCTTATCGTAGTTGGCGTACTTCAACTTCATCTACGACATTTTGGTTCAAGATTTAAGAAAACATGTGGCGGTGATCTTTAATCTATTACAAATATCGTCGTAGTCGGTGATTTCAATTTGTGTTTTATTAGTGTAATAACCCGCCGCCTCAATAAATATTAAAACACGTCGTATGTCCGGTTTGTTACTGGAAACATAACTATTTTATTATTCTAATATTTATTTATTTATTTAAGAAATACTTTACAAAGTAAATTTGCAAAGTATTGTTGCACAAATATGGGCGGGGTAGCTAGACCATATGCCCAAGATGTTATTAACAGTTTTTTAAAAAGGCTTTGTGACTGACTGTACACGACCTATGCCTTCACATAGGAAGTAGCAACGTGGTTGTTAAAGAAATTCCACAAAAGAACCGCAAGAATATACGGTTATCCGTGGCAGATCAGTCAACCAGTGCGAGTGAGACGCAAAACTCTCGAAGGCCAATAAACAACAGTGGCCTGGTTGCACTTAAGAGATAATTGCCAACGACGCTTGATGTTGACTCGCCCAGAGCTGCTTATAGACTAATATATTTTATAATTTATTTTTCATTGCTGTTGACATTTCGTCACAGTCTACTAAAATTATTTTCCTTTATAAATGCAGTTGTTTTTGTATCTTTATACGAGGGAGGTAGCAAAATTAGTTAGCACCAGAGAATGACAATGACTGCTCAAAAAATATATATTCATAAGTTACAACTTGTACGCTCACAGATTTTCGCTCAAGCAAATATGACTTGTATTTCGAATGTTGAGTCAAATATTCGTATCACTGTAGCCGATTCGTACATATAAGAGCATCTCTAATTCGATTGTGTGAAAACTTAAAATACGCTACAACTACAAAGAAAAACACACAGGCATATCAAGCGCATTGACTCTCTGTCATACTTATAACTGGAGTACGCTTATACTCAGACTATGGATATTTATACGCATGAAACGTTTTGAAATATTTGCGGCAAATTTGACATCATCATATAATATAATTTTATTGCATTGTTATTTAACACAATAAGTTAGTTTTATATAGCTAAGTAGCATAGCTATAACCGGGTGTCTTCTTTTTTTCATATTCTAGCTGTACGCATTCATAGTTCTTTGACGGCCAATACTCAAAGAGTGCTTAAAACTATACTTTTGTCATTCTCTGCTGTGTACCCAACAACTTGAAACACATATTTTGTTAGGTTGCCACTTCTCTAAAAAGTATTTTTTCAAACTTGTGCCGCCTTTCACACTTTAGGTCGGCTAGTTTTGGGACTGCCGTCATATTCTGTTTGCTTTAACCGGTTTGTCACACTTAGTTTTGCCTAATCCCCTTAATTTGCATACAATTTGTTGAACAGAAGATGACGTGCGTCTTCAGTAAATGTAAGCATTACATTTAAGGCGCCAGAATTTTATAGAATTCGTTTACTTTTTAATTAAGTCTTCTTATTAACTATAGATGTGAAGAAAATTTTTCGTTATCGCATAATATTACAAAGCATTTCAAAAGAATTTACTCGTATATGGAAATATTCACATACATACATATATTGAAATTCCAAATTTTCAATAAATTATATTTCTCCACAAAACTTAGGACGGCTGAAAAAAATTCTAAAAGCCTAAAGGAAATTAATCAAGCCAATTTTAAGGTTTTTGTTTTGCTAATAAGCTAATAAATTTTACTTTATGAATTACTGATGAGAGAAAAAAACTACTGAAAGCAAAATATTTTAAATAATATGATGTTGCTACTGTCTTGTGTTTTTATCATGCTAACAAATAAATAAATCAACACATTAGCTGTTCTATTAATTCAGCTGAAAACAAAAACTTATAATTGCTTAATTTTATCAACGCTATTTAAATAAATTTGATTAATTTGTGTTACATAAATATGAATACAACCATTTCTTTGTGTTTTGTTTTTTGGAGAATTTCTCAAGAATGCTGATATATTTGCATTTTCGTTAACATAAAAAATAATTATTTTGTGCCTGTCATCAATAGTTTATGCATACATAAATATTTAAGCAAATTGAGATCCCTTAAGGCTGGTACTCTGTTCAAAGTTGTGAAAAATTTTCAGCACCATTGATTATTTCGCGTGAAAAATTTGACATGTACTAAATGTAGCCCAACCCGCGGTTTTGTTTTATAAATTTCTTGCTTTTATTGCTTGAAAGTATGCAACATTGTTAAAATTCCGTGCGAAAAAAGCACTGCTCATGTTGTTTCGCAGCTAAACTAAAATGATGCCAGAATAATTTTGCATGGAAAGACATGATTTTATGTGTTTTTCACAACAAGAACAGAGTACTACTTTTGCGAATTTATTTCGCAAATATTTCACACCAAATACTTTTATATGTAGTTTGACAGCATTTCGCACGAAATTGTGAACAGAGTACCAGGCTTTAAGGGTTCCGTATGGACACTACGAATGTAATACTATCCGAACTTTAGCTTATATAAGCGAATATCTTATCTGAGGTAGCAATGTTGTTTTTGAAATTTTAAATGACCGCTACACTTCTTTTTCGGTCTTTGGCGATTTTTTTTATAGTTTTGGCAATTTTTCTTGGTTTTGGCGTTTTTTGTTTTGTTTAAATAATTTTTTTCGTTTTTTTGCGTTTTTTTAGTTTTGCCGTTTTATTTTCGTTTCTGGCGATTTTTTCGGTTTCTGACGATTTATGTAATTTAGTTTTAGCGATTTTTTTTTACTTCTGTCACTTTTTTCGGTTTCTGGAGATTTTTTAGGTTTGGCATTATTTTATTTTTTATTTTGGTATTTTTTAACTTTTTTACATTAACTGATAGAATACCCTTTAATGTTGATTTTCTTAAATTTCAGTGTTAATTGGTGTAGTATGCATAAAAATACACTGACTTTGAAAAACTCAGATGTCTATATATAATTGCCTGTACATATATTACAAAATTTTGCGTTGCTCGCTTTAGAACACCCTTTGATTTGCAGCATGCAAAGTTTTACATATTTAGATCCGTACCTCTTGCGGTTCTTGAGAAAAGAGCCCGTGACAGACAGGCGGACATCGTAGCGCAAACAAGAGGGTTCCTTTTCAGCTTTCGTGTACAGAATTCTAAAAATTTTGAAAATTATTCTCAAGGTTTAAAATGTTGCTGACTTCAAAACCATCCCTAAAAGCAAGCATACAAAGAGAAGGATGCTGGTTGTCACTTGCTTCACTTGCTGGGTATAACAATGTATGATCCACATAATTCTCATTCCGTTCATATTGAAATTATTACAAGTATTTCAAGTCTGCAAACAATTTGCTGGCAATTGCAAAGTTTACTTTGCAAAGTCTTAATTCAGCTGTGTGAAAGACAGAGGAAAAAGTGCAGTCTATTTCTGTCTTTTTCCCAGCTGAATTAACTGCCAGTTTATAGAAGACAAGTAAAAATTCTCGTCTGCCTGTTTACATTTAAAACAAAAAGAAAGCACTCAAATTTGTTTTTGTTTACAATATAAATAGACAGACGAGAATTTTTACTTGTCTTCTATAAACTGGCAGTTAGACTTTTCGTGTCGAAAAGGGGTGCAACTGTTGCGTTGATTCACACTTTTTTAAAATTAGAATTTTTTTTTGCTTTAATTATTGATTCATTATCTTGTAACATTAGAGCGAATAAAAACTCCATATATGACTATTTTTAAAACAAAAGCCATAGAGAATAAACTTAATGATCTAAGACTTTGTAATTAAATTCAGCATCTGGCTACAGATAAACACCTACAACTGAGAACAGTGACATTGTTTTAAGAACACCTGTTAGTAATGAAAATTAAATGTTAGAAGAAAAAACGTCTACAACTTTCCCACTATAAATAATTGTTTAATACACATGTCAAGTGAATTGTTGCGTGCATTTGATGCATTAAACACATTCACGACAACAAGATACCGACTACTAAAGGGTGTTTCTTATAGAGCGACACAAGTTGAAATCATAATAAAACCAGGAAATATATTCTTAAAATCAATGAAACGGGCTTTATGGGAAAGAAAATTTCATGAAATTAATGTTTAAATATGATTTCTGGGCAAACTGGAACACCAATTTTCAACAACTTTTCGCAGCATTTGCGGCCGTATTTCGCCAATAACTCTTCGAATGTTGATTTCCATGTGTTCAATTGTTTGTGGAGTATCGACGTAAAATAATCCAATGGGGTTAAATCATACGATCTTGGTCGCCAATTAATTGAGCCATTACGTGAAATTATTCTTTCATCAAAAGTTTCTTTGAGTAAATCAATTGTAGCGCCCGCTGTGTGGCATTTGACTCCATCCTGTTGGAACCACATATCAGCAAGATTAATGCCACGTAATTGAGGTACGAACAAATTTCGAATCATGTTCCTATACCGCTCACCATTGACAGTAACATTCTGACCATCATCGTTTTTCAAGACATATGGGCCAATGACTGCGCCATCTCATAAAGCGCACCAACCAGTAATTTTCTGTGAATGTAATGATGTTTCGACAAAAGGTTGTCGATTCTTCTCACTCCAAACGCGAAAATTCCGTTTATTACGTACCCATTCAACCAGAAATGGGCTTCGTCGCAAATTCAAATTTTGAATGAAAATTCAAAATCAATATCAATTTGTGCTGCAGCCCATTCGCCGAACAATTTGCGCGCGTTGCTTTGGTGTAAGTCGATTCTTAATGAAATTTCAAAGCAAACTAAAAGACACTATCAGCTGTTAAATGGCTGCTCAAATAAAGCAGTGATGCCAACTCAAAGTTGTAACATTCTAAAAAAAACACCCTATATAAAAAGACTTTCATTATCGCTAGAAACTCCTTCACTGGAGTTGCACTTTATCTTAAAAAAAAATGTAGAAAAAAGACTTTCACCTCATTTTACGAGAAAAATTATTTAACGACATTTGGTTCGACTGTCAAAAAAATCTAACGTAAGAAATTAAGTTTTCTATTTACACTATCACACCTCAAGTAAAATTAAAAATTCCAGAAAAAACGCCAACAAAGTTAAATGTAAAATAAGCTTAAGGTTAGAAATGAAATCGAGATAAAGCGCCAATTTGTTGTTCCAACTTATTATGCTGGCAGTTGTCTTAAGTGTAGAAAAACCTTGAGATAAATGTATTAAAATTAAACCAAATACTCGTACATACGTAAATACCAGTATGAATGAGTTCAAATAAAATTGTTCAGAAAATGCATGACAAGAATACGAGTACATTTATAATGGAAAATTAAAATATACATGGAAAAACTAAACAAACTGATTATGCTCAAATAGAATAAATTAAAAATATTTCGCAAGCTCATTCGTATGGTTTCACTATTCTATAAAGGTTCGACTTTTAAGAAAATGCAACCCTGCTCTAATGGAGTCTATGTCAGAAATTGAAGTTGACATCGATTTCACTTGATAGCATGAAATTAAGCCAAGTATGGGAATTTTAATTCATTGCAAAATACACATTTTTGCGCGATAAACAGTTTGTATTAAAATAGTTGGAAAATAATATATATATATTTATATGTATATGCAGATTCGCATTGTTAACGCAACTTTAAAAAAAACAAGATCTCAATTAACGCAACTTTGCAAACAAAGTTAAGATTCTCTCTTTCGTTTTTTATTCTACTTCAGTTTTTTATAAATAAATTCAAAACTGTCAACTTTTGTTCACGAAATCTTATATTTACGTACAAAAATCATTTTGATTTACCGCTATTCTACGAATGACAACGAATTTTTTTCTTTGTTTTAATTAAATAAATGCATTTTGCTTAAAAGTTAACCTTTGATTCTTTAATAAACATTTTACTTGGTTTGAAATAAACTTTTTAGTCCTAATTTACACTATGCAAGTCTTATTGCTAAGCTGATTAGTTTGTTAGGAGAGAGAGAGAGACGGGGGCAAATGAAATGTTGCTGTTCCGCTCATCTCTGTAAACTACGACTTAGTGAAAAACAGGCATAGACATTTTTTTTTACTCGGTTTTCGCAACAAACTCAGTTTTCGCTATAGCCAAACATTTCTATTGGTTGCGTTAACCGAATGTGCTTAACATACATAAAAGATTTTTACAAATGTATCTAAGAAATAGAATATTTCCAAACCTGGCTTTCTTCTACACAACAATTTGAGAAACATATAAAATTCGTTCGTACAATTAGAATATATTTTTATATGAAAATTGCCAACATTAATGGGAGCTTCTTGTGAATTGAACAATTGTTTTTTGATTCTCAAGTAATATTTCTTAATGGGTAGTTTTTATTTTTATTTGCTACTTTATTATTCGTAATATTTTTAAGGCAAAAAAAACTTTACTTACAGCGTGAAATATTAATATCTACACGCACTAGTTTGCGGTAAATCTTCACAGCTTTGGTAAAAAAAACATCATCATAAGCTCTAACTGACTAACACAGCTAAACTCAATTCAAGTTTAACATCAACTTCCGGTAAAACGCTTGAATCTGGGCGTTCTGCGAATAAACAGCAAAAAACCAAAATTGGCAATCAATGTTCATTCTGTCTTAAAATTTGTGCCATCGTGATCATCATCATGTCAATGAAAAGTTCAATGTTTTATTTTTCAGTCGATCGAAAATTGCTTACAAATAGATTTTGTCTATTGAAAACTAAAATGAAACACGTTTTCTTAGCAAAACAAAAAACTTTAAATTAGACCCAGTAAAAAAGACGAAATTCAAGATGATAAAATCATTCTGCGTTGTAGGATAAAGCCGCAACCATCAAAAGGATAAACAGTTTTTTTTACTAATACGACAATAGAACATTAGATTTAGACTTGCATCGAACTCATTCAGTAGAAAGAAATGTGTTCAACTATTTCATTGACAGAAACCCATTTAAATTATAAGTCTTTGATCATTGGTTGGTGAAAAACGCGCTACTGAATGACTCCCGCTTTTTGCAAAACCAGCTGGTCACGTTAATCACTATATGTATTAAAGATGCACGAATATTCGTATTCGAATTCACGAATATTCGTCCATTTTTAGATATTCACATTCGTATTCGCCAAATTTAGGTGCGTACGAATACGAATATTTTTTCCCAAAAATAAAATATATAAATGCATAAATCCTAAATCGGTTAAAGCAACCAATAGACATTTTGAGCTGTTGCGAAAACTGAGTTTGTTGCGAAAACCGAGTAAAAAATTTCTATGCCTGTTTTCCACTTAAAAGCTTATTTTAAACCAAATAAAAAGTTTATTAAAGAATCAATGGTTAACTTTTAAAAGAAATGCATTTTTTAAATTTATATAAAGAACAAAAAAATATATGTTTAAAATAAATAAAAAGTACACATTCTAATGTATGTAAATTTTTACTGATGCTATCAAGTTGAATATCACTCTTTTGATTTATTTTTAGTTTAACAAATTTTGTCACTGCAGCCATTTTGTTTACCTTACTAGAATTTGCTTAACTACGTTTGTTTCAAAAACAGAAGCACGACACAAAAATTCTTTGTAATTAATAGAATTCTGAATGTAAGCATGCGATTTCATGCCCAAAGGCTTACAGTTTTGAATTTATTTATAAAAAAAACTAAAGTTAGAAGCATAACCACAGAGAGAATCTTAACTTTGTTTGCATAGTTGCGTTAATCGAGGTCTTTTTTTTTGAAAAGTTGCGTTAACAGAGTCATCAATATTAAGAATTTGGGTGTTGCTAATATTGAGGTGTATTTGTATGTATATTAGTTTGTAATAAATAAAAAAAGAAATTTACTTTCGCACAAAATAATTCAAAACAAACTTCTTGTACAATTAGCATTAAAAAAGTTAAAGTACTTTTCTTCACCTAAAGAGAGGAATGTTTGTTTGACTTCAAAAATTAAAGTTTAGTAGCTTTTTCTGCATCAAGCCTATTACGATGAGGTGTGTAAATAAAAATAACAACAACACTGACTAACAATCCTGTTCTTTATCCAACTTAGTTTGAACCGTGTTAGATTATCGTTGTCATTTACTATCCATTTTTTCGCCTAAAGCCTAGTACTCTGTTCGAAGTTGCGAAAATTTCTCACCAACATTGATTATTTCGCGTGAAAAATTTGACACGTAGCAAGTGATGCCCATATTACTTTTTCCAAAAAATAATCGCTTTTATTGGTTAGAAGTATGCAACATTGATCGACTTTTGTAAGCAAAAACAGCAGCATTTATTTCACGCGAAATAAATGCCAGTCACATTATTTCGCAGATTGCAAGAAAATGTTGCCAGATACATTTCATAAATTTTCACGAGTTGAACAGAGTACAAGTTTTGCAAAATTTTTTCATGAATATTTCATGTGAAACTTTTTATATGGATTATGTCAACATTTCGCGTGAAATTTTGAACAGAGTACCAGGCTTAATAGTCTGTTTTCCGTCTTAATTAATTTACAGAATTTTAAAAACTAAATACCTATTATTTAATGACGTCCATTAAAATTTTGGATAGTTTTTATTTACTTTAATGTATGCGAACAGGAGTATGAAATTCTTTTTCATAAAAAATTTTTAATTTTGCAGCCGTAAGTAGGACCCCAATTTAATGTATTAAAATTTCACATATATTATTCGTATTCGCGAATATCAAAAATTGACATTCGGCACGCACTAATAGTTACAATGTACATACATATATTATGTGGAATAAAGTCATTCCTGAAAAAAGGTTTATCTTATTTGAGCTGTCATCCTATGACATTTATTTAGTAAAAATTTGGGAAATTTTAACCACGAAACTTTACACTCTTGAACAAAGAATTTTAATTGCGAAATTTTTGAATTTTAATTTGAAAGACCGGGTTTACGTGAACAAACCAGAAACAACGGACGTCTGCCGACGTGCTAGAGGTGGACATTTCTCAACATCATATTTCATTATCAATTCCCATATTTCTACTTTACATTGGTATCAATAAAATTGAATTTGTCAATTTACTTCCTAACCTTAAATTTGCCCACCCTTTAGGTATACATAAAAAATAGATTAACCGAGAAAAAACCCAATTTATAAATTTTAAGTAACTCACTATTTACATTCACAGGACATTATGTATTTTAGTTTAAATATTTTACTTTATTAAGCACCCGTACCGATAACCGTTTTTTATTTATAATATTTCTAATATTGGCAACCCTATTAAGAACACGTTGGCTTTCACTCAAACAAAAACACTTGTTGTTTTGTTTTTGTAAACAAAACATGCACTTCACTCATATTTGCTCTGCTTTTTCCTATATTATTTTCTTTACATATAGAGTTATACATATTTACATAAGTGTGTATGTTTGCATATATGTACATACACACAAACACTTTTTTCTACCGTGCATGAAGATCATGCAGAAACACACTATACACATGAACAACAACAACAAACAAGCTTTTTTCATTTACTTTTTATTAAGAGGCTTTTTTATTTGTTAGACTGAATTTATTTCACTAAACCAAACACTTAATACTTTTTATGATAACTTTAATTTCTTTTATTAAATGATGTTATACTAAATAACATTTAATGTTTTTATCTTCAACTATAAAACGTACTTTAAAACGAACGGCAATTTGCATCGACTCAACTTAGCGGCGAAGATGTGAGAACTAATATTTTTGGTAATTAAAAATAATAGGGTTGCCATATCGGATAAGATTTAACTTGATAAGAGTATTGAAATAAATCTTGTTAATGACTGGTATGCATCCATAGGGGATTGTTTTAAGAGGTTAATGTATATATCGTGCCATCACCGCCAAAAACGCTTAAGCGGAAGCTATTTTGGACCTGGTTATTTTGCTGTTGCAAATAATCGATTTTGGTGAAAAAATCAAGCTTGAACATTATGTCACTTAAACTTTTTTGGCGGTTATGGCACGATATGTTCATACATACACATGCAAATATACACATTAAGTTGGTTTGAATTGTATGGTCGAGAAAAAAAATTTTATAGCCAATATATGTAGATTCTGCGTAAAATTCGAAGAAAGATTTCCTTACGGCCGTGAGGGTGTAGGACAGTGAATCATGGTCTTTAGTAACCGAAAGTCTTCAATCAAATTATATTCCAAAGCGTATCTAACTACTTAAAAGCATAATAATAAAACTAGATCAGAGACAGAAACTGTGACCTGAATTAATACATACATACATATGTACACATCTCCATATCTTTTTAATATTGGTTCCATAGGGTCTTCAAGTAAGAGTTTTTGTTTTGATTGGTAAAAAACTACTATTTTTTTTTATCGAAATCATCCTATGTTTATTTATTTGTGAATAGGAGGGTGTAAATACTTATTTATATCAACTATTGATTCCATCTCCTTACGCCTACGCTTGCAGAACAATATTATTTTAATAAAATTTTTTACACAAGTAACGATATCATCAGTCTTTTATGTAAAAAGTTGTCTGACAAAAAATTATTATCCCGCAGAGGTGAGGCCTCAAATCAAAGATTTATGCTGTGCAAACAGTTTAATTAAAAAGTTATATGAGGTCTTAGAGTTGAGGTTTTAGTATTTTTTTTGGGGCTACGAAAAAGGTAAGATCTATGCCAACGGCCCACAATCGATTCAAGTCTTCAAAGATAGAGCTAGAGAATATACAGCCGCAAATGTAAGATTCGGTATTTGCCTTGGCGAGAATTTGGCTGATATTGCTATCCAGAATATTGGAATAATGTCTTAAAATATTAACTTTCCGGAGTAACGTATGCAAACCTTTTCTATAAGATTTTTACACAAAATTAAATATGAAATAACAATTTTTTTCAGTGTTATTAACTCCAAAAATTAATTTTTTTACACATGTATATGTCGCAATGTAAGATCAACATGTTCTTTATAAAACATTTAGAACTATATCATTGCTAACTATGAAAACATAAAAGACAAACTGTTAAATATGTACATATATTTCCCAAGAAACTAATTTATTTAATTTTTTTTCATTTTAGAAACATTTTTACACACTTTGCTTGTTTTTGGAGCTCAGTAATCGGATATTAGCCCAGTTCTATTATGAACCAGTATCAAACTATCTCTATCCAGCCGAATCTCAGCAGCAGAATACTGTCGGATATAATTACAATCCACCACAAAACAGATTAGAATACCCTCAAAAGTCTGGCTATGAATATCCTGTGCCACAAAACCCATTTAACTTGCCTACGCAAGGCTACTCGTATCCAAAACCAGAGAAGCCTTATGAACCAAGGCCTAGCAAAGGTTATTCTTACCCTCAACCTGAACAGCCTTTTGAAATTCCTAAGCCAAAACCTACGAAGCCAGGCTACTCGTATCCGAAACCTGCTATAAAATTTGAATTGCCAACAATACCGACAGCGGCTCCACAAACAACCAAGTCAGGCTACAACTATCCACCACCCGATAGATCTGGCTATGATTATCCCAGACCTGAAAATAAGTTTGAATATATTACCACAGCAAAGCCAACAACTCCTCCAGAAAAGCCTGGTTTTACATATTCCAAGCCACCTTTTAAGCTTGAACGACCTACAGAAAAGACTGGATACTACTATCCCACACCTCAAGTGAAGTTGGAGCTCTCAACTACAACTACTAAGAAACCAAGTACAGTTACTCAGAAACCAGGTTATTCCTATCCCAAGCCCCAGCAAAATTTTGAGATTCCGACAAAGTCAACGGGATACTCATATCCAATACCAGCCGTTAAGTTTGAAGTACCCACGAAACCTCAACAAAAACCCGGTTACTCTTATCCTTTGCCAGCTGTCAAATTCGAGCCAACAACAACTACAACTAAACGACCCACAACAAGTCCACAGAAAACTGCGTATTACCATCCTACTCCAGCAGTAACATTCGAATTGCCTACTCAAAAATCCGGTTACTCATATCCTACACCCGGTCAAAGTTTCGAGTTGCCCACTAAGCCCACACATTCAACTCCAGCTGTCAAATATGAAGTTCCCACAAAACCAACAGAAAAGACTGGTTATTCTTATCAAAAGCCCACAAAAAGTTTCGAATTGCCCACAAAACCTATCCGAAAAACTGGTTATTCGTATCCAACACCAGCTGTAAAATTTGAAATACCAACGCAGAAAACTGGTTACTCATATTCTACTCCGGCCCAAAAATTCGAGCTGCCCACAAAATCAAGCACAAAGACGGGCTATTCATATTCCACTCCCGCAACTAAGTTTGAAATTACTACAAAACCACCCCAAAGTACTGGCTACTCCTATCCCACACCTGCTGCCAAATTTGAACTACCAACTAAACCCCCACCAAAGACTGGTTACTTATATCCCACACCAGCTCAGAAATTCGAATTACCCACCCAACCTCCTCAAAAGACAGGCTACTCCTATCCCACACCTGCAGCCAAATTTGAGCTACCAACTCAACCCCCACCAAAGACTGGTTACTCATATCCCACACCAGCACAGAAATTCGAATTACCTACTCAACCTCCTCAAAAAACGGGTTACTCCTATCCCACACCTGCAGTCAAATTTGAACTACCAACTCAACCCCCACCAAAGACTGGTTACTCATATCCCACACCAGCACAGAAATTCGAATTACCCACCCAACCTCCTCAAAAAACAGGCTACTCCTATCCCACACCTATAGTCAAATTTGAACTACCAACTCAACCCCAACCAAAGACTGGTTACTCATATCCCACACCTACAGTTCAATTGTCCTACCCCACACCAGCACCAAGTGGCTACTCGTATCCTAGGCCTTCAGTGCAGTTTGAATACTAATGTGATTTTTCATTCGAACTCTTCAACTCAGTTTCTTCATTAGTTTAATTCTCATAGTGTTGTTAAGTTTGCGAGTCTTTTTATACAAAGAAAAAATGTACCAATCTTTATGAAACATAGTCATTAATTGTACTTAAATTATTAAAAACAAAAAAATATTTATTAAAAAATGCAATATTTGCGTAACTGCATACTCAATTTTACATATGTATATATTTGTAAAAAAATATTTAGCAAGAGTTTCCATAATTTAAGTTTAATTTTAAGAAAGAAAACAAATAAAACGATTATAAAAAATATTATATGTAAGATTAAGGAATTATTTCATTTTGCTTAAGCAGGAACGGAATCCATATAGGCAATGCTTAGCCAAAACCTAAAAAAAACTAAATTAAGGAATAACACATTTCAGGGGAATCTTAGAAACAGAGAAGTAAGTTGAATTTTTACTAATGTACATGCGTGTGTACAAAAAAGCATAATATCACTCACGAGATGATGAAGAGGAGGAAAGGAATAACGTACTTTCAGTTTCTGTACATATACATATGTATGATATGAATAATATTAACTTTTCATAATTTTTGCGTTTTGCGGTATTTTTTTCTAACAATAAGAATCTTTATGAATCCCTTCATATAACATCACGCAATTTCAATTTGCTTGGCAACTCTATTGTAATTGAAAATAAATCTCACTCATTTTCAATGTACCAAAACAGTGATGGTTACTTTAGAACAATTTTGCCAATGTTGGCCTTTTGCTTTTTCACTGGGACTGTGGCATACTCGTAAGATTGTATACTTTTTTTATACACTAAGTACTTATGTCATCTACCGAAAAGATATCTGGGCTGTAGAACAACTCTGGCGTCATTGTAATTATTTTTGTTAACATACAATTAAGGTCGTGTCAGATACAACTTCGTCGCTTTGAGTGTCGTTTTTAACGTTCACATAAAAGCGTAAAGCAAAAAGTGTATGACACAAAAAAACTTTGACAACACTCACTGTTTGCGTCACTGTTGTTCATTTAAGCATTAAACACAGAACAACACTCTGATGCCACTACCTCGTTTTTATTTTATTTTTTTTGCAAAATCTTTAATAATATTATAAGTAAATGTAAAAGTGAGTTTGTTTGTTTGTTTGCTACGCTTTTACGCTCAAACCACTAAACCGATTTTGAAAGGTCTTTCACCAATAGAAAGCTACATAACCAGCGTCAAACAAAGGCTATTTTCTTATCTGGTTCGGAACCGGTTTTTAATATTTAATTCGGTTTTTTTATATTTGGCACGGATTTTCAAACCGCTAAACCGATTTTGAAAATTCTTGCACCAGTAGAAAGCTACATTACCAGCGTCAAACATAGCCTATTTTTATCCGATTCGGAACCGGTTTTTTATATTTAGCTCGGATTTCTAGGGCAATTTTCATTTTGGGTTTGATTGTTTAAACCATTTTAAAACCGGTTTTTATTCTGTGTTTTTAATTTTTTATCGCCTTTTCGTCGGTTTTTATCGTTTTTCAGTGCGTAAGAAAACATTCATAAGTTTTAAGTTTAATATCAGTTAAACGCGAGCGGAGCCGCTGATGAAAGCTAGTTACTAAAATATGAAAATAAAAATATTTATATTTACAAGCGAGTTTGGCAAAAAAAAAAAATTCATAAAATTATACCAACTGTTGTCAAAGCACGCAAAAAGGTGAGAGTTGTCTAATTTTTTGTTACATTTAAAGCAGAATACCGCTTCACTTCGCTTCTGTGGCTGATTTTGTCGAAATAATTTGATTATACATACATACATACATATTTATTGCATACTTACATTTTTTAATATATAATATAATTTTTATTTATCAAATTTATTTAAAACGAAACTTATAAATCAAAGTTTAAATGATTTAAAAAAATTTTATTAAAAAAATTGTTCAAAGAAACTAGCGAAAAGTCTTAACGGATTCGGTAGGACAGGTCTGACTTTAGAAAAAGTCGAAACGTCTGGTTTGGAGGGTTATTATATGAAAAAATTACTTCTGATCAATTGGCATTATAACTGACGGAAGACGTGACAGTAAGAAAGTGCTCTCCATGGTGCAATTATACAGGTGACTGCGTAAAAGTATGGCAGCCGTAGCTGTATAAAAATTGTACCAAGACCAAAACAAAACGAAGTCTTTGACATTCGCCAGCTGCAAAGCAAATAGAGCAAAAAATTATCAGCTGAAGTAGCGTTGCCACCTTGTTATATATGCCTTGGTCCTTACTCATCGAAGCTGTTATTGAACATATGTACATATGTGAAGAATATCACAAAGACCAGCCAGCGGCCGCGTAGTCATAACATAGTTAATTTTCAATAATACCGCTTATTTACAAACCCAGCCGTGAAGAAAAAGTTATCAAGACTGTCGATCGAGGTCGATTAGGTAACAAATCCATTGTCAGCGAAGACGGTATTCTATTAACTCATTGGAAAATAAAAATATTTTATTAAATAAAAAATAATATGTTTTATTTTGTCTCAGTCGACAATAAAAATACAAGTGCCTGCTTTTGATATATATGAATATATACATATATAGATTTATTACAGTTACATAATAATAATAAATTATTTTTAGTAACATAATCTCATTAGTGTAAAAACTAAAAGCTGTCACTTAATAAATTTTGTTGACACCACTAATAGTATTTGCCAGCTGACAAGTTAGAATGTTGGACATCTTACTTTTCTTAAGTTCATCTGCAACTTAACGTCTCATTTACGTAAAAGTACCTTTTTATATGTATGTACATAAGCTTGGTAAGAGAAATGGAACACACACAATCCACAACTTATACGTTTACGTAAGAGTAATGAACTCTTAACTCTCAGTGACGTTATTTTAACCACATGCAATCGTTAGGGGACAACCTCACTTTTTGGTTACTCATAACATAGTTTTCATTGCGCATCCAAATGGGAAGAAATAAAGACATAAATATTTATGTATGTTAATTAAAAATTTTCGGGGAAAACAATGAATTCCTTGAATAAATGCACTTGTTAGTCCATATCATTTTTAATCGTATCATTTCACTCGTACTATTGTGTACTACACACATGTTTACGTAACGCATATGGATGAGTATAAAATCAAGATATTTTGGAGAAAGTACTCGCTTTGTTTAGTACCATGGCTGTATAAAATCCCATCACTAATTAATTAGTCCAAGAATTTTGCAAGTATTTTTGCGTAAGTACACACATACATACGTCCATTTAATTCTGAGTGTAGTGCTACCATTGTGATACTAAAGTATCAATTTAAACATATTTCACTTCTTATCATTTTAACCTTTTGTATAAATGATCAGTGTGTATTACAACTTCTTTTTATTCGATCCCAATGTGAAGAAAAATATGCTAAAATAGAAAAAGAAAATATCATTTAAAGTTTTATTTAATTATGAAGTTGTTAAATATAAATTTTCGAAGTAAATAATTAAAAATAATATATTCTCCTCAACAAAAGATATTTTATTAGAAATTTGTAAAAAGTTTTTAAACTAAGAATACGTAATCAAATGAAAAAATCGAATGTTGTTCTTTTAAATGTTTTTTATGTTAAAGATATACACATATAGTATAGAGGGTGGACAAATTGGAGGTTAGGAAGTAAGTTTGCTGTCAAATGATGAAATGTTAAGAATTGAGCTGTCAGCCTTTGACATTTATTTAATGTTTAATGGTTAAACATTTTTTTAAACCATGGAACACTATACTCTTGATTAAAGAATTTCTATTGTAAATTTTGTGAATTTTTATTTGAAAGATCGGGATTACGTGAACAAAGCAGAAACAACTGACGCTCTGAAAGATGAAATTCGGCGCTGAAATGACGAGATAATCAAAGCTTTTTTGCAAAATGTGATTCAAAATTTTGTGAAAAGAGCGGAGGTCTGCCGACGTGCTCAAAGTGGGCATTTCCTAACATCATGTTTCATTATTAATTTCCATATTTTTACTTTACATTGGTATCAAAATTTAACAAAAAAAAGTGTGTTATTAAGCGAATTTACTTTCTAACATCAAATTTGTCCATCGTTTATGTATGTACTTACAAACATACATATATATAGGCTTAAAAGAAATATTGCAGAAATTTAAGCCACTAACAAAAAACTTTTCCATGCAAATTTACCAAGAATCGATATAATAAATCCTAAGCTTAACGTTCTAATGTTCTTAGATCCTGCCTAATTAAAATCAAATGAAGGTTTAAAAATTATTTTGAAATTGTTATCGAATTCAATAAGTAATTATACTATTACCAAAAAAAAATGCTTCTATAAATTAAAGGTATTGGAAAGTAAAGAATACGACAAAACTTATTAGCTCTTATAATCGCTTATACTAATTAATAGTAAGTGCAAACATTTCGTCTGAAAAGGATTAAGGCGAATTGCATTTGCGAATTTACTTATCACAATAATGATCCATCCACCCATTAATGATAGATGGAAGCGGCACGCACTGATGATATTTATACTATACTCTTCTTTGCAATATTGATGTCTGAATACAACATTATGACCTTTAGCCTAATATAACCAAAATAATTTATATTTGTATTTAATAAGAGGTGCTTTACTCTTTCATACATCTTTTGCCTCATAAACACGATTTCATACAAGACGGTACTCTTTTGCAATGTGTATGGGCATTTCCACAGAAAAGTCCACCTTTGTCACATTTGGTCACCAACCAATTAAGCTTGTATTTTTGAGCAATGCTGTTCGATTTTTTCCTATCTTTTAAAAAAATGTAGAGCTCTACACCAACGTGTAATAAACTTTTTAAAATATAAGTTTTTGTGAGACAATTTAAATTTTTTTTTAAGTTTTTCTTAAAATAACAGCCGACGTTACCAAGAAACGTCAAGTGACAAAATGTGAACTTTTCTGTGGAAATGCCCATGTACCATCTTAGAAGAGGTTTGTTTACCTGTAAACTGTACATGCTTGTATACGTATGTATGTATGTACTTTCAAATATACGATAAATGTATATTTTAATAATTATTTAAGAAAAGTTAATGGAATCCTTATGAATTGTTTTGAGTTTTCTTGTAGCATAATATTTTAAATTTAATGAAACGAGTTGTTCTTAAAATCTTAAATTTTCAGTAAGCTTTTTTATACTTTTGGCTAAATTTTATGTATTTCTTTTATAATTGCAGCATTATTAATAAAGGTGGAAGTACATAACACGCGTTAATGCGGCAAAGGCTTGAGTCTTTACAACTAAAAAAACCTTAAAAGCGTGATGTGCAACTTTGCTTTAAATGTTTAACAAGCCAGAAACGCGTTGCCGCGTAAAGCATGGTATGTACCTTCACCTTAAAGGCTCAGTTAGTCGGCTGTAATGTAATGTAACTGTTTTCGGTAGGAAACCGTTCATCGATATTGTGACGTGAAAAGTAATGAAAATGGTTATAGAGATGTAATGTAATGTAAACTACTTTTCATATAAAAATATCGATCAGCTGTTTCCTACATCACAGTTACATTGCGTTACAGTCGGCTAACTGAGCATCTTTCATACCAAAATTTAAATGAAGCTTTAAAACCCCTTAAGAGACTTTTTATTCGTCAACGGTAACTCTGTTCGTCTGTACCACTTCTGAGTTGAAATAGAAAAACAAGAGCAAATAAAATTAAAACACTCATTAAAAGTAGGGCAGACGTGCATGCAAGTTTATGTTTCGTTTACAAATAACAACTCAAAGTCAGAGTTGTCAAAAGTTAATCAGCTTGACCGTTTAAAAAGAACTTTTTCCCACTGAAACTCTACATGAATTTAAGAGGCGAGCAAATTTATAATATTTTGCAAAAATCGTGTAGCACAAATGTAATATCGGAACAGTTCAAAAAACCACCGCCGTATGTTGGAATATCTATAACAGAGACATATCCCATTCGGCGTATGTCATCATAACGGAGCTCATAATACGGCAAATTGTATCTATTCCTGTTTGAAATTTGCCGTTTAATGGTGTTCATACACTGATTCTATCATCTGAATTTGAGCTCGTGAAACTATAACATATTTTTCATTGTTGTGGTGCTCACTGCATGGACGCACGGGCAGAACTGACATGTGCTCTTCGGGTTTTCTTGTATACTTATTGCTTTTTTGTACATTAACATATGTATAACTCTGGAACTCATATTGCACAGTCTTCCATTTTATAGTTGAGTTAGTTAGTATTTCTTGGAATTTATATTTTGGAAACTTGCTTTGGGATGTTTTGTGAAAATATCTGATTTAACGATCTTCCCGTACAGTTATTATATGTAAGCAATATTTTCCCTTAATGCAGAGTATGGTTAAGGAAATTTCTTTCTACAAATGTTTGACCTGAATTCACATTTACATCTGTTTTCTGTCATTTGTGTTAAGTTTGTGAATAGAAATTAGATCAGACAGCGTGAATATAACAAAAATCTTGTGTGAATTAGTTTTTTTTAAGAAGGGGAAATAATTTTTTAATCATTTAAAGTTAATGTTTGTTTTCATAAGCAAAAATTATCAGTTATAATCAAAGTTATCTAAGTACTTAATATAATGAATTGAAAAATAATAAGGGGACAATAGGTGAATAAAAAGATTGATTACCATCTAAGTTCCAAATATTTTGACCTCTATTGCAAGTTTTTCCCAAATAACAAGGGTTATATCTCATCAAAATTAGCGTACAACTTTTCATTATACTGGGTAATATCCGATTATCTTCATGAAATAATGCCCGATGTAACATCCACTGTTGTGATTTTAGAAGCAAATAATTTCGATTATATCACTTAATTTCTTTTCGTACGATTGTCGATATGATCACGGATGTGACGGTTTGAACTCTGGCTAGGTTAGGTTAGGTTAGAAGGCTGCTGGTAAGGAAAGGTGAAATTTAGAGTCCAGCTCACTTGGGTCCAATACAATGATCCCTTTGTGTTACCTGTTAGTTGAAGAGAAGATAGTCAGAGAGGGTGATAGGGAAGGGATAGTGCTAGAGAAGACAAGTGGTGAAGGAAGATGGAGGAAAGCTTCATTCTTTTACAACTCTGCTTTTTTGCACGCTTTTTTGATAATGCAGTGTTGCAGCGCCTTCTGGTGTTAAATGAGGCGTATTAAATTTTGAAGCTGTGTTTAGTAGCTATTGTATTAGTTATTTTACTTCGCCAATGATTTCTGCTACACAACGAAGGGGGGCGCTCTGATGTTACATTAGGATTAGTATCTGATGATGCCGGTGTAGTTTTTAGTGACCAGTGCCTTATGCCTGCATCACTACAACTTTTCCCACAACAACTGATACAAAGGACACTAATGCACATCAGAAAAATGCGTGGTGTTATTATTTTTAATGACTGTCGGAGACCGGGCTCGAACCCAGGACCTTAGGTTTTGTAGTCAACGTGCTAACTACTTCAGCCAACGCCACCCCCGAACTCTGGCTATGCTTTGTTTCATTTTACGACATTTAACTATACATACTTATATGTATATATGTATGGATGTGTATGTGTTTACAATAAAATGAAAACAATAAAATCAAATAAATTAATCTACATAATTTTCACTAGAAAATACTGTAACAACCTCGAAGTTTTTACAGGATTCGATCCGAAATCGCTGAAAAACCCAAGGGATTATTAAATGTATTGACAGATGTACATACATATGTATGTCTGTATAGATGAATGTATTTTAGTGTTACATTCCACTTACATGATTGATGAAATATTTGCGTAATTTTCCTTAGTTTTTGTAATAAGATTATGTTTTAATAGCTTTTAGACGCGGCTCCGTTCGCGTTGATCTGTTTAAAAAACACATAAGAACCGGCCTTAAATCTGGTTAAACAATTAAACCCAAAACGAAAATTACGCTTACGTTTCCAAAAATATGCTTATCGGAAGAAATCCGTACCAAATACAAAAAACCGGTTCCGAACCGGATAAAAAATATGCTTTATTTGACGTTGGTAGTGCAGCCTTCCCTTGGTAAAAAATTTTTCAAACTCGCATTAGCAGCAAAATACTCTCTTCCATATATATAATATTAGTAAAGCTGAGTACACATCTCGCATTTTTTGTGTTGTCATTTTGTGTTGTCATTTCCAAAACGTTGCGTTGCGCCTTTCACATTATATTTTTTTATATGGAAAGGAATGCCACACAACGAAAAATATCGGATATGACAAACGTTGCCACTAGTACACACTGTTACGATGTCACAACATGCCATAATAAATACTCAGCATAAGTCACAAAACAATTTTATCCTTTAAATTATTCAAGCCATTATTCGTATGAGGAACCCTGTCATGTAAGCTATTTGAATAGTAACTGGCAACTCTGCTCCAGTTGAGCAAAATATTAGTTCTCACACGGACGCCGCAAAATTCAGTTACGTTTAATAATCGTCTCATAAAATTGTTTATTAAAATGAATTAAAATGTTCAACAAATTGCCGAAGGATTAAATATTATTTCAAATAGTGTAATTTATTAAAAAATAACTTAAAAGTGTTTAAAAAAGAAGTTAAAATATGGTTTTTTGTTAATAACGCAAACCACTCAAATAAAGTGTAAAATGTATAGCCTTGTTGTTGTGAATAGCGGCAATTGTGCTGCAAGTCTTTTTGTTCAGGTGTGCACAACTTTAGGGCTCAGTTAGCCGACTGTAATGGAATGTAACTGCTGATCGGGAGTGTTATGTGAAAATTAATGAAAATGATTATAGAGATGTAATGTAACGTAACCTACTTTTCACATAAAAATATCGATCAGCTGTTTCCTAAGTTGCAGTTACATTCCATTACGGTCGGCTAACTGAGCCCTTAGCATACTTACGTACATACATACATAAAAACATACTTATTTAAGTATGTAGTTTGTGTTGGTGTGCGTGTGTGTATTTCGAAGTTGTTTTGATAATATGTTTTGTTTTTGGGTGGTTAAGAAGAGAAAAGCAAAAATGCAATAGAAAATATGTAAGAGTTTCATTCTGAGCAGTAAATAAGAAAAAATCTAATAGGTATTTTTTTTTTCGTTTATCATCATATCACCCCCCACACGGGGTCATTCTCTTATTAGTTCACAATTTTACGCCCAATATGTGGGTAAAATTAGGAAGTAATAAAAAAGCAGTTATAATGTGACATTTTTTTCGGGTTACCTACTTTAGAAATAAAAAGCATCAAGTGGTTTTTTTGAGTGAAAGTTTAATAGTGCGTGTTAGAGTTGCCAATCATTATTTGAAATGTTTTAATTAAAACGGTTTTCGGTTCGGGCGTTAAATAAAAAATTTTTAAGCTTTGCAGTTTTTTTGTTGTGAAATTAACAGGTGAGTAAGTTATAATAAAGTTCTTAAAATGATTTGCTAGAAAATTCTATAAAATGAAAAATACACTTGCTCATATTAAATTTATCAACATAAACTAATTTATTTTCTGAATGTAAATTGTCTTTCATTAAGCGCTTCCTTTATATAAAATTAAATTAAACAAAGTATGTGTGGAGTACGTTAAGTGTGTTGCCTTCAATGATTGATGAAAATTAGAAAGTTTTTATTTGACGGTAGATTATTTTTTATGGGCGAAGCATGGGGGATGTTGCCCTAGCAAAAGACCCATATTGATAAGGCAAACACATTTTGATAATTTGACAAATCAGACTGAAAAAATTACAGCCACTTCGACAGATGCAGCTATGACTATGTCCAATATATGTACATATCGCTCCTTTATTGCAACGTAGTCATAACTCAATAAAACTAGTTCGCCAGAAAACGAGTTTAAGGTTTTAAATTTACATACAACTTAACGGAAAAATAAAATTTTAGTTTTCTCTCAAGAGCTGATTAACGACATGAGGATTAATTCTGCATCATTAACTCGATAAATTCATTTTTTGAGATATGACTACGTTGCAATAAAGGAGCGATATGTACATATGTATGTACATATAGGACCCGCTAAAATAATTTTGTGTTATAATGTAAAGCATATACATAAATACATAGGTAGTACATATGTACATATGTTTGTAGGTAAATATGTATGTAGGCATTGATGTAGGCTGAAACTTATGCTGGCAAGCTAATAAAGTAAACTTAAGTATTTTCATTACAAAAAAAAAAAAAAAAATAGAATAAGTGGATAATGAATTTTGCTGACTAAAAAATTAAAAGCCTTATTTATAAAAATTATTAAGGCTTAATAAAGGATTTATAAAACAGATTTCCATACAAAATTTTGTTTTTAATTGCCGTATTCATAAAGAATATTTTAGGTTTATTTCAAGCACATTTGACAATTTTTCCATATAAATATGTCATTATTTGACATGACATGGCCTTTAATAAACCTAAAATATTCTTTTATGAATACGGTAGTAAGTCTTTATAAAGCCTTAATAATTCCTATAAGCAAGGCTTAAAATAATTAAAAATCACCTTTACGTTACATGTACCTACATGGTGAAAAAATTTTGAATGCTTAAAGCCTTGTACTCTGTTCAAAATTTCATGCGAAATGTTGACATAATCCCTAAAAAAAAGTTTACATAGAATATGCATGAAATAATGTTGAAAAAGTTGTACTCTGTTCAACTCGTGAAAAATTTATCAAATGTATCTGGCAACATTTACTTGTCATCTGTGAAATAATGTGACTGGCATTTATTTCGTGCGAAATATTGATAGCTGATGTTTTTATTTAAGCATAGTACTCTGTTCAAATTTGTGAAAAATGTTGAGCAACATTGATTATTTCATACGAAAAATTTGTAATGTTAACAATATTAACTAGCCCTGAAACTATGCTACAATTTCTTAAGTTTTTAAAAACGCCCCATGTGTTTGTTGTAAATTCCACACGAAATAAGTGCCACCTATCTTTTTTCACATGAAAACTTAAAATGTTGAAGATACATTTCATACGTTTTTCCCAAGATAAACAGAGTACTATTTCTGCAACATTTTTCCATGAACAATTCGTGCAAATTTTTTTTATATGTATTTTGACAGCATTTCACGTGAAATGTTTACAATAGTCGATCAATGTTGCATACTTCTTCCGATAAAAAAGGAAATATTTCCCGAAAAACTAATATGAACATCACTTGCAGCGTGCCAAATTTTTCACGCGAAATAATCAGTGCTGCTGAAAAATTTTCGCAACTTCGAACAGAGTACTTAAACCGGTGTAGTGTGTTTGTCATGTGTTTACAATAACGTGTTATATCAGTCTGTATTTGTTTAAAAAGCCCAAAACTGATCGACTAACACTTTTGATTGACCGACAAACAAACGGTAATATGTAATATTTCTGTCTAAGCAATAAATTAAATACTTGAAAAGACCACACAGTAATTGGAATATTATTGGGAACAAATCTAAAATATGTTAAGATTAAGAAATATAAATTAGTATAAATAGCTGTAAGGTTTGTAAATAAAAAATGTAATAACTTTGTACATCAAACAAACGAGTTCTCATTTTTCTAGCCGGGCACCTTCAACAGTGCTTAGGAGAATTAAAACTTGCTGTGGCTAAGCATAGCATTATAAATAACTTAGCAAATACACAAAGACACACATTATAGTAAAAATATTGCAGGGACCGTAACGGTTATAATTTTTATTTTAAAAATTACTTTTTAATCGTTATTTCTTGAGTTTTATTTATTCCTCACAAAATAATAGTTATTTTGTGACTTTTATTTATTCCTCACAAAATAAGAGTTATTTTTTTATTTTTATTTATTTCTCACAAAATAACAGTTATTTTGCGACTTTTATTTATTCCTCACAAAATAAGAGTTATTTTTTGATTTTTATTTATTCCTCAGAAAATAAAAGTCATTTTTAAACTAATAACTGCCAGTTCATAGAAGTCAAGTAAAAATTTTGCTTGGCTATTTACATTGAAATCAAAAACAAATTTTGAGTGCTTTGTTTGTGTTTTCAATATAAATAGCCAAGCAAGAATTTTTACTTGACTTCTATGAACTGGCAGTAAATAAAATATAAAAAAATAACTCAGTGTTTTTGTAAATAAAATGAAAAATAGAGACTTTAGTATAGATTCTGCATATATTCGTACAATAATTTTTTCCTTTTGAAATTTGTATGAAAAACATATTGTTTGTAACGAATTGTCATTATTTTTCATACAATTTGGAAACGTGTAGAAATGAAATTTTTTTACAAAATATGCCTATTTAAATTGAAAAAAAAAATCAAATTTGATATTTTTTATTACAAATAATTTTATTTCATTTACAAAAACAACCAATTTATAAGAAAGTGAGTTTGTTTTTTGCTAAGCTTTCACGCCCAAGCCGCTCATCTGGTTTTAAAAATTCTTTCACCAGTGGAAAGCTACATTACCAGCGTCAAATATAAGATATTTTTATCCGGTTTGGAACCGGATTTCTTATATTTGGTACGGATTTTGTCCGAAAAACACATTTTTGTGCTGGTTAGGGTTTTAAGACCGGTTCTTATGTATTTTATAATTAATTTGTTGCATAACATAAAAATATTTTTTGATTTGTCAAAATTTTTTAATGTACTAAATATCTCAACACCTTCATAATTAACACATAAGAGTTACCAGCTTGATAAATGAAACTTGATAAATGAAAGAATAATGAAATGTCATATGGGCTTTAGCGAATAAAATAAAAACTTCGGCCCATTGGGTGGTCTAATGTACATGAATTTAATAAATTTTACTCTTTGTGAAGAATGATGCAACGCAAAAGTCTTCTGACTTTTTTGAGGAGGAAATGAAAAGGGCGATAAGCGAAATAGACAATTACAATCCTAAGCCCATTGACGTGGATGCAGATGTAATGAAATATTGGGAGGAAAAAATATATATATATCCATACCTGTACAGATTGGCACAGGTTTTGCATAGCACGCCAGCAACACAAGTCTCTGTGGAAAGAGCATTTTCTGCGCTAAAATTAATATTGACAGATTTAAGATCGAATTTATCACCAGAGTCCATGCAAAAACTCTTATTTGTTTAATTAAATTAATTAATAAACACATTTTAAAAATGACTTTTATTTTCTGAGGAATAAATAAAAATCACAAAATAACTGTTATTTTGTGAGGAATAAATAAAAGTCACAAAATAACTCTTATTTTGTGAGGAATAAATAAAAATCAAGAAATAACTCTTATTTTGTGAGGAATAAATAAAAATTAAAAAAATAAAAAACATTGCATCTATAGGTAGTCCATGTAACATGGAGTATTGTGGTATATTCCTTGTGCCCGTAGCACTTCTCTATTGTGATTTTTTCAGTTTAAATTTGGAAAATAATCGTTATTTGCGATCCCTGCAATATTGTAATAACATAATACCGGAAACGGGAACATTTCAAATAGATTTGTAATATTCAACTTAAACCATAAGCTTTGCTAATAAAGTTCACCAAATGTTAATAAAACAAAAACTTTTGGGCCAACTTGTTTTATTTAAGCTTTGTATAGCATTGCATACCTAAAGGCATTAACTTCTAATAACCCACTGAGAACCGAATACATATACTTACATATTTAGTAACAAAAATGCTACGTTCTACAAACTCTAAAAGAGTGTTTCTCGAAAATGAATAAATGAAAATATTTTTACGTTTTCGAGACATTGAATAATTTTTTGTGAGTGATCAATGTCAGTTTTTCTATGTGTTTTTGGTTAGACGCAATTCACATGATAACAATTAAAAACATATACTATCCATATTCGAATTAAATTTTTTTAAGAACTTGTAAGCTTGCTACTTAAAATGTATTTAAAAAAATTTTTTTTTTGACAAACTAATTTTGATAAAAAATTGCCTCAAATCCTTTAAAGGAAATTTTAAAAATTTACTCTGGGGGCAATTCGATATCCAACGGAGTTTAAAAATATTTCTATTTAAACCAGAGATAAGCAAAAGGCCGTCCGTGTTATGTACAAGCATGCATTTTACTCTCTTTCAATTATATAAACTCTATTGGAGCGACGTCCATACAGACATGCTCTGGCATTTGAATTTGTGGTAAACAAAGCAGGCATTGTTGTCGCCGAGATCTGACTGGCTGTAGTGCTCGCTTTTGCTCCCGTCGGTGTAAAAGCACAAAAGCTCTTTTGTAAAAGTTTGCAAATTGTGCATATGGCTTGGACGTATGTAGCTGCTCTATTGACATTTCGCTCGATATCTAATGGCGTCATGTGCCCGCTGACTTTTCTACAGCGTTGCCAGTTAGGGGATTTGTCCCCAAATCGGGGGTTTTTTCCGCGATTGGGGATTTGTTGGGGATGATAACCACATTTTAGGGAATTTTTTTATAACTGATGGTAAGAAGAATGATTTTTAAGCTAAGAAATGTGAGTCTGAGAAATCTAAAAAAGTGTGTTATTATTCATAGTGAATGGTTTCTAAGAAAGATGGTGTATCAAGGCAGATTAACCAATAACAAAATGCAATATGAATTGTTTTAAGCACTTTAAAAATAATTCAATTTGCTGTGACAAATTTAATCCTTCTGCTGAAATGTTAAAGCTTTTTAATACAAGTAATATGTACAACACAATTTCTGAGGTTGATGAAACAGAAGATTTCGATTCAACTTGGGGATTTTCGGGGATGACAAATCAAAAATTGAAGATAAGCTCTAGAAAAAAATTGGCAACACTGCTTCTATATGGGAAAAATTCACTGGCGGTATTCGATGTTTGATGCAAATGGTCTTGCGTAAGTGCAAATGGAAAATATCGTAGCTTCTCTATGATTGTGTGTGTCCTTTCTTGCTGGATTTTAAAGAAAATATACCATATTTTTCATTTACACTTACGCAAGACCATTTGCGTCAAACACCAAATAACCCCACTGTTTTGTTTGCACTCTGTGTAGTTGCAGAAGTGTTTGTTATGGTTTTGCTCTTGTAAAATTCGATTATAAAAAAAGTTTTTGTATTTGCTGTAGAGTTGTGTCCAACAGCTCTTTTTGAACTAGTTTGAGAACGTTGGAATCAAAAGTTGTTTCAAACCCATTTAATTTACATTGATGTTTTTGACCGGACTTGTGTCCAACAGAACGAACTAGTTCAAAAAGAGCTGTTGGACACAAGCCTACTTTGCTGGTAATCTTTACGAAATGTTTGGTCTTTTTTCGAACCGCACGAAAGAGTGGAACAAGCTCTATTTTTTAGGTCTATGCAATCCTCCTGTTGATTTGTTGTGTTTGCTTTTTTAAACTGTCAAAAGTTGTTAAAATTTGTAAAAAAATTGACATATTTTGAGGATGCTGAACAAAAGTATTCACAATTCGAGTTTCTACATGAAACTTTCGATTCCCAAGCCTGAGATATTAATTCAATTGAATATTTTTTTTGATTATCCTCAAAACATGCAACATATTTATACTTTTGATAAAATATATAGTAAACAATTTGTGCTTCAATGATGAAGCACAACCTGAATTTGAAAGCAGCATCTTTATTTTTACTCTGTTCGTGTTTAAAAAAATATTATTTTTTTTTATAATTTTTATATAACATTTAATAATTATTATTGTTTCTAATAAGTGTGATTATCTGTTACTGTAGCTGAAGAGCAAAGTTGTTTATTCCTATTTAAACCAGACTTGAAAAATATAATACTAATATAAATTTGCTAATTAATTTTTAGTTTAAAGCAAACCGGCCGCAGTCGTTTGCCGCTGCACATTAGAAATAAATAATAATAACCTATAAAAACATGTTTCAATTCGCTAAAAATTAAAAAAAAAACCACAACAATAGAAATAATATTTTTTTTTCTTCTAAATATGAAGACATTTGGCAACAAATGACATTAATAATAATAATAAGTGTGACTGACAGCTTTTTTGAAAAGTACTTATACATATACATACATACATGCATAAATCCATATTGGCCGTTTTTGTTGAGAGCGGCATAACTCGCTTTATTTCAAATATTTTGTCGGGCTGTTAGACCATTAAGACTTTTAAGGAATTTCATTAGATTTTGGTTAGTTATTTTTACATTTAATAAATACTTTTTGAGCTTTAAATTCTTTTATAATATAAATTATAAATAAATTTTATTAAAATTTATTATATTTTAAGAAAAGAGAGCAAGAAAATAAGATAACTAATTAAAAATGTTAATAATATTGTAAACACAGGGTGTTTTTTAGAGGTATAGAACTTCGAATTGAAATAAAACACAAGAAAATCGTTTTAATATCCATCAATTTGGCTTTATTGGAAGGATAATTTTATGCCATTAACATTTAAATATGATTTCGGGCATGTGGCCGCCGCGGCTGGCTCGAATAAAGCCAATTCTACAGGTCCAATTTTCAACCACTTTTTCGAGCATATGGGGCCGTATGTTGGCAATAACGCCACGAATGTTGGCTTCCAAGTCCCCTAACGTTTCTGGTTTGTTGGCGTAGACGAGCGACTTCACATATCCCCAAAGAAAATAATCCAATGGTGTCAAATCACACGATCTTGGTGGCCAATCCATGGTTAACCGAATTAATTGCTCTGATGGACGATTATGTCGACCATAAAATGGACGGAGCTTGCGGTAAACTTCGCGAACTGAACCATTATTTGCGAAATAAATTTGCACGATTTGCAAGCGTTGTTCTTTTGTCAACCTGTTCATGATGAAATGGCAAACCAAACTAAATATTAATCACTTGACAGCTGACAAAATGGCCGCCAGTTAAAAAAGTGATGCCAACTTAAAGTTCTATACCTCAATAAAAAACACCCAATATATGGGCGTTAAATGTATGACAAAAGTCCACATTTTGTCACGTTATATCACTAAAGGCCGTCATACACTATCATACAAGGTCGTGCGATCTACGAAAAAGTATTTATTCTATTGAGTATTTATTCTATTGAATTTTTATTCTTAATAATTAGTACGTTTCAGAAGGAAGTTTCATGTTCTTTGCATAAAAAATTTCCTATTTTACACATTTTCTTTACTTTTTTTGCCTTTTAATCCATACGAAAGATCTGTGAGAACTTGACATCTACATCAATAACAGATGTATAAAAATTTCTTAATTTCCTTTCACCTGGTCTAGACTATTTAAATTTTGTTGCAGCAACTCTTGTTTTGTGTGAGAGTGATGAAATAGTAATGTATACATTTTGTATTTCTCTCTGGCTCTTTCTCACTAGTAAATAAAAAGTAGTTGCAAAAAAAATTGCAAGTCTGAAGGGAGACTTTATTAGAAATTATTACTTTATTGCAGTGATCCAAAGAAAATCGGAATAGGAGTCTTATAATAATTTTTATATAAACCAAATGAGAATTCTATTATACAGGATCACCAAAGTTTATATATATATATATATAAGTAGTTACTAAAAAGCCAAAATTTCCCTCGCTAATGCCCTACACAATCAGTGTGATTATCATAATTGTACCGTTAAATGGTGACAAAGGGCTTGTAAATATGCATTTGTCGTCAGTTATAGAAGTAATTTTAATTTTAGTAATTAGTAATTTTCAGTTTATCACAAAAAAAAATAAAACGTGCTGAAGTGAAGATTTCCAAAACAAATGTTGCGGTGTTCTTTAATCTATTACAAAAGTCTCGCATTCAGAGTCGAAATACGTCAATCACTGTAAGGGAAACCAATGCCATTCCGATTTCCCTTTTCCATTTCAGCAGCTTAAAGACCATTTAAATTCTTTTTTAAAATTTATTTTAACAAAATATACGAGTATGTACATATTTCATTATTATGTTTATTCGTAAAAACTAAAATCGACTTGGAAATTTTACTATACAATATGGGTTACACTTTGATTCTCAGAATCTAAAAGTCAATACAAGTTCAGGAACTTATGCTTTAGAAACGATGACGACGTATGACACGACGTTTGGCAGTTTTATAACGATAGCCTTCTGCGGGGGAGTAGCTATGAGCTGGTGCGGATGCAGCAACGTCATAAGAGGCCGTTTCGTAGGAAGCGGCCGGGGCAGAAGCAGCAACGGAGTAAGTTGGCGCGGATTCGTATTGAACTGCTGGGGCGGAGGCAGCAACTGAGTACGTTGGCGCGGATTGGTATTGAACAACTGGGGCTGAAGCAGCTGGTGGCAAATATTCAACGGATGTAGCGGAGGCAGCACCCTGGTGAGGTGGCAAATAATCATTGGATAAGTGGCTGACATCACGACGTTGTCGGCGAATAACACGACGCTTGACTGTCCGGTATCGGTAACCGTCGGCAGGTGAGAAAGAGTGGGCTGGTTCAGAGGCGGCAGTTTCATAAGAGACAGTTTCGTAAGCCGAAGCTGGCTCAGAAGCAGCTGCAGAGTAAGTTGGAGCAGACTCATATTGCTCTATAGAATTGGAAGCAGCTGCTGGAGGCAAGTAGTCGCTGGACAAGTGGCTGACATCACGACGTTGACGGCGAAAGACGCGACGTTTGGCGGTCTTGTAACGATAGCCTTCAGCTGTTGAGTAAGAGTGGGCGGGCTGCGATGCAGCAGTTTCATAAGAAGCTGATTCGTAGTTAGCTGAAACTGGTGAGTAAGATGCAGCTGGAGCCGCAACAGCATCAAAATGGTCATACTGAGGCGCTGTGTATTCAACAGTAGCGGAAGGAGCAGCACTAAAGCTCACAGAGGGAGATGAGGCAGCATGCTGATGAGAAGGTGGCAGGTATTCGGTGGTGGGCAAATGACTAACATCGCCAGCGGCGAAAGCAAGGCAGGCACACAAAGCAATTATGATTTTCTAAAATTTAAATAAATTAGAAATCATAAAAAGTCGCACTTCACTTCTATTGCAAAACTAACCATTTCCTTATACACTTAGAGATCAGCAAAAAATGATAATATTTTCGGTTATCCTAACGTTTTTATACGAAATGCTGACTGAATGCAAGAAATTTGCATATAATACTTTAGAACAAAAGTTAAAACAAATAGTTATTTATAATTTCTACTTGTTGTTGTTGTTGGTCGTCGTTTATTGCAAATAGATAAATAGTCTTATGCAAGCCGGTTTCTCTGTTTGCTCATTACTAATATTTAAATTCTGCAGATTTGATGGAGAAAAGAGATTGATTCTCTTATCAGCAGTAAGGAAACGCAACTCATAAACTACACTCCAGTTTATATGGATGCTTCCACAGAGGCTGTACAAAAAGCAAAATATCTAAATTTATTACTTCTAGTTGGTTTAACCTCGAACAAAAGATATACAACCAGCAAGTGATTTCGTAATCTTGTCTCCTTTTCAAAACCGCTGCTAGGAAGTAGTAATTTTCTTTCTGAATTATATGTGTCTAATTGTACCTGTTTTCACTGCTTTAATTCGGCAAGAAATCTTGCTTACCACAAACAAATAAAAAGTTCTTTGGTAAATCTAACCAACTTTGACAGTTGCAATTGCAATAACCAAAAAATTAGTTAAACTAACTAATGTTAGCAAGTTAAAAAAATATACGATAATATCTGCGAAAAATAATCTAAGATAAATTTAACCCATTTTGTTGGCTAATCAATAAGAATTGTTTCGACAATCATTGTAGGGCACCATTCTTTTAGAAATATTATGCATATTATCAAATACATCCCAATTGAAAATTTTTTTCAGTTTTTTTTTAAATTTTTACCACCGAATGCTTAGAAAATTCAAAGACGACAAAATAAAATCAGCAGCCCCCTGGTACATTAGAAATCAGCGCATTCACAAGGATCTAGATGTCCCGATGGTTAAGACTGCGTTTTCAAAACATGCGGAAAGATATATAAAAAAACTTGAGTTGCACCCTAATCCTGTAGCCCGCAATATCTTTAACTTTAGAGGCCACAATCGGCTGAGAAGGAAAGACACTCTTTCTCGCAGCTCTCAGCTAAACGAGAGAGACTTAATACAACCCAAGAAGAAACTGTTGATCCTAACAGTTTTGTCTAGCACTGGCGGGGCTGTTTATTAATATTTTTTGATTTAAGATTTGAATAATTATTGATAGTTCAATAAAAAATTAAATATCCAATAAATAACTCTAAATGGAAAAACAAAATTTTTTCTCACCACCCAAAGAAAAGTTTAGTTATTATTTTACGAATTCCGCCACAAACTTGATATTTTGATGTTAATTTTAATTGAACCTTTGGACATTATTATCAGCAACTTTCGATATTTGACTGTAACCGAAGATCTCCTTCGGAGTTCTTACGAAATTTCACGTTTATTTCTACAATCGTATAGGCTTTTGTAGAGAATTATATTTGCACACACACAAATTTGTTTATTTATTAATTTACAAGACACAAAAACACTAAAAATTACTCACAAGTTGCGAAATATAAGAAATGTCAAGAATTTCGTGACCAAACAATTGTATGAACATTAAATTTTCTTTCAGTTGACGGAAATAAGCCTCGGCTTATAGTCATAATATCCCTGAAATATAGAAAAAGTACCAAAAAAACTGTATGCTTTTGTCTTGGAAATCTGTACTAGTAAACGGAAATTTCCTTAAGAATTGAATTTTCGTAAGTCTCTTGTGCACACAGAATATCAAATCATCTCGATCGAACGAATTTTTATTTCGTATTATGACAAGCATTCCACGAAGAATGGGCCTATTGTGAATTTCATTCAAAATAATACATCTTTACTGTGCTATATTATTTTGAATGAAATTCACAATAGCTGAGACTGAAAGTTAAATCATAAACGCAAATTTTTTTCAATAATAATATTTGCAAATACGCAACAGTTTTAAAATTTTATAATCTGACTATTTTATAAACTGACTATTGGAAACTTATAAACACTTGTTGTTGCACAGCGAATTGAGGATTTTCCTTCATAAGTGAATCTTTTCAAATTGCTGAGTCCTTTCGATTCGACTTGCTCGACATGTATTAAATCAACAAAACTAGTTTACAATTTATGTTTGTCATAAAATTATTATTTTTTTATGAAAGTCTCATTCACTGCGGGAAGTCTTGCAAGTATATTTAAAATTTTTGTTAAAAAACTTTCTCACCTCAACATTAAACTATTGCACCAATTAAATCTTCTCGTCATGCATATTTATAGATCGTTCATATATATGAGCAAAATCTAGTACTTAGGAGATTTCGAGCAAAATCTAGGGACTTCCACAAAATAAAATCTACTTCGTCACTAGATTTTTTCGAAATCTAATTACAATCTGGTGATGCAACTATGGTTTTTTTGTACTTAAAAAGATGTGTGAATTGGCTACATTGCTGTTGTTTGGTTGTACATAGTTTTGCACAAATCTTGCGGTAAACGACATAGATTTTCATAAAAATTTTAATTGAAATCTGCTAGATTGTGAGCAGGTGTAAATGCTCTATTAGGTATTTGTTTAAAATCGTCTTAACGACGATCTATGCATATTAAAATAAACTTGTCAGTTTTATAATTGGAGTATTAAGGTCGTCACGAATAGCCTGGTTAACTGTTCTTGATGAATTTGGTTGCCGGTCCATCTAAACTTTCGCATACATTTTGAATGATAGATATGCTGTTTATAGGAAATAAATAACCAATTTGTGTACTTAAATAAGTTATAAGCACCTTTTCGATAAAAGGCTCACTTTTATTTTAATGGATCCACTTAATATAATCCTTCTTTTGAAGACGCACATACAGATAATTCCAATTGAATTACGGAATACGCACATTAACACCGGAGTTACATTATGACTTTTTCCCTTGCCTTTCTTTTTGATTATATTTTTCTTTTACTGTGTTCGCTTATAAATTTCAAAAAAGACACATTAAAAAGCCAGCCAGCCCACTTAAAGGCTGGTTGGTTGGTATCCACTATTCCACATAATCGAACGATGCATAAAAAAATTTAACTCTAATCGAATGAGTTACTGGGCCTTATTGTGGTTGTCGTCCTAGATTAAAGAAACAATGTTTTGGTGTTTCTTTAATCTATTACAAAAACGTCGTCGTAAAAGTCTAAGTACGCCAACCACGACATACAGCCTTTTGAAAATGTTTGTGAAGACCTTTAGGTTTCAGGTTTGCTTTTTCTCAAAAGCTGTAGGATTATGGTGGGTAGATAAATCTAGTCTTAACAAGTTAGTTTGATGTAATATATGAAAGATTTTCGTTTCAGAGCAAGCAAAATATACAAGTTCTCTTCATTCGATTATTTAATCAAAGTAGATTTCGTTTAAACATTTATTTAAATGAAATAAATAGTTGCACATTTTTACTACGCTATAGTTTTTCCATTTAGATTCTTCTAGATGCAATAATTTAGGTACGTTTGGTTTAGTAACGGCGATGACGGAACACACGACGTTTGGCGGTCCTGTAACGGTAGCCTTCAGCGGGAGAGTAGGTGTGAGCTGGCGCAGAAGCTGCTGCATCATAAGAAGCAGTTTCGTAGGAAGCAGCTGGTGCGGAGGCAGCAACAGAGTAAGTTGGCGCCGATTGGTATTGAACAGCAGGTGCGGAGGCAGCAACAGAGTATGTTGGAGCTGCCTGGTATTGAGCTGCTGGAGCAGAAGCAGCTGGAGGCAAATATTCAACGGATGGCGCAGAAGCAGCACCTTGGTGAGGTGGCAAATATTCGCTGGTCAAATGGCTGACATCACGACGATGGCGACGAAGTACACGGCGCTTGACGGTCTTATAACGGTAGCCTTCAGAAGTAGAAAAGCTGTGAGCTGGTTCAGAGGGAGCAGCTTCGTAAGAAGTGGCTGGAGCTGATACTGAAGTGTGTGAGTAAGTCTGGACAGGCACATTGGCAGTGTATGACGGTGCAGGAGCAGAGGCGGCCACATGGTAGGATTGAGTAGCTGGAGCTGAGTGTGATACAACTGGGGCAGAAACGGCCTCTAACTGGTTTGACACTTCTGCAGGAGCAGAAGCAGCAGCATAGTAGGATTGTGCAGCTGGGGCAGAAGCGGCCTCTACATGGTAGGACTGAACAGCTGGTACTGGTGCGTGAGCCGTGTAAGATACAATTGGAGCAGATGCAGCTTCAACATGCTGGGAAGGAGCAGCACTAAAGCTTACAACAGGAGCTGAAGCAGCATGGTGCTGATTATGCTGATTATGGGAAGGTGGCAAGTAATTGGTGGAGGGCAGGTGACTCACGTCACCAGCGACGGCAGCAATCAAAGCGGCGCACAAAACCACCAACAATTTCTAAAAAAATTAAAGAAATGTATCGTTAAGTAACTCCTTTTAACGATTTGTAAAGCTGATATTTACCATTTTGCAGTGCTCGTTTCCTTGCAGACTTAAAATGCAATGGAAAGTGACACTTTCTTTGGATTCGACAAACGTTTTTATACAAAATTTTAATTGCCATACAATTTGCATATTTCTTTAACCAGAAATAATCGAACAATTATTGATAAGACTTGTTTTTCCCTATTGGACAAATAGATTTTAGAAAAAAGTCTTATGCAAGCAGGTTTCATATTATGAAATAATTCTAAGTTTAAAAGACACATATGTATACTTGCTTATTCTCTTCACTTCTTGAATGTTTTGCATAAACTTTTAAATTTATGCGATCATAAATTCTAAAGTTTTTTTAATGAAACGAAAACAAAAAATTTTTTGTCAATATATTTTTAAACGTATTTTTATTGCAGCTTCTTTTTATTTTTCGGTCGTTGGAATTGTTTCTTGATATTTTGGTGCCAGATTTTAAGAAGTGTGTGTTAATACTTTAAAATGTTTTGAGTTTAAATCCTCCTAAAATAGAGAATTGGCTGCGGTGCGTGGAAGTCTAATGGCGACGGTAGACTACACGGCGTTGGGTCTTGTAACGGTAACCATCGTCGGCCAATTCATGAGCTGGAACAGGTTCGGGAACAAAAGCGACTTCTTGTTGGACGGGAGCATCCAAAACGGGAGCAGCCTCTTGTACAGGGGGCAAGTAGTCGTAGTTGGGCAAATGGCTGACATCACGACGGGTGCGACGGTAGACGACGCGACGCTGGGTCTTGTAGCGGTAGCCGTCATCGGCCAATTGATGAGCAGCAACAGGTTCTTCGACTACAGCATTTGAAACTTCTTGAATAGGAGCAATTTCAACGGGAACAGCTTCTTGTGCGGGAGGCAAGTACTCATAAGTGGGCAAATGGCTGACATCACGACGGTGGCGACGGTATACAACGCGACGTTGGGTCTTGTAGCGGTAACCATCATCGGCCAATTCATGTGCGGGTGTGGACACGAACTGTTGGGGAGGCAAGTATTCATTGGTGGGAACAAATGCGGGAACGGGTACGGGTTCGGGTTGACCGGGGGGCAAGTATTCGTTCAAGGGTAAATGGCTGACATCACGACGGTGGCGACGGTATACAACACGACGTTGGGTCTTGTAGCGGTAACCATCATCAGCCAATTCGTGAGCTGGTACAGCAGCAGGAGCTTGTACCACTGGTGTGGAAACGAATTGCTGTACAGGAGCATGTGCTACTGGTGTGGAAACAAATTGCTGTGCAGGTGGCAAGTACTCATTTGTGGGTACAACAACTGGAACAGCTTCCTGTGCTGGCGGCAAGTATTCATTTAAAGGCAAATGACTCACATCAGCCGAAACAGCTGCGATCACAGCGAAGGCAATCAGGAAAAATTTCTGCAAATAAAATAAAGAAATTACACTCTTAATATTTGTATTCCGCAAATCACTTTTAATCCATTGGGTTGTGCCTACCATTTTTTTATTTATTTTTTGGTATTTGAATTTATTTAATTAAACAAACTATTCCAACGACTTTACTTTACTGTATTCTTATGCTTACAGTAGTAACTCTAAAACTAGAATGTTAAATTCACAAAACTGAGCCAAACTATTTATACAGATTCTCTTAACGTTTCTGAAAATCGTCTTCTTACGATTTGGCTTCATTTCTAAACTATAACAGTAACAACAACATTATTAACATAAAAACACCATTTAAAAGAGCCAAGCCAACAAATTACTAAACACGTCAGCAGAACTTCTTTGCAGAAGTAGGATCAGCTGTAAAAGTTTCGCACAAAATATACGCATCACACCAACAAATAAATGCTGGAGGTTGGCAGCAAAAGAAACTAATCGGCTAGCCGAACTAGAAACGCTGAAAGAACAAGTCGTATGCATAGATCAAAAGTTTAAAGGGTTGGTAGTTAGCGTTTGAGATGTTGATGGTCTGGGTGTTGTTATTGGTTGCTTGTTTGTTTTTTTTCTTTTCTTAAATCCGATTTTAAGCTTCTCTCTCATTAATTTATTCTTATTTCATTCAGTGTGTGATCAATAATGTACGCATATACGTTTCTATGTATGTTTGTTTATATTGATCAGTAAATATACGCTTCTCTACTTCTGAAATGTAGGAATTTTTAATTTTGTTTACTCAAATTTCAAATTTAAATGTCTATACTCGTAGTTGTGTGCTGTTGGTCGTAGTTTTATAAAACATCAATTAATGTTTTTTTATTTTATGTTTAAAAATAAAAATTTGTATGTATGTTTCCTTTTCGAATGTTTCAAGAGTTGCCTGGGTAACATACATAATTACTCTTCCCTTATCTACGTTTAATTGTTTGCAATTTTTAATAATGATTAAATGCTTGATGGTTAATAACTTGCTTGTATGCTCCTAACAACAAATACCATTTAAAAAACATACCTATTCAGGCTAAATATTTAATTGCTGATTCAGAAGTATATTTTTTTGCGTTCTATGAATCAATCACGTGCCTCGTATTTGAAATATACTCTTGTATATACTTGAAAGCCACATCATTAGATTTATTAGTTTTAAAATATAAAACATATAATACAAAGAGGAAGTCATTGATTGTATCCCCTACATAAATTAAAATTTTTTTAAATTTTTGAATCACTTTCTCATGTACGAATATTTATTAAATCATTATTATTTCGGCATAAGAAAAGGAAGTGATGCTTTTCTCGAAACTGTCCTTCTTAAATTTACTTTTTTTTTCTCAAACGGACTTTTTTTTTTAAACGCAATTTGATTCCAAAAAGGAACTTTTTGAAAAAATTTACTTTTTTGTAAAAACGTATTACAAAAAATTTACTTTTTTTTTACAAAATATACTTTTATTTATCTGAATTATTATTGTTCGAACTTCATTTGTTTTTTACATTTATGATTTAATCAGGCTAAAGATCGTATTGCTTTGTAAGTCAAATTACATGTGATAATTATTAGTGAACAAATAACACAAACACGTAGTAGAACGGAACAACTAACTGTTTTCGAAGGCCACTACACATACCTTCATCATCAGCGTTCTTCGTATTTGATCCACTGTGTGTGGTGTCAGTTGATTGATGAAGACTTCTGCTTTAAATACGCAACTTTTATTGCAAGTGGAATATGTGAAAAGATACCTTTTCCAAAAAGATATTTAAAAAAGGTATTTAAAAAAAATTAAATTTTTCCAAAAAGGTACTTTTTTCAAAAAAAAAAAAATACTTTTTTCAAAAAAGGTACATTTTTCCAAAAAGATACTTTTTTCAAAAAAGGTACTTTGTTCTAAAATGATACTTTTTTCAAAAAAGGTACTTTTTTTCAAAAAAGGTACTTTTTTCAAAAAAGGTACTTTTTCAAAAAAGGTACTTTTGTCAAAAAAGGTACTTTTTTCAAAACAGGTACTTTTTTCCAAAAAGATACTTTTTGCTAAAATGGACTTTGTTCTAAAATGGTATTTTTTTAAAAAAGGTACTTTTTTCAAAAAAGGTACTTTTTTCGAAACAGGCACTTTTTTCAAAAAAAAGGCACTTTTTCAAAACAGGTACTTTTTTCCAAAATTATACTTTTTGCTAAAATGGTACTTTTTTCCAAAAAGTTATTTTTTTCAAGAAAAGATAAATTTTTCAAAAAAGTACTTTTACAAAAAAGTACTTTAAAAAAAAACTTTTTTCTAAAATGGTACTTTTTTCAAAAAAGATACTTTAACAAAAATACACATTTTTCAAAAAAAGTACTCTTTCAAAAAAAGATTATTTATTCCCAAAACGTACTTTTTCCAAATAAGATTATTTTTTCCAAAAAGGTAATTTTTTTGAAAAATATACTTTTTTTTCAAAGATATATGTACTTGTTTGAAAACGGTAATTTTTTCTAAAAATAGTGATTTTGTTAAAAAAAATGTACTTTTTCTTAAAAAAAATCTTTTTGCCAGCAACAATTCTTTATTCCAAAAAAGAGGATTTTTTTCCCAAAAGATAGTATTTTTAGAAAATTTTGTTTTTTGAGAAAGTTAATTTTTTTTTTCAAAAAAAGTATTAATTTCCAAATGGGTATTTTTTCTGTAAAGGCAATTTTTTTTAAATTTACTAGTTTTCAAAAATATACTGTTTTTAAAGGAGTATATTTTTTTCAAAAGGTTACTCTGTGTAAAAATGTACTTTTTTGGAAAATGATACCTTTTTCCCACGCCATTGTTTTCTACATAAGGATACTTTTTTCTAAATAAAAGTATTCCTTTGTAAAAAAAAAAATTTACTTATTTCTCAATACGTGCATTTTTCAAGAAGATGTATTTATAGGAAGTTACTTTTCCTAAAAAGTTTATTTTTGGAAAAATTTAATTATGCTAAAAGGTACTTCTTAAAAAAAGGACTTTTTAAAAACTTACTTCTTCTGAAAGCTATTTGAAAACATAAATTTTCGACAAAGGTTATTTCTTAAAAACATGAATAGTAATCCACATTTTCAAAAGGTACTATTTAAATTTAAATATTTTTTATTTAAAATTTACTTATTCTAAAAATGCACTTTTTGAAAAAAGCACTTTTTCTATCTAAATCAGTACTTCATCTAAAAATGTCTTGTGCTTAAGGTTTTTGAGAGAACATACTTGTTCTGAAAATATTCTTTTGGAAACGAAATTTTCGAACAAGGTAAATTTCTTAGAGAAGCATTTCGTAAAATGGCAAAAATATATCTCATTTGAAAATGTTTCTCAAAAGGCGTTTTTTTTCTAAAAAGGAAGTTTTTTCTGAATGAAGTGTTTTTCTGCTTGGTAAAAATAAAGAAAGGTACAACAAGCTACAGTACCTTTTTAATATGTAAAAGTATTTTTCTGAAGAGATACTTTTTATAACAGAAATCATGTTTAGCTTTCCCCGTATCATTAATTTAATTTTAATTTTTTTTTCTAATGTTATCTGATGAAATACTAGATTGTTCTGGTTAAACTTGTAGCCATAAACATAATGGCCACTTCTTACCTCAGCAAATTATTATATTGTATTGTTTAAACATTCACCCACTACCGCATCGTGTTACTACTTTGATGAACAAGGGCCAAGCTAAACAGCAATGTAATGAACCACCAAAATGTAAAACTATTAAAACTATTAAAACTGAACAAGAATAGCAAATGAAGTTAAAAAATTCTACCAAATTGTTATTTTGTCTTCCATCTCATTTGCGTTGTCAGTTTTATAGTATAGCCTTGGTTTTAGAACAAAATATTTATTTTAATCAAAAGCTAATGCCAATCAAATTCCAAAATATGATTTATTGATTTAATCATACAACTTTTTTCTTGCTTAAACAACTAAAAGATAATTGTTTAGTGAAAAGATGCTTTTTGGATTAAAGAAGCCCATTTAATTATGTACGCCTGCTGTTAACAGTCAGTCACAACTAATTAACACTAGATAATAACAATGAATTGTAAAAAAACAATAAGAAGAAGAAAAAGCAACTTAAAATATAATTTTCAAATACGCTGAAACAACATATACGAGTATATATATTTTTTTTAATAGGACCAGCACTCAGGGGATAACCCCTACCCATGCAATGCATTGTGCTAGAACTAGGAAAATAGGTTATAGGGAAGGAGGATAGAGGGAGTAGTGTCTGTGGACATTGGAGTTAAACTTTCTCACGCTGGTAGTGACAGGAAAGACCTCCGCAGGTAGTTGGTTCCACATACGAACAGTGCGGCTAAAAAAGGAATTCTCTATGTAATGCGTAGTGCCATTTATTGGCCAATCGACCACAAAGGGATATGCTCTGAATGAGACACGTGTTGTGCGTATAAATGTGCGGGTTTCAGGAACAAATTCCCTAATTTCATTAGAACACACTCCGTTGTATATAGTAACGATAGAACAAGGAAAAGCACCCACCCCACACTGCGTCGATGCTCCAATGAATCAATAGAGCTGGATACCCTACTGTCACCGATGAGCAGCGATGCCAATTTAGCGCGTTTTAACTATGCCAAACGCGCTTTTTTTAGTGTTAGCGTGTTTACTAAAAAAGCGCTAAATTAGCGCGTTTTGAATAAAGTTAGTATCATTTCAGTTCAATATTTTTTTTACTTTTTTTTTGCATAAATTTAAACATTTTCCAGTATTCAAAATTCATAAAATTTTTTAAATTGGATAATAATTCAGCTGTCGCAAATAAAATTCCCTTGACTTTGGTTAGAATTAAAAACGCATTTTAATACTGTAAATGGCAAATATTTTGAAATTTCATGAAAATTCGTGATCAAAAAAATTTATATAACTTATTAAGCATCTATTCTAGCTGAAGTACAAAAAGCATTTCGATCGCAAAAAAAAAAAGTTGTTACAAAGTTTGACATATAAAATAAAAATAAAAACTAAGGATTTCGATTATTTGGAAGGCAATTTTGATTCTGTATTAAATGATTTTAATTGTTTAGGATATAATTTCGAAGAAACAATATTATAAAATCTGAAAAGAGCTACTAAAAAATCAATTGTATTTACTAATACACATGTAAATACATCGAATTTTATTAGAATTTAATTTAGCGCGTAGGAAAATAGCGCGTTTTGGCAATAAATAGTTGATAACGCTGCAACTTAGCGCGTTCTAGCGCGTTTTGCGAAGGGGAATAGCGCGTTTGGGTTACAAATAGTTGGCATCGCTGCCGATGAGCTTCTTCGCCCTCTCCTGTACGCGGTCGAGCAGCCCCAAAATAGACTTTGAAGCGCCGGCCCACACATGAGAGTTATATTCCATTTTCGATCGGATATGACATATTTTTGATTATTGAACTGTGACTTTAAACGCAATAGTTTTCGATTGTAGCGAAAATCTGTAGCCCGCGGCGCTACCCGCTCGGAATCAAGCTTTGACCTACTGCATATGAGAGTAGAAGTGTACTTAAAAATATGGAAAATACTGTTTGAGGTGCTTAATAAATTTGCCAAAGTACGAGTTGTATCACTGTCCTATTTGTTAAAGTTCAATTGTTCTCCCACATCTTTTCAAAATTCATCAGCGACGTCAAAAACTTTCATATTGAAAAAATCGTCAAAATGGTTACAAATCGTGACAATTAGAAATACTGTGTGGATTTAAAATATCTGTGGCAATAAGGAAAAATTGCTTAAGTCATATTTAAATGTTTTCCAGGAGAGTACTTTTACACTTTCAAATCGATTTTCAAAAATGTTGTTTTATTTATTTTATTCACTTCTAGTTTTTTAGGAAAACATCGTTCTATAGTTTATAATTTAAACTCAAAATTTAAAATATGCCAAACTAAATATAAGCCAAATTAAGCTTTTATTCCATAAGAGATTATAAGTGGAAAAAGGATAAGCATCGAGGTTATTACCTTATAACTTCCTGAAAATCGCATAAAATAGTTGAGATTTTGCCCAAAAGTACTGTTGAATGGGCAGATGACAGGGAAACCGTTAACCCAAAATCAGCCTATCTCGACTTAAGCACTTTTTCCTTTTTGCCGCAGGTATAAAACCTTTGAGTTCTTTTATACGCATATCTATCTACAGGGTGTTTTTTAGAGGTATAGAACTTCGAATTGAAATAAAACACAAGAAAATCGTTTTAATGTCCATCAATTTGGCTTTATTGGAAGGATAATTTTATGCCATTAAGGTTTAAATATGATTTCGGGCATGTGGCCGCCGCGGCTGGCTCGAATAAAGCCAATTCTACAGGTCCAATTTTCAACCACTTTTTCGAGCATATGGGGCCGTATGTTGGCAATTACGCCACGAATGTTGGCTTCCAAGTCCCCTAACGTTTCTGGTTTGTTGGCGTAGACGAGCGACTTCCCATATCCCCAAAGAAAATAATCCAATGGTGTCAAATCACACGATCTTGGTGGCCAATTGACAGGTCCATTCCGCGAAATTATGCGCTCATCGAATGTTTCCTTCAATAAATCGATTGTGACGTGCGCTGTGTGGCATGTAGCGCCGTCTTGTTGGAACCACAACTCATCCACATTCATGCCATCCAATTCGGGAACAAAATAGTCGGTTATCATGGCTCTATACCGGTCTCCATTAACGGTAACTGACTCTCCAGCATTATTTCGGAAGAAGTATGGCCCAATGACTCCACCAGCCCATAGAGCACACCAAACAGTCAGTTTTTGTGGATGTAATGGCGTCTCAAGGGTCTCATGTGGATTCTCTTCACTCCAAATGCGGCAATTTTGCTTGTTGACGTAGCCATTCAACCAAAAATGAGCCTCATCACTGAACAAAATTTTGCGATGAAAATCAGCATCGAGATCAATCTCATTTTCGGCCCATACACCAAAATCACGACGCATTGCATGGTCTCGCGGCTTTAATTCTTGCACAAGCTGGATCTTGTAAGGTCGCAAGCCAAGATCCAATTGCTGTGCACGGTGGCGAATCGATTCATTCGGGTCCTCTTCAACACTTTGCTCTACAGCGGCAATTGTTTCTTCGGTGCGCACTGTTCGACGTCTCTGCGGATGCGTATTATCACATAGAGTAAACGTAGTGCGAAAACGATCCATGGTTAACCGAATTAATTGCTCTGATGGACGATTATGTCGACCATAAAATGGACGGAGCTTGCGGTAAACTTCGCGAACTGAACCATTATTTTCGAAATAAATTTGCACGATTTGCAAGCGTTGTTCTTTTGTCAACCTGTTCACGATGAAATGGCAAACCAAACTAAATATTAATCACTTGACAGCTGACAAAATGGCCGCCAGTTAAAAAAGTGATGCCAACTTAAAGTTCTATACCTCAATAAAAAACACCCAATATATCTATATTTTCAGTTTCATGAAAATCGTTTGGATAGTTTGGAAGATTCGAAAATTGCACTTTAGCATCCTCTCGATTCTGGGTTTGAAAAAGTATAAAGCTTTTGTGGCCCTTTAGCCGCATGTTTATCGGTATTAAATAGTTTCAAAGAGGCATAAATTCCCCCACTGTCGCCTCTTGATTATAGTGTTTACAAAATATATGAAGTGTGTCTATTCTTTTAAATGCAGATGTAGATTGCATGAACAATCGCCCATAGGACCAAAATGAATAAAAGCCAAAGCAAAGATCATAAAGAGCAAAGTGCAAATCGTCCAAAATTTTGTGAAAAATCACCCAAATACAAAAATGAACGATCGCCCATTAGTTTGGGTCATTATTCATTATGTCAAATCACCCAAGTTTATGATGAATAATCGCCCAAAAGAATTAAAAAAAATGTTGGCGATCGTTCATTAATTTGGTTCTTTCGACATTATTAAAATATTTGGGTGATTTTTTCATTATTTTTTCACCTAAACTACAAAAATGTCAAAAGACCCAAATTTGTTTTTTGGGCAATTGTTCATTTATCTTATATTTTTATAAAAACGTGAAATTTTTTTTCATCTTAATTTTTTATTGTAATAAAAAATATAGTACATGTATTCCAGGGAAGCGTTCCCAGCAAAACAAATTCTAATTTGGAAGCACTAACAACTGTGGGAAGCAATGTATTGCTTACTTGATAACAAAATGTGCGAAAAGTGCTTTAAGACTAACATAAGGCGGGCTCTCACAAAAACTCTATATTATGACTTCTGTGAAGCACTTTAGTAAGGCAAAAAAATTCATGGCTTTTTGGAAGCTAAATGTATTGCTTCTATTCATGCGCAATCACAGCAAGTGATTCTGTAACATTGTCTCCCTTATAAAAACGCTTCTGGAAAGCAGTAATTTTTGCTGGGTTATTAGGTCGGAAGGCAGAAAAGCTTCATTAGGCTGCGTCGTTTTGGGAAACACCCTGGTGGAGAAAATCGTTAAGCCCAGCGGAAAGCCGTCAGTCTAGACAAACGTTATTAGGCAGGAAATCTTTGCAAGGCAGAAAATCTTCATTAGGCTGCGCCGTTTCGAGAAATACCCTTGTGGAAAAATCTTCTTAGAAAATCCTTCAGCCCGGCCGAAGGCCGGCAGTTTAGGGAAGCGTTACTATGGATTAAAGTATACACACATACGAGTATGTAGGTGCTAGCAAACACAAAGAAAACAACAGCGGCTTTGCTGAAGAGTGATTTTTCGAAAAGGTATATTTGGAAATGTTTTCCTAATACTTTTCGTCTTTTTTTCGCTGAGTTCTGCAAGGAACCATAATCAGAATGCGGTGTCGTAGAACCCGTAGAATCCCCACAACAGATAAAGCAATTAATTCTTTTTGGACAATTATTCATAACATCAAGAACTATGATCCAAAGAGATGGGCGATCGATCGTTCACGTTGTGATTTGGGCGGATTATTTGAAAAATTTTGAGACGTTTTGCACTTTGTTTGGGTCTTTTTTCATTATAACCAATAGCCCAACAAAAATTGGGCGATTGTTCATTTGGGTGATTTGACATTTTTCTCCACACAACTCCTCGAAAAGCTTAATATTCACTATTTTATAAAAAAAAACTAAATGTACAATTGCCCAGTTTGGATCATTGTATATTTTTTAACAATCGCCCATAATGTAATTATGTATGTCAACACATCCAAGACCAATGAACAAACGCCCAAATTTACAAAAACAAATTTTCAAAGGAGTTTCATAAAAATGGTTTGAATAAATTCAGAGCGCAGATATTTGCCCCCTCCTCTTTTGGTTTCTATTTGGTCCTCTTTTAGTCATATTTTGTAGAATCTTAAATTTTTTCCAAATCGTTTCGACAAAGTTACTTTGACAATCCGTAGGGGACAAACGGCCATACAGACGTACTGTACTGGAGGGCAGGGCAGACACACTAAGTGTCTGTTTTATAATTCGAAACAAAAGAAAATGTTTTCGAATTTGCATGTAATTAAAATGTAAATTCGGGAAAACAGTTCAGTCAAGGGTACCGATTTTGATAAATATTTCAATTGAAATTCACTAGATTTCGCGTAGATTAAAGTAGACGAAAAAGCAATAGAGTATATTAAAATTCAGACGAGAAAGGATGGCTGGCAAATGTATTTTTATATTTAAATTGAATTGTTTCTAAATACATACATGGAATATATATTTTTATATATCGTGGGTTTTTTAAAGTTGGCAATACTGCTTCATATCTGCGCCATTTTGCCAGCTGGTGCTGGTTTTATATTTAGTTTGGTTTGCCATTTAATTGAACTATTGGCAATTGATTTAAATTTATCCTAAGGTAAAAGTTAACTTCCAAAGCAGTCAATAAGCTCCCAAGATGGTGACTTAAAACTAGTGGAAATACGAATGATTTATTGAGACAAGTTTTCCTTTTTGATACCTGTTCATTGGATTATAAGCGATTTGGCCAAAGCTATAATAGTGTTGTACATACTAAAAAGTGTTTTGTTTTTGAGTCAGTGTAGTAATTTAAAATGTGTGTGTAAGCTTACAATATTACTACTAATTTCAATATAAACTAATTGGGAATTGGAACATACATTATTACACTCACTGAGCTCAGTAAACAAAAATGTTACCCATTCTAAGCATTACAGGTTGTTGATGTGATCCTTTGCAAGTCATGAAAATTTAAGTTCTTCCTTCAATTCTTACTGGGAACTTGGTTAAAATGTCCGGCCGTATCATATTAACAAGCTGGTTGAATTTCAGCAACTAGACATTCATATTACCAAGCACTGAACTCCTATTCGGCTTAAAAGTTGACTCTATTGTTGTTTGCCGCATTCTAAAAGAAATAAATTTGTATTTCAAATAAAAAATTGAATTTAACAAGCACTTCCAACTGAAATTATATTTTTAGAATACGCCAGTTTATGTTGGTCAAATCGCTCGGTGTGAGAAGTGCAATGAACTTTAGTTGTCTCATGTAAATATCTATTAATACTATGGTTTATCAATTAGTATAAATGCTTACCCAAATACATACTGGATTTATTGCTTCTTAAGGCAATAAAAAAAATGCTTAACATGTGGTCAATAAAATTTGCATACATTTTTAATTTGTGTTTCTTTAGTATTTATTTTAAAAATTCGAAAGCAATTTTTTTCATTTCGAATTGCAAAGCAGACTTCAAGATATCACAATGCTGATTTATCTGAGTGGCAAAGGTATCTGCGCACCATCCAGAGTAGTGTTTAAATATTATTTTTTAATTCTGAAACAAATTCGATATATTTATTAATATTAAACTTTTGCATTTTATTATCCTTATAAAAATAATAAATTTAATTGCATTTTTAGTTATAAAACGAACATCAACAACAACAACAATTTACTTTGACAATGAGTTTAATAAGAAAATTGGTTAGATTAACCAAACGAACAGTTTTTTCCATCTAAAGGCTGGTACTCTGTTCAAAGTTGTGAAAAATGTTCAGCACCATTGATTATTTCGCGTGAAAAATTTGACATGTACTAAATGTAGCCCAACCCGCGGTTTTGTTTTATAAATCTCTTGCTTTTATTGCTTGAAAGTATGCAACATTGTTAAAATTCCGTGCGAAAAAAGCACTGCTCATGTTGTTTCGCAGCTAAACTAAAATGATGCCAGACTAATTTTGCATGGAAAGACATGATTTTACGTGTGTTTCACAACAAGAACTACTACTAGAGTACTACTTTTGCGAATTTATTTCGCAAATATTTCACACCAATACTTTACAGCATTTCGCACGAAATTGTGAACAGAGTACCAGGCTTAAATTGTAAAAAAAAAGCATTTGGCGTAAAATTTGCAACTGCAGTTATAGTTGTAAGTAGGTAATAGGTTAGCTGGCTGCTGGTAAGGAAAGGTGAAATTTAGAGTCCAGCTCACTTGGGTCCAATACAATGATCCCTTTGTGTTACCTGTTAGTTGAAGAGAAGATAGTCAGAGAGGATGATAGGGAAGGGATAGTGATAGAGAAGACAAGTGGTGAGGAAGATGGAGGAAAGCTTCATTCTTTTACAACTCTGCTTTTTTGCACGCTTTTTTTGATAATGCAGTGCTGCAGCGCCTTCTGGTGTTAAATGAGGCGTATGAAATTTTGAAGCTGTGTTTAGTAGCTATTTTATTAGTTATTTTACTTCGCCAATGATTCTGCTACACAACGAAGGAGGGCGCTCTGATGTTACATTAGGATTAGTATCTGATGATGCGGGTGTAGTTTTTAGTGACCAGTCCTTATGCCTGCATCACTACAACTTTTCCCACAACAACTGATACAAATGACACTAATGCACATCAGAAAAATGCGTGGTGTTATTATTTTTAATGACTGTCGGAGACCGGGCTCGAACCCAGGATCTTAGGTTTTGTAGTCAACGTGCTAACTACTTCAGCCAACGCCACCCTCTAGTTGTAAGTAGTATAAGTCCATTTTTTCATGTATCGAGATGGTTAAGGGTTTGGGTTTTAGTTAATTTAAAAGCATTGCCGAGAGTCATGTATAATATTCTTACCACTCTACATTATTATGAAAAATTAATAATTATAATTATTTAGAAAAACATTCGACTTTATTTTAGTTTCAAATGGACTTATAGCACTTAAAAAAAAAACAGCTCATATATTAGTTGCCGTAAATACTATCGGAATCAATTTATAATTGGTTTGATTAACCTGCCTTAAATATTAACCCTTCTTACTAGAAGTTATAGTTTTTCTAACTGTATACATCTGTTAAATTAACCAAAAATATAGTAAATGTTATTAAGAGAGATTTAAATTTTGTTTTTGTTTTCATTACAGCTTTAGAAATTATAAAAAGTCTAGCAGAACCTGGGGGCAATTTCAATATATTTCAATGGATATCGAATGCCGTAATTTGACTCCTGAATTTGTTTGCTTTTCTTTAGTAAAGAATTTTAACATTTTTAAAATTTTATAAATATAACTTTTGTGAAGTGATCTAGGCACTTAAGCCCATAAATTATCAAATACGAACGAAAATAATTTGTGGTAACATAATGGACTATTTTAATAAAGAAAAAGTTCGAAACGCTCCAGCATCCTACATGATAAACCATTACAATTTAACTTGGTTATGTTACTAAAAATTTTGTGCTTTTTGCAACAACACTTTACACTATCAATTCAGTAACCATGTGAAGCAACAACTATTTTTATTTTAAATAGAATAACAAATTCAGATTGAACAGATTAACCGCACAAAGTGTAGTTGGCTTCAATTTCAGCAACAATTGAAATTGGTTGGATTAACCTATGAGATTTTTTTCTGTGTAACAGGCCTTGTACTCAATTATATTGAAGGAAACGCCCAACAAAAAAGCTTTATCTCCATTACAAAGCATCTGGCGACAGTGAGAATGTTGCTCACTCTCTGCCTCGTTTCTGTAAGGAATGTGAGAACTTTTCAAGTCGAAGAAATTTTTATTTAAGTTTTCTCGATGCCAGAACTTCTCACAACTTACAGAAACAAGGCCTTGAGGTCCACTCTTGCAGTTCGAAACGAAAGAAATACTTTAAAGTTTGCAGGTTAAATACACTCTACGTTGTAATTTTTTTTCTTTTATTAACGGTGGTTGTCAACTTGTGCACATTCGTTTTTAAGACATCATTGTCAAATTGATAACGAAGTGTGCACAATTTTAGCTCAAACTCCGTTGGTACACTTTTGACAACGAATGTGATCAGTTTGAGCACGTTTGGTGTAATTTTTTCTCTGGGTGTATCAACTAGCCGAGCATGTTGTCTTTTGTTTAATATGCCCATTAAGTAGAAATATCTTAACAATTGATAACAATAGTTGGCCCAAAGCCGCTCAACTGCAATATATTGATAGAAGTGTCACATGAACGAAAAGCTCAAACAACGACTGTCCAACTTTTTTTTTTTTTTTTTTTTTTGATTTTGTCCCATTAGCAATAAAAAATAATAATTAGTATAGTATTTTTTGTTTAGATTTAAAAACAACCTGACAGATAATCTGCCATCTGTGAATGTTTTATGTTTGTTTATTTATTCGTTTTGTTTTCCAACCTCCCCAACTAAAATGAAACTGAGCCGCATGCGTGCGTGTCTTGGTTGAAATTTCTTCGAGATCTTTGGCCAAGACTCTAGTTTTATTGACACAAAATATGAATGAATGTTAATTGAAGAATGGCTTTTCTCTTAATGAAACAAAAAAAGAAAAAAGAAGTTAAATTAAATAAAAAAAATTATGCATGTAGTTGTAAGTTGAATAGGTAAATAATATTCGAGCAACAGAGAACGAATTTCAAAGACACTCTATCGGGCCTGTTTTCTACTACTAATAACTGAGTTGATAGTAGAGGGTTTTTATTTTAAGAATATTTTCTTCCAACTTCCAACCCTATAAATCGTGCAATTTACAAAGTCAATGATTTAACTTTCATTAATTTTTTGAAATCACCGTGATTTGACATGTCGTGATTTGCAGAACAGGCCCCGAAAATTATGCTAAAGGGACAAAGGGTATGACAAACCTAAAAATAAAATCAATTTTAAAAAATTTGGAAAGAAAATATTTAATATTTGAAGTAAGTTTGTGTCAGGTTTGAATTGAAACGTTGGTTGGTTTTGTTACATGGCTGCTTTTTGCACGCCAATAATCAAATAGAAATCGAAATGTAACCTCATTTTGACAAATACCACTTCATTCCTATCTGAATACCTAAAAGCTGAACTATATCGACCCTGTCCCCTTCTCATATCTGTCGCCCCTTTTCTCTGAAAATACAAGATCGACAATTTACAGAGTGAGGAAAACTATCTATTCCTTGTCCTAAATTCGCCGCTGGGCCGGTATGTGTTGTACAGAAGACTTACTCTACCAGCATGTCTACCGATAGTGCAGTAACTTCTTAATACCGCGATACACCTCGAGATGTTCTTTCAATGTTTTTTTGGCTGGTCACGACAGCTTGTCAGCATTTTCGTGCCAACCTTGCAAATTTTGCCTTTGGTCCGTCTGTCTTCTACCTTCTGTCTGCAGGAGTAGCCCCTTTATAAAACGCGTGTGGCGACTGGCGCTGATCCTAATCTGGATTATACGAATTTCTCGGGCATTACCTTTAGACTGTTACATAGAAAATTTCTCTGTTACTGCCCAAACTCCGAAATAACAGAACAACGGATGCCCACATATACATTTATTGCAAGAAGGAGATTTGCTACATACCTGTTGATAGCGCAGCGTTACTTTGAATTGCTTTCAATTCAAAAGATGGTACAAGGAACGTTTTCCGAAGTCTGACCAGCTGAGCCACCTCTGGGCGTTTAATGAAGGATGACGGAAGTAAGGTGATAGTGTTAACTGTCACTGAAAGACTTTGCTGGATTTCCTTCTGACCCCACCACCGTACCTGTATTCAGTAACTTCTTACGAACCAAAAATCGTAATATGTATCCATATATTTATTCGTTTTACGATAGTGTACATCTGTGCTTTAATCGATTTTTATTTGTATATCATGTGGCATCTTTGCATACAAAATGTCAAATTAAGCGAAAATCACAAATAAGGAATTAAAGAAAAACTAAATAAACTGAAGCTTCAACCGACAGTGAATATCGTTAAAATATGTTACTGAATAACAAGGTCGACACATTTTCGTTATATTTATGAAAGCGATAAGATTATCGTAATAAAAGTTACTAAAATAGATTGAAATAGATTCAACCTCCTGTTTTAAAACGAATGACGCTGCTTCCGATAATTGCTGAAGTCTTCTTTGAGAAATTACGTACCTTCATATGCTTCCTCACCAATCACATAGTGCTTTCTTGATATGCAAATGGGCGATGGCGAACGCTTAAGTTCTTCTGGTGTCAGATGCAGCGCTAGTTAATTTTATCACGGCAAGTACTCATGATAATCTTAGCAAAATGTAGGAAATTGCACAAAATGTCAAGTACGATGATAAAATTTAAATTTTTCTTTATTTCTTTATGTAATTTTGAGGAGCGTAAGTAGCTTTACCTTTGGTAAAATACAGGGTGTTTTTTAGAGGTATAGAACTTCGAATTGAAATAAAACACAAGAAAATCGTTTTAATGTCCATCAATTTGGCTTTATTGGAAGGATAATTTTATGCCATTAACAATTAAATATGATTTCGGGCATGTGGCCGCCGCGGCTGGCTCGAATAAAGCCAATTCTACAGGTCCAATTTTCAACCACTTTTTCGAGCATATGGGGCCGTATGTTGGCAATAACGCCACGAATGTTGGCTTCCAAGTCCCCTAACGTTTCTGGTTTGTTGGCGTAGACGAGCGACTTCACATATCCCCAAAGAAAATAATCCAATGGTGTCAAATCACACGATCTTGGTGGCCAATCCATGGTTAACCGAATTAATTGCTCTGATGGACGATTATGTCGACCATAAAATGGACGGAGCTTGCGGTAAACTTCGCGAATTGAACCATTATTTTCGAAATAAATTTGCACGATTTGCAAGCGTTGTTCTTTTGTCAACCTGTTCATGATGAAAGGGCAAACCAAACTAAATATTAATCACTTGACAGCTGACAAAATGGCCGCCAGTTAAAAAAGTGATGCCAACTTAAAGTTCTATACCTCAATAAAAAACACCCAATATAAGGAAAAATCTAACCGCATTGATCTAAGCTACAAGCTTAATAGATTGGTCAACACACGCGACATCGTACTCGTATGTGACATTCTGTGAAATTGCCCATGTGGCAGTAGGCCGTATCGCCTTACAGGCAAAAAAAAAAAGTACGCCTTACACCACCGAATATCAAATATTGTTGCAACATAGTTTCGATATTTTTTTTTTGCCGAGCGTAGGGGTAACCAACATAAATTTTTCGTTATGTCTTCGGCATTTGCAGTCCGATCTTAAAGTTAATTAATTTTTTTAATTCTTGAGATATCATGGGCAGGTACTAGAAGAGGGTACTTGAGGTCAATGATTATTGAAGAAAAAATAGGGCTCCTCGAGACAAAAAGATCGATATAACACACTTTAAGCTCCGACCGCAGATATGAGGACAAATTTTAAAAGGCAACTCAAAAAAAAAAAAAAAGAAAAAAAAATAGTTTTGCTGGCATTTTCGAATTACTTCCTTAGCAAGAGTTTCAGGATTTCTTGTAAGCTTTAATTTTCTTATATTACGGTTTTACATTAGGGTGGTAGGAACTGAGATCTGGTGGGTACATACCAGAACGGAATATTTGAGGTCAATGACTATTTAAAGCAAAACAATGGTCTCCTCGAGACAAAAATATCGCTGTATCACACTTTAAGCTCCGACTGTAAATGCCGAAGATGTAATGAAAAATTTATCTTGGCGTTCGGCAAAAAAAACATTTTTTTTCGAAACTGCCTTGCAACTTTTTTTTGTTTTTGAGATACACACCAATGATGAAATGTCAAACCAAACTATCAGCTGTCAAAATGTTTCACATATGCAACAGTATTGCCAACCTGAGGTTTTATCCCTTCAAAAATACAACAAGTGATAGTAAACGTTTGTATAAAAATAAGAAAATTACTATTTTGCTTTTGTTATCAACAGATTTTCTTCAATTATCTCGAAAAAACTTTGATGACAATTAAAACAAAAACAAACAAAAATAACTGATAATTTACCGAGGCCTAAAGTTCTGTATAACAACTGCAAATTACCATAAATTCCCAAAGTGTTGATTGAGATAGGCAATAATTTAGAAAAAAATTAATATTAAAACAATTTTTTTTTATTCAAATCCCATACACATGTTGGATGAAGGCTTAACACAAATTGTCGTTTAAGATCTTTTAGTAAATGAAAGATTTTTAAGAACTTTATTTTAGTTATAATTTATTATTTATTTAAAACTGGTTGAAATGTCTTTTTTTTCCAGAATTTTGTTTAGCTTAATCTTGTCCATTATGCGAGACGCTTTGTCTCTGAAAAACTTTTATCATAAACTTTCATTAGTATGCTAATTTTATGCGAAATCTTCTTTAAAAATAAAAAGTTCTATTTGATTTTCGCCGTTTCAAAGTTGCTTAATTACCATTTCTCTGTTTGTTTTAGGTGTGGAAATACGTACGAGTGTTTGTGTGTGTGTGTGTTTGTGTGTTTAATTTCTATTTTATCAGGTTTTGTGCGATTTTTTTTTCTTCGTTGAAATGTAGTGCGTGCTGTTAGGATAAAGTTACCTAAAATGAATCCGCTCATAAATCAGGGAGTTAAAGATAATAGAATATGACAGCCAGTGTATAATGAGGTGATTGTTGTGGGCAAAGAGAAAATATACACAGCAATGAATTGGAACAAGTTTGATTAATAATAAAAAAGAACAAAAAAGAAGCAAATGAAACTTGTATTTAATAAGACAATATTTATATTGCAGCTGCTTTTTTGAAGTAACTGAACTGGCAACAATAATGATCTGCTTCATTAGGATACTAATTCTAATATAACATCCTAACGTAACAGCCTCCTTCGTCGGTATTGTGTAACAGAAACATCGGCGAAGTAAGATGACTACTAAAAACACAGCTTAGCAAATTTAATACGTTTCATTAACACCAGAGGCAGTGCAACACTGCAGAAATGCCTTATTAAAAACGTGCAAAACAACAGAGTTGTAAAATAATGAAGCTTTCTCTTATCTCTTCCTTCACCACCTGTCTTCTCTATCACTATCACTATCACTATCACTAAAGAAGCTAAAACCTTGTAATAACAGTGAGAATTCATTGCCTGAGTGTTAGTTTTTTTTTTATGAAAAAAACATAAATTTTAGAGAATAGTTATGGAAGACCCTTTTTACCCATCACATTTATAATTCAAATATCTAAACTAATTTCTAACAAAGTTCTGATTGGCCATTCCAAAATCTAAAACTCGAGTAATTTTTTCTAAGAAAACCATACAAAATTTAAATAATTACATTTTTATTACTTCAACGCGCAACGTGTTAGGCCAACAACAACAACAACAAAAAAACTTTATAAATTTTTTATTACTCATAAAATATTACTCGTATTTAAGAATGGAATTCACTATACTACCTCAATAGTTTTAAATCTTGTAGAAATCACTAACCCCACCCATTGATAATGTCTCTTTAGACTTTTACATAAATTAATATGAACCAATTGAGAATTCTTTCATGCGTACAGTGTGTGAGCAGGCTTTTCGTTTACACGTTTCCTTAATTTGAATCAACTCAGAATTCTATCATGCGTACAGTGTGCTCTGCACGAGAATGAGCATGTTTTTCTTTTGCTTAATACGAATGAATGAATCAATTGCTTGCCGTACAGATCCCCAGTGATCGTCTGGCTCAATTTCAGCAGCTTACAACAGATGAGATTCCACCAAATACAGAGCTTCACCTTGGCATTCTAGATATTCGTCTTTGGCGTGGATTCGGCAATTTGGTCATTCTTCACATACGATTTCTTGGGCTTCAGGTGATCGCTATGAACAATTTTTTTTTACCGCAAATAAGGAAGCGTTGCAAAAATTTCGTGGCTTCCAGGCAGCATTGCAAACATTAAAAATCGTCTATCAACATCTCTCGGGCTTCAACTCTTGTGGTGACAAATTTCTCTGCTTTTAGATAAATTCAGGACCCGCAGTGACTCCAGTAACTTTGTGCGAACAGAAAATCGTAATACATATTTTTCGATTCACTTATTCGTTTGCAGTCACGATAATCCAAGACGCATCTAACTAGTTAGAAGCCCTATTTCATGTGATAATTTTTTTTTGTTTCCTTCGTCCATCTGTTTTCTCGAGAACCGTAAGAGCTACGGTCCTGAAATATATGACAGTTAAAAATCAAAGGGTGTTCTAAAGCGAGCAACGAAACATGTTGAAATCCTAATGTAATATACAAAAAATTATATATAGACAAATACAATTTTCAAAGTTGTGGTAGGTTTCCATATACGTGTTTTGGAACAGAAAACTTGTTTTGCTCAAAACCCATTTTTTGCTACATGTTTTCCCATACATTTTTCATATCAGCAAAACACCCCAAATAAGTTGTTTTCCTCCAAAACATGAGAAAATTTGTCAGTGCAACACTGCGTTGCTGCCTGAAACTTCGAAAAAAGCCTCAATATGCTGCTAAAAGATGGCACTAATGCAGAATATTAAATTTTTTAAGCATTTGCACAACCGAAAAAATCACCAAAAAATACAAACGCCAAAACTAAAAATTAATCGCTTTAACAAAAAATATTGTCAAAAATCCAAAAAAAATTACTGAAAAATATGTTAGTGTATAGCTAAGTTTATACTTAACAATTCTTAGTGGTGAGTATCAATATACTACACCATTTTGCATATGCTACGATGTAAGACCATTTGCACAAGATTGTGAATTGGGATATTGTTTAATATATAGGGTCCGCCATCTAACGTTTTTTTTTCAACTAGTGCTTATTTCGTGAATGGTAACACTTAGCTCAAGTCTGATTTGACAGATAATTAGTTTTATCCTTCCGCTGAACGAATATGGTTGTGTATACGCTTGAACAACGCTGGGAAATGTTGCCCTGCGATCGACTTACAGAAGATACCGATTTTGCCAAAAAAATCATCTTTTCAAATGAAGCTCATTTTGATCTTGGCGGGTATGTAAACAAGCAAAATTGTCGCATTTGGGGCACAGAAAACCCGCACGCATACATTGAAAAGCCGACGCACCCAAAACGAGTCACTGTTTGGTGCGGATTTTGGTCCAGAGGCTTAATTGGGCCAATGAGCAAGGAGTGGCCGTTACAGTGAATGGCGATCGTTATCGGGCCATGTTGAACGAATTTTTGTTCACAAAAATTGAAGAGGAGGATATTGGCAACATTTGGTTTCAACAGGACGGCGCTACGTGCCACACAGCCGAAGCTACACTCGATGTTTTTGTTTTAAAAAAAAAAAGTTATCTGGCAAAATTAGAATAAATGACCAAAACGCTGTACAACTTAGCAAAGACATAAACCACGTGTAAAAGATGCGCCGCCTGCCGTGAATTCCCTTGAATTTTTACTTTGTACACATTTTACATTTAGAAACGTGGGCGCGGCCGCCCCAAATAAAATTTAATATAATTTTAAACGTGTCCTGCGAGACTTGGCGTTGCAATAGACTTCTGCCAATTATATAAATTTGACATAAAAAAGGGAAACGCAAGGCGAATTCACATCAGGTGATCCTAATTCACCAGCTGACATAATTTCTCTGCTGTCAATCAATGCAAAACGCTAGGAAATATTCTGGCAGCAGAAAATTTTACACTAACAAATATACAAGGCGAATACGCAGAGTTGCAAATTAAGACCACCTGGTATCAATTCGCCTTGGGGAAACGTGTAATCTTACATACATATATGTATGTCATCAGTGTTGCCAGATTTAGTTATCAGCTGTTTTAGAAACTTAAGTAAACATTTACATTTTAGTGCGGATAAAAATAAAGCTTCTCTTAAAAGTTTAACCGACTTCAAGAAAAGAGGTGAAAACTAACACATAAAAATTACACATAGGGTCCTCCAATAGAGACTTCCAAACTTTGACAGTCCATAGCGGGCGTACCAATATTTTATTATTTTTTTTTTGCCAGATGATAGAGATAGTAACGGTATGTGTCACACAGCTTATGCCACATTGAACATTCTGCATGAACGATTTGATTGCGGGGTCATCTCACGTGGAGGTAATGTGAATTGGACTTTTAGGATACCCGACGCCGTGTACAGTTGCGGTAGACACTGCACGATATTGTATTCCATATATAATAGCATCGACAAGTCTTGCAAGCTCCTTTTAGTCGCTTCAATATTTTTGTTGATAAATGTTTTGTAAGTTTCAAGCAATTTTAGGCATATTCATGGCAGTTGTTGGGTTCCGTTTAGTAATTATTCTTTTTTTTCTATTAAATGATAAACGTTCGACAGTCAATCTGGTGGTCATTATTTAATAAAATTCCAAAAAATTTCGTATTCTTTCCCACAACAAAGCAAATTAAATATTTCTTACGTCATTCTAATTACTTTTATTTACAATTTTAGACATTCAATCGCATAAAATTCTTTAATTTTTTTTATTATTTGTTCTTAATTCTTAATTTAACGTATTTAAAAAAGAAATCCGTTTGTAAATTGTACATATGTATGTATGTATGTATGTATGTATGTATGTATGTATGTATGTATGTATGTATGTATGTATGTATGTATGTATGTAAATATCAATAAGGGTCTTGTTACGTGGTCACTTAACCAACAAGATCCGAGATTCAAGTGTATCTATGTACGTCAGTTCTTTTAATAAGTTGTTATAATCTCAAAGTGTTGAAGTGGGAAAAATAATTAATCATAAACAAATTTAACTATCTGAAAACCAATTACATAAATATAACAGGTTTGGTACGTTAAAGACAAGCACTATAGACTTTTTATTTGCGTTTTAAAATTCAGCGCTCGCATTAACTAAACACTTATCGTCATTCGAAATATGTATTTTACAAATGTAAAAACTACATTTAAAACTTATTTAAAAAAAATTATATTGTTGGTTTGTTTGGTCTAGATGCATTTTGTTGCTGCTTTCATTAGGATATTTCTGGCCTGTTTTCACATTACAAAGAGTCAAAAAAATATTGCATAATAAATTTTAAGATTGCAAATAACTGTAAGTTTTTGCTTTGCAACATCTCATATTTTGATGTTGCGTGCGACATTGAAAAAAATCAACATTTGCTAACAGTGTGTCGACGGTACATGTAGAATAGAATTAAGAAAAATATTTGCGGAAAATATAAAGATCTGTGACCATTGTACCTATATTAAGTTGGTCACGTGCGACATCGTAAGTGTAAAACAAAATAAAAATTGCACAAACAAATTTTACATGCATACTTTTAAATTATTTCAATTCAGAATTGCAAGAACGGTGCAAAAATTTAAATGTTGAAGATGAAATATTATAACAAAGCCATAAATTAAAAAAAAATATATATATATTTCCGTTAAGTTTGTTGTTGTTGTGTTGAAATAAATACGTTGAACACTTCTGTTAAAATGAAAACATTTTTATTAAGCTTGTTTAATTCTAAATTCATAAAAAGAGCAGCAAAAACATTATAAATATCATAATGGAAAAAAATGTCACGTGTGACATGTCACTATTTGCGACTGTTTAATGTCTAAAATGTTTTCTGCAAAATCTAAACATTAGTGCTCAACATTTTATGATAAGTTATGTTCAAATATTGCTGCATGTTTAGCTGGCATCAGCGTTTTAATCCTTCAAAAGAAAAACACCTTCTGTTTTTGTCACATGCGAATGCCTTGTTTATATGAATTATTTTGAAAACGAAAAATTGCTCAAAATCAAACCTAACACCAGTTATAGAGCTAGAATCAGCAGTGTGCAGTGCTCCATTATTGATACATTTGAATTATGGCACCATCCGATTACTCGAATATATTTTGTTTCTGCTTTATTTTAGAAAAAATATTCCGTTATCTATTCGATTAACACTTAAAGGTATTTAAATACTCGAATAAGTTTTCTTTATATTACTGCAAAAACTGCTTTTCATTATAAAATGTTTAAATGTATTTGAGTACGTGAAAACAAAATGTTTTAATCGATTATTAAAAAAAAAAATTTTTGTATTCGAAATTTTGTTTTCGTTTGGAAAGCCATTATTCGATGAAATTTAATAGGCAATAAAATAAGCGAATAAATTTTAAAATAATTTTCAAATGATTCGAATAATCTTTGTATATATATTTTATTCGAATAATTTTCAATCCCATTAATTTTAGCTGTTTTTTAAAAGACAACACAAGCTTTAATCACACCATGAATACAATTTTTGTGAATAGCAAAAGTTTCATGGGTCATTCATTACAAATAATAATTATAATCTATTTATCGACTATTTTAATTAAAGCAAATAATTTCGACTTTCATATAATTTAACTTTGCTGTACGCTGAATTGAATCGTTTGTGTTTTAATTTGCATATCAAAAGAAAAGAATAATAATTTATATGAACAACATGAAGAACTCTTTCTTGCAACTAAATTATGTATTTAAAGTAAAAACCGTTGAAAGAAAAAACTGATAAAAAAAAATCATTAATTTTACATAACAAAAACATTTGCATAAACCATTTAAAACGAAACAAAAATAAATCTGTACGAGATTATAATAAATTTTTTTTTGTATTATGATACATGTTTAATAGAATTTATTTATTTAACGCATGATAATCTTGAGAGTTTTTATAATAAAACGTTTAAAATCTTTATACGCTTTTATTGAACATAAAGAAGAATCATTGATAAAACAATCACTTTTGACTTAAAGTGATCTTCAAATCCTCTTAGCAAATTGTAGGCTGTTCATTGACTCGAAATTTGGAAATTGAAGCGCATTAAAACGCTCGCTGGCAACCTTGAAGCTGTTACCATTTAAGAAAATTTCGTTTTTGTACGCATTGGCGTAGCTGCTGATAAATAAAAACAAAAGATTTAATTTTCAGCCTATTTCATCAATTTATTTAAATATCAATTCATATTTAAAAGTAATTTTTCCATACAAAAATTAATGAAAATCGATATTTAAATATGAATTGATATTTAAATAGAGTTGGTGAAATTGGCGCTTACAGCGGTCTTTATAAGCGATTATTGTAGTTAAAGTTGGTTTAACATAGAAATGATGGATGCTTTAACTTTAACTTTAACTTTAACAAACCGTTTATGAATGCCGGTGTTACACATAAACTTTGTTAAAAATTCTTTTGGTGACAGGGTGTGGGGTGGGGGGGGGGAGGAGGTGGAGTGTTCCATTTTACTACGCCCTTGTTTATACAATTGAGTAATTACTTTGTGATTATTAAATATTTAAATAATTTGCTTAGTTCTAAAATAAATGCTCATCATCTATCTACTCCTCACATTCATTTGTTTCACAAACTTCTTCAGACAATGACGTCAATATCTTGACACTTACCCAATAAACAAACAAGTTTATTCTATTTTATTGTAGCTATTAAATCTAAATCAATAATGTAGTTTGTTATTGTAACAAAACGAAACTCGCTTGCCAAATTAAGAAGACTAAACGATTTCAATATCCTATTCGATCTAATGGCTCGCTTCACAACACCAGCAGCAGGCAGCAAAAGAACAACTGCAATAAGCAACGAATGCTCACGTGTATTTATAAATAAATCTTTTGCATGCAAGTCACTGCATTTTCATATTGATAGTGCAACAAAACTATCACGCCCTTTAATTTTACATAAAAAGTTGTAAATTTTTGGCTGATTAGCCTTCACAGTGAACTACTTTCAATAAATTATGAATGTTAAGGTTTCGAATAAAAACTCCATTAGCATACGAGTATAGTGTTGCTTTAATTAACATACATACATAAATAATTGATTTCAGTTAAGAGAAGTTGGAAAATTGCTTTTTAAATTTATTGTTAAAGTCCAATTTAATTTCTCATTTCAAAGGTCTCCAAGTTAATTTTTATATATATATGAAATCTATTTTAACATATTAGTTTAATAAATTCTATAATGAGAAAAATAAAAAATTTTGAAAGTTGTTACTTTTAGTGAATTAATAATAAATATTTGCATTTAAATTATTGTTATGAGTTGAAACGCTTGGAACTTGTTCTGTTTCATTTATTATTGACATTTAATTATATAACCTTTATAATCAAATTGAAAAGAAAAACATAAATTGATGACATCGTTAATTGTGTCCTAAAACAAATTTACAGCGTAAAAATTAGTTGGACCTGCAACAAGAAAAGGCTGCACCAAGAAGCTTGTTATGGTATGGGCAACGAGCGATTAAAAACAGGGTTCGAATCGTCACATCCGTGCACGTACCATTTTCGTATTATGACATACGTTAACGTACTGAAATCCCATTCAGCTTATACGACTGACGCATCACTCAATTTTTTTTTCGCACGATTGTCGATACGATCACGTATGTGGCGTTTCGACCCCTGGAACGAAATGTAGTTCCTTTTAAATAATTCCACAAGCTTTTTTTTCCAGAACATTTGGTTTGTCGTACAATTATTATCTTTCCAAAAAATTACTTTTTCAATAAGTTCACTTTGAATTTTTTTTTGCCACGAACTACATATCGTCACCTGTAATGCAAAAGGAGCAATTTTAATTTTTCATAACTTTACAAGATTTTTCTTCATTTAGGCGCTATTTTCCATAGGGGCAACATATTTCACTTTTGTGAATAATTTTGTTTTTGACTTGTGCGCCTCTTAAGTCAATGTTTTTTCGTTGTGGCAATTTTACCTCGCTTAGGCGACATTTTCCGTAGTAAGAAAATATTTTACCTTTTGTAAATAATTTCTTTTTTGGTGATTTTTCTTTTTTTATGCGATATTTGGCGATATATTTTACTTTTGTGCGAAATGTGTTTTGTTTAGCTCCTTTTATAAGTCATTGTGATTTGTTTTCGTTTTAACGATTTTTCTTCGTTTATGCGATATTTTACGTGTGGGTAAATATTTTTGTTTTTGATTTAAGTCATTATGGCTTATTTCGTTTTTGGCGATTTTTTTTTGTTTTAGTGATTTTTCCTCGCTCAGGCGATATTTTCTGAGGTGGCAGTAAAGGTTTGGCACCTTTTAAGTCATTGTGGTTTTTTCTCGTTTTGGCGGCGTTAAGCCGTTTTGCAAATTTTTGTTCTTGGCCGATATTTTTCGTGTCAGCGCCAGCAATTTTTTTTTATTTAATTTTTTTCTCTCGGAGTGGAGTATCGGTTTTTGTGACAATTTTTTGTGACAGGCGATGTTTCCGTTTTGACATCTTTTCTGGTCTTTTTTTTAATATATTTCATGTTACGACCTATTTCAATGTTTAATTGTGCTCTTTTAAATATTTTTGTGTGTGTTTTAACGATTTTGTGTTAACTTCGGCAATTCGTATAAATATGTTTCAAGTTTCGTATAAATATGTTTCAAGTTTCGTTTCTGTAACGAATGTGAGAACTTTTCGAGTCGACAGGTGTTTATTTTTTGCATAGCCCTGCGTAAAATAGTTTTTTTTTTGATGCGAAAACTGCTCACAGGTTACGTTGATAGTGACAGTGACAGTGACGGTGACGGTGTTGCAAATTGTAGTAGTTATTAGATAATACTAAATTAAATTAAATATCATAACAGACTCATGTATATTAAAAAAATTTTTTCTTTTCAGGCAACTTTACCTTTCTTCCTGGAAATATGTATATATGAGTTAAAATTCGAACAGAAAAATCGACAAAAAAAAAACAAGGTACGTCAATTTAATACTGAAAAAGTTCAAATCATTGTGATAAAAATAAGATTTATGTGTCCTGCCTTAATGCCAAAGAAATTAGAAAAAATTTAAAGAACTATGAACTCAGAAATGTTATTTTAAACTCAATCTGTGAATTATTATAAAGTCTTGCAATACAAAAAATATTGATACCATATATCGCTGTTAACAAGTAGAAAAAGACCCGAAGTCAAATTACTGTAACTTTGCAGGAGAAGTTAAAAACATCTTATTCAGTGCTTTTCGCTTAAAGCGAACTTCAAGGGACTGCTCAAATTTGTTCGTTTTAAGCGAAGTTCGTTTTAAGTGAAGACATCAAGAAACCATTATTGTGTGTGCACATGTCTTTTTTTTAACACTTTGGCTATTTATTTATTTATTAAAACAATTTTAGAACATTGTAGTCTTCAAAAAATAAGTTTATTTAGTTTTTAAAAAAATCAGTTATTTTAGTTTGCTTAAGGCCATAATTCACTATCCTACACAATCGCGCGATCTACGCAAAAATACAACCCTGATCTGATGAATTGTTTTTGTCTTTTGAAAAATTTCATAGACTCCATCATACCAGGGCTGTATTTTCTCAAAAATCGCACGATCGTGTAGGCTAGTGTATCACTGCCTTTAGTATTAATATTGGCTTCATTTATATACACTTCCACTTGGGCCAAGTGGTCAAGAATTTGTTGTGGAGTGTCGCGAGACTGAAGAAAATTTCATACACAGCTTACGCTACACATTGCATCCAGGGTAGTAGTAGCTCGGATTGGCTCTTCGTTGTCCATTTCCATATCGTCATCAAGGTCGTCATCACCAGTTTTATTATATCAAATTTCTCTTTTAAAGAAAAACACTTTCTTTGTTTTGCAACCGCTGCTACGGCCATCTTCAACTGCTGAATTCACATCGCCTTCACACAAAAACAAAAAACAATTAATCCTAGGGGAAGTACCTGATTATAGAGCATACGATAAATAAACTACAGCGTTACCAAATTAAAAAATATAATTTTTTGTTCATGGCAACACACTTCTTGGTTCGTTTTAAGCGAAAAAAGAACAATTTACATGCAAAAAAAGTTTGTTATAACCGAAAGTTCGCTTTAAGCGGGTTCGTTATAAGTGAAAAAATTTTCATGGTTTTATAGAAATAAAAGTTCGTACTTTCGAAAATGGTTCGTTTTAGGCGAAAGTTCGTTTTAAGCGGCTTCGCTATAAACGAAAAATACTGTATATAAATACGGCACACATTATTTTGTCGTACACTTTTAAGTATCTTATCGTCCACCAATATTATTGAAACATATGTGACCTGCTCCACGAAAAATTTTTTTTTTACTTTTTGAGTGATTCTTATAGGAAAAAAAAACGCTCTTTCAAATGCCGCGTTTTTCTCAATAACTTCTTTTCGGCGCAGAGGTCCCTTTTCGTGGAGCAGGTCACATATATGGTTTAAAAGGTATTTTTGTGTGGATATGCACAAAATAATAGTTTTTTTTTCAAATTTCTTAGCTCAAAAGTAGTAAAAAGCAATTTAAATTTGCTTGAAAAAAATACAACTTTCTTCTTTGTTTTTGTTTGCTTATAATAAATAAAGACATACTAGGTGTCAAGTGGTCTAATTTAGACCACCGGGCGATCCTAGTAATAATAAACAATACAAGTGCTTATACAACTGCTTTGTAAATCTGAATGTAAAAGCGTTATTTTTTACAATATTGCAATAAGTTTTTGTGACGACGTGTATTTGTGTGAAATGTATAGGAATCACTGAAAAACTCAATTTCGCGAAAATACGAGTTTGTTTGATCATTTTACTCAGTCTTTCAATATTATCAAAACAGTCTTTCAATATGATCGATTATTCCAAATTTAATTACTACGGCATAAAATTTACGGCATAATAAATGTCAATGGCAAGAAGGAAATAACAATTTGTTCCCTATTTCTATGTTTTCTATGTTTAAGCATGAAAAGCAGAATAATAAAACGATTTGTGTTCTTGAAATAAAAGTGCAGCATATGTTAAGGAGTAAAATAATAAATATAAGCAGAGTTATGAGATGGAAACAATTACCCAACCCAAGAAGTAAAACTTTATATTAGAGATGAGCACGTGAGCGGTTTTTGACTCACGACACGCACGCTCACGTTCAGTTCAGTATTTTCAATTCTTATCTTAGAAAATCACATTAATTAATAAAAATATGTCATTCGATAAGAATTGAAAATACTGAACTTAAGCCCCGATTAAGAAATTATTCCTGATTAAAAATCATTCTAGTTCAATTAAATTTAAAGAGTCTCACATAAAGTTTGTTTTATATAAATATGCAGCATAGCTATAACCGGGTGCCCTGTGTAGGGTTGTTTTGCGTGGAATTGTCCTTCTACAATATGGCCGTCATCAACTTCCTTTTAACTTCATTTTAACCCGTTATACCCCCATTTTAAAGGTACTTCTTAACCCATGCAGAGCAAAAGTAGACTGCTTAAATATTTCACATTAATGTTCTTGGTACAATTTTACATGAGACTGCAATATATCACATCCCATATGCGGAATACAAGATCTTCTTTTTACACACACACACACACACATACCAAAATTTTTGAATACTATAATAATTTATAAATATGTATGTATGTATGTATGTATGCATATGTACTAATGTCAGTTGTAGGTGCAAATGTAAAGATTTCGTATTAATTTACAAGTATCTTCTGCTTTTATTTTTTATTTTCTGGCTCTTGATGTCATTGTACTTCCATTAATTTTAAACAGAAATTTCTTCAGGTGTATAAGTGTTGTCCGGTTAAGATGTTTTATTTTTTTTTTTGTTAAATTCTCAATTTAATTTGTAATTTAAAACCAAAGAAAAATTTTTAATACGTAAAATGAAATGACAACGATTAAATATTATTTTATTAACTTAAAACAAAAAACACATTTTGCAATTTACGGGGAAATTAAAACGTAAAGGGGATTAGAGGTTTCTCATAAGTGTAACCATGTTCTGAGTGCGAACTTTCACTCTTTTCCAGAGCTATGGAATGGCTTGTAGCAGCACTTGCATGGGAATCGGGCTTGCTCTCTGAGTGTGGACTGTGGCTGGTGGTCGACGTCGTTATGGTTGCCTTTTTAGCAGAAGCTTGTGTAGAGTTCTGGGAAGATTTTTTACTTGCGTTGAGGTCTTCTTTGGGAAACTCATGTTCATAGTCATCGATGACGGTAGTGTCTGCAGAAAAAGAAATATCATCTCCCGGTTTGAAAATCACTGTGGGCGCAGAGCCACTCAATTGTATACCATCATCGTGATTGAATAATTTGTATGAGGTTGCGGTTTGGGTGAAAAAATTTATGGGCACGATATCAACTTCTGTGGGAGGTTGAGCATATTTTCTGCTCTGTGCCGTGCTTTCCGCTTTAGTATCATCCTCAATGGGATTAGCAAAATTTCTTGCCCCAGTATGGTTGATTTTGTTCTCATTACTTTCCTTCTTATTGTTGAAAGTCTTCTCTTTAAACAATTGGCTGTTGTAGACATCGAAGAAGAGACCCGATACTAGAGCGCCCTTGTAAATGGGCCTATAATGTTGTCTGGCTAAATCAATATCTAGAGGTTGCACATTGTCCACCTGCATGGGCAGAGGATCGTCTATAACTTTTGGTTGATTGTGTTGAAAGTTCAAGTTTTTCTTTACAATTTTCGAGTGCTCGCTGAGTTGAGACTTTTGTTCAACTTTATCGTTTCTAATGGGTAAAAAATAACTTTGTTTGAGCTTATTAATTCCAGGTGATGGCGAATGCGTTCGCGAGTTTGAGGACAACTCCTGGACATTAGCTGTTGTATAATTACTTCCATACAGTAGCAAAATAGTCACTATAAGCTGTTTATTCTGCAAAGAATTTAATTTTTGAAAAAAAAATAAACAATTTCTTTTTTGATTAGATAAATTACCATGTTTAATGAGCTGAATTTTTTTGTGCACTGAATGCTTGCTTTACCAGAAATATTGCAAAATATTTGTCTTGTTTTTGTATATATAACGTTTATTTACTTTTTAATTGCGCTGATTTCTTATTTGCAGTACATTATATGTTATTGATTTGCATTGCTTTTCATACTCTTTCTTTATCAGTTTCATTCCCATGATCGTACTGTTTTTTTTTTTCATATACAAATATTCATTTTGTTAAATGCTATCGACTCTAAAGTGAGCTACACATTCATGAGTTCACTTGATTCCATTTGACTGACTGATTTATTAATTTAGTTTATTAGAGTTTATAAGAGCGTAATGCAGCTACAGCCAAAATATTTTGTATTCGCTAAAAAGTTCTCAGTGTTAAGCAAAAATCATATTAAAAATTGAGAAAAATTAGCGGGGGAATTGCTCCCCTTTGCGGGGCTTTGTTTTAATTTTTGGCTTAATGCCAATCTCCTTGTTGAAAATTGAGGCCCAAAAAACAAAATCTCTAAAAACAAAAGGTTAAAAGATGATGAATTGGAGGGATTTATTGCCTTGGAGACGATCGAATGAACCCGTCAATCAGTGAGTACCGTATGCTTGTTGCTTAAAAGGAGACGTTCAAGTTAACGCTTCAATCACCATTTGTATTTTAACTTCATAGTGATCGCATCGTAATTGCAATATAAACTTTTCTTCATCCGCTCACTTAACCATCGTTAAAAACAAAATTCAGCAAGAAACCGCTGATTTTTTCGTCCATCAAAGTTCCGAGACGTTTCAAATAATCTTTTTTTGGATTTTCATCAAGCACGGCCGACCGAATAATATTCAGAATATCTGACATGAAGCCTGAAGCATGAAGCCACTATGGCAACGCTCGACCACATGTTGCCAGACCAGTTGAAAACTATTTAGAAAATAGTGATTGGTAAGTTTTTGCCTCAACCGCCACAGTCCAGACCTCAACCAGACGACCGACTATCAATTGTTTCGATTGATACGGAATGCTCTCACTAAAATACGTTTCTTTTAAAAACAGGCCACCCGAAATGGGCTTGATTCGCTATTAACCTGAAAAAAGTAACAGTGGCGCAGAACTCCCCACTAAAGGCTCGAAATTTACTAAAATCCCGCATTTTCAAGTTATACACCCAATAATTATTTAATTGCTTAAGGTAGGAACACACGATTGCCACAATGCACCAATTGTTGGTGCATTTTATATGTCAATCGTGTGATTTCACAATTTATTGCCTCGTAGGACAATCGAGAACAATATGCTGCTGATTTGCCGCAACAAAATGCAACTCTGGTGCGGCAATCGTGTGAACGGTTATTACACAACCATCCCCCAATAAAAATGTTAAAAATGCACCAATATTTATTGTGTTCTCGAGCGGCAATCAAAGTATCCAATACGCGACAATTTCTAAAATTGATTTATATTTTTCGTAAGCACATGCCGTAAACTTAAACTTACATTCAGGGGTGTTCTGTAAACCGCACGTTTTGAAATCGCCTAATTTCCAGGAAAGAACTTAATTAAAAAGGTGACTTGTTGCAGCTTTTTAATTGGTTTTAATATGTTAGATGTTTAAGATATTTTATACGAACTGACCTGCGAATGCGCTAAGTCGTCCGATCAGCAGATCACTGTTTTTCGTTTTTGAAATCGCACGATTTCAAATCGCGCGGTTTGCAGAACACCCCTGTTTATATGTAATTATAACTTATTTGAAAGGTTAACATGGAACTGTGAGCCAATCTTTAACCCATATATTTAGTTTTTATTCGTTTAAAAGCACGAAAATTGCCTCTGCTTTGTACATTTAATGAGCATAAAATATAAAAAGAAGAGGCAATTTCATTAATTAATTAATTTATTTATTAATTTTAACGAATAAACCATTTTCACATACAAAATAAAACAAACAAAATTTATTTCTTAAAAAAAAACCATTTGCACGTAAAACAAAACAAATTAAAAATGATCACAACAGCTGTTTGTTTGTGTGACTGGACTGCGGCAATTGTTGCCAAAAATTCATTATTCGCCAATCTGCGTCAATAAAATTTTTGTAAAATGGGGCAATCATGTGACTGCAGCGTATTTGATTGGGACAATTTTATTACTGTGCACCAATTCAGCACAATAAAAATTGGATCAAATTGGTGTATTTGCGGCAATCGTGTGATCCTACCTTTACTAAAACAGCAAATCATGTTTAAGTATTTTAAAGATTTGTTTACGTTTATTTCAGTTGTCAATCTGATAACTTTTAGGCAACTGAGGAAAGTTGCCATGCATAATACTAATTTCAATTTTGGTCGCATTGCCAGTTGACAAGGCAACTGAAGTTAGGTTGCCATTCAAACATGAAAAAAAAATTATTTATGTAAAGTTTTTTTAATAAAGAAATTTCTTTTTTTAGAATTCAAATAATTAAAGCTTTTTATGGTCGGTTATTATTCAATACAACTTTTAGTTAACTTTATGCTTTTGACTGCTCGGAAACAAAAAAATATAAATACTCGTATGTAGCGATCTAAAATTATATGAGAACTAAAAGATGGTTGTGCATTGTGTGTTTGTTCTAAGCATTCGTAGCCAAGATCAACTAATGTATTGTAGATTTAATTTAATTTAAATAACTTTTCGTACACACAAAAGCTTTAATGGTGGCTTTTGTTAAAAAGTCTTATAACTTTTGGGTGAGAATAACAAAAGATTGCGATATAGTTATTTCAGACAAAAAAAGAAGAATAATTGATAGACTTTTAAACGGTCTTCTTACAAAGAGCCTTAATATGCATTTGTTTGGGCTGGTTATTTGCTTATAGAATACTCGAACTCGGAGCAGTTTTGGGAAATTATAAAAATGTACAAAAAAAAAAAAACAAAAAACAAAATTGACATTTAGTTCAATATATCTATGTATATGTGTAATAATATACGTACGTGTGTATAAACTGTTGCTAACTTTTATACTCGTATTTAAAAATAAAAATAAATAATTTTTCTTATGCAAAAATCATTTAAATTAAAACTAAATTCTTCAAACTTGAGCCTGAGTAAGAAATTTTTATGCGGGAATTTTTTTTATTCAAGTGCGAACGAATAAAACTAAATAATGAAATACATATTCACCCGTATTGCGTATGTCCAGTCGAATTTTCGTCTACGCCATTTTTGTCATAGATTAAAGAAAACTTGTACTTATTTGCTATAATCTAGAACAAAATTCTCTCGTAGACGAATATTAGACTCGACATGCGTAATACAGGCGATTATTATATATACAGGGTGTTTTTTTTAGAGGTATAGAACTTTGAATTGAAATAAAACACAAGAAAATCGTTTTAATGTCCATCAATTTGGCTTTATTGGAAGGATAATTTTATGCCATTAACGTTTAAATATGATTTCGGGCATGTGGCCGCCGCGGCTGGCTCGAATAAAGCCAATTCTACAGGTCCAATTTTCAACCACTTTTTCGAGCATATGGGGCCGTATGTTGGCAATAACGCCACGAATGTTGGCTTCCAAGTCCCCTAACGTTTCTGGTTTGTTGGCGTAGACGAGCGACTTCACATATCCCCAAAGAAAATAATCCAATGGTGTCAAATCACACGATCTTGGTGGCCAATCCATGGTTAACCGAATTAATTGCTCTGATGGACGATTATGTCGACCATAAAATGGACGGAGCTTGCGGTAAACTTCGCGAACTGATCCATTATTTTCGAAATAAATTTGCACGATTTGCAAGCGTTGTTCTTTTGTCAACCTGTTCATGATAAAATGGCAAACCAAACTAAATATTAATCACTTGACAGCTGACAAAATGGCCGCCAGTTAAAAAAGTGATGCCAACTTAAAGTTCTATACCTCAATAAAAAACACACTAGGAGAGAAAAACTGGTTTTATGCCAGGCGATTACGGATTAAACTGTGCACTAAGGGTAAAACGTTGCTATTTTTGGCATAAATTTAATTTTTTTTTGTTTAAAATTTAAAATCTGCTTTCGTTTTTTGAATTCGTATACTCTAACGGTTATATAAACGTTTTTTTTTATAATTTTTATGTTGCACCCTGTTATTTTATGAAAGGAAAAAGTGAGCTGTTTCATGGTTAAATTATGAAGAGAAAATGCGCGCGAAATTTTTACTAACTTTGATCGTGAGTAAAACATTAATTTTAAACACTGTGAAAAAGTTTAAATATGGAAAAAGTTAGACAAGGTATGTAAAACAATTTGTGATGTAGTTTAAAAAATAGTTGTGTGTTATTGTCTAGTAATTCAGTGTGTTGTTGGTATGTTATTTTTGGTCAACACTAGCAAACATACGTGTGTTGTGTGGAATATAACTTCTGTGTATAGAAAGGTATTTGCAATATTTTTGAAAAAAGTTATTAATTATTATTAACACTTTTTGCTCCTTTTTGTTCCTTTTCGGAAAAAACTTCATTTTGTAGTTTCATACGAGTTTTGCCATTCAACACTGCTTGAAGTTTGGAGCAGCAAAAATCGACAAGCAGATAGTGTAAAAGAATTTATTTTGGAAAATATTACACAACAAAACTTATCAGATGAGCAACATCAGTTAATTAAACAAAAAGTCAAGCAATTTATTGCTTTTATAAATTTGCCAAATCAACTGCTAAAAACCCATGACTACAACTCGAAAATCTTTGGCGTTAAACCAAATAATCTTAAATATGGCGTAAGCCCTTTACATGCATGGATACGATTTTTTGAATTTGTGTTAAAAATTTCGTATAGAATGGAATTGTATATAGATATGGCGTGTTAAAAATGATGACAAAGTCAAAGTTTCTTTGCGAAAACAGTACCTTCAGGAAAGATTGTGGACGGAAATGGGTCTCAATGTAGACAAACCCAAACAAAATGGCAGTGGAAATACCAACGATGAAAATACTGCAAGAAGAGCATTTAGAAATGTTGAGCTCTTATCTTCCATTTTAAAATTCGATTTAAGTATTCTCAAACACTTTTACATTATATTGGATGCCATTTCTTGTGAATATAAGATTGATACAGAAAAATTCAAAAACTTTTGTGGCCAAACATTCAATATGTATTTTGAAAAGTATTCTTGGTATCCAATGTCTCCAACTGTGCACAAAGTTTTGGTACATGGGCACCAAATAATGGATACTTGCATACTTCCTGTTGGAGTTCTAGGAGAAAATGCATCAGAAGCAAGAAACAAGCTGTATAAAAGCGACAGGAGATCGTATGCAAGGAAATGGATAACATGGCAGACGTTTTTAATAGAGCAATGGATTCTTCAGATCCAAAAATATCCACCATAAGAAGAGCCTGCCCAGAGAAGTCATTGCCCTTTTCGAAACACCTGGTATTGACTTTTCAGACACATTAGAAGGCGATGAAAATGAAAATGAAGCAGAAGACGATGAGGCCGACGAAATTGACAGTTTTGGACTGGAGAATATTGAGTTGGAAGAAGAAAATGAAGACGATTAAGTTAGAAGTCTATATTCGTAAATGGTTTGTAAAATGACAAAGGCATATTAGAATTTGTCTCATATGATTTTTTTTTCAGGGATCATGAGCAGTTTTATATCTTAACAAAAAGACTGAATGAAGCCTTGTCTATCATCTGAGTCTACCTAAAAAATATAAAAACATTGAGCTTAAGTGGTTTTATCCAAAAAGTGAGGTTAAGAAATTGTTTTTTTTTAGTACTGGTCCCTAATGGGTTAATAAAATAAAATATTGGGTGTTTTTTATTGAGGTATAGAACTTTAAGTTGGCATCACTTTTTTAACTGGCGGCCATTTTGTCAGCTGTCAAGTGATTAATATTTAGTTTGGATTGCCATTTCATCATGAACAGGTTGACAAAAGAACAACGCTTGCAAATCGTGCAAATTTATTTCGAAAATAATGGTTCAATTCGCGAAGTTTACGCAAGCTCCGTCCATTTTATGGTCGACATAATCGTCCATCAGAGCAATTAATTCGGTTAACCATGGATCGTTTTCGCACTACGTTTACTCTATGTGATAATACGCATCCGCAGAGACGTCGAACAGTGCGCACCGAAGAAACAATTGCCGCTGTAGAGCAAAGTGTTGAAGAGGACCCGAATGAATCGATTCGCCACCGTGCACAGCAATTGGAGCTTTGTCCATCAACTTTATGGAAGATTTTGCGCAAAGATCTTGGCTTGCGACCTTACAAGATCCAGCTTGTGCAAGAATTAAAGCCGCGAGACCATGCAATGCGTCGTGATTTTGGTGTATGGGCCGAAAATGAGATTGATCTCGATGCTGATTTTCATCGCAAAATTTTGTTCAGTGATGAGGCTCATTTTTGGTTGAATGGCTACGTCAACAAGCAAAATTGCCGCATCTGGAGTGAAGAGAATCCACATGAGACCCTTGAGACGCCATTACATCTACAAAAACTGACTGTTTGGTGTGCTCTATGGGCTGGTGGAGTCATTGGGCCATACTTCTTCCGAAATAATGCTGGAGAGTCAGTTACCGTTAATGGAGACCGGTATAGAGCCATGATAACCGACTATTTTGTTCCCGAATTGGATGGCATGAATGTGGATGAGTTGTGGTTCCAACAAGACGGCGCTACATGCCACACAGCGCACGTCACAATCGATTTATTGAAGGAAACATTCGATGAGCGCATAATTTCGCGGAATGGACCTGTCAATTGGCCACCAAGATCGTGTGATTTGACACCATTGGATTATTTTCTTTGGGGATATGTGAAGTCGCTCGTCTACGCCAACAAACCAGAAACGTTAGGGGACTTGGAAGCCAACATTCGTGGCGTTATTGCCAACATACGGCCCCATATGCTCGAAAAAGTGGTTGAAAATTGGACCTGTAGAATTGGCTTTATTCGAGCCAGCCGCGGCGGCCACATGCCCGAAATCATATTTAAACGTTAATGGCATAAAATTATCCTTCCAATAAAGCCAAATTGATGGACATTAAAACGATTTTCTTGTGTTTTATTTCAATTCGAAGTTCTATACCTCTAAAAAAAACACCCTGTATTTTTAGATGCAAACTTACAGATTCTTGAAACAGCTTTCTAGTGTCATATATTTCAAAGAACGAAAATAAAATAACGAATTTATGTCAAAACCTGAACTAATGTTTTAATTGGGAGGCGAAAGTGGGCGTGGTCCAAATAAAAAAAAAAACAAAATTCCATTTTGGT